>OZ059841.1:0-2400000 GCA_964057195.1 Orthosia cruda | reverse complement strand
TTACGCATGGTCAACCTTAATAGATCGCTGCATCGGCATACCTGCATATACATTGCACACGGCACCTACGGGCACGAAACGCAAGCTCAGCATAACGTGACCAATTGACGTCAATCGAACCTTTCCATAGAAACATAAAAACGTGGAGCGACACTTTTGGATCTGACATCGACCAATTGACACTTTAGTATAATTAGTCGTAATTTCAATACTTTGTAATACAGTAATAAATTAGTTTATTAAAATAAATTTGCATTTTTTTGGATCCTCCGGTTGCACCCATCGTAATTGGCGCAGTCGGTAGGATAGTCCAGTAAATTCAGTGAATCGATCACCGACAACGGGCTATTCGAACCTACGGGTGTGCGGCTACGGAGGAGTATCCGAATATCGATACCACAGAGAGATGCAGATTTGGTAAGTACCTAGATCTACTAGAGTTGCTCGCCTTCCTATATTTTAGTATCCTTTGTGTAATTTCCTTTTTTTTTCCTCTGTGTTTCCTTTGTGTTAATTTCCTCAAGTGTTTCTATTAAACTTTCAAAATTTTTCACCCACGTATATCACGGACTCCTAAGTCGAGTATTTCTAATAGGAACTCGCAAATCGATGCGAATAGGAATTTAGATACTATATTAGAAGATAGTGAAAGTGTAGAATCTTGCTTAATCATAGAGAATAATTTAACTAACAAAATGAGTACCGATTTGGTAGATCAAGTTTACAAGGCCTTACGCCTCGTTCCCGAATTCGACGGGAACCCGAACGTGCTCACGCGGTTTGTACGTTTATGTGACCAACTTGTCGCGCAATTTGTTAAGGCAGAGCCAGGTTACGAACTAAGTAATTTATCCTTGTTGAACGGCATACTTAATAAAGTTACCGGAAATGCCGCCCGCACAATAAATTCAAATGGCATTCCCGAAACCTGGCAGGGTATTAGAAACGCCCTGATTAATAACTTCTCGGACCAGCGGGACGAGACCGCCTTATACAATGATTTGGCCCTGTTAACGCAAAAGAATTTATCACCACCGGAATTTTACGAAAAGTGCCAAACTGACAGGACATGACTGGACTCAACAAGGAAATCCACCTCCCAGTAACTACTTTAAGACTCGTGAGATGAATGTTAACGAAGTAGACTTTTACGACTATTATGAATACCCCGACTATGCCTATAATGACTATTACGACCTGGGGGGTGACCACAAGCTCTTAGAGTAAGGTTATTTTGATATCGAGTAAGGGACAGATGTATATGACGTGTATACATCTGTCACTTTCTCGATATCAAAATAACCTTACTCTAAGAGCTTGTGGTCACCCCCCAGTTCTACCCTGTACCTTACAATTACGAACCTGTGTATGAGCCACTAGCTCATAGTGATTATGTTCCTGTGCACGTAGAGGAACATCAGAATGTGCCTGAAGGAACATCTGCCCAAGGAACGTCTGCTGAAGGCCAGGATTTTCATACAGCCCCGAAATCAGACAAACCAAAATATAGATTAACTTACAAACCCAGAGACAACTTCCATTCATTCAGATTGCTAATCCACCCATTAAACTATTAGTAGATACCGGGGCGAACCTATCTTTTATTAGCCCGAACGTTGTAGAAAGATTTTATCATCATATCCAGTGTAATTATGAGCCTTTCGAAGTCACTAACATCCACGCGACAACTCGTAATAATTATTCCATTACTATACCGTGCTTCCCGGAATTCGGAGAAACCTGTGACATTACCCTATACATTTACAAGTTCCACAATTATTTTGACGGCTTAATAGGCTTAGACTTACTAGAAAAGTTAGAGTCTAATATAGATCTAAAGAATAAGGTTCTTGTTACACGTAATTCATCTAATCCCTTGCGAATGTATGATTCACGTAATTGTAATCTTTACGAGGACATAGTACCCGCTAAGTCATCCAAATTAGCTAGAGTCCCCATTAATCTTCATGATGGTGACGTAATAATATCAGAGCAGACTATTTCCAATTGCACTATTCGCGACTGTGTTACTTCTGTTAAAAATAACCGTGGCATCATAGAAATAACTAATCCAACTAAACATGATGTAGTTTTCTCAATGGACAGGCCAGTTACCGCGGAACTTTTTAACGAGCAAAGCGCGACCATCTATCAGCCTAGCGATCGCGTATCCGAGGTATTATCAAAACTACGCACTGACCATCTGAATCCTGAAGAACGAGCCAACCTAGAATCTCTTTGTGCACAATATGCTGACGTTTTCTATATCGATGGTGAACCTCTAACTTTCACCAATAAGATAAAGCATAGTATTCATACCACCGACGAATTACCTGTCTATACTAAGACCTATAGATATCCTTTTGTTCACAGACAGGAAGTTCAGGATCAGATTAGCAAAATGTTAGACCAAGGGATAATCCGTCCCTCGCAGTCAGCCTGGAGCTCACCCATCTGGGTAGTTCCAAAAAAATCTGATGCGTCCGGAAAGACTAAATGGCGCATAGTCATTGATTTTCGTAAGGTCAACGAGAAAACCCTCGATGACAAGTACCCAATCCCCAATATTAATGACATCTTAGATAAACTTGGTAACTGTCATTACTTCACAACTCTAGACCTTGCAAGTGGATTTTACCAGGTAGAAATGGACCCAGCCGATATTCACAAAACGGCCTTCAATGTAGAACATGGGCACTTTGAATTTTTACGCATGCCCATGGGTCTCAAAAATTCTCCATCCACGTTTCAACGCGTGATGGATAATGTCCTCAGGGACCTCCAAAATGTCATATGTCTCGTATATCTCGATGACATAGTCGTTTTTAGTGTTTCCTTACAGGAACACATGGTAAATTTAGAAAAAGTATTCAAGAGATTAAGGGAATCAAACTTTAAGATCCAGATGGATAAGTCGGAATTTTTAAAGCTTGAAACTTCATACTTAGGTCACGTAATAAGTAAGGACGGTATTAAGCCTAACCCCGATAAGATCATCGCCATCCAGAAATTCCCTATTCCTAAGACAGCTACCGAGATCAAACGCTTTTTAGGCCTGTTAGGATACTATAGGAAATTTATTCCTGACTTTGCGCGCATTACGAAACCCATGACGCAATGTCTCAAGAAAGGTTCTAGGATCACCTTCAATGACCCTAACTACATCGACTGTTTTGAAAAGTGCAAATTACTACTGACTAACGACCCTATACTGCAGTACCCTGACTTTTCTAAGGAATTTGTGCTTACGACTGACGCATCTAACTTTGCCATAGGAGCTGTCCTTTCTCAAGGACCTATAGGACAAGATAAGCCCTTAGCATACGCGTCCAGGACATTAAACTCCAGTGAGATTAACTATAGTGTAATCGAGAAGGAGTTATTAGCCATAGTTTGGGCTACTAAATACTTTCGTCCATACTTGTTTGGGAGAAAGTTTAAGATAGTTACAAACCATAAACCCTTACAATGGGTTATGAGCCTTAAAGAACCAGGCTCCAGACTCACACGTTGGAGACTTAAGTTGAGTGAATACAATTTTACTACAGTATACAAGCAAGGCAAAAAGAACACTAACGCCGACGCATTGTCCCGCATTGAAATCAACAACGAGGACGCTATGTCTATAGCGGTAAATGTATCTGAAAAGCCTCACTCAACAGCAGGTTCTGAAACACTGACAGCCCCTACAAACAACCCTGACATACTCGACAACTCTGACACAGCAACTGTTCACACTAGTAACGAAGCCCCTATTCTAGAAGTGCCAATATCAGACGAACCCTTAAATAAATTCAGTAGACAAATCTGTTTTGTACTTGTAGGCGATATTAAAAAACGACCGACAGTGAGTAAGCCATTTGAAACGCATACCCGAACTACCATTCAACTATCTGAGTCTAACCTGACTAACGACGTTATTAATGCAGTTAAAGAATATGTGAACCCTAAAGTCAAAACCGGTTTAATCATCCATCCTCCTCTTGCCATGTATAAAATAATTCCCATAATTCAAGACAACTTCAAAAGCTCTTCAATAAACATGGTTCTAACTAAAGTTGAATTAGAGAATGTTAAAGACTACCTGCGTCAACAAGACATCATAAAGAAATACCACGAAGGTAAAACAAATCATCGCGGTATCACTGAATGTTACTTAGCCCTATCTTCTAAATTCTACTGGCCTAAGATGAAAGAACACATCTCCAAGTACATAAATGAGTGTACTATCTGTGGTCAGGCTAAGTACGACCGTCACCCCATCAAGCAAAGATTTAACATTGTACCACCCCCTAGTAAACCTTTTGAAATTATCCATCTAGATCTGTTCACAGCTCAAACAGAGAAATTCCTTACCATTGTAGACGCTTTCTCTAAGTATGCACAAGCTTATCACCTTAGAGATAGCACCGCTTTAAGTGTAGTACAAGCTCTACTTGTATTTTGCACCCACCATGGGGTCCCATTGACTACTGTCACGGACGGAGGCCCTGAATTCACAAATCAGATTTTCTTAGAATTCAACCGAGCTCATAAAATTATTCACCATAAAATATTAGCGCATTCCCCTAACGACAATGGCATAGTAGAAAGATTCCATTCTACCATTTTAGAACATCTTAGGTTATTGAAATTAGAGAGACGAAATGAACCAGTCGTTAATCTTATGCCTTATGCCATCTTAGCGTACAATAGTTCGATCCATAGCTTCACAAAATGTAGACCCTTGGACTTGATAACTGGACACTTTGACCCTCGAGACCCAATAGATATTGACCTATCTGAACACTTACTGCAACAGTACTCACAAGACCATAGGAAACGAATGGGTCAAGTATACGACCTTATTAACCAGACATCCTTACATGACAGGACACAACTGACTGAAACCCGTAACAGGGACAGAGAACCCGAGAAGGACTATACCCCTGACCAGCAAATCTTTGTACGCAATCCCATGGCGTCTCGACAGAAGTTAGCCCCGCGTTATACGCAAGATACTGTACTCGCAGATCTTCCAATCCACATCTATACGAAGAAGAAACGCGGTCCAGTAGCAAAATCTCGCCTTAAGCGAAGTCCTAAAGATCCCACTTTGTTACAGGATAATACTATGGCTGATGACCCTACATCCGGCCCAAGGACAAGAGATAACAGTTGAATCACTTGACAATGGACCAGGACTACTTCCCTTCAAATTAGGAGCGGCAAAGATCGTTTCCCATTTCCATTCTTTCCTAAGTCATATAGATTTAGAGAATATCCATCTTCAAATTGAAGTGGTAAAAACACAGATGGCTGAATTAAGTCCCTTAGTTAACAATAAAACCTTATTCCTATTCGACCCTCATCTGAAACATCTCAATAGTAAAATCAATTTAATTACTAGTAAAATTAGTATGTTTGAATCAACTCGTAGTAAAAGAGGCCTTATCGACGGTTTGGGTTCTGTAATAAAATCAATTTCTGGTAATTTAGACTACACCGATGCACTCAAATACGAAAACGCCATAAACACCTTACGTAATAATGAGCATAAATTAGAATTAGAAATTAATAACCATGTTAGTTTAAATAGTAAATTTATTTCACGTAGCTCTCAAATAATAGATAGTATAATTTCAAATCAAGATAAGATGAGTAAAGCACTAAACTTAATTTTGGAAAGTAACGCTAATAGGGATACAGATTTAATTAAATACGCCCATCTGGCCCAACATCTGTTAATCTTAGGAGATAATGTAGAAGATCTTTATGAAGAATTACGAAGTTTAGAGAACACCCTAACATTTATTCGTGCGTCGAGTACCCCGTACTCTTTATTTAATTTAGATGAAATTAAGTATATGTTAGGTAAATTAAGGATTTTATATGCTAATGACGAAATCCTTGACGTAGAAATTAGGCATTTTTATGAAATAATTAAACTAGGTTACTTCTATTCTAATAAGCAGATAGTAGTAGTTATAAAAGTCCCGATAGTTGTTTCCTCCACATATAATTTGTACAAACTTTCCCTTGTTCCTAACAGAAACCACGAAACTCTTATACCACCCTCACCTTTCGTAGCACTCTCTAGCTCAGACTCTAGGTACATAGAGACAGAATGTCCGAAGGTAAACTCCATATATCTCTGTGAGTCAACAGCCAACCTACAAATCCAGAGCAAACCAGATTGTATCCAGCATCTCATAGTCCATCAAGAATTTCAACCCAGCTGCAAGCTGACACCCGTAGCTCTCACCACCGAAGCCCTGGAAACCCTGGACGACAAGCATTATACCTTAAGTTTTCCTGTACCAACAAAAGTGAAGATGTCTTGCGGTCAAGAACAGTACCGGACCCTACGAGGCAGCTATTTGGCAATCATTCCCCACAACTGTAACCTGAGAACACCCGCCTTCACCATCTCCAACACTGACGACCACATCAAAGGACATGTCGTGAAGATCACTGAGATGCCCCTATACAACGAGTCGAGGCCTGAAAATTATCCGAAGCTCATCCTAAATTCGCCAAATCTACAAAAACTTCACACGCTTAGCAACGAGATAGCGACGCAACTGCCTGTACATTTAGATGACGTCACCGATCCCGTCATTTACCACACTACTATACCCATGTACCTCGCACTATCCGGTACATGCGCACTCATCGCCACTCTAATCTATCGTCGGCTACGCATAAGAAAAGCATCCAGAGAAATCACAGAAAACTTCAACAGCAACCCTGAAGTCGTCTACGCAATCCCACCACCACGCACTATCAACCCAAGCCAAATAAGGATTGACCCTGGATGTCTACCAGCGACCATCTTGAACAAGTCCATCGATACTCGCTGTTCTACGGGGGGAGGTGTTACGCATGGTCAACCTTAATAGATCGCTGCATCGGCATACCTGCATATACATTGCACACGGCACCTACGGGCACGAAACGCAAGCTCAGCATAACGTGACCAATTGACGTCAATCGAACCTTTCCATAGAAACATAAAAACGTGGAGCGGCACTTTTGGATCTGACATCGACCAATTGACACTTTAGTATAATTAGTCGTAATTTCAATACTTTGTAATACAGTAATAAATTAGTTTATTAAAATAAATTTGCATTTTTTTGGATCCTCCGGTTGCACCCATCGTAATTCCTTCGTAAACACAAGATCGCAAACAATAATAGACCTAGGTTTAGCAACTTTAGGTTTATCCAACTCCATCCAGGACTGGCATGTGTCCAACGAGTTATAACTCATGCTCAGACCATAGATGGATCCGTTTTACAATTAACTTCAACTTAACCACACCACAGCCAAGAAGGGTTCCTCGCAACACAGACCAAACGAAGTTCGTTAGACTTATAGGTACTGAACTGGGTAGGTTACCCTCTCTTGCGGGTGAAATAACGGTAACCAATATAGACGAACACGTAAACAAAATCACTTCCATCCTATTATCGAGCTATGAAGAGTCGTGTCCCCTCACCTTAACCAGACGAGGAAACAGGTAGTCCTGGTGGAGTCCTGAACTGGAGAGACACCGACATAAACTGAGAAGGCTATTCAACAGAGCTAGGAGCACACGGTCGCCAGTAGACTGGGACCGTTACATAACAAACCGCAAAACCATTAAAAAACTAATTCGCCTCCGAGAAAAATCTAATTGGAGGCGTTTTTGTACTAACATTGAACACAACAACCAGGGAATAAGGGTCAAAACATGTCTTGCTCAAGAGACAGACATTTCTATAGGATGCCTGAGAAAACCAGATAACACTTAGAAAACAAACTACGCAGAAACCAGCGAACTACTCCTAACTACCCACTTCCCGGGCTGCCAGATTGCCACCCAACAAAGCTGGATCATCGTACAGGCAGAGGGCTACGAGTAGCTTGGACTGGGAGGTGGCATTAGAAGTTATCGACAAAGATAAAATAACGTGGGCAATCAACACATTCCTGCCATTCAAGCCATCGGGGATGAACGGTATCTCTCCAGCTCTGCTCAGATGGAGCGGTATTCTGCTGGCTGATTACCTCTTCAAGATCTTTCGGGCCTACCTGGCTCACCGCTATATCCCCTTGAAATGGTGCGAAGTAAAAATAATATTTATTCCGAAACCAGGTAGCCCCGAATACCTTCTACATTGATATCGAAGGTGCATTCGACAAAACTAACTTCACCAGCATATTTCAGGCACTCAACACTGCACCGACGCTCGTAGAATGGATTAACAACATGCTAAAAAACCGTGCTATACAATTTACTGTGAACACCACCACACGAGGAATCGTGAGTAGGGGCTGCCCACAAGGTGGGGTGCTGTCACCACTTCTGTGGAATTTAGTCGTAAATGAGCTTATTGCAGAGCTCAACGCCAGAAGTTTTTACTAGGTAGGATACGCAGATGACATAGCAATTCTAATCTCGGGGAAATTTGAGGGCATCTTATGTGATCTCATGAGAAAGGCCTTCAAAATAATTGAGAGCTGGTGCACAAAGGACGAACTGTCGCTTAACCCCGTAAAAACGGAACTAATAATGTTCACTAAAAAACGAAGTTTTGGACCGCATAGGCTTCCAAACTTTTCAACACAGAATTAACACTTAACGAGGAGGTCAGGTACTTGGGGGTAATTCTTGATAGCAAATTGCTCTGGAACAAGCATCTTGACTACAAATTCAACAAATGCACAATCGCACTCTACCAGTGTAAAAAAATGTTAGGAAAAACATGGGGGCTGTCTCCAAGGATTATATACTCTCTGGCTATACACAGCGGTGATCAGGCCAATGTTGCCTTATGGTGCTCTGGTGTGGTGGACTAGGACAGAGCTCTCGACCACCATCACCCGACTCCAACGGTTCCAGCGACAGGCCTGTTCAGCTATCACCGGCTGCATGAGAACCACCCCAACAACAGCCATGGAGATATCCCTACATATAATTCCCCTGGACCTGTACATACAGCAAGAGGTGGTGCTAGCTGCTATCAGGCTAATGCATCTAGGCATATGGGGCAAAAACCTCACAAGCCCACACGCTAAAATCCTGAACCGGGCGATTGAGTATCAACCTCTCATCGCTGCTCCGTGTGATAGAATACAAAAAACAACCTATGTTCAACAAAAACTATAACATACAAACAATAGAGGAAGAAAGGGATCAGTCAGGAGCCAATGAAGTGCGAATCTACACAGATGGCTCAAAAACTAATAACGGTTCAGGTGCTGGCGTACAATCCCTTGAACTCAACATTAACTTTCATATACCGTTACGCACACATTGTTCGATAATTCAATGTGAATGTGTCGCCTTAACACAAGCCGCAAAAACCGTTAAGCGTTTAGGTATCCAGAACTACGGAATCAGATTCCTATCAGATAGTCTGGCTGTGCTCAAAGCTTTAGAAAACAAACTAACAACAAACTAATCTTTGAGTGCCACCTCGCCCTGGAGAGTATATCAAAATCCAAACGAATCACCCTCCAGTGGATCAAGGGGCACAGTGGATCCCTAGGCAATGATGCCGCAGATGAACTTGCGAAAAGGGGCTCCAAGATGTTAGTGCTAGGCCCGTGCCCACTTATCCCCTTGCCTTTCTCGCAATTTCGTGCGTGGATTCGTCAAAGATCAACAGAACAACACAATAACAGATGGTCACGGGCAACATACTGTAGACAGTCAAAAATGGCTTTGCCGAAAGTACACCCGCGTCTCACTAAAAATCTCCTCAGCCTGAGTAGAAATAACCTCAAAATAATTATAGGGACAATAACGGGCCACACTCTTCTTAACAAACATTTATTCAACATAGGTGCCACGGACAGCCCACTTTGCAGGAGCTGTTTTAACGCCGAAGAATCAGCTGCCTAAGTAATCCTGGAATGCGAGGCCGTGGCTTCTCAACGCGAAGAAATCCTCGGAACAGTGAGGTCCCTCTGTGAAGCCTGTGAAGCTCCCAGGAAGCTTCTGTGCTTTTGGATGGAGTTGGGCTGGCAATATTTTCTTCCAAACCCATTGTGTGGGGTATCAAGATAAAGGGTTTTAAGAGGTGATTTCAAAAATATATAACACTTATATGTTTAAATGTACCTAATTCTAAAAAAAGATAACAAAAAAGTTGTAAATAAAAAAAGTTAATCAAATAATCAAAAAACCCGACTGCTTAAAAAGCGAACTAAAATGAGGTAAATAAGAAGAAAATCATGCTGTAAAGTCGGAGGATACATATTCGCGAGCTGGCTGACCAAAACCAGATGTATCCTCCGACTCACGACCACACAATGGGTTTGGAAGAAAATATTGCCAGCCCAACTCCGTCCAAAAGCACAGAAGCTTCCTGGGAGCTTCACAGGCTTCACAGAGGGACCTCACTGTTCCGAGGGTTTCTTCGCGTTGAGAAGCCACGGCCTCGCATTCCAGGATTACTTAGGCAGCTGATTCTTCGGCGTTAAAACAGCTCCTCAAAGTGGGCTGTCCGTGGCACCTATGTTGAATAAATGTTTGTTAAGAAGAGTGTGGCCCGTTATTGTCCCTATAATTATTTTGAGGTTATTTCTACTCAGGCTGAGGAGATTTTTAGTGAGACGCGGGTGTACTTTTGGCAAAGCCATTTTTGACTGTCTACAGTATGTTGCCCGTGACCATCTGTTATTGTGTTGTTCTGTTGATCTTTGACGAATCCACGCACGAAATTGCGAGAAAGGCAAGGGGATAAGTGGGCACGGGCCTAGCACTAACATCTCGGAGCCCCTTTTCGCAAGTTCATCTGCGGCATCATTGCCTAGGGATCCACTGTGCCCCTTGATCCACTGGAGGGTGATTCGTTTGGATTTTGATATACTCTCCAGGGCGAGGTGGCACTCAAAGATTAGTTTGTTGTTAGTTTGTTTTCTAAAGTTTGAGCACAGCCAGACTATCTGATAGGAATCTGATTCCGTAGTTCTGGATACCTAAACGCTTAACGGTTTTTGCGGCTTGTGTTAAGGCGACACATTCACATTGAATTATCGAACAATGTGTGCGTAACGGTATATGAAAGTTAATGTTGAGTTCAAGGGATTGTACGCCAGCACCTGAACCGTTATTAGTTTTTGAGCCATCTGTGTAGATTCGCACTTCATTGGCTCCTGACTGATCCCTTTCTTCCTCTATTGTTTGTATGTTATAGTTTTTGTTGAACATAGGTTGTTTTTTGTATTCTATCACACGGAGCAGCGATGAGAGGTTGATACTCAATCGCCCGGTTCAGGATTTTAGCGTGTGGGCTTGTGAGGTTTTTGCCCCATATGCCTAGATGCATTAGCCTGATAGCAGCTAGCACCACCTCTTGCTGTATGTACAGGTCCAGGGGAATTATATGTAGGGATATCTCCATGGCTGCTGTTGGGGTGGTTTTTTGATTATTTGATTAACTTTTTATTAAATTAAAAACATGACTTTAAACTCGGTGCAGAGTGGTAAAATAATGGCCGTGATCTGAAAAAACGAAGGACTAGTTCCTATCTAGAATTAAGCAAATGAGTTTCTAGAACTACACCCAAATTTTCAATACCTCTGCTTATCTAACTCTTTGAGGAATAAAGCTATGATGTTATGATGTCAATATGGAAAACTTATAGTTATCTATAAGCACAGTTCTCGTGACAGACTCGTAAAATGCAACGATCGAACTTAGAGCATCGTAAACTTAGGTTTAGGCACATCCCGCACATGGCTGGGGCACGCTGTTAAATGCTATTTGCTAGCTAATACGACACCTGCGCCGAAACGATGCTACACTCACTTAAAAAAATACTAGCTACTTATAGATTATTGATATGGCTTTTAGTGCTTTAAGGTTGCCCTAGTCGATAATTCTTCCATACAAATGTAGTCTGGCGATTACTCTACTGTTTGACGGTGTAGTTAAGTTCAAAATAAAAATAAATATAAATTAATCTCATCATTATCTAGACCTGCATGGAAACAAAGAAGTAAAAAAATATATATTTAAAAGTTATGAGCGTCGAAATTTCTATATTGCAGCATAATTTTAACGCATCTTTGGGCGCAAATAAATAACATAAGAAGAAGGAAAATTGCAAAACAGTCACCATACAGATATATATTAGTAGTTCAACAATGTAAACATTTTTTTTTTAATAGATTCATTTAGCAGTTTTCATGATATCCATATTCCCAAAGGTCTATTTATACAAGTAAAATTTCAAAATTTAAAAAACCCCCATCACATTTTATTTAGGAGCGTCCTCATTGAGCTCCTCAACTTGTAATGAGCATTCGACGTCCAATATTCGAGTGCTGGGGACGTTGAGCCGAGCGTTACAAAGCTTACACGCAAACGTGAACTTCGGCTGGTGTGGACGTCGCAACGATTTTCGCGGAAACGGCTCGCATTCGAATGTTCGCAAATAAAATGCTCCTGGAAAGGAGCGTCCTCACTGAGAGCATTCACTTGTAATGAGCATTCGACGTCGAATATTCGAGTGGTGTGGATGTTGAGTCGAGCGTTACAAAGCTTACAAGCAAGCGCGAACTTCGGCCGGTGTGGACGTCGCAACGATTTTCGTGGAAACGGCTCGCATTCGAATGTTCACGCAAATAAAACGCTCGAAAGCGAGTACTCAGATAATGAAATGAATGAGTATATATGTAGGAATATTACTGGCCACTTGTAAGCAAGGAACAGTTTCTTGATTTTAAGTGTTTGTGACCTTCTTAGTCAATCGTATTATCGAATGAATGACATTTAAGATCGTATTCGAATGCTCCAAACTCGCAAAGGAATGTTCACTCGAACGTTCATAGTTTTTCTCGAAAGTGATGATTGCTGGGCTCGATGGGAAGCATTTGTTGCTCGCCTACGATTGCTTGTTTACAAATGCTCACGAAAGAATGCTCCCAGTGAGGACGTTCCTTTTCATGCATAGATACGCTTCGATCGACTATCTAATATCTACGTAATTATGACACGATATCTTGCGAAAACACCCCGATTCAAACAGTAAAACGCCCATAACTTTTGAACGTCTAAACCGATTTTATTCAAACATAGCTAATAATACTCTCGACAAAATCGCCTTTCAAACAAAAAAAAACTAAATCAAAATCGGTTAATCCGTTTAGGCGCTATGGTGCCACATACAGACACACAGATACGCAGATACACAGCAACACACGTCAAACTTATAACACCCCTGTTTTTCCGTCGGGGGTTAAAAATCATCATCCATTTCGTAAAAAAAATGCAAAAGTGTGTATTCGTACGCGAATTAGCTTCTTATTGCTCATCACAGCATCTATAACTTTCGCACGTGTTGTCGGATGATATAGCATGCATTTTAACCCCAAGCACAAAATGATTCGGCCTGTCAACTAGGGCAACCTTAATATTTCTTAGCGAAGTCTGCCAATTTATTTAAGTGTTAGAAAAAAGCGTAAACAAGAGATTGACGTTTCGTGTTCACGATGATTTTACATATTTTTCCATGTAAAATTCAATAACCATTACATATTTCTTTATACTATACGCTTTGACTAGGTTTGTTGATCTTGAGGCAAAATGATTACTGTCTGGAAGTAAGTCACAATTTTCTTTTCAAGTTTCCCTTCTCAGAAGGATCGTTCCCATCAATTCCAAACAGTCTGTATTTATTGCTACATTTTTTTCTTCTTCAATCCTGTTTTTTAATTATGTAGAGTAAGTAAATGTGGGCTAGTGCTTTAATATAGACTAGTAGCAGTTCTCGAAAATAAATAATGGAAAGTCATCTATATTCGATTTCTTAATTCACCCTAACATCCCATTAACTCTATCTTATCGATTTGGTGCGAGGAGACACAAAAGACGAGTCGTTTGAAGTCGGGCGGGCGTATTTTATTGAAATTGTCACCATCTCAGAGACACGTTTTGATATGAGGCATTTTTTTAAGTCATAGAATAATAAGGAAAGTACAAAAAACTACTGAATTTTGGTTCGCGGGGTGTGAAACGATTGCGCGTTTTGATACCTCAAGGTTCTTTGCGACTGTCGTAGTCTTAAGTAGTAACTCCATCTAAAAGACTGATACTCAATTGCACCCGGTCAGACTGGAAGTTGACCCTGAACATATTTGGTAAAGGTGAGGCAGATTAATTGAATCAATGACTCTTTTGGCTTGACAATACGCTTGGCAGTCTCATAATTAGGTACTTCTTCTCAATTCGATGAGTGTTCAAATCCAGCCGGAACTAATATTCTGCCCTCCTGCATTCCTGCATGCTACTGAAATAGGTAGATACTGAAAAGTTCTGCTGATTCCATGCACGGAGCAACATTTTTGTACCTACACAAATTTAGACTCAGAGATATTTTTTAATAACAAAAAAACAATGCCACCGTATTTTCTCCTTACCTTCTAGTGTAATCATACCGTTTCCTATCTTCAAAGACCATCAAGTAGACTACTTACATGAACGTCAACCTTGGGTGGTTGATTGGGGAGAGGAAAAAATCTAAGTCATGTCTACATTAAGGGTGGAACCAAAAGTTTGTTCAGTTTATTTTTACAAGGTTGGTACTATTTTTCTGTGAATACCTAATGTGCAGAAAACACGCAAGGTTAAAGCAATGGTAAATACCCAGCGATTTCACAGAAATTCATTAATTCTAATGTCAATAATTGTACCTTTAAATAAGGATCTATTATCAGGGATGGTCACGGAAATGTAATGTTTACCACTTTATAAGAATTCCCAGTAAATTGAAACTTCATTTCATGATTGAAAATTTATAAACCTAACAGTTTTCCCTGAGTACAATTATTTTGTGAAAATAGCTATAGTTTTATTCTAATCTTATTAACTATTCCATACTTCATACTACAGTGTAAGTCACCCTGTCTGTGTGTCTGTTGGTTTGTTACGCTTTCACTCCTAAACTGCTGTAACTATTTTGATGAATTTTGGTATAAGTCTAGCAATGGACGAGACAGATATGATATGATAGGATCATTTGATGATTTTTTTATTTTGAGAGTACGTTCCTTTGGGAAAATTGCCGAATTTGCAGCTGCTATGGCTGAAGTTTTATATAATTTTTCTATCATAAAATATGCCGTTTGTCTAAGTAGTTAGTAATGCTTTTTCAGTTCCAACTTACAAGCCCTATTCATAGAATTGCAGGAGTAATAATGTTTTCCCCTTCCCAGAAAAGGTGGAATTACAGGCAACAAGTAACTATTTTGTATCTACCCACGATTTGCGTTTTAATATTTTACAAAAGAGAGTAATTTAAAATGATACATCATTCAATTTTCTAACTATAGTTAGGAAAATTCAAAATAAATAATAAGAAAGAAAAGGAAATAAAGAAGAAATAACACATTTATTTGAGACAAGCCAGAGCACACAACACAAACATATAAAAAGAAAACTTAGACTAAACAGCAATAATAATATAAAAAAAAGAAAACAATATAAAAGTAACATTGTGTGTCCCACGGCTGCGCCAAATACGAACAGTTCAGCAAAATGTCGGGCAGCTAGTGCTCGACGCTGGTTTTAAATATTATTAAAAATTATTTATTTCTCCATAAAATTGTACAATTTGAACAATATAATTATTGTTAAAGCTATTAAGAATATGCACAAGAATGAAAGATGAGCAACTGCGCCTGAGCTAGGCCGAGCCTGTATTTCAGGACGCAGTTCACTTTACAGAAATTTTGAACAACAGTAGTTTCGTTTAACATATTATTATATCACTTTAAAGCAAAATAAGGTTTTACAATAAACAGAGTGAGTGTTGAGCGATTGTGTGTGTTGTATGCTTGTGTTGAGTGTGTTTGAGTGAGTGTTGTGTGCTTGTGTTAGGTGTGTTTATGAGTTTATCTTTATCTAAAGATTTTAAGAAGATCTTCTGTAGTTTCGTAATCACAAGTAATTAGGAAGTTCAATAGTTTGAATTTGCATTCCCGTGTACTTAATGTATAGATGTTAAGAATAGTATTTAATTTATTGTATAAAAACGGACCGGTGAAGTAGTTTTCAACTGGATCTGTGACCGATGACGTGGCGGTCGTAAATCAGTTAATGCTAATTGCATTTACCTATCTAAAGCAATACTCAAGTCCTAAAAAAAACATTATTTTTACAATGTTTAATACTAAAGCAAAGATGCATTTAATACCCAAACAAAAGTAGCAAAAACTGCAATACAAAATCTCGACTTTTCCATACAGCCAAACGCCCAGCGAATTAGCGATACCCACTTTGAATGTGAAAAACAGACGCAGAATGTTTGGTGCCCAACAGCTGAACAATTTTCGTGAAAAAAAAGCGATTTCCGAGCGAATGGCGCTTAGACGCAGGCGTTCCCGCCCTCAGTGCTTATCCGACGGCGGAGAGAAACACACGCGTCGCATTCGCGCGCTTTTGGACCGATCATAGATCGCGACGAAAAAAATCTGTAAAATTTTCAGCTGCGAAGTTTATTTTATTTTATTCTATTTTGATCTATACAGTTTCAATTTTGTTTATTTCGTGAATTCGGGTTGGATGTAAAGTGATTTATGACAATAGTGCGTGTTATCTGTGGAAGACTGCAATAAAAGCGAGGGAAAGCTGGTTGCTGTCAGCTGTCAAAAAGGTTGAGGTAAGCGATGAAATTTAATTTACTGTCGAGTTGTAAATTATACTAATAACCTACGATTTTCTTGTAAATTTTGTGTAGCATTTACTACTATAGGATATGCAATCTCAGATCAAATAAAAAGTCAAGATGGAACGTTGCAAACAACAAAGTGAAGCCGGTTCAAACTAAGCCTTGCCGTACAAATACACAATTACACGCACTCACGTACAACGAAATTACGCCTTAGCTTGTCCTTCGAGCTTACAGATCAAATAATAAAGCTCAACTGACAAGCTAAGGGGTAGTTTCGTTATACGTGTGCGCGTATAATTGTGTATTTATACGGCAAGGCTTACTTTGAACCGGCTTCACTTTGTTGTTTGCAACGTTCCATCTTGACTTTTTATTTGATCTGAGTATGCAATATAATAAAAGCAGCATGGATCATGTTTTCCGGTGTCAACTGTCAAATTAATAAAATTTATGTGAAAGTTACACAGATTAAAAATATGAAGATGAAAAATAATCGAAATATGAAGTACTATTTAAAAAAAACCGTAAAAAAGCTTCGCGTCGAGCTTACAGAAGCTGCGGTCAAACACGACTCGATTGAATCGAATATTGTTTGTTTAAGTTTAAAACATGTTTGTATAAGAACAGTTTAGAGTAATATACAGCAATATTGTTACATCTAGCAACGATATAATAATTCTAAATATAACTGCCTAAGACGACCCACTGACACTGCATATGTTACCGATTGACTCGTTTTGGTCTATCATTGAACATACCGCAATAATCCTGTGATGGATAGACAATGTGTATTCCCGACACTGAACTTAAAAAAATATCCTGCGATGTAGAGATCTAACTACAAAAATCTTTATTTATATTAACAACAAAAAAACTCTGAACTGTTTAGCGACTGCCAAACATATTCTGAATTCAAATTTGTATATAAAATTTGAATTTAGAAATTGCTAATCTCTTACTCTCTGTTTTTTTTTTTATAAATACGGCCCAATAAATGTTACTTACTAACTCTTTGCTCCAAAAGGAAGCGTAAACATAACTGATGAAGTGTGTATTACTCTAGAACTCTTATTCGACGAATTTCATACAGGTGTGAACAATGCGATGTAATCACAGATATAAATCTAACTAGATAACGCGATTGTATGTACATCGCGTGTCAAAAAACGGAGTAAAATTACGATCCATGATCGTAATTTGAGCTTTTCATTTAGCATTATCGGCACCGGAAACCCACCGCAATCTAGAAAAATGCTTTTTTGCCATATTGAGCTGTAAAGACTATAGATAAAGTTGGCCGAGGCATTGGAAATGTTTTCTTTCATTGGTAAGTAAATTTGTTTTTAAATTGTGTGTGAAAAAGTGGCACGCTTGGTTTTCATACAGAGGGACTTGTGTAGTTAGATTTACGTCTATTGATATAACAATATCGTACCCAATATGAGGATTTGGACAACATGCAAAATGGATCATCTGAATATGCTAGCTGTGCTGGGGGATATCGAAGCTATTATAATTATTAATGGTTTTCCAGTGGACTATAGAAGATGGAACACGATACAGTAATATAAAATACACATTAGGTACATAAAGAAAACACAAACCTTGGAATCTCATCAAGGTCTCGAGTAAATTTTATTAAGATGACGAAAACGACCATTTATTGAGAATGATAAATGATTTTATTTCTGTAAGTTGTACAAACACTTTTACATGTCGAACATATTTTTAAAACTAGATGAGGTCGGCGTTTCCTATCTGACTACTCTGAGAAGAAAGGCCGAAACAAACTCAGAGGTCACAGTCTCTTTTAAAGTCCAGACAATATCTTGATTAGGTCATGTGAAGACCATGTAGACTGATGTCTGAAATGGTCTTTTAGGAAAGAACCAGCCAGATTGAGTGGACCTGTCCAGTCAGTGCACGCATTCGTCGATAACCGAGCAGCTCAACTCAGAATTTAAGGAGCTCAACGATTCGACGAACAATACCAAAGAAAGGACATTCGGGTAGGCCGCATAAACTACTCAAACTGCCAGACCATGATTAAAAACTAAGATAAATTTAAATTAAAACAAAAAATGATCCACATAGTCTTCACATTCACAATAATTAAAATAAAATAATATAATACTTTAAAAAGTAAATATTCTTGTCATTGCAAGAAAACCAAAAAAAAACAAAAATAAAATATAATAACAAAATGCATATTGCAAAATATAATAAAAAAACAAAATTAATTGGAGCAGCCCAAGCCTTTTTGTCCTCAATGTAATCTTTTGTTGTATAAAACGCTTTCTGGCACAACTTACGTTTAATGAAAGATTTGAATTTATTAAGACTTAGACTGACTACTTCATTATTATCTTCCTGCCCCTGTCCTATGTTACTTGAAGTCGGCGCAACACGTTTTCTTCTTCAATTCCCTCCTGTCCACATCACCCTTACTTTGACTCCCTTTTTTTCATGTCGTTCCAAATCCATCCATATTTTTTTTGGCCTTCCTCTCATAACCTACTTACGATATGTAAAATCTTTAAATACTACTAATCCTAGTTCCTTCTAATATTATAAATGCGAAAGTTTGAATAAATGGTTGAACGGATTTGCATGAAATTTGAAAGATTATAGTCTGGAATTGCACATAGGCTTTTCATCCCGGTATAATGTTCCCTTGGGATAAGAGAACACTTTATACGCGGACCAGGCCAAGTTGCATGCAAGTTCTTGCATGGAATACTGTTCTCATCTCTGGGACGGATCTGCCAAATACCAGCTTGATGCACTAGAGTCGGTTGAAAAGCGGGCCAAGAGGCTCATCGGCAATGAGGCACTGGTCGAATCAAAGCTCCAGAGCCTTGAACATCGTCGTCGAGTTGCCAGCTTGTCGGTTTTTTATCGGTTACATTTCGGGGAGTGTGCGATGGAATTGCATGATCTAATTCCGCCTAGCCCGTTTCATCATCGGACTACGGAGACGTACGGTGATGCGCCATCGCTACATAGTGGACATCCCACCCATACGCACTAAACGTTTTGGAAATCCTTTCATTATGCGTACAGCTAAGGAGTGGAATTCCCTGCCGGAGTCTGTGTTTCCAGACAGCTACAACCTCGGGGTCTTTAAGTCAAGAGTGAATAGGTTACTTCTAGGCAAGCGTCACATCATCGCATACCATCAGGTGAGATAGTGGTCAAGCGCGAGCCTAATTATAATAAAAAATAGGCCGCTGGCAGAAGCTAGTATTCTCAAAACCCTAAAACTTTTTAATAGAACCATTTATATCTTAAAGAAACAGAAGATCGTTCAAATTCGACCAAACCCGATCGATGCCCTAACAAACACAATGGTCCACATAAAGTCCGCCATTACTCAGGGCGCACGTCGCAGGGAATAAATAAAACGTTATTAGTTTTCATAAAGAGAGGGGGCACCTGTGCCACTGTGCTCCGCATCAGCTGGGCCTGCCAATATGGCGGTGCTTAAGCTAAATGTACAGATTTTTCTGTGGTAGGATTACAAAATTAAAATAGGTGGTTTTGTTATTTTTGGCAGAAATCACTGAACGAGAGGGCATTTCCATTTGATGCATCTAAGTTTCCAACGATAAGAAACCGGTTTTATCAGAGTTTTTACTGCATCAGCTGGGCTTGCTAATATTGTGGTCCATAAGGGCAAATTTACATCGATTTTTGTCATAGAAAATGCGTGAAACTAAAAATACTGTCATTCGGTCTGAGAATCAACTATGTTTTTATCCAAGGTTTTGTTGTGACGACTAACATAGTTTTTTATTCTAATATAATAAAAATAATATAGGAATAAATAAAACGTTATTAGTTTTCATAAAGAAAAGGGCACCAGTGCTACTGTGCGTGGCATCAGCTGGGCCTGCCAATATGGCGCCCAAAGCTTCGCGTACACTTAATGACTATGTGAAAAAAATTACAGATTTTTGGGATAGGAAAGGAATTTGGGTAACTGAATACTATGGCCAGTCTACTACTACAGTTAAAGGAACCTCGACGAGTCACCAAGACACAGGCTTGGTTGCTTTATTGTTATGGTCATTGTTAGTTTTAATTTCTTACCACACTGTCTATTGTCATCATATTATAACTGTGCACATTAATTAAATGAATTAGGTTTTTCCCAGGCCAACAACAGATTTTGTACAAAAGTTCTGCTTCAGCTGGGTTTCCTTGTAATTAAGAATAGTGGCGTAGCGCTTAAGTATACGCGGGGCATATGGCCCAAAAGTACAAATTTAGATAGAAAAGATGCGTGAGGCCTGAGGCCTAAAAATGATACCTATGGAACCTAGGGCAACTTCTCCACCATTACCCAGGGCGCACGTCGCTGCCATGGGAATAAATAAAATGTTATAGGTTTTCATAAAGAGAGGGCACCCTGTGCCTAAGTGCGCCGCATCAGCTGGGCTTGTCAATATGGCGGGCATTGATTGTAGCGTGGTGACATACGCGAAGCTTTAGAGTTTAGACAAAAATTTACAGCTTTTTTTATAGGCAATCTTTCTAGGACCTTCTAGTCTGAGAAAAGCGCTGCTGTCAAGCTTTTTCTGTATTATTGGGTACACTTTGACAAAACTATATGTTTTGGTAGCAGACAAATCAAGCTCAACCTTCTATAGGTTTTATTGGTTTCTTCAACTTTTGGGGTGTTGATAGTTGGGGTGATTTGCAGTAAATTTTTGGTACGTTAGGACCTACTGGAAATAAACCCAAATATCGTCCTGTTTCGTTCAATATTTTTGCCCACCCGTATATTAGGACCAGAAACAGAATAACTAATCGCTCAACATTTTTCGCGCCATGTTAGTTTGAAGGCACTTCATCATCAATTCTGCCTGAAATTGTTAAATAATTAGGACCCAGTAGGTGGCCCACACTAAGAGCAGTGGTGGCCCATTGGTAACGGCCCTGACTTACGTGCCGTAGGTCGTGAATTGGAACCCAGGCAGGCGCTTTACTTTGTGTAAATTATTTCTCTTACGGTGAAGGAAAACACCGCATTGGGCCCGCGTGGTGGATTACGGCCCATTACCTCTCTCACACAGAGGATGCCTGTGTCTCAGCAGTGGGAAAATTATAAGTCTGATGATGACGGTGGCCCACATTAATTGCAGTATCAGTGCCGGTGATTAAAGCACTTGGGGCACTACTGCATGATTGTGCGTCATCTTATAGACCATATATTTAACTGAGATGGACTTTTGCCACAAATATAATTAATCAAACCTCATATTAAAGCAAGTATTTCAGCTTTGCTATTGTAACTAAAACCAGAGGTTTTTACTAGTGCTCTGCATCAGCTGGTGGTCCCAATATGGCGGTCATTAAATGCGGATCGGCGCTTCGAGCCATGTGCGTTCCTGTGGGCTGTGGTACGCGTAACTTGGCTGCTGAAAATATAGATTTAGCAATATATCTTAGTTGTAGCTACTATTTCCGGGCATATTTAAGTATACTAGTCCTTTCATAAAGGTACTAGTCTACTTATATACTAAGACTTTATGAAGAAAACTTTTTCTCTCCACTCGACTAAGTCTAAAAAAACCGGCTAAGTGCGAGTCGGACTCGCACACGAAGGGTTCCATACTATTATCGCAAAAAAAACTTCAAAATATCACGTTTGTTGTATGGAAGCCCTATTTAAATATTTATTTGATTATATTTTTAGTATGTGTTGTTATAGCAGCAACAGAAATACATCATCTGTGAAAATTTCAACTGTCTAGCTATCACGTTTCATGAGATACAGTCTGGTGACAGACGATAGATGGACAGTGGAGTCTTAGTAATAGGGTCCCGTTTTTACCATTTGGATAGGGAACCCTAAAAAGCCTCAATTAATGAAAATATATGATAAGCTACATGTAACTGACAATTTGTCGAGTATGGTTCAAAGTGTTGAAGTCGAGTGGAGGAAATAACTTTCCTACAGTCAGAAGCGGAATTCGACTATGGCAATTTAAACCCCCGACGGAAAAATAGGGGTGTTATGAGTTTGAAGTGTATACTTGTGTGTTTGTGTATCTGTAATTCATTACTCCTAAACGGATGAGCTGATTTTGATGGTGACTTTATTGAGAGTGTTCATAGCTATGTTTGATGAAAATCGGTTCAGTCGTTCAAAAGTTATGGGCGTTTTACTGTTTGAATCGGGTGGGTTCAATAGTATATCGATCGAAGCGTGTCTACTACTAGATAAATTTTGTAGTATGAAATGAAAATATGTTAAATTTCACTTATTTGTATCGTTTTTGCAATGATCGTTTTTCCTTTTTTTTTCATTCGTACAGAAATACACACTACAAGTCTGTTCAATAAGAACGTTGCTGTTGATCTATAAGTAATCTTTCCCCTTGAAAACTATTTGGAACTGCATTCATTTCTCCATACTATTAATATCTCAAAGTACACAACGAATTTATTTTTAAACACAAAAGTTTACTTTATACCACGCGCCAGAACCCTTGCTTCCTGTTTTTGAAAAAAAACAACGCCATTTTTTGTATAGCAACTTTTTGTTAAAAGAATTTCTAACCTTTTTCGTAGTAGGTAATATTTGCAAAAGATATTCGTTTTTAGGTTTCGTTTTTTCCTCCTGAAATCGACTGCAAAGAGGCCAATTTTCGTTGCTTAGATCGAAAAAGCGATGTTAAAGATATTTTGTTTTCTTACCGGCTTTTGTAGTAGATATAATTAATATTTCTTTGAAGGCAGGCTTTAAGTTAATGAAATAAACACGTGGAGGTGAGTTGCCTAGCATTTGTAGTTATTTTTTAAATAAATGGAATGTAGGCTGTTGGAGAGGAATTTCAAGTTCTTCTATTCGACGATTCTAAAGTTATTTCAGAAATTGTAATTACGAAAGTAATTGAATTACACAAGGAAAACATTTACAATTAGCTCAGTGACCTAGGCCATTTTAGTCTTCCAATTTACATTACAAAGGCGGAAAATAACTGTTTTTGGCACTTTTTGTTCCTTTGAACAGAATCTTAAGAGCATTTTAGATATGCGTTCCTTGAGAATTTAAGTCCCGCTTCGAAGCATTGAAAGCTAGTAGGTATAGAAAACTAAGGCTGAGTAAGATAACGTCTAATCACTTCTCACTACTTATAAAATAAAGTCCCCCCCGCGTCTGTACTTACGCGATAAACTCAAAAACTGCTGATTTTCATGCTGTTTTCACCAATAGGAAGATTGAGAAACGAGGCAGGTCTTTGTTTATAATTTGTCATGGGTGGGTCGATAGTATACTATATAAAAATATTTCGCCAATTGTCTTTAGAGCTATTGAGTCCAAAACTACTACATAGAGGCTCTAGTAAATAGAGATAATGATTGTCAAAACGTTTGGGATTAACCATGTGACCTTTCGGTAGCGTAAGTTAATCTCATACCAAAGATAATATAATACTAGCCCCATACATTTCAGACCTTTTGGCAATCATTTTAGTTGAAGGAATGTCGCTTTGTCTAAGGGTCTAAGAAGATACGACAATACCTATTTACCGACTTTACTATGTCCTAGGTCCCTTAGGTGGGGCAGAGAACGTAACACATAACGTTCCTCCGTTGCGAATGGTGCCTTCCTGAAGCGTAAAGACACATAATTCCGATGCTCGTCGGCCAACACGGTGCAACACCAGAGTTGACGGGGACGGCCTAAACTTTACATCCATTGTCCGACTTGCTACAGAACTAAACTGCATGTTCAACTGTTACTCAACTAGCAAGTAAGTAAGAAACATCGAGAAACAATTACTTGTCACCTCGACCACAACCCACTTTCGTCCGACCACCATACATACACAGACAGATGTACCAACATCACAATATGAATCACTAGCCCGTATGCAACAGACCCAATGCTAAGCCCTTATTGAGGTCACCTTAGACCCGCATAGCTGTCTACCCTGTTTACTTGTGCGTTCAATTAAAGTATACTGTTGTAAATCAAGTAGGTACTGTACTTATTGTATCAGGGTTTTTATTGTAGATGATGGAGGAATGGATCTTATCAACTGCGGGTGTCGGAAATGAAAGTGCTGGTTTAAAACTTACTTAAATATAAAAAATGCGAAAAAAAATATGGATGTATGTTTGTTACTCAATCATGCCAGAACTGCTGAACGGATCTGGATGAAATTTGGCACAGAGATAGATTATAATCTGGAATAGCTCAAAGGCTACTTTATATCCCGGGAATATGTTCCCTTGGGATAAAATTTCAATATTCACAATGTTATAAATGCGAATATTTGAATGGATGTATGTTTGTTACTCAATCACGCCAGAATGGCTGAACGGATCAGGATGAAATTTGGCACAGAGATAGATATAATGTTTCCTTGGGATGTTAAACACTTTTCACGCGGGCGAGGCCGCTGGCAGAATCTAGATTTTAATATAGCGGTGGTTATGATCTCACAGACTTTATAATAGTACTCAATAAAAGGGTTGGTTCAAACATGCCCGCATATACTTACCTAGAACTAACTGTTGCTCTAGACATAATTCGCAATCCTCTCTGTGAGAGAGGCAATGGGCCGTAATCCACCACGCGGGCCCAGTGTGTTACATGTCTTCGTATTTTTGGTTCAAGAGACATGCCGGTTTCCTCACGATGTTTTACTTCACCGTTTTGAGAGCAGTGGTGATGAAACAATTTACGCAAAATAATGCACCTGCCGACGGGTTCGAAAACACGACATCTACAACTTGTAAGAACACTGCTTTAAAAACATCACATACACTAAAAAAATGTGAATACTTCGTTAGAATCGATGAGGGGTTTAGTTCTAAAAGTCCGTATAGTGTTTTTTTACAAGCCACATGATTTCCAAATCAAATACTATTTTTCTACCTGGCATTTGTTTGAGTTCGACCTTGCATGTCGATCAGTTACTCATAATCACAAAGCAATTTGCCTATCTTTAGTAGTATTCTCTTGTTCCTATTTGAAGACCGTTGGTTGGTAGAAATTACAGGTTTTTTAGCCAGCAGAAAAGACAGATTAGCCAGGGTCGTATCGGCAAACCCTATCGTCTTATAGGTCCCATTTAGTACCCACCTTCTATTCTACATTTGGTTCTGTTAATCAAACTAATACATAAAAAATGCCGACAAATTGTGGTAGTATTGTATAGGTATTGCATTAGGGCTACAACGAGCAACGCAGTGCTTTTTGAACGATGTATGGTGATTTCATTCATACTAATGGATTCTCGATAAGCGTTAGAACTCACGCTATCATCCGTGTTTTCAGGTTAAACAAGAATACTGGTTAATCATACAATAAGCTTAAAGGTGAACAAGAAGGTACGAGGTCGCGTAGCTGCAGTGGTTTTCGAAATGATCTATTGAATACATTAACAAAACAATTATCCAAAAGTTACATTTTCTAGATTGTTTATTTTTGTAATCACTGTATAAAAATACTGCAAATAAAATAATATTAAGGGTTAAAGTATGAAATTGCCGATTTGTACAGTTTTTTTTTTTTTTTTTTTTTTTTTTTAATTTAACATATTATTTAATCAAAATAATTACCATTATTATCTATACATTGCTGCCATCTAATAGGAAGGTCCTTTATGCCTTTGCGATAGAACTCTGGTGATCTAGATTCGACAAACTGTGTGAAAGCATTTTGTACTGCCTCTTGAGAAGAAAACTATTAATCACGTAGAAAATTGTCCAAATCACGAAAAAATGGTTGTCCGTTGGAGCAAGGTCTGGCGAATACGGAGGCTGACGAATGGTTTCTAATTGCAGTTCCTGTAGAGTTAAAACTGTTTCTCGTGCTGTATGAGGTCTCGCGGTATCATGGAGCAATAATGGTGAAGATCGATTCATGAGTCGGGGCTGTTTCACTGCTAGTTTTGCTATCATTGTTCGGAGTTCGGCACAGTAGACATCTGCCGTTATTGCTTGACCAGGTCGGAGTAAGCTATAATGAATAACACCATGCTGAGACCACCAAACAGTTACCATTACCTTTTTATCGGTAAGGTTTGCTTTAGGACACTGTTGCGGCGTTTGACCTGGGGTCAGCCATTACATTTTTCGCTTACGGTTATCGTAAAGAATCCACTTTTCATAATATGTCACAATTCTATCCAATATTCCTCCATTTCTGTATCGATTCAACAAGGCAATACAAGTTTCTACACGCAGAAGAATTTTTGAAATCGGTCCAGTAGTTTTGGAGCCTATTCGGTACAAACAACAAACAAACAAAAAAATCTTTCCTATTTATAATATTGGTATAGATAGGCTAGCGTTTGACCACCATCTCGCCTGATGTTAAGCGATGATGTGGTCTACGGTGAAGCACGCTTGCCTAGAAGAAACCTATTCACTCTTGACTTAAAGACCCCTAAGTTGTAGCTATCAGGGAACAAAGACTCCGGAAGGGAATTCCACTCCTTAGCTGTGCGCACAATGAAAGTATTAGCAAAACGCTTAGTGCGTATGGGAGGGATGTCTACCATGTACCGAAAGCGTATGGCCGTACGCCTTGTAGTCCGATGATGGAAAGGGCTAGGCGGAATCAAATTGTTATTATTATTTATTTTATTGATTTGATGCAAATGAGTCAATATTGTTGGTATGGTAACGTTAAACCATGCCGCTAATTCCTAGGTAGATTGGCTCGGATCGGCTTCCACTATCTCTTTCAATTCATTGTTATTCACCTGTGTGGGCGGTCTTACACGTGATTCGTTCTTCAAATCAAAGTTTCCACCACGAAAGCGTTTGAACCAAAATCGCACGGTGCGTTCATTATCATTAGCAGTTCCCTCTCTAAACGCAACATTAATATTGCGAACTTATAATTAATATTGTTTCTGCCGCGTTAGTTCCGCGTCGGAACTCGTATTCAAAAATCACTCGATATTTCGAAGTATCCATCTTTCTTGTCTAAGCTGAATAAAAAAAACAACTGAAAGTCGATAATCGAATGCTGCACATTTTTTAAAAGAATAACTTCATAGGTACCATGTGAAAAAAGTTTAACTCAAAGTACATATTACAATAAAACGGTAATTTCATACTTTAACCCCTATTATATCGCAACATGGACACCAAGTACAGGCAAATGCCTAGTTTGGGGGCACAGTCTATCCTGATTTTGTCGAAGTACAATTTGATTTGAATTAAAACTCCTATCTAACGCATTATTGTTTAAAATTGTACAGTTTGAAATGAACTTCTTTTTTTTCTTCGTGTCAATAATGCCTTGTTCTTTATTTAAATTTTCGTCAACCCGTTCGCTAAATTGATAGTCATAGAACTGAATAGAGTATTGTCTAAAACTACCGTTCCATTTCGGACGGTCCATCCAAGTCCGATGTAATCTCCTACACTAAGTGGATTTTGGTGCAGTTTTCACCACCACTCAAGAGTTTTTGGAGCTCGGTCGGGCTCCGGCATTAATTCGCCGTGAGCCGCCATTGAAAGATAAACATCGCATCAGCTGTGGCGGTTCCCGCGCTTAAACTGACAGGAGTTTGGCTATGACTCGTTTGACGTATTAGAGGAGAGGGACAGAAGGTCTAGTCTTAGTGGTGAGTGGAAAGGATACCAAGTTACTATTCCTTTAAATGTTGTGGTTTTTGTTCGCAATTTTCATGAGCTGTGTTTTTTTTTAAGAGCTTTAGTGGCCCAGCGATAACGGCCGCGACTTACTTGTCGTAGGTCGTGGGTTCGAACCCAGGCAGGCTGGATTACAGCTTATTTCCCCTCACAGAGAGAAGGCCTGTGTCCCAGCAGTGGGACCACCCACCTGTTTTATATTTTTAGTTTTAATTTTCTTTGGTTTCCGTATTTTCTGGTGTACAATAAAGTATATATAAATGAATAATAACATTAAAAAAGACTGACTCACGATAATTTGCATGACACACACATGTCAAATGTTTATTTAAAACTCAAAAAGTGTTATTGGGTTCTCCATTAGACAATCTGTAGCACCCCAGAGTTTGGTAGTTGATGGTGCGGCACCCTCGTGCTTCGAAAAGCACGTAAACCCGTTGGTTTTACGCCTGACCTTACTCCGATAACGTCGGATTGGAACAGAGAGTGTAGATGTCACAGATTTGTGCAGTTCAACACCCTTTCGGACTTGTCTAAACGCCTTTGCTATAGATAGGCCACCGTGACCGAAACTGGATCGGGAGGATTATTTTATAGTAAGTTTTGTTATACGATTATGTAATACATAATCGAATCGAAGTCCTTTTATATGGGACTTAAACATAACTGGCGAAATGTAGATTTAATATAGGACCACTGCGAAGGCGACTTTGACTATACCCAGCACACGCTCGAGAAGTGTCTGCCTCCCCAGCGATGTGCCTTAACAGGCGTTACAGAGAGGGGGTTCCGGGGTGGTCTTTTACAAGATTGCGGGGCCCCTGCTACGTGCTGATATTGATCACCGGGGTAGTTTTAGTGAGGTCTTTACCCCAAAAGTCCTGGCGCCAGAAGGATACCAAGAGCAAAAAAAAAAATTTGGTTCACCTCTGCCCTAGCCCTTTGCGAAATTCAAGCAGTAAGTTTTTTTTTTAATATTCTAAAGGCTCGCGCTTGACCACTATCGCACCTGATGGTAAGCGATGATGTGGTCGACGGTGAAACACGCTTGCCTAGAAATAACCTATTCACTCTTGACTTAAAGACCCCCAGATTGTAGCTGTCGGGAAACACAGACTCCGGCAGGGAATTCCACTCCTTAGCTGTACGCATAATAAAAGTGTTCTCAAAACGTTTTGTGCGTATGGGTGGGATGTCCACCATGTATCGATGGCGCATCGCCGTACGTCTGGTAGTCCGATGATGAAACGGGCTCTTAGAAATTAGATCGTGCAATTCCATCGCACACTCCCCGAAATGTAACCGATAAAAAACTGACAGGCTGGCAACTCGGCGACGATGTTCAAGACTCTGGAGCTTTGACTTGACCAGCGCCTCGTCGCCGATGAGCCTCTTGGCCCGCTTTTCGATCGACTCTAGTGCATCAAGCTGGTATTTGGCAGATCCATCCCAGCAATGAGAACAGTACTCCATGCATGATCGAACTTGCGCTTGATACAAATTGAGGAGCTGTTTCGGCATGAAGTACCTTCTCACCTTCGCAAAGATCCCCAGCTTTTTGACTGCCAGCTGAGCTTTTGCCTCAATGTATGGGCCAATATTGAGAGTTAATGTCAACGCCAAGAAGCTCAAGATGGTCCGTTATTGGCACGGTCACATTCGGATATAGTAAGTGTTATTGGTAATTTTCAAGCGCTTATTAATTTTACCTATCTAAATATTAAATGTTTTGTCCTAATTGAAACTTCTGTGTCATCTTGTGTATGAAACCCGTTGCTATGGTTACTTTCAATAGAATAGCGACTCTGACGTAATACATTGAGTGAAATATTGTTCCAATGCGTGACCCAGCTGAATTACCGATCAGTTTCTATTCAGTATAGTTTCAGGAGCAATTTATTTATTTATGGATCACCAGAATTATTAAATGACAAATTTTCAATTTAACCAATTGCAATCTACTAAGTAAATAAATACTTAGTAAATTATAAGCCCTCTTCCTATCTCCTACTTTTGCAGTGCCCGACAGGGTCCACAATGGTCTAAATTTGTAACCTACCATCTAAGTTCACACGTAGAAGCAATAAATGTATTGAGTATTGAGTGTTACAAAACGATAAAAACTTGACAAAATATAAAAAATTGGTACTCCTTAACATTATCCTGTAATGCACACTCAATTACAGGCAACCACAGCTTATATGGGTTAAATATAGGCGTTTTTAAATACATAGGTACCTAACTTAACGAACTATGTATTATGGAATGATCTGGAGTGGCGACCACGTACCGATGAAAGACTTAGAAGCGTTAGAAGGCCTCCCATTAGGTGGATCAGTGACCTGGTTAAGTCTGCAGGCATCCGATGGATGCGAGACGAACAGGACCGATTGTTGTGGCCTTTTAATGTTTCCACTGCTGGGATGCAGGCCTCCTCTCTGTAAGAGGGACTGCGCCTTAATCCACCACGCGCGCCCAGTGCGGTTTGGTGGATGTCACATGCCTTCGAATTTTTGGTTCTAGGACATGCCGGTTTCCTCACGATGTTTTCCTTTACCGTTTTGAGAGCAGTGGTGATGTAATAATTTACACAAAGTAGAGCCTGTCTGGGTTCGAACCCACGACCATAAGTCGCGGCCATTCCCACTAGGCCATCACTGCTCTTACTCACACCGCCCGCGTATTAGTCGTTAATTATCCCTAAATAACTTAAACCAGAATAAAAATGTCCTATGTGCTAATCCGGGCCACGGCCTATCTTTATCAAAATTCGTTTAGCCGTGAAGGCACGCATTTTTCTCCTAGCCTAGTTTTTGGCCCACTACAGGGCGAAGGATTCCCTTTTTTCCTTCTAAACCTTGCGCAGTCTCTGGCTAACTTTGACCCAGAAATGTGATCAGGCGTTTATTAACAAAACCCTGTAAACATCCAAAAAATCAGTGATATACAGGCTTTCAAATATAAAAACATTAGGAAGTAGAATACGATTTTCGGAACACCGATCTAAACATCCCTCCCTACAAGAAATGACAACAACTCCACCATTCCCCTGCCTTCAAAACTGTAGCCTGTAAATGCGGCATTAAAAGTTTAACCCAGAACAATAATCTAGCACATCCAGTAGTGCACATCTGTGTCAACAATAAGGCAGCATCTGTGTCTCTGTGCGCAGGTGTACCTCGCTTTACGTATAAATTGTAACAGGGAGATTCCAATAACGGAGGGCTCCTCGGAGATTTAGTGGGTACGACACGGCGCCGCGGCGTGGCGTGATGGATTGGGGTGTGACTGGGTCAGCTGTAGAGGTTATTGAGAAATTCTTATTGAGGTGCTATGTAGCAGCATGTGAGAGAGATGTGTAACTTTAGTTTTTGGTGTACAATAAAGTATATTCTATTCTATTCTTGTATGGGCTGGGATTAGAAAGCATACCTGGCCAAATGTGTGGTGAATTTCACAATTCTGCTTATTTCTTCGGGCGTTGCCGCGTTGGTTAAAGCAATAGGACAACTTGAGCACGGGCTGAAAATATTCTAAAACCAAAGCTTTGGTCCTGCTTTTGAGGGCCTAGACGAAGTCACATTCTTTCAGCGATTGTCAAAAACAGCCCAAAATTATATAGCTGATAATATAAAGACGTCACTATGATGACGGGTGTCTAAAACACTAGAGCGAAGTATTTGCAGTTAACACAAGTAAAATTTCAAAATTTATAAAACTATCGACACATTTATCTTGCGAAAACATCACGATCTAAACAGTAAAACGCGCATAACTTTTGAACGGCTAAACCGATTATATTCAAACTTAGCTAAGAACACTCTCGATACAATCACCTTTCAAACAAAAATCAAAATCGGTTCATCCGTTGAGGCGCTATGATGCCACAGACAGACACACAGATACACAGACACAAAGATACACAGATACACAGCAACACACCTCAAACTTATAACACCCCTCTTTTTCCGTCGGGGGTTAAAAATGGCGAATGTGATATATTTTTGTGTCATTACGTGAATAACTTCATGGATTACCTTTAACTTTAATGTATTTTAAACAAATAATGCTGTGCAAAGTAGCAAATCTGGTGAAAATATCAAGCAAAATTATAAACGAAGTATCGCTGGACGAGATGCATTTGTTAAGAAAATCACACGTCTTTCGTTTGAGCAAAAGATGAATTATGTGGTAAGGTAATTATATAACTGTTACTTACTTATATGCCAGTATTTGTCTGCAAAGTCATTAAATATAAGTTGCAGTTTCCACCTGCGCTTACCTGTAGTAGGAATATAAGAGATATTTCTTCAAACTATAAGCATATTTTTCAGTTGAATTGTCAAGGTGTTGGTCACTCAAAAGATGAAGCTAGTTGCACATTTGTAGTAGGAATTCGTTCCTCAATTATGAACCAATGCATTGGTTGGACGATGATTGAATTCTTTATTTCGGTCCAGGCAGAAATCAGGGTCTTGCGAATTAGTCCAAACTTGTAATTAAAAAGAAAAATTCTCTGTTATTTCCATTCTGTTTCGCGTGTCCCTTGGGTCGTGTCGCAGTCGTCACGGACAGCTAAAGAACTCTCAATATCATAAAGGGTTAGATTTTGTGAATAGACTGCCGACTTATTAGATTTTATCCGACACAAGTTATGGCGCCCGTATTTTCTTCACTTCAATTATACTGATGTAGGTCTATCGAATTGTCCCTTCGCCTGATTTAATATTTATTTTTTATTTCCATCCGGATTACTATATTCCCTCACGAATATTACTGGATACTTTGCCATAAAAATCAATATATAGATTTTTATTCTTGCAACCTCAAAATCATTTATGGTCAAAATAGTACTTTTGAATTGTCAAGCAAAACATGAAGTTAGTTGCAATATGTGACTTACCGTTGTAGTTTTATACTTGTTAATAAAATTAATATTTTCTGTATAGTGGTCTTCTATTGGATAGTTTTTCTTAAGTAATTACTCTGACCGTAGACTTCAATGGCTGTACGATTATATTTCTACTCTTTTATCATCATCATCATCATTTCAGCCGAAAGGTGACCTATGTCCACTGCTGGACATAGGCCACCCCCATGCGTTGCCACATTGACCGACCCCGTACGTCTTGCATCCAGCGCATGCCCGCAACCTTAACCAGGTCATCGGTCCACCTAGTGGAAGGCCTTCCAATGCATCGTCTTCCGGTTCGCGGTAGGCACCGCCCTTGGTAAAACCAAAACCATTGTTTTTTTTTCCATATGTAGACCTAGCATGATTGGGATTTTACTGCTCATTCTTATCATCTGTTTCTTGGTTGTTTAGGTGCAAAAGTGCCTTTTCAAATCATCACCAAAATATTGAAATCTCAATCTCTTGCTTCTAAAATAGCAGCCAAAGGACCCAGCAACAGTCTGGCCAGAGCAGTCACCAGCAGCATTAAGTCTGACGTCAGTAAGCGTTCGGTTACATTGTTTTTGGCGCCACACCTGTGTCAACGGCGGCGCGTGCGACGCGGCGCCAGCGCAGGGGCCCGGGTGTGCGACACACGCTTTCTGTCTTGTGTATTTTTGTGGTTTTTTGATGTTGAGAAAGGTGGAATAAGATGTTTTTGGTAGATTAAGACATAAATTAGGGATGTAGCAGCTCGATCCTGAATTTGTGGCTTTTTGTTAGCAATACGCTTGCCCTATTTATAAAAATAACTGGCGAAGTCGCAGTATACTACAGCTGCATCGCCGCCTAACTCTTTGGTGAATACAGGAGATAATAATACACAAAGAAGTACTGTAAGTATTGTCTTAAGAGACAAACATAGGAGCGATAAGGATATGTCCGGCGTAAGATTAGAGAGGTACTCTCCCATCAATCTGCCTAGCTTTTGCCCAACTATGTTGGGGTCGGCTTCCAGTCCGACCGGATTCAGCTGAGTACCAGTGTTTTACATGGACTGACTGCCTATCTGACCTCCACAACCCAGTAACTGGGTAACACGGTATCCCTTGGCTAGACTGGTGTCAAATCTCAAGCTTCTGACTACCCGTAACGACTGTCAAAGATCTTCAAATGACAGCTGGGACCAACGGCTTAACGTGCTTGCCGAGGCACGGAGGAAACTCGGTATGTTGAAGTGGTCACTCATCCACGGACCGACCTCGTCAAGTGTTGCTTAATCTTGAAGATCGACCCGTGCGGCTGTTATTATTTAGTAACAAACATACATCCACTTCACATAAATAATATTAGTAAGATAACAGCATAGTAGGCTGTGCTCGCCCGGCAGCTACTACTATACTAGCCTAGTATGGATATACTAGCCTGGTATGTTGCAAAAACCGTGATAAAATGCGTGAATCAAGCCTATCAGAGAGGCCATGCTCGCCCGGCTGCAAAAGCTACTTTTTATTCCGGTTACCGTAGGAAAATTCCAGGAACCCACAGCCAAAAGCTAGTGTTAACAATATTTTTCGGACCAACCTTCAATATTTTTGGATAGCAAGCAATTGGTTATAGTTTAATGACTTCGGCAAGAACCTTGATTCTGTCTTCACAAAAGGCAGATTATCTCCATGTACTGTGACAGAACGTTCCTGAACAGACGTTCGGATCACATATTGTTATGGCGGATACATCTGAACAAACAAACTGCGCGTGCGGCGGCTGCGCTCGCACTGTATCGCGGGACTCTGATGGTTACTGGTGTTTGTTCTTGTTGCATGTGAAGTTGATAAAGTTATGTCGTATTAAACTAACTACTGTATGGATTTGCTTTCGTCGTAAATAAGATGAATGTTAAATCAGTAGACTGTTTAGGGTGGAGTGAGGTGATTGACTCCCTTCGCGACGTCTAAGAGGGGTGCGCGTGGAACACTACGCGCCGCCACTTCGGGTCCTGCCTGATATGTGGGGGGTGACAGACGTCCCCGAGGCCTGTTGACACCTAGGTGAACGTCTGATTTTTGCGGTCGTGTGGCCGTTCGGTCTGGAGGACTTTTAATATTTAAACACCAAGTTATTACTCTTTCTGGCACGCGCCGGCACGCGCCCGGGTCGCTCCGACCATTTTTTACACCAAAGATGGGCAGGGCGGGGATAGAAATTTTGCAATACAAATTTCAATTCTCGCCCATCCCATCCACGCCTCGCCTCGCCGGTGTAAAACCACCTTTATACTCAATTTTTTCCCAACCCACAATTCATCTTCTTATCTCAACAACAACACTATTTAGCTATCTCCTATCAGAGCTCCACCTGGCTCTTTATTTAAACTCTGATGGCCATTGAAAGTGGCGCGAAAGAGATGCATTTAGACTCGTCGTCGTCAACACGGCTAGCGGCTGTGCGCAGCTGGGCTCTTAGTGATATTTATACAATGGCGGATTGCGCTGTTACCAGCACCGTTGGTAACCGTAATGGGCTCTGACGTGGATAATGTGGCCTGTAGGTAGGTGTTGCTGGTTGTAGTTACTGAGAAGTAATACGTTTTTTTTTATGGTGGTTGTTATGCGAAAAAATTGATTCTACTGTTCTCTTTATTGACAAGAAAGTACAGGTAAAGATCAATTAATAAATAGAGAAGTCTTATTCCAATGAACCGGGTGTAAGACAAATTGAAGGTAGATTTAATGTACTATCCAAGCAATAGGGTAGTTGACAAAAAATATCTAGTCCGTCAGTTAGATAACCTTGTTTAGGTTATCTAACTGACGGACTAGATATTTTTTTTTTATTGAAGTTTTTTTTTCTTTTGCCACGTGAACAAAAGTTACGACGATACAGTGCGTTGAAATATCGTGTATACTGACAAAGTGACGTCACAAGCCCCCACTCCCGAACTTTGATGCGCTTTATCTTTGTCAATTTGTATTTATTTGATAAAGCAAAAAATACGGGTCCAGTATTATTTAATAATCTCACTGACGGAATAAATAGAATTATCATTTTTCTACCCAGAAACATCCCTATCTATAGTTAATGACATATTTGGCGCCCAGCATGGGCTTATTGTTGTGCGCCAATGATATTCTTGAATGGTTTAATATTTCGATTTGGTTCAAAATTGCATGCAGATAAGTGACACTATGATTGCCTGCAATATATCTTACGAGAGATAACTACTTGAAAATAAAATTAGGATAATTTTATAGAAGAAAAAAATAGAGGCTTTCTAATTTATAAAAATTTCATGCACAAAGGTATCAAGGTGGACTTAGATATTCTCTACTAGTCAGCCAAGGGCAAGAAATTACATGGCAGGTGCCTAATCATCTTTCTTTTTAACCCCCGATGGAAAAAGTGGAGTGCTATAAGTTTTACGTGTGTACCTGGGTTTGTGTATCTGTCTGTAGCTTCATAGCTCCACCTTGCCACAAAGTATGTAAGCGGCGGCGCGCCGCAGACAGAGAGAGAGAGACTAGTATGAAAAAAGAGCAATTTTTCACGCACACATTGTCATTACGATTTTACAGGAATTCTCGGGCAATATTCGACAGAGTTCAGTCACGGTCGATGAAAAAACGGATGTACCGATTTTGATTTAGTTTTATTTTTCTTTGACAGGTGATTTTATCGAGATTGTTCTTAGCTATGTTAGATGAAAATCAGTTCTAAAGTTATGGGCGTTTTACTGTTTGAATCGGGGTGTTTTCGCAAGATATCGTGTCATAATTACGTGTTCAATAGATTGTCGATCGAAGCGTATCTATTACTAGATAAATATGTAGCATGAAATAAACACGGGGATTTTTAAAATTAACTTGTCACCAATACCTACCGTACTTATACCTAAATCCTTACAACAACCAGGCCACAAGTGCAGGGTAGTTCCGCATCAGCATCATTAGGTGCTCTCGTTACGGTAATGGTGCGATTAGGTGCCCACAGCTGAGCTCAACACCTGCGGACGCACTAATTATACTATGATTTAAACGTTTGCCTTGCAAGAGTATCTGCGGAAGGCAGCGGGTAACTTGTGACTTATTGACCGACTCCTTGAACAACTAAAATATATTGTCTGCAGTGCTGTTTTGCAATACTCAAGGAGAAATCTTGGGTGGTATGAGCTTGAAGTCATTAGGGATGTTGTAAATATATCTTTTTAGTCCGTCAGTTAGATAACCTAAAAATATTGCACATGTAATTTTTCTTTTGCCAAGTAAACAAAAAATTACGTTTGCTACACACTACTCCTGGACTTTGATGTGCTTTATCTTTGTCAATTTTTTTTTTGACAAAGATAAAGCACAAGATAGAGCAGTGGTGATGAAATAATTTACACAAAGTATAGCGCCTGCCTGGGTTCGAACCCACACATCCTACAATTTGTAAGTCTCGGCCGCTACCATGAGGCCACCATGCTCTCACTGCACTGAGTTTGAGCAAGACTCAACTACAAATACTTAATTCAGAATGCCGGTGTACATGGCATGTGTATTTACTTACCTACCTCTATCTATCCATGTATACACACGTTATCTCTCATTCTTTCGACATACAATCAACCTGCAGCCTGTACCCCTGTATCGGATCCCCGAACCCGGAGCCCTGGCCCACAGCATGCCGGCAATTAAATGTACATAGATTAGCGTAAACAGTCCCGCCGCGTCGAGATAAAACTGTCCCCCATGATCGAGAGTTGTGCGCCTATCACAGACATGCGGGCCGTTTGTAGCGACAGCAGACAAGTGGTGGAGGGATATTTTATTTACCAAGGTTTTTTTTTAAGATTTCATTTTAAAAAAGACAAATCGATTTATTTGTATGGCCTACTGATAGTTTTTCCGGATCTGTGTGTCTTGTCTATGTAAGTTTAAAAGTTTGTAAACGCACCTCGATACAGGAAGAAATTCCTATTGTGACGCAAAGTATTAAATAAATAAAATTAAATAAAAGTTATAGAATAATTTATAATATGGTAAACGCCGATAAGTAAAAGTATCCAGATTATTATGTTGTAAATAACACTTGATTCAGATTTTTTAAAAGTAAATAAACCTATTTTGTACTATGGTCAATTACTTGGTTAGGTATTTGCAAAACTGAGAAAAAATAGATGAATTGTGCTTGTGTGTTCTTTGCCTGCTAAACAAGCTTAGCTAGCTAGCAAGCTTAAGTTTGTGTTGCTAAATTGGGGTAGCTATAAATTTCGTATTAATGTCGTGGTGGCCCAATGGTTGAGACCTCGTCTCTCGTGCTTGAGGTCATGGGTTCAAATTTAATAATTTTGGCTTCCTAATATCTTTACCTAGAACTACTCGCGTGTTTCTGAGAGTATCATAAACAAAAGTTTTAAACCCAGCCACAGCAATAACATTTTTCTACCACTGCTTGAAAAACCTACCAGCCAAAATATTGCCACCTAATTTGCTATCCCTACATTCTACGTCCCGCATACGGGCTCGATTTGAGTCCGTTTGCACTGGTGTACAGCGGGGCACGGTGAGCGTGATAAATTGTCACCAGCCTGGCTGCGAGCACCAACAGATAAGTAATGATGACTTGTAGTCTTATGACCCTTGGCGTTTAGCACCATAAGCTTTCATAGCGCAAGTAGTGCTATGGTGCAATAGTGTAACTGCTGTGTGGACCAATAGATAAGTAACGATGACTTGTAGTCTTATGGCCCTTGGCGTTTAGCACCATAAGCTTTCATAGCGCAAGTAGTGCTATGGTGCAATAGTGTAACTGCTGTGTGGACCAATAGATAAGTAACGATGACTTGTAGTCTTATGACCCTTGGCGTTTAGCACCATAAGCTTTCATAGCGCAAGTAGTGCTATGGTGCAATAGTGTAACTGCTGTGTGGACCAATAGATAAGTAACGATGACTTGTAGTCTTATGACCCTTGGCGTTTATTATCGCTGGGTTTCATAGTGCAAGTAGTGCTATGGTGCAATAGTGTAACTGCTGTGTGAACCAATAGATAAGTAACGATGACTTGTAGTCTTATGACCCTTGGCGTTTAGCACCATAAGCTTTCATAGCGCAAGTAGTGCTATGGTGCAATAGTGTAACTGCTGTGTGGACCAATAGATAAGTAACGATGACTTGTAGTCTTATGACCCTTGGCGTTTAGCACCATAAGCTTTCATAGCGCAAGTAGTGCTATGGTGCAATAGTGTAACTGCTGTGTGGACCAATAGATAAGTAACGATGACTTGTAGTCTTATGACCCTTGGCGTTTATTATCGCTGGGTTTCATAGTGCAAGTAGTGCTATGGTGCAATAGTGTAACTGCTGTGTGAACCAATAGATAAGTAACGATGACTTGTAGTCTTATGACCCTTGGCGTTTAGCACCATAAGCTTTCATAGCGCAAGTAGTGCTATGGTGCAATAGTGTAACTGCTGTGTGGACCAATAGATAAGTAACGATGACTTGTAGTCTTATGACCCTTGGCGTTTAGTATCGCTGGGTTTCATAGTGCAATTAGTGCTATGGTGCAATAGTGTAACGAGTAAGGGGACCGGTAATAATTAATGATGCACTTGTTGTCTTGGCGTTAGGCATCACTGGCTTGAATAGGTTTAGTTAGAGCAGCTGAATTAGCTGACACAAGAAGCTCTGCGTCTATATCAACTTAGGAACTCTACAGAAAATGATTACCTCTAAGATTGTCAAAGTGTCTCCATCGATCGGGTGAGGTAAGTTTTTGAACTTCTAAACAGCTCTTTGTTATTTGGTATACCGATGCCATACTAAGACCATTTTTATGTATTTATTATATATGACTAGAGTGATTTCATTGTATCCAATTGCGACATTAAAGCTTATATTTTCATTGGACATTTCATAATATAACGCAATGGAAAATTACCAAGTGTGCTACTTAGCTATACATATGGGCATACCCGCAGCATCGAGTCTGATATACGACTTGTATATTATGTAATACATCACACATTCTATATCACTATTTAAGCTATACATGACTAGCTTTTGTCAGCGGCTTCTCCCGCGTAAGACTTAGCAATTTTTAAAAAGATTCTTTCTCTGGGGTTCAATTAATCTCTATAAAAACGTAACAAACAAACAGTCAGGCAGACGGAATTAGTTTTTGTATTTATAATATTAGTATTGATTAGGTTTATCTCGCGGCTTCGCTCTTGTGGTTCGGGAACCATGTAATTTTCTGGGATTAAAAGTCGTATGGAGTGGCAACCGCGAACCGGCAGAAGATGTATTGATAGGCCTCCCACTAGGTGAACCAAAGACCTAGATGTTATGGGTATCTGCTGGATGCGAGATGCACGGGATCGGTCAATAAACATGAAGCGACACTTGTGGGAGGCATGTTCAGCAGTGGACGTCTTTCGGCTGAAATTCTGTTAGAGTCTAAGTATGACATAGTCACGGGCAACCAAAGCGAAGAAAGAAAATTTGGTTTAAATGAATGCCAATAGATGGCGTGATAAGCTTCGATTTGTTATTGAGTATTGTGAAATATTAACATTTTCTAGAGTAGGTCATAAAAATGTATGTTCTTGTTTGATTAACTCTTAAATTACATTTCAATGATTATTTGAATGGATCATTTAAAATTGATTCCAATAGATGGCGCGGCTTTAAATTTCTGAGGCATCCACTCGATTTTTTAAATTGGTTTTGTAACACGTTTTGGTACAACTAAACTGTAAAAGCCTGCAAAAAATACTATAAAACAAATCAACAAAGTACATATTTTAAAAAAGTATTCACGAACCGAGTAAACCCTTTTACTTGCATGTCGCTGCTAAAACCATATATATTCGTGGATCGGAACCGAATACGATCCATGTCCTTAGAAAAATAATCAGTTTAATCAGACGAAAAACGCTAGTTACATCGGCACGGTTTCTTTGTATGGGATGAGGCATTTGTATGCTAGTATTATTTTATCTGTGACATAGTTTTCATCCCCGTAGTGTGTTCCCTTGGGATGACAAAACACTTATTACACGGGCGAAGTCGCAGGCTAACCTAATCTTCATATTTATACGGAGGTGAAAGAATGACTTATTCTTCAAGTTCCTTGAAACATCCGTAGACTCTTTTAAAAGGGGTGCCATTTTTTATGAGTTTACTTTTATTGCTATTGAACGTCCTTCAGCTAACTGAGGAATCTTTTGATTATTTATTTATTTAATACTTCTTGCATATAAAACGTACAGAGGCGGACTTAATGCCTTATTCTTAGCGTTATTTATTTTTAGGGTTCCGTACCTCAAAAGGCAAAAAAGGAACCCTTATAAGATCACTTTCTTGTCCGTCTGTCCGTCTGCCTGTCTGTCCGTGTGTCACCACCGATTTTCTCAGGAACGGGTGGACCTATCAAGTTGAAATTTATACCATATACTAAGGTCTAGAGTCCCTATTAGGTGAATAAAAAAAAACCGGCCAAGTGCGAGTCAGACTCGCGCACGAATGGTTCCGTACCATTATAGCAAAAACGGCATAAAAATCACGTTTTTTGTATGGGAGCCCTCCTTAAATATTTATTTTATTCTGTTTTTAGTATTTGTTGTTATAGCGGCAACAGAAATACATCATCTGTGAAAATTTAAACTCTCTAGCTATCACGGTTCTTGAGATACAGCCTGGTGACAGACAGACAGACAGACAGACGGACCGCGGAGTCTTAGTAATAGGGTCCCGTTTTTACCCTTTGGGTACGGAACCCTAAAAACCAAGGTCCTGAGTCACCACGATAAAAATATATAAGCAAATGTAGTTTTTCGCGAAAACTTGTAAGTACCAAAATTTACCTTAATTTTCAACTTTTTTTTATTTTTCGGTATTTTTTTACCTTTACTTTTGCTATAAGACTTTGCTTTTAACCAAAATTGACAATTCTAGGTCAACCGGAAGTAACCCATAGGTTTTGGGTCGAAAACCTCAATGGTAGTTCCCGTTGACCTAGAATCACGAAATTTCGCAAAAAGTAAGGTCTTACAGCACAAATAAAGGAGAAATTACAAAAAAATTAAAAAGTTGAAATTTAAGGTAAATTATGATACTTTCAAATCTTTCGCGAAAATCTAGATATGCCTATATCTATAAAACTCAGCCACCAATAACCAATTTTATTATGGAAGAAAAATTAAAATTCTTAATCTTTATTTCGAGCGAAGACTCTTAAAGGGTTAGTAACAATGTGCATTAAAACTAAGTATTAGTAAACAACACGATACGGTGACATCTGTAATTGAAAGCAGTGAACTACATATATATACGAACAGTCTACTCTGTCAGCAATCATTTTCAGAACCCTGTTGGGGCTGTCCATAACTCGGGCCACTACTGATGTTGCGCGCTTGCGCATTGACGCGTAAAATCAAACGCGCCGCCGCCGCCGAAAACATCCCTGACGCACTACAAAGCAACCCCATCAGTTTTCTGAACGCGTTATTAAACTGGACACGAAGGTATTACGACGCCCGTGAATACTTATCCTACAGGCTGCAAGTGTAGAAGGTGGTACAGAATGCTCTAAAGAGCGTCACCTTTATTTCTGCAGTACAATGTGCAAACCTGCGAACTATCATATTCGCACGCTCGGAAAGAGCCCTCCGTTCCCTTTCAATGTCAGCATTGTCCTGTAAAGCTTATTATTGACACAGACACCGTCAATATGACAACCGAAATGTTGACTGCTGAGCGCCCCAATCAGGGCATTCATATACAATTTAAGAGGGCAGGGGAGGTCAATTCCACCTGTCTCACTCCACACTCCAATTGATAAGGCTCCGACAGCACACCCACCCACCGAACTCTGTTGATCTGACTTCCATACCAATGCCTTAAAATACTTATAAGCTCGATAGGCAAGCTTGTACGTTCAAGTTTCCTCCATAATATATCTTAGGAAACCAGATCAAAAGCCCTAAACCGATCGAGGAAGATAGCGACACAGACACAGAACACAGAACTTGCTTGAGACACAGAACTGCACTCTCTATAGAAAGTCCTGGCCGAAACCCGAACTGATTGTCGTGCAGCACAAGATGTTCGTTTAGCTGTGTATCAAGCAGACCATCATGCACCTTAGCGACTATGGTTGCTAGAGAAATAGGTCTATAGTTGCCCCTATCCGAAAGATCACCTGTTTTACTTTTAACAATGGGAACCACGATCGTCCTCATTAGGCAAGTATGAATGACAAATTAATATGAATATATAAGAATACATCAAATTGTACAGCACTAAAACCCTCGGTAAGTGTGGACCCGGCGTAATGCAAACGCTAGAGCTACCGAGCCCATCATGTCCAGGGGACTTACCTCTAGACGTAGACCTGATGACCCTGGCCACATATTTGGCACAGAGACGTGTGCCCACTTTGCCACAACGGTGCTCAGCATCCAGCATCTCACAAGAGCTCCCTAGCGATGACTTTAAAACAAACCGATTTCTAAAAAGGTTCGCAATATCCTTCGCATCACTCACACCATTCACACTAACAGGCAGGCCTGGCCGAATGCTCAATTTATTAGCGCTCTACCAGAAACCGCGAAAATCACGCTTTGAATGCATTATGTCCATCTTTATCTGTATAATGGTAGGTACGAAACCCTCGGCGCACGAGTTCGACTCGCACTTGGGCGGTTTTTATTTATACTACAACGACTACAAACCTTTGAATTTTCTGGTTTCGAATGGACAGAATAGAAACTGTCTTTACCATTATTTTTTTTAAACAATTTTTTAATGTTTTATGGTTTTATTTTCATTATTGTTGATTGGATCGAGTTCAACAATGATCTCACTTGATGGTAAGCGATGATGGTAAGCGATGATGTGGTCGATGATAGTGCTATCTCTTACCTAGAAAAGGTCTATCCAGTCTTAAATAAAAAAAAACCCGCCATGTGCGTGGCATCGTCAATTTGTCAAAATGTAAGGGAATGCTATTCAATATTTTTTTAACATTATTACAATCGCTATCGCGACGCTTTCATCAATATAATATCAGTTGTCTAGAGCCCCAGTTTATAGGTTATTGACCGACACACGACCACGTCATTCACAAACAATACAGTCGTTTCGAATCGACCTTCCAAACGTTCCGACCAATCAGAGACCTGCACGCCCCCCGCATTCGTCCCACCGCAGTCATCTGCCGCCATGTCAGTTATTGCGCCAAGCCCGCACGGAACACCTGTGTCAGATAATAAAATACTATACTAGAAATTAATAGTAATAATTTCGATCCATCGCCACTCAAGTATCGACTTTAAAGGTTGCTTTTTTAAAGTTGACTTTTAAGTGAGTGATTTGTTTTGAAAAGGCCGTGTCTGCAATGGAATTTGAACTTTTAGTGTTTGTTGTTCCAAAATTAAATAATCATCCCAAATTCTGAATTCAAATAATCATGTATGGTCCCCCTACTAAGAAAAGATTGTCCGAACGACTGTCAGAATCACAAATGTGTGATTTAGTAAAAATATACAAAGAACACGATTGTCTATGGGACTTTACGAACGAGAATTACAAGAACAGAGAAGTCAGAGACAAAGCTTACAAAGAAATATGCGAAAAGCTTAACATTCCCGGGTTAGAAGATACACATATTCCTCAGAAGATAAAGAATTTAAGGACGTCTTATCACTCCGAGTTGAGGAAGATTGAAGCTAGTATTAAGGATGGAGGAAAGGTCTATAAGCCTAAAGTGGCATGGTTCCCGTTTGCTGATGAAGTGTTGAGTAACAGGAGGAACACGCTTACTTCGAGCCAAAATGATGAAACTGTAAGTAGAACTTATAAAGCAATATCTTTGTAAATGTATGGTAAGATGGTGTTGTTTGAAAATGGAATATGTCAAGAAGGTGTCCTGTCACATTCAAGTTTCTTTGTCAAGTTTGTAACAATCACAGTCTTGTAAAAAATATTTTGACAGTTCAACAATTATTCATTACCTTATTACGATGTAGACCAGACGATTTATACAAACAATGGATTGTATATGCCCTTGTAAAATGGATTGCGATTGTTTAGTGAGTTTTGCAAAATTGGGATGTAGCTGTTGGTAGTTCTCTGCGAGACTGAGCTGTAGGTCGCGGGTTCGATTCCCGTGTGAGAACGATTTGTGTAGCGTTCTTTTAGTGAGACATTCTGTTGCCTATTATTTTTGTTTGCAAACTATTGTGTTGGTTTGTGTGTGGTTTAGTTAATTTTTACACACAATTTTTATTAAAACTTATATAAATTATGTACGTACGGTCATCTTGATTAAGATTTCATACTAATTATTTTTCTTACCAGGAAGCAGAACCAAAATCAAACATTCTGAAAACAAATGCAAACGATTCTTCAAAAAACGTTACGCCACCAAAAAAAGACGAAACACCAAAAACAATAGCAAATTTAGAGAAAATAGCCACAAGACTTACTGCAGAGGCTACACTAGGGCCGAGCAGTGAACCACAGACAAAACAAAAAGAAGACGAATTTGACCTCTATGGTAAATACATCGCCATGAGTCTACGATCTATGCCTAAAGAAATGTCAATCATAGCAAGAATGGAGCTGCAAAAAACTATGGCTGATATTCAATTAAAAGTTTTAAGGCAAGGGAAACGGGATACAAAGCCAGAAGAAAGTGGTTCGTCTACATTAAAGATGCAAGAGGATCCTTTAAAAGACTCGTTAGATAAAACAGAGGAGATGGAGCAGATTTTTCCCTTGGAAACTGTCAAAGTTGAAGTAGACGACGATGATTCCTAAAAGAAATTCAGGAATTCTTATTTCAAAGTCTTTCCCCAACTATGTTGAACTACTAGGATAATCAAACCTAGCTTAGTACCAGTATTATAGAGCGAATGCATCTGACCCCAACAACCCAGTAAATGGGTAATACGATACGGGCTTCTGACTCTATGACTAATAATAAGATCTATTGTTTTAGATTGTATTGTGTTATTTCGGTACGCAATGGAATATGTTTGTTAAAATTGTACATAAATTATAAACTTTGTTTTACATGAATATCTATTTCTTATTTATCTTAGTTTCCCATGGATCGAATGTGATAGATAATAAAACAACTTGAAATGTCAACATCAATGTCGGCACTACAGATAGTAATGTAACTAGATGATGCGATTGTATGTACTTTGCGTGTCAAAAAAATGGAGTTTGAGCTTTTCATTTAGCATTATCGGCACCGGCAATTCAAAAAATGCCAAATTATGCCAAATTCGGCTGTAGAAACTGTATAGAAAAGGTTGGCCGAGGCATTGGAAATGTTTTCTTGCTTTGGTAAGTTAATTTATTTTAAATTGTGTTTGAAAAAGTGGCATGCTTGGTTTTCATACAGATGGAGGGATTGCTTTATCTACTTAGAATTATGTCTGTGGTCGGCACAGAGGCTGAATTACTTTCCTTTGTTGTCATAGCTTTGATTTATGCACATTTTTTGTAAGAATACAGATTTTATTATGTCGATCATGAAAGTGATTTACGCCTGTAAATACAATCACTATAGAAACATTAGCAGACTTATTATTTATAAAAATTTGAACAGTTTAGTTTTTCAGCCGAAGACGACCACCGCTGGACATAGGCCTCCTCAAGTGTCACCACATCGATCGGTCCTATGCGCTTCGCATCCAGCGTATTCTCGCAGACTTAACCAGAGGTTATATCTGGACAAAGATTACTACTTATGTTTAAGTATACATATATATTAGTTTATTCTTTTGAGTCTATATGGTATAATTATAATGTATATTTAAATAAACCTGATTCGTTTTTAAGTTTCAATACTGCACCTATTACTAAGCTATTTGTATCTGCATCACCTAAAAGTTCGACTGGTAGAAAATGCCTAAGGCATTAAGTCCGTCTCTGTACGTTTGTGTGCATGAAGTATTAAATAAATAAATTAAAATGTAATTCTATCAGCAATGGCGTTGGTCGAAATGCCAAAATTAAGGCATCATCACGTGGCATTTCGTGTTTGACTTTCCCAAACATTTTTTACATTTTCCAATCGATTGCGATTGCGTTGATAGATTGCCACTTGTCTATTGCCTCTCGACGATCTTAGAAGTCTTCCTATTTCTACAAAACCCTTCACATCAATAATAAAGTGACACAGAGTTTAGACGTAACGGCCAAAAGTTGACGACAGTCTCTCTTCTTCTTCTTTTATGGTATGGCCACCTCTGGTGTCAGAGTTAATTAAGCCACCTCTGGGACCCCATAGGCCTCTGACTTGGCTATTTCAGACTTACAGTCTCTACCGTATCATCTATACTTTCAAACAAAAACATTGGTGGCACAACCTCACCTCAGGTGTATATCAGTATTGCCATTGAATTAGCGAGTACATACGGGGCCCGCATCTTGTATCCAGTCGACAGTGTGTCGCAGATAAACTTGTCACGAGGATATGAGGGTGCTATGCCCCTGTGCGGTTGCGTTACTGGAGCTTTAACCTTGTTGTGGGTTGGAAGGTGGGTAGAGTTCGAAAGGGTTATGATAAGGGCTTTATCGAAAATGTTCATAGGCAAATGTTCGTATTTAAAATGTGTGACTTGCCGAGAGTACTCTTAAATCGTTTAAGACAGATATAAAGAGTTACACAATTTGATAATCCTTCTCATAATGCTGCTATGATTTATGTCTAGCAAGATTGTTTTGACTAGATCTGCACAAGGATAGTTAAAATTGAGACCTGAGTGATCTGAGAATACTTGTCACATAACCGATTTCTGAATTGAGAATATAGATTTAAATGTGTCAAACCCTATTTTAATGCCAAAGTTTGACAAGTTATCACGCTAAAGTAAAGATTGACGAATACTCAACTTTTTATTCCTGTTTCTTAATCTTCAGAAACTGGGGGTCAGTAACGTGGTAATGTTGACAATATTTACCTTGCCATTACCTCACTAACCCAATTCATAATTAGAACCCCATCAACATCATTGAACATCGATCAAGAAACATCTGAACATGAACATAAACATGTTTGTCAATATTGAGGGTAGTTAATCCGCGTTGTGGGTGGCGGTGGTCGGTGGAAGGGGTACAATTAATCGCTGGCAGGCATTAATCATGCAGCGCACCTGACGAGCGGACGTCTCGTGTGAGTGAGAAAAATTGCATTGCGACTGAATTAGGTCATTGGTTAGATTGAGGCGTATTGCGTTGAATGTAATTATACAGGTACAGTTTATAAAACAATAGTAGGTTTCTTGTAATGATTAGACTAAATCCAGTTTTAAAACAATTATAGGTTTTTAGTTTCTTATTCATTCTTAGAATTTCCTGTTTGTGTCACGGGTAGTTGGAAATACTGCGAAACGTGAAGTTTGCTCATTGCTGTATAAGTGAAAACTCACAATAAATTTGTTTAGAAGAAAATTAAATAAAGATGAAATTATCTATCACGTACGACCGTTTTTGTTTTAGGTATCTTTGGACAGTAGTCAATGGCGTCCTTCTTTACCAAATTGCGATCACCAGTCTAAAAGTAATGGAGATTTAGATAAAGGCACCTCCTCACATCTCTAATTTCACTGAATTTTGTCAAAATTTGCCAAAGTTATATTGCGATTTGAATTTGTACGTTGGTCGTTTTTAATATAATAATTGGAAAGATCACTCAGTCCTATTCAGCAGTTAAGTTTTACACATAAACTTACACCTTTATTCTATAACCAGGTACAAAACCTGACAATACCCTTTTATTCAATTGCCAGTTACAAAAACACTCCCAAAAAAAAAACAACACCCGTCAACGACACTTGAACCAACAACAAACCAATTTCGAAAATCAAAACACCTGAGTTTGTTATCTAGCTCCGCTTAGCTGATTGGTTCGGTTTTAATCAAACTTTTGCGCGGGCTCTGCTGCGGATGACAGCTCGATTATGTTATGGCGGCAAAACGGGATTGCGCTTAACATACTCGATTATGAGCAAAAACTGTGTCGGTTATGTCACTGGCATGCTTTCTTTTGTTCTCTGTGGTTTGTTTCATTTTTTTAAGTGTTTTGAGTGTGGTGACGTTTCTTTGTAGCGACTTTCGTTTGTTATTTTTGGGTTATGTTGTCTATTTTCAATTATCTAGCTATCACGGTTCATGAGATACAGCCTGGTGACAGACAGACAGAAGAGACACGGACAGACAGACAGACAGACGGATCACGTGTCTTAGTAATAGGGTCCCGTTTTTATCCTTTGGGTACGGAACCCTAAAAATAATGAGGTATAAAGCACGGATTAAATTGAACAAGCTTTTAGAAGATAAGAGTTATTTTTTGAGAAGAATAACAAACAAGCATAATCCTGCTACACTAGTAGGTTTCAGGCTTCTGTAATTTTGATATTCAAATATAGTCGGACGCAAACCGCCCCCCGAGGCAGGGACAGCTTCGCTGCATGTGTGTATGAAACGATTTTTCGAGCAACATTCGGCCCTAGACTAGAAGTTTTCGAGCCATTTAACTATAATAAGGTTTGTCGAAAAGTTCTAATAATAAATAGACATGAGGGTCTAGACTAAGTCATTTTAGCACCGATGGCGATTGTCATTATGACATTTCTATAGCGCTTTACGATTGCTTTGTGATTACGGCAATCGTATACATTTTTGACATTTTACCAATCGCTATCGAGACGCTTTCGTTAAAATAATGTCAAAGCTATAGATAAAGTGACATTATAGTGACAAAAAGCTACCTATGAGATTAGCAGAAATGAACAATTCCAAACATTTCGGACTTGTGACCATTCATACCGCTGAAATAATGTGTCGTTGTCTAGAATCCACGAACAGATTATAAAAGCTTTCCAAATTATTTCTCCCATAGACAGGGGACGAATATATATTCGTTAAGAAATATGGTAAAACCAGGCAAGATTTTAAAAATAGAACAATTCCATTGCCTGCTTTCACAACATTACCATTTTTATTCTGCGAAGTAATTATCATAACATATCTGCTGGATGTTGATTTGAAAATGGAAGAATAACAGACAGCTGACAATTTTCCCGCGCTTCGGAGCCGTTGCTAGGGCAACCAGTTAAACAGTTGTTGTTCGAGTTAGGTACTTTTTGTGATGATCTAGTTTTCTATTTTATATTCTAACGAATATTAGCAACCCAGAAAACCATAAGTTATTTAATAGTAGTTTATGAAACTGTTGCATAATGAGGGGTATTAAAACATGAGTGTGTGTTTAAAAACCGAGCCGTAGGCGAGGTTTTTAATAGTTTTCACACGAATGTTTTAATACCTAGTTATGTGCAGTTGCATACACTACTTTATCTACACTCATAAATTGGGATTGAACCTACAAAATACCTCTTTTTGCATTTCCCATGCCATAAAATCGTGATAGTATTTGTCATATACTTTTCTCGACTTTGCTGGTAATAAATTAAGAGTAATTTCCTTCGCCGCATCTAAAATATCGGGTGGAGTCAAATTTTCTTCACATTCACTGATATCAGACATTTTTAAACAATAATTTAAATAACTCATGAAATTCAGTACAACAAAACTTGCAAAACGTATGAATGGCGCCAAAACCCAGCACATTAACCGCATTAACCGCGCATGCGCTAAGGCTTAGCACGCACTGCGATCTTTATTCGCGCGATTTTTTCCGCCCATTCTGCGACCTATGGAATTGTATGAAGTTGTTCGCATTGCGGTAAAGAAATCGTGCGGAAATAATACCGCAAGAAATCCGTGTTTTCCCACAGAATCCACCGCACTACGGCGCGAATTTTATTCGCCCGAATATTTTGAGCTGTATGAACAGGTATAAGGAAACAAAATTCGCGCGAAGAAAAATCGCAGTGCGTGCTAAGTCTAAAGCGGGCATTGTCATAGACAATTTAAAATTGGAATCAAATCTTTTTTTAATAGGTACTATAAAATGGCATTACAAAAAAAAAATGATGGAAACTCCTTAGTGATTAACTTCTTGGATTTGTCCTGTATCGTAATAGAAAAAAATTGTTTTATAGCATTATTTTGTTAGAGAAATAGTGTTATAATAAGATTCTATTTTCAAATTTCGGTATTGTGTGTATAAAGTATGCCAATATAAACTCGTTTTCAATTTTATAATTCGAATATTACGATATGAGAGTAGATAAAGTTATTTAACGTGTAGGTTAATAAGAATTTTTGACGGGCAGAAAAACTACAATCTGTTTGGCCATTAGTACCTATCTATCGTCATCATCTTCCTGCCCTGATCCAATGTTACTTTTACACGAAGTTTTCTTCGTCCATACCGGCCTGTCCCATGTCCCGTCCATGTGCCCCTGTCACGCTGTCACTGACTCCCTTTTCTTTCATATCACTCGTCACACAGTCCATCCATCTTTTCTTTGGCCTTCCCCTCCCTCTCTATCCATCCACATTTATTTTCATAACTCTTTTAGTAACATGCGTTTCATCCCTCCTCATCACATACCCATACCAGTTTTCCAACAAAGGTTTTCCTTTCAACTTTTCTGTCACTGGCGCCACTTTCAAAGTTCCTCTAACCTATCTATCTATAGTATATCGTATAATTTTATAGATTACAATTTTCCTTTCCAAAACGAAACTATAAATATTGCATAGCAAACGTCATATTTACCCTTTTGAAAAGCAAAGGCGTCGCTTATAAAGCCTCTATTCAACAGAAAATAAAAAAGGAAATCTCATAGACATTACCCTACTATTTCTCAACAAATAAAAAGTAACGCAAAGACAACCTTTCATACAGCCATTCCCACGTTTTAAAAAGGAGGTATAGTACGAAACAGGTACGATGTATAAGCTATAATCCTTGCTTAGGCCGCTCCAAGTGTTGAGCCGATGGTCTGGCAGTGACAGCTCGATTACGCCCCCCGCCTTTACCCCGCTTCACCCCCCAACCGCACCACTCCACAACTTCAGGCTGAATGTTTGCATTCTATGTTTTGGGTTGAAAAAAAACTAAAATATGGGGTGGAATAGGTCAGGCAGTGAAGGGTGTTTTAAGGGATAATAGGTAAAGTGATAGATGGTTTTATTGATCTCTCGTGGTAAGTGAAAAAGCAGGGTACCTACTATGACTATACTAGAGTCATATAGGCAGGCAAACAACTGCGTTAAATAGGTTCGTAAATTCTCTACAATTATATCTGTTAGCTTCTGGCAATTTTTCATTATTTCCCACTAGAGTTATTTGAGGGGAACAAATAACGATATTGAACTAAGCTTAACTCATCACTTGCTGCTGTACCAATAATGATCGCAACTTGGTAATTAGCGGCATATTGGATATTGCATTATTGCCACCTGCTTTAACAGTATTGCAATAACAGAAGAAGTATTTGAGAACATCCACTGTGAATTTATTCCCATTTTCCAATGCGACAATGCCGATACCATCACGCTAGTACTCCTCAAAGAGTAAAGCAGTGATGTACCTACATAACAACCACATTTTGCCATTTAAAGTCGAATTTAATAGGGGCGAATCAGCTCATATTGTTATCAACCGGGCACAAATCCAGACACCAGGATGCTTCTGTAAAATTACAAATAAAAAAACACAATATCCCATCATTACTGCTCTAAAAATGCGTTGATATTCATTTTGGTCCAAATTGCTCATGTAACTCTAATACTGTCTCGAATCTTTTATGGAAATTCTACAGAACAAGCATATAGTTTTGTATGATTCTCCTCATCACAACTGCTTTTGAAAATTCATCAATATTCGTTGCGTTCAACGTGTCTTCTTCCCTGACCATTAGTCATTACCAATGCATCAATGAACGAATGTAGGTACATACCATACAGCTGATTAAAACCCCCAAAAACTTCGAATACCTCTCTTCATTAGCAATTCCAACCATCAGAAACAATGGCAACACCTGAATCTTCGACTGTAGTTAATCAAACGTGTCGTAGGGGTGTAAATTAGGTGGGCCGAGGGGGTAAAAGGGGGCGAAACGTCAGCTGTCGCGCCACTGGCAGACGGTACCGCACTCTTAAACTTTTACATACACCCGTGATGCTACGAGTATGCTGGAATATCTTGCGTGGTTCAGTGATGTTGAAGGAATTTTTTTTTGGTGAAAAAGTCACTACAAAGCGAAAAATAACTTTGTTTCCGAAGTCGGTGTCTTTGGTACTATTGTTTTTCGTTTTTCGACACCGACTTCCATTACCAAATGATATTTTCCGAGAGCAAATGCTTGAAATGTTATTGAAAATACTAAAATCGGTATATGTCTGCTTATTATATTTAGAGACCACCTCGAGGGTATACCTTACCTCAAACAAAAAAAGAATTTCCCAAATCCGTCTATATATGACGGAGTTATGCCCGAACGTACATAAAAAAATAGAAACATCCGAATTGAGAACCTCTTCCTTTTTGGGAAGTCGGTAAAAAAGGGGATTATATTTATGCCACTATCTGCAATCCTCATTATATTAGAAAAGCTTAATATTGACAAAAAGTCTACTACTTTTTTTTTTTTTTAATATCTTTATTGGTTTAATTTGGGGTTTTTATCACAATGGATACGCCAACCCCATCATGCCTTATACATACTACTACAAAAAATGCTTTAAATTTAAATTAAAAGGAGGATCTTAAACAGTATGATACACCAATTCGCAAAATCTTATTGCCACATCTGACTTCGGTTGTGACAAAATTGATTGAATTAAACCTACCTCTGATATGTTTAGATTAAATTCATTAATTAAAATTCTCCTTTTGTCCTGGTTCTTGACGCAATCCATCAGCAAATGATGTACATCCTCAAGTACATTACATGTGTTGCAGTTAGGAGAACTTACTTTCTTCATGAGAAATGCAAACTTTGCCGACGGATAGTGTCCAGACCGTAATCTTACTGCTAGTTTCACATGACTTCTACTTAACTTACTATTTTGAAACCAGGGCACTTGAGGAAGCTCATTTTGAATTGTTTTGTACCATATTCCTTTTTCTACTGATTTAAGATTAAAATGTTGTTTCCAGTTACTAAAACATTTCATTTTAAATTTTGGCACGTATTCCACGTAATCTGGTACAAAGTTCAGCACGACTCCTTCCTTCGCTGCTAATTTAGACGAACAATCAGCTTCCTCATTACCCCGTAAACCAACGTGCGATGGAACCCATTGCAACCTCACCTCTATGCCATTTCTAATAAACCTGACAATATGTTTTAAAATGTCGTAAGCTATCGATGTGCCTCAGAAGCCAGAGGCGCATCGAGCCACGTGGTGCAATGCACTTTTGCTATCCGTAATTATTACAACATTAGCAAATTTTTTCTCTATTGCATAGGACAAGGCTTGCGAAATTGCAATGAGTTCCAACGTCATGATGGATACATCTGACATTATTTTAAATCTTGCACTATAATTACAACTCGGATCGTAAAACGCTGCCCCTAATCCATTAGCGCCCTTAGACCCATCAGAATACAGTTTCTGCCAGCCACTATAGTTAATATTCATTTCCCTCACGACTTCATTAACTAAAATATTAGGCTCATACCTTGATTTAGCTAGTGATATACATTTTAAACTTATAACTAAGCACTTATGAAAATCGATAGCTGATAACCAAATATCAAAAGCAAACATTTTTGGAATATCTACAGAAACACCTTCAGTCTGTTTCACATCCTCGATTGTTTGTGTGAGTAAAGGCTTTTTTTTATTAACCCAATAACTTATGTGCGTAAGAGCGCTAATTTCAGAAATTAAATTAGTAGTACTATTATTTGTCGAAGCACAGATTTTTAATAAATACTTATAGGCTAGATATTGTCTTCTAATAAATAATGGAGCAATGTGTAACTCACTCTCCATGACGTGGATTGGAGTACTTTTGATAAATCCGCCTACTACTCTCAGGGCTTGATTCTGAATTTTATCAAGTTTGCAAATGTGGCTTTTAGCACTACTATCATATAAAACCGATGCGTAATCAATACGGCTTCTAATTAAGGACATGTATAATCTTCGCAAATGTATCATGTGCACCCCCCAAGACCTGCCTGCTAATAACTTTAATATATTTAAGAATTTTGAGCACTTGTTGACCACTTCGTTAATATGTTTTCCCCAGTTTAGACTTCTGTCTAGCCATATGCCTAAATACTTTATATTTTCGGAATAAACTAAAGGCTTTTCTACCCTCAGAATGGGTAGATTTTTCCTACGACCTCTACTGAAAAGGCAATATTGTGTCTTATTTGCAGATAACCCCAACCCTAGTTCGTTTAGTAACTCCACTACTAAGTTTAAACCATTTTGTACATATCGTTCACATATTTTAATGTCCTTATTACATACATATATCACAAAATCATCCGCGTATTGCAATACTGATACATTTTGAAGTCTATGACATATTTTGTAGGTAATTAAGTTAAAAAGTAGCGGAGATAGAGGATCTCCTTGTGCTAGACCTTTATTTGTGGACCTGCTTATTACGTTACCGTCACACAATTTAATCTTCAAATGTCGCTCATTAAGGAACCTCCACAGATACTTACACAGCTTGGAACCGATTCCTAGACTATCCAGTACGTATGACGCTGTGTCGATTGAAACATTAAGTCTACTACTTGTTTTTTGGAGTTTTGACTCAAGCACAACCAAGGCGCAAAATTTTAATGTGACTTTTATTTTGCCACTTTCTGCAGTTAATATTCCAAAGAGCTAATTTATTTAAATAAGAGTGTCTAGTCATTATGAGGGGGCAGTTTGGTTATAGTACCATTAAGTAGGTGTAGCTTGTAACGACATTCGTAGAGCAATTTATCGCTCATTTTTTGGGTACATGTTGATCAGTCAAAATATTGCAATATTTTCGCTTTTAGTATTAAACAAAGTCGGTGTCTGCCTCCGTCAGTTTCTCCGCTCACTTCTTCTCAACCTCACAACGGATTTTGATAAGGTCTTTACTAATAAAAAAAGTGATAAACGAGGAAGCCCTCATTTATTTATTGGTTATTGTGAGATTGTTTATTATTTTATACATTTAAATTTATAAATACCCAACCAAGTAATCAAAACGAAATTATAACACATTCAACACGCCTAAGAACTGGAACTTTTTCCATTGCAATAAAATATAAATGTTTTTTTATTGTAACTAATAAATTTAAAGTTGCGAGTATACTTACGTGAATTACTCTACGCATAACACTGTAACAACACCAACATATCACGTCTGCTTGGCGACCATATGTCACTGCAGGGATCCAGCAGAATATCAGCGTCAGGTATATTTGCCTGACACGTGCTGAGCTGGACTCCCATTTGGTGCAACCTTGAGGCGCACACCGCACTGTGTTTTGATTGTCAACCAGTATATAATAATAGTAATATTTGATTGTCAAAACTAATGTTACTGGTGTCACTTTGACTTTTATTTCGTAAGTATGGTTTCCTTTTTCTTTTTATGTTGGCACCTTGTTTTTAAACATACATAAAATTGTAATAATTTAATTAAGATTTTGTGTGTTGTGCTGTGTCTTTTGTGTGCACTAAATAAATGATTTATCTATCTATATAATTAGCTTTCCAAGCCCTGGCGGATCGATAGTTATCAATGATAAATTATGTTATTTCTGTAAGTTGGTTTGTACAAACACTTTTACATGTCGAATATATTTTTTAAAACTAGATGAGGTCGGCGTTTTCTATCTGACTACTCTGAGAAGAAAGGCCGAAACAAACTCAGAGGTCAGTCTCTTTTAAAGTCCAGACAAAATCTTGGTTAGATCATGTGAAGACCTTGTAGACTGATGTCTGAAATGGTCTTTTGAGGCAAGAACCAGCCAGATTGAGTGGACCTGTCCAGTCAGTGCACGCATTTGTCAATAACCGAGCAGCTCAACTCAGAATTTAAGGAGCTCAACGATTCGACGAACAATACCAAAGAAGGGACTTTCCGGTAGGCGGCATAAACTACTCAAACTGCCAGACCATGATTAAAAACTAAGATAAATTTAAATTGAAACAAAAAAAAAGAATGATCCACATAGTCTTCACATTCACAATAATTAAAATAAAATAATATAATACTTTAAAAAGTAAATATTCTTGTCATTTCAAGGAAACAAAAAAAAAACAATGCAGTATTCTATGTTATTTACCAATGCTCCAGTGTCCCATTGATGCCGCTTTTAACATGACCACCTACTGAGCCCAAACAGTCAGAATAAAATCACCATCGAAATGAAATTAAAAAGAAGTGTGCCATTTATTATAAAAACATCTCGTACAAGCTACAGATTTAAACAAATAATACCTTCTTTAACAAGCTCCACAAAAACACACCATACCTAATCGCAATTAAAATATTGTACCTACTTATTTCATTACACAAAGAAAATCCTTTATGCTCGAGACTTTCAGTCAATAGCACGCCTGAGTCCATTACAAACGAACGGTTACGGTATATACTCTCTGTTATAACTTTAACTTATATTTTAATAACTTGCCCAGCTGCTACCTCCCCTTAGTTTGCATGGAGCCATAAATCATTGTTTACTTCGACTTACGAATTATTGGTTACTGATAAAAACTGGTCTTGTTAGTTAGTGGTCAGTCTGCTGTCTAGTTAATAGAAAAGATCCTTTTAAGAAACTTAACACGGACCAAAGTTTAGTAAAGCATTGTTTTTATTTTACTCTAGCGGACGCCTCGCGGTTTCACCCGTCTAGTTCCCGTTCTCGTGGGAATACAGGGATAAAAAGTAGCCTCTGTCACCCGGGGATAGTATAGCTTCCCAACGGTGAAAGAATTTTTGAAATCGGTCCAGTAGTTTTTAACTTTATTCGTTACATACAAAAATACAAATCTTTCCTCTTTATAATATTAGTATAGATTACTATAGATAATTTTACCAGTCAACTACTTAAATTTATTGACAAACAATGCAAAGCAGAGAGGGAGCAAGAGTTATTTTTATAACAAAAGAGGGGAAAGATATTAGAACAAAATTGTGCCCTAAAGGGGTTAATCGGGGGTGAAAATATGTATGAAAGTTTGTCATTTTTACCATCGGAAGCACGATTTGTAGCTAAAACGAATGACAGCAAAATTATATTAAGCTATTATTTTGATTGATGCTCAAATTAATTTGAGGAGATATCTGACACATTTCACCTTACCACCCTAAAATCACATTGTCTTTATCAAACAACCCGCATATTAAGCAAATCAACCAAACACAAAAAGATATTAAAATAATATCAAAAAACTCGCCCCCATTTTTTCCGTAGCATCGATAATTGTAATCCTTTCCCCCGGGATGGGGGTGGGTGGTTGGCGGATGGTGGGGGTGGTAACATCTGTGCCGCCATCCCTCGCAGGCGGCTGTCAACCGCAGCGGGGCAAACCGTTTATTTATTTGAAGACCCCTAAATTGATTCGTTGATACGAGTATGGGCACCAAAATACTGGAGCTTCGGCGCTTTGGTGCTGGTGTCGTGGTCACAGTGGTTATTGATAAAGGAGAATCAAGGTCCAGACTGAAAGAAAAATTTAATTCCATATATCCATACACATAATAAATCTGTAGATAAGTCGTTTTTGTAAATCAAAAATATTTCCAAAAAAAATAGCCAGGGTATTATATATACTCAGACAGTTGAACTCCATATCGGATAGCTGGCGTTGTGCGATTGACGTCATTTTCTGAATGGCGGTGATAAGATACTCCGCGGAAAAAAATTGGTAGGTAGGGTAGGATAGGCAGTTGACGGGTGTGATGGCGTGGGCACAGCTAGTTATTATTATAAGCCTGTTGTATCCTGCTGCAGGGCAAAAGCCTCACTTCCTTCTTTTAATCTCTATTTTTTGCTACATCTGACCAATCTTTTAGACGAATCTTACTCGTCCATGTCATTTTCTTCTGGGCCTACTGAATTCCACATAGTTAATGCCAAATGAGGTAGGGTAATTTTTCAAACAGCATCTTTCTTCTCTCCCATAAAGGGAGCTAGCAAAATAAGTGTGGTATTTTTGGTCAAGCGCAAGCCGAAATATAATGAAAAAAACATCAAGTAATACTTTAGTATAGATATAGGTTTGGTGCTAAACCGACAACCGACGCGACGGTGCTGCAAGTCTATAATATTGTCCAGGTTTTAATAAAAGTTACACTAACACAAGAATGCCTCATCCATCGCACGTTTACAGACACAGAATCTCACATGCAAAAAAATACCAGGCACCATTACACGCGCTCGTGGCTAAATAATAACAGCCGCGCCGCTCGATCATCAAGGTTAAGCAACGCTTGACGAGGTTGGTCCGTGGATGGGTGACCATTTCAACATACCGAGTTTCCTCCGTGCCTCGGCAAGCACGCTAAGCCGTTGGTCCCGGCTATTTGAAGATCTTTGACAGTCGTTACGAGTAGTCAGAAGCTTGAGATCTGACACCAGTCTAGCCAAGTGGTACCGTGTTACCCAGTTACTGGGTTGTGGAGGTCAGATAGGCAGTTGCTCCATGTAAAACACTGGTACTCAGCTGAATCCGGTTAGATTGGAAGCCGACTCCGAATATAGTTGGGAAAAAGGCTAGGCAGATTGACTAATTTATCGAATTTGCATCCCTTATGGTGAATAGCTATCTAACAAATTGTATACACCGTCATATCAATCTCACGATCGCTTACAGAAACTCTCGATCGGCATCTTTCGTCCCCAAGATTTCTCATTCCTCAAAACTTATTCTCAATAAGCCAGCAACATGTGGCACTGGCCAGCGACATATTTTAAAAAACGCGCATAAAAATTCGCATTAGCATTAAGCCTGACGATGTTATACGTTTTCCTAAATGAAAGCCCGTATAACACGCCTCTCGGGGGCACATGGCGACCTACACGGATGTAGGGCAACCCTAGAAGGTGTAGATAGTAGTATTATGCGTGGGATAAGCGTAGTTGATGATAAGGACTGCAACTTTTGAGACGCCAGTCCATAAGGGCTCTGATTTTCCCAAAATATATTAAAATACAATTTATTCTGACGCCCAATTTTATACAAGTACAATTTATTCAGACGCCCAATTTTATACTTTGAAATCTTGGGCGTTTAGTAGTGACATAAAGCTATACATAGATGTTTATGTGTTCATAAAATGTCTTCTTTATTTTTGTGTAGACATGTGCAACGGGTTTATTAGGTGTAGGTTCTTAGTTTTGTAATCCACTTCAATTTAGAGTTTCTAGTTTTATAAGAATTATTATAATTCGAATACACGTGACATCCACCAACCCGCATTGGTCACGGCGCATTCTCTCTCATCGAGATGAGGTCTGTGTCCCAGCAGTGGAAACATTAAAAATACTGATCATGATGAGTTTTATAAGACATTTTGTAGAGCAGCACCAACAAGTACCTACCTAACCCACTCTGGTTTTTCACAAAATAACTTGTAATCCACAAAAATAACTCCAAAATCAATATTCTGTTATTTTGACAGGGCTTGGTTGAAAAGCAGCAGGCCTGCAGCACTATTTGAACATTTTCATTTCATATACTCCAGGTCCATTAAATTGCTCCAAAAATCTAGAACTTACCCATCTACACAAACAAAGCCTCATCCAGCACCACAAACTCAGCGTCAACATTCATTAAAATTTGCCAAACCCGCGGCGCCGTCCGCCGCACCTGACGGCGTCGACCCGTAACGCTGTTACTTATACATCGCTGCATTTGTTAGCAATAGCTACCCGAACGCACTCTGCCAACCTGCAATGTATAGCGTGTATGGAAATAGTTTGGTTTTGGTATGTTGATAGCGAGAAGGAGGCGAATTTTCGATACATTTTCATTGATTTTTTTGTGTTTCTGGGTTTAAGTTATTTTGTGTGGCCGTAAGAAAATTGAGGAAAGCTACTGATTGCACTGTTTTTAATCAGAATGCAAAATACGAGGGTCATTCAATAAATACTTAGCCTACAAAAAGTAAACGAAAATTTTGGAAAAGTGGCAATTTATTTTTCAACATACGAGTAGTCTCCTTTTAGTTCGATACACTTAGCCCAGCGATGCTCCAACTTTTTTAACCCGTCGGAAAAATAATTTTTGTCAAACTCTGCAAAATAGGCCTCCGTGGCGGCGATGACCTCCTCATTCGATCCATATCTATTCTCGGCGAGTGATTTTTTCAGATTAGGAAACAGAAAGAAGTCACAAGGGGCCAAATCTGGAGAATACGTTGGATGGGGCAGCAATTCGTAGCGTAATTCGACCAATTTGGCCATGGCAGCGGCAGACGTGTGAACCGGTGCGTTGTCGTGGTGAAACAGCACTTTTTTCTTCGCCAGATGGGGTCGTTTTTTCTTTAATTCGGCGTCGAATCGGCCCAATAAATCGGCATAGTAAAGCCCTGTAATTGTTTTACCCTTCTCGAGGTAATCGATGTAGATCACACCTTGTGAATCCCAGAAAACGGTGGCCACAACTTTTCCGGCCGATTTTACAGTTTTCGCCTTCTGTGGAGCACGTTCCCCGGTCTGGATCCATTGTTTTGATTGCTCCTTGGTCTCTGGTGTGGATCCAGGTTTCATCGACGGTCACAAAACGACGCAAAAACTCCGCTGGATTCCGCTTAAACAGCGCCAAACACGTCTCCGATGTGGTCTCACGGTTGCGCTTGTTTTCTGGTGTGAGTAAACGCGGCACCAATCGCGCCGACAGCTTTCTCATGCCGAGTTCCTCGTGAAGAATATGATGCACTGTTCCTTCTGAAATGCCGACAGTCTCAGCTAGCTCCCGAACCTTCAATCGGCGATCTGCCAATACGAAATCATGGATTTTTTTAATGTTTTCCTCCGTAGCAGCTGTTTTCGGTGCACCTGGACGTGGTTCATCGAAAACCGACGTACGGCCACGTGCAAACTCGTTGAACCAATTCTTGACGGTGTCCATCGATGGAGAAGAGTCACCGTACACAGCATCCAAGCGCTCTTTGATTTCGATGCGCGTTTTCCCTTCCAAAAATAGGAATCGAATCACCGAACGATATTGCTCTTTTTTCATTTTTGTAAAACCGATCGACACGTTCGCTTCCATAAGATGTCAAATTAAAACAAATGAAGGGATTGGAATGAAAATTTGAAAAAAGAATTAAAAAAGAATGTGCTACACTGTGGTAAAACTCTTATGAAACTACAGCGCCCTCTGGCGATGAGGCTAGGTACTTATTGAATGCACCTCGTATTCTACTAATTATCGTGTCAACTGAAAAATTGAATGTGTATAGATTATTCACTAAATATGTTTATTTATATTCTGACCCGTATCGCTGTGCCATATACATCGCTGTTTTTTCCAAAACCAACTAACAGACGCACCGTGCTAGCCCGCAATGTATAACGTGCACTGAAATAGTTTGCAGTAACCAGAAGAAAGCGAATAATCGATAAATATTCATAGATTTTCTTAGTTATGAACAAACGTGTGTTAAATTTTTGTTGCGGAATTGCAATGTAGTAGTGTTTGGAGGTAGAGAAGATAGTGATGAGGTGATGCTGATTGCCCTGTTTTAACTCCCGATGGAAAAAGAGTGGTGTTATAAGTTTGACTTGTGTACCTGTGTGTTTGTGTATCTGTCTGTGGCATCATATCTCCTAAACGGATGAACCGATTTTGAATTCATTTGAAATCTATCTTAATCGAGAATGTTTTTAGCTATGTTTGATGAAAATTCGGTTCAGCCGTTCTAAAGTTATGACCGTTTTACTGTCTGAATCGGGATGTTTTCGCAAGATGTCACGTGTCCAAGAGATTGTCGTTCGAAGCATGAGATAAATTATGTAGTATGAGATAAAAATGTTTCAAAGGACTTACAAAAATGACTTTTAATTAACGTGTCAAGGGAAAAAAGATGATTGGAATGATGTGTGAATATGAATAGACTAAATAATGGTGTTCTGCTAATTAAAAAATCAGTCTAAACACTTTTTGACCCATACCGCTGTTACAGATATATCGCTGCTTTTGTTAGCAGCAGCCGAACCGATGCATCGTGCTAGCACTGCCAACCCGCAATGTAAAGCGTGCACTGAAATAGTTTAGTTTGGTTTGTTTAGTTGGTAGTTTATTTTGGTGGCGAATGTAAATATTGGTACAAGACGGTTCTAGATCAACGGTATCATAAGATATCGCTGATTATGTCGCAAATTTGACGAATCGCAAGGGAATCAAACGCTATAGAGTAGATACTTCCTGTTGAACCAGGGCCAGAAGCATCCGAAAACCATAAATTTGTATCTTATTAACTTATTTACAATTGATATACTGACCGAGACTTATGTCGTATGTTTGGGTACAACAGTTTCCCAACAGAAAAGTTAATTTTGTCCCTCAATCCACTTTATATTTTCACTAGCGGATGCCTCGCTGTTTCACCCGCGTAGTGCCCGTTCCCGTGGGAATACAGGGTCAAAAAGTAGCCTATGTCACCCGGGGATAGTGTAGCTTCCCAACGGTAAAAGTATTATTGAAATCGGTCCAGTAGTTTTTAAGTTTATTCGTTACATACAAAAATAGAAATCTGTCCTCTTATAGTATAGTATAGATATAGATTAGAGCAATATTTGGCGTTTTCATTGTTTATGCACTTCAGTAATATTACCTGACTTTTTTGGTGAATGTAGCTATTTGTAGGGAACCCTCGGTGCGTGAGTCTAACTAGCACTTGGCCGGTTTTTCTCGTTTTGGTCGGGTTGCAAGTGATTATGAGTTCAAAGTAGTGCTAATTGCCCTGTAATTTCTATCAAGTGAATATAGCTGATCGGGAAGTGTTGCGAATGTGAATGGACTTCACAATGGCAATTACGCAGTCATTTAAATTATATTCTCATTCTGACCCGTACCACTGTTACATATAAATCGCTGCTTTTGTTCACAGCAACTAGTCGAACGCACCGTGCTAGCCAGTAATGTAGAGCTTTCAGTGAAATAGTTTGCAGTAACGAGTCGTAGGCGAGTTTTCGATAAATATCCATTGATTAGGGTTCCGAAGTCAACAAAGGAACCCTTATAGTTTCGCTATATCCGTCCGCAGCTTAGCTCAGAGACTCTTAGTACTAGAAAGTTATAATTTGGCATGGATATACATATTATATTAATAATTCCGACTAAGTGGTAAAATAAAATAAGGAAAAAAAACTCTTGTTTCTTCTATAGACGTAAAGTGGGGATGTTTTTTTTTTCTCGTCTATCCCATGGTGTGGGATATCGTTGGATAGGCCATTCAAAAATATTACGGGTCTGTTAAAACCAGTTTTCAATTCAGTGATCCGTTTGCGTAAAATTAAGCTTTATATTGTAAATTTTTGTTAGAGTCAAGTGCCCTGCCAGCGAAATGGTTGCTTTTGGCTATGTGAAAAAAATCACGGCACTAGTATATATAACGAAATTAAAAGGAAACTATCACAGCTAAGTAGGCTTTACAATAATATAGTAATAGTAATAGTCGACCAACTTATATAAAATGTACTTGGAACAGTAAGTAGAAATGTTGTACAATGCCCTCGTTTTTAGACGTTGTGAACTTGTGTTGTGAGCCGCTGAAACCATTTTAATGTTCATGTAAAAACAAAAATCCCACTTCTTAGTCCGCATTATTATGCAACTACGGAACCCGTTACTGCGCGTGGCCCAACATCCACTTGGCCGGTTTTTATTTTTATTTAGTTATGGTCTTGGATACGGTTTCAAGTTATTTGTAAAGGCAATTCTCATCAGAAAGAAAAAAAAGAAAAAAATAAAGAAAATTATTTAATTGCCACAAAACGACATACAAACATTACATTTCAAGAACGAGAATAGTGGGGTAGCGGGTCATCAGGCCCGGGTATCAACCCTGAACCTCACACTCAACAGCATATGCTCTATGCGACAGGTCATTGACAATACATAGAAACAATTAATTAATTACTACCCTTTTACGGCGAATCCTGCCTGTTTTCGAAACATTCCCAAGAACGACTGGTTTGTTAGGGTTCAGTGGCGCGGGAACCACCAGCTGACTGCCGCTGTTGATGTTACATTACCACATTATAATTAACGTGGTTCCGTACATATGTATCTAATATACTACCTATTCTATTACATATTTCGTGGTTGTTAGGGGCTATACCCTCGTTTTAGACTTTAGAGCTTATAAAAATAAATAGTAAGTGGCATGCAATTGCGTTTTTATTATTACAATTGCACACAAAAAACGCTTTCAATGTTTTCGGATACATTAAGAAACAGTAATGGATTGTGGGTGCGTTTACTAACATAAGTTGTACATGCTTAGGTAAACAATCCAATGGTCGATAAACATTGTTGTGTTTTACGAGATTAAGAGGAAATTCGGGCAGTTCGACTGGATTTCCTTAGTAAAAAACCATCATTCGAGGTTTGGCTTTCGCCTATTTCCCCCTCTAGTATTGGACTTTAAAAGATATTCCCTATATTGAATAAAAATTATATTTGTTGTGCTTCAATGTTTTCTTTTTTCATATATAGTTGTTGAATTTGTACATTATGCCATGTTGATAGCGCAATTATGAGCATATTTTGAAGGTTCTAGTGCTTCTAAAGATAACGTATCATCAAAAAGGAAAACATAGGGGCATAGTATATATCTTTCTTATTCAGTTTATGGAATATCTTTTAAATTGGTCCAATATTGGAGGAGGAAATAGACGAGAGCCCAACCTCGAATGATAACTTTTTACTTAGGATAATCGGTTGGATGTCTGCGACCGCATTTCCTCGTTCGCAATGGCTTGTTATATCACCTCATTTATCCATGTATCTAATGTTCAAAAAATGCATGTATGTTACCTACTTGCCTTTGACTGGAATAAATAGAACATTTACTGGAGATTGAAATCCAAATATATCACAAACTAGCTTCTGCCAACGGCATCACCCGCGAGAAAGTCAAAAGTTATCCCGAGGGCACATATTCCCAGGATAAAAATATCCTATGTGTTATTCCTGGCTATAATCTATCTCTGTGCCAAATTTCATCCAGATCTGTTCAGCCGTTTGAGCGTTTAGAAGTAACAAACATACACACTCACAAACTTTCGCGTTTATAATATTAGTGTAATGATCAAATAATTAACGCACCAACACCATTAAGACAATAATTATTTAGGCTAATATTTGATGGAAAATCTCTGAAGAAAAAGCATTACTTAAGTTAAAAAACTGGGACTAACTGAGCCTGCAAATCAAAACTGAAATCCTATATCTATCATTATCTACTTCAAAAACCAAGAAATTCTAACATTTTCTTCTTACAATTACCCAGCACTCTGCCCATATCACTACTACCGTATATCACAAACAACATGCCCAGCACACAATGCGTGCGTGTGACGGAACCAGCTGAGCTGTATTTTTCATCCCCATTCAACCCCCACCCCTGTGTGCACCCCCTTTATCAATATGGGAACACAGTGTTTTAGATTGGGCTGACCAGAAGGAGGTGTTATGAGCTATTGTTGCTGTGGTTTTAAAATGTGTAAAGGAAGTTAAGTATGGATGAATGGTTATCGTAGAAGATATATGATAGAATGACTGTTGAGATTATGGCAAATAAAGATGTATGGAAGATCAAGAAGATGATGAATGGAATTAATGGAACCTAAATAACATGACCTACCATAAAGTTTTTAGTTTTTGTTTTAACCCCCGACGCAAAAACTACGGGATGTTTTAATTTTGACGTGTCTGTGTGAGTGTGTCGGTCTGTGGCATCGTAGCTCCCAAAAGAAAAAACCGATTTTTTTTTGTGGTTTTTCTTTGTTGAGTGCTTTTCGCTATGATTATTTAAAATCGGTTGACCAAGCAAGATATCATGTCATAATTACTTGTTTCGGTAGATTGTTGATTGAAGCTTGTCTACTACTAGGTATATTATATGTAGTTTAAAAAGCATTTAATTGTATGTACTGCTTTTGTTGTTGTTCTTTTATATTATCTGGTATCAATGGGAAAAAGTTGAAATGCTATAATAGCACTTTCATAAAAATTTAAGTTGTTAGTTTTTTGAAACTGCGCTTAAAAATATGCTCAGTTACTTGAGATCTGGCTTTACTAATTATAATTGTGGCCGTAATCCGGTGCCATATACACATTCATTTACGTCACCCAATCTAGAAATGGTTTCAATACAACCAAGTTTTTGACACAAACTTAATTATAAAAATTACTTATTAATTTGAAAAATATAACTATATTTAAACAAGCTTTTATTCAATATTTTCTCGTGTATTGCCAACCAAAATAAAAGTGTATGCATTTCAGTTTCTACAAAAGAACAAGCAAGGACTTGTAATAAAAGGGTTCATATTTTCAAAAAATTAACATAAATGTAAAAATATCCAAAATTGTCTCACTAGCCCAATCAACATTCTTCTCATACCCTCACTCATACACGTACATTCAAACCCCAACAACAGAGGGTCTGCAGATCCCCAACTGTCGGTTCCCATGCGGCATGCTAATGGTCCCGTCCTAAGTGGCTGCCTGGGGCTGTTGTCTTAGGATCAGGGGGCTACAGCCAGAACATAGAGATTACACGGTCTTATGTAGTAACATGCGTAACACGCGAAAAATAAGCTTGTGATAGTTACTTACCATGCTTGATGCAATGTTTATATTTTATTATTAAAAGGCTATTGTGTGAACACTATCTCACCTGATCGTAAACTATGATGTGGTTGACGAATACATGAACTAATTCCTCCTATCCCGTTCCATAATCGGTCTACAAGGCGTACGGCGATGCGTCATCGGTACATGGTGGACATTCCACCCATACGCACCAAACGTTTTGGGAATACTTATATTATGCGCACAGCAAAGGAGTGGAATTCCCCGCCGGAGTCAGTATTAACTGATAGCTACTACCTGGGAGTCTTTAAGTCAAGAGTGAATAGGTTTCTTCTAGGCAAGCGTGCTACATCGTCGACCACAATATCGCTTACCAACAGGTGAGATAATGGTCAAGCGCAAGGCTATCAATAGTAAAAAAATTACACTTTAATAAGTTACTAGTTTCGTAGCACATGCGTAGCAATGTAGCAGTGTAGCCTGCAACATTCGTAGCATTTTGCTACGCCACCTCTACGCTCGTAGGCCTACGACGGGCTACGGTTGCGTCAAGACATTTTTGACCATTTTATGTTCTTACGCTTATTATTGTAGAATTGTAATACGCTTCATTTTTACATGGTCCTTCATTTTGTGGGTGATGAAAATTTAAATGTTATGTTGTAGGCAGATTTCTATAAAGAAAAAAAAAAAAAAAAATCTTTTTGATAAGTTTCAGGTAGTTTTTTTGTATCAAATAGTGCGTCTTTTAGTGAATTTTATTAATATATCCTCTGTTGTAATCGGTCTGGTAAGAAATTAAAAATGTAGACCGTATATTTTAGATTTAAAAAAATCTTTCAAATTAAATGCATGATAAGTATCGTCTCGATTTTGATTGTTTTTGACGCTGTATTTAAAAAAATATAGCATATTAAGTTTTACAAAGGTGAGGTTTTGTAGTGCCACTTCTTTCCAACATAAAAACCAAACCATTTTCTGAACTCGTAATCATTTAAGCCTAACTACATTCCCAAACACCTAAACCCAGCATAGATCACCTAAATCCGTACAAACGTTGGCGCTGCAGTGAAAATCCAAAATTATCCTGACACATACATATATAAATGTTTGTTTGTCCGTCCGCGTGTTTGGACAGCAGGCGGCGAGCGAGGCGAACAGATGGTGCGCAAAATTTATATGTTTGCACTTTTCAATCCTATGTTGTGGGGCTGTTAAGAGTTGGGTATTAGGGAGCTAATGGCTGAATGGATTTTGATAATGTTAATACAGGAAAATACATTTTTACGACACAACAGCGACAAACACAAAGTAAACAAATGTGACAGAAAAATTGTGCTGACTGCCCATACCAAAAAGGTTTTCCGAAACTCAGCATTTGGTGGGCATCAGACAACCAGCGATGGTTACTATGAAAAAATATGGTCAAAGAACTGTGGGCTCTAAACTAGCTCTGTACCAAAATATCAAACGGAAAAAAAGATAAGAGTTTACCAGCGCTAATTATGACGTATGCACAAAAAAGAAACTAAATCAATAATTCTTATTCTTTGATTTATATTTGCTATTTCAGTTATGAAGAAATTCTAGCCATACATTTTCTGGATAAAAATATTTTAAAAGTTCTACTTTCCAAGTCGTTTTGGAAGAGTATCCAAAATTAAACAAACATCGTGTTGTTAATTATAGTTTTAAAGCAAAACTATTACTTACACACACGTTTTACAAATAATAGATGAATCAATAGTAAATATATTTTTTTACAAACCTTTTAACCTAACCCTTACTAAGGAGAATGGTTTACAAAGTAACCGGTTTTGCGGCACTAAAGCGGTGTAAGGGCCTTAAACCACGAGTCAGTAACATCAATTTCGAGGAATTCAATGACCATTATAATGTAGGTAGTTACCAAAACAGTAGCTAACACCACACTGCTACCCTCCGTTCAGAAACATGGCGGATTACCGTACAAATTGAAGCAGTGCTGCCATCTGGCGACGCTGAATCTTTTTTATATTAATGTCGGTGACAGCTGCTCGCCGCGCATATTGTTTTCCACGATAATTGTAAACTTGGCAGACAAATAGTTATGGTTGATTGTTTAGAGAAAAGTTTGACTGTTGGTTGGTTCATAAAATATAACTCTAAACCACCTGAAAACACCTTTATCGCAATCAGATTTCTTCGCTCTGGACTGGAATAATAACTCAGTAACTCTTTGCCCTCATGCCCAGCAGTTTTCGAATATCACACCAACTTGCAATCAAGAACTATTTATAATCTTAACTGTGATTTTCGTAAGAAGATATGTAGCGTTATCGTTCTTTTATTTGATTATCGGTGTTCTTCTAGCAGTGTTCTTCTTTTTAATCCCGACGGAAAAATAGGGTCGTTATAAGTTTGACGTGTGTACCTGTGTGTTTGTAGGTATATCTGTCTGTGGCATCATAGCTCCTAAACGGATAAACCTATTTTGATATCGTTTTTGTTTGAAAGGTTACTTTATCGAGAGTATTCTCAGCTATGATTGATGAAAATCGGTTCAGCCGTTCAAAAGTTATGGGCGTTTTACTGTTTGAATCGGGGTGTTTTCGCAAGATATCGTGCCATAATTACGTATCCGATAGATTGTTAATCGAAGCGTGTCTAATATTAGATAAATTATGTAGTTTGTGAAAAAATGTGTCAGAGATTTTATTTATTGCTTTAAATATTTCCCAACCTTGGCATGGAACCCAGGACTTCAATGCTAAACTAGATAACTTCAACAAGCAAGTGACTAAAGTGGTTCTTCTTCATATTCATCATCCACTGCTTTAGGTATATCTCTACTTAGGCTAACGCTCCTAATACCAATCTAATCCAGATTCTACCCAAAGTTATTACATTCAACTATATCTTTAACAATCAGAGAACTATACTTTAGAATATAAAGTGACAGTAAAACTATTCATCAAATGCATCTGTGCGTCGCGGAAATTGCTGCAGTGTTCGCGAGCAATCTGAATCTAGACACAGACTATGTAATAGACGAAATATCTCGATTTTTGCTAACTAGGAAAATATGGGACACATGCATGCAGAAATTCTTTTTCCCATTGGTATAGATAGAAGCTACAGAACGCCACTTGCAACGATCCATACATAAACTTCATCAAACATTATTTCATGAAACTTCTAATTCATAAAAGATACCTCCAGTGAAAATGTCTTAGAATAAGAAACCTATAAACTCTTCAATTTAGTTTTAATTATTTAAATACCTCTGCCAAACGGTTCGGGGAAGGCAGTCGTGATATTTTATATACTTCATTGTACACCAAGATAAAAAAAATACTTAAAGAACCTTAATATTAAAACAAACATACAACAGGGGGCCTTATCGCGTTCCGCGATCTCTTCCAGGCATCCTTGAATGGAAAGAGATAGGACACGACATAGGGTTGGACATGGTGAAAATTTTAAGTCAATAATTAGTTTTACGGTCCAAAAGTTCGGCGTACATTTTCCTTACAATATATCTTCTTAAAAGAAATATACCGTGATCTTTTGGAGCTCCCCTCGTATCTTCTTAAAGCCATACAGTTTTCCTGTCTTGGATTCCCCTGTAAAAAAAATCATACAGTACCTATGTTAGAGCTGGAGCTGCTGAACGTATTATCGGAAGACGATTGTATACCTCCTTGAATCCCTGTATTTCATTATCCGTTTTGCATCCCTCTTTATTTCATAGACAAAGGATAATCACATTTCTTGGGGCTCTGCTGCTCATTTGTTTCTTACTGCTTGGAGATCGTCTTTGGATTGGTTCCGGTCCGGAATCTTAATCCAGCTTTTAAGAAATCGATCGATGCTGAAAAATACAAATGGTCCCTGCTTACCTCGGTATTTGGTCGCATCTACAAGAATCGTTAAAATATTAGTCTTCACCAATATCAGAGAGCAGTGGTAACGGCCGCGAATTACAAGTTGTAGGCCGTGGGTTCGAATCCAGGCAGGCGCTTTACTTTGTGTAAATATTTTTATCACCACTGCTCTCAAAACGGTGAAGGAAAACATCGTGAGGAAACCGGCATGTCCTAAAACCAAAAATTCTAACACTCGTGGTTAAATAATAACAGCTGCACGGGTCGATATTCAAGGTTAAGCAACGCTTGCCGAGGTCGGTCCGTGAATGGGTGACGATCTTTACATAGCGAGTTTATTCCGTGCCTCAAAAAGCTCGTTAAGCCGTAGGTCCCGGCTGTAATTTGAAGATCTTTTTGAAGAAGTGAGCCTAAAAATTACTTAATATTAGGTGTTCCACATTGTCTAATAAACGCTAGTTAAATACCAAAACATTTTTTTAATTCGCGTTTGTTCCGCTCTGACATCAAAAATAAATCGCCATGTTAAGCAAACCACATAATATACCCTTTAATTAAGACAAACATCTATACATAGCAGGCAGTGTTATGTAACTGGCAAAATGTGGCCTGAAGTGTATAGCTGGAACTCTGCGTAAGTCTTCAGGGCATACAGGCGTATTAAGTCTATACCTTTGGGTACCAGGAATATTATCATTAGGTCTACTTGTAGGTAAAAAATAATATAAATGACTTTAAGTTCAGAAACTGAAAATACTTACTATAATTTGTACAGTTGAAAATGTAAACTAAAATCGACAATTACTCTAAATTCAATTTCCATCTATCTAATCTATACTAAACCACTTCCTACCTCTCACTCAACGCTCTCAATTAGACCAATGCCACTGACCTTCCATCTCCGGTTCACTATACACCAGCGGCATGATGGCCGCAAGGATGTTATGGATATGATATTTGTGATCTGGATACGGATATAGGAATTTATATCGGTTTCGGATACGGATGTGAAATTATTTCGGATTATCCGTTCGTTTCGGATAGATTCGGTTACGGATATTAGATTTCTATAATAAACAAACATGTGAGCGAGGCGCGTGGCTAGTGGCAGCAAAACCTGTCTCATTAGGGCTTCTTCACACGTATCACAACCACACCACGTGGCCGGACGTATATTTCGTATTGAAAATGAATAGGAATATTCACACGTACCACATTTTGCAGTCGTTATCGACCGTGTGTGTGATACCGACCACATCGCAACCACAACGCAACCACCAGCGACACTGCGAACTAGTGGCCGACCACATCGTAAACACAACGTTGCGTCGACGCAACGACAGTGCGCGCACGCCACCCGCGCTCTTCCCCTCCCCCGGTTTATTCATTCTGCTTTCTGCGTCCGCGTAACCGCATCGCAACTACTGGCGACAACGCAACCACATCGACATTTTGTCGGTACCACAACGCAACTACAAAAAGCTGCAGCGACACTATTCACACGTAACCACTGCTTGACAGCATTTTGTCGTTGCGACGTGGTGTGGTTGTGGTACGTGTGAAGAAGCCCTAGACTCCACTCCAATTCGAATTTATCCGAAACTTTTATATCGGATTTCATTACGGATATATTTTTAATTCGGATATCCGACAGTTTCGGTGACGATTACGGAGCTCCTTAGCATCCATGGTTGGCCGTACTCACAGTGGTCCATGCCACACATCCGCCCAGCTGGCCGTTACGTCACAGCCATCTGGTAGCCAGTGCTACCGCTCGGAGGAAACACCACACTACTTATAATAGCTCGTGGAGCTATGAAATTTTTGGAATACCTGAATGATAATTTGGTTGTCAAGGTAATGTAAACCTTATATCAATGACAGAAAGTCGCATAAAATATCCACGTGACAGGCTACGACTATGTTAGTACTAGGCTATCAGCTTTTTAAGGAGCTTGTCCGGGGAAGTACGACCACCTTATCATCTTTCAGCCGCCAAACAATGTTGTGATTTTCTGGTTTACAGAAAAGTTTAAGATTTATTTTATCTTTATTGCCCCGATAACGATACTTCTGCGATGGTTTTGCATCTTTAAGGCTTCGATTCTGGAGTCGTCGATTTCCAAATTTATTGGTACAAACCGAAATAGTTTTCATTGCTTTCTTTATTTTGTACTCGTAATATCAACTCCATATTCCATTTAAACAGTTTCAGATAGCTTTACATTTCCAAAGTCAATTTCCTTTAGATCGTTTCTTACGCACTTTTTTCTAACTACTGCAAAGTTTAATTTTCTTAGCTCGGTGTCGCACACAGATGTTCGTGACGCAACTATTTCACTCGTATCTCAATAACGAGTTCACTTCCATCGCTTTGCGGAGAAAAATTAGGACCTTCTCGTACAACATAACACTAATGGATATTGTTTTATGCATAGAACGTAAATTACAAGACAACCATTACATTATTCATTTCAGAAATGAAACAATGAAACAGAGGCGTTTTTCTGCACATTTTCGTGTTAAAACCACTAAGTGACATGTTCACACTAGCTTTTTATACCACTCCGTAACCATGTAGAATTCGGTAAAGTTCTTATTTTATCGGTATTCTGTAGTTCCTAACGATATCTTATAGATAAGTAGTATTGGAATAAATAATATGTAATTATTTTTTCCAAAGATTTCCGCAGAAACCGTGCAATTTTCCGAGATGAAAAGTTGGCTAAGTTGGCTCTGTGATAGTGCAGCTTTCTATCAATCAAATTCATTTCGTCCAATCAAACATTCTTTAGAGAAACTTTCGAAAAACTCATACACCCATCTCACAACAAAGCGCGATGAGTACAAAATGTTTCGCCAATCGGAATCTTCATCATCTGTCAATCTTCTTTCCAACGATGTTGGGGTCGACTTCCAGTCTAACCAGACATAGCTGAATCCATGTACCTATTTATGGAGCAACTGCTTATCTGACTTTCACAGTCCTAGTGAACACCCTCGGTAATACATTGTTGACGGACTTTTGGCAAGCAGATTGCCACCTCAAATCCGTCGTACTCCTAGCTCGTGACTTCCAGATGGTCGTGACGCGTTCCTGTAAACATGGGCACGTGCGCGGCATACGGCGCGCATATGTTCCGGGGGCGTGCGCGCTATTCCTGCGCTCTGTGACACAGAGTAGAGAGTGGTACAGAGGCCGAACTTAACACAATGGCAGATAATATTTTGTAGTATTAATTTCGCTTTTCCCCGTTCGTTTTAAGATGGATCATAAAATGCTAAATGATTATTTTCTATTCATATTCTTTATTGTACCCAAAACAAACATATACAAATATAGAAGAACAACTTATGTACAAAGGCGAGCTTAACCCGTAATTGGGTTCTCTTACATCAAACCTCAGTGTTATAGAGAGATTTATACAATTGGGACAGTTAACAAAAGCGCACAACACAAAAAATAAAAACAAATTAAAGTTTTATGTAATAGTTTTTTGAAAATTTATGTATCAATGTGTCGTGCATTCGTGCACAGACAAAAAATCAGACTCGGAGAAACTCTCAGAGAGTCTATCTGTCGGCAGACTCTTGGTCCAGAATCCTATTGCTCATCTCCATTGCCCAACGCATTTGTGTTAATAGCATTTGTTTAATAGCGTTGTTGTGAGTCGCGTATCACGTAACAGTACTAACGATTGTCAAATGTACAAAATGTTTGAGATTGTCCAGATGACATTTCGGGAGCGCATATTTATCCTCCAATCAAAGACTCTGGTTCAACTGGTTGATTCTATGAGTTGGTTGATTGATCAGCCTACCGCAGTACTCCTGTATGAAGCGTGGCCTCTGTAACATTAACTACTCCGTCACTAGTTGCGTACCACGGCGCCGCCTGCGTTATGCAGCCATTACACTGGACAGTCTGTAATAACAGTTTGTGTAACCATCAATCTAGTTTTATGTGGCCTTAATAGTGCTACGGAGTTTTCGCGTTTGGTGGTAAGGACGTAAGGTTTCACGATCCGATTTGATTCTTGTATGGGTTCTGTTAATGTTTGGTAAACAAACAGTTTCCAATTTGATGGGAAGTGAATACCACTTAAAGGAGTTGTGAATATTGGTAACACGACTGGTCAATATGGTACCGATCTTTGAGACAGCTTAGGGATGTAGTGACAACAGAAATTGTCAAGATAACGAAGATTTATATGGACAGCTGCATATTAATCTTCGATCTCTCGACAATTTGTATGTATTTAACCGACTTCCCAAAAAGGAGGAGGTTCGATCAGTTCGATGGTATTATTTTCATCAGTACGATTTATTTATAAGTATTTGCTTCATCATAGTCGTTTAACTATTCGAGATATCGTAGACCCGTGTCATACTTAGCATTAAGGAGTTTCATTGGCCAACTGTGGTCTTCTTCACCAGTTTCACTTCTCCAAATGATACTTTCTGAGTGCAAATGATTGCATTGTTGATGAAAATGCCAAAATCGCTACATGTATGCCTATTACATTTGAGGAGTTCTCTCGATTTCTCCAAGATCCTATCATCAGATCCTGACCTGGTGACTATGGGACCAAATGGGAAATATACCCTTTCAAACAAAAGAAGAATTTTCCAAATCGGTCCAGGCGTATTTGAGTAATCGGTGTACTTACCATCGGTGTATTAATCTCGTACGCTGCCAATTTTTTTTATCAGTCACTTGTTTTGTGTCCATTGTTTTTAATCATTTGTTTACTTATTGCTTTTGTTTCACAACTCTGCAAGATCAGCGTTGCAAGTGACATCTACGCCCACAGCACATAAGCTGTTGACACCGGGTCCGTGGGCGAAGACTTGGATCCCGTGTATTTATCCAATCACGCACGATATCGAGGCACATAACTAGTAAACTAGAGTTGTTGTTAAAGTTATATGGAAACTGAAAAAGGAGTATACGTACTGATAAGTTCCTCTAATAGACGAAATGAATGTAGGTTTTTCTGCTTATTGGCTACTAGCCGTCCCCCGCGGCTTCGCTACCCTCAACTGGCTACCTACCTACCCCACCGTACCTACCTACCCACCCTACCCTACCTACCCATCCTTACCCAGGATGCCATCTATCTCCCTGCCAAATTGAAAACCGTTCAGTGGTTTAGGCGTGAAAAGTTAACAGACAGACAGAGTTACTTTCGAATTTATAATATAAGTGTGGATTTTAGATCACCTAGTCCACGATTCCTCATGCTGTATTCATCGGTACGATTAACAGTCGTCTGCAACAATTCAACAGTGCAATTTGTAGAATTCGTACAGTAGGGAGTGTTGAGACCTATTCTTAACTTCCAAATACACAGATTATGAGCACGCAACTAGGTGCATAAAAATCATCTTCTGAAAACCAGGACTACATCTTTCACTCACTTCACATCTACATTGAACACACAAACCGACCTTTCAACCAGTTAATAATAAATATTTATCATGAAACAGACGCGTCTGCTACTAGACTCTCGTGATTGCAGTCTACATTACTGTAATATCTAAATACTGTACTAATAAAATTAAGAGGTTAAAAGTGTATGTCTATATGTTTGTAAGGAACTCTTGGTTAAATAACAGCAGCCGCAAGATCGATCTTGGAGGTTAAGCAACGGTCGAAGATAGGTGACAATCCATTACATGCGGAGAAATCAGGACTCGGAAAGCTCGCTGAGCGTCATTTTAGGTCTTACACAATCAGGGGGACCAAATGTGCCATACACGGGGTCGTCTGGCGCCCATGTGCTGGTTTGGTCTCTGGGGTGGTCACAGGGTGCAACGTGTTCTGGTGCGCCGGTGACGGACAGCCGCGGTGAGTTCGCGGTGAGTGCTAGCGCCTGCCCGTGTTCCCGCCATAAGCGACACAGGAGGACACCGTGGAGTTTTTAAAGAAAAAGTCTTTGACAGTCGTTACGAATATAGAAAATCTGACATTTGCTGAGTGACATAGGGCCGATTTCGGAATTGAGTATTTTGAGTTAAGAACGTGAACCCTACAAGATTTGACAGGTTTTCAGGTTAGAGTTTGAAAAATACTCAACCTAAAATGCTTTATTTAGAAATCGGCCCATAGGCTACTTTTTATCGCGGCAATATGCACAGACTATACTAACCTACCACAGGAGCGAAGCTGCGGGAAAAGCTAGTATTACAAAACATAGTTAGTTTATATACAAAACATTTGCTAAGTACTAGAGCCGCCATGATTGCAGTCTACGTACGTTCTCACCTGTAATTCTAGATTAAGATGGGGAAACAGACAAAACATTCGATAAACTCTTAAGAGTTTATTTTAAAATGTATAAATGTTAGTATTTTGAACTGCAGTGTATTTCTGTCTGTCTATGCAGACGGAATTGCAATTAGTGACTCATACATGGTTTTCATCTAGTCTTGTTAAGCCAGGTGCTTCCTTGAAAAACTTAAGAGCTTGTTGTGTTGTTAGTTTTTATAATCATTTCCTCTTACCAATGTTTTAAATGTTGGATACGGCTAAATGTATTTGGATGGCATTGGCATATTTGGTAGACCATGACCTAGATTAGGGGTTTAGGGGTTTTACGTTCTCTTTGGATAATTTGAATCTTTCACGGGGAAAAGCTTCTGGTAAAATTTAGGAGTTATGTATTCTATAATTCCCATTGTTTGATTATTTCCACTGATTTCCCATTTCAAAGTCACAATTTTTAAAATGGCAGATGGTAAGTCAAACAAATCGCGCATTGGCTTTTTTCATTACCTTTTTGAAAACCGAATTGATCATACTACTTTCAAACTTTAGTTCAAACCCACACCAATATCCAAACTATGTTATAACCGAATACCAACCTAACCAGATGTGACCGAGTGGCACAAAAAAACACGGTTGTATTTGGCAAAGTGTTGCAATCAATAATTTAATAAATACTTGTGTAAATCACGGCGTAAGCCACCGGTGCGCTCAACAGTTGTGGGGGGTAAGGTATGATATTTTTCAGCGCCACGCACCTGTACGATTGCTCCTACCTTTGTTGAACTCGAAAGGGATAAAGGCAAGTGAGATTGGAATTCGATATTCGAGAGAAATTGACAGTGAAGGAGTTTTCCACATGACAATGTTATTATCTACAACAAGATAATGTAAATAGTACTACGAATAGTTATCTCCATAATTCATCATCTTCTTTTTAATGTGCCCACTGCTGGGACACAGGTCTTCTCTGTGAGAGGTAATGGGCCGTAATCCACCACGCGGGTCCAATGTGGGTTGATGGATTTCACATGTATTCGAATTTTTGTTTCTATGATATGCCGGTTTCCTCACGATGTTTCCTTCGCCGTTTTGAGAGCGGTGGTGGTGAAATCTCCGTAATTAAATTATCGAAACATACCTGAAGCCACTGTTCTTTATTCTGATTGTGTAGAATATTATGAAACTGTACTAGTATAGACCTTAGACTCATATAGTAATCTATGTGGCTTACGAATGTTAACTTAATGGAACAAAATAGTTTGATCTCAATCTTTTCGTAGGTTTTAATTTACCAGTATTTCATACTGTACCTACATATACATTTGCCACTAGATTTATTTTAAATTATTGATCTATCGTTAGACCACTACCACAACTGACAAGCGTCAAGATGGAAAGGTTATTCCAACATCACGTTTTCTTGCCAAAGTCGTTTATTTGGAAAAAAAATCCAGGTTGACATCAACCTCACCAAAGTTCTTTCTGTTTTTTTGACTACCTTTCTAACTCTACACTTTCAAACTTTAATAACTTCTTAACCAAAACCGAATGCCCGAACGCCTCCCCTCACGATCTTATAGTAAGACCCGAGGGGTGGGGTACTGCGGCACCCCAGCCTCCCTGCACCCCTGCACAGGTGCGGCGAGCGCAGGTGTCGCCAGATCCAATACAATCTTTACTTTCTCACGTAATTGGAATACTAGCCGAGTACCTAGTGTTTTAGTGGGAGAAAGGATGTGGTATGGTTATCAGTGTAATGGAGGCTTTAAATATGAAACTTATTTTGCAAAAAATGCGTAGTTTTTGTTTTTTTTTGTAAGGTTGCCGTTTCGTTTTGAAAAAGTTGAATCGTTTCTCCGGGACCCGAACCGCTTTTCTGGTACCAGAATTGTAGTGTTTGTGAACAATGTATTAATATGGCCCATATATATAAAAAATGTGAACTGTTTTGATAGGAATTTAGATTCTATTCCCAAAAATGTCACAAATTATATTTTTACAACTTTAAGTCCAGGTCCTCATCATCATAATCATCAGCCTTTTAATGTTTCCACTGCTGAGACAAAAACTTTCTGTCTGTGAGAGTGCGGGTTGGTGGATGTCACACGTCTTCGAATTTTCGGTTCTAGGACATGCTGGTTTCCTCACGCTGTTTTCCTTCACCGTACCTTCAAGAGCAGGTACCTATACCTAATAGAAGACAATTATGGTAAACCCTAATAATGCTTTACGGTCATTCGTCTTGATTACAAAGTATTTAAGTCTCTTATCATCAAATGCGACATGCGAATTGGAATACCATTACACGCATAAATCTCGTTAAAAAGAATCCTAAGCATCTTTTACCCAAATATTAGAAAGGAAACGCCGTTTTATATCAACAGACCTGCTATACACAAGGTACAGCACACAAACACACACTCGTCAGTGGCAGTAACAACTGTAGTTCTGCAGCAGTGACGCACGGACGCGTCATCAGCTCTATGTGGAAAGTAAATAAAAATATGAAGAAGGCCTGTTCTGGGTAATCTTAGAAAAAAAGGCGGGGTAGTGACTTCAATCATTGTAATAGATGTACATGAGTCCTCATTATTGCATTCACTGCTAAATATCGGCTTCCCCAATCAAAACGAGATCAATGAATATTCAAAAAAATATCGGTACATTATATGATTAAAATGCTTGTAGTTGACGTAGTGATTGTAGTTAAACATACTCAACAAAGTAATATCATAATGTACAACGTTCTGGGGGGTGACCATAAGCTCTTAAAGTAAGGTTATTTTGAGTGTGAGTAAGGGACAAGCAAGCCAGGGGCATGCAAGTCATATACATCTGTCCCTTAGGCAAACGCAGTTTGTGGTCACCCCAAGGGATTGGTACTTGGTAGTTACAAATCATTGCTGTTCTCTTATCGCCCATGCTTTAGACAAAATATGGACCATTAACTGTAGACTCGTAGAGGATCATGGTTTTCCTGTGAACCTTCTGCAGCCCATCTCCCCAATATAGTACAGTCTGCGTCCGCTAGATGGTGCTAAACTAAATTTTTCAGGCGGATGTTGTGAGTATGTATGACGCGGGAACATTGTGCAGACCTACGGACGCGGGGTTGTGGAGCGTGCACACTGGTAGATTGCGCTAATATATGTGTAGAAGAGATCCAAATGGCGTTATGTTGGCTATTTGATCGACAACTGAAATTGCAAACTGTTTATGGCGACCTAGGAATCAACATTAATCGCTTGCTCTCCTGCTATTTGGGGTCTCAAAAGTTCAGTTTCTTCGACGATAATTACTTTGATACTGTAGGTATTAAAACTTTCATCTCGGTACTTCATCTCAGTACCTTTTATTATGAAAAGATCCCACGACGCGTCATTTTCAGATATCACGACTTAGCAAGAATAACATAAATAATATACCTATTTTAATTTCTCCCACCTCTTGGATCTGTGAGACAGATCTGTAGGCGCACACCTTATAAAATTACAACCAATAATAAATAGGACTGCTCTTGACCCAGATCTCAACCGGTAGAAAGCATTGCCTATAGTATAGTATGCAAGCTCCCTAACCAACAGTAAGCAGGTGTAGCATCGGAATCCAGCTGCGCTACGTCAGTGAGACACAAACCAGGCGCGCGAGTGCGACACCGGGTTTATAAGCAATAACCGACATTATAGACGCGCAGAAGTTTCATGATCTAGCTAGATCTAGATTTTATTGATATTGCGGAATATTAAGGGTTCTGGGATGAATATAAGTCGTAGAAACAATGACCGTTGGGGTAGACGTGTTCTTGAGTGGAGACCGCGAACTGGCGAAACCATGTTTCTTTTTATCTCATCTTAAACAGGGCATGATCTTTTTTCTCGTCTATCTCATGTTGTGGGGTATCGTTGGATAGATCATTCAAAATATTACGGGTCTGTGAAAACCATTTTTCGATTCAGGCATCCGTTTGCGTAAAATTAAGATTTAAATGGCAATTTTTTTTTTTTTATTTCTGCTGTCCTCTCCCCCTGCCAACTAAATGGTTGCTTTTGGAAATGTGACAAAATTCACGGCTGTAATGTATATAACAAAATTAAAAGGAAAACTATCACAGCTAAGTAGGCTTTACAAGTTTACGAGTAATAGTCGACCAACTTATAAAATGTACTTGGAAAAGTAAACATTTTGTATATTGATGTATGAGGACAACAGTTTTCGAACAGCAAATTTGATTGTATCCCTTCTTTAGAGCAATGTTCGGTTTTTCATTATTTATGAACTTTAGTAATGTTACCTATTTATTTTGGTGCATGTAGCTGTTTATACGGAACCCCCTGTGCGCGATTTATATCGCACCTGGCCGGTTTTTATCTACTGACATATTCGTCAGTTTTACTAAGTCTGTAGTACTAAGATATTTCTGATTTGTTACAGATGGAGGCAAAAGTGAAGGAGGAGGTTCCTGACAAAGACTACACTCAGCCGACCACAGCAGAGAGGAGAAAATGTAAGTCAAGAGTAACAGCTTATTCAACCATATACTTATAAGCTGTGCGCGTGATCGTGTAACATTTTCAAGGTTTCTGGGCATTGGTAGCTTTATTTACCTTTAGGTTTTGCCAAGACAAAAACCGAACCATAAAGGTTTGTTTTTGTCATGGAAAACATTAGCCCAGTAGAAATCGACTCTATAAAAGGCTAAATTCGCAAAGCTTGATGCCGTTCTGGATTTTTAGTATGTATTTGCTCCATACAACATACCAAAAATCCAGAACTACACCAAGTTTAGGGTAGTGTGAATCCTAATTTTCAACTTAGAAAAATATGTGCTCGCCGCACTATACCCGAAAAACTGCTAAATTTGGGTATTTTTTACCCGACTGTCAAGAAAGTGTTATGTTTTTCGCGCGTTTCTTGTATGTTTGCAAATTTCTTAATAACCTCGGATCTTCCAATCAACTGGTTAGATTTCGACAATTAAGGTATAGTTAGTTGCATCTTTACGGCCCAAGTGTTCTTAAATAGGTGATGTTAAAAAAAAATTAACGGTTTTAAGAGGTGTTTACAAAAATATATACCACATATATGTTTAAAAAAAAAACGAAAAAAAAGCTTTCAGGCAAGTACACGCCCTGCATCCCTTCTAACATTTGCAGGCTATAATTTTGAGAAGATGTGGTGAGGCTGGCTCGTTTTTAGTAGCACGTGGGATGGAGGCCGCAGGACCTCATTTCTCAACCCCACTCGGTGGGGTTCTTCTCTACCCCCAACCTCTTTAGCAATTGTTGGTAGGTGCGGAACGCATGGAAATCTTCGAAAGAGGTGTTTTTAAAGCTGCGGTTGGGCTGAAATTGCTGCAAATATAATGAACTTGAAGTTGCAAATTTGGATTAACACTACCCTAACTTGTCCAATACAACATACTAAAAATCCAGAACTACTTCAAGCTTTGCAATTTTAATGTCAATTTCTATTGGGCTACATAGATCAAACATTTCATAAAACTATATTCACAGTGTGAGTGAATTGGTAACTTTCCATTGTTAATATGCAAAGTTTTCCTCAGTAATAAATGACAGGGTAATCTACGAAAAGGCCGTGTGATAACTAATTATTAATTGTGTACACTTAGTAGCTTCTCGTAAAAGGCTTTTCCAGTGATCTAGGTGGTAGGTAGCTAGCAATGTAATATGACAAGTGGAGGCAATAGGCAGTACACAAGTACGGAAATACTATCAGCTATCAAACCTACCCGTTTACAGCAACAAACAGGTCGTACATATAACAAAAACGCTTTATTCTATCAGCACGTGGTGTGGGAGCTGGCACAACTGTTGTGATCGTATTCTGCCGCCTGTCGTACGAAGCACGAACCGAATCTAGGGTACAGTGACGTACCTAAGAGTAGAATTTTAAACAAATATACCTACTACCTAATATAACAGAATTTGAATGCTAGCAATGGGCAATAGGCCCGCGTTGGGCGCCAGTAGACCCATGTTGGGCGCCAGTAGACCAACGTTGGGTGCCAAAAGACACGCGTTGGGCACCAACAAGATAAATAAAATAGTACCCTACAATTAGTAGATGGAGCTCCGTATGAAATGATTTTTCAGCAAGCTAAAGCGCGTGCAGTAGCTATTATAGTAGTGTGACATGTCAGATTAGTCATTAGGTATTCCATCCAATACATACATATTAACAGCTATCAAATTTACCCATTTCCAATAACTAACAGATCGTACACACAACAAAAACGCTTTATTCTATCAGCACGTGGTGTGAGAGCTCGCACAACTGTTGTGATCGTAATCTGCCGCCGGTCGTACGAAGCACGGACCGAATTCATTGTGCAGTGATATAGTTTGGCGGCTAGATGTGGCATGGTGTGGTGAGCATAGTTGTGAGGCTAGGGCGAGCGTACTTGCATAGAAATGACTGACTTCCCAACAAATAAAACTGTAGATTGGTACTGGATAACTCGTTTACTTGAGTTTCTACAAATTTTGGTAGATAAGTAGTTTATTTAGAATATAATTAACACAACACAGACGTGGCGGCCGGTAGCGAGCGCGCAGGTGAGTGAGGTGGCGCGGCGTACGCCCAGTGTTGCCAGGTCTTAGTGTGAGGGCCGGAACATCCTCCGGGGCCTTGAAACCCAGGGGTTTCAAGAACAGTAGAATCTTCTTGGTTCGGTATGATGCACATCTTGTTGATGGCTCTACGCTTTGTGCCCCTTGTCGTGAGCACATCGGCGACGCGACTACTGATGGCGTCTGTTCCTAGATATAGTTTTACTATTCGAGCCATGGGCCACTGAAGAGGAGGTAGATTTTCTTCCTTCAATATTACTAGGTCGCCTTCTCTCAGTTCTTGCTGTCTCGCCTTCCACTTGGTTCGTTGTTGCAGCTCAGCTACGAATTCTCGACGCCAAAGGATAGATTATGTCAAATGAGGCAAATTGTAAATGACTATACCTGCAAGCATGCTTGCGAAATACCTACCTATGTAATTGGTAGATATAAGTTGTCAAAAGTGTGTCGAAGCTACAAACATATAAGACTAGATTTTAGATACCTATCAATCTTTTCTTCCATCCACACGAGATCAGCAGTATGCCTAAAAAGCTAATCAATACCTAGAAACAATTCAGCAACCTATCAAGTACTTTGATTTTGAATATCAAAGCTTTAACACATTAAATATTCCTAATAACACCTATAATATTTTCAAACAATAACCACGGAACACGGACGGGCGGCAACAAATGAGAGTAGTTCATACACCTACCCACCGTGGGAGTGAGGACACCTGCGCAATGATCTTAATCTGGCGATGGAGGCTCGCGGCACGAACCGAATACACTGATGGATGCAAGGAGATAGGGGGACTAGATAGTGCATGCAACGCCAGAATTAATTCTCTCTGAAATAATTTCTAGAAAACAATAGAGGCAAGATAAAAGACAAGCGCAAGATGCAAGATGCCCTTTTGAACGTACCAAGCGGATAAAGTAATACTGATGACAAGGATATAGTGCGATAACTGAAAAGTATTGTTGATGATATATGAATTTACTTATTCCATTTCACAGGCTTACTTTTTGTAAACTGTACAAGTGATAAAGTTAATTGAAAAATCAAAAACCCCGACTGCAACTAAAAATACGTAAACAAGAAGAAAATCATGCTGTGCAGTTGGAGAATACATATTCGCAAGCTGGCTGACCAAAATCAGATGTATCCTCCGACTGCACAGCATGATTTAATTCTTGTTTACGTCTTTTTAGTTCGCTTCTTAAGCAGTCGAGATTTTAGATTTTTTTAATTAACTTTTTTATTTATAACTTTTTATCAGCATTTTTTTTATTTAGTTTCATTCAAACATATTCGTGTTTGATATTTTTGAAACCACCTCACAAAACCTTTTATTTTGATACTCTACGATGAGTATGGAAGAAAAGAAAATGGGCACCCAAAATATGGCGCCCAAAATCCGTTATTTTTCTATTTTCCAATTTTAATGTCAAATTCAAAGTCAAATGTGTTTATTTCAAGTAGGCCATTAAGCGGCACTTTTGAACTTTAAAATTAACAAGTAATAAAATGTAGCCCGTGACACTCGTAAGTTTAAGACGAATCGATTGACGTAAGAATCAAAAGGAGAAGAAAACAAACATACATAGACTGATAAACACATTACCCTTCTTCGGCAGTCGTGTAAAAAGTCGAATAAATTTCACTCTAGTCGCGTTCTACAGAGTTTTCGCAAGATCTAAACCCCGGTTTCAGAAAAAAACCACTTGTCAAAAATTAAACGGAAGTCAAGAGATGCGATTGACTGTCAATTCTATGCAACCAATTACAGCAAATAACGCGCGTTAATAAAATTGTGACATTAATTATTATGCGATAATTTTTGTTTTAGACACTGGGCCTAGGCAAGACAGATGCTTCAATCGAACCTTTGAAGGCGATCGTATTAAATTAGTATGTTTCTCTGTAGCCAAGCCATACCCATCCTCTCTAGATCTTTGTCAGTACCGGCTGGTGTAAAAGCATTGTATTTGACGAGTCCTAACGTTTAATGCGAGCATTTGCACCACCGCTTGTGATTTCTAAGTATTTTTTTACACGGAATTGTTTACTGTTTGTACTATTTCTCAAATGTTTATGTTTTTGTCCTGTGAAACGATGGTCCTGTAAAATTTTGTGTGATTTCTGCGGTACTGTTATAGTAAATACTATTTAAAAGGTCTAAATATTTACTGGTCTAATTCCTGGTTTTCTAAAGATATATTTCGCAATGTTCGATACTATCAAAAGCCATTGTATAATCTACAAAGGCAAAGTAGAGTGGTTTATTAAAATCTGAATATTTTTCAAGGAGCTGAAGAGATCGATAGTAACATTTCTATTTGAAATAGGGATTTGATAGTTCATAGAAAAGTGGTTTTGTACCTTATGCGAAAGGGCCGGTCCGGGGTGGAAACTGCTTTTCCTACAACTAATTTTCTGCAGCCATTGATGTGATTGAAAGGATCTAGGAACTGGGTACTAACGACGTTCAATCTTTGGCTTTGAAGCTGGCAAAATGAAATTGTCCTTAAGCCTGCTCCATTTTCTGTCGGTCCTTCTGTTCCAAGAATCAATTTCTGCAGCTCAGCAGCATTGCTGTGATTAAAGGCTCGATTATATGCCATTCTCCCTCCGAACTCATAATCAGTTAAACGGACTGTGAAAGGAATTGTTCTGATTTCTAATTTAATCTATACTAATATTATAAAGCTGAAGAGTTTGTTTGTACGCGCTAATCTCAGGAACTACTAGTTGGAATTGATAAATTCATAATGTGTTGGATAGTCTATTTATTGCGGAAGGTTATAGGCTATATAACATCACGCTTCGATCAATAGGAGCGGAGCATAAATGAAAAATGTTGTAAAAACGTAAAAAATATATTTCTTTTCGAGAACTTCCGTTGCGTGCGCTGCGTAAGCGGTTAAAGTTACGCAAAATTCATGTATGTATATAGGGTAGGTAGGGTCGGGTAGGTAGGTAGCCAGTTGACGGGAGCGAAGCCGCGTGGGACTGCTAGTTTCAAATATAGCTGTTGATAATATATCAACTTTGTATAATCTATCTCGATTATCTGTCGGTTTCTTTGCTAAACATTAAGGTCCAACCTTAATAATTTATATTATTTAAGCCAGTATCGAATTAATATCATGGCTTGTATTTTATCAAGATCCAGGATTATTTAATTGTCGAAACATGAGTATACATACAGAGAATGCAAGTTGTTCAATTACATAATATTTGGATCAGTCGTTTGGCCTTTGTGGCATAAAATATTTAAATATCAATGGCATTATTACCATAACTAATAACATTTCTTACAATACAAAATACGAGTATAATAATGAATATATTACTAAAATAAAACTAAATGGTAAAATGTCAATTTGAAAAATAATAATCATGTTTCATGAAAAATACTATAACAGTAACAAATAACGGTGTTTATCATTTGTCATAGATACCTCACTGCTAAATAGGCCAAAGATGCATTGATAATTAGTTAGCTAGTTATCTACTTATATGGAATTAGATTTTATAAACATGATAATTTCTAATATATAAAGAAGAATATTTTATATTTTTTAATGTTATGCTTACAACTTTCAGTTGAGTCCAATTTGAACAAAGTCCTAATGCACCGTTTTTGCACGGTAATATGGGATTGGGCGTGTCGTGCCATGTATGTAGAATGCATCAGAACAGATGGATCAGAGTTTCACTCAGTGGGAGCCAAAAGCTCTTCAGAAACCAGAATCCCAAGGTGACTCGTATTACCTAGTCACTGTGGAGATCAGTTTGGCAGTCACTCCGAACAAAATACTGGCTATTCAGCTACATCCAGACCCCAACATACAGAGAAAGCAAGAGCCAGAAAAATACGAAGCAGTTTAAATGATTGGTTTTGATGGGTGATGATGGTCTGCAACTCCAGATGCTTCTTCCTACCCTTAATGAACTCTCTCCTGTCATCCTCCACATTATCAATTACTCCCTCTTTTCTGGCTGCTTTCCTTCGGCATGGAAGAAAGCACATGTTCTGCCTCGTCCCAAACTCCAGTTGCCCAGTATCATCATCATCACTGCTGGGACACAAGTCTCCGCTTTGTGAGAGGGAATGGGCCGTAATCCACCACGCGGGCCCAATGCGGGTTGGTGGATGTCACATGTCTTCGAATTTTTGGTTCTAGGACATGCCGGTTTCCTCACGATGTTTTCCTTCACCGTTTTGAGAGCAGTGGTGATGAAATAATTTACACAAAGTAAAGCGCCTAACCTGGGCTCGAACCCACGACCTACAATTTGTAAGTCGCGGCCGATACCACTGGGCCACCACTGCCCAGTATCGTCCAATGTCTATTCTTTCAATCCTATCGATAGTCCTTGAGAGTGTTTTAGCTGTCTCATTACCTCCATTTCAATGGCCTGCTAAGTCCTTATCAATCTGGATTCCGCCCTGACCACAGTACTGTATCGGTCCTAGTTAAATGATTGAAAAGAATGCATGTGACGTACGAATACTTAGTCACCTACTTCCACAAAATCCGTCTAGTTACATCCACATTTCCACTGATTCCCCACGACAGTCGTGGTCGCAGCTGCCCGCTCTCACGTTACTCATGCATGGTGTTTACCGAGGGCCACCCACGCTCATCGCTCATCGGTTACCTTATGATTGTCCTATTATTATGGGGGCAGGGACGGACTAGGGCTTAAGTAGGTGGAAGTTTTTACGTATCGCTTTTACCAGCTGATTAACCTCCCGAAATAATTGTTTTGCTGCATCCTGTTAGAGGAGAGACCCACCTCAACATAGTTGGTGAAAAGCTAATTATTTACAGCTATTTTTCCTACTAAGGAAATTATTTTGACACTGTAATTTCAACATGGAAAATAATTTTGTCATATTGTGTTATGATACTGCCACCACTTTCGCCGCAAACTATTGGTCGGAGCTCCAAGTAACTGCTCAAGACGGCTTTAATTCTGCCCTGAAAAGGTTTTCCTCTAACTCTTTGACTCTCAATGCAACTAAATCTAACTTGATCACTATTTCAATCACGAACACTTCCCAACCAAAAATCCCAATCTGTATAAAAGCCCATTCTTGTTTCACCCAATCTCAACCTTATTGTCAAAGCTCGTCGACTCTTCACGTGACCAGAGGGCTGACCTTTTCATCAGCCAGTGAATCAGCATTGTCATCCAACGTGGGATGGCAATGCTGCCAGCGTTCTGGGCATGTTTCCCATTGACATCTATGTGGACGAATTTTTTGATGCACAATGAGACCCTTTTCCCTCTGCCCTTCGTATTTGTATATAGGTTTGTTTATTTATTTTTAAATATTCAATTGTATGTTTATGTTAATATGTTTGTTACTTTAATAACGCGCCATTAAATTAATAAAGTAATATATGTATACCTAATTGTCAATGTCCTACTATAATCTCAGTGGAATAAGTTAAATATCTTGGATAAGTTTTGGACCAACATCTTAATTGCCGGTCACACATTAATACCCCTACTGGTTGCATACGTAAGCTTATTTATATTTTTTAAACTCTTCATGTAAGCCAACCCTTTAATAATCCGAAACATTTACTTTGCTCTTTGCCAAACAATCCTTATTTATAGTATTTCTTGCTGGGGTGGTGCAGCAAAGACAAGTCAAGTCAAACCTCTGGAGATTGCACACAGAGCTATTCTAAAAGTGGCTACATTCAGACCGATTATCTTCCCAACCACAGAACTCCATAAGTCATGCAAAATACTTAATGTGAGAAAACAATATATATTACAAATGGTCCTACTACAGCACAAGATAATGCCTTTTATAAATATCTCTAAACGCCGGCAACATAAAGATATTGGGAGATATTGGATTTGGGAGGTTTAGTGGATCGATTGCCTAAAACAATAGAATGACTCCAACCAACTTTTGACTTGTGTGGAAGATTGGAGTTACCTCTTCAACAAGTTGCGTAAAAAATGCCTTTTTACACAACTTACACGACAGCAAGGACAACGGCGAAGCCAAAAGAAATGGTTATGATTTTAGCACTCTATGTATGTATGTTTTTTATTTACGTATGCTCCTCCGTAGCGCCTAAACTATTCATCCGATTTTGATGAATAAGGTGTCAATCGATTCGTCATCATGGCCTCGGTAACAAAGGCTAAAATAAAAGTTTTAAAACTTTTTGCTTGTTGAGTTTTCCAAGATTTTTTTTTAATTTTTAGAAATTTCCATCAATATATTATATATTAAAAAAAATTAAAGCAGTAAAGCACATTTAAGTCCGGTAACCACAGTGAATCGGATCCACTAATAATTAATGAGGAGGCCGTCCGCCCCGCCCCTGCCTCCTAGCCTAGCTTGTAGTGTAAGAGTAGGCTTCACCGCTGTGTCTATTATTATCGCGGCACGGTGGACAGGCCTCACTTACTGTCACTTGGCTTATATTTTTCATAGCACAGTGTACAGTTAAGTATGGTATTTATCTTGTTTTCTAAACTAATATTATTTATAATAAAGTAATATGCTTGCGTGTGACCTTACTTGACTTAATGTCTTAGACGGGGCGGAGGGCGTCCATAAAAGTCTTCCATCTCGATCGGTCTTGAGCTTTTTCTTGAGGTTCTTTGCTCATCACTTCTGCCATCACGGTGCAACGCTAGGTTTGACGGGGACGGCCACGCTTTCGTTTTCGTTGGGGACTGGAGTCCAAAGCTTGCTTGGGCCAATCCATCTTTCACTTGCGACGTTGGCCTGGCGGTCGATTGGGCTCTCGTGGTATTTCTCCAACAGCTCTCAGTTGAAAATGCGACGAAGACAGCGGTTGACGAACACTAGGATTTGACGTCAGATATCCTTTATGACCCTCCACGTTTCGCACCCGTAGAGTAGATAGTTCAATCTAGCTTGCATGTCGGCATGCAGTGTGTGAGTTTGTAGGTAATACTAATAATAATCATCTGTGTAAAAATAAGTTTTAGCATTTATTTGTTTCTATTTGTCTTTGTTGACACATTATTGCTGGACAGATGTCTTTCGCTACAGCGAAAACATACTAAATCTATGGTCTTTCCCATAGCCTTCTATTTGCTCCTGTGTAGCGACATTTCTAGCCGATCACCCGAAAAAGTCTTTGAGCGAGTGCAACTGGGCTTTTCCCAGCTATAACCGACCCTTTGTACATGTTGGCCTTGTTTGTTCTGTTTCCTGCATGATATGAAGGGAAGTGGAAATAATGTTGTTTTTTCTACTCCTCTGTTATTCTTTTCTCATTACTTTCGTTACGGGATCCAAGACAATTAAAATCATTATCCGGGACTTCGTCGAGCTTCAATACCTCGGCGCTGTTCTGGTGGTCGCCACTGTTGATTCTGGCTTTCAGAGGTTGTAGTGGTATGGGAATAGTGCGGTGGGAATGTCCAGTCTCCTTTTTCTAGGCCTCGGTGATGACACTCTTCTTCCGGTATCCTTTCTTATTACACAAAATAAATTCGAAAGAACGAAAACTAGCAAGTCTTTTCTTATAAACAGTATACGCTTTTATAACAAGTTGCCAAAGTCAGTTATAGAACTGACTGATGGAAGGTTCAAAAACTACATCAAACGTATCCTTATTAAAAAAGCATATTATAAAATCAAGGACTACGTTGAAGATAAAAACATTTGGCCTTAGCTCCTTCTGCGCATGCAGCTTCCCTGGTAACTTGTAAACGGCACAAATATGTGGATGTCTCTAACTATTCTCAATCTCATTTTTCTTTCCTTCTTTTAATTAGACTTTTACAATGGTTTTCAAACATCTTTATAGCCCTTTGCTAAGAATAGTTACAGCACTGATAACAAAATTTGTGCCACATGTTAAATTTAGTCATGTAATACTATTTTTATTTACCTTTGTATAGATTCTTTTACCGATTGTTTTGTGAATGTGTGAACATTGTAGGCCTTCTAGATGCTAGTTAACATTTGTTAACTTTTTTATAAAATATATAATCCTTTTATTTTATTTTTTTAGTTTCTTACGACTTATTGTCATAAGTCGGGCCTACGTTGTCCCCCCATGTCTAAGTACTAATGCTGTAACATGGAAATATTGTAAAACCAAACCATTTTTAAAAGAGTAACCATGGAGTTTCTTGCCGGTTCTTCTCCATAGGAAACGACCAACCCGAACCGTGCACCTTTTGTCGACGTTTTATAAGTGCCCATGTAGGCCTATGTGAAATAAAAAATATTGATTTTGATTTTGATTTTTGATTTTGATTTTTGAACAAATTACGAGAAAATTCTCAATAGGAATCTGTCAATATTCTAACAAATCTATTCGCAACTACAGCCTGCCTTGTATGGTCTGATCATGCCAATAGCCAGTGACAGCATGATAGGTGGCTCTTGACGCGAGCCGAGTGCCCTCAGCTCGAGTGACGCGGTGTGGAGCCCTAGCGGTGATTTGTGGACTACGGTATTTATTGGGGGTCTCGTGTGTTGTATAGCTTGCTTATGTGGATAAACGGGCGTTAAGGCTAATCGGTGTAGTTAGTGTGAAAATAAGATGTTATTAGGATTGGAAAACTAGACATCGAATATGTAATCGTCGTCATCGTTGATTTTTTTGGAAAGAAAATTTCTTTCATCCTCTCAACATGGCCAAACCATCTTAAGATACTCTTTTCAATTTTAGTCACTACATCTTCTTTTAAACCACAACGTTGTCTTATTACTTCCATCTATCATTTAAAATTACACCACACATACCTACTTCGCAACGAGCGCATTTCTACTGCATTAATCTCACTTTCATGTCTTTTTTTGCCATACCCAACCTTCACTTCCATACATAAGTGTAGGAATTACGATGGGTGCAACCGGAGGATCCAAAAAAATGCAAATTTATTTTAATAAACTAATTTATTACTGTATTACAAAGTATTGAAATTACGACTAATTATACTAAAGTGTCAATTGGTCGATGTCAGATCCAAAAGTGCCGCTCCACGTTTTTATGTTTCTATGGAAAGGTTCGATTGACGTCAATTGGTCACGTTATGCTGAGCTTGCGTTTCGTGCCCGTAGGTGCCGTGTGCAATGTATATGCAGGTATGCCGATGCAGCGATCTATTAAGGTTGACCATGCGTAACACCTCCCCCCGTAGAACAGCGAGTATCGATGGACTTGTTCAAGATGGTCGCTGGTAGACATCCAGGGTCAATCCTTATTTGGCTTGGGTTGATAGTGCGTGGTGGTGGGATTGCGTAGACGACTTCAGGGTTGCTGTTGAAGTTTTCTGTGATTTCTCTGGATGCTTTTCTTATGCGTAGCCGACGATAGATTAGAGTGGCGATGAGTGCGCATGTACCGGATAGTGCGAGGTACATGGGTATAGTAGTGTGGTAAATGACGGGATCGGTGACGTCATCTAATGTACAGACAGTTGCGTCGCTATCTCGTTGCTAAGCGTGTGAAGTTTTTGTAGATTTGGCGAATTTAGGATGAGCTTCGGATAATTTTCAGGCCTCGACTCGTTGTATAGGGGCATCTCAGTGATCTTCACGACATGTCCTTTGATGTGGTCGTCAGTGTTGGAGATGGTGAAGGCGGGTGTTCTCAGGTTACAGTTGTGGGGGATGATTGCCAAATAGCTGCCTCGTAGGGTCCGGTACTGTTCTTGACCGCAAGACATCTTCACTTTTGTTGGTACAGGAAAACTTAAGGTATAATGCTTGTCGTCCAGGGTTTCCAGGGCTTCGGTGGTGAGAGCTACGGGTGTCAGCTTGCAGCTGGGTTGAAGTTCTTGATGGACTATGAGATGCTGGATACAATCTGGTTTGCTCTGGATTTGTAGGTTGGCTGTTGACTCACAGAGATATATGGAGTTTACCTTCGGACATTCTGTCTCTATGTACCTAGAGTCTGAGCTAGAGAGTGCTACGAAAGGTGAGGGTGGTATAAGAGTTTCGTGGTTTCTGTTAGGAACAAGGGAAAGTTTGTACAAATTATATGTGGAGGAAACAACTATCGGGACTTTTATAACTACTACTATCTGCTTACTAGAATAGAAGTAACCTAGTTTAATTATTTCATAAAAATGCCTAATTTCTACGTCAAGGATTTCGTCATTAGCGTATAAAATCCTTAATTTACCTAACATATACTTAATTTCATCTAAATTAAATAAAGAGTACGGGGTACTCGACGCACGAATAAATGTTAGGGTGTTCTCTAAACTTCGTAATTCTTCATAAAGATCTTCTACATTATCTCCTAAGATTAACAGATGTTGGGCCAGATGGGCGTATTTAATTAAATCTGTATCCCTATTAGCGTTACTTTCCAAAATTAAGTTTAGTGCTTTACTCATCTTATCTTGATTTGAAATTATACTATCTATTATTTGAGAGCTACGTGAAATAAATTTACTATTTAAACTAACATGGTTATTAATTTCTAATTCTAATTTATGCTCATTATTACGTAAGGTGTTTATGGCGTTTTCGTATTTAAGTGCATCGGTGTAGTCTAAATTACCAGAAATTGATTTTATTACAGAACCCAAACCGTCGATAAGGCCTCTTTTACTACGAGTTGATTCAAACATACTAATTTTACTAGTAATTAAATTGATTTTACTATTGAGATGTTTCAGATGAGGGTCGAATAGGAATAAGGTTTTATTGTTAACTAAGGGACTTAATTCAGCCATCTGTGTTTTTACCACTTCAATTTGAAGATGGATATTCTCTAAATCTATATGACTTAGGAAAGAATGGAAATGGGAAACGATCTTTGCCGCTCCTAATTTGAAGGGAAGTAGTCCTGGTCCATTGTCAAGTGATTCAACTGTTATCTCTTGTCCTTGGGCCGGATGTAGGGTCATCAGCCATAGTATTATCCTGTAACAAAGTGGGATCTTTAGGACTTCGCTTAAGGCGAGATTTTGCTACTGGACCGCGTTTCTTCTTCGTATAGATGTGGATTGGAAGATCTGCGAGTACAGTATCTTGCGTATAACGCGGGGCTAACTTCTGTCGAGACGCCATGGGATTGCGTACAAAGATTTGCTGGTCAGGGGTATAGTCCTTCTCGGGTTCTCTGTCCCTGTTACGGGTTTCAGTCAGTTGTGTCCTGTCATGTAAGGATGTCTGGTTAATAAGGTCGTATACTTGACCCATTCGTTTCCTATGGTCTTGTGAGTACTGTTGCAGTAAGTGTTCAGATAGGTCAATATCTATTGGGTCTCGAGGGTCAAAGTGTCCAGTTATCAAGTCCAAGGGTCTACATTTTGTGAAGCTATGGATCGAACTATTGTACACTAAGATGGCATAAGGCATAAGATTAACGACTGGTTAATTTCGTCTCTCTAATTTCAATAACCTAAGATGTTCTAAAATGGTAGAATGGAATCTTTCTACTATGCCATTGTCGTTAGGGGAATGCGCTAATATTTTATGGTGAATAATTTTATGAACTCGGTTGAATTCTAAGAAAATCTGATTTGTGAATTCAGGGCCTCCGTCCGTGACAATAGTCAATGGGACCCCATGGTGGGTGCAAAATACAAGTAGAGCTTGTACTACACTTAAAGCGGTGCTATCTCTAAGGTGATAAGCTTGTGCATACTTAGAGAAAGCGTCTACAATGGTAAGGAATTTCTCTGTTTGAGCTGTGAACAGATCTAGATGGATAATTTCAAAAGGTTTACTAGGGGGTGGTACAATGTTAAATCTTTGCTTGATGGGGTGACGGTCGTACTTAGCCTGACCACAGATAGTACACTCATTTATGTACTTGGAGATGTGTTCTTTCATCTTAGGCCAGTAGAATTTAGAAGATAGGGCTAAGTAACATTCAGTGATACCGCGATGATTTGTTTTACCTTCGTGGTATTTCTTTATGATGTCTTGTTGACGCAGGTAGTCTTTAACATTCTCTAATTCAACTTTAGTTAGAACCATGTTCATTGAAGAGCTTTTGAAGTTGTCTTGAATTATGGGGATTATTTTATACATGGCAAGAGGAGGATGGATGATTAAACCGGTTTTGACTTTAGGGTTCACATATTCTTTAACTGCATTAATAACGTCGTTAGTCAGGTTAGACTCAGATAGTTGAATGGTAGTTCGGGTATGCGTTTCAAATGGCTTACTCACTGTCGGTCGTTTTTTAATATCGCCTACAAGTACAAAACAGATTTGTCTACTGAATTTATTTAAGGGTTCGTCTGATATTGGCACTTCTAGAATAGGGGCTTCGTTAATAGTGTGAACAGTTGCTGTGTCAGAGTTGTCGAGTATGTCAGGGTTGTTTGTAGGGGCTGTCAGTGTTTCAGAACCTGCTTTTGAGTGAGGCTTTTCAGATACATTTACCGCTATAGACATAGCGTCCTCGTTGTTGATTTCAATGCGGGACAATGCGTCGGCGTTAGTGTTCTTTTTGCCTTGCTTGTATACTGTAGTAAAATTGTATTCACTCAACTTAAGTCTCCAACGTGTGAGTCTGGAGCCTGGTTCTTTAAGGCTCATAACCCATTGTAAGGGTTTATGGTCTGTAACTATCTTAAACTTTCTCCCAAACAAGTATGGACGAAAGTATTTAGTAGCCCAAACTATGGCTAATAACTCCTTCTCGATTACACTATAGTTAATCTCACTGGAGTTTAATGTCCTGGACGCGTATGCTAAGGGCTTATCTTGTCCTATAGGTCCTTGAGAAAGGACAGCTCCTATGGCAAAGTTAGATGCGTCAGTCGTAAGCACAAATTCCTTAGAAAAGTCAGGGTACTGCAGTATAGGGTCGTTAGTCAGTAGTAATTTGCACTTTTCAAAACAGTCGATGTAGTTAGGGTCATTGAAGGTGATCCTAGAACCTTTCTTGAGACATTGCGTCATGTGTTTCGTAATGCGCGCAAAGGAATAAATTTCCTATAGTATCCTAACAGGCCTAAAAAGCGTTTGATCTCGGTAGCTGTCTTAGGAATAGGGAATTTCTGGATGGCGATGATCTTATCGGGGTTAGGCTTAATACCGTCCTTACTTATTACGTGACCTAAGTATGAAGTTTCAAGCTTTAAAAATTCCGACTTATCCATCTGGATCTTAAAGTTTGATTCCCTTAATCTCTTGAATACTTTTTCTAAATTTACCATGTGTTCCTGTAAGGAAACACTAAAAACGACTATGTCATCGAGATATACGAGACATATGACATTTTGGAGGTCCCTGAGGACATTATCCATCACGCGTTGAAACGTGGATGGAGAATTTTTGAGACCCATGGGCATGCGTAAAAATTCAAAGTGCCCATGTTCTACATTGAAGGCCGTTTTGTGAATATCGGCTGGGTCCATTTCTACCTGGTAAAATCCACTTGCAAGGTCTAGAGTTGTGAAGTAATGACAGTTACCAAGTTTATCTAAGATGTCATTAATATTGGGGATTGGGTACTTGTCATCGAGGGTTTTCTCGTTGACCTTACGAAAATCAATGACTATGCGCCATTTAGTCTTTCCGGACGCATCAGATTTTTTTGGAACTACCCAGATAGGTGAGCTCCAGGCTGACTGCGAGGGACGGATTATCCCTTGGTCTAACATTTTGCTAATCTGATCCTGAACTTCCTGTCTGTGAACAAAGGGATATCTATAGGTCTTAGTATAGACAGGTAATTCGTCGGTGGTATGAATACTATGCTTTATCTTATTGGTGAAAGTTAGAGGTTCACCATCAATATAGAAAACGTCAGCATATTGTGCACAAAGAGATTCTAGGTTGGCTCGTTCTTCAGGATTCAGATGGTCAGTGCGTAGGTTTGATAATACCTCGGATACGCGATCGCTAGGCTGATAGATGGTCGCGCTTTGCTCGTTAAAAAGTTCCGCGGTAACTGGCCTGTCCATTGAGAAAACTACATCATGTTTAGTTGGATTAGTTATTTCTATGATGCCACGGTTATTTTTAACAGAAGTAACACAGTCGCGAATAGTGCAATTGGAAATAGTCTGCTCTGATATTATTACGTCACCATCATGAAGATTAATGGGGACTCTAGCTAATTTGGATGAATTAGCGGGTACTATGTCCTCGTAAAGATTACAATTACGTGAATCATACATTCGCAAGGGATTAGATGAATTACGTGTAACAAGAACCTTATTCTTTAGATCTATATTAGACTCTAACTTTTCTAGTAAGTCTAAGCCTATTAAGCCGTCAAAATAATTGTGGAACTTGTAAATGTATAGGGTAATGTCACAGGTTTCTCCGAATTCCGGGAGCACGGTATAGTAATGGAATAATTATTACGAGTTGTCGCGTGGATGTTAGTGACTTCGAAAGGCTCATAATTACACTGGACATGATGATAAAATCTTTCTACAACGTTCGGGCTAATAAAAGATAGGTTCGCCCCGGTATCTACTAATAGTTTAATGGGTGGATTAGCAATCTGAATGAATGGAAGTTGTCTCTGGGTTTGTAAGTTAATCTCTATTTTGGTTTGTCTGATTTCGGGGCTGTATGAAAATCCTGGCCTTCAGCAGACGTTCCTTGGGCAGATGTTCCTTCAGGCACATTCTGATGTTCCTCTACGTGCACTGGAACATAATCACTATGAGCTAGTGGCCCATACACAGGTTCGTAATTGTAAGGTACAGGGTAGAACTGGTCGTAATAGTCATTATAGGCATAGTCGGGGTATTCATAATAGTCGTAAAAGTCTACTTCGTTAACATTCATCTCACGAGTCTTAAAGTAGTTACTGGGAGGTGGATTTCCTTGTTGAGTCCAGTCATGTCCTGTCGAAGGTCTCGGCATAGGTTTAGGAACAAAGTGGCTTACACCACTCATGGGCTTAGGGCCATTATTAATGGGCGTGTAACTAGGCCTTTGTTGAGGCAATCGGAACACGTTGCTCTGGGGCCTATGGTTAGGCGGGGGTGCGCTTAACATTTGTTGGGTTCGCGTGGGACCGCGATTGAAAGGCACTTGGGGTCCCCAAGCTTGCATTGGCCTTGGCGGTTGTGGCTGATAAAAACTTTTGGAGGGACCGGGCTGATTAAACGGCGCTGAAAAAGTGACTGGCTGTGGAGTATGCAAATTAAATGGCTTAATCTGATACGTACTGGGATTAAATGAAGACGTAGACTGCACAGGTCTCCGCTCCGGCAAATGGTCATTACGCTGCTGTAAGTACATGGTGTTAATTTCCTCGTGCACAAACTCGAGGGCCTTTTCGATGGTGTCGGGTCGCATGCACCTAATACGCGAGCCTAAAGGTTCTTTTAGGCCACGAACGAATGCCTGTAGGGTTAATTTTTTATATAGTGCCCGTTTGGCCTCGATGGTAGTAGATATGGGCTCATGCAAGGTCACATACGTCATAATTGTACTAAATAAAGTTTGGCACTTTTCGTAAAATTCCGGTGGTGATAAATTCTTTTGCGTTAACAGGGCCAAATCATTGTATAAGGCGGTCTCGTCCCGCTGGTCCGAGAAGTTATTAATCAGGGCGTTTCTAATACCCTGCCAGGTTTCGGGAATGCCGTTTGAATTTATTGTGCGGGCGGCATTTCCGGTAACTTTATTAAGTATGCCGTTCAACAAGGATAAATTACTTAGTTCGTAACCTGGCTCTGCCTTAACAAATTGCGCGACAAGTTGGTCACATAAACGTACAAACCGCGTGAGCACGTTCGGGTTCCCGTCGAATTCGGGAACGAGGCGTAAGGCCTTGTAAACTTGATCTACCAAATCGGTACTCATTTTGTTAGTTAAATTATTCTCTATGATTAAGCAAGATTCTAGACTTTCACTATCTTCTAATATAGTATCTAAATTCCTATTCGCATCGATTTGCGAGTTCCTATTAGAAATACTCGACTTAGGAGTCCGTGATATACGTGGGTGAAAAATTTTGAAAGTTTAATAGAAACACTTGAGGAAATTAACACAAAGGAAACACAGAGGAAAAAAAAAAAAAAAGGAAATTACACAAAGGATACTAAAATATAGGAAGGCGAGCAACTCTAGTAGATCTAGGTACTTACCAAATCTGCATCTCTCTGTGGTATCGATATTCGGATACTCCTCCGTAGCCGCACACCCGTAGGTTCGAATAGCCCGTTGTCGGTGATCGATTCACTGAATTTACTGGACTATCCTACCCACTGCGCCAATTACGATGGGTGCAACCGGAGGATCCAAAAAAATGCAAATTTATTTTAATAAACTAATTTATTACTGTATTACAAAGTATTGAAATTACGACTAATTATACTAAAGTGTCAATTGGTCGATGTCAGATCCAAAAGTGCCGCTCCACGTTTTTATGTTTCTATGGAAAGGTTCGATTGACGTCAATTGGTCACGTTATGCTGAGCTTGCGTTTCGTGCCCGTAGGTGCCGTGTGCAATGTATATGCAGGTATGCCGATGCAGCGATCTATTAAGGTTGACCATGCGTAACATAGGCACCAGCAAGCAGTTGTGCAAAAAAAATACAAAAACAATAACAAATAAAAAAAAGAAAATACAATAACATAAAAACACATTCAAATTACCCGCTGTCTCCATAGCGGAGAAGATATCTTATCAGCTACAGACTTCAGAATTCCGTAGCAGCTGCCAAGCATTCTGCAGATCAGGGATACAGTTTTCTTACGGATGACGGCATGAAAGCCATCAGTGCGATACAGTGCAATCATCCCCGATACACTACAGAAGCGACGCAGCCAAAATTAGGTACGAATTTCTCAGTAGCGACCTGGAGTTACGAAGTCGGTAGTGCCATTACACCTTCGTGCTTCGGAATGCATATAAAGCCGTTAGACTTGCGCTTGATCACTAGAGAGAGAGAGTAAAGGCAGAGAGTGCATCTGTGTTTGCTCACGTATTTGTGTACTATTATATCTCCTGCAGTGGTGGCCCATGGCAGTGGTAACAGCTGCAACTTACAAGTTGTAGATCGTGGATTCAAACCCAAGCTGGCGCACATCATGGGAAAACCGGCATGTCCTAGAACCAAAAATTCGAAGACATGTGACATCTACCAACCCGCACTGGGCCCGCGTGGTGGATTACGGCCCATTCCCTCTCACAGAGAGGACGTCTAAGTCCCAGCAGTGGGAACATTAAAAGGCTGATGATGGTGATAATATCTCCTGTATATTTAACTTATCTCCGCCCATTGAAATTGGGCACCACGATCGATTGGAGGATTATTATCACCTTTGTCAGGCAACCTTATATCAACGAGAATAACTTGAGTACATAGTCTACATCACTGAGATGTCAAATCCGAGGTGACAATGTGAAAGGACAATCCCCTATGTAACGTGACAGTGAGTGTCATTGCATTGTGACCTATATTATGAGACTAGCTTCTGCCCGTGGCTTCGCCCGCTTGAGTGACGGATAATGTCCTAAGGGCCAATAAAATTTGTTATCCTATAGTTGCTAACAATCTAGGAGTCTTTAAGTTAAGAATGAATATTTCTAGGCAAGCGTGTCTCACCGTCGATCACATCATCGCTTACCAACACAGGTGAGATAGTGGTCAAGCGCGAGAATATAAAAACAAAAACCTTTTCCATGGTCTAGTCTATTTCTATGGCAAAATTCAGTCAAAATTTGTTCGGCGTTATACTTAGGAGTGAACACGTAACAAAAAGGCAGGGTTACTTTTGGAAGGTCGCAATCTCACTCGCGTACTGTGTTAGGTGAACTCGGTTGTGATTCTAATATCATAATGAATACTGGGATTGCTTTACTATATACTAGTTATACTTATTCTACTTATTAGTTATACTTTTAAAACAGTACCTAATACAGAATTTGGTTATGTGCTATAGACAACCTTTTCATTAATCAGAATAGGTATATTATGGAGCCGGAATGAGCTAACACTGCCAGCTGGGGTATGTCTCAGGTGTAAAGCTCACTCCATCTTTGATACTGTATCTACTTACTAGATGTTACTTGATATAGTTATTTATATACGTTATTTTACCTTATCCATATGAATAGAGAGGGTAAATTATCCTTACTTTACCTACATATCTTTCTAGTTACTGTCTTTACTGAGGGCTTGGTGCGAGTTTTGTCTCACGCTGGATCGCGTTAACGTAAATGTCAATTTGTATTGATTGAAACTGGATAAGCGCCTTCTGGTCACGGTAGGAGAAACCACTTTTTTTGGTAAGCACACTGTGTGCTTATTTCGAGTTTTTAACGTACTCACTCGTGATAACGTAAATCTATTTTACTCGTATTCTCTTATGTCAAAACGTATACAAAAAAGAATTACCGTCCCCAGACGGTGCTTATCCAGTTTGAATACAAATTGACGTTTACGTTAATGCGATTGAGCGTGAGTAAAAACTCGCACTAAGCCCTCAGTAAAGACAGTAACTAGAAAGATATGTAGGTAAAGTATGGTTAATTTACCCTCTCTATTCATATGGAGAGGGTAAAATAACGTCATCGTTATGTTTTCAAAACACAAAATTCAAAACTGGAATAATTTAGACACTTTTGAATCATCTTTGAGTCGGTCAGTGCGAGAGATGAAGCTAGTTGCACATTCGAAAGCTTAGATATCTATGGAGAAGAACATGAAAATAACCTAATAGATATAGGAATAGATATTGATTAGGAACCCACCATGCGTTTTCCACATTTGTGTGTTTCGAAACATCATCATCATTATTTCAGCCGAAATACGTCCACTGCTGGACATAGGGCCGTTATCGGAACGGTCACTCGCTGGAAAGAAGGAGCCGGGTGGAAGTGGCTCCTTTTTGCTGCAAAAAGACACGCCTGGGACATAGTGGCAATGAAACTGGTCAGATTAGCATCGCACCGTACGGAGACTGCCTTTAAGGACAGGTTCAAGCGCTCAACCATTGCCTCCTGGTGAGACCAGATCCAAATGCCAGCAGCCCGTACGTCAGACACGTACCTCCCAGCAACAGTGCTGTAGTCTGCATAACCAAAGGTTTTAGTAGATCGTTTATGTAGACCAAGAACAATGTTGCTGAGAGTACCGATCCCTGAGGAACCCCATTAATATCCAGTTGATCAGACGAGCAGCCATCTTTGTCCATTTCGAAATATACCTGCCTGTTTTACCATCGCCGGTTAACTTATCTGTTAAATAATTCTGTTTCCACGGCTTAACAGGAGACTGAAATAGATGCCGAAATGTTGAAACCAACTGTTAGGATTTAAAAAAAAAGTCATTTGAAAACTGTGACTTAATTCTTTTTACCAAGTACCCGTCAGACTCACAAAACATTCAAATTCATTATTTTCAGTTCTTTTCACAAAACCCTAACTACAAAATAATGACTAGCCAGCCGTCGGTGGCACACTGTAGTGTTGTAATAGTAGTAATGTCCCATCTGATATTAGCCGTAATTGCGTGGCAGCGGCGAGATGAAAGGCGCGCCCCGGGCGAGGTGTCGCCTGTCACTACCAACACTTGCTGCTAGGGATGGAGTGCTGTCGATTAGGAGAGGATTTTGAATGTCGATGCTTTTAGCTAACCTTTTTCGTTGAAATCTTATTCAAACAGATGTGTATAGCACTTTAAACAGTAGTAATATTTTATAGTAGTTCTATATTTTAAATGAATTCCTTCAGTTTAAATTTAAATGACCTAATTGTATACTTACCAAAAATTTGCATGTCATTATGCTATGATTAAATATCTTAAGCTACTATTATACTACCATTGTAAGAACTTTTATAACCATATTTATCTGCAAATAAATCTTTTTGACTTTGACACGCTATATAGGATACCTACCAATACAAAAAGGGAAAAATAAAAACCGACTTCAAAGTGCAAAATCATTTTCTTTTCGGAAGTCTGTGTCTTTGGTACCTATCGTTTTTCGACACTACCGAACCGAATCTATATATAGGTGTGATATTATATAAAGGAATGGTGAAGACAATACATAGACATGCGAACAGTGATCGCGGGTCGTTTGTTATTTTTTTTGGAAGAGTCCATTGTCACCAAAGATATTTATCAGATCCTGATAGTATAATTATAACCTAATAATAAAACCTCATTCTATTCGGATCAGTAGTTTTAAGAAAATCGCGGCAATACAAACCGGTACGGATCGAATATTATATGTAGAGATTCTCTTAGCAGGGATATCGCACCGAGTTAAGATATATCAGCGATACACAGCGGTCGATATCCTTTGCTAAAATTTCACTGCTCAGATTACCTACTTCTACGTTACTGCAACTTACTTTGCCTACCAATAATAAAAAAAAAAACTTAAAGTTGTCAAAAAAATAAAAGGCCCGTTTTGACAGCTATAAAAATACTAATTAAACTTGATGCTTGTGTATGGGTAACATAGTAATTAATTTGGATTATGAATTTGATCTTTCACTTTCTTACGTAGAAAGTTATCGCGGCATGTAAAATGAGAAACGTCAACGGACTTCTTATATTGTGACGACTTTAACGTTGAAGTAATTCTGAGCTAGGAGAGGGTGATACGGCAAGCCATAATAACACCTTCAATGAACAGTCCTCCGCGGGTGCTTATGACAACGCGTATACAAAATTCAATGTGTACCAAACCAAGCCATCGACATCTCCTGAGCCGTGTCACCTCCCTATCGTGCACTGAGGGCGCGTGTCCGCGACACGCGGCCGCACTTGGCACACCACTAGCTTTTCACTAAACTTTTATTTATTCTGTCAGTCGCACGCGCCGCCATTTTTATATTTCTATATTACTTACGGATTCGTTTATAATACAACGTAACGACGTGGTTTGATGTTGTTTGTAATTATAGTGTGTTTAGGTATGTTTTGAAATCCATTTATTTTATGTCGTATGATTGAACAGTTCAATATTTATCTATTCTGTGGTGGTCACCGTCGCTCTGCAATACCAGGGGTACCGCAAATGCGTAGGATACCCTATTAAATAGGAGGACTCCCTGAAAATTCATTGTAATCTACTACGAATGATGGCGGTACAGCGTAACCTGGTCATAGTGATATTCTCGTGGATCCATATCATCATTATCTTTGGCACCCTTGTTCTACCAATTGCTGAGTACTCTCAGGCCTTTTGCTTTTACCACTATTTTTTGTTTTTTTTTTGTTGAGGCGTTCTTTAGTCTGTTGCTATAATGAGATTCGTACTTAGGTAGAACCAGTCTTGCTGAGAGATATCTACCCAGTTATTGGCTTGTGGTCGTCAGATAGGTAGTCTGCCCGTGTAATATAGGTTGTTCGGCTGCATTCATCTTATAAGATTGGGTGCAAGGATGACAGCTATGCGATGGTCTCTCGTCATGTTCCCATTACATCATCATCTGCCTAGCCTTTTACCAACTATATTGGGGTCGGCTTCCAGTCTTACCGGCTTCAGCGAAGTACCAGTGTTTTACATGGAGCGACTGCTTATCTGACCGCCACAACCCAGTAACTAGGTAACACTGGCAAGACTGGCGTCAGATCTCAAGCTTCTGACTACCCGTAACGACTGTCAAAGATCTTCAAATGACCGCCGGGACCAACGGTTTAACGTGCTTGCCGAGGCACGGAGGAAACTCGGTATGTTGAAATGGTCACCCATCCACGGACCGACCTCGTCAAGCGTTGCTTAACCTTGATGATCGACCAGTGAGGCTGTTATTATTTAGCCACGAGCTCCTCCGTCATGTTCCCATTACACCGATGGTAAAACTATGGCAATTCCTGCTGAGGCGTAGGGGAAAATATAAAAATACCGGCCAAGTGCGAGTCTGACTCACGCACGGAGGATTCTGTATAAACAGCCAAATTCACCAAAGAAAATAGGTAACATTACCAATGTTCATAAACAATGAAAGCACCGAAAATTGCTCTAACGAAGGGACAAATTTAACTTTGCCGTTCGAAAACTGTTGTTCATTTAAATCAATATACATTTTTGTTACTTTTCCAAGTAGATTTGATAAGTTTGTCGACTATTAGGTACTGGTAAACTTGTAAAGGCTACTTAGCTGTGATCGTTTTCCTTTTAATTTCGTTATAATTATATACTACTTCCGTGAATTTTATCACGTATCCAAAAGCAACCATTTGGGTGGCAGGGGGGTGCCCCATGACCCTTACAAATAAATGACTCTTAAAATAGCCATCTAAAGCATAATTATACGCAAACAGATACTTAATCGAAAAATGGATTTCACAGACCCGTAATATTTTTGAATGGCCTATTCTGTGATACCCCACACCATGGGATAGACGAGAAAAAAAATAGCCCCACTTTTCGTGTCCAGGAGGTAAACAGAATAAAAAATCCTTGCTTTTATTTTACGACTTTGTCGGCGTGATTAATATGTATATTATATACATGCCAAAATGCTTTCTAGTACTAAGAGTCTCTGAGCTAAGCTGTGGGCGGACGGACAGACGGACATTGCGAAACTATAAGGGTTCCTTGTTGACTACGGAACTGTTAATGGTTCTGTTATTTGCTGACATAAAACGAGCTAAACTGCTGATAATCTCCCTTAAAAGTATAGCCTACAGCATTTTCAACTAGTAAAGGCTAATAGGTTGCATGTTGGGCCATATTTAAAAGATCGATAGTGTGGGGCAATAAAACTCCGGTTTTATTTCTTGCACTAACTTCAGGTACTAAATTATATGCTGACTCATAGAATCTAGCATGAAATGTGGAGTCATCGCGTGTTAAGCTGAAAATACCTAACGTACCTACCTACCCATACCGCGGGGCCCCAGCGCTAACAAAGAAAATTTGGTTCAAAAAATGTCACTAGATGGCGCGATATGCATCGATTCGTTATTGAATTGTGTGTAAAATTAACATTTTCTACAATTTACCATAAAAATAGTATATTCTTTTATAATAAACTCTCCCAAGCACAAAATTATGGAATATTGGGCTCTTAATTCACATTTCAAAGATTATTTGAAGGGATTATTGAAAATTGATTCCAATAGATGGAGTGGTTTTAAATTTCTGAGGCTTGCCACTCGATTTAATAAGTTTGCATTGTAACACATTTTCGTACAATGAAACTGTAATAGCTTGCAAAAAAATACTATAAAACAAATCATCACTGTATTTAAAGAAAACAAACAAACAAGTCACGAACCGAGAAACCCCTTTTACTTTTAAGTTGCTGCTAACGCTATCTATAACGGTGGAACGGAACCGAATGTGATCGAAGTACTTATAAAAATAATTATCTTAATCAGCCGAAAAACGCTAGTTACGTCGGCACGGTTTCTTTGTATGGGATGAGGCATATGAATGCTAGTATTATATTATCTGTGCCCATACCTACCTGACCCGGAATAAGCACAGAAAAAGTTACAGAGCCAAATTATGAAACAATTGTTTTGAATACCAACATATTCTTAAATTCTGGAGCAAGATTTACAGATATAAAATAATATTAATTACGCAAAATTAAGGGAAACCTCTTCCGTTTTATAATAACTAAATCAATAATACGCCTGGTGAATAAAACTATATCATAAATCCTATTTCCGTTAACAAGAAAAACAACACTGAACACAATGAAATGAAAATGATTTTGTAGACCCGTCTGAAACCCAATGTGAGTGCTGTGCCCTAGGGCAGAACCCACAAGCTGGAATGCCCCAACGCCTGCACTTTTGAGGATCTAATACCGCCACTGATGCTCCTATTGACCCCATACCAGCGCTGCGTTTTTTAATATCGTGTGACTTTTATGTCACAGGAAAATAAACCTAATTTAGGAGTTCAGAGTATAAGAAATTAACTATATTATTAAGCTTTTTATAATGTTAGATTTCATAAATATGTTTATGTTAAATTGTTAAACAGGCTTTTGGTGGAATTAAAATTGTGTTTATATATATACTAGCTTCTGCCAGCGGTTTCGCCCGCATCTCGTATTATTCATATAAACCTTCCTCTTGAATCACTCTATCTATTTAAAAAAAACTGCATCAAAATCCGTTCCGTAGTTTTAAAGATCTAAGCATACATAGGGACAGACAGCGGATGTAAGGATATGCTGAGCTAAGCGCATTTTTGTCTCGCACAGGTCTTATTAATTTTCATTAACACTAATATGTTTGGTTAACTTTCGTCAGTTTAGTTTTGGTCGAGAAGACAAAAATTTGACTAAAAACCCCCTTCAGCAATTTCCCTTAAAAATATGTCCACCACAAAATTTTCGCGTCACAATTTTGGCGCGCTCCGCCATGCATGTTGAGGGCCGCGCGCTTACCAAAGAGTATTGGCGCCTGTGTAAACTCCGTGATGAGCTACGTGCGCAGGCATAGAGCAGCATTGTTTAATGCGATATTAATACCAGCCTGTTAATGTCCCACTGCAGGGAAAAGGCTTCTTCTCATGCAGAGAAGGCACAAGCAATAATCAAACTTATCCCCCATATGAATGAACTCGGCATAAATTTGCAACTAGGATCATCTAACCATACATTTTTCGAGGTTTAAGGTTAGCGTAACTTTACTCCGCGTTTGTTAATAAGGGGGACTGGGTAAAGTCTTGGTTTCCTCACGATGTGTTTCTTCACCGATGTTAGCGATGTCCAAGATGAAATTAGAAAACTCAACTATAATTAATTGAAAAAGTCACCTTAGTACTTGCCCGGATTTGATAACTCGCACTAAGCACAGGAGACGTAAAAAATATGGCGGCCACAACATTTTCGCGTCACAATTTCGGCGCGTGCCGCCATATTGGTGGCCGCGCACTTACCATCGAGTATCAATTGGTGCCTGTGTAAACTCCGTGATGAGCTACGTGCGCGGGCATAGAGCAGCGTTGTTTATAATGCCGATATTGGACGTAAAATTGAATAAGGTTCAATAAGTTTAGTGGTCTTAAATGACACGGAATGACACCTGGTTTATTGCGTCAATATTTTTGCAGTTATTAGTAATGAATTGGGTGGTTGTTGGATTAAAAATAATCCTTAAAACGGACGGTGTATCGCGATAAGAATCCACTTTACGTAGCAGATCGGAACTGATGGGAGACAGTCTTAGCGCAAAAACAACAAGAGGTTGTCGGCAAAACGAAATGCTGTCACCATTATTGTGGTGCTTGGTAGTAGACTCGTTGCTCACCAAACTCAATACCGGACCATTCTACACAGTAGGTTATGCAGATGACATAGCTATAATGGTTAATGGTAAATTCCCGAACATAGTCTCTGGATTATTATAACAGGCTTTGAAGATGACAGAGGAATGGTGTACAAAGATCCACCTTGCTTTCAATGTAGTCAGTGGACTACAGTACTACTACTGCATTGAAAGCAAGGTGTGCATACTGCAGCAAAAAGTTAGATAAGCGTAATTATTATCATTCTGTCATTTTCTCCACATGACTAAGCCTCCCTTAATTTAATCATATTGTATTTATTGCCAATAACGAAATCTATTGGTAATTTTCCCGCATTTATGGTGACTCAATCGTGTGTAATTGAGGTAGTTTTCTTCAGGCTGTCTTCGAATATGAGCCTGTCTCGGCAAACTGCACAGAAATTATAATTGTCTGGATTACTTAAAACCACTTGTCTATTTAGCTCTCAATCCCTTTCATTTTGGCAATCGGCATCGCTGATATAATTACACATTGTCTAGAACCACTGATCACCAGCAAACACTTACTATAACATACTAGTGATATGGAGATGTCTAGACTCTTAACTCCTGTCACCTCTCACTCCATCCCAAGCTTACAGCTATCTTCGCGATACCGCCACAACTACTTAGCCAACTTCATCCCCATCGTGTCGTTGGCGCGGCTATTCTATCAGCCTGCATTGCCCGATACTGCCCGATGCGCTATAAAGCGGGCAACTGTTCAAACGGCGCGGCCCCGCCGTGACGACGCATACCATTATAGTATGTGCTCGTCATGCGCTGTGCTTGTGTGGTAAGTGATGTGGGGTTTTATTGGTGGTGAAAAACTACAGGCAAACAGTAAAGTATCACGTAATGAAAATAATACTTTTATGTACATCTGTGTCTCTGAGACAGTTCGTCCATCACTTCCTAGCGCGCCGTTTAATTCATGCCTAGGTAAGTTACTAGCATTTTTGCAAAATAGATCGGCTAAAGGTCGGCAAAAATCAATGCTTGTGTATATTACCACAATCACAGATAATATAATACTAGCATACAGATGCCTCATCACATACAAAGAAACCGTGCAGACGTAAATAGCGTTTTTCGTCTGAGTAAGTTGATTATTTTTATAAGTAGGTACTTCGATCGCGTTCGGTTCCGTGCCACGGCTATAGATGGTGTTAGCAGCGACTTGCAAGTAAAAGGGTTTTATCGGTTCGTGACATTTTTTTCTTTAAATACAGTGACGATTCACAGATTTTTTACAGTTTCATTGTACCAAAATATGTAACAATACAAATTTAAAAAAAAATCGAGTGAAATGCCTCATAAATTTAAAACGGCGCCATCTATTGGACCCAAATTTAAATTATCCATTCAAATAATCTTTGAAATGTAAATTAAAAGCCCAATATTCCTTAATTTTGTGCTTAGAAGATTTAATGAAATAAGAACATAATTTTTTTTATTCAATTTTTCAATTCAATTCAATTTATTTATTCAGTAACAATTCACATTGCGTTCGAAAATAATCCAACATGAAACATTAACATAATCAGCATTATTATGATGGACTCTAGAAAATCTTAATATTTCACAAAACTCAATAACAAATCGATGTTTATCACGCCATCTAGCACAATTTATTTGAACCAATTTTTCTTTCTTAGCGTTGGGTGCCCGTGATACACAATATAATAATTGTTGTATTTCAAAATTTTTAGTGTACTCTACTACCACGAATAAATACAAAGCCTATTTATTGATTATTCCTAGCGCTGTTTAATTCGTGCCTAGTGAAGGTACTAGCATTTTTTCGAATCCCGCCTGTGGCATACCATAGGAATAAAAAAAAATTGTTATAGAGAGCTGTCGATCCCTAGCTTCAGGTGGAATGATGGTTTACTCCAAGCTCACGTCAACAAAGTTTTCATAGAGCGATTTTTGCAAAATATACCGGCTGAAGGTCTTTAATATTGGCACACAAAAACATCAAAGCTTATGTATATTACCACAATATGATAATAGGGTAATTGACAAAAAAACAATTTAGTCCGTCCGTCAGTTAGATAACCTAAAAATATTGGACACGTATTTATTCTTTTGAAATATCGTGTGCCGTCACAGTTTGCTACACTTTATACTGTCAAAGTGACGTCACAAGCCGCCACTCCTGAACTTTGATGCGCGTAATCTTTGTCAATTTTGATTTATTTGATAATGCAAAAAATACGGGTCCAATATTATTTGATAATCTCGATGACGGCCTAAACAGAATTATCATTTTTCTACCTAGAAAACATCTCTATTGCTGTATTTCAACATTTTGAGTGTACTCTACTACCACGAATAAATGCAAAGAACGAATAATTGAAAATGTCTGTCAATGGTCATGATATCTTACATATTTTGTTTCTCTTGTTGCAGCCACCACAACAGCCAAAGAGCACAGATCACCTGAACAGGAGGAGCAGCGCTCATCTCCCACTCCCGGACCGCCCAGCCCGCTCAACAACGGCACTGCTGGTAGGTAACTGTACCTATACTCTTTATGTACAATAAAAAAACTTTTTGCAAAAAAATACTACCGACTTCCAAAAACAAAACTACAAAGTGAAAAATAACTTAATTTTTTGAAGTCGGTGTCTTTCGTAGGTACCATTTTTTTTGCGTTATGGACACCGACTTCAAAAAATTAAGTTATTTTTCACTTTGTAGTTTTGTTTTTGGAAGTCGGTAGTATTTTTTTGCAAAAAGTTTTTTTAATTTTCACTTTTTAGTTGTACGTACCTAATAGGCAATTTAGTAAGGGAACTATTTCGCCAGAATAGATTTCATGAAACTTGAACATAACCGGTGAAATGAGAGATCTGCTTCCCCTTAAGAGCGAACTGGCGTGATGTTATGTTATGAAATGTTATAAACAACAAACAGACATGCGATTGCAGCAATCCCGAGAGATTTGCCGTTATTTATTGAAGAGTTCTGTTGTATATCTCCGAAGTTCTTCATCAGATCTTCACCAAATTAAAATGGGACCAATTTCGGAACATACTTTTTCAAACAAAAAAAGAATTTTCAAAATCGGTCCACAATTGACGGAGTTATCGGTGAACAAACACAAAAAAAAAAAAAAAAAAAAAACAAACTTGAAGTCGAACATAGAACCTCCACCTTTTTGGGAAGTCGGTTAAAAATGAACAGGAAAGTCCTTAGAAAAGTGCTGATCGACTCGTTTTCTTTGATGCCGTTTGTCTTTGTGACGGTCCACAACAATACTGCCATTTGCCAATGTTTTTTTCCTATTGTATTAAAGGGATGTTGAATTTTTGGTTGTGATGACAACTCGTCACACTAGTTATCTCGTCACTATCTCTAGGATAGTCTCTTTCACTAAAACGTCACTTTCTGCATGTAGTCAGTTTCCCAACTCGTCTCAAGCCGTATTGCCGCTGGTCTGCCGGGAAAGAGACATCTTTCCCAACTCTTCCGACGTCTATGTTCAATGTACAGTAACGTACAAAATTATAAAGTGAATAGGACCCCGATGCAATACGAGGTCAGATCAACTGAATATTAATGCCAGGGTCCTTCAGGGGTCGGTACTCTCAGCAACTTGCTCCACATAAACGTTCTGCTAATACTCTTGGGGTATACCATAGAAATATAAAATACAGGGGTATACAGACGACAGTACTGTAACTAAGAGATACGTGTCCGATGCACGGGCTACTGGGCCTCAGATCCGGTCTCTCCGGGAGGCCATGGTTGAGCGCTTCAACCTGTCCTTGAAGGCAGTCTCTGAATTTTCCTAAATATTTTATTTACATATTTTGTGCTAAGTTGTACATAAGTTTCGGACGAGTTGGGAAAGAGACGAAATACGGCTTGAGACGAGTTGGGAAACTGACTGCATGTAGAAAGTGACGTATAAGTGAAAGAGACTTATTAAAGGTAGCGAAGAGATAGCTAGTGTGACGAGTTGTAATCACAACCAAATTTTTGAAGCCAAAACTAAGGTTGGAAGGTTTGTCTTAATATAAATGCGTTCAACGAGAACTAACCGATGTCGAATGGAGTAACCTAAGACTTTAGCAGCTACCTACTGTAGATATTTGCGATAGTCTTGGAAATCTGCTAGCTGTGCGAAACATAGGAAAGGACTCAATGTGCTTGGTCGCAAGACTTATGGTATGTTCAGTAGTGCATTTTCTTCTTCACTTAGTTCATCTAACCCATATAATATATGCCCAGAACTATTTTTAGCACCTATTTCATAGTTTTACTTACTGTTATTTATTGGGAGTCCCAGAAAACAGCTGCGAAAGCACGTTTGGGTCGTTATGGACACCCTGGGCAAATGTATTCGTATATGTGGTTAACGCTGCTGACGTCTTGCTGCGGGAGTTCAGTGGATTCGAAACGCACAGGACCAATCAGCGTGGCGACGCTTGGATGAAGCTTATGTCCAGCATTGAACATCTTTCGGCTGAAATGATGTCGATGGGGTTAACTATGTATGAATATAAACACTGTCAAAAAGAGGTGAAGACTAACCCCAACCTTTTTTTCAGCAGCAGCTCTATCATCAACGGAGTCACTATCACCACCCCTAGCCGAAGGTTCCCGCTCCGCTCCAGCGCTACAGCGCTTACGAAAGTTTCTGTCAGCGCTGCAGCAGTTCGCTACCGATGTGGGGACTGACACCGGAGACAGGGTGCGGCAACTGATTCACAACCTTGTAGTAAGTGGAGTAGAGTCCATTATCGTCTATCTAGATATTTTGCTGGACAGCCCCAGTGCTACAACGCTTACGAAAGCTTCTGTCAGCGCTGCAGAAGTTCGCTAGCGATGTGGGGACCGACGCGGCAGACAGGGTGCGGCAACTGATTCACATCCTTGTAGTAAGTGGAGTAGAATCTATTATCGTCTGTCTAAAAAATATACTGTAAAGAATCAGCGCTGCAGCAGTTCGCCACCTATGTGGGGCCCGACACGGGAGACAATGTGCGGCAACGGATTCACAACCTTGTAGTAAGTATGATAGTTCTAAATACACATTTTTTAAAGCGACAGCGCCATATATTCTTTCAGAAAGCTTTTGAAGTTTTCTGCCTCAAATGATGCTTACAATCTGATAGTCTGAGTTCGACGGTATAAAAATCTTTAGGGGCATTCATTTTCATAATTATGATAAAGTGCCATTTCGTAGTTGGCTGGCTCTTCTTCCTTTTCAATATTCTTTATTGGTCACAACAAACTTTTTTTTAACACAACCTTTTGTTCTGAAAATTGTATTATCACGAGAAACATACGTCTGTGCAAAATTTCAGCTCAATCGAATACCGGATAGTAGGTAAAATTTATCTTGCAAGCTTTGATTACACATAGACACCGGTACAGCTGGACAAGTAAAACTAAATAAAATCTTGTAATGACTCATTGTTTTCTAATCTATTTCCCCTACAGTCTGGCACGTTAAACATCGAGGAGTTCCAGTCTGGAGTACAGGAGTGCACCAACTATCCCCTGCGCGCCTCCGTACCGGGGTTCCTCAGGGCTCTGCTACCACTCGCTCAGAGAGACCTGCATGCTAGGGCCAGGAGGGCTAAACAGGTACAAAATATTACGATATATTTCTATTAATACTTTTATAAATATTAGGTCTATCTATCTATCTTGCAAATTAATGTGAAATGAAAACGTTTCATTGAGACGACATTTCATTTGACATTTTCATTGATAGCTGCTAATCTTAAAAACTGAAATACTTAGTAGATTACGTACTTCATTATCTACAGTAGTGCTACACCGAAAGGTATTTTGTGTACTAAAAGGCTACTGAGGAGAACTTTGCTCTGTAAGAGAAAGTGTGCCACGTGTCCACCACGCGATCCCAATACTCTCCGTCTCATTCTCATACATACCAAATCCAAAACAAATTAAGTAACTAGTATTCGCTGCTCTTACCTAGCGGTGGTCAGAACTTCATCTAACATCATATTTCCCTGTCACAGACACTCCTCCAGTACATCAGATCACATGAGCATCTTATCCTGGAGTCAGGAGGCGACAGCAGCGACATCTTCGCGCCTCACCCGCCCGGGGCGGCGGCGGAGACAGGTGTCAAGCGTCGAGCTAGTGATCCGTAAGTACAAGTATTATTTATTGGAAGTTGGGCCACAAAGGAAAGGAATAAAAGTCGTAATTTAACTTTTGCGAAAAAGAAGATGCCGCCTGTGGTTTCTGCAAATAAAACGTTCAAGTGTTTAATATAGAGGTAAGCAGTGCAAGCTTCATAATTATACGTACATTTGAGAATTGTGAGTAGGTCAAGAATTTTGTATTTTCTCTTTTGCCAACACCAGGTTAGTAGTTGTGTCAGAATAGGTCATAATCATGACTTGGCGGAAAGAAGAAAACATACTTAAACGTTCGAATGGAGAGGCCTCTGTCCAGCAGTGGACTGCTATAGACTGATGAAGATGATTTTGTGAGAAAAAAAAAAAAGTATCAAGAAGCCTGAATACAACTAAAGACGAAGCGAACTAAAAAGGCGTGAACAAGTAAAAAATCATACATCTGGTTTTGGTCAGCCAGCTCACGAATATATATCCTCCACAGATATAAATCTAATGTCTGTGGTATCCTCCGACTGCACAGCATGATTTTTTTCTTGATTATGCCTTTTTAGTTCGCTTCTTAATCAGTCGGGTTTTTTATTTATTTTATTAGTTAAGTTTCTTATTTATAACTTTTTAGTTAACATTTTTTTTTTCAAGTTCGGTACATCTAAAAATATTAGTATTGTATATTTTTGAAATCACCTGATAAATCCCTTTATTTTGATACCCCACACGATGGGTTTGGAAAAAAAATGAAGTTGGGCCTCCACAATATTGCACCCAAAAGCCGCCATTTTTCTATTTGCTTATTTTAATGTAGCCAGTGACACTCGCAAAGTTAAGACGAATCGATAGACGTAAGAATAAACAATATCGGCGAATGCGTTTGGTCTCTAGAACGCCACATAGGAACAAACATACATACATAGACTGATAAACACATTACCCTCCTTCGGCAGTCGAGTAATAATTGATATGTTACAAGACTGGCACTTTTTAACATGTCCTACACACTAACTTCTACCAAGGTGTGAAGGCTTTTTAAATAGGTACATCTAGTTACTATCACCAGAGCATAACCTAACCAACAAAACTGTAAATTAATACGTTATCAAACTAGCACAGATTTCAAAAGCCAAACCATTCTAACATCATCTGTCATACCTTCAAACTATCGACAATTAATTACTAACAAAATATGAATCTACCGTCATTCCGACCAAAAATTGATTAACTAGCGAAAACCGAAACAATATGAATAGTACTATCAATAAGGTCCGTCAGATCCAGGTGAGTGGTTTGGACAGGTAATTTGTACCCCCCTACCTCCTACGGGTTGCTACACTTGCTACATGCTACTTGATAGTGTTGCTAGTCGTAAAATAATGGGAACGAAGAGTAGGGCTGTGTGGTTTTTGGTCGTATGATTTTAGACGAGTGAAAAGTTGGAAGAAATCAGGCAACCATTCCATTCCATCCACTCTTTTCTTCCATTTTTACTCCCTTTTCTTTCATGTCATAGGTATGTAGGGTTTGTTTATTTTTATGTCTTCAATATTCATCATTTCAGCCGAAAGACATCCACTGCTAGACATACTCGTAGGCTTCCTCCAACCGTCGCCACATTGACCGATCCCGTGCGTCTCGCATCCAGCGCATTCCCGCTACCTTAACCAGGTCATCGGTCAACCTAGTGGGAGGCCTTCCAACGCATTGTCTTCTGGATAGCTTGCTGCTTTGTTAAATTGATTGTATCCTGCCAGATTATGAAATAAAGTACAGTTGCTCGATTACAATAAAGTTTTCTAGAATAGAATCTGTAGCTATAGTCTTTATTGTCCCAAAGCAAAGGCTTTGGGACAATAAAGACTATACCCCCCCCCTCTCCCTTTCTGTCTTCGATTTTGAACCGTTTCTTTCCGAGACAAGCCCATCCGGCCATACCCATTCGCCCTGTAAATGAAGAATACGGCAAGAAAACAGCCACAGATGTACTTTTCCTTCCTCTTTTAGTATTCCGGTGACGAATCATAAAAAGGCATCTTTTTTTATCGGCATATTATCGAAAAAACACAAAACAGAAAAACTGCGACGTCTAACCACGACAACCACGGCTGCCACGGTTACGTTGAAATATTATTATTGGACAATTTGGCAGACTGCTGCGACCGCCAGCTTTAAATACTGCCTACCCCAATTCGTTAGAGCCACGTATGAGCCTTATTTATTGCAACAGGCCGCGCCTCGTGCGTTTGCCAAGTTATAAAGTAAATTTTTAGCATACGGCTTTGTTTATTAAGTGTGTAGCTTAGGCTGTGGCGCTGGCGTAACTTAGGAGCCAGATAACAGCGGCACTGGAGTGTTATTTAAAGCTACGAGCTATTTAGGTTAACAAGCTGTTAAATTTGTTGCTGTTTGCATAATGTTTTGATGTTGTGTTTAAGCTTAACAATATACAAACACAAGCTAATCCTATTTGTGTCCGGTGTTTCAAGCTTAGGGAAATAATTTCAATAATACAATTCCCGTCTTCATACCAACGTTAACACGTAAAAATCATAATTACATTAACGAGGCAAAGCGCCTGCCAGATTAGTGTTAGCAATTTGTGTGATTAGGAGTTTGCTATTACGTTACCAGCAGGCGCTCCTCGGTTAATAGCGCGCGCAGATGTCTCTGATCGGCTGTTTCATTATCACAGGTTGTGTGTTATGGAACGGTATTGCTAACGAGATTTAAGGAGTTTGGTAAAGGGGTGAGCAGTGGTATAAGAATATCAGGGAAGCATGGCACAATGTTTTACTAAGAGAAAAAGTGAGATATGCATACATAAAGACGTGTTGTTTTTAACTTATTGAAAGAATTAGGTAACTTATGAAAATTAATGATTCGGTTAGTTAATACTTCAGTATTCCATTGAACTGCAACGTAAATCAAGTAAACTTATCTTTAATAAAACCTTAGTTTTGTTAACTGAAACAAATTGTTAGCAAGAACGAAATTAACAAAATATTGGCAATACGAAAAGCACAAAAAACAATAAAGTTATTCTCTCTTAATTTTGCAGCAGCGACAAAATCGCAGCCAACAATAGCGATTCGAAAGAAAACGTATTAAATTAATCCCATATTTATTAATAGCTCGTATAAACAGTAAGTTTTCAAGTTCAAGCTGGCGCCTTTCGTAGTGGCGTTAGCAGCAGCTGGCATAAGTTTGATTGTCGACTAATTGCTAGCAGTAAACAGTCAGGCGTTAGTTCGCGCCGCGGGAACACATGTTGCGTACAAAATTACTGTTTGTTGAACTTTTGATATATGGCTAGCTGGTAATTGTAGTTTCAAAAGATGTGCTAGGTGGGTAACGGGATGATTTGATTGGGGTTATTGTTTAAGAATGGATTTTAGCTTTTAGCTCAGAATAATCATACTCATTACAATGCAAATAATGACAAGTTGCAATATTTTAATTAATTTATTACTTCACAGTATTTTTTTTCCCAAGTCATTTCTTTTTGTAGAATGTATATAACGTGTCGTCGTGTGCACTAGGCCTGTCTGCTTTAGAATTCTGAATTTCTGACCGCCCCAGGCTTACTTTCAATAAGACCCCGATCAGCCTGTCTAGCGTATGCCTGTGCCTGCCCTACCCTTAGACTCTCTCTTATTGTTCAGATTTAGAGCCCTGGGTTATGGAGTTATGCTAACCCAAAACTACCAAAAAGGGCGAGCGAAGCGAGTTTTCCACCTCAGATTGATTACGTTATCGACTTTGCAGAAAAGCTTTAAAAGAGTCAATGTAAAGAATCATGAAAATTTAAAATGCTAATGCGCATGAAGTTGGCTTTAAAATTTAAAAACCTTGAATCGGAACAGGTATTTTATGAGCACTAAAAAAAATATTTTTACTTACTTTTTCTTTTCTTTTTCTGTGTTTTTGACTGTAGCATAGAAGAGCGAGAATTGAGTACTTAAGAGCGAGCGAAGCGGGTTCGACAATTTTAGCACCTCGTCTCGGATAAGTTAATAATATTTTTTACGTTCATCTAATTGAATGTATCCTAATTACGATGGGTGCAACCGGAGGATCCAAAAAAATGCAAATTTATTTTAATAAACTAATTTATTACTGTATTACAAAGTATTGAAATTACGACTAATTATACTAAAGTGTCAATTGGTCGATGTCAGATCCAAAAGTGCCGCTCCACGTTTTTATGTTTCTATGGAAAGGTTCGATTGACGTCAATTGGTCACGTTATGCTGAGCTTGCGTTTCGTGCCCGTAGGTGCCGTGTGCAATGTATATGCAGGTATGCCGATGCAGCGATCTATTAAGGTTGACCATGCGTAACACCTCCCCCCGTAGAACAGCGAGTATCGATGGACTTGTTCAAGATGGTCGCTGGTAGACATCCAGGGTCAATCCTTATTTGGCTTGGGTTGATAGTGCGTGGTGGTGGGATTGCGTAGACGACTTCAGGGTTGCTGTTGAAGTTTTCTGTGATTTCTCTGGATGCTTTTCTTATGCGTAGCCGACGATAGATTAGAGTGGCGATGAGTGCGCATGTACCGGATAGTGCGAGGTACATGGGTATAGTAGTGTGGTAAATGACGGGATCGGTGACGTCATCTAAATGTACAGGCAGTTGCGTCGCTATCTCGTTGCTAAGCGTGTGAAGTTTTTGTAGATTTGGCGAATTTAGGATGAGCTTCGGATAATTTTCAGGCCTCGACTCGTTGTATAGGGGCATCTCAGTGATCTTCACGACATGTCCTTTGATGTGGTCGTCAGTGTTGGAGATGGTGAAGGCGGGTGTTCTCAGGTTACAGTTGTGGGGGATGATTGCCAAATAGCTGCCTCGTAGGGTCCGGTACTGTTCTTGACCGCAAGACATCTTCACTTTTGTTGGTACAGGAAAACTTAAGGTATAATGCTTGTCGTCCAGGGTTTCCAGGGCTTCGGTGGTGAGAGCTACGGGTGTCAGCTTGCAGCTGGGTTGAAGTTCTTGATGGACTATGAGATGCTGGATACAATCTGGTTTGCTCTGGATTTGTAGGTTGGCTGTTGACTCACAGAGATATATGGAGTTTACCTTCGGACATTCTGTCTCTATGTACCTAGAGTCTGAGCTAGAGAGTGCTACGAAAGGTGAGGGTGGTATAAGAGTTTCGTGGTTTCTGTTAGGAACAAGGGAAAGTTTGTACAAATTATATGTGGAGGAAACAACTATCGGGACTTTTATAACTACTACTATCTGCTTACTAGAATAGAAGTAACCTAGTTTAATTATTTCATAAAAATGCCTAATTTCTACGTCAAGGATTTCGTCATTAGCGTATAAAATCCTTAATTTACCTAACATATACTTAATTTCATCTAAATTAAATAAAGAGTACGGGGTACTCGACGCACGAATAAATGTTAGGGTGTTCTCTAAACTTCGTAATTCTTCATAAAGATCTTCTACATTATCTCCTAAGATTAACAGATGTTGGGCCAGATGGGCGTATTTAATTAAATCTGTATCCCTATTAGCGTTACTTTCCAAAATTAAGTTTAGTGCTTTACTCATCTTATCTTGATTTGAAATTATACTATCTATTATTTGAGAGCTACGTGAAATAAATTTACTATTTAAACTAACATGGTTATTAATTTCTAATTCTAATTTATGCTCATTATTACGTAAGGTGTTTATGGCGTTTTCGTATTTAAGTGCATCGGTGTAGTCTAAATTACCAGAAATTGATTTTATTACAGAACCCAAACCGTCGATAAGGCCTCTTTTACTACGAGTTGATTCAAACATACTAATTTTACTAGTAATTAAATTGATTTTACTATTGAGATGTTTCAGATGAGGGTCGAATAGGAATAAGGTTTTATTGTTAACTAAGGGACTTAATTCAGCCATCTGTGTTTTTACCACTTCAATTTGAAGATGGATATTCTCTAAATCTATATGACTTAGGAAAGAATGGAAATGGGAAACGATCTTTGCCGCTCCTAATTTGAAGGGAAGTAGTCCTGGTCCATTGTCAAGTGATTCAACTGTTATCTCTTGTCCTTGGGCCGGATGTAGGGTCATCAGCCATAGTATTATCCTGTAACAAAGTGGGATCTTTAGGACTTCGCTTAAGGCGAGATTTTGCTACTGGACCGCGTTTCTTCTTCGTATAGATGTGGATTGGAAGATCTGCGAGTACAGTATCTTGCGTATAACGCGGGGCTAACTTCTGTCGAGACGCCATGGGATTGCGTACAAAGATTTGCTGGTCAGGGGTATAGTCCTTCTCGGGTTCTCTGTCCCTGTTACGGGTTTCAGTCAGTTGTGTCCTGTCATGTAAGGATGTCTGGTTAATAAGGTCGTATACTTGACCCATTCGTTTCCTATGGTCTTGTGAGTACTGTTGCAGTAAGTGTTCAGATAGGTCAATATCTATTGGGTCTCGAGGGTCAAAGTGTCCAGTTATCAAGTCCAAGGGTCTACATTTTGTGAAGCTATGGATCGAACTATTGTACGCTAAGATGGCATAAGGCATAAGATTAACGACTGGTTCATTTCGTCTCTCTAATTTCAATAACCTAAGATGTTCTAAAATGGTAGAATGGAATCTTTCTACTATGCCATTGTCGTTAGGGGAATGCGCTAATATTTTATGGTGAATAATTTTATGAACTCGGTTGAATTCTAAGAAAATCTGATTTGTGAATTCAGGGCCTCCGTCCGTGACAATAGTCAATGGGACCCCATGGTGGGTGCAAAATACAAGTAGAGCTTGTACTACACTTAAAGCGGTGCTATCTCTAAGGTGATAAGCTTGTGCATACTTAGAGAAAGCGTCTACAATGGTAAGGAATTTCTCTGTTTGAGCTGTGAACAGATCTAGATGGATAATTTCAAAAGGTTTACTAGGGGGTGGTACAATGTTAAATCTTTGCTTGATGGGGTGACGGTAGTACTTAGCCTGACCACAGATAGTACACTCATTTATGTACTTGGAGATGTGTTCTTTCATCTTAGGCCAGTAGAATTTAGAAGATAGGGCTAAGTAACATTCAGTGATACCGCGATGATTTGTTTTACCTTCGTGGTATTTCTTTATGATGTCTTGTTGACGCAGGTAGTCTTTAACATTCTCTAATTCAACTTTAGTTAGAACCATGTTCATTGAAGAGCTTTTGAAGTTGTCTTGAATTATGGGGATTATTTTATACATGGCAAGAGGAGGATGGATGATTAAACCGGTTTTGACTTTAGGGTTCACATATTCTTTAACTGCATTAATAACGTCGTTAGTCAGGTTAGACTCAGATAGTTGAATGGTAGTTCGGGTATGCGTTTCAAATGGCTTACTCACTGTCGGTCATTTTTTAATATCGCCTACAAGTACAAAACAGATTTGTCTACTGAATTTATTTAAGGGTTCGTCTGATATTGGCACTTCTAGAATAGGGGCTTCGTTACTAGTGTGAACAGTTGCTGTGTCAGAGTTGTCGAGTATGTCAGGGTTGTTTGTAGGGGCTGTCAGTGTTTCAGAACCTGCTGTTGAGTGAGGCTTTTCAGATACATTTACCACTATAGACATAGCGTCCTCGTTGTTGATTTCAATGCGGGACAATGCGTCGGCGTTAGTGTTCTTTTTACCTTGCTTGTATACTGTAGTAAAATTGTATTCACTCAACTTAAGTCTCCAACGTGTGAGTCTGGAGCCTGGTTCTTTAAGGCTCATAACCCATTGTAAGGGTTTATGGTCTGTAACTATCTTAAACTTTCTCCCAAACAAGTATGGACGAAAGTATTTAGTAGCCCAAACTATGGCTAATAACTCCTTCTCGATTACACTATAGTTAATCTCACTGGAGTTTAATGTCCTGGACGCGTATGCTAAGGGCTTATCTTGTCCTATAGGTCCTTGAGAAAGGACAGCTCCTATGGCAAAGTTAGATGCGTCAGTCGTAAGCACAAATTCCTTAGAAAAGTCAGGGTACTGCAGTATAGGGTCGTTAGTCAGTAGTAATTTGCACTTTTCAAAACAGTCGATGTAGTTAGGGTCATTGAAGGTGATCCTAGAACCTTTCTTGAGACATTGCGTCATGGGTTTCGTAATGCGCGCAAAGTCAGGAATAAATTTCCTATAGTATCCTAACAGGCCTAAAAAGCGTTTGATCTCGGTAGCTGTCTTAGGAATAGGGAATTTCTGGATGGCGATGATCTTATCGGGGTTAGGCTTAATACCGTCCTTACTTATTACGTGACCTAAGTATGAAGTTTCAAGCTTTAAAAATTCCGACTTATCCATCTGGATCTTAAAGTTTGATTCCCTTAATCTCTTGAATACTTTTTCTAAATTTACCATGTGTTCCTGTAAGGAAACACTAAAAACGACTATGCCATCGAGATATACGAGACATATGACATTTTGGAGGTCCCTGAGGACATTATCCATCACGCGTTGAAACGTGGATGGAGAATTTTTGAGACCCATGGGCATGCGTAAAAATTCAAAGTGCCCATGTTCTATATTGAAGGCCGTTTTGTGAATATCGGCTGGGTCCATTTCTACCTGGTAAAATCCACTTGCAAGGTCTAGAGTTGTGAAGTAATGACAGTTACCAAGTTTATCTAAGATGTCATTAATATTGGGGATTGGGTACTTGTCATCGAGGGTTTTCTCGTTGACCTTACGAAAATCAATGACTATGCGCCATTTAGTCTTTCCGGACGCATCAGATTTTTTTGGAACTACCCAGATAGGTGAGCTCCAGGCTGACTGCGAGGGACGGATTATCCCTTGGTCTAACATTTTGCTAATCTGATCCTGAACTTCCTGTCTGTGAACAAAGGGATATCTATAGGTCTTAGTATAGACAGGTAATTCGTCGGTGGTATGAATACTATGCTTTATCTTATTGGTGAAAGTTAGAGGTTCACCATCAATATAGAAAACGTCAGCATATTGTGCACAAAGAGATTCTAGGTTGGCTCGTTCTTCAGGATTCAGATGGTCAGTGCGTAGCTTTGATAATACCTCGGATACGCGATCGCTAGGCTGATAGATGGTCGCGCTTTGCTCGTTAAAAAGTTCCGCGGTAACTGGCCTGTCCATTGAGAAAACTACATCATGTTTAGTTGGATTAGTTATTTCTATGATGCCACGGTTATTTTTAACAGAAGTAACACAGTCGCGAATAGTGCAATTGGAAATAGTCTGCTCTGATATTATTACGTCACCATCATGAAGATTAATGGGGACTCTAGCTAATTTGGATGAATTAGCGGGTACTATGTCCTCGTAAAGATTACAATTACGTGAATCATACATTCGCAAGGGATTAGATGAATTACGTGTAACAAGAACCTTATTCTTTAGATCTATATTAGACTCTAACTTTTCTAGTAAGTCTAAGCCTATTAAGCCGTCAAAATAATTGTGGAACTTGTAAATGTATAGGGTAATGTCACAGGTTTCTCCGAATTCCGGGAGCACGGTATAGTAATGGAATAATTATTACGAGTTGTCGCGTGGATGTTAGTGACTTCGAAAGGCTCATAATTACACTGGACATGATGATAAAATCTTTCTACAACGTTCGGGCTAATAAAAGATAGGTTCGCCCCGGTATCTACTAATAGTTTAATGGGTGGATTAGCAATCTGAATGAATGGAAGTTGTCTCTGGGTTTGTAAGTTAATTTCTATTTTGGTTTGTCTGATTTCGGGGCTGTATGAAAATCCTGGCCTTCAGCAGACGTTCCTTGGGCAGATGTTCCTTCAGGCACATTCTGATGTTCCTCTACGTGCACTGGAACATAATCACTATGAGCTAGTGGCCCATACACAGGTTCGTAATTGTAAGGTACAGGGTAGAACTGGTCGTAATAGTCATTATAGGCATAGTCGGGGTATTCATAATAGTCGTAAAAGTCTACTTCGTTAACATTCATCTCACGAGTCTTAAAGTAGTTACTGGGAGGTTGATTTCCTTGTTGAGTCCAGTCATGTCCTGTCGAAGGTCTCGGCATAGGTTTAGGAACAAAGTGGCTTACACCACTCATGGGCTTAGGGCCATTATTAATGGGCGTGTAACTAGGCCTTTGTTGAGGCAATCGGAACACGTTGCTCTGGGGCCTATGGTTAGGCGGGGGTGCGCTTAACATTTGTTGGGTTCGCGTGGGACCGCGATTGAAAGGCACTTGGGGTCCCCAAGCTTGCATTGGCCTTGGCGGTTGTGGCTGATAAAAACTTTTGGAGGGACCGGGCTGATTAAACGGCGCTGAAAAAGTGACTGGCTGTGGAGTATGCAAATTAAATGGCTTAATCTGATACGTACTGGGATTAAATGAAGACGTAGACTGCACAGGTCTCCGCTCCGGCAAATGGTCATTACGCTGCTGTAAGTACATGGTGTTAATTTCCTCGTGCACAAACTCGAGGGCCTTTTCGATGGTGTCGGGTCGCATGCACCTAATACGCGAGCCTAAAGGTTCTTTTAGGCCACGAACGAATGCCTGTAGGGTTAATTTTTTATATAGTGCCCGTTTGGCCTCGATGGTAGTAGATATGGCCTCATGCAAGGTCACATACGTCATAATTGTACTAAATAAAGTTTGGCACTTTTCGTAAAATTCCGGTGGTGATAAATTCTTTTGCGTTAACAGGGCCAAATCATTGTATAAGGCGGTCTCGTCCCGCTGGTCCGAGAAGTTATTAATCAGGGCGTTTCTAATACCCTGCCAGGTTTCGGGAATGCCGTTTGAATTTATTGTGCGGGCGGCATTTCCGGTAACTTTATTAAGTATGCCGTTCAACAAGGATAAATTACTTAGTTCGTAACCTGGCTCTGCCTTAACAAATTGCGCGACAAGTTGGTCACATAAACGTACAAACCGCGTGAGCACGTTCGGGTTCCCGTCGAATTCGGGAACGAGGCGTAAGGCCTTGTAAACTTGATCTACCAAATCGGTACTCATTTTGTTAGTTAAATTATTCTCTATGATTAAGCAAGATTCTACACTTTCACTATCTTCTAATATAGTATCTAAATTCCTATTCGCATCGATTTGCGAGTTCCTATTAGAAATACTCGACTTAGGAGTCCGTGATATACGTGGGTGAAAAATTTTGAAAGTTTAATAGAAACACTTGAGGAAATTAACACAAAGGAAACACAGAGGAAAAAAAAAAGGAAATTACACAAAGGATACTAAAATATAGGAAGGCGAGCAACTCTAGTAGATCTAGGTACTTACCAAATCTGCATCTCTCTGTGGTATCGATATTCGGATACTCCTCCGTAGCCGCACACCCGTAGGTTCGAATAGCCCGTTGTCGGTGATCGATTCACTGAATTTACTGGACTATCCTACCGACTGTGCCAATTACGATGGGTGCAACCGGAGGATCCAAAAAAATGCAAATTTATTTTAATAAACTAATTTATTACTGTATTACAAAGTATTGAAATTACGACTAATTATACTAAAGTGTCAATTGGTCGATGTCAGATCCAAAAGTGCCGCTCCACGTTTTTATGTTTCTATGGAAAGGTTCGATTGACGTCAATTGGTCACGTTATGCTGAGCTTGCGTTTCTTGCCCGTAGGTGCCGTGTGCAATGTATATGCAGGTATGCCGATGCAGCGATCTATTAAGGTTGACCATGCGTAACATCCTGAGGCTTCTTCTTTATTTGTATTCATAGGAGTGTAATGCATGCAAAAAATCTTGATAAACGACTTGGTTGGTCTAATAGGGCGATTACGCAACCCTTCGCTGATGTTAAATACGCTAAGGCAAAGGCGCGGCTAAGGGTATATAAATACGCTCCGTCGTGACTGCGCCTGAGGCTGATTAAGGTTGAACGCGGTTAATTAATTTAAATTTTATTCTGTAAATAAGTGTACATTATTGCAAAGGCCGGGCAATAGGCAATTGCAGACTAATACGAGACAGGCAATTGCCACTTGCGCCTAGGCATATATAGTTCTTTTCTAAAAATAATGCAGGGAAATAAAACATACTTTTTATATTATACATTTAATTTAATTAATATTAAAAGTTACAACAACATTGCTGCAGCGTTGTAATATTCCAAATTAAAAAAACGCTCCAGCAATGGATTTGATTTTCTTTGTCCGAGAATTCGGTACTTCGCGTGTTCTTTTTTCTAAAATAATGACAATATTTCCATGCATGTACGAGAAAAATCTAATTTTCTGTGGAAAACACTCCTAAATTCTATTCCTATTCCACCAAATTAATTCACCCTCTATTTTAATTAGCTCCTGCCAATTCCGCATGATTAATATTGCTTATCAGTGCAGTGAATAAAGCCAAAAACTGGTAGGCGTGGGGTATAGCCATGCGGTATACTCGTGCGGTATAGATCATTGTAGTGTGCGCGGGACAGTACTGCGACACGGCTGTGCGAATCAAACGCTAGCGCGACCTCGGTGAGGGTGTGGGGCATAGGAGGTAGCGGGCAATAATATGGTTTTATGTGTCTTGAGCGATCTTTGGCCAAGGTTTGGAAGGAGAAAGGGGAGGTTTTTGTGCAGCAATGGGACATAAGTTAGGCTAGGAAAATAGCTAGGACTAGGATTATTAGATATTATTAAAAGTGTGCATGTAGCTGAAGCTTTAGCTTATTCTAGAGCTATTGTGGGGCTGTTCTGACGAAGTTGATTCACAACAAGCGAACATTCATAGCTTATTATTACAGTTGATTCAGGATTTTAGGGTACGTCGTCTAAATAAGGTTTATTAATGAAATGAACACTGCTCGTATTAGTTCATTTTAAGCATGCTACCTATAACTATTATTATGACTTCTTCAAAAGTACTTGTATTTTGATCAAGTTATAATTTTCATATTTTTACAGTTTGGCTTTAATTTCACCAGTTACGGTGTCTGTGCGTAAATCAAAGTTTACAAGTTCAATTTGATCCAATTCCTGCTGTTCGATTGAGCTGAAATTTGACACACGTTTGTTTTCACATGACAATGCAAATCACACTGTCTTCGTATGTTTGGTGTTTCTTCACGCTCAAACGGCTGGACGGAGCTAGATGAAATTTAGCACAGAGATAGATTATAGTCTGGCATAGCATATTGGATACTTTTTACCCCGGGAATATGTTCCCTTGGGATAATTATCGACATTCACGCGGGCGAAGCCGCTGGCAGAAGGTAGTTTTTAATATAAAAGCTTGTTTTGCAATCACCACCAAGCTTGTTCTGCCTCAAATAACGTCCACAGAAGAAAAGCCTCTGTAAACTGTACTTAAGTTATAACTGTTATAATTTAGTTATAAAAGTTTCACCAACTCGCTCCCGCTGCCGCTTCCTCCCACACAACAGGGTGTCAGGCGACGGGCGTCTCTTGTTCCGATTATTATTTATAGCGTCGATTGCATTGCGCGCCTAGTTCGCTTGTTTGCCGTCCTGAGCACAAGCGGCCCAAGTTATGAAGCAATGGTGTGTGGGTTGGCGGAAATTATTGAGCTGATAATCTTCGATATAAATGCAGCAAAACAGTTTTCGTATTATAAGTTACAGAAACAAGAAGATATTGTGGTTTTTGAATTAATGACTACATTGTTTTTAAAACTAAGTAGGTACCTAGATAGATTCCCCAGATTTTCTGGGAATGTTGGAGGAGTAGGTAAGTTGGCAGTTTCTTTTATACTAAAGAACACAATACTACTAATTATTGTGATTGTGTTTGTTAGGAAACCAGCATCTCAGTCAGTGGTGTAGCAAGTCCTTTAAGGGCCTAGTTTCAAAATATATTTGGAGGCCCTTTTTACCAGACTGCAGCAGACAGATAACTTAAACGGTCTTGAAGAACTTGGATTGTTGAACAGCGGATCGAGCTTTAAAATGAGATAATCTTATCTGGGATAGCTAAGTCCACATTGTGATTTTACTAAAATAATGTAATCGTGGATGCATATCAAATAGAATTTGAGATTTTGGATAATATTTTAGGAACTTTTGATTGCACACGTCGGGGTCCCTCAATCTTGGGGGCTCCGTATCATTGATACGGCTGATACCGCGGTAGCTACGCCCCTGATCTCAGTAAGAATAGAAGTATAGTACCCTTGCTGAAAGAAATAGAAAACATTTATTCGACATAAACACAGTATAAGAGCAACAATAACAAATAGAGAAGAATAGTTAAAAAATACAATATCAAATTTCTTTGGAAGAGAATTTTATTTTATCAGTATACCGCCGCCATATTCCTCCCTGAATAATGTGAGGATAGAGCGTGGTCGGTTGCTAGGACTACATAAAGCCAACAATATTATTATAATATAGTTACTTTGAAGAAAACCATTTCTATATTTTTGCTTTTTTTTATTTAAGTACAACTGTTTAGATATATTTTTTATATATATAATTGGTTTATATTTTTGTAATCACCTTCAAAAATACTTCATTTTTGATATCCCAATTGATTGGTTCGAAACAAAAAACAATAATATGGCGCCCGCAACCCGCCATGTTTCTTTTTTTGAACGTCACATATCTAACACTTGAGCGATCAAGACCCATCTAACGATGTCATAATTATGAGAAAGTTGGTTGGTACTTTCTTATTTGCATAAGTCACGTAAAGATCACAGCTCTGAATTCCATAAATCGCTTCCGCTCCCACCTTGTACCAGAAACTAATTTATGAACCGGCTCGTTTGTTCCAAGTTTTGTATTGTCTTTATTTTCTAGTTCATTCGCTCGCATTATTGATAATAGTCCGCGATAATAGTATTGTTCGTTCTTTGGTTCGTAGATGTTCGATGCCAGCTGGTCTGATTAGTTTTGTAATTAATTTTAGTTAAACAAAAGGCTGTTGTTTGGCTTCCTTGAGGTGGATTTTAATTACTGCGAAACACCTATCAGTGGGTTTAAAATTAAATAGTGGTTACTAACAAGGTGTTTCTTAATTAAAGCGTAGCTTTTGTTAGATTTATGCATACTTAAAGCAGGGTTTCTCGAAGTGAAACTGTTGATCAATGTGTCGCAGGTTAATGACAAAATCAGGATTTTGATCAAAGACCTAGGCTTATCACCCGGAAGAAGACAAAATTATTACTTTTTCTTGAACCTCAGAAAATCCAGTTCTTTTTCATCATAAACCGACTTCAACAGCAAAATACTAAAAAGTGCAAAACAACTTTCGGAAGTAGTCAATGTCTTTGAAACCTCTTGTTTTTATCATTTTTCGTCACCGACTTTCGAAACGATAGATATTTGCACTTTTTATTGTTTTTCTTTCTAAGACAGTTTATTTTTTGTGAATAAGTTTTCATTTCTCTCTTTTTGGTTTTAGTACCTAAAGGATTGACAAAATACCCATAATAACTCAATTTACCCATTTGTGCTGTTTTTCACTAATGAGTTTGGTTGTATGCTCCATATCTTAAAAACTGCTGGACCCATTTTTATGAAACTTGCACTGTTCCCTTAGTTGAGAGATTATCAATCCAACAGAAAAAGAAAGAATGGTCACGATCCGATAAAAGTAGTTTCGGAAAAATGCGTGGACAAACATACATACATATAAACATACAAACACACATACATATTAATCCACTTATAAACATACACTTATGAAATTGGGCAGACGTGTTTAGAAGCCTACATAGAATAACATTGTGAATATTGTGCAGTTCCAACAAAATTACACACTTACGTGTCGAATTGATTTACTCCTTCTTTTTTTGAAGTCGGTAAAAAGGAGTAAGTAATAAAGGATCGTAGCAGTAGGTGTTCTGTAGTTTCTGCCTACCCTCAAAGGCGTGAGTTTATGTGTGTAGGTTTTTTTTGTTGTTACGATCCCACCGCACTATTCCCAAACCACTGCAACTCCTGAAATCCAGAATCAACAGTGGCGACCACCAGCGCCACAAGCGCCGAGGCAATGAAGCTCGACGAAGTCCCGGAGAATGAATTTAACTGTCTTGGACGCCGCAACGAAATTAATCAAAAAAGTATAACGGAGGAGTAGGCAAAAAAACATTTTTCCACTTCCCTACATATCAAGCATGAGACAGAACAAACAAGACCAATAGGCACAAAAAGTCGTTTATAACTGGGATAAGCCAAGTTGCCTATCACCACGAACACAAATTATCATTATTATTAATGGGTCCTAATGAGTATATAGGTATGTGTATTTTTACCAGGCGTGTTTTTTTTAATTCTAAACCTTCTTTTCACCAACTAACCCCTCGTGTCTCCCACAGGTTCTACGACCCCCCTCAAACGAACGGCTCCCACGAGGAGTATCCTCCTCAAGCCAAGCGGACTGCCTCCAGCCTGTTCCTGAACCCGTCTCCATTCCTGTACCCGTTGCCTAGCAACGCCAGCCTCTTTGACTACGGGCATCCGTATCAGGCGTATCACGGGAACCAGGAGGCAGGGTATGAGAGGAGAGATGGTGAGTCTACTTGGTTTTTATTTTCTTTAGTAGAAAGCGCTTGGTCCTGGGTTCGATTCCGGGCACGGTAAAGTTTCATTGAATTTTCCCATGTCAAATTTAGTAGCTCGGAACTTGGACTTGTGCCCTGTCTGGTGGTAATAGGCTGGTCCCTTTTGCATGGGACTTAATTAACTGGCAAAAATTGGGTGTACGATGCACCTCTCTCACCGGGAATGTAGGCGTGATTTTTAGGGTTCCGTACCTGAAAAGGTAAAAAGGAACCCTTATGAGATCACTTTCTTGTGCGTCTGTCCGTGTGTCACCACCGATTAGCTCAGGAACGTGTGGATCTAGCAAATTGAAAGTTATACCAGATACTGAGGTCTAAAGCCCCTATTAGGTGTATACAAATCAAGGTCCTGAGTCAATACGATAAAAAGATATAGGCAAAGGACATGGACAGAAAGTACATTCTATTTACAAATAATAAATATTATTGAATAAAAAAAAAAATGAATTACTACACAGTTTTTTACCTCTCTGAACAATTTCAAAATAAAAAAGTAGTGCAAGACGAATTAAAGTACCAAGTGTCACCTTCCGCCATAATAGACCATAGAGAAAGATACAAAATAATATTATTGGACGTTCCTCACCACGCACGTAAGTTATTAGACGTGAATTGTACGACAAGTTCTCTTATTAGGAACATTTTATTCACACGAAACTGTCTTGTTTTTGTGTATTGATATTGTTTGCATGTTTTTTTTGTTTGTTTTTAACTATATTTTGATGCATTAGTTAATTTTGTTTTCTCACAAAATAAAATAGTTAGAACGGAACGCGACGTGTTTGACAGACGATGTGTCAGACTTTATATTTTTGTCTATGTCTTCAAAAACTTCAAAAGCTATTCTTTGCTAATAATGCATTGAGGTAATAATGTACTAATGTAATAATGCGACATTTTTTGAAGCCCAACCGCAACCAGACTTAGTTTAATAACATGCTAATCATTATACAGCTTAGCAGTCCATTACTTTGTTTAAATAACTAGTATTGAGATTGCCCTGTGCGATAAGACCGCCCATTGTACACTTGATTTTATGATTTTTTGTCCTGTATATATATTTTTGTTGTGTATGTGTAAACAATATAATATATAAATAATGCTAAAAACATATCAGATATCTGTATTCTCACAACTGTGTGCTAATTTAAAGCGCCTGGCGTTTTTTAATAGCGATGTCATTATCTGTACACTTATTGCAACGATCTGAATAATAGGTTTAATGAAACTGTTTTCGTCTAGTCTGTTGTTGTGACGAGTTCCTGGAGTTTTTTATTTATAGCAATTGTATGTGCTCATATTCACGAATATATAACAGCAAGAACAATTGTTGTAAATTAAATTCGATACCTATGCCGACGCCCATACAAAATCTGTCCATGTCCTTTATAATATAATTTTGTTTTTTTTTTGTTTTCCGTGTGATCTATATAGAGCTGTAAAACTATTTTCGTTTAGCAACTTTCCTCCCTTTTTAAATTAAATTACATTAAGTTAAAAGATTATTAACAACTCTATATATTTCCAAGTTGATTGAGAGCGTCTAGTGTGCACCAAGGGCAAAAGGCAACTGGTAGATATCCGACGACGAATGGAACACGAAGTTTGCGGAGGAGCATTAAGAAAATAGTTGTACTGTACATGCTTGATAACATTAAGTTAACAGAAATTGAACTATATCTACTTACCCCCAACAAGTCATCACGGTATAAATATTAGGCATTACGGGGCACGAAGATTTTAATATCGGAAATTAAACACCCCTACAGCAAAACTAATCATGTGTCTTCGGTGTGCCTATGTTAAAGTTTAAGATTCTGTATTTCCTTTTCATTAAATCCTTATTCTAAAACCACCATCTCTCCCTGAATCAGGTGGCATAACAGTCCGTGACGTGTCCTCAATGAACGCACCGTTCTCGGAGCCCCGCGGCCTGGGGGCTGCGCCCTCGGGCTTGCTGAAGACGGACGACGAGTGGAAGAACATCAACACCATGCTAAATTGCATTCTCAGCATGGTAGAGAAGACGAAGAGGGCGCTGGCGATACTGCAGCAGAGAGGTACGGGTAAGATAAATCAGTCTGTCTAGGATTTCCCTGTTCAGCTTACAGTATTTTGCACAGATCCACTATACCTATCTGGCCTCCACAACCTCTATGCAGTAACAGGGTAACACGCTATGCTTTGGCAAGACTGTTACCTATTTTCTAACCTATCCGTACCAACTATCAAATATCTAGAAATGATAACCTCGACCAACGGCTTTACTTGCATTCTCAGGCAAGGAAGAGTCTGAACATAATGGATGATCACCAATCCACGGACCGACCTCGGCAAAGGTTGCTTAACCTCGATGACAGACCCGCAGCTGTCACTATTAAGCTACGAGTTCGTTTTTACAAAAAGATGGGGATCCTTGCGAAGGTGAGACGGTACTTCACGCCTGAACAGCTGCTCAACTTGTATAAAGCGCAAGTTTGGTCATGCATGGAGTACTGCTCTCACCTCTGGGATGGATCTGCCAAATACCAGCTTGATGCACTTGAGTAGATTGACAGACGGGCCAAAAGGCTTATTAGCATCGATGCACTGGTCGCCTCAAAGCTCCAGAGCCTCGAACATCGAGGCCGAGTTGCCAGCCTGTCGGTTTTTTATCGGTTACATTTAGGGGAATGTGCGACGGAACTGCACAATTTGATTCCGCCTAGCCCTTTCCATCATCGGACTACAAGACGTACGGCAATGTGCCATCGGTACATGGTGGATATCCCACCCATACGCTCAAAGCGTTTTGAAAATACTTTCATTGTGCGTACAGCTAAGAAGTGGAACTCCCTGCCGGCGTCCTTGTTTCCTGATAGCTACAACCTAGGGGTCTTCAAGTCAAGAGTGAATAGGTTACTTCTAGGCAAGCGTGCTCCAACCTTCGACCACATCATCACTTAACATCAGGCGAGATAGTGGTCAAACGCGAGCCTAAAACGAATAAAAAAAAAAAGTAATGGGAAGATGGATATGATGAAATAGTGTGAGGTGCACGGTAGTGTTAGTGCATATCTATACTAATACTAATTACTAATAATCTATACTTCTATACTAATATTATAAAGAGGTAAAGTTTGTGGGTTTGTGAGTTTGTGAGTTTGTGAGTTTGTGACGTTGTAAGGGGTAATCTCTAAATCTAATGAACCGATTTTGAAAATTCTTTCACCAGTAGAAAGCTACATTATTCCTGAGTGTCATAGGCTATAATAAATTTACAAAAAAATTAGAGATCCTTATGAAAATTGCAATAATGTAACCCAAGGTAGCAAAATGTTGCCTATAAAATTCATTCTTTGGCGTGCGCTGAGAAAACTAATGATAATAGATAAAAATTAGTAGGTAAGTAAGTAGGGTAGGGTAGGCAGACTAGGCAGACTAGGCAGACTATGCAGACTAGGCAGACTAGGCAGACTAGGCAGACTAGGCGGACTAGGCAGACAAGGCAGACTAGGCGGACTAGGCAGACTAGGCAGACTATGCAGACTAGGCAGACTATGCAGACTATGCAGACTAGGCAGACTAGGCAGACTAGGCAGACTAGGCAGACTAGGCAGACTAGGCAGACTAGGCAGACTAGGCAGACTAGGCAGACTAGGCAGACTAGGCAGACTAGGCAGACTAGGCAGACTAGGCAGACTAGGCAGACTAGGCAGACTAGGCAGACTAGGCAGACTAGGCAGACTAGGCAGACTAGGCAGACTAGGCAGACTAGGCAGACTAGGCAGACTAGGCAGACTAGGCAGACTAGGCAGACTAGGCAGACTAGGCAGACTAGGCAGACTAGGCAGACTAGGCAGACTAGGCAGACTAGGCAGACTAGGCAGACTAGGCAGACTAGGCAGACTAGGCAGACTAGGCAGACTAGGCAGACTAGGCAGACTAGGCAGACTAGGCATACTAGGCAGACTAGGCAGACTAGGCAGACTAGGCAGACTAGGCAGACTAGGCAGACTACGCAGACTACGCAGACTAGGCAGACTAGGCGGACTAGGCAGACAAGGCAGACTAGGCGGACTAGGCAGACTAGGCAGACTATGCAGACTAGGCAGACTATGCAGACTAGGCAGACTAGGCAGACTAGGCAGACTAGGCAGACTAGGCAGACTAGGCAGACTAGGCGGACTAGGCAGACTGGGATGACTAGGCATACTAGGCAGACTGGGCAGACTGGGCAGACTAGGCAGGCTAGGCAGGGCATGCAGGGTAGGCAGGGTGGGCTGAGTTGGCAGGGTAGGCAGGGGGTAGGCAGGGTAGGCAGGCTAGCAGGGTAGGCAGGGGGTAGGCAGGGTAGGTAGGTAGATAGCCCGTTGACGGGAGCGAAGCCCCGGGGGTCAGCTAGTTATTAATATTATAAAGAGGTAAAGTTTGTGAGTTTGTGACGTTGTAAGGGGTAATCTCTGGATCTACTGAACCGATTTTGAAAATTCTTGCACCGGTAGAAAGCTACATTATTCCTGAGTGTCATTGGCTATAAAATATTTTCAAAAAAAATACATGAAACATGCAATAATGTAACCCAAGGTAGCAAAATGTTGTCTGTAAAATACATTATTTGGCGTGCGCTGAGAAAACTATTGATGATAGATACAAATTAGTAGGTAGGGTAGGTAGGATAGGCAGGGTAGGCAGGGTAGGCAGAGTAGGCAGAGTAGGCAGGGTAGGCAGGGTAGGCATGGTAAGCAGAGTAGGCAGGGTAGGCAGGGTAGACAGGGTAGGCAGGATAGGCAGGAAAGGCAGGGTAGGCAGGGTAAGCAGAGTAGGCAGGGTGGGCAAGATAGGCAGGGTAGGCAGGCAAGACAGGGTAGGCAGGGCAGGCAGGGTAAGCAGAGTAGGCAGGGTAGGCAAGATAGGCATGGTAAGCAGGAAAGTCAGGGTAGGCAGGGCAAGCAGGAAAGGCAGGGTAGGCAGGATAGGTAGGGTAGGCATTGTAAGCTGGGTAGGCAGGGTAGGCAGAGTAGGCAGGGTAAGCAGAGTAGGCAGGGTAGGCAAGATAGGCAGGGTAGGCAGAGTAGGCAGGAAAGGCTGGGTAGGCGGGGTAGGCAGGGTAGGCAGGGTAGGCAGGGTAGGCAGGATAGGCAGGAAAGGCAGGGTAGGCAGGGTAAGCAGGGTAAGCTGGATAGGCAGGGTAGGCAGGGTAAGCAGAGTAGGCAGGGTAGGCAAGTTAGGCAGGGTAGGCAGGAAAGGCAGGGTAGGCAGGGTAGGCGGGGTAGGCAGGGTAGGCAGGATAGGCAGGGTAGGTAGGGTAGGTAGGATAGGCAGGGTAGGCATGGTAAGCAGAGTAGGCAGGGTAGGCAGGGTAGGCAGGGTAGGCAGGGTAGGCAGGATAGGCAGGATAGGCAGGAAAGGCAGGGTAGGCAGGATAGGCAGGAAAGTCAGGGTAGGCAGGGTAGCCAGGGTAGGGGCAGGGTAGGTAGGGTAGGCAGGGTGGGCTGGGTAGGCAGGGTAGGCAGGGTAGCCAGGGGTAGGAAGGGTAGGCAGGGTAGGCAGGGTAGGCAGGGCATGCAGGGTTGGCAGGGTAGCCAGGGTAGGCAGGGAGGGCAGGGTAGGGGCAGGGCAGGCAGGGTAGCCAGGGTAGGTAGCCAGTTGACGGGAGCGAAGCCCCGAGGGTCAGCTAGTTCATTAATAATTTCAACATGAATGATGTCACCATTATTTTGTAACTATTTATTGGTTTAAAAGAGTGTTCGTGCAAGTAACTTCATCTGTATTACTGACCGACCTTGACAATTTAAAAGTGCGTGTAAATAATTTAATTGAAATAAATGTTTTGGGTTTGAGTCATCACACACGAATTCAGTAAGCCGAATCACCTGTGTTGAGTCAGTTGTTTACTTATTATTACGAGTACTATTAGTAACCACAACTACCTACTGTCTCACACATTTTTATTAATCTCGAATGGAATATGATACTATCGAGTTTTAATAGAATCAATCTGCCTATCCTTTCCCCAAATATATTGGAGTCGGCTTGCAGTCTAACTGAATGCAGCTGAGTACCAGTATTTTACATGGTGCGACTGGCTATATGACCTCCACCATCCAGTAACTGGGAAACACGATACCCCTTGAGTTTTAATAGAATACTGATAAAATTATCTTAATAAAGTTTTTTATTTTTCAAACGCACGTGTTTATTGTGTGCTCCCTATTATTGAAAATTAAGCCATAATCCATATCGTCTGTATTGTTCTAGGCGTTGAACCGACTGAAAGTAATGACATAAAACGTGCTGCGAGCGAGATCATGGCGACCGCCGTCAGACAGACTGAAGAAAGGGTGGCAGAGGTGAGGAGACGGGCTGAGGATGCTGTCAACCAGGTAAATAAATCATCATTATCCACAGCCTGACATCATCCACTGCTGGGCAAACGCCTCTCATGTGCCAACCTTATCCGGGTTCTAACCATAATAGCAATAATGTTTACCTGTGAATAAGTAGAACTAGTCAACACTATCGTTTTCAGACGACCAAAGTAATATTCTTCTAAATAACTTCCCAAAAAGACAAAAGAGAAAATGGGGTCAGTTGAGACCTTTTTACACGGGGCTATTACTAATAGCCTCGTGTAAGAATATTACACACCATCGGTCAATAATAGTTGTGCGTTTGTGGTTGATGGTTTTGTTTCATCATCGTCATCATCATCATTTCAGCAGAAAGACGTCCACTGTTGGACATAGGCCTACCCCAGACGTCGCCACATTGACCGATTCCGTGCGTCTCGCATCCAGCGAATCAGTCCACCTAGTGGGAGGCCTTCCAACTTATCGTTAACTTTTCTGCCCCATCGGCAATCCGTTCTGCGAGCAATGTGCCCTGCCCACTGCCACTTAAGTTTGGCAATTCTTCGGGCTATGTCGGCTACTTTGGTTCTCCTGCGGATATCATCATTTCTGACGTGATCACGCAAGGAAATTCCGAGCATAGCCCTCTCCATTGCTCTTTGGGTGACTTTAAGCTTTCTGATAAGGTCCTTTGTGAGCGATCACGTCTCGGTCCTATACTGGCAATACACACTGGTCATAGAATTTTGTCTTTAAACACTGCGGTAAATAGGATGAGAAGATACCACGGTTTTGTTTCTGCTACGTCATAATTTGCTTTTCTTCATCTGGGACTTTTTATAATCGGTTTGCGCCTGACAACTATTTCACCTCATGGTATGGTTTTCGACGATAGTGGACGTTTTTCTAGGAAGAGCCTATTTAATCAAAATTTGTAGACTCCTAAGTTGTACTTATTTGAATACCAACGTGGCAAGGAGTTCCACCCTTTATTTGCTTTCTATTTAACAATCTTCTTATTTTCTTAGGTAAAACGCCAAGCTCTATTGGAGCTCCAGCGCGCAGTAGGAGCTGCAGAATCCAAAGCCCTAGAGTTAGTAGCAGCAGAGCGCGGCAAGGTGGACCGCCGACACTCGCCACCACCGCCGCCCGGGGAGCTCAGCCCTAGTGCTAATACTCAGCAGAATGTGAGTAGCCTTATCAATCTTTTTTTATCCATTCAGAGGAGAACTTTGTTACGAGACAGTTAGTTTTAATCTTGGTACTCTACTTTATTCAAACGAAGGACTGTAGCTAAAAACGAGCAGAAATAATTAACACGAAGAGAGAGAACGGACGAAGTAAAATATAGGCAAAAGTCAAATTCAAAGTCAATTTGCAATTAACGAGAATGTGTCATCAATAGTTTCTTAACAATGTATTAAGAGATCAATACAAATTTCATCATTTCTAAATCCCGGGCTTATTACGTCACGCTCATAATTTCGAACGTCACGATTATCCACTCGATGTTACTTCTTCTGCTCAAATAATAGGTCTGTAAATAATTTCCACATAATATTCCAATTCCTGGATAAGAAAGATGTTTGGAAAAACTACAATATATACGAAGAGTTGTAGCAAACAATGAGCAGAACGAAAAAATAGGCAGAAGAAGAAATAAAAACAAGCCTGTCAAAGTAATTGAACGGGTCGTATTTTTCTAATTTTTAAGGCATTCAATTGCTGTAAACTTATTTTGATTATCGCAATAAATTTGCACCCCGGATGAGGTTTCCATTAGAAATTTCCTAGCTAGACACAAACACACAGACTACTAAACATATTAGAAAATCTATCGAAAGAGCCAGAAAGTAAACCACAATCTTCAAATCTTCGATACAATATCTACCTAATCAAAGTCTTTAACGACCTGATACCTCACTTAAAGCGGTGATATGACCATACTATTGTACGTGCAGTGTTGCTGGAACTGCGGGCGCAAGGCGCAGGAGACGTGCTCCGGCTGTAACGCGGCGCGCTACTGCGGCGCCTTCTGCCAGCACAAGGACTGGGAGAACCATCATCAGGTAATCATCAGCGCACTTTTGTCATCATCATCAGTCATTTTTAATTTATAATAAGACAGCAAAAATGTTCACAAACTGTATTCGTTTGTTTTAAGTTGTTACGGTCTACTGTGGCCCTCTAAGATGTCTCTATATTCAAGTTCTTACAAAAAAAAAAACAAACCTATCGCCATTTATTCCAGCAGTTTTGGAAAGATTGAAATATATAAATACAGCTTATTACTTTACTGAATATTACTGTGATTATTATCTTAGGTAAAAATTTCAACGTCATATGTAGATATTTAATTACTTTGAAGTCAATAACCTTCGATCAATAACCCACTTTTTCTTCGCAGGTCTGCAGCGGCCGCGATCAGAAACCGACCTCCCTCCGAACATCCCCGCCAGCGACTCAACCATCCCTTCCCAAACCACTCACTCGGTCTACCACCCCCATAGCATCTACCACGACTACCGCAGTCGCCCCACTCCCTCTCCCCGACACCAGGCTCTCTCTCACGACACTCAACTCAGCAGAGAGATTACTCAACCCCGCCGAGAGGTTGCTCAACCCCGACAGGCCCGAGCGGATAACGCTCGCGTCACTATCCTCAGCGCAGGGGATGATCGGCATCGGGAAGAAATGACGCCTGAGCAAGGAACCCTTTGTTAGCAGCGTGAGGTTCCCTAGGAAGGTTCGGCGGTAGACTGCTGATTACGGTTTTGAGTCGGCTTCAGTTATGCCAGAACATATCAAGTTTTAGTTTTTACCGGACTATGGTGAAGCTAAAGGGAGGGTTATGTTTTTAACCAGACAGTTTCTAAAATCTCGGCATGTGACAGATTTTATTTCAGCAAAAAAAATACTATGAAATACTTTTGGACAGGTATATTCAAATTGAATGGCGGCTTGCTGAACAGTCAAGGGTTGGCCACTGTGCAGAGAAATGCGAACTTTACAGCTATCTTTATGTTTGTATCGACGCATTCTTACCGCAATTATCATTTAACTAAATATTCTTATATTATTACTTTTACTCACAATTTGTCTATACCTAGCTACATAAGTACTTAATTCTTATTTCGAATGCAACAATCTACCTATACTTAGTGTGGTTTATAATGTATGTTTTGGCATAACTGGGTCCAATTTGATGTTTCTGTAAATTATCTCTTACCCTTTCTATAGTTACGACTTGGCTGTGCTCTGCCGTGCATTCAGATTTAAGTTTATAAATAATTATTTTAATGTTCTCTAGTTCAATCGGCTTTTGTTGGTTCCTCGTTATGTCTTTGTAATTTTATTGAAATAGACAACTTTTTTATTTATTTATATGAGTTTAAAAAAAATACCAAAGAATAATGTGTAAGGTGATATATATAAAAATGTAGAAAAGTAATTTATTCACACTTTTTCAGACTAGTACTTTCATTTAAAAATAAATCTAGAAAATAAACTGTTTTTAATTAGGATTGATTGAATTGATTGAATTATGAATACAAACAAACAACGATACGATTAATCATAAGATTTTTAAATCCATCTTTTCACTGTTGTCAAGTAAGTTCTGGCAAATAAATATAAGTTTGTTTTTATTGTGAACTTATCTGTATACCCATCCTATTCCTACTGTAAATATAATATCAAATCCAGTAATAATAAAAAAAAATACTGGAATAATATTAATTATTTGAATAATTTTTGGAATAAATATTTATTTTACATATAATTTTTGTTTATAGTTAAAGAAACACTGTAGATATTTTACAAGTAGTTGCAATATTTAAAAAATTAAATTCACTGTAATTTAATTCATATTATTTTACAAATATTAGAGAGTTGTGACACTTTTTATTATTATGATTGTATTATTTTATTAAGATTGTAAAAATATTATGTAGTAATTTATTTGTATTTGTTAACACATATTTGTAATAATTAAAACATTTGTAATTTTAATATTCAGTGAGACATAATAATAATCGACTGTTAAAAGTACAGTCAACATGATAAATACATGGTCAATTATCAATAGTTTATTAAATATTCGAATCTAATTGTAAAATAAAATAATAATAATAATTTTAAGTAAAAGATAAGTATACGATGAATTATGATCATGTATTTATTATGATGATAAAAAAATATGTATTAAGTTAGACGCTCTTCAACGATGTTTTAAAATTTAAATAAATGCTTGCATAGACGTCTATTCACGTTAAAGTTTGTACATTTAGAAATTAATTGATAAATCAGCACTTTTCAATATTTCAGCACAAGTGTGTTAAATTTCTCGATTATCACAGTTACACGCATGATGACACTTTTTCACACTAGTGCAAGTCTGTTTTTCTAATAAAATATTAAAAATATTTCTAGTAATCCAATCGTAGTTATACCTACACCCAATGAAGACGTGTGTAATATAATAAAATTACATAATAATAATTATTTTCCTTGTGTAATAAAGTGCAATATTAATAATAATCGGTGTATAAAATTTCGAATTTAATAATGACTAAGATTTAGCAAAATAATGTATTAGTTATTAATAATTGCGTATTTGCGTCGTATTGATGAAATAAAAAAGTGTTAGAAATATTTTATTGTGTTTCCATTTCAACGATCCCCTTTTTTACAAGCTTTTTTTAACTTGCAATGTATGTATGTATGTAAGTGTGTTCAGGTCAAATCTTACAACTGAATTTTAAAGCAGTTATCCTCCACCGATTAACATGAAATTTTGCATACACGTTTAGTTTGGATGACAATGCGTGGTTAGCTAAGTGACATCATTCTACATCCAATATGGCGAACGACCCAAGATGGCGGACTAGTTATTTTTTGTGCACTGTCATGATGTGGGTATCAAAATAAAGGGTTTGCTGAGAAGAATACGAAAAAAACTTGTTTTAAATATAGATTTTTAATGAATTATTTTTACCTGTTAATGATCTAAGGCTCTAGACAAGAGGGATGGCTGCTGGTGTAGAGTGAGATCTTCAAAATGAATAAATTACATAGTTTTTTGGCTTTTGGCGCGAGTTTATTTGCCTTTTATTGTTGTGAATATTTTCTAAATATGGTAGAATAAGATAGGTACGGGTTATTCCCAACCACTGCTCTAATAGATTAAGGTTTCGAATTATTTTTTCGAAAAACTGGGCTCCGCTAAACTGCGGCACACTCGGATGTTATATTTAATCGCACTTCAACGTCATTAGAAATGATTTTAATTCAAACTTAGCTTTTGTGCGCGTAATAACAACGTTTAGCTAGATCGATTTATCGCCCCCGAAAAGCCCTGCATACTAAATTTCATGAAAATCGTTGGATCCGTTTCCGAGATTCAGATTATTCTTAAAGATACATATATACAAGAATTGCTCGTTTAAAGGTATTAGCTAGATAGATAGATTGGATATAAAATTTAAGGACCTTATTCGCCAGTGGCGCCAACAGGTGAGCGCATAAATGGAAACCCTCATTCTATAAAGTTAAACAAAAGCGTCGCGATAGTGATTGGTAGAATGTCAAAAATGTATGTAATTTCGAAGCGCTTTCGAAATGTCACGTGATCAATCCCTACATTTGGCATTTCGAGTATTGCCATCGCTGATATAATGAAACTTTGTCTACTGAGCCTCTGAGAAAGATTAAGGAAAAATTAAAGTTAGATGTCTAGGCAAAACTGGTCGTGGATAAATTTGAAAAAGAGTTACCGCAGCTATAGCTCAAGCAACTGCCTTCAATCACAGTAAAAAATATACAAACAGTATGGAAACTACCTACAAACGCTCGAAACGGCACACTCATCCAATGACTGGGAAATCATCCAATGACTTCTCCCGCTATGGGTGAAGCGGGAGGCCGTGTCAGACCTTACTGACTAAAACCCACCCGTGTTCCTTCAGTTGCTTGTGCCAGGGCCGCGGTAACTCTCTTTCAAATTTATCCGCGACCCAGACAGGCATCGGCCCTAGCGGGCCCCGTCAGTTTTTGCTGTCATCTCTTTGAGGCGCGCGTGGAACACTACGCGCCGTTGACTCGGGCTTGGTTTCTTATCAGACGGCGAGGTACCCATTACTTGCCGTCCGCAAGCCCACGCCTACGGTGGCCAGGAATCGGCTTGCGACTCCCGACGCCCAGGCCGTCTCCTGCGGTGGCTAGGGGCGTGAGGGCGTCTCCAATGCGTCTCCCTCACGCGTTCCGCCTCCTTCTTTGCGAGCATTACTGCTTAGCAGAAGGAGGTGACAGCTTCCCATGCCCTCTCGCTCCGTACCATTGCCTGAAGCAGGGCCGGACGCGAGAGGTCGCCACCGCTGATCGCCTTCACGAGGACACGGCGGTGCTCCGCCCAAGCGGGGCAGACCTCCACCGTATGCTCCACCGTGTCCTCCGGGCGATCCATACAATGGTGACACCCGGGCGTTTCCTCCCGCCTTATCCTGAACAGGAACCTCCCGAAACAGCCATGTCCGGTGAGGACCTGCGTCAAGGTGAGGACGCCGTGGCGCCTCTCAAGCCACTCCTCAAAGAGGGGCCTTGCGACAGTCGCTCTCTCCCTGTCGCCATGAGATCCTAACGGATCTCTGTCCGCCGAGCCACGATTTGTCATGGCAGCGGAGTTTCACCACTCCCAAATGAGCGCGAGGACTTTTGCCTCCAGATCCCATGGCGACAATCCGGCAAGGAGACTCGTGGCCTCACCGGAGCCCGTGCGGTATCCCCGGACCAGCCGAATGGCCATGACCCTTTGGGACGCGTTCAAAGAGCGGGCTGGTCGCCGCCTCAGGGAACGCGCCCACACCGGTGCGCCGTAAAGAGCCATAGACCGCACAACCCCCGCGTAGACCCCCCGACGCCGATGTAAACCCCTCCTACCGTTATTTGGGAACCCGGCGGTGGCGCGTATGTGTGCAGGGCCACCTCGAGTCCCAATTGCCGGATTCTCTCAACGACTGTCGCAACCCCGCGTGTCGCTAAATTAGCCGCCGCCTGGTGCGACCTCCCCTGCGCCAGGACTAGCGTGTCGTCAGCGTAGCAAATAACGCTGACGCCGCTAGGGAGGTCGGCGCGCAGCACCCAGTCGTACCCGATGTCCCACAGATGCGGCCCCAAGACCGATCCCTGTGGGACACCGCACGAAATCTCTCTCCGGTTCCACTCTCCCTGGTGACCGGGGTTGATGACGGCCCTGTCCGTCAAATAGGCCTCGACCACGCGACAGAGATAGGGCGGCATCCGGTGATACCGGAGTGTATCCCTGATGCAACTCCAGGGCAGGGTGTTGAAGGCGTTGGCGATGTCTAGAGATATCGACAAGACGCATGATGGCGTCCACCGTAGAGCGCCCCCTGCGGAAGCCAAACTGGCTCTCCGCCAAATCCGGCCCCACCCGGCCCTGAAACCCCCTGCATACTAAATTTCATGAAAATCGTTGGATCCGTTTCCGAGATTCAGCTTAGATATACAAGAATTGCTCGTTTTAAGTTTACGTTTACGTTATTAGATTAGATATGTTTACTACGATTAACATTGTGGGTTCGATTCCTACATCCGATATTGAATGTAATAAGTGGATAGGGTGATAAAGTCACACACGAATGCTCGGGTTAAAAAAAAACTAGCAGGTAGTTTCCTAGACAAGGCTATCTACTTACTTATTTACTTAGCTACTTATATATATTATTGAATTAGACAAAATATAATTATGAAATGATTACCTATGAGATTAATAAATGGTAAGTACTTACCTAGTAAGATTTAAAATAAGTATTAAAAAATATAATATTCACCTCAGATTAGAGGTAAGAATCTGAGATATTTACAATCACAAAACTAGAAAGAAACTCAAATAGGTAGAGGCGGGCAGCCCCAACGCGTGTTTACGTGACGTGCGCTTGTCCCTGTCCCTGAAATAAGTGCCTACTTATTTCAAGGACAGGGCCGAGTCACAATACTGTTAGATATCTTTACCGTGCTAGGAGCTAGATAAAATAACGTAACAGGAGAAGTCTCTTTGCGAGAAATCTTATAATGCTAATAAATAACTAAGCATGATTACTACCGCTACCAACAAAACAATCTAATAGTTAGAAATGATCTAATAGTTAAAAATGGCAACCGAAAGGGTTTAAGTTCGAATCACGGGCGCATGTCGGCCCTAAACAAAGAACTAATTTCTCAGAAAACTTTATTATGCTGCTAGAACCGCAAACAAGGTCAATAACAACGAACATTCAAACAAAGTAAGTGTTCCAAATACACTACGGAAAACCACAAAAATAATATTTTACGCATAAAATATAAAACCGAACACGAACAGAAAAGCATATTAGAAGAAATACGGCAATAAAAAGCTATGACAACATTTATGGTAACAATTACTCATAAATCACCTTCAAATTCATTGACAAGGAAGTTCTTATTCATCATCATCATCATTTTAGCCGAAAGACTTCCACTGCTGGACATAAGCTCCCGCCATGCAGGCATCGCCACATTGACCGATCCCGTACGTCTCGCATCCAGCGCATTCCCGCTACCTTAACCAGGTCATCGGTCCACCTATTGGAAGGCCTTCCAACGTATCGTCTTCCGGTTTGCGGTCGCCACAGCATTTCAGCCCCATCCATTCCGTGAGCAATGTGCCCTGCCCACTGCCTCTTAAGTTTCGCAATTCTTCGCGCTATGTCGGTAACTTTGGTTGGCACTTTGGTGCATTTCTTATCCAATCTAATACCTTTAAACGAGGAAATCTTGTATATATGTATAAATATAATCTGTATCTCGGTAACGGCTCCAACGATTTTCATGAAATTTAGTATGCAGGGTTTTCGGGGGCGATAAATCGATCTAGCTAGGTATCATTTTTAGAAAACGTCGTTTTCTCTATTTTCACCCGAGCAGAGCTCGGTCGCCCAGGTACTTAATCCATAATAATATTATAAACTACCTCGTTGGTCTTTTGATTGTAAGCGATACTGCTAAGTATCGCTTACAGGTTCCATTCCCAGGTCACTAAATATATTTATTTATTTATAAGTTTATCCTCTCACTGGAACGCCTAGCAGCAATAAACTCACTATAAGTCCAGGTTTCCTCGCGATGTTTTCCTTCACCATTGTTAGCAATTTCCAAGATAAACTTGGAAAGTGCATATGAAGTGAAAAGGTCACAAGTAGTAACTTGCCCTGATTCGAAACCACAACCTCAAGCACGAGAGGCGGCACGGCAAGGTGCTGTTAAGCTTATACCTATTCTTATATTCTATATTGTATGTCGTGGCCAGATCTTAGAATTGATGATTACTTCATAATACGGCCAACCCAGAGGCGGATTAAAATTCGAGAACGCCCTAGGCAAGCACCTCATCGGCGCCCCTCTAACCAAAATAAAACCGCAAACCACGATAATGTTAGCAATCTATTATACCTTTAGTCGTTCTAATTTCGATCTTATGCTTTTAGCTACACTTACAATAAAATGTTTTTCCTCAGTATTGCTCTTGATAGCAATCAAAGCATAGTGAATTTCTGGAAATGTATTTTACAAGCATCTGCTTGAGCTGTATCTTACGAACTTCTGTTATGAAATGAGGGAGCACGCTTCGGAACAGGGCCGGATTTATGGGAGGGCAATCGGGGCAACTGCCCGGGGCCTCCACAAGAGAGGGGCCCCTACATAAATTGTATTTATTAAAAAAAAAACTTACACAACTATAGGGTATCTATAGTGGAATCTCTAACTCGAATGTCAAGGGAAATGCAAAAAAAATCGAGACAAAAAGTTTTTGACTTAACAAGAACTTCGAGATACATATGATTTAACTGCTGAAATTTCGAGTGAATAAGTCGCGATTTCTAAGTATATTTTACGATTTGTAGAGTCAAACCCAACCTAAAAATTGAATTGAACTTAGAAAATTTAATGAATGTATTCATTAATTGCACGTGTACAAGACAAAAACAATAGATTAGAAGCCCCTAACCCGAACATTCATTTTGGATTTTATTGCAATTATTTCGGAGAATTCCAAGTAAGACGTCAGATGTCATTGTATTTTACTAACTACGACTTTTGGAAACTCCTTTTTGAAATTCGAGATATAGAGTATAAATATGTATTATCAATACTTCGTAGGGAAATAACATTTTGTTCGAGTTACAAAGTTTAAATAATTCGAGATACCGCGTATCTAAGGGTTCAACGGAAGGAAATGGCATTTTTTTCGACTTACTGAGGATTTTGACTAAACGAGGTTCGAGTTATAGAGATTCCACTGTATTACTATTTGAAAACTTATCTAGTAATTTTTATTTTATATGATTTTAACATTATTTATTATATCTTAATTTTACTTGCAGCAGCGTATTATTTTACTGTGTTTGCGACGGATGGTCGATCCGTGATCTCGTCTCGTTAGAGCTATCGCTCTGGGAACACAATGCGGGGTGTTGCAGTGCGCAGGGTTCACGCCGCCCGCTTGCCTGTCTCCCCTCCCATACGATTATATATATAAATTATTGAGACACTTGCAAGAAAATATGATTTAACCTATTTGAAAAATAATTAGGGTCCTCCACTCCCCTGTTGCCCTAGGGCCTCCACACCTCTAAATCCGGCCCTGCTTCGGAAGCTCTTCATCTCTATAGAATTAATGAATATTTTATATTGTATAATTAAAGTTCTTACTACTGGAACTTTAACTTACTTAGTACTTACTTGTATTATTTATTGCAATTAATTTTATGTTAATTGTTTTTCTTTGTTTAAAAACTGTCGCGCGTGTGCCTCTTGTGACCTCGCCCCCTAGGCACATGCTTAGTTTGCCTTAGGGATAATCCGCCTCTGGGCCAACCATTTCATGAAATGTAAAATATCCGCTGCCCACATCATAATTATGGACATGGTCTGGCCAGATCAATCAAGTGTTTGATGATATGAATAGCTAATCCGGTATGTGTGTATGTATGTTCATCTGTTCCCTCATAAATCCTAAATTTCTTATCATAATTTGACAAATGAGGGGTTAGAAGCGTCTTGTTTATCTGCTGGCTATGTGACGTCACGATAAATATGGCGCCCTCTAGGGAGCACGAAATCAAGATAAACAATTACTTTTCTCAAACATGCATGGAAATATAAGTTTTTAAACTATGGTCCAACCTTTACATTTTAAATATCGAAAACTCGCTACAAACAGTAAAGCCGGTTGCAGACCAAGAACTAAGCTAAGTTAGTTTAGCTTAGCTCGCATAGCTGACGCAGTTTTTCATACTTGTGTACGTAGTTTGCATAGTTTTCAGTCTGTACACAAGTATGAAAAACTGCGTCAGCTATGCGAGCTAAGCTAAACTAACTTAGCTTAGCTCTTGGTCTGCAACCGGTTTAAACATGGTAAATATCCCGTTTTAAATGTTAATGCATGGAAATATTGTCATTATTTTCGAAAACAGAACACGCGAAGTATCGAATTTACGTACAAAGAAAATCAAATCCATTGCAGGAGCATTTTTTGAATTTGGAACATTACAACGCTCCAGCAATGTTGTTGTAACTTTTAATAAATTAAATGTATAATATAAAAATTATGTTTTCTCAAACATGCTTGGAAATTTGAGCATTATTTCGACAACCTTCTTCGAGATAAATCGAAATTGCTGTACTGGCCAAATACATGCGAGCAGCGGCCGGCAAAAGTTGTATGAAAATAAAATCGAATCTGTCGAAATAATGCTGTATCTGTCGGCCAAATAAATTACATAGTAAACTCATATTATTTGTCGTATAATTTAAAAATGGAACGATCTTTTTCTCCGAAGCATGGCCACCAAGGAGGTAACTTATCAAAGGTTCTATTTAAATTTCGAACTGGCTTGCAAATAGAACGCTGTTTATTGAAAAAAGAAAAACAAATGAACACTAACGCGGGAACAATTATTGTTGTTCGTCATTGATTTTGACAAAATTAGTTCTAGGTACTACTTAGTTTAAATTTCTGCGCATATTTGAGAAAATTACTATACAAGCCTTGGCCACAACTAGGCATTGATGGACTTACGTATGTGTGCCTACATTCTTTTGAGAAAAGCTCTATAAATGCCTCGGCGGAAATGGCAATTGCCTGTCTCGTATTAGTGAAGTCTCATACTCGACCTGCAATTGCCTATTGCCCGGTCTTAGCAATAATGTACTATTTCGCCCCACTCCATCATGTGTGCTTTCATTAAACAGGTATTTTAAAATGAATGTAGGGTTTGGTAGGTACATCATATTTTTGGCTAGCGTACCGTTTTTGTGATGCATCATGACGTTGGGTGGACAAATTGTTCTGTTAATAAAGCTGACAGTGATGCCCCGATTGCAGATAAAAGTGAAGTGAAATATCGTTACGATACAACTATATTGAATTTTACGAATGTCACTCAAAAACGAGCGCAACGTAAACAAACCTTGGATTTGATACCAACAAACGTTGACGTATAAACGATATGGCTCGCCTTTACATCGGGACTTATTTTGTTTATTTTATTTGGAAAAATAAACGATTACACACTACAGCTGTACATACAATTTTAGCACGAAGAAAAACATAACCCTCCCTTTTGCTTCGCCGTAGTCGGGTAAAAAGAAATGAGCAACCAGCAAAATTTGCCACATTATATAAAAACATTTTACAAAATTAATGCGACATGCGCTTACAAAGAAAGAAGGAAAGAAACGAAGTTATATAAAAATAAATCAAATTTCACACTATATAATAATCAAAATTGCTAAATTATCATTAAATTTAAATACGGATTAAAATGTCAGCATAATTAATTATCTCACAAACAAGGTGTCAACAAAACAAATTAATTTAAAAACATAACTGGCGAAAAGTGGGTGGTACAACAGGTGCACCCCTGCCCAACCCTTCTAAGAACACAGGCGTGATGTGTGTTTACTATGTGATCTAATACAATCATGCAAATTATTGTTTGCTGGCACAAAACGGTATTTAACAGTCTCCGTGCTTATAATTATGGAAATAATTGTATCGATTTGATTCCCCGTAACAAAACTATAATATCGCTATAATGGTTGCGTAAAACCTTTATAATTTGTTAGTAATTGGCAGTATTGGAACTAGTAATTCAACTACACTGTACTTATGCGTTTATAAACCTAGATTTGCCTGGACATGGTTAAGCACAGCAGAAATCTTCGCTCTTCATATAACCGTCTTCTACAATGTCCCACTCACTGCACTGACTTCATTCACTGTTCTTTCTTCGTTCAGTCTATCTCTCTGTGGAATGCGCCCCAAGAAATCCTAATGTCAACCAACCGATTGGCATTCAAAGTGAAAGCTCGCGAGTATGTTCGTAGAAGTTGGCAGTAGTATCGTCACAGCGATGATGTTTTACAATTATCTGCTTTCACTAACTGTTTAAGTATATTCGTGTTGTCTAAATATATATTGTATGTATTAGCTTTTTATTTGAATAAACCTATCTTGACGTAATTTACTTTCTTTATTGCACCTACCACTATTTGTCTCTGCATCACCCAAAGGTCGACTGGTAGAAAATGCCAAAGGCATTAAGTCTGCCTCATACCTTTTGTGTGCATGAAGTATTAAATAAATAAATATGTGTATGCCTTCGCTTCCTTAAGCTTGATTTATCTGCCTTGTATCCAAATATGCTGGGGTTGATTCTCAGTTTAACCGTATGCAACAAAATACCAATATTTTATATGGAGCGACTACTTACTTCATATCCACAACCCAATAACTTGGTAACTCAAGGTAATACTATATAGTCCTTGGTAAGACAGGTAGTCAGACTTTCGGGAGACTGACTGGACTACCGATTTATATATTGTGTCACCAGTTTATTGCAAACACCGTAAGTTTGTACTTAGTAAAGTTTCAATATATGCAAACACCAGCCTAATTGCGTAAGTAAATTCGGCAAGGCGAAGGATTTAACCCCATCAATCACATAGTTGCAATCCACAACGCGACTTGCATCTCGCACGTGATTGGTCGATTGATGGCATCAAATCCTTCGCCTTGCCGAATTCACTGAAGCATTTTTTTTTATAGAAAACCGTTAATCCTGGCGGATTAACGGTTTTCTGAAGCACGGCACTGCCTCAGAACGGCTTCGGTGGCCGTCCGGCTGTTGTTACTATATTCTTCTTAATTCTTAAGTAGATATATTTAAAAACTTCAAATAACTCCTCTTCAAAATCAGAATGAAAGGCACAGGGGGCACAAATAACACAGACAGTCCCCTGAGGCTCCACCAAGAAACGTCTAATCTTAAATATTCCTGAAAACTGACAACTCTTTGATACAGTATTACAAAGCTTGCCTTCACCATTATGACATTTGACGCATCTTTGTTGTACTCCACAAAGCGATGGCCAGAAGCAATCTAAGCTTTGGAGAAGTCCGCTCGTTACGGCAGCTGACAACGTTGTGTCGGTTTTGTTCGCAATTTGAAATACGTCGCTCGCCTGCGGCCAATCAGCTTTGAGAACGGTAAAAGAGCCGGTCCACACGGAGCGCTGCGTCAGCGTTGCGTCGATCGACGCACATAGGAGTATTCTTAATTATTTTACCGGTCGAAATTATTTTTTGCAATGTTATCGAATGAAAGACATAGTTTATATATTGTTAAATATTTATTTAAAAGAAACTTCACATATTTGCGACCAAAACATGTCAGTCGTCGGACTCTAACTGACCGTCTTCATGTTCTTCGTCTTCGTCTGTGCTTTCGTTGCTATCATTTTCATTTGGAGGTAAATGTGGTGTGCTCGCGACCATTAGATTGATTGCCTCCATTGAAAACGGCTTACTTTTTTTAATAATTCTACTTTTTACACATGATTGGCAATAGCCTAAATTTCATGTATTTAAAAGAAATTTAGCTCGACAAGACCAGACACATAAACAACAACACTATTATAGCAAAATTATAAGTAAAACCGGCCAAGTGCGAGTCAGACTCACGCGCGAAGTGCACACATTTGTTGTATGGGAGCCCTACTTAAATATTTATTTTATTCTGATTTTAGACAGACAAACAGACAGACGGACCGCGGAGTCTTAGTAATAGGGTCCCGTTTTTACCCTTTGGGTTACGAAACCCTAAAAATTAATTGGTAACCAAATAAGACATGTATATCAAAGCTCGTACATACGTATAATATGTCGACGCAACGTACACACAACTGACTGCAGCCCCCGAGACGAAGCAGGAGGGTAAGGGTAAGTACTCATTGCAAAGCAGCGACACCGCCGCCGGAGCGGCAGAGCTCAGTTTTTTGTGCATTGATAGGGAGTAAATAAACGCGAGCTCATTTCGTATTTTTGTCGTATTTTTGTATACTGGTTAAATATATTTTATTTTTATAAAGAAATTTCATTTATTCGAAAACAAAATTAAAAACTAGGGTATACTTATCAATAACACTGGCCGCAACTGTGCGTCACCGCTGCGACGACGCAGAGCCCGTGTGGCCGACAATGCGTCAAAAACGCAAAGCGTCGTGTGATCCGGCTCATACTGGTTCTGTGGTTTTCTTTTGAAATGTTAACTGTTTCTTTACAAAGAGAAATCAACTCGCCAAATTCATATTGTATTTTCTAACTGATACGGAGAGACAGCACTTAGGAGTACCCAAGGGTCTTTCAAATGTCTGTACTATAGGCCGATTTCTGAACTGAGTATTTTGAGTTTAGAACGTGTTAAATCCTACTTTAATGTCAAACTTTGACAGATTTTCAGGCTAAACTAGAGTATAGGAGGTTTTTTAGATGTCATTGTCAAGTCAACTTATGGCGGCAAAATTTTTTTAGTCTTATTTTGATTTTAAGAGTTTTTCACTATAGAGTTGATAATTTTAGTCTTTCTTTGGTAGTGTTGTTGGGTTAGCAGTTAGTTTTATTGGTATTACGAGTTTTCTTGAGTTAAGTGTTTTTATTAGTGTGAATTTCAAACAAGATTTTTCTTGGTGTTTGTGTTCTAACATCCAGGGTTTGTATGAATCTATTTCTTTAATAGATTTAATTTTTTCAACCGGTATCCGTCATGGATAACAAGAAACCCCCTGACCCTCCCGATCCCTTTGATTACAGTCCGATTCTAACCATTACTCTCCCCGATGACAAAATTGATAACGCTATGGACTCCGAATCTGCGCAAAGAAAAAGACCCGCATGCTCGCCCCCCGCTACTCCTATCAATCCTCCGAAACAATCCAAGCATACGATAGGCAGACACACATACAACTCGAGAGATAACGCACCATATGTAGTTCACGTGTCCTTAAAAGATGGACAGACCTCTGGCACTGTTCTACATCCTGTTAAGTTTGGTATGTTCCTCACAAATAATAACTTTGCTAATGTTATTCTCGGAAGCTTGAAACGTTTGGGGCGAAATAGACTCGCAGTAAGTTTTAAGACTCACCTGGATGCAAACAGTTTTCTAATAAGCCCAATACTGACATCCCATGGATACATTACTTCTATCCCTATATATAACGTTACGCGCATGGGTCTCGTCAGAGACGTACCTATCGAGTGGACAGAGGAAGAGGTCATTGAAAATATCAGGGTTCCCACTGGATGCGGTCCAGTAATTAAGGCCAGGAGAATGAACCGAAAGGTGAGTTCTCCGGGCGTTACTGAGTGGAAGCCCACTCAAACCGTTATTCTTACCTTTGATGGCCAAGTTTTGCCAAATCGTGTATATTGCTTCTACTCTACTCTCCCAGTTGAAAAGTATATGTACCCAACTATTCAATGTTTCAACTGTTGTCGTTTTGGTCACACACGCACTGTATGTCGCTCACAACCACGCTGTTTTAAATGTGGTGAAGACCACCTAGGTGATGGCTGCCAAGTCCCCACTGAATTTGGCTTTTGTGTTTCCTGCTCTGGAAGTCACTATGCCACCGACAAGTCTTGCCCGGAGTTGGGTCGGCAAAAAGGAATAAAAGCACTGATGGCTGAGAAATCAATCTCTTATGCAGAAGCAAGTCAGGTATTCCCACAAGTTTCAAGATCGTATGCTGAAGTAATTAGATCATCTCCAAAAACCAAACCTATAGCCAGTCCTCTTCTGTTCCCCAGATCAAGTCCCCAAACTCCAAAATCACACCGCAAAACTGTATTAATCAAACCAAAATCCCATGCGCCCCTGTCACCTAGTTATGATAAGCAAGCTCACCAAGCCCTTATTCAAGATTATTCATTCACTCCTGTCCAAAATGGTGGTGCTTACCCTCGGGCAAGTACTAACAGTCCTATTTCTTCAGAAAGTATTTTAAATATTATATCCAGTATGCTAATGGCTATATTAGCAAACCCTGCTCATTCACTACCTGACCACGTTGCCAACAAATTGACATCTATAATGAATTATATTCACAATGCTCCCCCTTCACCTTCTTCAGTGGAACGTCAGGAGTATTACTCCCAGGAAACATGATTTACTTTTCCTCATTAATAAATTCAAACCATCAATCTGCAGCATTGCTGAGACATGGCTTCGTTCTGAAAGTAATTTCAGAATCCCATGTTTCAATGGTGTTCGACATGATAGATCAGATGGATATGGGGGATGTGCTTTGTTCATCAATAACAAAGTATCATTCACCCCAATTCCTCTACCCTTTGTAGGTGACAACATCAATGTTGTTGCTGTTAAGGCTGAGGATATAATTGTTTTTAGTTTTTATATTGCATACCCACAAATTGATGATCTTGATATCATAAAAAGTTTGTTAAGTAATGTACAAGGTCCATTACTTGTCATGGGTGATTTTAATGGTCACCACTATAGATGGGGGTCAGAAACCTGTGACAATTTTGGTATAGGCTTAGTGGATATATTAGATGAACTTAATTTATGTGTGATAAATGATGGGTCTGCCACACGTCGGGCTGTGCCTGGGCAAAATAACAGTTGTGTTGATTTGACATTTTGTTCATCTAATATAGCCAGCCTTTTTAATTGGAGTCGCTTGAATATGACCTATGGGAGTGATCACTATCCCATCATGGTGGAAATACCTTCCAAAATTATCCCTGATAGAATCTGTGCTCCTCTTTTAAAATATCAACTAAACTCAGTTGATTGGGACCTTTACTCAAAAATTATAGATTTGCGCGTCTCCTCTCTTCCTTCCATTAATGATGAAAATGCTCAGGAATGCTTTTTGTCATTCTCCAACATAATATCTGCTACAGCAGATGATTGCTTCCCTGCCAAAAAACTGCCAAAGGGCAAAATCCCATCTCCGCCATGGTGGGATAGGGAATGTTCTGCTGTGATCAAAGCTAGGAATGAGGCTGAAATGAATTTTAACTTAAATATGAACCTGGAGAACATCATAGCTTTTCAGCATATATTGGCTAAGTCCAGAAAATTACTTAAGAAAAAAAAAAGAGATAGTTGGCGTAGGTATTGTGATTCACTGAGTCCATCCACTCCAGTTTCAGTAGTATGGCGTAGGTTGAAATCCTTTAGGAATAATTTGAGGCCTCCCTCTGGGAGCATAATGTCTGATGAGCTTAGTCACCAGTTTTTTTCTAAATTAGCCCCAGCTTATGTTCCTGGTAAATATGAATGTGTCTCAATGAAGCACCAAGCTCCTGATTGGAAGGTTCAAATTATTATTCCAATATTAAAACCTGGTAAAGATCCTAGTGATCATTGTTCCTACAGACCAATTGCTCTATCGTCCATACTCATTAAACTCTTGGAACACCTTATTAAAAACCGTCTGGAATGGTTTGTGGAGAGCAGGAAATTGCTACCAACATCTCAATTTGGCTTTAGGAAAAGTCTGGGTACAGCTGATAGTGTGGGTACCCTCACATCAGAGATCCGGTTGGCCCTTAGTAGGAATGAGTCTGTGGTAGCCGTTTTCTTAGACATTTCAGCTGCATATGATTCTGTCCTCATCCCTGTTCTTGGGCAGAAAATGAAAGAGCTGGGAATCCCGCCTAAAATTCGTCAGACCATATCAAATATCTTTTTAGACCGTAGTCTTAAATTAAGAATTCCTGGGGAGGAGTCTGCATCAAGATTAGCTTGGCGGGGCCTTCCTCAGGGATCCGTTCTTAGTCCCCCTTTATACAATATTTATACCTGCAATCTACCTTCCTGTTTAAATCTTAATTGTAAAATCCTTCAGTATGCTGATGATATTGCGTTATTGGTCTGTGGCAATTCCATCGTGGATGCTGCTCAATCTATGAATGTTTCTTTGTCCTCATTAAACCAATGGCTGTTAGATCATGGGTTATCTTTAAGTGCTCCAAAAAGTACATCAGTTGTGTTTACTCGCAGACGTATTATCCCTCAACTTGACATTAGTATAGATGGCCAATTTATACCAGTCAAAGAATAGGCTAGGTTTCTGGGAGTTATCCTGGATTCTAAATTGTCAGGTGTGGACCACATTAATAATACAGTTAAAAAATGTGAGCGCTCAGTTTCGATTCTTAAGGCTCTGGCAGGTGTCTGGTGGGGGGCTCACCCATACACCTTAAAACTGGTATACAATGCTCTGGTTAGAAGCGTGTTGGATTACTGTAGCTACTTAATTGAGCCATGTAATAAAGAAGCCCTACGTAAATTCGATGCAGTCCAGGCCAAATGCCTTAGAATAGTTATTGGCGCCATGAAATCTTCCCCCATTAACGCTCTCCAGGTTGAATGTTCAGATCCTCCCCTTACCCTTCGTAGACAATACTTAGCAGATCGTTTCTTGTCAAAAGTTTTCTCCCTCTCATCCCATCCCTTACTTCCCATTTTGGAGCAAATCAACCTTTCTTTTAATGTCTCTTCTTACTGGAATAATAAATGTATTCCATTGATGAATAGGTACAGGGAGCTTAAACAACTCTCTTCGCCTGTTTGTCAATACCCTTCTCTTCCAGTATTTGCTTCCCCATATGAGGTGGTCCATTTCAAGCCAAAGATCGTCTTGGGCCTTGGTATCACTAAAAACTCCCAGGACGTAAAAGCAGAGTTTGCTCGGGCTATTCAGAGATACTGGAAGGGTTGGAATTTGTTCTATACGGATGCATCTAAATTATCATCAACGGGGTGTACAGGTGTTTCAACATACTTCCAGAACTCTAAAATAGCTCTTTTATTCCAATGTCCGCCAGAATCTTCAGTTTTTACAGGGGAATGCATCGGTATCCTAGAAGCCATCAATTTTATATTATCGCACAATATCCAAAATTCGGTTATTTTTTCAGATTCGCATAGTAGCATCCAGGCTCTAGGACAAAATCAATTAAAATCTAAAATTCACAGCAAGATTATTGTAGATATACGTAATTTACTCTTCTCTTGTCACAACAAAGGTTTAAACATTGAAATAGTTTGGGTTCCCAGCCATTCGGGTATATGTGGCAACGAGTGTGCTGACTCTCTGGCAAAATTTGCTACATCCAAACCTGTGGATAGAAAACACTATCTGCTTCATAGTTACGACTTGCGCTCAGACACCAAACTTAAATTATTCAGCTCGTGGTCAGCGGAGTGGCAAGCAAGCTCGAAACTCAAAGGGGCATATTATGCCAACATTCAACCTGACATCCAGCGGAAACCTTGGTTTTTCAAATGCCCTAAAATGTCTAGAAGAGCTGTTTCATCCTTGTGTAGGCTGAGACTCGGTCACTGCTGTAGTCCAGTATTCCTAAATAAGATCCGTGTTCGTGACTCTTCCTTGTGTGAGTGCGGCCTTGATGATGGTACATTAGACCATATCTTTTTTTCATGTCCTTCGTATTCCCACTCCTTTGACTTGTACCATATGCTTCCCAACATTAAAATCCCCCTCCCTATCAACTTCCATTCCCTTTTAGCAAATTTCTCTCCTAAAGTTATCAAACTCCTTTCAAAATTTATAATTGACAATGGCATCAAAATGTAGTTACTTTTTTTTTTTTTTTTTTTTTTATCAATGTCTATCTTTGTTAACTACCACAAAGTTCGTCGGCTCATCTCACCGCGCTGTCGCCTCTACATGACACTGGAAGAATAAACAAAGTTCGACGGCTCGACTCACCGTGCTGTCGACTCCACATGACACCGAAAGAATAGCTCAATTCGACGGCTCGCGTCATTGTGCTGTCGTCTCTACATGACACTGGCAGAATAGTCGGCATCGGCTCAGTTGCCAAAGAAGGAAAAAAAAAAAAAAAAAAGAGTATAGGAGCTTCCTCACTCGGGAGCATTTGTGAGCATTTGTAAACAAGCAATCGTAGACGAGCAACAAATGCTTTTCAGCGAGCCCAGCATTCACTTTCGAGCAAAACTATGAATGTTCGAGTCGAACATTCCCTTGCGAGCTTGGAGCATTCGAATACTATCTCGTTAAATGTCATTCATATGATAATACTATTGACCAAGAAGGTCACAAACACTTAAGATCAAGAAAATGTTCCTTGCTTTACAAGTGACCAGTAATATTCCTACATACATACTCATTCATTTCAATATCTGAATACTCGCTTTCGAGCGTTTTATTTGCGTAAACATTCGAATGCGCGCCGTTTCCGCAAAAATCGTTGCGACGTCCACACCGACCGAAGTTCGCGCTTGCGTGTAAGCTTTGTAACGCTCGGCTCAACGTCCACACCACTCGAATATTCAATGTCGAATGCTCATTACACGTGAATGCTCTCAGTGAGTACGTTCCTTATGACAAATACTCAACTTCAAATGTTCAAATTGTTAATTCAGTAATCAGACAATAGGACGTTCCGGGAAAAACCACTGCACAAACAGCAGCATGCGTACTCCACAGGCAAATCAACAGAATCTGCGTTGCATAACGTAGTTACTAAAATTGAATGCGCATTGGACCACAAATGCTGGCTGCCTTCATTGACATCGAGGGCGCCTTCGATAAGACCATGTTCAACAACATCAACACGGCCCTCGACAGACACGGCATAGACCCGATCCTAGGGGGCTGGATCACCAATTTGCTCAAACTGAGAGCGGTTCAAGTCACGGTTAACGACACTACGAGGGCCATCGTCGCGAAGGGCTGTCCGCAGGGGGGCGTGCTTTCGCCACTTCTGTGGAACCTGGTAGCTGACAGCCTTATCAAAACAGTCAATGACAAAGGTTATTTCACCGTTGGCTACGCGGATGACATAACAATAATAATAAACGGGACCCACGAAAACACCCTATGCAATCTCATGCGTCAAGCCCTGAGAATAGTAGAGGAATGGTGCAACGAGCACCAACTCTCAGTAAACCCCATAAAAACTGAACTTATTCTCTTCACAAAAAAGAGGAAACCGATGTGCAGTGTCATCGGTTTCTTCGGAAAAACCCCAAGCCTTTCAACCGAAACCAAGTATCTGGGCACCTATTTGGACAAACAATTGAATTGGGCAAAACACATGAACCATATCATCACAAAAGCCAGTATATCCCTATGGCAGTGTAAACGACTGCTAGGCAGGAACTGGGGCATTAGCCCTATGGTCACCCACTGGCTATACACCACAGTCATCCGACCAATCATCACATATGGCTCGTTGGTCTGGTGGCCCAGGACAGAAAAACTGCAGCGGTTTGCTTGCGTTGCAATCACTAGCAGTATGAGAACCACACCCACTGCAGCCCTACAAGCAATGCTGGGACTGCCACCTCTACACCTTATTGTGCGGGAGGAGGCAGCCTAAATACAGACTCCAGAATTAAGCACAGACGCATAATGGAAGATGCAATCAAGCGTAAACCGATGTTAACCACACCACTTTCACAGGCAACACAATACAACATAATACTCACAGAAGAACGATGTGACTACTCAGGCCCGAAAGAGATGAGAGTATACACCGACGGATCGAAAACGGAATCCGGTATTGGAGTTGGAGTCTTCTCACACGATTTCAACATACATATATCCAGACCGCTAGGATGGTTCAACACCGTCTATCAGGCGGAGTGTGTGGGCATTATACAAGCGGTCCATGCCCTAGAAACCAGGATGGTTACGGACGCCCACATACGGATACTCTTCGACAGCGCATCAGTCCTCCAATCCTTACGTAAAAAATATATTACATCAAACTAGTACTAGAATGTCACAACGCACTAGAACAAATAACAGTATCTAGGCGCAACACGGTGACACTACAATGGATAAAGGGACACAGCGGATCGCTGTGCAACGACGCGGCTGACGAACTTACGAGACGCGGATCCAGCTCGGCGGCCTATGGACCCGAACCTGTTGTACCCATCCCCTTCAACCAAATACGCAGGTGGCTACAGGAATTCACCCAGACACAGGCGGAGAACTGGTGGGCCTCGACACCGGTCTGTAGGCAGTCCAAAGAAGCTCTACCATCCTTGGACAGTAGGCTTACCAAGCGTCTTTTACGACTGGACAGGAATAGCCTGCGCCTGGTGAAAGGGACCATCAAGGGACTCTGCTTACTCAACAAACACTTCCAAACAATAGGCATCACGGACAGTCCCCTGTGCAGGGCATGCATGTAGGCCGAGGAAACCGTTACGCACGTTCTCTTTGAATGCGTAGGTTGCCCAGATAAGAACACGAACCCTCGGGTCACCCAGATCTTACACAGATATGTTGAGGAAACCAGGAGCTCTAATTGACTTCTGGAGGGAGGTGGGCTGGTTGGAGTGACCACCCTACGGCCGCCATGGCCCACGTACAAAGGTCCATTTGAAGGACTAAGTGCGGAAACCAAAGCCCCCTAACATAGAACATAAAATCAGACAATATACATGTTGGTGTAAAATAAATCGAATCGCGTCGTATATATTCCCCAATGTTAACGCAGTACTGGCAGTGCGCCCGTTCGGAGCCAGAATAACAATATGGAACCTCCTTTAAGGCAGTATGTTTGCAAAATATTCTTTGATTTACATAATGCTATTTCATCTACGAAGAAATTTTTCATTCAATTCATCAATTTTTCTGTGTAAAATTGTTTTTAAACATTCATGTCGTTTTGGAGTAGTATCCATAAGTAGCGAAATAATATCGTGTTGTTAATTATTCTTTTAAAGCAAAACTATTATTTACACGAAAAAACCTTGTTTGACAAATATCTAATAAACATGGATCAATAACATTTTTGTCAAAACTTTTTTGACCTCCCCGTTACTAAGTAGTTTGCTTTAGAAAGTAACGTTTTACGGCACTAAACCGGTGGAAGACCCTTAAGAATGTCGCTTATTTTCAACGCTGTAAATGTTATTCTGCAAGTAGTTTCCACTAAAAGGTAAAATTGTGGCAAACCATATTGGTCACTTAATTCCCACGTTAACTGTACGTCTATTAAAAATAATGATTTTTTAAACACTAAAATACGATTTTCACCAACCGGGCACGCACCCGTAGCCGACCGCGTCCGCTCGACGGCTACAATCTGCTTGAACCCGGGGGCCGATACGCGAGCAAGCGCGAGCATGCTCTCAGCGACTAGCGATGCTTTTATGTCGCAGTCAGTCAGTCTACCTGCGGTATTGAAGTGACCTAACTTTTGTTAAAATAATGATGGAATGGGATGTGGTATTGCTGGCGGTTGCATTGGAAATTGGAAGTCTACAGTTCAACGCACAACTTGAATGATTCAACTTGCCGGCCGGTGACAACACAGGAGCGCGCGCGGCGGTGGCCGAGCGGAGCCGACCGGACACGACAACAGCCGAGCTCCGCCGTCCTTACGCGAGGAGTCACGCGCAGCCGACTGGCTGACGCGGCATACGCGCGGATCTATCCGAGTTCCATGCAGTGTAAATTCCATGCAAACATGAAACTTAACTATTGTATAGAAGCCTAAATTTCCTTAAGCACAGTTTGAAATGCGCTCCGGCACGCCCCGGTGCGGCCCGGTTTGTGGAAATCGTACATAATCGAAAATCTTGCTCAGCCCGCGCCAAACACTTAACTCAGAGGTTGCTAACAAGAGGTTAAATTAAAATATGTCATACATTATCAATATGGGCCTTCGTTAGCCACTTAATCGGTTTTAGTAAGATAACCAAGGGCGGTGCAAGCGGAACTTAATCGTAAGTATTTAGGTATCCGAAAATTCGTCAAAAAGTAAAAATGTTTCCATATAGGTTTTGCATCAAGTCGAGTCCCCCTCACAGTCTTCAGACTCAGCTCTTCAAGGCTAGTCGCCTGCCTCTCTGCCCATCACGTTGATGGAGAGAAGCGCGGTAATTACTGGTTGTCATGGCGACGCATCTGTCTGTCAAGCTACAAGCACCATTCGAAAGCGATGGAGTTCCATTTATGATGCAAGGGGGCCACGGGTTTAGGGATATTCGGGATTGTGATATTTTCTTTCATCTCCTGTTGAGTAGGTGATCATCGGTACATGGTGGACATCCCACCCATACGCACAAAACGTTTTGGGGACACTTTTATTATGCGTACAGCTAAGGAGTGGAATTCCCTGCCGGAGTCTGTGTTTCCCGATAGCTACAATCTAGGGGTCTTTAGGTCAAGAGTGAATGGGTTTTTTCTAGGCAAGTGTGCTTCACCGTCGACCACATCATCGCTTTCCGTCAGGTGAGATAGTGGTCAAGCGCGAGCCTATTGATAATAAAAAAGAAAAAAAAATAAGAAAAACATGATAATCACCAACCCGCACTGGGTCCGCGTGGTGGATTACGGCCCATTCCCTCTCACAGGGAGGAGGCCTGTGTCCCAGCAGTGGGAACATTAAAAGGCTGACGATTATTGAATAGTAAATTTAAACCTGTCTATCCCTACATTTCATGTCTCACAGTCACCCCACTCGTCCGTCGTGTCCACGCACAGTCCGACAAAAGTACTCGACGTAAAGCGGGCCACTCACGGCCCGATTTAATCATCGCACGCCACTCCACAACGAGCGCCGACGCGACACGGCGTCGACTTGTCGCTTGTCGCACGGAAAAGAGTCGTCGATTGATGTCAGTCGCAGATTATCTATTAGAGTTGTGATCGATTTTGAGATGCAATGCAATTTTTGGTACCAGAGATGTACGAGGTAGCTGGAAGGTGCGAGTATGTGAAGCGGCGATTTGAAAATAGAATAGAATATACTTTATTTTACACCAATTTATTTACATAAATGCAAATAAAATAAAACCGGCCAAGCGCGAGTCAAACTCGTGCGCCGAGGGTTCCGTACCTACCCATTATACATAAAAAGATGGATATAATTGCCTCTAAGCATTCAAAGCGTGATTTTCGCGGTTTCTGGAAGAGCGCTAATAAATTGAGCACTGGGCCAGGGCTGCCTGTTAGTGCGAATGGTGTAAGTGATGTGAAGGATATTGCAAACCTTTTTAAAAGTCGGTTTCTTTTAAAGGCATCGCTAGGGAGCTCTTGTGAGATGCTGGATGCTGAGCCTCGTTGTGGCAAGGTGGGCACACGTTTCAGTGCCAAATATGTGGCCAGGGTCAACAGGACTACGTCTAGAGGTAAGTTGCCTGGACACGACGGGCTCAGTAACTCGAGCGTTTGCAATACGTCCTCACTTACCGAGTGTTTTGGCACTGCTGTACAATTGATGTATTGGTCATTCATACTTGCCTAATGAGGACGATCGTGGTTCCCATTGTTAAAAGTAAAACAGGTAATCTTTCGGATAGGGCAAACTATAGACCTATTATTTCTCTAGCAACCATAGTCGCTAAGGTGCATGATGGTCTGCTTGATACACAGCTAAACGAACATCTTGTGCTGCACGACAATCAGTTCGGGTTTCGGCCAGGACTTTCTACAGAGGGTGCCGTTCTGTGTCACAAGCAGGCCGTCAGGTACTACACAAAAAGAGGAACACCTGTTTTCGCTTGCTTCCTCAATCGGTTTAAGGCTTTTGATCTGGTTTCCCAAGATATATTATGGAGGAAACTTGAACTTCAGGCATTGGTATGGAAGCCAGATCAACAGAGTTCGGTGGGTGGATGTGCTGTCGGAGCCTTATCAATTGGATGTGTGTAGAGTGAGACAGGGGGGATTGACCTCCCCTGTCCTCTTCAATTTGTATATAAACGCCCTGATTCAGGCGCTTATCAGTGAACATTTCGGTTGTCATATTGACGGTGTCTATGCCAATAATAAGCTTTACAGGACAATGCTGACATTGGAAGGGAACGGAGGGCTCTTTCCGAGCGTGTGAATATGATAAGCTCGCAGGTTTGCATATTGTACTGCAGAAATAAAGATATACACTTGCAGCCTGTGGATTAAGTATTCACGGGCGTCTTATGGAGCCCTTCGTGTCGAGTATAACAACGCGTTCAGAAAACTGATGGCCGAAAAATGTTGCCTTGGCGTGCGTCAGGGATGTTTGCGGCGGCGCGTTTGTTTTTACGCGATAATGCGCAAGCGCGCAACATCAACGGTGGCCCGAGTTATGGACAGCCCTAACAGGGTTCTGAAAATGATGCTGACAGAGTGGGCTGTTTGTATATATACGTAGTTCACTGCTTTCAGTTACATATGTCACCGTATCGTGTTGTTTACTAATACTTAGTTTTTACAATGATCAGACATGCGATTGCAGGTATCCCCAGAGATTTGCCGTCATTTATTGAAGAGTTCTGTTGTATATCGCCGAAGTTCTTCATCAGATCTTGATCAAATTAAAATGGGACCATCAAATAAGAATCATCAAAATTAGTTCAACTAGTAAAAAGTCCTAGCGCATAAAAAATACAGTCGAATTGAGACCCTCCACCTTTTTTGAAGTCGGTTAAAAGTCCCCTAAATGTGTAAGTATACCAGGTAAGTAAGTTTCACAGGTTTTTGTTTTTGTTCAATTACTTTAGCAAGAAATCGTTTCTAACCGCGGTAGAACAGAGGAAGGATTTGCCGGGAAATCCTCTCTGAAAATCAAGCTTTAATTATTTCTATTATCTATTACCCTAAGGTAGGTCTGTGACATCGGTAATTCCCTTCTGAGTAAAAACTACAAGAAAATCCTGTACTCTCATTATTCTGGGGTAACGCATAGGTGAAACATTACTTTTTAATTGCATATTTCAGTTTTACCTTGTGGTTCAACAAACTTAATGAACTGCGCAGTGGTTAAAACCGTGGCTGTCAAGGTTCAATGCCAACGTGTGGCAAAATGTTAGCGGGAATAACATACGTAATTTAAATAGTTGTACGTATTAAAAAAATATGTGAGTCATAAAATGCAAGCAATATTATAAATGTTCATTTCTAGATGTTGTTACTCTTTCACGCAAAAACTACTGAACGGATATTGATGAAACTTTACATTAATATAGCATATAGATACACAGGTTATATTGTTTGTAAAAATATTGGGAAAAGTACTAATTCAACGCGTGTGGAACCGCGAGCGGCTGCCAGTAAAAACGGCAGCGGCAGCAATTATAAGAACACTCAAAGAGAAAAATAAATTAAAATTTCGCTTTAAGAAATATAAGAACCCGTTAGATGAATTCGAAATAATACTAGTCTCAAAACGTTGTCAAAACCTGCCAAAATCTTTGTACAGTAAATATATGGAAAACTTAGAGTCAGAAATTAAATATAAACCTAAACTATTCTGGACTCATATCAAGGCTAAGCGCGGTGGGTCTAGTCGGGTCTATCCACTACGATGACTGACGGTCAAACTATAACATCAAATGGTTCGGATATTTGTGATCTCTTTGGTAATTATTTTGCTTCTGTTTACACCCCTGAACAAGGCACGGCATTAAGGACTGACTCAAATCTTCTTGATACATTGGAAACTAATAGCCATTGCCTTACAATACCAGAACTGGATAGTGATACTTTGCTCAAAAAGCTGCAATGTGTTAACATCAGGAAGGGAGCGTCCTGACGGAATCCTACCCTTGTTTATTTCTGCCTGTGCATCTGCCTTGGTTACCCCGCTATTAATAATATATAAGATGTCGCTAGCCACTGGAACCTTCCCATCTGAATGGAAAAAGGCTAAGGTTTTCCCTGTATACAAGTCGGACAAAAAGACGCAATGTCCAACTATCGTCCTACCGCGATTCTCTCCACGTTTGCCAAAATATTTGAGTTGATGATCTGTCCTTACATCCAACACCATTTCAGACTTTATCTCAGTGATCACCAACGTGGCTTTGTTGCCTCAAAGTCTACTGCCACAAACTTAGTGGCTTTCTCGGAATCCTTAATTGAATCTATTGACTTTGAATTTGATGTATTGTACACCGATTTCAGCAAGGCCTTCGATAAAATTCCTCATTCCATACTGATTCACAAACTAGCAACGTATGGTATCACTGATCCCTTGCTGAAATGGCTAACATCTTATCTGTCAAAACGTGAATTTTATGTTGTTGTTAACGGTTTTCGATCTGCCAGCACTTATGCCATGACTTCCGGTGCCCCACAGGGGTCACACCTTGCTCCTATATTATTTATCATTATAACGACTTTCCGCACTGCTTTTACTTTTCCGATTGCTTTCTCTACGCCGATGACTTAAAATTTGCTCGAAAAATTGAATCCTCGAGTGATATTGCGCATCTTCAAGAAGATCTAAATAGAGTTGTTGAATGGTGTGAGACCAACAAAATGGAACTTAATTTAAATAAATGTTACTATTTGTCATTTTTAATAAAGTCTCATCCAATACACTCGGAATACTTCATAAATAATTAGAAAATACAAGAAGTGGATGCAATTAGGGATCTGGGAGTATTGTTTGATAAAAAACTAACCTTTGTCCCCCACATCGAGAACATTATTAAGAGAGCATCGAAAATTCTAGGATTTGTGGTAAGAAACACCAGGGGCTTTAGACAGGTTGGTACCAAAAAGATGCTGTACTATATATAGCCTTATACGAAGCGTCCTGGAGTACTGCAGTGTTGTTTGGAGACCACACTACGCCACACATAAGTTACTTATGGAAAGAGTTCAAAAACGGTTTCTGTGGCACCTTGCATTTTCTAAAGGAAAAGGTAAACAACTGCTCTCCTATAATACCCGTCTCAAATACTTCAACATGAACTCGGAGGGAAGTTATTGATGCCTTGTTTCTCTAAAAGTCGCTTAGAAATAGAATTGACTGCCCAAATCTATTGAGTCTCCTAAAGTTCCGTGCCCCAGCCCGATATCCGCGTAATCCTATCACACCATTGTACCCTCCCTCGCGCAGAACAGTTCTGGGTGCCAACTCACCGATCTCACGCCTGTGTAAAAATCTAAACAGTTGCAGTGATCTTACTGATATTCATCATGACAGCATAGGACAATTTTATAAAATAATTATTGAGTACTATTCGCACAACCAATAATTTCACGGTGTTTTGAGATATCTTATGTAGGTATTTTCAATTTTTGATGAGTTTTTTATGATTATTATTTAATTTATTGATTTAGTTTTATTTTTTTTATTATTTTTTGTTTTGTTGTAATTTATTCATTTTTATTTTTAACGTTTTTAATTTTATAAATCTGTTTTGATTAATTGTAATGTATTTTTGTTGTTTTTATTATAACTATAGCATGATGTGTTAGCCTGTAAGTAATTGTTGCACTTACAAATGTATTATTATGCAAGTAAAACTTTTAAATGTTTTGTGTAATCAATTGTTGGCTAACGTAAATAAATAAAACCATATAACTACACGCCTGTATTCCTCGAAGGGTTATCAGAGATACATGATTATATTTCTGTAAGTTTGTTTGTACAAACACTTTTACATGTCGATCATATTTTAAAACTAGATGAGGTCGGCGTTTTCTATCTGACTACTCTGAGAAGAAAGGCCGAAACAAACTCAGACGTCACAGTCTCTTTTAAAGTCCAGACAAAATCTTGGTCAGATCATGTGAAGACCATGTAGATTGATGTCTGAAATGGTATTTTGAGGAAAGAACCAGCCAGATTGAGTGGACCTGTCCAGTCAGTGCACGCATTTGTCAATAACCGAGCAGCTCAACTCAGAATTTAAGGAGCTCAACGATTCAACGAACAATACCAAAGAAAGGACATTCGGGCATTCGGGTTTTTAAAATACTCAAACTACCAGACCATGAGTAAAAACAAACTGAAAAAAAAACATTTTCACACACATTCACATTCACAATAATTAAAATAAAATAATATAATACTTTAAAAAGTAAATATTCTTGTCATTGCAAGAAAACCAAAAATTATAAAAACCATATTCAGGATGCAAAAAATAACAAAAATAATTTATTGGAGCAGCTCAATCCCAAGCTTTTTGTCCTCAACGCAATCTTTAACGGTATAAAACGCATTCTGGCACAACTTACGTTTAATGAATGATTTGAATTTATTAAGACTTAGATGTTGTACATGGCTTGGAAGCTTATTATAAAAGCGTACACATTGACATCTAAACGAGCCACCTATTTTCTTGAGTCTTCTTGTAGGTACTACAATTTTGTGTTTGTTCCTAGTATTTATAGATGCACCTTTGGTAACACCCACATTTCACTAGGTATGTTTAGTATCATATAATAGAGGTGCGCCAATTACTATTAATTTGAGGCACAATTTCAGACTCGGATCTGACAAATGCCAGATGGAAAACCCGATAACATTTTTTACGATCCGGGAATCGAACCCAGAATCTCTTGTCCAGCAGTAGCGCTTGCAACCACTTGATTAACGAGGCAGGCAGCTAGTAAAGATTATTACATAATTTAATTATTGAAGATTTGTCAGTACTGTTTAATTCATATGCACCAAATGTACGCCAACCCTAACATACGTCACGTAAGGCCGCAGCAAAATAAGGGTGTGACAGTAAATGCAAGTATATGACAAGTTAAAGGACCTACTAAGATCTTACAGCCTAACAGTCCCTACGACCCTAAGACCTATAAGCCCTACAGCCCTAACTTACATATACCTAGTGTGTGATAAATAAATATATAGATAAGTTCAGGATGTCTGCACCATGCGACCTAAGGTTACAGACGGATAGTGGGCAGGAATTCCAGGTTCGGGAAGGGTACACTCACTGCCAGTCCAGCAGGCCCACAAGACTGATCAGAGATGGCTAAAAGTGTCTTGGCCACAGTGAGAGGTAATTAAAGACTCATTACAAAATTACGCGTGGTTTTTGATGAGAACAGTAAAATCAGAATAAAATAAGCCTTCATGACAACATTTATAAAGGTTACGATATGGAAGACATGAATGATTACCTAATTGTTTATTTTGTAAATATATACGAACAATGATGTAAAGCAAACATTGTTAATTATTTAAACTAGTTATTCAGTTGTATCATCGAATGATGGTGGCATTTATTTAGAAGAGTTTACATCATCGAGTGTCTGAGAAATTGATGACTTATTTCCTGCATTCCTAACAAAGAACAGATCATCTCTTAGGCCATTCCAGCCTGGCATACATCACTATGCAAATGCAAGAAAAATAACAAAATTTTATTTTGCCATACGAAGAACTCAGGCAATGATGGCCTATTGGTAAGCAGTGCTAGCTCTGTGGTAACTTACGTATCGTAGGTTCGAAGTGTTCGGACCACAGGCAAGCGCTTCAGTTTGTGTAAAATATTTCATCATCACTTCTCTCAAAACGGTGAAGAATAACATCGAGAGGAAACCGGCATGTCATAGAACCAAAAATTCGAAGACATGTGACATCCACCAACCCGCGCTGAGCCCGCGTGGTGGAAGGCCTATTCTCTCTCTCACAGAGAGGCCTGTGTCTCAGCAGTGGGAACCTTACAAGGCTGGTGATGATGACGATGAATTTAGAATTTACAGGGACATGATAAGACCTTCTCACAGACATTGTACAATACTTCGTTCTAAAACTGAAATTGCAAACGTTGGCCACACAAATTAAAATGGATCTGGGCAGGCCATATCTGCTGCATGCCGCAAAAGAACTGGGCGAAAGTAGCCACGGATTGGGTCCCAACATTAGGAATAAGTGACCGTGTCGAGAGTAGACTAGTTGGACTTCTACCTAAATGATTGGGTCTGCGATCCTTAAGGATTGGCAGATTGCTCAAGATAGACAAAAATCCCTTTGCCCTGTGTGACACTACGAACTTTCATAATAACAACAATAATAATTGCTATACACATTGATACTTCAGGTTCTCCTGTGCTAAATAAATTAAATTAACTTTTATTTCAGACTGTCTGTCCATAGGTACAACTTATTCTTCTTCTTTTCGTGTGAGGATGTGGCCACCTCTGGTGTCAGAGTTAATTAAGCAGCCTCTGGAAACCCTACAGGCCTCTGACTTGACTATTTCAGACTTATATTGACTATATAGGTATATAAGTCCAGGTTTCCTCACGATGATTTCCTTTACCGTTCCCTGTGATGTCCAAGTTAAACTTAGAAAGAACATACGAATTTGAAAAAGTCACATTGGTACTTGCCTGGATTTTAAGCAACCAGCTCAAGTACGAGAGGCGAAGTCTTAGCCACTGGGCCTCGATGACATACAGGTAACTGAATTGTGAGGTACAACTTATAACACATACAACGACAAAAACAATTAAAACACTCAATAAAAAGCCAGTAACAATACACCGTTGCTCGCAGAACGAATGGTCGGCGAGGCCGGAAGATGTTGCGTTTGAAGGCCGCCCTCTAGGTGGGCCGATGACCTCGTGAAGGTTGCGGGGATCCGCTGGATGACCCACGGGATCGGTCAATGAGGCGACATTTGGGGGAGGCATATGTTCATTCTGCTGACATTATGAATATGATGATGAACAACACACAAGAAGTAACACATTATGTTTAACGAAGAGGAACAGTCTACTTTTCACAGCACAGGGCAGTGTGCAAGCGTATCCAGTAGCTTTATTAGGCCCACTAGCACGAAAGACTTAACTCATAGTTAGTCGCTAACACGAGAGGTTATAAATAAAAACAAATATGCCATAAAAAATTGGCCGTGTTAGCTACTAACTCGGTGTTAGCAAGATATATAGCGCCAGGATGACGCAAGTGGACCTTAGCCATCAAGTACCCAATAATTTAATCACCAATGCTCTTAAAACGGTGAAGGAAAACATCATGAGGAAACCGGCATGTCCTAGAACCAAAAATTCGAAGACATGTGACATCCACCAACCCGCACTGATGGCCCATTTCCTCTCTCACGTGAGGATGTCTATGTCCCAGCAGTGGAAACCTTATAAGGCTGATGATGATGGTGACACAATAACTACTGGATGGGAAGTATGTAATTGTATTCTATAGGAATTGTACTAATCAGTTTCTTACTACCATACCTTCCCATAGGTATATAGGGATTATCAAGAAGCTGTTTAGTAGGATTGTAGAAGGTGTTTGTTTATATAAGTATGTCCTGCTTGTCCCACCCCAGTTAAACACCGCAATGAAACAATGCGTCACGTCTCATTGAGAGTTCAACAACAGACAGACAGCGTGCCATTACATGTATGTGATTCATCCGCAAATTAATGTGAGTCAGGATCTCCGCGTCCCCTGCGAGACATAGAGTAGGAAAATACAGTTGGACAATGAATATTTATTTAAAAAAAATACATTGAAAAAACCTTTTTTCAAACTAGCTTTTTAGTTTACCGTGCATTGTCATCCAAATCTAACGTGTATGCAAAATTTCATCTTGATCGGTTGAGCTTTAAAACTCAGTTGCAAGATTTGACCCAAACATGCAAGAGCAAAACGATAGCGATCAAATGCTTTATGTCATAAAAGTCGGCATAACCTGCAGTGTAGGTATGGTAAGTCCTGCACAATCGTTTACTAGTCGCTCGCATTTTGACAAATGCACTTATTTATTTAAAAAAACCGTCAAAAACTCTAAAACTTTTGCATTGAAGAGCAATTATTACGCAAAAATCGCTATGGTTTTGCTCTTGCAAAAGATACGTAATAAGCCTGCCGATCACACTTACATGCTCCTACATGTACACATGCATTGCATGTTAAATAAAAGCATGTAAAATACATTGCAAGTAAGCAATAAATAAAGTAATTCAAAATATCAAAAAAGCCGACTTCTTAAAAAGCGGACTAAACGTCCACTTTTGAAGTCTTTTTCGCATGTATGTCTAAAACAAGAAAAAAATCATGCTGTGCAGTCGGAGGATACATACTCGCGAGCTGACTGACCAAAACCAGTTATATCTTCCGACTGCACAGCACGATTTTTTCTTGTTTACGTCTTTTTAGGTCGCTTTTTAAGCAGTCGGATTTTTTTATTTATCACTTTTTAGTTAACATTTTTTTTCGAATTAGGTACATTTAAACATATAAGTATTATATATTTTTGAAATTGCCTCTTAAAGCCGTTTATTTGTATACCCCACTCGATGGGATTGGAAGAAAGAAAAATTTGGGCCCCCACAATACGGCGCCCAAAAGCCGCCATTTTCTATTTTCCAATTTTAATGTAGCCAGTGACACTCGCAAGATTAAGACGAATCGATTGTCGTACAAATCATCAAAATAGACCAACGCGTTTGGTCTCTGGAACGCCACATGGGAACAAACATTATACGTACATAGATACATGGACTGATAAACATATTACCCTCCATCGGCAGTCGGGTAAAAACATTGTAAAAAAAAACGCTAGAATTTTCCGAAAACAATTTGAAAGAGCTCGTGGCTAAATAAAAACACCCACACGGCGCGACCATCAAGGTTAAGCAACGCTTGCCGGGGTTGTTCTATGTATGTCCATGCCTTACCGGGACTCTTCTGTGCCTCAGACAGCATGTTAAGCCGGTGGTTAGAGAAATAAGCCGAGAAAGGCTAGGCAGATAGAAGTGTTTTTTTTAAATCTAATTAGGTATTTTTTTAATTTGACAGACGGGGTGGTTAGATTCGAAATTCAAATTGGAAGTCTACCAGCTACCTTTGGCATAGGCTGATTTTGTACCATTTGAGTGGTTTTCATTATTTCTCTGAACGCAAAACGGAAAGAAGAAAAGATATTGGTTTGGTTGTCTGATCTATAACTTCTCTGCATGCTGTGTGCATCTGTATGTAATTTTCTTGCTAGGTTATTTTAGTATTATGTTATTTTGTGTGTTTAAATTGTGACTTGTAGCATCATATTGGATCAAACTGTAAAGATGTTATAATTCGTGATAATAAATAAATAAATAATAATAAATAAATCTGTCTTCATCATTCTTGTAGGGGATCCCCAAGCCACTTTTGTGGTGGACCCTCAGACTGGTAGTTGACATATACATCCACATTAGGAAAACACCCTTGCAAACCTTCTAGGTACACAATACAGTGACCGATTGTTTAACTGTGCTAAGATATTGAGGACAGATTGGGTAGATCTAAGGGGCAGATAGACTCAAGCTTAGATTGTAGAACTTCTGCCAGCAGCTTTTTCCGCGTAAACGTCGCAAAATCCAAAGCGAACGTTCTCCCTGGATAAAAAGTGTCGCAAGTTCTTCTCCAAGATCCAATTTATAACGTGCTATAACTATATCAAAATTGCTTCTGCGACGTGAAAACGTAACAAACTGACTAAGAGTTATTGCAGCATAGATACAAATAAATAAAATTGAAGTGCCTGTATGTAATATCAAAATAACAACGTTTTATTGAATGCATGTGAAAGTATGCGGTACTATTAACAAATACTCAATTTTTAAAACTTTTTAACCGACTACGCAAAAAAGGAGGAGGGGATTTTTTTTTATGTGTGTTATCTCAGAACTTGTTACACGGTGAACCGATTTTGATTATTCTTTTTTTATTTGAAAGCTGGTGCTTGTCATGTGGTCCCATTTAAATTTGATCAAGATCTGATGAAGAACTTCGGAGATATACATCAGAACTCTTCAATAAATGACGGCAAATCACTCGGGATAGCTGCAATCGGATTTCTGTTTATTGTTTACATCATTTCATAACATAACATCACACTAGCACGCTCTAAAGGGGTACGCAGGTGTGAACAGTTCACCCTGGTATACTCTAGTTTCTGAGTTAATCTATTCTGGCTTCACTTTGGAGAATTGGTCCGTTATGTATCTATATTTATATTATGATAATAACCATTTTCCACCTGTTAAAAACAAATAAAAAGTGAAGAATAAAAAACTTTTTAACAAAGAATACTTTCGACTTCCAAATAAAAACACTACAAAGTGAAAATATCTTCAATTTCGGAAGTCGGTGTCAAAAAAAGAAGATCCCAAAACAGGAAAACCGACTTCCGAAATTGAAGGTATTTTCACTTTGTAGTGTTTTTATTTGGAAGTCGGTTGTATTTTTTGTCAAAAAGTTTTTTTTGTGTGTCTCTTTGTTTGTGCCGGGTAATCTCCGAAACGGCTGGACCGATTTAAACGGGACTTTCACTAGTAGATAGCTGATTTATAAGGAGTAATATAGGCTCCGGTTTTTCATCCCGGTTAAATTCACAGTTCCTGAGGTAAAACAAGAAGAAAAAAAACGAGTTTGACTCGGACGAAGTCGCGGGCAACAGCTAGTATAAAACAAGTATGAATTAATTTAGGATTCGCGGGAAACATGAGTCATAAACCAGTCATAACTATCTACAACCGTGATCACCATGGTAATTTTATCTGCGAGAAGGCTGCACCTCTAGAAATAGCTAAACAACACACCTAGATCCGTCTAGCCTAGTTTTTTATATATCTTAGAAATCTTACGCAGAATCCATTTGTCAAGCGCATGTAGAATACTAAACCAACCCGTTTCCGAACATATCATCAATCTGGTTATCTTTTCGCAGAGTTGGGGTCGGCTTTTAGTCAAACTGAATACAGTTAAGTACAGTATTTTTACCCGACTGCCGAAGGAGGGTACTATGTTTATAAGTCTATGTATGTATGTTTGTTGTTGGCCGTAGTTGATGATTCTTACGTCAATCGATTCGTCTTAACCTTGCGTGTGTCACTGGCTACATTAAAATTGGAAAATGGCGGTTGTTGGGTGCCATATTGTGGGTGCCCAATTCTTTTTATCTTGAAAAATCCATCGTGTGAGGTATAAAAAATCGTTTCAAGGGGTCATTTCAAAAATATATGACACTTTTATGTTTTAAATGTACATAATACGTACCTAACTACTAAAAAGTTGTAAATAAAAAAGATCATTAAAAAAACTAAAAAGACGTAAACAAGAAGAAAATCATGCTGAGCAGTCGGAGGATACATCTGGTTTTGGTCAGCCAGCTCACGAACATGTATCCTCCGACTGCAGTCGGGTTTTTTTGTTTTTTTTAAATAACTTGTTTTTCATGGAGCCACTTGGCTATACTGGTATCAGATATCCTGGCTTCTGAATAACCGTAACGACTGTCACAGCTTATAGTGCTTTCCGATGCACGGAGGAATCTCGGTATGTTAAGATGCTCACCCATCCACACACCATCCTCTGTAAGTGCTGCTTAACCTTGAAGATCAATCTGTTCAGCTGTTTTTATTTAACTACGATCTCCTCATTTATTAAACGCTTGAATACAAAATGTTTTCCAACCACATTAGGTATTATTAAATGTATTAGTCAATTAGTCTACCGTACTATCTTATTCTGTGGTCGGCTTGAGCTTAGTAAACATTATATGAATGAACTACAATCGTCAGTCTAGAATCGAAGTTCTTTGTCGAAAGACGTGTCTTGAGTCACAGATTTTACAAAATGAAGATCACGGTAAGCGTTTTTAATCAATGTTTTTGTTTTGTGTTTGAGTTTATTTGCCAGAGGGTCAGTGTCATTCAGTGTTTGTGTGTGTGTTGTCGAAATGCCAAAATGTAAGAGAGTGATCACAGGACATTTCGATAGTGTTTGGCATTCCCAAGCATTTTTGACATTTCCAATCGCTATCACGGCGCTATTGTTGATAGAATGTCGCTTATCGTCTGAGGAAAGTGACGAAACGAAACGCGTAAATCACAACATGTTTGTGGTTTGTTGTCGTGTTTTACTTAAAACAGGTTTCACATCATTCAAGGAAGTTTGGTTTATGTCAATGCGAACTACATACTTATTCAAATTATTAGTTTGAAATGGATTAACAAAGGTTTTTCTGTATATAGTTATATCCTATTTCGAATAAATAACGTAAGCTTTAAACACTTATGGCCCTAGCGTAGTGTAGATAGTTATTTTTATTGTTTGCGGGCTCGCGTTTGTCCTCTATCTCACCTGATGGTAAGTGATGATGTGGTCGACGGTGAAGCACGCTTGCCTGTTCTTTGTTTTTTCTTTTGTTTTTAACCCCCGACGGTAAAAGAGGGGTGTTATAAGTTTGATGTGTGTACCTGTGTATATGTGTATCTGTCTGTGGCATCATAGCTCCTAAACGGATGAGCCGATTTTAATTTAGTTTTTTTATTGTTTGAATATCTATTGATACAAAATCGGCTATCATTCGTTTAGGAGCTATGATGCCACCTACCTAATAGGCAAGTCAACATTAGAATCGGGATATTTACCATGTTTACTGTTTGTAGCGAGTTTCCGATATTTCGGCGCTGTTGCAAGCACCATGATCTCGGATAAATATCTAACCGACTTCCAAAAAATACACTACAAAGCGAAAAACTAACTTTCTTTTTCCGAAGTCGGTGTCGAAAAACTGATAACAATAGGTACCAAAGACACCAACTTGTTTTAACCTCGCACTGAACGCCTTGCAGCAATTACGTCAGCGGAGCTTAAACTTTTATTGACTATCTAAGACCAGGTTTCCTCACGATGACACGATCTTTTCCATTACCGTCAGTGAGGTCTACGACCAACTTTAGGCCCACTTGCACGAAAAACTAACTCAGAGTTAGCTGCTAACACGAGGTTAACAGATTAACTTGACAATATTGTATGACAAACTGTCAATTTGACCAGTGTTAGAAACTAACTCTGAATTAAGTTTTTGTCGCAAGTGGGCCTCAGAAAGTAAGTACACAATATGAATTGAAAAACTTATATTGGCATTTGCCACTACACGAGAGGCGATAAGACCTCGCCACTGGGCCACTTCGACTTATTTATCTATACAAAAAAAATATCTTCCTATTTCTAGTTATTCCTGTTCGCTGTCTGCCTAGCTGTTAGCCTGGTGTCGGCCGTCAGCAACCACTCTGACAAGCGCCACGTCCTGATCAACCGGCCCAAGATAGACGACTTCGGGCGCAGGCTCAAGCGAGCCCCCTGGCCGCTGGCGAGGGCTGGCGGGGTTAAGGAAGGGGTAAAGGGAGGGGTGAAGGGAGGGGTGAAGGGAAGACCGGTGGAAGGTAAGCCTTTGAGAGGAGGCATAGATTTAAACCAGGGATGTTAAGGAGCTTCGTAATTGTAACCGAAACTATCGGATATTATTCGAAATAAAAATCTATCCGTAACCGTAACCAAATCCGATATAAAAGTTTCAGTTAATTTCGGATAGGGGCGGAGTCTAATTGAGACATGTTAGTAGTCTATGACAAGTTTTCCTGCCCGGAGCCGACACACTAGCCGCGCGCGTAACGTATATTGATAAAATCTAATATCCGTATCCGAAACTAACGCGAAATCCGAAATAATTGCATATCCGTAACCGTATCTGAAACCGGTATAATATTATTTCTATATCCGTATACGTATCCAGATACGATGAATACATATCCATAGCATCCCTGAAATAGCAAAGATACTGCTGTTCATTTTTAAAGATTCGCGCACAATAAGACCACTCCTGAAGATAGTATGAATTCGGAAAGGCAAAGGGCAAAGAGTATGGACAATCGACCAATCACAAGGCGAGATGAAAGACGCGATGTGGATTTCCGTCTATTTGTTTTTTTTTTTTTTTATAAACTATAGGCTAGCGTTTGACCACCATCTCGCCTGATGTTAAGCGATGATGTGGTCTACGGTGAAGCACGCTTGCCTAGAAGAAACCTATTCACTCTTGACTTAAAGACCCCTAGGTTGTAGCTGTCAGGGAACAAAGACTCCGGAAGGGAATTCCACTCCTTAGCTGTGCGCACAATGAAAGTATTAGCAAAACGCTTTGTGCGTATGGGAGGGATGTCTACCATGTACCGATGGCGCATGGCCGTACGCCTTGTAGTCCGATGATGGAAAGGGCTAGGCGGAATCAAATTGTGCAGTTCCGTCGCACACTCCCCGAAATGTGTGTAATTTGATTGGTCGATTTTTTATACACTTTACCCTTTGCTCTTTCCGAATTCATTACGCAATAAGGCTGCGTGTCACGCTCATCATCATCTGCCTAGCCTTTATCCCAATTATTGTTGGGGTCGGCTTCCAGTCTAACCGGATTCAGCTGAATACCAGTATTTTACATGGAGCGACTGCCTACCTGACCTCCACAACCCAGTAACTGGGTAACACGGTACCCCTTGGCAAGACTGATGTCAGATCTTCAGGCTTCTGACTACCCGTAACGACTGTCATAGATCTTCAAATGACAGCCGGGACCAACGGCTTAACGTGCTTTCCGAGGCAAACTCGGTATGTTGAAATGGTCACCCATCCACGGACCGACCTCATCAAGCGTTGCTTAACCTTGAAAATCGACCCGTGCGGCTGTTATTATTTTGCCACGAGCTGCGGGCTGCAAGCTGCGGGTCACGGTTATGATATCAATACAGTGACCGCGTGCTGCGGTTGCCTCGGTGCAATATGACCTAGGTATGAACAAATTGTGGCGTAAAAAACTCGCGACCTGTTCCTGTTATATTAGTCAATGAGAGAAGGGCTCTAAAATAATGTCTTCTCATCACACTACGATCAAAAATCAAAATCAAAAGTCCTCTATTCAAAGCTAAGTGCCAGACCACGTTCTAAATTAAGACAGTCCCCGAACACCCGTCACCACTTCCTAGTGGTTTAGCTGAACAAGAAGTGGCACAACAAACTCCCCAGCAACAAATCTGCCTGTTTTGTTTGATGAGCTAAAATTTTATCAGTGGCGTAGCTAGTCTGAAAGGGGCCCTGTATCAGATTTTGTTGTGGGGCCTTCTTACCCGAATACAGCAAAACAAAGGCAAGTTTCTTTTTTACAAATAAATAAAAAAGCAAAACGAAAGCTTAAGCTATTCAAAGTCAAGATTTTTGAATCGGTAATCCATCTGTTTTATACAAGCAAAAATTTAGAGTGAGCAAAGAAAATAGAAAATTGGAGTATCCCCATTTGCATAGATTAAGCTATCATCATAACAAACAGCTTTCATCATCTTAATTTATCCATTACAGCCCTCTTATCTATTAAAATTGCAGGTTTTGGACAACATTTTACGAATTGATGCTACAACATGTTGGGCCCCGTATCATTAATACGGCTGATACCACTTTAGCTACGCCCCTGAATTTAATACAGTAATGTGCAATGTAATTAAAATTACATGACACAAGAAAATAGTATATTGTATAGCTACACTATCACTTTATATCTATACTTATAATATTATAAAGCTGAAGAGTTTGTTTGATTGAACGCGCTAATCTCAGGAACTACTGGTTGGAATTTAAAAACTTTATTTTTGTGTTGGATAGTCCATTTATCGAGGAAGGTTATAGGCTATATTACATCACGCTACGACCAATAGGAGCGGAGCATAAATGAAAAATGTTGCAAAAACGGGCTAAATTATTCCTTTTTGAGAGCTTCCGTTGCGTGCGCTGCGTGAGCGGTTAAAGTTACGCAACATTAATAGTATGTAGGGTAGGTAGGGTGTGGTAGGTAGGTAGCCAGTTGACGGGAGCGAAGCCGCGTGGGACAGCTAGTTATAAAATAAAGTTCCTCGCCGCGTCTGTACGCGATAAACTCAAAAACTACTGAACGGATATCATGCGGTTTCCACCAATAGAAAGAGTGGGAAACGAGGAAGGTTTTTGTGTCACGGGCGAAGCCGGGACGGGTCGCTAGAACTTGTTAGCTAGCTTACATTAATTATACTTCAACAAAAACACGCGTTGCACGGTTGGCGCAGTAGATGAGCGATTGGCTGCTGCGCTGCGTGTCGGAGGTTCGATTCCTGCATCACGCCTGTGGTCCGCGATGGGTTCCTCATTTTGCCAGTTATGTTTTAAGTCTCATGTATTAAGGGACGATCTATTGCCATCAACTGTGCACAAGTCCAGACTCCGAGAAATATTTCTAACAATTTTCACTAGAGAATCGAACCCACTGGATGTTCAGTATTCTACCTAAAGATCACTAGACAAACTAACTATAGCGGTCACTTCGTTTTTAGCTAACTCAGGAACTCTGCTCATTCTCTTGACGTAACCAACCGTTGTAGTATTTTTTGTTTTATTGCTTACAGCGCCACCTAGTTCCCTCGAGCTGAACTTACGGAAGGGAGAATACATCTGCGAAGGCAAGGTCTGCAAGTTGGTGCCAGGAGTGGAGCCCAAAGGATGCAATGGAGTCTGTCAATATCCTATCCCATAAATTAAATAAATAGTTTTAGCACGGAGCCCTTTATTTCAATCCTACTTTACATTATAATATTCGTGAGAGAAGAATTGGAGATTTTTTAACCATATGGGTAATAGATGTCGCTAGAAAATTATTGCTAAATACCATCTTATCTATCTTGTGGAGGGGCCGAGAAATAACTCAAGACACTTCGACCCATTGGAATCTTCTGTAGTTCCCTAGATAACTTATCCTCCCCAATCTCGTTGAAAACCTTCATCGACTTAATTCATCCATTACAGCCCTCTTATCTATTGAAATTGGAGGTTTTGGACAACATTTTAATGTCGGGGCTCCTGTGGCTCGGAGGGCCCATATCATTGATACGGCTGATACCGCGGTAGCTATGCCCCTGCCTTTGACATACTGAATGCCAATAATATAGTAATACAAGCACGTTACTGTCCCACTGCTGGGCAAAGGCCTCTTCTCACACAGAGAAAGCGCGAGCATTGATCACAACGCTTGCTAAAGGCGAGTTGGAGATTTCAAACTTATATATACTGCAAGTCAGATTTCCTCACAATCTTTTCCTTCACCCACAAAATTTTTGTAGGAAAATATTGGATAATAATGACAAATAAACTTGGGGTTTCAGGAGCGCAATGCAAGATTTTTCCTTCTAGATAATAAATTCAGTAACAAACATTTCGAGTTAATTAATTTTATCTCAACAGTACATAGCGGCAAAATATATACCTATGTGTTTTTGTTTACATTATAGGAAAAGATAATGCTTCACCGTCAACCACAAATAAATATATAATAAAAAAGAACACTGGAACTAGTATATAGGTTTGAGTTTGCCAAAAATTCAATAAAACGTGTCCTGTAAAAACAGTTAAAGTCAACAATTCCAAATCGAAATTTAGTGAATGGGCCACTGTGGGCATAAGAAAAAGCCGAGATATCTTATATTATTTATATTACGAAAAATCTTTGACTCCAGATCAAGTTTTTCACACTTATGTTAGAAACTATTCCAAAATATTCAAAAGAGTCTGCGCTCAAGCAAAATCTCAAATAATAATTAACAAAATTGGTGTTTCTAATAATAAAATAAAATCTGTGTGGCAATTAATTAATAGAGAAACTGGAAAGACACAACAACGCGATCAGAATGAATTGTCTTTGAAAATAACTAATCAAACCATTTCTGATAAGCAAGAAGTCGCTGAGACATTAGAAAATTTGTTTACCAACATTCCGTTAGAGGTTACGAAGTCTCTTCCCTCCACATCTAAATTAGCTGAAGCTCTTCTTAAAGAATCTTTACTAAAGACATACCAACCTTTAAATTTAAACCAATATGTATTGATCGTGTATCGCGCGTGGGGCAGGTAAACTTTTAAATATATATCTTTTTAATGTCTTACAATTTTATTATTTTATTTTATCAATTTTTATAACTCTGTGACAATTTTGTATATTTTTATTTTCATAATTTTATTAAATTTTTGCTGACATGTTTATTATTATTATGATAGTATTGCTGACAATTAAATTTTGGATGATTCTTATTTTAATGATGTAGGGTAATTTTTTTTTTTTGCTGTTGACCACCATCTCGCCTGATGTTAAGCGATGATGTGGTCTACGGTGAAGCATGCTTGCCTAGAAGAAACCTATTCACTCTTGACTTAAAGACCCCTAGGTTGTAGCTATCAGGGAACAAAGACTCCGGAAGGGAATACCACTCCTTAGCTGTGCGTACAATGAAAGTATTAGCATATAATGCTAATGAATGACATTTTATTTTTATTTTATTTCTAATGGATCAATTTTTATGTAATGCTTATGAATGTAATATTATGGACTAAGGTGTCTGAAAATAAATGAATTATTATTATTATTGATACAATTAAAAAAGCGTTCAAAAGACTCAATATAAAATATACTGAAAGCTTGTGGGGTATATCCGTTAGGGTTCTTGGATATATTATTGACTTAATTGCTCCTGTCCTAACAGGCATATTCAATCAATGTTTGGACAGCGGCACTTTTCCTGACTTAATGAAACACAGTAAAGTAGTATTTTTTTCAAATCAGGCTGTAAGAGTGATCAATCTAATTATAGACCTATATCCGTGCTTCCAGCATTGAGTAAAATCTATGAAAAAAACATACTGGAACAGATGTTGTCTCACTTCAATTCAAATGGGATCCTGCATAGTCAACAGTTTGGTTTCACGAAAGGTAGGTTGACAACGGACGCAGCAGTAAAACTCATCAGCCACATCTTGGAATCTTGGGAGAAGTCCCAGGATGCCATTGGCATCCTGGGACTTCGACACAACACACTGATATGTAAATTACAACACTACGGAATTAGAGGAAAATCTGCTGATCTTGTGCTTTCCTATTTATCAAACAGACAGCAAAAAGTAAATTTTAATGGGGCGACGTCCTGCGGGTCTCTAGTCAAGGTGGGCGTGCCCCAAGGTTCAATTCTCGGCCCTATCCTTTTTCTTGTTTACATTAATGATCTCCTTTTTATGGTGGCCAAATTATCGGAAATAAATCTATTTGCTGATGATACATCGCTAATTTTTTAAATTGATAGGCAAGATACGGATGTCTTACATGTCAACGAAAGTCTAATTATTCTCTCAAATGGTTCGCAGCTAACAATCTTTTACTGAATGCGAAAAAAACAAAATGTCTAAAGTTCTCTTTACCAAATGTACCACAACGTGACCTAAACTTAAATCTTGACGGAAAAAATCTTGAAGTTATAACGGAAACTGTATTCTTAGGGATTACTATCGATTCAAAATTGCAGTGGGGCGCGCACATTGGAACTCTTTCGGGTAGGTTAAGTTCGGCTGCATATGCGGTAAGGAAAATAAGGCAGCTAACCGATGTAGCTACAGCTAGGTTAGTATACTATGCGTATTTCCACAGTATTATGTCTTATGGCATTCTGCTGTGGGGATCAGCAGCAGACGTTGACTCAATTTTCATCTTACAAAAGAGGGCAATCCGCGCTATCTATAAAATGGGTCCTCGCGAGTCCCTGAGAGAAAAATTTAAAGAGATCGATATACTGACTCTACCTTCACTTTATATATTGGAATGTATTTTTTATGTCCGTAAAAATCGAGGGCTTTTCAAATCTAGAAGCGACTTCCATAATTTAAATACACGCAGTAAGCACGAAATTGTAATACCCAAATTTATATTAACGAAAACTAGCAAGTCTTTTCTTATAAACAATATACGCTTTTATAACAAGTTGCCAAATTCAGTTATAGAACTGACAAATGGAAACTTCAAAAACTACATCAAACGTAGACCTAATAAATTATTAAAAGCATATTATAAAATCAAGGACTACGTTGAAAATAAAAAAAATGGCCTTAGCTCCTTCTGCGCATGCAGCTTCCCTGGTAACTCGTAAACGGCACAAATATTTGGATGTCTCTAACTATTCTCAATCTCATTTTTCTTTCCTTCTTTTAATTAGACTTTTTACAATGGTTTTCAATCATCTTTATAGCCCTTTGCTAAGAATAGTTACAGCACTGATAACAACATTTGTGCCACATGTTAATTTTAGTCTTGTTATACTTCTTTTTTTACCTTTGTATAGATTCTTTTACCGATTGTTTTGTGAATGTGGGAACATTGTAGGCCTTCTAGATCCTAGTTAACATTTGTTAACTTTTTTATATAATATATAATCTTATTATTTTTTTAGTTTCTTACGATTTATTGTCATAAATCATAAATCATAAATCATTTATTTCTTTGCAAACATGGGTAATTGATACATAGATGTTCTTTTTTACATAATATAGTCCTCCATATTCTACCGTCGCATGGGCATGCAAATAATATTCAATTCGAAATTTAAATCAAATTATAAAAATACAATGTGAATAAAGATAAATGTCAAATCATAAGAAATCATAAATGTCAAATTAAGTTAAATAAATGTTAGGTATAAATGTCGGACTGGTTACACTAGTAAAAAATTATCGCAATGATGTCAAAACAAAATAATAAATATGTCAATCAGGATACTTGGAAGCAGCTATAACAATAATAAAATAAGTCAAACAGTCAACGTGTCATCATTGAGGAAGTCCTCAATTTTGTAATAACATTTCTCAATTAATATTGCGTTTAGCGCCCTTTTAAAATTTATTACAGTCATATTTTTTATTACATTAGGTACTTTATTATAAATGCGCGGGGCAATACCAAAAAAACTTTTCTGCATAAGCGCGGTTTTACATTTCACATGACAAACCTGGTTTAGATATTGAGTCCGTATTGGATTTCTTCTGACTTCCGACAGTTTTTTAAATAATTTTGGATTGTTTTTTACAAACAAAGCTGTTTCCAAAATGTACAAGGACGGAAATGTGAAAATTTTTAAAGACTTAAAATATTAAAGACAGCTATCTGTTGTTTTTAGACCTATCATTGACCTTATACATCTCTTTTGCATTCTAAACACCAGTTCCTTATCGGTAGACTGCCCCCAGAAAACAATACCATACCTCAGAACAGAAGCAACTAGTCCATGGTAGGCTGTTAGAAGAGCCTGACTGTTGACTTTTTTTGATAGTTGAAAGAGAGCATATGCAGATTTGCTAAGTTTTTTGCAAACGACTTCAATATGAGGTTTCCAAGTAAGTTTGCTGTCGATCACTATTCCTAAGAACTTAGCCTCATTTGCTTCCTCAACATGACAGCCTTGGTAATCAATATGAACATTTGGGTATTCACTACGCTGATGAAAATGCATTATTTTTGTCTTATTTAGGTTTATTACTAAATTATTATTATTTAACCAATTTATTATATTTTGTAAAGTGGTATTTATGTCTCGCTCGTAATCATTTTTATTAGTACACTTGATTACAGCCGTACTGTCATCCGCAAAAAGAACCATTTTATTTAGTGTTACTTTCGGGAGATCGTTGATGTATATTAAAAAAAATGGCGGTCCAAGTACACTACCTTGTGGCACACCATATTTTATATTCCTCGGTTTAGATACATATATTGTATCTAATTTACTCTTTGGACAAATTCTAGAAACTTCTACGCATTGCAGTCTATCTCTCAAGTACGATTCTACCAGCTGTAGGATGTTCCCTCTTACACCATAACTATGTAGCTTGTGTAACAGAATCTCATGGTCCACATAGTCAAAAGCCTTGGTCATATCAGTATAAATCGCACATACTGGATTTCTGTTATCTACAGATGACATGATGTTAGTTAATAGGTCAAAGAGTGCCATATTAACTGTAGTATTCTTACGAAACCCCTTTTGTTCATTACAAAATAAATCATATTTTTCAAAGTATGCGTAAAGAGAATTATATATGACCTTCTCAATAATTTTTGAAAAAATTGGAATTTTTGCAATAGGTCTATAGTTTTTTAAATTTGTTTTGTCATCTCTTTTAAATAAAGGTTTTATTATAACTTTTTTTAGCTTGTCTGGAAATATGCCATCAGTAATACACAAGTTAATTATATGCACTAATGGAGGTGCTATTATGTCTTTAATGAATTTTATGACTTTAGTAGAAACGCCATCGTATCCTACAGTACTTGTGTTTTTTAGGCTGGAAATTATTTTTATTATGTCGTCAATTGTAACAGGTTGCATAAATAAGGAATTCAATGTCTGATTATGAAAATTAATATTGTTCAATTTGATGTCAGTTTTTAAATTATTTTCAATGTCATCAATAAAATAATTATTAAATTCGTTTGCTATGTCTGCGGGGTCGGTAAACGACAAATTATCTCTATTAATGCACATGATAGGCTCCTGTGGCAAACACAATTTGGTTTTATTTATTATTTGCCAGGTAGCTTTCGATTTATTTTGGGCGTTGTTTATATAATGATTATTTTGTGCTTTTTGTGTTAGCTTGATAATTTTTCTATAAAGCTTTGTATAGTTTTTAAGAATCTTTTTTTTCACTGAGTCACAATTTAATCTATATTCCCAAAGTAACTGTCTTTGTTTCTTACTGCATATTTTTATTCCTCGAGATATCCATTTCGTTTCCTTATTTGTTTTGATGGTTATAATTTTTTCCGGAAAACATAATTTATATAAAAAAGAGAAATCGTCCATGAAATTGTCAAAAGCTTTGTTTGCGTCCATAGAATCGAAAACTTGTATAAATGATAGAGAGCTAAGATGCGTTTTAAAAGTTTTTAAATTATTCAAGCTTATGTCCTGCTTTTTAGTTTTCCAATACTGTAGTTTACAAGTTTTGTTTATAGGTACTTTAAGTATTTGAGACGTATGATCTGAAAGAACCAGATCCTCAACTTCAGCTTTGCAGTTTTTTCTGTAGTTGTGCGCAAAGTTATCAATACAAGTGTTACTACTTAACCTTGTAGGAGTATAAAGAGCTAGCTTCAGATCATAGTTCATAAGAAAATACTCAAATTCTAATGTAGTCTTGTTTTTCTTCAAAACATCAATATTGAAATCACCACACACGACGATTTTTTTATTTGAAGATATACAAACTTTAGTTAAAGATATTTCTTTAAATTGTAATCCTGCCCTAACAAAAATACACACCCCTCCCCTCTTAGTATTTCTAGAAAAAAAAGCGGCTGGACAAAAATTTGGAATGTGCAATAAATCTTCATAACCCATTTGTATAAAATGTTCTGTTACACAAATAACATCTATAATGGTTCCTTTGTCAGATAATTCCACTAGTTTTACAGTCAGAGTATCTGATTTATTCAGCAGTCCTGCTATGTTCTGATGTAGAATATTAAGGTATTTAAAGAAAAAACTGAGAATTTACTTGTGATTCTGCACAAAAACTATTTTGATTTTGAGGGAGGCAGTCAACTTCTGAGTGCGTAGTAGTCAGATCGCTTAGGTCAAATATAAGGTCTCGTAAATCTGATACAACAATCTCTAAACCACGATTATTCAAGGTCCCATATTTTTTATTATAGGTTTTATAGTCATAAGGGAGATTAAGATTAGAATCCAACAAATATGCATAGTTACATGTATTTATATCTAAGTAAAGAAGGTTATTAAAAGTTTCTATGCGGCTGTTAAACATAATGTTGGAATCTGTCATATATCTATATGTTGGTAAACAAATAATAAAGTTTGTGTGATTTAATGGTAACAATTTTTCTCTAACAAACATAACAAGCTGTAAATAGTTATGTGTTTTGCGAAAGTCTTCCTCGCCAATATAAATAACACAATAGTCCGAAAATGTAAAGTGTTGTACTTTACTTTCAATTTGTTCAAGTAATTGCCATAATCCACATGTAGGTTTGCGGTAGTGACAGATTTCAAAGTCGCATATTTTTTTCCTTTCGGCAAGTGTATACAATCTATTACAAGTTTCGCTGCTGATAAGGCATATTTTGTGTTTTGTTGAGGATGGTTCTATATTATTTCCGGCTCGTATGTTTTCAGTGGTTTTAGATGAGCTTACGTTGCTGCTACCGTGCTTGATTGTATTCGTGTTCGTAGGGGAAGAGTGGTTTCTTTCTATGGTCTGTGTTTGTTTTGTCTTTTTTTTAGGTGTTTTTATGGAAGTCTTTGCTTTATTTTTCCCTGGACTGTTGTCGGCTAATTCATCATTTTGCATAATGCCAATTGAATGCCTATTATTTGCCACAGGCGTTGATTTGCTGTTCTGGTTTACTTTCCGCTTGCGCCCAGAGCGCGGAGTCATATTATTTATGTCAGTAATATTTATTTCCTTGTACGTATTTATTATTTTGATATATTTTTGTATATCCGTTTTTAGCCTAAAATTTTCAGAATTTAAATTTTCGATTTCCTGATGAGCACTTTGTAAATCATCGGACAGCTGTTTGTTTTTTTCCTGAAGTTCTAAAACTGTTTGGCTGGTATTTAGTGATGTATTAGGTAGACTCATCATTGTCGTATCAAAAATAGCAGAACTATCTGCAGTCAAATCACGTAATGAACTTGTTCTGAATAATTTACGGTTGCGGTAAGTTATGTTATCATCCATGATTATTGCTCCAAAAATTTAAACGTTTCTACCAAATAGTTTTTTCTTATTAGTATGGTAACACTAACCAACACATTCGTCGGGCTTGTGTTGTCCCCCAATATCTAAGTACTAATGCTGTAACATGGAAATATTGTAAAACCAAACCATTATTAAAAGAGTAACCATGGAGTTTCTTGCCGGTTCTTCTCGATTGGAAACGACCAACCCGAACCGTGCACCTTTTGTCGACGTTTTATAAGTGCCCATGTAGGCCTATTTGAAATAAAAAAAATGATTTTTATTTTGAATATTACAGGCTACGTGATGTCCTGAAGAAAATGCAAGAATTTTCGGGGTATCATACGGGAACCATGAAGTTGGAAAATCTAGTTAGGACTTTTGAGAGGTCACGGGGTCCCTTCTACGTGCTGATAGTGATCACCGGGGTGGTTTTACTGAGGTAAAATCCCACACTCCCTAGTCTTTTCCCCAAAATTCCAGGCGCCTTTTGAAGGTAAACCTTAAATAAAAAAAAGGTTCTGATAATTTGGTGGTTTTAATTATTATTTATATTATTTTTTAGGGTTCCGTACCCAAAGGATAAAAACGGGACCCTATTACTAAGACTCCGCGGTCCGTGTGTCTGTCTGTCACCAGGCTGTATCTCATGAACCGTGATAGCAAGAGAGTTGACATTTTCACAGATGATGTATTTCTGTTGCCGCTATAACAACAAAGATTAAAAAAAAACAAACAATTATTTAGGTGGGGCTCCCATACAATAAACTTGATTTTTGTGCTGTTTTTGCGATAACGGTACGGAAACCTTCGTCCGCGAGTCCGACTCGCACTTGGCCGGTTTTTAATAACCCACTCGGGATTTCTCCTGTATCGTGGGTGCGTTTACAAACAAGTATATTCTCATACACAAACAATCATACCGGAAGATCTATTATTAGGTTATACGAGGCTATACCAATATTTATTCCGTGCGGGAATCGAGCAGTGCAGCAGCAGCCGATCGCGCCACGCCCTCACTCCGACGTCCTGTACAGTACAGCTACGTGGTATCCCTTAGCATCACAGAAGGTGATTATCAGCTGGTCAGGAGTTAGTTCTAGAAGGCCATTCACTGCTTTAACTAGCCGCTGAAAAAGAAAAAGATGAATTCGTATTACAGCTGTTACATTTTATTTTTACCCGGCAAAACCAAAATGATTATGATTTTAGCAGTAAATGTATTTATGGATGTTTGTATTTACATATGTTCCTCCGTAGCGTCTGAACTATTCATCTGATTTTGATGAATAGTTCAGACTGATGAAATCGGTTTGTTTTAAAGTCATCGCTAGGGAGCTCTTGTGAGATGCTGGATGCTGAGCCCCGTCGTGGCAAGGTGGGCACACGTTTCAGTGCCAAATATGTGGCCAGGGTCATCAGGTCTACGTCTAGAGGTAAGTCCCCTGGACGTGATGGGCTCAGTAGCTCGAGCGTTTGCAATACGCCGGTCCTCACTTACCGAGGGTTTTGGCCATGCTGCACAATTGATATATTGGTCATTCATACTTGCCTAATGAGGACGATCGTGGTTCCCATTGTTAAAAGTAAAACAGGTGATCTTTCGGATAGGGGAAACTATAAACCTAAGGTGTATTATGGTCTGCTTGATACAAAGCTAAACGAACATCAGTTCTGTGTCACAAGCAGGCCGTCAGGTACTACACAAAAAGAGTAATACCTGTTTTCGCTTGCATCCTCGATCGGTTTAGGGTTTTTGATCTGGTTTCCTAAGATATATTATGGAGGAAACTTGAACCTATAAACTTGCCTATCGAGCTTATAAGTATCTTCAGGCATTGGTATGGAAGCCAGATCAACAGAGTTCGGTGGGTGGGTGTGCTGTCGGAGCCTTATCAATTGGAGTGTGGAGTGTGACAGCCGACAGGGGGGATTGACCTCCCCTCCCCTCTTCAATTTGTAAATGAATGCCCTGATTGAGGCGCTTAGCAGTCAACATTTCGGTTGTCATATTGGCGGTGTCTGTGTCAATAATAAGCTTTAAAGGACAATGCTGACATTGAAAGGGAGCGGAGGGCTCTTTCCGTGTGTGCAAATATGATAGCTCGCAGGTTTGCACGTTGTACTGCAGAAGGTGACGCTCTTTAGAGCATTCTGTACCATTTTCTACACTTGCAGCCTGTGGGTTAAGTATTCACGGGCATCGTATGGAGCCCTTCGTGTCCAATATAATAACGCGTTCAGAAAACTGATGGGGTTGCCTTGGCGTTGTAGTGCGTCAGGGATGTTTGCGGTGGTGCGTGTGGATTGTTTTTACGCGATAATGCGCAAGCGCGTAAATCAATGGTGGCCCGAGTTATGGACAGCCCTAACAGGGTTCTGAAAATGATTGCTGACAGAGTGGACTGTTCGTATATATACGTAGTTCACTGCTTTCAGTTACATATGACACAGTATCGTGTTATTTACTAATAGTTAGTTGTAATGCACATTGTTACTAACCCTTTAAGAGTCTTCGCTCGAAATAAAGATTTAAAATTTGAATTTTACCGCCATAATAAAATTGGTTATAGGTGGCTAAGTTTTAAAGATTAGGCAAATCTAGATTTTCGTGAAAACTTGAAAGTATCATAATTTACCTTATTTTTCAACTTTTCTTTTTTTTTTTAATTTTCCATTATTTGTGCTGAAAATTCAAAAAAAGGAAAAAGTAAGATCTTAATCTTACTTTTTCCTTTTTTTAAATTTTGGTACTTACAAGTTTTCGCGGAAAACTAAATTTGCCTATATCTTTTTATCGTTGTGACTCAGGATCTGGGTTTTTAAACACCGAATAGGGACTATAGACCTCAGTATCTGGTATAAATTTTAACTTGCTAGGTACGTCAGGAACGGGTCCTGAGAAAATCGGTGGTGACACACGGACAGACAGACAGACGGACAAGAAAGTGATCTTATAAGGGTTCCTTTTTTTACCTTTTGGACAGACGGACAAGAAAGTGATCTTATAAGGGTTCCTTTTTGTACCTTTTGAGGTACGGAACGCTAAAAACCGGCTAAGTGCCTGTCGGGCCACGCGCAGTAATAAGGTTCCGAAGTTGCATAATAATGCGGACTAAGAAGAGGGTTTTGTTGTTGCTACATGAACATTAAAACTGTTTCAGCGGCACACAACGTCTAAAAACGGGCCCACATAGGATGTTAATTTTTTTAAATCTATAAGCTCGCTTTTGACCACTGCCTGATGGTAAGCGATGATGTGGTCTACGATGAAGCACGCTTGCCTAGAAGTAACCTATTCACTCTTGACTTAAACTAAAGAAGGACTAATTGGTAACTGAAGAAGGAGTTATAAAATCCAACTTCGCAACTGAAGTTAGAAAAATATTATCTATTTGAGTACCACCGCGGGTGCGAATTGCGAAAGGATCCGATACGAGCGCGCGTTAGAGCCACGGGGAACGGTATCATTCGTTCCTGGATCCTTGCGCGTACGCTCCTTGTTTAATTCTCTTTCGGCATTTTAAAAAATTCGTATGTTTTTTGTTACCTCTAATCTGCGGTATTCACTATTTCGTTCTGGAAAGTTTTACGCTACTCAATTAGTGATGTAGTCGGGTCGAATATTGACTTTATAGATGGATATCGACAAAAGAAAATAAGTAATTTGCTTGGCAATCTAATTTAATTTGACTTTATATTACAAAACGTCGAAAATAATTCTGCATTAACACAAAATAGACTCCCCCGCGCGCATGCGCCGTATGGACTACGGACCGGTACTGCCAACGACTCCGTCCACTCAAATGCGTTATTCGATCTTAAACATTATTAATTTAGAAATCATTATTATTTTTACATGGTTCATAAACATATATTTACTATCTGTTTTACACAGCTAACAACGTTATTTAAGTAATTTTTCAATAGCATTTGAACAAAAATTTTTCGTACACACCGGTACCGACTTCGCCGGCCCGTCTGGTGAAGTGACTCAGTGCACCGACGTTGCGACCACGAGTTTCCACTAAAGGTTTGTGCTACTTTCCCTAATTATTTTCGGGTTGTATTCTGTTGTCCCACACCCGCCGCAACTCGAATTACCTATCACCAAGTGTTTTTCAATTGTTTTGCTCCGCATCGCAGATACAGTCCATTAAACAAAAAGTAAATTTAATGAGATCGATATAGTGACTCTACCTTCACTTTATATTTTGGAATGTAGTATGTCCATAAAAATCGAGGGCTTTTCAAAACTAGAAGCGACTTCCATAATTTAAATACACGCAGTAAGCACGAAATTGTAATACCCATTCAGATTAACGAAAACTAGCAAGTCTTTTCTTATAAACAGTATACGCTTTTATAACAAGTTGCCAAAGTCAGTTATAGAACTGACCGATGGAAAGTTCAAAAACTACATCAAACGTATCCTTATTAAAAAAGCATATTATAAAATCAAAGACTACGTTGAAGATAAAAACATTTGGCCTTAGATCTGCGCATGCAGCTTCCCTGGTAACTTGTAAACGGCACAAATATGTGGATGTCTCTAACTATTCTCAATCTCATTTTTTCTTTCCTTCTTTTAATTAGACTTTTTACAATGGTTTTCAATCATCTTTATAGCCCTTTGCTAAGAATAGTTACAGCACTGATAACAAAATTTGTGCCACATGTTAAATTTAGTCTTGTTATACTTAATTTTTTTTTACCTTTGTATAGATTCTTTTACCGATTTTTTTTTTGAATGTGTGAACATTCATAGGCCTTTTAGATGCTAGTTAAAATTTGTTAACTTTTTTATATAATATATAATCTTTTTATTTTATTTTTTTAGTTTCTTACGACTTATTGTCATAAGTCGGCCTACGTTGTCCCCCCATATCTAAGTACTAATGCTGTAACATGGAAATATTGTAAAACCAAACCATTTTTAAAAGAGTAACCATGAAGTTTCTTGCCGGTTCTTCTCCATAGGAAACGGACCAACCCGAACCGTGCACCTTTTGTCGACGTTTTATAAGTGCCCATGTAGGCCTATGTGAAATAAAAAAAATGATTTTGATTTTGAAACCAGCCCTTAGCGCCACCACTTGTCTTATTCACATTCGGTTTTGTTACAGGTGGCTTTAATTTTCGGAGTACATGGAGCTTGTCGTGGCAATGAAATTTTGAAAATAACTGTTTATAATGAAGTCGAAAATCACTCGAATGATTTACTGTTAGTAAAGCAAAAACAAAAATTAACCGATCCTTCGTAATCCGAGGAGAATACAAAACTATTGTACAGAAATACCTGGACCTGCGGACCAATCGGTTTTTCATCCGTTATTTAAATGGCAAGTGCTTCAAACAAGTTATGGGAAAAATAAAATTTCTAACAAGTCACAAGAAATCGCTACTTATTTGAAGTTAGCTGTAAACAGGACATTGTTTTCGTCTTACTTCTGCTACCCTTTTGGCTGATTCTGGAGCGGACTTAACTGTTCTCAAGTGACATGGAGGATGGAAGTCGAGTGCTGTAGCATAGAAGTCGTATAGAAGATTACATCGAGAACAAGTCAAAAACGTGTGAATGCATCGTGGAAAACATTAAATTGCAACCTTCAGTTAATCCATCCATGCCACTGTAGCCGCGCCCATCTTCATCCAAACAACGGGATTCACCGTCACATTTACCTCAAAATGAGCCAGATTCGGACCTTATTTCAAACACGTAGAATATAAAATCTACAACAATCTCTAATCCTAATAAAAATGTAAAAATAAATTTTCAAAATTGCGATAATGTCTCAAATGTAAATATAAGTTGTTAGTTGTTTTATTATTAGATACTATTTAATTTCAATTTAGTTGTTACCCTATGTTTTATTTAATAATAATATTACAATAAAATATTAGGGGCCTTTTATTTTCTCATAGTGGGAGATGAAAATTAGAATATATTTTTGGCACGGGTGACGTACTTTGAATCCCTCGCTACGTTCAGGATTCTACTAAAGAATCCCTCACTTCGCTCTGGATTCAAAAAAGCGCTCTCGCCGTTAAAATATTATTTTGCTCCCTTATGATACAATCTACTATTTTTCTTTTTTAATTTATTTAATAACTGGCTTCGCTCCAGTGGACCACCACACAGGACCCATATTCGGGATTAAAAAATAGCTAAGTCACTTAGAAATAATGTAGCTTTATATTGGTGAATTGAAGAAATCGTAGTTTCGGTGCCTCTTCGGTACAAACAAACAATAAAATCTTTCTTCTTTATAATATTATTAGTATAGATATATATATAGAAGTATAGATATAGATTAGTATAGTATTGGTATAAGTATAGATGTAATCAATTTCTCAATTGTACATTACTAATTATAACTATAGTAATATTGTGTAACTGTAACTAAGTATTAGCCCAAATGTTTGCATGTCACATTATTACGACTAAATGTTATGGATCTGTATTATTATTTATGTTATAACAAAAATTGTACCAATACTTTTGATTTGATTTGACCTAGAAGCAAAAATTCAAGACATGTGACATCCACCAACCCGCACTGGGCCCGCGTGCTGGATTATGGACCATTACCTCTATCACAGAGAGGATGCTGTTCCAGCAGTAGGAAGATTAAAAGGCTGATGATGATGATGACACAGAACATGCATGATTAAATTAATTCACCTAAAGCTCAAAAATCATATTCTGAAAATATAGTTTCCTGTTTACAGGAAACCCGCGAGCGCTAATGAGTTGTTATCAGGTACCCATTTTAATGAGGATAAACCCAAAGGAAGATTGTTTATCACAGACCACTCTTCCAACAGGAAAAAGCCACGTGGCCCCATGGTGTACCTGCTTATTTATACTTTCGTGTTTTCTGAACGTAATCGGTTATATATAACGAGCGCTCAACAGGAGCGGACGCACCATCTACCTCTGTTGACTCACCATAGTCTCACAGTCTTAATATAAAATGTTTAGAACGCGTGTGTTTTCATTACTGGCGCTATTCGTGGGACTGGCGCACTCATTCTCCTGGGGTGAGTATAAAAGCCTCAATCATAATATTAAATGTTTAAAAAAATAATGTCCAAATAATTAACGGTTACGGGTATTGTAATTACACCAATAAATGCTCATCAAAACATCTGTTTGAATTTGGTTAGCTAAATAATAAAAACAAAAAGTGAAAATTTATTGTTGTTTGTGTTTGTTTGTTGTTGTTTTAAATTTGACTCTTCAGATGTTTATTACCATCATTAGGATCTTATTGGACTTGGATGTTTATTTACTCATCTTTTTTTGGATTCGTTGAGAAAAAATAATTTTAATTTTAGAAGTCTGTGTATATGGTAGTATTTGACATTGGCTATGTTTTGTTCTGGAAGTCGGTTGTTGTACCAGGCGGACGTGATCGCTTGCGTTGGGTATCTGGAGGTTGTAAGGCTCCTGCACAAGCGCGTTGACGCCCTGTACCTATAGTTCAGTTTTCAAGAGTTCTGAAGCCTGGGAAGTTGATTGATGGCTGTTTAGTGTTGATAGGTGAAGGCTAGATATTCAGGAAATGAAGGACTTGATTCTTCATGACTATTTGCGATGTTTTTTCAGGGTCTTCAGAACTCAAAGTTGCGTGGAGAAAACTAATTACATGTCAATGGCTACAATTCGGTCAACGCGCATGCGTACTATCGTTGCTATCGTTCCAACCAACTTTACCGTAACGAGGACCGCGATCCTGATTTTGAACGCAAATCAGTTTTTTATTTACAAAAATTTTCATAATTTCTAAAACTTAGACTATAAATCAACAGAACCTCCCTTATTCCCAAAGGAATCACAATGTGTTATATATGGTTGGATGCGCCCTGAAATGCCCCATCCTTTGAACCCTCAACCAGGTCCGTAACTATATCCCCTGAAGAGATTCTTCAGGAAGAATAAGGGAGGAAGAGAATTGCTGTAGATTTTTCAACTTAGAAGCTATTGTCTGCTAAAACTATACAGCTTACTACTAGGATACTATATGGGTCTTGAAGTCCTGCCACAAGGCTATAGAAATATACCATTTCTATAGTTACATCTATATCTTCCAGGCGCGTAACTGCCTGAAAGTGTCAGACGGAAGAAAATGTAAGAATTTCTAACATTAAGTTAGGTTCTACTCAAGCTATCTGAGGGATCCCCACCCACCAAGTACCACTCAGTAGTTATCCAGACAGGCTACCCTATCGTAGCACTCTGGTGCGAGTAGCTGTAACCCTCGAAGTAGTATTCACCCTGGAAGGGACGACGCCGCGGGAAAACTATGGAATCTCGCAACCTGGCAAGACGGTTGTCTCCCCAACCACCAGAGCTAGGCTCCTTACAGAAGTGTGGTTGGGAAGGCAGAAAAAATTGACTATTGATTGGTGGTACCCTGATGGGTGTACCATAAGTCCTTCAGGTACTTTGGGTGCCGGGAAGTGGCTGAAGTTAGAAAGAATCTACTGCGCGGTCGTGTACAGTGACTGAATCTAAGAGCCTGCCGGCAAGTTCCCGAAGGTAATGCTTCAGAAAGCATATCAAAGACAAAGATATTTTATTTCAACTAGGCCACAAAGCGGCACTTTTGAACGTTAGTTACATTAAAATTTACAAGGAATAAAAATTGATTCTACCGTGCATCGATAATACTTCAGTCACCAAATGTGTCTGAATGCGGTGAGCCCGCTGACAAGCGCATAGAAACCTCTATACTGGTTCATACAAACACATTATCTCAAATAAGTGGTGTTTATATACTACGAGTAGAACTATATGAGTCTTATCTAATTACAGGGCCTAGGTACAAGTCTAGGTTACCTAGAAGTGCTAATTCGAGAATAACAAGTTTTCTGACCACTTATTTGAGGAAAATCTGTGTGTATACACCGTTCCAGGGTGAGATATATATATTCAGTCATAGACTTAGGGTAAATAGGCCACACCTAGATTGTGTTTCCCAAAAAAATAATGTGTGTAAAATAAATAACACAAAAGGTGCGCGAGTGAGACGCACCGTTACTTGAATTCCCGTTTTTATAGGGGTCTAGAAGAAAATATTTTTTTCAACACACTTGCTCATAAAGTGGCTCTAATTTCACCGCAATTAGGCACATAATGACACCTGTTATCAAACTGTGACTTTTTCATTGCTATTATTCACAAGTGAGTTATAGAGTTTTTTTTTTTAATTTATTGGTTGAGTTGCTTTGTTCTTAAAAAAAGTATCGATACAAAAAAGATCGTTCTCAATAGTACAAATGCAACACATTTCATGCAACTTCGTATTTAAATAGATAATTTCAACTTGTACGTGTTTAATAAATAAAACTTTCACTCAAATATAACTTTTGTTTTTGTCTGTAATAAAGAAAACTAGAAATTCGCCATTTTGTACGTGGCTAAAACGCTATCCGCGAAAAGCCAAAAAAAGAAAACTCATTCTTTTTAGTCTGTGGCCGATCGCTAGAGTAAAAATGTTCTGTGGTGGCGGATCGCCATTGTTAGATGCGCGCGCATAGGAAAACTGATTAATTTTGCCCGCCATTGCGAAAAAATTTCACAACTCGTTTTGTCTGTTGGAAATGATTATTTAGTATTTTTTTCTTCTCAAGTGTGTTGAAAAACGTCGTATGATACACGTGTGTATTGATGATTACTGTCTTCGGCTCTCTTAAGACCCTCGCCTGCCGGCTCGGGTCTCAATGGCGCCTCAGCGGTAATCACCAACGTTACACACTTGTACCATAATGTACTATTTCAACACACTTGCTCATAAAGTGGCTCTAATTTCACCGCAATTAGGCACATAATGACACCTGTTATCAAACTGTGACTTTTTCATTACTATTATTCACAAGTGAGATAAAGAGTTTTTTTAAATTTTATTGGTTGAGTTGCTTTGTTCTTAAAAAAGTTTCGATACAAAAAAGGTCGTGCTCAATAATACAAATGGAACACATTTCATGCAACTTCGTATTTAAATAGATAATTTCAACTTGTACATGTTTAATAAATAAAACTTTCACTTAAATATAACTTTTGTTTTTGTCTGTAATAAAGAAAACTTGAAATTCCCCATTTTGTACGTGGGTAAAACGCTATCCGCGAAAAGCCAAAAAAAAGAAACATCATTCTTTTTAGTCTATGGCCGATCGCCATTGTTAGATGCGCGCGCATAGGAAAACTGATTAATTTTGCCCGCCATTGCGAAAAAATTTTCACAGCTCGTTTTCACTGTTGGAAATGAGTTTATTTGTATTATTTTCTTCACAAGTGTGTTGAAAAACGTCGTATGATACACGTGTGTATTGATGATTACCGTCCTCGGCTCTCTTAAAACCCTCGCCTGACGGCTCGGGGCTCAATGGCGCCTCAGCGGTAATCACCAACATTTCACACTTGTACCATAATGTACTATTTATTTACCTATGCTATTACATACATATCTTATGCTAGTGACGCCTCGTCGCGAACAGTTGTCATTTTTGTATCACCTTTTAGTTACAGTAAAACCGGTGACGTGTTTTTCTAGTGATGAATACAAAATAAACAGACCATAATAATTTTCGCTATTGTAAAGAATATAATTATTTTGATTTTTCAGAAATCGTCGAGGGTAGAGACGAACAACTATACTTTTATAACAACGGTAAACTTACGCACGCAGAAAACATCCCAACGGCTTATAATATCCGAGCAATAACTTACGATCCAGTACACAACAGAGTGTTCTTTGTCAGCAATATAGAACCAGAACCGATGTGTACCACGAAAATATCTCTCTTTGACATAGCAACGAGTAAAACACAAACTTTGTTTAGTGATCCAGACTGCGTATTTATTCTAGCTTACGACCCCGCTACAGAGTCTCTCTTTTGGAGCGAAGCACTTGATTATAATATTTACATTTTTTCATTGAAACCTGGGTCTAACCAAGCAGGTCGTGCATATGAAGTAATAGATGCGAATGGCTTAGCTCGTGATATGACCATAGACAGCTGTGCAGGGTAAGTTACTTATAAATAGTTTAAGAATTCTCCAAAATGCATATTGAACTATGTGTAAGGTTTAAAGTTTTTACAAATTACAGGTATATTTACTGGATAACTGACAATACGATAGAAAGGGTTCGGTTGGATGGCTCCGAAAGAGAAGTTTTAATAAACAGTACTGTTCATTCGCGAGCAGGCTTGGCCATTGACCATCAGACACAGAAAATATACTGGACTGAAAGAGAAAGACAGGCTAAGTTTCAAATGATAATGGCAGATTTAAATGGAAAGAATAGAAAAATATTACCTTTTAAAATAAACGAAAGTTTTATAGAAGAATTCAGGTTATCAAAAGATTTCATATTCTGGTGGGATTTTCAGACCGGAGCAATTTGGAAATTACAAAAAGATCCATCGAACGCTGTGAATATGGAACCAAAACTGTATAGTTATTCAGATTATGAATGTGTGACTTGCCATCACTTAGCAGCCAACTATTCAATTTACGAAGACACGCGGGGATTAAACAACTGCGAAGCATTAAAAAATTTGACGCCGGATAACTCAGTGCCTGGTGAGAGATGCGACGTCTCAATCTGTCAGTACTATTGTTTCCAAGGAGATTGTAGTGTCACTGCCGAGGGGAAACCTAAATGCAGGTAAAAAAAAACATCTCATTTAGGACTAGTGAATATATTGATGCCTGTTATTGCTACTTTACAACGGGATCTATCTTGAAATCACAAGATTACCAGAGCCCGAAATCCAGTTTGCCTGTTCCAACTACTCACAAATAATTGTTGGTTGTCTCGTTTACGTAGTTACCCTGATTCATAACTTCATTTTTTCAGATGTAATGCCGGTTTCTCTGGGGAGAGATGTGAAGTAAACGTGTGCCATAAACATTGCTTCAACAATGGCATCTGTTCCCTGAATGAGGAGGATGAACCAATCTGTCAATGCACAGCAGATTATGAGGGTCTAAGATGCGACGTTTCCATCTGTAAGGACTATTGTTTGCAAGGAAACTGCAGTGTTGGTACCGAGGGACAACCAAAATGCAGGTAAAACATGTTATCCATGTAATTTGTTGGATAAAAAAAGTTAATTGAAAAACCAGAAAACCTAACTGCTAAAGAAGCGAACTAAAAACACGTAAAAAAGAAGAAAATCATGATCGCTGTTCGGGTTTTTTAATTTACTTATTAACTTCTTTTATTTACCTATAACTTTTAAAAGATAACATATTTTTGAAATCACCTCTTAAAACCCTTTATTTGGATACCCCACACGATAGGTTATGGCGGCCAAAACCCGCCCAATTTACTATTTTCCAATAATAAATGAAGCCAGTGACAATCGCAAGGTTAAGACGAATCGATTGACGTAAGGATCATCAAAATCGGCCAACGCGTTTGGTCTCTAGAACGCCACATAGGAACACATATACATACATACATACATAGACTGATAAACACATTACCCTCCTTCGGCAGTCGGGTAAAAAATAATAACACGCTGGCTGGTACAACCTTGTCTTAAATTATTATTTTTTGTTATTTTAGTTGTTATGCTGGTTACTTTGGGGAAAGATGCGAGGTCGATGCGTGCCATAAACATTGTTTAAACAACGGAGTCTGTTCTCTTAATGAGGAGGACGAACCAGTGTGTCAATGCACAGAGGATTTTGAGGGTGAAAGATGCGACGTTCAGTCACAATCCAGAAACGAAACAGTAGGTCAATCTTGTTCGAACTTATCAAAAATTTGTGATGATGATGCATGCAGCAAGGTTATTTACCAGAAAACAAAAGAGAGAGAATACTGCGACAGTGACTTTCGGGTGGAAATGCGTGAAAACATATCTGCATTGAAAGATCAGATAAATGATATATATACTGTAATCAAAAACTCAACCAAGACATTCTTAGCAGAACACAAAAACATAAATGACAAAATCTCACAATTGCAACAAAAGTGAATATTTGGATTTTATTGTTCTTTTTTTTTTAAATTGTCCCCTTGTTTATTGTATTGCTATAATAATTAAAAAAATTATAAATTTCATAACGAGGGTTCAAGAGCTTTTTGAATTAAGCGACCGTTTTTGTACTTTACAGGAGAGAATTTAAAAGTTTCATTTTTAGGAGAAAAAAATTATTATGAAAATAGCTTTAAATTTTTTGGAAAAATGTTCTATATTGTTTTTCATTACAAAAAATTTAGTCGAGTTTTAATTTTTATTAAAGCTGTTATCACCAGAAATAAATGACGCTTGATACAAAATTACCTCAAATCACTTTTAATTAGAAACAGGCAAAACGATTCAAACGCCATATGTTACGAAATTTATGTCAGGACAAACACCTTAAGGTTAAACTAGTCGACGGCACGAACTATTTTGTGCGCGAGGTTAAAATGCATGCTATCTCATCCCACAACACGTGCGAAATATATAGATGCTGTGATGAGCAGTAAGAAGCTAGTTCGCGTACGAATTAGCACTTCTGCAATCTTTTATCGAAATGGATGATGATTTAGGACGAAAACGAGCGCGCAAAATTTTATAAACAGACCTTTGGGAGTCTAGATTTCATGAAAAAACTACTAAATGTATCTGATCAAAATAAAATTATTTGGATTGTTGAATTACTAATCTATCCCTGTATGGAGGCCGTTTTTTAATTTTCCTTCTTCTTATGGTATTTATTTGCGCCCAAAGATACGTTAAAATTAGTGTTGAAATATGGAACTTTCGACGCTCATAACTTTCAAATATTTTTATTTTTTATTTTTTCGGTTCCATACAGGGCTAGATAATGATGAGACAAATTGATATCTTTTTTTATTTTGAAAGTACATCGTCAAACAGTGGAGTAATCTCTAGACTACGTTTGTATGGAAGAATTTTTGACTTGTGTATCCTTAAGTCAAAATCACAAAAAAATTGTCCTTATGAAGTCCATCTTTTGTAAAATTGTATAAAAATTGTGTCACATCAATCACATCAGATTAAACTAGATGTAAATTTAATGATGTTTCAAGCGACAAAAAAGTGCTCAGAACGCCATGAAAGCAGCGCAAAAAAATGTGACGAATCCGAATATGTATCTCAATATTGGCTAGGATTTCGCTTCATCCAAATAGCCCGTGAACCCTTGATAAAGTATAATTATGGACTCGGAGCCCATTCCACGTTGCCTGGAAGAAATCACGGAACACGATAAGGCCGCCATTTGTTTTTTGTTTAAAAATTATTTTGGTAGGTAATGGTAAGGTAATGTTGGTACCTACTAATAACCATTTCGACTGGTCTAATAAAATATTTCATTTTTTTTTAATTATTTTCCTGGCCTACAATAAAATATAATGTTTTGCTGCTGTATTTTATGAAAATCATTTATTTTTTCACATAGGCCTACATGGGCACTTATAAAACGTCGACAAAAGGTGCACGGTTAGGGTTGGTCGTTTCCTATGGAGAAGAACCGGCAAGAAACTCCATGGTTAATCTTTTAAAATATGGTTTGGTTTTACAATATTTCCATGTTACAGCATTAGTACTTAGATATGGGGGGACAACGTAGGCCCGACGATAAGTCGTAAGAAACTAAAAAAAAAGGTTATATATTATATAAAAAAGATAACAAATGTTAACTAGCATATAGAAGGCCTACAATGTTCACACATTCACAAAACAATCGTTAAAGAATCTATATAAAGATAAAAAATATAACAAGACTAAATTTAACATGTGACACAAATTTTGTAATCAGTGCTGTAACTATTCTTAGCAAAGGGCTATAAAGATGATTGAGAACCATTGTAAAAAGTCTAATTAAAAGAAAGAAAACGAGAAAAATGAGATTGAGAATAGTTAAAACATCCAGATATTTGTGCCGTTTATGAGTTACCAGGGAAGCCGCATGCGCAGGAGCTACAGCCAAAAAAAATATCTTCAACATAGTCCTCGATTTTATAATATGCTTTTTTAATAAGGATTTTTTGATGTAGTTTTTGAACTTTCCATGTTATAAAAGCGTATACGGTTTATAAGAAAATACTTCAGTTGCGCGCGCGCAGTCTTAGCGAGCGGTCGATTTAGCTGTTGACGACTTACGCGATTGTAACTTTTTTTCGCTTACCCTCATTTTTTATTAATTAATGCTACATGATGAGTGAAAATGTAGTGTTTTGTGACTCAAATGGAAGTGAGATAATGGAAGAGGATCTTGAGTTGGAGAGCGAGCAACAAGTAAATTTAAGGATGCAAAGGGAGGAAAGTAAGGATTTAAATAAAGAACTACAAGTATTACCAGAGAAGAGAGGCAGACAGGAGGATGATGAAGAAACAATTGAAGTTGATGATGGATTCATAACTATAAAGCGTGGGAGTAAACGACCAGCACGAAGAAATTCAATAAACTATGAAGAATTAGAATTGAGATTTTAGAGTAAAAAGGTGAACGGCCGATTTTGTACCGCATACTTTTTTTGTTGTTCGGTTATAGAATTTGTACCACTTATTAAGGCAACTAAGCCATTTATTTTCATGTAAGTTTACTATTTTTAGAACTTCGGATTAATTCATAATAACAATAAAAACATTTTAATAAATAAACGTAATAAAATCGTAAACTAAACGCAGTTAAGTTTATAGAAGTTGCCTTATGTAAAATAACACAAATATTGAAATGATAATTAATTAATTAGAAATAGAAATAACATTAAATATAATCAAACTGTTGCAGTCCGCTGCTGGACATAGGTATTTCCTAATGCACTGAGTAGGTACGATCCTCATCTCAATCTACCTACTTAATGATAAGTAAAACACTACAAAGATAGCAAAAAACAATTTAGAACATTTACTTTACATATTATGTAACAATATGTAAAATTTACCTGTATGCAACAATTTACTACATTGGTACACTAGTACATAACCTTAAAAAATAAATCTGGTTATAACTTTTACGTCCCAAGTTTAAAAAATCTAAGAATTAAAAAAGGGATTATCTATGATATCAACTACCAATTAAAACAAAACGTATCCCAAAACACGAAATTTTATTAGCGGTACGAAACTCCCATACAAGCCTGCCATTCGCCTTTGAAACCCAAAGAGCATATTGTGTGTATTACGGCCAAAGAAACACTGCCGAGACAGTTTGGGATGGCAAAACGTTTGAGAGTCCATAATATAGGAAATATAATTGAATTAGTGTACAAAAATCCTTATAGGGCTTTAGTATATTTTAACAACAAAGAAAATGCAGTAAAGATGTTAAATTGTGAGAAAATATTAGGCAACTTGGAGTGTAATGTTAATATAGTAGGTGAATCATCGTTATGCTATGGTATACTTCGGCAGGTGGACTTAGAAATAGAAGATAAAGAAATATTAGAAAACCTTATATGTGATTTCGAGATTACATCTGTGCATGTAGTATAAAAGTCCTAAAAAAAAGAATTTAAAAAAAATAAAAAAGAGAAGACTTGCTAGTTTTAGTTAATCTAAATTTGAGTATTACAATTTCGTGCGTACTGCGTGTATTTAAATTATGGAAGTCGCTTCTAGTTTCAAAGAGCCCTCGATTTTTGCGAACATATGAAATACATTCCAAAATATAAAGTGAAAGCAGAGTCAGTATATCAATCTTTTTCTCTCAAAAAAGCTTCTCTCCTCCTACCACCTGTATGCAGACGATTTACAAATCTACAAAACAAGCTGCCCTTGCAGAGTTAGCTGATGCAATTAATACAATAAATAAGGATTTAGCAACAATTTGTGAATGGACTGAGGCAAATTGGCTTCAGGTAAATCCGTCGAAGACCCAGGTCATAGTTGTTGCCGATGCATTCCACCAGCTTTTACGACAAATCTTTTACGGTTCAAGCGGTGCGATTGTGGAATGCTTTGCCTTTGTCAATAAGGCGTGCTCAATCTCTGCCCATTTTTAAAACTATTAATTATTAATGTAACACACCTAATTACTATGAACCTTAATATTCATGTATAATGTATCTTACAACTAGCGCCATCTGCGTTCAAAGCTTTAAACTGCTATCGATTACGATTCCTTTGAGGAACGTAAGTAGTAGAGGACTCACTTAGTCAACTTCATTGACTGCATTGCAAGTGGTTCGCAGTAGTACTACTAGATGTCGCTGTTTATTGGTGTCTTAATCCTGAAACGCGGTGTTAAAATTTACCCCCGTTTAAAGACTTCGACGGATTATGGTCGTTCGTCAATGCAATTACCAACTAGCAGAAAAGTGCATCTGCGGATCCTCGTCCTACTTGGAAAGGTCACGTAGAACATCCCTGTCAGTTGGATTTTTGGCTTAGAGGGCTAAGTACCCCGCCTTCGTCCAAGCGGACTTGGCTGTGTGTACTACGCCTTATTGTAATACTAAACCTTGTATCTTTCCTACTTGGAATAAACACCTGCAAATAATCATCAGTGTTTCCTTCGAACCTGTGACGTCAACACGACACCTACCCCTACAAACTGGCGCCCAACGTGGGGCAAGACTGCAAACCCCTACAAACTGGCCCAACGCGAAGCAAGAAGACGAACCAAAGTACGTCACACGTTCCGGACGAATCACAACTACAAGTGTCAGTAAGAAAGCAGAGATGCCTATCCTACACTGATAACTCGGTTAACTACCACGACTGTGCTGCGGCAGGCAGACGAAACAAAGCCCTATACCCTCAAGACCAATGCCAGTAGTTAAGCACCTGGAGCAGTTCTGGTCCAGGGGGAGAAGGAAGATGATCATCCCATTAGAAGATTGTTGCCCCAGAAAGAAGATCATTGCCGATAAGCCTTTACCTGGAGACAAAAGAGGACGCGGACGTCCTAAGAAACAATAATGCCCTATTATTCAGTCCTTCACGCCGAGACGTCTTTGAGGACTGAGGGGGAGATTGTAACACACCTAATTACTATGAACCTTAATATTCATGTATAATGTATCTTACAACTAGCGCCATCTGCGTTCAAAGCTTTAAACTGCTATCGATTACGATTCCTTTGAGGAACGTAAGTAGTAGAGGACTCACTTAGTCAACTTCATTGACTGCATTGCAAGTGGTTCGCAGTAGTTCTACTAGATGTCGCTGTTTATTGGTGTCTTAATCCTGAAACGCGGTGTTAAAATTTACCCCCGTTTAATGACTTCGACGGATTATGGTCGTTCGTCAATACAATTCCCAACTAGCAGAAAGGTGCATCTGCGGATCCTCGTCCTACTTGGAAAGGTCACGTAGAACATCCCTGTCAGTTGGATTTTTGGCTTAGAGGGCTAAGTACCCCGCCTTCGTCCAAGCGGACTTGGCTGTGTGTACTACGCCTTATTGTAATACCTTGTATACTTCCTACTTGGAATAAAAATCTGCAAGTAATCATCAGTGTTTCCTTCGAACCTGTGACGTCAACACGACACCTTCTCTTACATTAACTATTTATTATGAATTAACTATTATTTACTCTCTTTAGTAGTTGTTTTCTTGATTTCTATGTTTTTGTTCCATACTTATAACTGTATATATTTTTATACATAGTATATTTATATATATATGTATTTATTTTATATATAAATAGTACACCAATAGACTACCTACAGTACTTTCTTTCCTTTCTTTTTTAAAATCCATCCAAATGTTGTCTTGAAAAGATCGCTTTTAGCGATAAGGCCGCCCATTGTGTCACCCAGTGTAATTTTTCTTCATCTATACTTTCTGTAACTTATATGGTGTACATAATAAAGAGTATTCTATTCTATTCTCTTTAAATTTATCTCTGATTGACTCGCGAGGACCCATTTTATAGATCGCGCGGATTGCCCTCTTTTGTAAGATGAAAACTGAGTCAACATATTTATTTATTTATTTATTTAGGCAAACCAACTAAATACACACAAGGACATTCAAAATACTTATCATTAACAAATATAATAGCACTGCATGCATCTAAATTATAGGTAAGCACAGCAATTTATTTAGATCTCACTACACAATAATAATTAATGGTGGATAACAATAACAATAATATAAATAGCAATGATAACAATGACAATGATATTATAATTATATAATTATCAAATTGAATTTTAAATTAAATTAGATAAGATTGATTGAATTAAATTAAAAATTAAAAACATAATACAAAAATAACTTACTCACAGAAGAAAAATAATTTAATAGAAATATTACTGAGGAAAAATTACATTTTATTGAGCACAGCTCTTTTAAACTTAGTGATGCTGCCTGAAAATATGTCGAAGTCAAAATCGTGAAAAATGTCATTACATTTTCTGAGAATATAGGAAAGGGGGGCATTACTCCCATACTTGGTTTTGCGACTTACAGGAGCAAAAGGTCTATAAATATGGAGTCTTGCTGATGACCGGGGCGTATTTATATTAATTGATGATAGAAGCTGTGAGCAATCCACTCCTTGATTTAATAACTTGAATAAAAAAATTTGACCAGCGAAATCTCGACGCCAGTGTAAAGATTTCATTTTAAAGTAGCTCAGTCTATCTTCATAGTTTTTAACTAAATCTTCATAGTTTTTTATTTCTTATACCTGCTTTATAAGAGAGTCTTTTTATAAATTTTCTTTGAACTCTTTCGATGCGTTGAATGTGGATATTATGTACTGGGTACCAGACGATGGAGCAGTATTCTATATGACTACGAACCAATGCAGAAAACAAAATTTTCAGTGCTGCCAAATTACTAAATTGTCTTGTGTTACGGTTTAAAAATGCTAGCATTCTATTGCTTTTATTAATAACGCTTTCGGTGTGCGTTTGAAATTTCATTTCAGAGTCGATGATGATGCAAAGATCCCTAACTTCAGACACTTTATTTAAAATTTGGTTCCTAATCATGTATGTAGAATTAAATTTATGTTTTTTACGAGAAAATTTGATATGATAACATTTACTAATATTAACTTGCATGTTGTTCTTCTCACACCATTCACAGAGCCTGTCAATATCCCTCTGCAGAAAAGTTTCATCGTTCCTTGTCGTTACAACCCTATAACATTTCAAATCGTCGGCATACATTTCAAAGTGAGAGATTTGTATAGAATATTTGATGTCATCTACAAACATTATAAATAATATTGGGCCAAGATGTGTCCCCTGTGGTACTCCACGTGGGCGTGAAGGTGTAGTGTCCATTCACTACAACCCTTGCTTTTCGGCCAACTAAGTAAGATTGGAACCATTTCAAAAGTGACCCATGAACACCGTAAGTGATTTTGAGCTTTTGTAGCAATATACTATGGTCAACCTTGTCAAAAGCCTTGCTGAAGTCGCTATAGATGGCGTCAACTTCATTGCCGTCACTCAAGAAAGCCAGGGTACGTTCGACAAAGTTGGTCAAATTTGTGGCTGTTGATCGATTTCTGAAGAAGCCATGTTGATGTTCCGTAATAGATCCTCTGATATGCCAATTCATGATAGGACACAAAAGAGACTCGAAAACCTTAGCCAACGTAGGCAGTATACTAATAGGCCTATAATTGCATACATCAGTCTTATCCCCCGATTTTGGAATTGGTATTACTATGGCCTCCTTCCAGATCGTCGGAAAAAACTCCCTCAGATAACGATCGGTTGTAAATTATACTCAAAGGTTTAGATAAAACATCAGCACACTCCCTCAAAAACAGTGGAGGTATACCGTCAGAGCCCGGCCTTTTAGCGACATCCAAGTTCTTGAGTTTATTCTGTATGCTAGTTTCAGATAGTGTTATTTGATGTAAGCTGTTACTATTGCTGGATTTATAAATACATGCAGGGTCTGAATCGTCACTGGAAACAGGGCTGTATACCGATGCAAAGTTCTCCGCAAATAAATTTGCTATGCTTATGCCGTCGGTCGCAGCCCTATCATTTAGCCTCATATATCTCGGTATAACGCTTTTGTTATCGCGTTTGTTTTTTATGTATGACCAAAAATACTTTGGATTTTTAATGACATTACTTTGTACATTTTGTAAATAATTCTGATACAATTCTTTTATTTTTCGGTTAGATCGGTCCTTAAGCAATATATACTCAAATTCATCACGTTTATTTTTATACTTCCTTTTCTTTTAGTATTTTTATTAAACTGTTATTGTACCAGACGGGATATGATTTTTTACCAGTATTCCGTCGTGGGACCAATTCAGCAATAATCTCCCGCAACACAGATTATAAAGCAGTAACCGACATATCCACGGTATCCGATTTTAAAACAATGTCCCAATCAGTCTTCTCAAGACGATTTCTTATTTCACAATAGTCAGCTTTATGGAATTTATAAATGTTAGTTACTTTATTCGGAAGTGTCTTAGGAAGGTTGAGATGAATGGTGATCTGCAAAGGTGGGTGATAATCATCGACTCTTGATATGGAATCACAGGACCGAGTTACCTCGATCGGATAAACTAAATTAGATATGACTAGGTCTAGAATCCTATTCTGTTTATTTTGGATTGAGTTATACTGGTATAGGTCGTTAGATGATAAGAATTCTATAAAAGTTTTACTTATATTATTGGTGCCGATATTTGGAATCGCATGTGATGATGATTTTGTCCATTCTATATTGCTCAAGTTGAAGTCACCTATTATAATTACGGGTGCATCATCAATTACACTACTAACCTTACTGGTAAAGTAAGTTATAAGATTAGTGTTTACCGGCGGAGCCAAATAAGTGGCGCACAAGTGATTTTTTTTAGATGTTTTAAAAGCACGATTAGTTGATAAACCTAGTGTCACCCATAAATCCTCACAACAAGACTCGAATGCTGCATTTCTAAAAGCATTTATAGATCTACGCACTGCGATCAGTACACCACCACCCTCCTTGCCCCCAGAAAAAGTTCCCGACTGTCTATCTCTTCTAAAAATCTGATTTGTTAGCTAAAGTGAGGTGTTCGCTTACATAAACTGGGGATTGCTTGTCTCCGTACCCCAGTAACTTGGTGTTCAATTTTTTGTTGGGGTTCGATCTGTTGTACAGGGAAATTGCTCCAAGCAGATTATCACGCTTAATTTTGCTTGGTAGCTTGCAAATAACTGCTCTCGGTTGATTCAACGACGCGTTCAGTTTCTGTACCCTAGCACAAGACAATATCTCAGCTTCCGCTAGAGGATAAGACACAACGTTGCTCAGTTGTACTAACGTTTTGACAAGGTTCTCTTGCTTATGCTCGGGTAAACAGTGTATTTCTATGTTGTTTTGTCTAGCATCTTGCTCCAATTGTGCAATTCTAAGTTCCATCTCTGTCACCTTCTTAATCAGACAGCTATTTTCACTGCGCAGACATTTTACCTCTTCATTGCAAGCTTTAAATTGAGCCGTCATGTCCTCAAAGTCAGCGTTCATAAATTTTATTGATTTTTCGAAGCTAAGGATCTCCTCTCTCATGGATGAAAATTCATCGTTCAGAATTTCCTTGATTGCGGCGCGTGTTTCTGTTCTTATAATCTCTATAATTTCGGAGCGCAGCATGGATTTAGAATCTTCACCCTGATCAAAATTATCTCGTTTCCTTTTGTAGCGACAAGTTACGTTCATCGTTGTTGGCTCATAATTTGGTTCGGAAATGCTAATGTTTGGTTCCGATTGATGGTGAATGAGAGATGACTGTCGCTGCTGGCTTGAAGAATCAGATACAACAGGAGAAACCGGAGGTGACCGATTTGACGGCATTGTAACTAAATATTGTATTTATTCGAAGAAAAATATATAAAAGTGAATATTGTTGAAAAATGCTTTTGTTTTGAACTCGGGACGTCTTGTATGATATAAGCAGAACTTTAGAAAATACAAAAAGAGTATCACTTGGTAAGATTTGAACCCGGTGCCACTGGGTTCTATTATATGCTACTGATCTTTTGCCTCAATGTATGGACCGAAGTTGAGGGTAGATGTCACCGTAACACCAAGAAGTACGAGGTGGTCTGTTAACGGCACGGTTACACCACGGAAAGAAGGAGCCGGATGGAATTGGCTCTTTTTAGCGGAAAAAAGACACGCCTGGGTCTTAGCAGCATTGAAACTGACCAGATTGGCATCACCCCATTCGGAGACCGCCGTCAAGGACAGGTTCAAGCGTTCAACCATGGCCTCCCGGAGAGACCGAACCTGAGGCCCAGTAGCCCGTGCGCCGGACACGTATCTCTCAGCAACAGTGCTGTCGTCTGCGTACCCAAAGGTTCCGGGTTTTAGCAGATCATTAATGTGCAGCAAGAATAATGTTGCCGAGAGCACTGACCCCTGAGGGACTCCGGCGTTGATATCTAACTGACCGGACGAGCAGCCGTCGATAACCACTCGGATGGATCGATCCCTCAGGAAGTCCGCAATCCAATCACACAGACCACTAGGCAGACCGAAGGAAGGAAGCTTACCAATGAGGCTTTCGTGCCAGACCCTGTCGAAAGCCTTCGAGATGTCGAGGGAGACGGCTAGCGCTTCCCCGTGGCTCTCGATGGCCTCGCTCCAGATGTGAATGGCATACGCTAGAAGATCCCCAGTGGACCGATTTCGGCGGAAGCCGTATTGGCGGTCACTGAGGATGTCGTTCGCTTCTAGGTATGTCTGAGAATATAATAATACAGAGTAGCAGTGGTGGAATTTAGTGTATTTGTTCAGATAGAATATCTAGATGATTGACGGTTGATTGTACATAACTACCGTAAAAACTAGGTAGCATAGCTGTTAAAGCCTCTTTGGACAGAGCACTATAGTAATACTGGTAGCTGTCTAGCATGTTACAGCTGCAGTGACATAATTTATGAAGTGTTGTTGTGTCAGTTTGGTGTTTTGTCTAGTAGTGGTGTCTAATTAAAAATAACTCTGTTTACGACTTTAATACATCTTATACATTTTCCTGATAAAAGTCTTTCACTGGAAAAGGTACCTGCTTTAGGTTATGGGACCAACATAACCAGGATACCCAAGATAAAACCCGAAAAATAAAACAAAAGTTTTTGTTTTTTCGGCGCTGTCAAAATGGAAAATTTTACCACCACCAAAATTCAGATCGGTCAGCTCATGGGTAGCCAGAATTGGGTTACATGGAAGTACAAGGTCTCCATCATGCTGCGAGGCACAGAAGGTGCCATGGAGGCGGCAGAAGGAAAACTTAGAAAGCCAATTTTAGGAACCGGCGATGGTGCACTGATGGCCTATAATGCAGAATTATTAAAATATAGGAAGGCAGACAGCAACGCTCTACTTATCATAACAAGCAACATGACCGAAGAGAATCTAATGAAAGTCATGCGATTTGAAACAGCAAACGAAGTATGGCAGGAACTTCACCGCTTGTTTGACGGTCAATCAGAAGACAGGGCATACACATTATGCATGCAATTCTTTAGCTTCAAAAACAATTCTGCGGATGACGCATCAACTATGATGTCGAAACTTAAAAACATTTGGAACAATTTGAATGCGGAAATTTTGAAGACCGATCCTAACATGAAGTTGCCGGAAATGTTCTTGATCTGTAAAATTTTAGATTCCCTCAATGAAAAATTTTTCAGTTTCTAATCAAGTTGGATGCTGCTAAACAAACAAGAGAGGACAATTGAATCACTGACAGCACAACTGTGCGGGTATGAGAGGGCGCTAGGTGGTCATATTGAAGAGACTCAGGAAGTGCTCGTCTCTACATCAAAGGTGCAGCATAAATCGCAGTCAAGAGACGAGAACATAAGATGCAGGTACTGCTCAAAAATAGGCCACCGCATTAAAAATTGCAAGCAGTGGATTAATGATGGCAGACCGAAGAAACCTACACAGTCCTCGTCCAAGCAGCAGCAAGTGCAGAATATAACGCTGATGATTTACACTTGCTCTGAAGAAAACGACACAGAAAATTGGTATGTAGATAATGGTGCTACGACTCACGTCACCAATAGGGGAGACATATTCACATATTTTGAGGACTTTGGATTGAACCACACCGTTACAACAGCAGATGGAACTGTAGTACCTGCAAAAGGGAAAGGGTCTGTGGTAGTTCAAACCAAAGTTAACGGCAAAACTATGAATTTAACTCTGAGTGATGTCTGGTATGTACCGAAGCTTACCACGAATTTGATATCTATATTGGCTGCACAAGATAAACTGCAAAATAGTACATTTATTTCCACCATGAAAGAGTGCAGGTTGGAATTAAACGGTCAGATTTTAGTAGTTGGAAACAGGAACCAGAGTGGAGGACTGTATAAGTTACAAATGAAGACAGTTCTGCCAAGCAAACCTGTAGAGATTAATGCTGTTAACCCATCGAGCTTACTCCAGTTATATCATGAAAGATTTGGTCACCAGAACAAGAAATACATCAAAGATCTTGTCAAGAGGGAACTGGGGATTAATCTAAATGATAAAAATGATATACAGTGCGAAAGCTGCATTTATGGCAAGGCACATCGTCTTAAATTTGGCAAAAGAGAAAGAGCTAGTATGCCTGGAGAACTGGTTCATGCCGATGTATGTGGACCATTCCCTGAAAGTTACTCGAAATGCCGCTACTTTCTTCTTTTAAAGGATGACTTCTCCTCGTTTCGTCATGTTTATTTCATTCGAAACAAAAATGATGTAAAAGACAAGATTATTCAATTTCTTAAAGAAGCCAAAAATGCTGGACATACAGTCAAAACGCTATTGAGCGACAATGGCGGGGAGTTTAATAATAAAGCAGTTCGGGCAGTACTGAACAGGCAGGGAATAATCCAGCGGCTCACGATGCCATACACGCCCGAACAAAATGGGTGCGCAGAAAGAGAGAACAGGACTCTTGTGGAAACAGCTCGTTCATATATGCACGCAGGAGACGAGTTATCACAGGCCCTGTGGGCAGAGCTTATTAATACAGCTGCATACGTCCTCAATCGCACGGGACCCACAAGAGAAGAAGGGAAAGTACCGTATGAGCTGTGGCATAAGAAGAAGCCTAAGATTTCACACTTGCGCGTGATAGGGAGTGAATGTTTCTTTCACATTCCTAAACAAAAAAGGAAAAAGCTAAATAAGAAGGCTCTAAAAGGCAGACTTATTGGATACGATAACGATGACGGATATCGCATCTGGAATGGCAAACAGACCGAAAGATCTAGAGATGTCACTTTTTGTCCAACCATGGAATTGAGAATCCCAATGGCCTTAGGACCTGGTCCTCGGGAAGCAGAGGGAGTGATCTTGCCGGAAGATGATTTGCCGCAACATAAAGCTTATAGCGAAAATGATGATCATGTACATAATGAAGTTTTGGGAGATAGCAACGAAACCAGAGAGGATGAAAGTGCTTACGAAGAGTTCGTTGACGCTGACGAAGAGTTAGAGATAGTCGAACCACCGTTGTTAGATGCGAGATCTCGATACAACTTACGCGATCGAACTTGCCTCTCACGTCCTAAGAAGTTCGAAGACTATGTGTGCTTCATAGGCACAGAATGTTTTCCCGAAACATACACAGAAGCCATTGAAAGGGGTGACAGCGCAGAGTGGGTCAAGGCAATGACGAGTGAAATGAATTCTCTGAAGAAAAATGATGTATGGACACTCTGTAAGCTGCCTAAAGATAAAAAGGCACTCCCTTGCAAGTGGATCTTTCGCATCAAGCGAAACCCAGACAGCAGTATCGACAAATATAAGGCTAGGGTAGTAATGAAAGGTTTCAAGCAACGGAAAGGAATCGATTACGAACAGACTTATAGTCCAGTTGCTAGAATGGCCACCATCAGAGCCTTATTAAGTGTCGCAGCCAAGGAAAAATTATACTTGACGCAGTTTGACGTATCAACGGCATTCCTCAACGGCAAGCTGCAGGAAGAAATTTACATGCAGCAGCCGGATGGATTCAATGACGGAACTTCAAATGTATGTCAACTTAAAAAGAGTTTATACGGACTCAAGCAGGCTCCCAGATGCTGGAACTCATGCTTTGAGGAGATTTTATTAGATAAAGGATTTCAGCAAAATGCAGCTGATTGTTGCCTATTCACGAAGAAAATAGGTGACAAGAAAATCCTGATAACTCTGTATGTGGACGATGGGCTTGTAGCCACTACAGATAAAAATTTGGCAAACCAATTCCTTAAAGAATTAGGGGATACTCTGAAAATCACAAGCAAGCCAGCGTCTCATTACCTTGGTCTTGAGATAGCACAGTCGAAAGATGGCTCCATTACAATTAAACAAGAGTCATACACCAAAAAGATACTGGAACGTTTTAGGATGTCAGAATGCAATCCAGTTTCAACGCCAATAGAAACGACTTCTCAAGCAGGGAAAGTTACCAATGTAAAGGAAGAGAAGAACTTTCAGTACAGAGAGGCAGTAGGTACGTTAGCGTACTTAATGACAGGGACGCGACCTGATATAGCGTATGCAGTCGGACTAGTTTCAAGAAATCTGGAAAACCCGACACATGAAGATTGGCTACGTGTTAAGCGCATTATGCGCTACATAAAAGGGACTTGTTCTTTTGGTATAACATATAAAGTAGAACATTGTTCCAACCTAATACAAGGCTATAGTGATGCGGATCATGGAGGAGACCAGCAAACAGGTCGCTCTACAACGGGAGTTGCATGTCTCTTTGCTGGAGGAATAGTATCATGGTTAAGCAAACGACAATCTTCAGTCGCGATCTCAACTACCGAAGCTGAAATAGTAGCAGCAAGTGAAGGCGCTCGTGAACTCGTGTGGCTCCAGAGAGTATTCAGCTCACTTACTAACATGGACGGAGTACCCACATTAAAAGTAGACAATGAAGCGGCCATACGTCTTGCATACAATCCAGAGTTCCATAAGCGGACCAAACACATCCGACTGAGACATTTCTTCGTAAGAGAAACTGTACAAGACGGACTTGTGGATGTACAAAAGACCGGCACTGCTACTCAATTGGCAGATATTATGACCAAGGCAGTTCCTAGGCCAAGACTTGTTAAAATCCGAGATGCCCTGGGTATACAATGCCATACAGCTAAGGGAAAGTGTTAAAGCCTCTTTGGACAGAGCACTATAGTAATACTGGTAGCTGTCTAGCATGTTACAGCTGCAGTGACATAATTTATGAAGTGTTGTTGTGTCAGTGTGGTGTTTTGTCTAGTAGTGGTGTCTAATTAAAAATAACTCTGTTTACGACTTTAATACATCTTATACATTTTCCTGATAAAAGTCTTTCACTGGAAAAGGTACCTGCTTTAATAGCAACCTATCAACACTTCCTCTCAAGCAACCATCCATCATGTACTCACCCACAGCATGCTCAACTCTGCTTAAGCACTCAAGGCTAAACCAAAACCATACACACACCTCTCAAACCTAACGCGAGGCAATGGCTTGGTTAAAGCATCGGCTAAATTGTCTTCAGTTGGGATGTACTCCAACCGAATTAAACCCTCATTAACACAATGACGAACAAAATTATACCTTATGTCTATATGTTTCGTCCGCCGGTAAGCAACAGGATTGTTCGCCATCGATATGGCGCTCTGGTTGTCTACAAACAACTTGACATTTTTCGAGTTCATGTTCTTAATCACATGACTCACCAACCTCTGCAGATACACAGCTTCCTTGGATGCTTCAGATAAACTGACGTATTCAGACTCACTTGACGAAAGTGACACGCAGTTTTGTTTTCTGCATTCCCAAGAGATCATATTCGCTCCAACCTTAAAAATGAATCCCGAATAAGACTTTCTGTCTTTAATGTCTCCTCCCCAGTCTGCATCTACGTAACCTGTAATATAATGACTACCATTACATTTATCTTTCGATTTCCGAAACACAAGGCCTAAGTTCCGAGTACTCTGTAAATAGCGTAGAACTCGCTTAGCCGCCTTCATGTGTATCGATCGGCAACATGAATTATACTGAGCTAAGAAGCTCACAGCTGCTGAGATGTCGGGCCTCGTGTTACAGGCTAGGTAATTTAATGCACCAACCAACGACTGGTATCGTAATTGTTCTTGGCGATTCAACTCCTCTCCACCCCCATCTGCCAAAACCTTATGCAGATCCAGTTCCAGCGGAGTTTTTGCTGGTTTGCATTGATTCATACCATGATCCTTTAGAACAATATCAATAAACTTCTTCTGATGTAAGAAAAACGTAACTTTACCTCGTTCTAAACTCATGCCTAAACACTGCCGAGCTTCCTCTAAATCCTTCACTTGAAAGTAATTCCGCAGTCCTGTCAATAGCTTCTGCTTACTTTCCATATTTTCAAAAAATATAATAAAATCATCGACATACAAGCAAATAAAAATATCATCTTTATAATATAAACAACTATCTAACTCTGAACGTGTAAATGACATTGACAGCAAAACATCATTTACTTTTTTCGTTCCATGAGCGACTTGCTTGTTTGAGACCGTATATTGCTTTCTGCAATAAACAAACTTTTTGTTTTCGACCTTCTCCGTCAAAACCTTCGGGTAATTGCATATAAACCTTCTCGTGTAAATCACCGTTTAAAAACGCAGTATTTACATCGAAATGATGCACCTTTAAATCATTTTCAGCAGCCAACGCCAGCAATAACCTTAGAGTTGATCTTCTTACGACGGGTGAAAATGTTTCAAAATAATCCACACCGTATGACTGCGTGAAACCTTTCGCGACCAGTCTGGCTTTGTAAGTCAGGTTTCCGTACGCATCAAACTTGTACTTGTAGATCCATTTGTTTCCCACTATTTTGGTTCCTGGTGGTTTCTCAACTACCTTCCAAACGTCGTGCGCCTTCATAGACGCCAACTCTCGTTCCATTGCTGCTTGCCACTCATGACTGTCAGACCTTTGTAATGCTTCCTTATATGTTCGTGGTTCTTCCTCTACTTCGCGCGTACTATTGTAGCAATCACAGATTACTATAATCTGTGGTAGCAATACAGTCCGCTGTGTGCGTTACGCAACCTATTCCTCAGAGGATACCTAGGTTCTACCGCTTCATGCACATCGGCTGTACCGGTCCTTTCAGCTGTAAGATCCTCAATGATAGATTCTTGCCTAGAAGCCTCATTAAGATCTTCAGACTCAGCTGCACGAGTAGGTACCGCGCTAGCTTCTACTTGTATACCTGCTGTTTCTGCGATCTCTTCCGAATCTTCATAATAAGAATCTTCTGCCATTGACGTACGAGGAACCGTTCGTGAAGAATCACCGATTTCCCATACAACAGCATTGTCTTCCTTTTCTACAGTCTTTAAGAGAGATGACGATCCTACATTTGAACTAGTTGCCGACGTCTTTAAATCGGAACTTTCAATAAATGTTACGTCTCTTCCTGTTATTATCCGTCTAGGATTGCTAAAATCCGCAAAGCGATAACCCTTCGTATCTTCGCAATAACCGACGAAGATATATTTATTTGCCTTAGCGTCCCATTTCTTCCTCTTCTCCTTTGGAATATGCACATACGCCGTTGACCCAAAAACTCTCATATGATTCAGTTTTTGTACCTTCCCTGTCCACAACTCCTCCGGAATCTTACCGTTATTAGCGCTATGAGGCAGTCTGTTTTTCACGTATACCGCTGTGTTACAAGCTTCTGCCCAAAACTTTTGATTTAGCGCTTTATCCATGAGCATAGTACGTGCCATCTCCGTTACAGAGCGCAACGACCTCTCCGCGACTCCGTTCTGTTCAGCAGTGTAGGGGACCGTCAACTGGTGCCTTATTCCCTTACTGGAAAGAAATGCATTAAAATCTTTACTAACAAATTCTGTCCCATTGTCCGTTCTCAGTCGTTTGACTGTCAATCCGGTCTCATTCTCCATATGCGTCACAAACTCCTTGAAGAAATTTAAAGTTTGTGACTTCTCCCTAAGAAAATAAACAAACATTTTCCTAGTGACATCATCCACGATGATAAACATGTAACGAGCACCCCCATAAGAACGTTCCGACATTGGACCACACAAATCGGCGTGTAATAAGCCGAGTTTGTCAGTAGCTCGCCCTGCTTCACCCTTTGGAAAAGGTAATCTATGTGCCTTACCTCTTATACAAGCGACACAAGGATCCATTACACTTTTACCTCCAAGTTCGATCTGTGGAAGCTTTTGTAAATCAGCCAGATTTACGTGCCCAAGCCTCCGATGCCAAAGCGCCAATGAGTCCTCAGCTTGAACCGTAGCCAAAGCCCCATCTACAACAGGAAAACAGTCATCCAATTTATAGATACCTGAGACTTCACTCGCAGTCACCACAAGCTTACCCGTAATTTGACCTATCGACTGGTGAAACATCCTACAACCATCAGAATCAAATATCACCTTCCACCCATTCTGCACCAACTTCGAAATCGATAAAAGATTAACTTTCAAGCCGGGTACATAATAACAATCTTTTATAGATATTAAAACTCCTTTCAATCTTACCATAATGTCACCCTTACCCTCACTTGACATTTTGTCATTATTCGCACATGTCACAACATTCTTATCAGTTATCATAAAGTCTCTAAACCAGTGCTTCTGAAAACTCATGTGGTTCGACGCTCCACTGTCCAGATAAAATGCCGAGGGGCTGAAGGAATCGTGTACCGACAGTGAACAGCCAAATGCAACTTTCTTCGACTTCGTAGAAACCGTTGATTTGCCTTCACCATCTACTTCCTTTACCAGCTTCGAGCAATCTGCCTTCTTGTGACCTTTCTGGCCACATCTAAAGCACTTGAGCTTTAAAACTGAATGCTGAATTTGTTTCCTTGTTACTACTAACGCCGAGTTCGCATCCAACGCATCTTTCGAAGAACTCTGACTGGAATCCTCTTGTAACAGCTTCTGACGTACATTTTCAGACGTAAGTTTCATACCTGAGTGTTCTAGTGCCATTCGCAATGGTCTATACTCATCAGGTAGACCTCTCAGTAGTACTACGGCTATCAAATCGTCATCAAAGCTCTGATTAATCTCTTTTAGCTTTTGAGCGTGACTCATCACCGATGCGACATATTCGTGCATAGACTTGTGATTCTCTAGCTTGTTATCTAAGAGATTATTCATTAAAGATATCCGTCTGTTTATACCTTTATCTTCGAAAATAGCTGCCAACGCATCCCACACCTCCTTAGCGTAAGAAAGACTTTGCACATACGGATACAGATGCGGCTCCAGGTGTAGACATATCAACGTGAAAGCCTCCTGATCCTTTTCTAGTTCTGCAGAATCATCTTTCTCCGGTAGTGAAGACGTGTACTTGAAACGTTTTTCGCGAATTAGTAACATTTTGATTGCGAATTTCCATGACGTATAATCTTCTAATCCGTTTAATTTGGCGACAGAAAATTTCGTAGTCTGGGACATGACCTCTGAGAATATAATAATACAGAGTAGCAGTGGTGGAATTTAGTGTATTTGTTCAGATAGAATATCTAGATGATTGACGGTTGATTGTACATAACTACCGTAAAAAATAGGTAGCATAGCAACCTATCAACAGTATGCCAGGAGCTTACCGTTGAGCACACGCTCCATACTCTTACAGAGGATGGACGTTATAGATATGGGTCTGTAGTTGACCGGGTCAGCTCGACTGCCCTTCTTGGGCACGGGTTGAACATTGGCTTGCTTCCAAGCCTTCGGCACTTTTCCAGTCTCTATCGAAAGGCGATATAGGCGTGTCAAGATCGGAGACAATTCAGGTGCACAGGTTTTAAGGACAATTGCTGGTATCCCGTCGGGGCCACTCGCTTTGTTCACATCAAGGCTACGCAGCACTCTACAGACGTCCTTTTGATGGATGCGAATGTCCGACATACTCGTCACACATGCATCAGGAGATGGAGGAGGCTGCGCGCCATCAGAATTCAGATGCGAAGATTCCGCAAAAAGGGAGGCAAACAAGTTTGCCTTCTCCTCAGCGGAGTGGGGCAGTGACCCGTCAGGTTTCAGCAGTGGTGGTAGTGAGGGGCGACAAAAGTTTGATTCGACCGACTTAGCCAGGGACCAAAACGCCTTGCTACCTGCAGGGTGTGAAGCAAGTTTGTCCCCGATTCTGCTAATATGGTCAAACCGTGCCCTTCGCATCGCTTTTTTGCAGGACTTGGCAGCCCTGTTGAAGGCTCTCTTCTTCTGACACACGTCACTTGCCTTGCGCACACGAGCGTCGACCCATGCTTGGTAGGCCTTGTGTTTAACCGCGTTGGCGTGGTTACACTCGGCTCCAAACCATGGCCGGTCGACGTTAGACATTGCTACGTCTGAGAATGGAATATAGTACTCCATCCCCCGACGCAACACATCTGTCACAGCATCAGCGCACGACGATGGATCGTCCGAAGAGAAGCAAGTGGGCTGCCAAGGATAGCATGCGAAGAAAGATCGCATCCCATCCCAATCTGCTGACTTGTACCGCCATACCCGCCGGGTGCCTTTTGGGCTGGGGTCGGGCGGAGAGTAGACGGACACAGACTTCACCAGACAGTGGTCGGAACTACCCAAAGGTGAAGATATCGACACTGAGTAACGGTCTGGATCTGTTGTCAGCAGAAGGTCCAAGCAATTGGCTGTGTGCGAATCAACATCTGGCACCCTCGTTGCCCCCTGGACCAGCTGGGTGAGATTTAGCGCTAGCGCAAGCTTGCGCGTCTCTCGTCCAGCATGATCAGTGCACTGGTATGGGAAGAGCCACTCCTGGTGGTGGGCATTAAAGTCCCCCAGTAGCACTAGTTGGGCGGAAGGGTACCGCTGCTGTGCCGTATCAGCCGCCTCACTGAGGTACTCTGTGAGCCTGGTTGTCTCCTGATCTCCGCTGTGCGAGCAGTAGACACAGGCATAGATAATCTTATCCAGACCTGTGTCCACCAGAGCCCACAGCACTGAGAACCTGGAGTCTTCAAGGTTACGGAGACGCCGATAGCAAGTGTCGTCTCGGGCATACATGCATACACCCGCGCGTGGTTTGAAATTGTGCTCCAGGGTAAACCCTGGGTAGGATAAGTACGACACGTCTGACGGACTTCCTATCTGCGTCTCCGCAAGGAAAAACAGTGCTGGCTTTTCAGTCTCCAGGTGATGGTGGACTGACGTGAGATTGGAGTGCAGGCCTCTAATATTAGTGAGGTGCACTTTGTGGGGGAGGGGGTGCAGCCGCTGTTTAACTCCAATTTTCTTTCTACTTCTTGCCATTTTTTTTTTAGAGTGAAAGGAGAGGAGAAGGAAGTGAGATGAGGTTCCACGCTACTAACCTACAGACACGCACTGAAAGGACGCCATCATTGGGGCACTAGTCCGGAGACTGCGGGGACGCCCGAGCCCCCCCGGAGATGTCCATCGGGCCCTCCCACTGGTCGCCAACCAGCACGATGGTGCATTCCGGGATTTTTCGACAGTTGGCGGGGCAGCCTTTCGTGTGTGGCTGGCACACTACTTGGGCCCCCAACTACCTGCGGTCGGCCAGCGGCGCACCGTGCCTCGGATCCCGCTACCCTCCGCAACTAGTCTCCCGATACGCCCAAAACAGCGCGAGTCAGACTGGTCAGCATGCAGTGGAACAACTATCTCGACCCAACTCCTCTAGTGGCTACACCGAGCATCGTACCGGAACACGGCTAGGCCGCTTGGCGGTACGTCTTTGCCCGGTGGGTGGTCACAAGCCTTCGCCCGAAGCCTACCACCAGTTAGTGTCACCTGATTAGCACCACCCGGGGACCACGTGTAGGGTAACAACAATACGGGTAACTCTCCTACGGACGCGGGTGACTCAGCCCCCAAAAATCTACTCCATGGGAAGTCGACAGTGTTATATCAAACCTGAAAACTGACAGTGCCCCTGGTTGGGACGGTATCCAGACTAAATTCATAAAAATGGTTAAACCCGTCATTGTTGGGGTGGTGATAAACAAGATATCAATAATTGTCGACTTATTTCAGTTTTGTCAGTTATCTCTAAGGTTATTGAAAGGCTAATCAACTCACGCCTAATCACTTATCTAGAAAAATTTAATATCCTATCCAGTTCACAATTCGGATTCAGAAAAGCAAAATCCACAGAAGACGCCATCTCAGGATTGTCCTCCTTGGTAACTCACTATTTAGACCGTGGCAAAGTGTCTGACAGTCTTCTTAGATCTATAAAAAGCTTGCGACACTGTTTCTGTCCCGACTCTTGTGAAAAAGATGGAGTATATAGGCATTAGGGGTACTCCACTAAAGCATGTTCTCCATAAGGTTGCAAATTGGCTCAGGTCTGCCATGCTTACCTTGAATATCCCCAAAACAAATTACATCTGCTTTGCTATAAATAAGCGTACACTCCCCACCCCCCCAAACTTAATATTAAGGATTGATACTTGTGACTTCACTAATACTATGCAATCGCAATGTGGGTGCGAAGAGATTAGGTGTGTTAAATACACTAAATATCTTGGAGTAATCCTGGACCACCGACTTTCCTGGCACCCTCAAATTGAAGCTATAAATGATAGGATCCATAAACACATATGGGTCTTTAAAAAGTTGAGACACGTCACCTCTCAAGACCTACTAAAGCGTACTTATATGGCTTTGGGACAATCAGGGTGGTGCCACTAAAATTAAATTCCTTGAAGCAGAAAGAGCCCAGAGATGCTTGTTAAAGACAATGTTCTTTTAGCCGTTTAGATTTCCTACTGACGAACTGTATCTAACTCATAAAATATTGTCACTTAGAAAACTTTATATTATCAACTCAGTACTTAAACTACATAAAACCTTACCTTACGTATATAAAGCTCATACAGGTAGAAGGAAATGTAAAGCAGTCACTACTCCTCCCTGTAGAACTCTTTTTGCCAGACGTCAATTTCTAGCCCACTCTGCCTATCTTTATAATAAGTTTCACAAAAAATATACAATATATAACCTTCGATTCCATGGATGTAATAAAATAATTGTCCAAGTACTCGAGCCGCTTGGATACTGTGATACAGAGAACTTATTATTTAAATACGAATTCTAGACATTTCTCATGATTTCTAGTGGTACTTTCCGATCCCAAGATATTACATCGTAGGGTTAGAAATCTCCCAAAGCATAATTCACAAAAACAATATGAGAGTTAGATGTTCTTATAACTATCATAAAGGCACACTCACACACACACACACATACACAAAGAATCGTACCAGTACTTTGCCTTTACATTAATTTTGTTCTTGTTTGTAAAATTTACTTAAAATACCTAGTTTAGTTAACTAGTTACTTTAAGTAGAACGCAACTAGCCATTCTCTGGTTTTTCCCTTAGTCGCCTCTTACGACACCCACGGTCAAACATGGGATGGTGAAATTCTTTACGCCCGACACCATACGATTAGTGATGTAGATACCAAAAAATATAAACACTTTTTTTTTATTAACTATAAATTAGGTAGGTTTAGGTAGCGCAGTTAGGTAGCATCAACATATCGCAATACTTAAACTATTGTTTTTACAATCAATTTGTCCCGTGTTCTGTTTGGTCATGGTCACCTCATTAGAAAGAGACACACTACCAAAGGGAGCCCTCTCGCTCGGACCGGTTTTTGCGCCATAGTGCACAGTCTAGTAGTAAGAAGTATAAGGTCTTTGGAAAACAGTGAATAAAAAGCACTTTTAATCAATGTTTTGGTATTTGAATTTAGAACACACCAATATATTAGATTTCCATCTCAATGCTATATAACCTCCTTGCGCAAAAAATACTCGATACAAACTTCTTGTACAAAGAATAGATACTCGATTTTCAAAGTCCTTCTTCGTCATACACGTAGTATCACCCTGATTTTCCTATCATATCATCATAAAATAGGAGAGAAGAGCTATAATTGGCGCATAATTAAAACACATTAAATTTATCAAAATCATTTATTATTCTCCTCTTTCTTTTTCCACATCTGCTCCCACTTCTTCTGTGACAGCTTGAAGGTCTCCACCTCAAGTTTGCTGGCCACCAAGCGTCCGTACGTCGTGCTGTTCAGAAGGTTGCTCTTCTCTGCCAGTTCTGTCATTATCTTGACCTTCTGTTCTGCAGAAGCGACATGAAAGACTTGCTCGAAGGCGCGTGAGCCGTACTGGGAGAGCGCAAGTTGTTGGTAGTAGCCCTGAAACGAATACAGCAGTCAGTTTTGTCCGTTTTTCTGTAGATTAGAACTTTCAGGAAAGGGATTTTCAGGAGGAAACGGGATGAGCTGAACACCTATTGGGTTGTTGGTAATATTTTAACCAAGAAAAGTGAAGGAGTGTTTAGGGAAAAGCCTTTGACCTGCGGCAGGATAGTAGCGGCAAAACAAAACCTTCGTTGTCACTAGTACCATTAACAGTTTCATTAAGGCTACTGATTTCAAACTTCTGACTTCTATAGTTTAGGAGAAATTGCAATTTCAAAAGTGTGGTACAAAGTTTTGAAGGCCAGTATATAAAGCTGTACGTAAACTTGCAGATATGAATGAGTGTTTGTTTACTTTTGTGTGATGAATGAGTGTTAACTCTGAAGCATGTCTCTTGCACAGCGTGTCAGGTACGTGGCATTACTTAATGCCAGATCAGCATCAGTTCAGTTACCTTGAGCCTCCATATCAGCTTGTCACGCGCCTTCACTCCGACGTACTGTCCCTTGCACAGCGCGTCAGCTACGTGGCATCCCTTAGCGTCGCAGAAGATGATCATCAGCTGGTCAGGAGTTAGTTCTAGAAGGCCGTTCACTGCTTTCGCAGGACGCTGGAAAAAAGCAAAAAAATAATGTAGCAACATTTTATCAGTAATAAAAAATGTAGTATTTTATTTTAATCAGTCTTCCCAACTCCCAACCCCACTGTGGGTTGGGAAGACTGACGGAACGAGTAAGTCATAATGTAATTGGTTTTGTCAGTGCAAAGGTCAACGAATTTCTAGCTAACCCCATCTTGGTGACTTTAAAACCAATTTGCGCTTTATCAAAAACATCCGGCCACGAGTCACTATTCAAAGTAATTGCTGGGTCATCTGCAAACGCCGTTACCTTGGTATGATTTAGTTTTATTTGACAAAGTTCATTTATATATACAAGGAACTGCGTTGGCCCGAGCCATGGGGTCTCAACTCAAACAAATTATAATTAGTATTAAAAAAAGATCATAGATGGCAGCATAGGTAACAAATGTGGAAGTAACAATCACTTAAAAATGTTTAACAGCAGATTTAGACTGAAATAAGTTTAGTAAAAATCAAAACGTGCAATTAATCAGGTTTTTTGAACAAAAATAATAAGTGAAGACTTTGTATGTTAAATTAGTTGAAAGTAGCTATCGACTTTTCGTTTTGTTTTGAGTTCTTTGCAATAGATGGCGTGTTTCACAATTTGTCCTAAACTATATATCGATCTTAAGAATCATTTTGTAAGACAGTTATTATTTATTAAGGGCGTAATTTAAAAGATATTATTTATTATAGGCGTAATATTAAATACTAAAGTTTTGGACTATTATTTAAAATCACTTTTTTGTGAAGCTTATTTACACGTCGAATTTACTAGATACCTCGCTGGAACTGGACTCGTATCGGGCCTACTCAAATTGCACGAGTTATAAAATAAGAGATAACGCGACGCGTGTGCCGCTTGCCGTCCGAGTTTACGCGTCGCATAGTAGGTACAGTTTGATTCAAACTTAATGACGCCTCGAAACACTTCGTGAGCCACTACGCGCTAGCAATTTCATGTGACAGTGGAGGTGAGGGGTAGGGTAGGTACTGCGCAGCAAGTAGCGTTTTTTTAAAACATAATTAAGTTTGAATCGAAATCGAATTTTGTAAATACGTAAATAATAACATAAAGTAATTTTTGTCCTTATGATTACACGGCTCCACTACTCGTACAGTTCGATTCAAACTTAATGGCGGCTTGGAACACTCGTCACTGCGCACCCCTAACCACCGCTGACACAATTATTATTTTTTGTCAGTTGCGAGTCGCCGTTAAGTTTGATTCTAGTCTACATCAAATTTGTTCAAGTAGCCCATGCTACGTACCTAACTAAAGTACCTATTAAAAGTAATCATTTTTGTAAAAACATCTTGTTCTTTATATATCCAAGTGCCAAAATAAAATAAAAAAGCTTTTTTAAAAATCAAACACCCGACTGCTTAGGAAGCGAACTAAAATCTGTAAACTAGTAAAAATCGTGCTGTGTAGTCGGAGGATCAGGCCATCAGGCAGTTCGGGAATATGTATACTCCGACTGCACAGCATGATTTTTCTTGTTTACAGCCTTTTAGTTCGCTTTTTAAGCAGTCGGGATTTTGATTTTTATACTCGTATTAGCTTTTTTATTTACAACCACAGATTACCTCCCAATAGATTCCGCATAGAAGACAACTTACGCGCACCACACATCAGCCTATTTAGGCTGATGTAACTCAGTGCACGGTATGATCTCTTTAGTGTCGACCAGACATTAGAGCTGTAGGGACGCAAGCGGTTTCTACTTTTAATTATGTTTAAAAAATAGTTATCAACGGATTGCCTTAAAAAAATGACGAATTGTGCAGTGAATTGGTGTGGAAAATCAACCAGCCCTTCAAGATCAAAAAAAGATGGGATAACATTCCACCAGTAGGCAAAGTAATAAATATTGACCAATCTAAAAAAGGTCAAGTTATAATGGTTAGCAAATCAAAATTGCACACTTTACAGTAGCGCTCGTTGATGTCTTTTGTGAAAGTCCCTTTCACTCATAAGGAATTATTATATTGCTATCTTTTTCCCACAGAAGCAAAAATGTTGAGCAAAATACGTTTTATGCTTATCGAAAAGTATCGATGATCGATGTTTAATTAGGTATATAGGAGAATATAATAATTTTGTTAAAATTGATTATTTAAAAATTAGCAAATTAGTTTATTTTTACTTTGAACTAATTGTGCTATACTCATAACAAGAGCTCAGAGTTGCCCTGTTTACATATCAAAAAATCAATTTTGTCCAAAATCAATATCTTTCCTCGATCGATGTTTTTTCTTTATCATTATTAAAGTAATTTTAAAATCGCTGGCTAAGAAATTTTACATAAAATACTATTCGGTTTGAAAAATATCGATATTTTTATCGACATTTAATGTGCATGTCCCGTCACTAAGATAGGTACCGTGACCTTAAATAGCCAATCACGGCTCACTTGTCACTCCCCGCGCAACCCGTGCTTTCCGCCAAAGGAGAATGCTCATGGATGTGAATGGAATCCCGTACCATGCTGCATCAAAATCAAACTTTGTTTTTTATATACTACACTGATCTTGTTTACTCCTACAAAAAACCTTTTTGAAAAAAAAACCCGGGTTTCGGAGTTATTTAAAAAAAAACTAAAATAACCTAAAAACTAGGTCTATTTTGTTCTACGCTACCAAGGACGTATTTTATATACCTACTTAGACACGTTATATACTGACGAACATTATGACCCTAAAAACAGCGATATCCACTTATATTAATAGGGAAGAATTAAGTACGAGTTATAGCAACGTCTAGCCGCGCCACAGGATGCGTGACTGAAACTTGTTTTTTTTTGTTATACTTGTCATCTCACAGTTAATTAGATCATACGATTTACTATCTGCTTAACCGGTCTTCCCTGTCGAGACCAAACTATAGCCTCCAGCCAGGTACATGTGAAACGGCGATTTTCCCGACCTATATTGTATTGCCAATAGGTAGGTACTGTGAGCCGCTAATGTGCATAGACTATACACTTAATACAGAGGCGCAAACCACAGAGTACATACGTCAGTTGTCAGTTCAGTACAAATGTCAGATACACAGATAACTAATTGATACTATTGCATTTTACATCTTGTTACCGGCTGTGAACGGATATTTAAGCATAGATAAAATAATGATAATCTTTTTAGAAAAGATTCTATTCTATTTTAGTTCTTTTTTTAAATTAACGTAGAATCAGCAAAGTACTTTTTTTTACAGTGATCATGGTACTTTCAAAAATCAAGGTTACTTTAATCATAATATCATGTGAAGTGAAACGGAACGTCATTTATAGGGAGTAAACAATATCCATACTTTTAAACTCAGATATAAATTCCCTATTCAATAATCAAATCCCCGACGCATAATGTCGTTAAAAATTATGAAACTAATTACTATAAAATTTTGGTCTTGATGCGTGAGACTTTTTGGTACCACTTTTAGTCATTCTCCTTTGGTGAACTCGGAATCAAACAAAACAGTAGGCATGCGGTATCTATTGGGAGGTAATCTGTGTTTACAACTTTTTAGAGGTTTTATTTTTATTTTAAATTCTTACTTTTAAACATATAAGTGGTAAATATTTTTGTAATCACCTCTAAAAGCCCTTCATTTTGATACCCATATAATTCTACAAGGAATTCTATAGTTTTGATTGATTTGGAATATTCGAGAATATTGTGCTACACAATGCGACCAGTTACCGCGGTCTGAGCGGAGTCTGTCCCGATCATACCTAATGAGGACAGGAGGTACTCGCAGTAGACCATGTATGTAATGATACTTACTTGAAAATCGATCGTATACACTGCTGTATGACGGAGCTTTGCACGTTGATATAGTAAAGTTTGTTGGCCTACTCGGTCTACTGGCAGTAGACGGCGGTCTCATCATCATCATCATATCAGCCGAAAGACGTCCACTGGACTGGACATAGGCCTCCCCCAAGCGTCACCACTTTGACCGGTCCCGTGCGTCTCGCAACCAGCGTATCCCTACATTCTTCACCAGGCCGTCGGTCCACCTGGTGGGAGGCCTTCCAACGCAACGTCTTCCGGTTCGCGGTCGCCACTCCAGAACCTTTCTGCCCCATCGGCCATCCGTTCTGCGAGCAATGTGCCCTGCCCACTGCCACTTAAGTTTGGCAATTCTTCGGGCTATGTCGGTAACCCTGGTTCTCTTGCGGATCTCTACATTTCTGATTCGATCACGCAAGGAGACTCCGAGCATATCCCTCTCCATTGCCCTTTGGGTGACTGTAAGCTTTCTGATGAGGCCCATTGTAAGCGACCACGTCTCAGAGCCATAAGTCATCACTGGCAACACACACTGGTCATAGACTTTCGTCTTGAGACACTGTGGTAAGTTAGACGAGAAGATACCGCGCAACTTTTCGAACGCTGCCCAGCCGAGTCGGATTCGACGGTTGACCTCTTTCTCGAAGTTGGCCCTACCCAACTGGATCGTTTGTCCCAGGTAGACATAGTCGCCCACAACTTCGAGTGTATAGTCTCCGACCTTAATAGGAGTGGGTGTAACATGGGCATTCAGCATCACCTTGGTTTTGTCCATGTTCATCCTAAGACCCACTCTTTCGGAAGCTCTGCCGAGGTCATCGAGCATTATACTGAGGTCCTCCATGGTCTCAGCCATAACCACTATATAGTCGGCAAACCGAAGGTGAGTGATGTACTCGCCACTGACGTTGATGCCTAGCCCTCTCCAGTCCAGAACCTTGAAGACGTCCTCCAGTGCAGCGGTGAACAGCTTCGGAGATATGACGTCTCACACCTCGCTGCAAATGTACGGGTCTGAAGTCGAACTGACATGGTGGCGTTTTTGTATAAACACTTCAACACCTCGATGTACCGGTAGTCAATTTGGCACCGTTGGAGACTGCAGTACAGCCCAAGTCTCGATCGAATCGAAGGCTTTCTCGTAGTCCACAAACGCTAAACAGAGAGGCAGGTTGTACTCTTCGGTCTTCTGTATAACCTGCCGCAGCGTAAGTATGTGGTCTACGGTGCTGAAGCCTTTACGGAATCCGGCTTGTTCGGCAGGCTGGAAATCGTCAAACCTGCGCGCGAGACGATTCGTGATGACTCTTGAAAACAGCTTGTAGACATGGCTAAGAAGTGAGATGGGCCGATAGTTCTTCAGTAAGGCATTGTCACCCTTCTTGAAGAAGAGTACCACCACACCGGACGGCGGTCTATTCGCAGTAAATTATATATATAATGGTACTTACTTGAAAATCTAGTATACACTGCAGTATGACGGAGCCGTGTATATTGATGAAGTACTCCTTGTGCAGAGTGGCCAAGTCTACTCTTTCTACTGGGAGGAGACGGAGGCAGAGTACTGAGAAGAACTTCTGGTGCTCAGGGGTGGTGCATTTTAAGGCTGCTTCTAGGCTCTGTAATGGTAAAGTAAACTTGCTGTAAAAATGTATTTTTTCAAGCACTGAAAGTCATCATCTTTTAAGGCGAAAGACGTCCACTGCTGGACATAGGCCTCCCTCAACACATCGATTGGTCCAGTGCGAATCGCATCCATGATATTCCCGCAGAATCTTTGTACCAGATCATCGCTCCACCTAGAGAGAGGTAATAAATCTGCGGAAATACGGTTCACTCTCTTTCATTAAGAGGTTAAGAACAGCACATGATTGTTCCGTGCGGGAATCGAACCCGTGACACGCGGCACAGCAGTCGATCGCTCAATCACTGCGCCAACCGTGACGTCAAAATTTATGTTAAGTAAGGGCGCGTACACATAGAACATCCGTTTTACAGGATCCTTTTCCTTTTCCTACTTTTTACCTTTTTACTGGATCCGGAATACTGTATTCTGTATGAACTCGCTCATACAACTACATACGCTAATAACATATACGTTTAAACGGACCTGTAAAACGGATGTTCTATGTGTACGCGCCGTAATTGAAGACATTCATTCGTCGACCACTGTACGCCAAATTGTCGTGGCGTTCGATCATGTCGCAAAGCTGTTTGAACATTCGTCGTGGATTTTGGTCGTGTCGCTAAACCTCGCTGAAAACTGTGAAATTCGTGTAAGGTGCAACTACCCAAGGTACAATGCGCTGCGTGTCGCGGGTTTGATTCCCGCACGGAACAAATATTTGTATGACCTACGATAGTAGTTCCAGTTTATGTTTGTATATACCCACAATACAGATGAATTTCCAAGAGTGGGGTTTAAAAAAAAACTGCACATTGACTGTCATCGATCTGAGCGTCAGCGCCAATAGCGTGAGTCGAACGCCAAGTGCACAGTTATTTTGACCTTGTAGTACAAATGTCTTTCATCGTCCAAAATCTTTCCATGCAGTTCGTACTCCATATTTTCGCAACCATCGATTTTCTAAATTCATTGTTAGTCATCGCTTATTCACACATCCAAGTACTAAACTAGATACTAAAATACTTACGTTTAGATATTGCGCCTGCTTAGCCTTGAGTCGTAGGCAGGCCTTAGCTAGAGCTACTAGCACGCCGGTGTTCCCACACGCCAGCAGAGCACCTAACTTGTCTGACAGCTCCTCGAACATTGGCTCGAACTAGAATGTTATGAAGTATCATTTTAGTTTAAAAGGATTAAAGCATATTGACACAGAGTCGAAAGGACTTTGTTATAATGTACATAGCATTTTGACTTCTATCTCCACAATGTGTCAAAAAACAGTATACAACTGTATTTCCGAAAAGTTGGACGTCTTTTGCTGTTCAGGTCCATGTAATACAAGGTGAGTCTTTTGGTATCAAGTGAACACATATTCAGATTCTTAGCTGCTTCTGATTAATTCCTGATAGGAAAGCCCAGAAACACTGCTCAACAGGGATCAATCTTAGGACCTCATACTCTGGCAGCAATAGCGTTTACCAACCAACTATAGAATTCGTGACAATTCTGAAATTTTCGAAGAACCAACTCTTTGTTATACAAAACAAAGTTCAAATCTCATACCAACCCAATCCAGTACATTTAAAAACTCGTAAATAATTGCCACTGAATTTGCCATGGGGTCCATACTAATCTGATCGAGTACATTTAAAAACTCGCACCATTGCCACTGAATTTGCCATGGGATCCATTCTAACCCGATCTAGTACATTTAAAAACTCTCACTATGGCCACAGAATATGCCATCGGGTCTGTTACCCAGTTTCTGGGTCATGGAGGTCAGATAGACAGTGGCTCCATGTAAAATATTGGTCTTCTTCTTTTCGTGTCGATAATCTCAAATTTTTACTCAACTATACTCAAATTTTGTCTGACCAGTATGTAGACTCAAACTAAAATACTGGTATCTAGGTAGACTGAACGCAAACCCTAATATTGGGCAGAGGCTAGATTAATATGTAATGTACAGTATGTAACTGTATCTTACCTCTTCCTTGACATCACAGTTGTCAATCAGTCTCTGTACTGTGTAGTTCAGCATAGGCATGCTGGCTAGCTGTCCCAGTCTATTGATGAAGCAGCGAGCGTAGATCTGAGTGTAGGTCTTCTTTTTTGAGACAAACAGGGCTGCTTCTAGGAGTCTGTAAAAAAATAAAACATTAAAATTATATTAGTTTTGTTGTGAATCAAATTTTTTTCTGCAGCTTCCTAGTGGTCCTTTTTACGGGATAAAAGTGTATAAAATATGAAACTTTGGGCACAAATTATTCTGCATTCACAAAAAATATAGACTATCTTACAACAAACTACATAATGAGGACTATTCTGCTCACCTCACAGCTGCTTCAGAATCAAACACCGGTGGTAGATTACTTCCTTGACTCTTATTTCCTTCATTGTCACCATCCTTCACCTCTTTTTTATCATCATCACCATTCGCCACCCAATCCTCAGGCGCAAAGCTCTCGTCCAACAGCTTACGTAACACATCCTTTGTAGCATTCTTATCTACATTCTTGATAGCGTACAACATCACTTGAAGTAAACCTGAGGTTATATTCTGATACGGTAGATCCTTGAACTGTGGCCATGCAGATAAACGGCTCACAAAATCTTTCACTATAGCTTTGAATTCATCAGGAACCATTTTGTAATCCATTTTAGTTGAGTGCGGCGGTATTCCTTTACCGTCATTAAGTGTTTCTTTAAATATGTTTACTTTAGGCTTTTCACCAGGCAGTAACGTGATGCCACTAAGACATTTCATAGCACTGCGTAGGATGTGGTTTGCGTATTGATCCCATACAAACTCTTCTAAATTGTTAACAGCATATTTTGATATTTTTATTGTGAATTCGTGACATTTTTGTATGTGGTCTTGTTCATATTTTGATTCTGTTTTAGGCTCTTTTTTTGCCTTTTTCTTTGGAACCTCTTCTTCTGTGTCTGATGTGCTATCTTTTGTGATTTGTAAATGTTCTGTAGCTCGTTCGCATGCTACTCTCAGTAAAGTCTCTACAACGTGGCTGGTGAAGTTGTCAGCACAGAGTTTACGTAGGTCTGGTGACAGTACTTCCATGTACCGTTCTAAGTCCTCAGCTGAAGCAAATGGTAGCAGCAGTTCTACAACTCGACAACCAAGCTGGTTGCCTACTACATTGTGTTCTTCGCCCTTTGTGCGTTCTAGCACATTGTTTACTAAAGCATCTGAAAAAGCAATTGCAAATACTATTTAACAAGAGTTCCAGTTTCAACTTAATTGGGGACTCCATTATTCACACTTAGATTTCTAGTGTTAGCTTTTAAAATTATGCTAATAATTCCTAACATAATGGGTCGCACATGCATGGTATGGAAGAGCTTTAAGAAAGATTTTTATGCATAATTGATCTTTGGGACAATATATGACGTGGTTTATCTTCAGTTCTAAGCATTCACGAGCTTATTTTTTTGTGTAAAATTTACTTCTAAGATCTCCAAAGCGACTATCACACTTGCAAGATTAGTCAGTAATAATGTTTATTATCATTAAAAAAAAGTTAGACATAGCATTCTAAGAGAAACTATTTCTAAATAACTTACGTCTCTCTTCCTTGTCTTCAATCCCCTGTTTCATAGCATCCAGGATACCCACAAAGTATTGGTACAGTTCTTCAGGAATCTTCGTCCCGCGACCCATCTGACCTTTCTTGGCATATTTCTTTGCGTTCGCGAGGAAGTTCTTGCGTTTCTTACGTGACCTCTTCTTGTTTGGATCATTATTCACATTTTCTTCGCTCATTGTTAACTATTTAACTCAAGATATTGAGATTGATTGAAAGAATATCTATCGTACTCCAAATAAAAACATGGGTTTCTGACGGAAGGATTTTGAGGTTATGTAAACGTCAAAGTCAAACTCATGTGGTTTTGACTTTTGCGGCGTTTCGTTTTACGCTTTGCCGCCGGGATTTGACAAAACAATAACAATTAATATTGGTTTCTGAAAATGTACCTAATAAAAAATCAAAATAATCATTGAAGGATAATAAATCTTTAACGATTTAACTAAGTACCTACTAAGAGCAATTATTTAACGCAGTTCTGGAGCACATAATCAGACAGGTTGGATTGGCACAATGTCGGTATCACAATAAACGGCGAGTTCCTGAACCATCTCCGTTTCGCGGATGTTATAGTTTTGCTAAGCGAAACACACTCAGAACTTGAACGCATGTTGAAGTCATTAGATAAGGAGAGCCGAAAATGCGGTCTTCATATGAACGCTGAAAAAACATGTATTTTAACTAATAGCATAAGAGTACCAACATCGATACAGGACAGACCAATCGTATACGTAGACAATTGTGTTTATCTTGGGCAAAATATTTCATTTATTGAACCTACTGAAACTGAAGTAGATCGCAGGATAAAGAATGCATGAAGAAGATATTGTTCGTTGAAAGATGTATTTAAATCCCGCATCCCTATTAACCTGAAAAAGAAAGCAATGGACACTATCATATTACCTACCCTACTCTACGAGCCTTCCAACGAGCAATGGAGAGAAGTATATTAGAAATTAAACTCCGAGACCGAAAAAGATCCAAAGACATACTTACGACTATGCACTAAAATAATAGATGCAGGGGAATTAGCTTGCAAGTTGAAATGGCGATGGGCAGGACACGTAGCCAGAGCCACAGATGGACGTTGGAGTGAGAGGATTTTCCATTGGTACCCACGAGATGCACCACGCACCCGAGGCAGACCCAGACGCCGGTGGTGCGACGGTATTTGCCTCTGTGGCCGGCCCCACCTGGACTAGATGACTAGACTAGCCCAGTACAGAGAGGAATGGCGTAAGATGGAGGAGGCCTTCGCCCTAAATTGGGCACCCAATAAATAATTTATAGGACATTTGTAACTGAATTGGACATATTTATATACCTACTTTATAATGTATTAATTGATTATTTAATTTAATTATTATTTATGAGATATTTTATGAATGTTATTTTTTTATTTTATTTAATATCCTACCTAAAGTGACTAAAGGTCACAATTGTGACCTATTCGAGTTTCACAATGCGCGCGCTCATAACATATCTGTTTATTTGAATATCATTGGTCCCGGGTTATTATACATTTTTCCTGACGTTTATTGCCCTTTGCAGCGGGCATGGACTTGAAATAAAAACTTAACCTATTCCGAAGGGCTCAGACATAAATAATTTGGTTGACTTTTGACTTATGTTGTTTATCGAGCTATTCTTCGATAGTAAGATATTAGACTGATAAAGTAAAATAAGAAAGGAAAGCCAGTCAGACTATCTTATTAAAGCACTTTCCGAAGCACGGAGGAGTTTCGGTATAAAAGGAATGGTTACCCATCCGCAGACCGACCTCGGCAAGCGTTGCTTAACCTTGATGACCCGTGCGGCTAAAAGTAGCTAGTTTTTTTCATATTATTATAATAAATATTTTGATTTCGACAGTTCTAAATCTGATATATTGAGAAACTGTGGTGATAAGATAATCTGGTGTTTTGAGAATCTGGTATTCAAGGCATTATAATTTAGCCACGAGCTCGATAGGTATAGTAATTTAAGCAAATGAAGCTGGTAAATAAGTTAATTCATAGTCTTTCTTCTCATCGGTTGGAGCAGACTTCGTTGAGGCAATAAGTAGCTACAAAACTTAAAAAATTGGCACCAAGCCGGTCAAGTTGGCTGAAAACTTAATTATCTCTTTCTAGCCCTGCCTTGCAATCTTGCATCTTAACGTAAATTTACCGAACACAATTTAAGAACTTGTCAAACTCTACTTTAGTTGTCACTAAAGTAGAGTTTGACAAGTTCTTGAGCATTGTCATGCTTGACCGGTTTTTAGACTAATTATAAGTGCTAAGAAAATTATGAAATCGAAAACCTGGACTTGTAGTTAGTCTAAGTTAGTGCTCCATTGCAAGTCGTTCCAGTGCGAGGAGTCCTTATCCTTATCCATATCCTTACATATTATAAAACAAAGTCACTTCCCGCTGTCTGTTCCTATGTATGCTTAGATCTTTAAAACTACGAAACGGATTTTGATGCGGTCTTTTTCATAGATAGAGTGATTTAAGAGGAAGGTTTATATGTATAATACACGCGGGCGAAGCCGCTGGCAGAAGCTAGAACCAATAAATAGATGATAGATTTATTTGCTGAGATATTATAATTTGGCATATAATGACGAGTTTGTGTTGCCAGTGATCACCAATGGGACCGAGACGTGGTCGCTCACAACGGGCCTTATGAGAAAGCTTAAAGTTACCCAAAGCAAAGGGCAATGGAGAGGTCTATGTTCGGAGTTTCCTTGCGTGATCGCATCAGAAAAAAGGATATTCGCAAGAGAACCAAAGTTACCCACATAGCACGAAGAATTGCGAATCTTAAGTGGCAGTGGGCAGGGCACATTGCTAGCAGAGCGAATGCCCGATGGGACCGAAAGGTTCTGGAATATCGACCGCGCACCGGAAGACGATACGTTGAAAGGCCTCCCACTAGGTGGACCGATGACCTGGTTAAGATTGGTCAATGTGGCGACGCCTGGGGGAGGCCTATGTCCAGCAGTGACGTCTTTCGGCTTGAAGGACCACAAAACATGTACGACGAAGGTCTGTACGTTTTGTTCAAGTGCACGATGATTCTTCTGTACACTTGATATGATGGAAACCCGGGGATAGTTAATAAAATAAAGCATAAGTGTGGTAAAATCACTGGTTTATTTTACTAAGCAAGTGGCCTTTAAGATCGCGCGTATGCAAACGCTGATGTAGCTTAACCTACTTAATATTACGAAATGTGCGGGTTCACCGTACAGAAATGAAACAATAATAACGTCCTAATAATGTCCATAACATCTGAAATGATGATTATGATACAATCTGACGGTCTTATAAATTGTAGGCAGTGTACAACGGTTCGCCTCTGGTAACGAGTTCGATTCCCGGCATTATCTTTGATGTCAGTAATCTTGAAACTTTTTCGCGCAGTTTGCACTGATTTGCGACTCCTATTTATTTCTCGACTTTTTGTAGAGATTCATTTGCGATAAAATCGCAAAGAGATCACGATTCAGTAGATCAGTAGCGTTTACAGATAACTATATACTAGTCAGAGTAGCGATGCTGTCGCTGGTCGTATGTATACCTTTCACCGGAGTAACCGAGATTCTGCATCGCTAATATCGCGATACAGAGTACAAACGCGATTCAGCAGTGCAGTAATTTTTCGTAAAATGTGTAATCACTAAAGGAAGTAGTAGCCATGATTTTAAAAGATACACCTACGTACTTAGCAGTGCACTGCCCTATGATTTAAAAATAACTTAGCCCATTAAAATTCAATTCCTTACATGATGGACATTGTTAGTGACATAAAACTATCGACTAAATTCGATTGTTCTTCAGTCTCCACCAGCATACAAAACAGATTTATTCTTCCATGAAACAGTTTCGATAACAAAATGATAAGCTTCTGAGTCTTGCAGTGACGTAAAAAAGCTCCAGAAAGAGAGGGAAGTAGTCGTTTCTTTCTGGCGCCAGAGAAATGCGATGCAGCGGTGGGAATCCAAGCAAAGGAAACTAGTTTGCCGCCGGCCGGCTAGCGGGGTGTGAACCTGAACCGTAGTGAGCGCTCGATATAACCTGCGCGATTGTCGAAATAACGCCTAGATTTTCGTCAAAAACAAACAGTGTTTTCTGTAGTAAATAAAAAAACAAACGAATTCCGAAAAACATTCTAAAGATGTCGACAACACTGTGTGGAACGCTCTAAAAAAAAATATTATTTATTTATTTCATTTTTTGAATTTGGAAAAAAGTTTTAGTACCAAGTTGCTAACCGAACTTTTTGGTGTGAAGTGAAGGTTTTGGATGCCAAGATTTTTTTTTGTTGACGTGGAGAATATTTTAAGGTATAAAATAATATTGTTTAAATTAGTGTTAAAAAGTTGTGTGACTAGTTGAGAAGGCGTTGACCGATCCTCAACGCACTGTGACACGCGCGCAGTGTTATATACTTGGCCTTTCTGGCATAGCCCTGTTAATTACACTTGCATGAAGATGCACGCTACTGTTGTTTTAATTTATGCACCGTTGGTAGAAAAAACCTGCTTCAAATATCAAGGAAAAATGATTTCGAAATGCAGTAAGATTCTTATTAGAAAGCAATGTAAGAATCTATATTTCCATATTTTGATGGTTCCGAAGTCAATTTAGTAGTTGCAATGTGTTTTTTATGAGGTTTAAATGATAACCAAAATATTATTCTTATGCATCAGAAATTGGTGATGTTTTATTTCAGTCATGTTTTAAAACCTCAACATCAACAAAAAATAACCGGATCAAATCAAAGGCGGGAATGATTATACCTACCTGTCTGTATCGAAAAAAGGCAAAACCTGATTCATAAAGACCTCATCTCGCATAGGATGTATGGGCCTCGACTTGTGCCTACACGACAAAAAAATCTGCATATTTTAAATTCATTCCCCGCCATATCTTGGAATGTCGCTATATTTACGGGCGTCAGTAAGTAATCGATTTTAAACTTAATTTGTATGGAGTTCAAGTATATTTTTTGTCGGGTAGTGCGTTTGAGTTGTGATTATTCTTTCCACTTTGAGGAATAGCAATGAACTTGATACTAACTTTGATTCCGCTAAAGCATTTGACACGACTTGACTACACAATGGCATAAGACTCTTATATATTTTACCTCATTATTCCACGTATATTTATAAAAGGCATCCTACTACATATTTCCACCTAATTTTATGGGCCTTTTAATAACCACTTAGGAAAATCGCGTGGGGTTCCCTAGGGAACTGTGTTTAGCCCCGCAATAAAAGTTTTACTTTAGTGTTCGATATTTCGTTACCAAAATAAGAACTATGGAGTTTGAAGTTAGACATAGTCAACATACTAGCCTTCTGATATCATATTATCCTATCCCACTTATTAAAAAAAATATCAGTACATGTATGTGTTTGTCAATCAAGGCAAGGATTGAACGGATTTAGAATGAACTTGGCACACGAATAGACCATTTCCAGGTATAGGAGAACGGGTACCTACTTTGATGATTACCCATGTGGTAGGTACGTTCCCTTGAGACAATTTCCGAATTAAATGCGAGCGAAGCCCCAGGCAGAAGCTAGTTCTAAGTAATTCTAAAAAGGTCAAAGCTCTATTCGCCAACAGCACATAACACGATAACCTTTTTACCCACAACATTATTTGCCTGCGTTACAGCTTACATAAAAATAACAAATTCATACATTTTACTACAAAAGGCGATAAACTTCTTAAGGTTTCTTGTTAATTAAAACGCACATTCAAACACCCTAGCCAAGAAACTCGATATCTGGAACGAATCCTAACAAAATTGTGCGGGTAATCGATTTTCTGTGTCATAAAATAATAGTTTTTAACTGTCAAAATGATGAGGTTTTCATTGGAAACACAGAATGATATAAATAAGTAAAATACTACCATTTTCTTGCGGCTTCACTCCCATGGTTACCCATTACCCAAAGGAACCGTTATTTTTCGGCTTAATGGTGACCTAATCAAGCACTTAATTTCTCTCAGTAAAAGATTTTTTGTAGAGGATGATAACTCCTAGAAGCAAAATAATGGTCAAATAAGTTGGAAAGTTAATTATCTTACAATTACGTTAATTATTATAACAATTGATGAAAAACGCATTTTAGTGAAATTTTAAACCATAGTTTACTATTTTTAACCATTCGTTGAGTTACCTATGGATCAATAACTGGACCTTACTGGGTATTATTAGTTTAAATCTTTATAACCACTTGATATAATTATTATTTCCTAAGTCTATTTTTAAATGGTCTACGGAATCCTTATCTCCAGCAGTGAATGACGAGCCGACATGCAGTTTAAAGGGTCATAGGCACAACAATAACAGAAAAGGTACACTCCAGACAGTTTCAACGGTTTTATAAGATACCTATTCCAATCCATCAATTTGCTACAGCTGTTTTTACCGAGACAAACGAAAGCGAAGTTAATCTTTGAACATCGGTGCTTGATAGATTTGTCATAAAACAGTGTTTCTTTCAAGTAATCAACTCAAAAGATTTGAAGATACTCGGTGCCTACCTTGTATATAGTTCTCGCCAAACTTATTGGCCGCCCTGAAGTTGGCTACAATGGATGCGCAATAGGAAATCTCATACAAAAACAGCACCGTTTCGTGCCTTGCGCATCCGGTAAACCAACTTCAGGGCGGCCAATAGGTTTGGCGAGGGCTATACTCGAAATGTGTCAAGTATAGCCCTCGCCAAACAGTGGCGTAGGTAACTGAAGGCCTAGGTATAAAAAAAAAACTAGGGTGATAACTGAACTGATGCCGAAGTTGGCATAACTTTCCAGAAAATTTTGAGGTTTGGTAGTCAGAGTTCGAGGGCCCCCGTGTACGGCACCGTCTAGCTATCCGGTAGCTACGCCAAGAACTAAGCAAGAAAATGTGTAGCGACTTAGCGAGAAATATCTGCGGCCGCGGTCGCTTGTTTCTATGTACAAGACCATCTCTGCAGCAGACTCTGCTACTCTTCCACGCAACACTCAGCTTCTTCATAAAACTACAGTAGAAAGTGCCACACTGTTTAGCTCAGTAAGGCGCTACACCTCCTCGCACACTCAGCTTATTTGCCAAACATCTTTGATGCCCCCAATAGATTTTATAAGCTCTCAATGTAAAATTGAGAGCTAAGAAAATCTGCCAGCCTTTAGGCAGCATGTTGGGAGCAGTATTTTTTATACAGCGACTGCCTATCTTACCTCTAACTGGGTTTCGGCTGATTATCATCATTATATCAGCAGACTGCCCTAGCTGGCCTTTCTCAATCATCGTCTCAAAGGCCCGACCTCAAACATAAGAAGTATCTAGCAGAATTCATTCACCTACATTTTTCTCCAACGAAATCAACTCAGGTACAAGCTTTCCTTTAATCTTTTATCACGGGAAGTGGTCGTAAATCCCGAGTGGCTGAGACTGGGCCGCTCACGTGCGGCCATAGATAACGCTCAGTAAACGATACGACTGGGGTGACCACTCTTGTCAGGGATGCCACATCGGCCCAGTTTACGAAAATTAGATGGTTAGGTGTCGCAAAATTAATGTGACGAATTGTCCAACGCGTGTAAGCTGTTGTCATTGGTTAAATGAATTGTTGACAGCTTATGGCATCTTGTAACCTGCAGAGTTTAATTTGTGACACGTCAATATTTTCTTACCGGTAACCACAGGCAGGCAAAGTTAATGTGGAAAGAGATATTCAAAATAGATTTTTGATTCCAGTAAACATAAGCACTGCGGTATCGGGATTGTTGCGTAATAGTAGATTATGCATCAAGGGGATAAAGCAGTGTCTTACGTTACGGGTGGCATAATGAACGCTGAGCGTAACGAGGGACTTTCGCTCGGGATATGTTTAGTCCTGAGTGAAGTGAGGGGTTCAAGCTGCTTAAGACGAAGACAGCCTTTATCCCAGAGGAGCATGCTTTCAGACCATCGTCGAGACAATAAAAAGCCAGGGCTATGTAGTAGCCCTGGCTTTTTTAATTACTTAATTTATGTAAATTAAGTATTTATTTTGTAATTATTATAAATCAAAAGCTAATTGATGTTAGACACATTAGTCCTATAAATGGCCCTATTATGGAAGGATAGAGTAACATTTTTGTTTGGTACAATCATGTATACTTGATTCTTTGAAATCGTGACTATTTCCTTTTTTTTGTGTTCTGCTTAGGGTGGCCAGTTCGATTTTCAAAAAAACCTCTTTATAATGCCATATGGGCATTATTTTACTGAGAGTTTGGCACGAATATTATATCCAAACGAATTTGACGTTCCAAATTCAAATCACTTTACTCCCTTGGGAGTTTCATACAACTTTACCTCCCTTACTTTACGTTGAGATTGTATGATATGTAATTGGACATTGTCGAGCAGGTGGTTTGAAAATTCTATTTACTATACTAAGGGAATCTCTCGTTGACTTTAAGTAAATGGAATCTCTACATTTTGCTTACATATATATATAGCAAAGCTATCTGAAATCGTGAACTGATGTAGAGAAAGTTCTGTCTTTCTCGTTTTACAAAGATTCGGCGTGCCGATGCCGAAATCACACTTTCTGCGAGATTACGTGAGTCGGGTCTATATAAACAACTAATACTTTAAAGAAATTCTTTCAAATCTCGTGACTGTATTTCTGATTACCCAAAACTTTAGTTCAGTCGAAATCCTAAAATTTTACAAAATCAACAAGATTTTACATAATACAAAAAAACCCCGACACAAAAACCTCTAAAAAGCAAAAAATAAGCCTCGTACTCACTTCTGGGAACCGTCAACATTTACAGCAGTTTATTTTATTTACTCAGCGGTTCCCCGACGCGAGTACGAGTCTTATTTTTTGTTTTTTAGAGGTTTTTGTGTCGGGGTTTTTTAATTTAATTTTTATTTGACAATCTATCAAAACACATAATCATGACATCGTCTTGCGAAAACCCCAGATTTAAAGAGTAAAATGCGAGTAACTTTTGAACGGCTGAACCGAGTTTAATCAAGTATAGCTAAGAACACTCGGCAAAGTCACCTTTCAAACAAAAAAAAACTAAATCAAAATCGGTTCATCCGTTTAGGAGCTATGATGCCACATACAGACACACAGATACACAGCAACACACGTCAAACTTATAACACCCCTCTTTTTCCGTCGGGACAAACAAACAAACGATTACGCTTAATTTCAGGCCAATCGAACATCAGTGGTTCTAAAACTTGCAAGCTTATATATTACCTATATGATTACACACAGTCACCGGGACAGATGTAACATTAAAGCTTGTATTTTAACTATATACAAACTCGTCTAAAATCTCCCGACTGCAATCTAAAGGTCATGGCACATTATACCGGCACCGCAACAGCACCGTTCTAAACCAGCAATTAACTTGTCATTCAATTTAGAGCATTAAATCGTGTGTAGTATAATATATTTCATAATGTCAATATGAAAAAGCCAACGGCGGGCAGTCAGCGCGCTTGCCGCTACCACACAACTCGACTCGCAGCCCGCGTGCTGCAAGCGAGCGGACCTTGTGCGCACAGCGCGCCGACGGCATGCTTATTACGCGCCGACTCCGAGTCGGCAGCGAAACGTCATTGCGTCGTCGCACGTCGCCGGCGCACGTGCAAGTCCTAGGCGTGTTCAATCATAAATGCCATATAACAATATTGAGTTCGCGGTGACAGCAAGCTTGCACCTCGCGGCCACCGCGCGGACTGTGAGCTTACACGTCGCGGCCGGCGCGCGGACTGCGAGCTTGCACCTTGCGGACAACGCGTAGTTAGCGCGCTGGCAGCTAGCCGTAGTCTAAATTCGAGGCGACGCCGTGCTGCAGCTGCGCAGTTGCGGTGCCGGTATAATGTGCTATAACCTTAATTGTCCAACTCTTTCATTGATGTACCCAAAACCTTGCTGCATAAAAAACCAATAAAGAGAAGCCTTTAACGGTAAATAAGTTCAATAATTACCCGTTATCAAAGGCTGCAGCCTTCCAGCAAGCCGGTATTTTGAGTGTACTGTAAATATGTAGGGGTGCAAACCGTACTCTAATATAGAGTATTGTACTCTTTATCACATAGGCGTACCTTAAAATCTACAAAACCAATAAAATAGGTACGCTTAAATACTCGATTTACTTGGCTCTAGATTTCGAATTGAATTGAATGAGTTCCTTTCATTTCACTGAGAAAGGACATGGCCAGAATTTGTATAGAGCTGTGCCCTAACAAAAAATATTCATGTACATTGACATAAAGTACGTCGTATTAAAGCTTGGAGGTATGGCTTTACAATAGTTTAAGTTTTATGATCAGAGAAGAAGCGAGAGACACTATAAATGGGATAAGATCAACGCAAGACTCCACCAAAGACTATACTGCACCAGTGCAGTGCGCGCGCGTAGAAACGTCAAAATGACTAGGACGTTCGGATACATACTCTGGAATATATTGTCGATGCATTATGACATGACGCTCGGTAGCTCGAAAATGGTGTCTGCGATAATCGTAAAACCTTAACTTTATTTTAGAGGTATTTATTTACCTTAGCAATACGTTCTTGCAGTTGTAGTTGTTTTATATTTTAATCTGACCTTCAGACGTACTTCAGAAACAGTGTTTATGTTATGCGTGTATCCAAACGCAAATGCATTGCATAGAAACCGCACAAAAACAATCAACACACATATATTTTTGTATTTTATTTTCGCCTGTTCTAGACAAATGTAATCGTGCCGATTAATTTTTATTTATTTTGCAAGTAATTTTCACATTTTAATAATTACTGTACATGTATTTATTCTCATTGATTCGGAGGACAGAATCTGGTCATGTCCTTTTTGTCTTTTCCGTCATATCTTCATAAGAAAAGAGATGGGCAATGAAAAACAGAGCTTCATTAAATTGATGTCTAGCAAATTACTTTCAAGCAACAAAAATTGCTTGTGTTTCACAAAGAGTTAAAGTAAAAACAAAATAAAATAAGTACACTCTTTTATAAGTCCATACTCTTTGTTTATTTTATAAAAAAAAACCGACCAAGTGCGTGTCGGACTTCGCCGCAAAAACAGCAAAATAATAGGAAATTAAAAAAAATACTGTTCTATCTATATATTGGTATTTGTTAGTAAAATATACGAAATAGTAAACATTATCAGAAAATTTTAAAGAGATCGATATACTGACTCTACCTTCACTTTATATTTTGGAATGTATTTTGTATGTCCGTAAAAATCGGGGGCTTTTCAAAACTAGAAGCGACTTCCATAATTTAAATACACGAAGTAAGCACGAAATTGTAATACCCAAATTCAGATTAACGAAAACTAGCAAGTCTTTTCTTATGAACAGTATACGCTTTTATAACAAGTTGCCAAAGTCAGTTATAGAACTAACCGATGGAAGGTTCAAAAACTACATCAAACGTATCCTTGTTAAAAAAGCATATTATAAAATCAAGGACTACGTTGAAGATAAAAACATTTGGCCTTAGCTCCTTCTGCGCATGCAGCTTCCCTGGTAACTTGTAAACGGCACAAATATGTGGATGTCTCAAACTATTCTCAATCTCATTTTTTTTTCCTTCTTTTAATTAGACTTTTTACAATGGTTTTCAATCATCTTTAAAGCCTAAGAATAGTTAAGAATAGTTACAGCACTGATAACAAAATTTGTGCAACATGTTAAATTTAGTCTTGTTATACTTATTTTTATTATTTTTACCTTTGTATAGATTCTTTTACCGATTGTTTTGTGAATGTGTGAACATTGTAGGCCTTCTAGATGCTAGTTAACATTTGTTAACTTTTTTATATAATCTTTTTCTTTTTTTTTTAGTTTCTTACGACTTATTGTCATAATTCGGGCCTACGTTGTCCCCCCATATCTAAGTACTAATGCTGTAACATGGAAATATTGTAAAACCAAACCATTTTTAAAAGAGTTACCATGGAGTTTCTTGCCGGTTCTTCTCCATAGGAAACGACCAACCCGAACCGTGCACATTTTGTCGACGTTTTATAAGTGCCCATGTAGGCCTATGTGAAATAAAAAAATTGATTTTGATTTTATCACCAAATTTGAAGTTAATAGGCCAATGGGAAGTTAAAAACTATTCGGATCATAATTTTGAAAAATATGCTGACTTTCGTGGCTTCTCATTGCCAATATCTTTTTAAACAAATAATACATTATTTATCTATTCAATTAGCTTTAGCTTTATACAACGCCACTCGATGGGGTAGACAAAAAATATTTTTCGACTCACGTTCTGCTGTGGGGAGGCTCTTAAAAACCATTAAAAATATTTTTGACAATTTGTTAAGCTCCTACAAGACAGACAGACGGACAAGTGAGTGACAGAAATAGTACTCCGTTTGGACCCTTCAGGTACTTAACCCTAAAATTCAGATAATTATACTCTAAAAAAAGAAAAATATTATTATTAATATAAAGTATTTTCTTCTTTGAGAAAAAGTTGGTAACCCTAACTGTAGGAGTACATATGACGAAACTGACCCGCCACGCGACCGCAGCATCGCACCGCAACTGTAATTATTTCAGATTGCTTTTTTAATTGTCTGGATTAGGGAAATGAGGACACCGTGAGTTTAATTCGTCGTCAAGTCGTTTGAGCTCATCACGATTTCAAGTGACCTTTGCGCTTCTTGAATGTCATGGTGCCACAAAATGGCTGTTGCTAAATGTCTGAGCTGGTAAGAAATGTTTCTTGCTTTTATCAGCATTGTTGCAGCCAATAGACGACCTCTGCTAGACATCTGCCAACTGCCTCTAGGCAGCTAGGCAACAAAACACAGTATTAATCTTACTAATTTCCTCATAATATCATCGCTCCAGGGGTGGCCATAAGATTTTAGAGCAAGGATATTTCCATTGTGTGTCTGTATCTGTCCCTTACACCCCAGAACCTTTCGGTTCCATCGGCCACACATTCAATTAAATTAACTAAAGAGATGCACGGGCGTCGCTAAGAGGGTGCAGGTAATAAATCAAAGTCCTAATTAAGTCAACATAAACCCAATCCAACAAATCTAGTCATTTGTTGATGTCCTAAAAGAGTACTAAAAGCATAGAAAATTTTGGTCGGTCTACCAAAATCAATCGTTAAGCAGCCTCAGGAGACTAAAAACCTGGTTAAGAAGTACTATGGGGGAAAATCGCCTCAATGGCCATGATGAATGTGCACAGAAAACTTATTAATGAAAACTTATAAGATTTACATAATTAAGTGGTCGAGAAGTTTACCCAAAACCCCCGATGATTGACGTCGTGGAACGTTACCCATTGGACTTTATACCGTTCTTATAACAATCGCTGTAGAGGTAAGACCCGGTACTACCAGTTTAAAGCTTCATATGCTTTTGACTGTACCGTATTTAAAATTCATACTTTTTCTCATCCTCCTTATATTAACTTGCCCCCCCCCCCCTGGTCCATCTGCTGGCGACGCCCTTGAAGAGATGTGTTCTTTCTTGATTTTTAAAACATACTTCTACATTTTCAATAGATATTTCTGTGCGAATCTCCGATTTCCCCAAGGGATTGGTCTGTAGGCCAAAGTATTTTTGTAAACACCAACCAAGGTTTTTCTTTCATCTCAGGAAAAATGTTCGGCACTAACGGCAAAACACTGATGTAAAGATCTCTTTAATCTACACTTTTTGAAGAATAAATATTCTGGATTTTACGGATTTCCTGCTAAGTAATACAAATAGTTTTCCGTAAAAGAACGAATGATTGATGGCAGATATAGTTCTCACCAAACTTCTTAGCCGCCCTGAAGTTGGCTACAATGGCTGCGCAGTAGTAAATCTAATACAAAAACAGTACTTTGCAACTTTTCGTACCTAATTGCGCATCGGAAAGCGAACTTCAGGGTGGCCCGCATCGGAAAGCGAACTTGATTTTGATTTTGCCCAGAAGTTTGGCGAGCACTATACCAAGGATAAACCACCTTCTCTTATACGAATTGCAGTATAAGTTGTTAATGCCAAATTTTGAATTGCATTCTATATAGTTCATATTGATTATTCAGTGTTATATAGAGATAAAATCGTATATTTATATGTTTGTAATGGGCAAGCTTTGGACGACCAATTGATACGGTTAAAAAAAAAAAAACACTGATTCCTGTAAGTGCTATCGGTGATTTTCATAGGTTACTTTTTATGCCGGATAATTTAACGGATCACAATGGGTGAACCATGGGAGCGAAACCGCGGTAAAAGCTCGTCTTGAACATTAATTGATCCGTCAGTTCATCGAACATCAGCACTGCAGTGACCTATTTCACGTCATCGCTTGCAGTGAGGGCTCGTGGCTACATAACAACAGCTGCACGGATCGATCTTCAAGGTTAAGCAACAGTTGCCGATGTTGGTCTATGGATGGGTGACCATTACTTACATAGCGAGACTCCTCGTTCTGGAATGTCGAAAACACGTTAAGCTATTAGTTCTGGCTGTCATCTCTAGATCTTGGACAGTCGTTAGTTCGTTACAGGTAGTCTGAAGCCAGGAGATCTGATACTAGTCTTGCCGAGGAGTATTTTTAACCGATTTTCCAAAAAGGAGGAGGTTCTCAATTCGGATGTTTTTTGTTTTTAAACCCCGACACAAAAAGAGGGGTGTTCTAAGTTTGACGTGTGTTGCTGTGTATCTGTGTGTCTGTCTGTGGCATCATAGCGTCCAAACAGATGAACCGATTTTGATTTCGTTTTTTTTTGTTTAAAAGAGAGTGAAACGAGAGAGACTTAATCGAGAGTGTTCTTAGCTATGTTTGAATAAAATCGGTTCAGCCGTTCAAAAGTTATGGGCATTTTACTGTTTGAATCGGGGTGTTATCGCAAGATATCGATGTCATAATAACGTATTCAATAGATTGCCGATCGAAGCGTGTCTACTATAAATCTATACTAATCATAGAAATATTATTTTATAAAATACAGTGTATCTATGATACTAATATTATAAAGAGGTAAAGTTTGTGAGTTTGTGACGTTGTAAGGGGTAATATCTGGATCTACTGAACCGATTTTGAAAATTCTTTCACCAGTAGAAAGATACATTATTCCTGAGTGTCATAGGCTATAATATAATTTAAAAAAAATAGAGATCCTTATGAAAATTGCAATAAGGTAACCCAAGGTAGCAAAGTGTTGCCTGTTAAATACATTATTTGGCGTGCGCTGAGAAAACTATTGATGATAGATAAAAATTAGTAGGCAGGGTAGGCAGGATAGGCAGGGTAGGCAGGGTAGGCAGGATAGGCAGGGTAGCCAGGGGGGTAGCCAGGGTAGGCAGGGTAGCCAGGGTAGGGGCAGGGGAGCCAGGGTATACCATGGTAGCCAGGGAAAACTGGGTAGGCAGGGTAGCCAGAGTAGGCAGGGTAGGCAGGGTAGCCAGGGTAGTCAGGGTAGCCTGGGTAGCCAAGGTAGGCAGGATAGGCAGGGTAGCCAGGGTAGGGTCAGGGGAGCCAGGGTATACCATGGTAGCCAGGGAAGACTGGGTAGGCAGGGTAGCCAGAGTAGGCAGGGTAGGCAGGGTAGCCAGGGTAGTCAGGGTAGCCAGGGTAGCCAGGGTAGGCAGGATAGGCAGGGTAGCCAGGGTAGGGGCAGGGGAGCCAGGGTATACCATGGTAGCCAGGGAAGACTGGGTAGGCAGGGTAGCCAGGGTAGCCAAGGTAGGCAGGATAGGAAGGGTAGCCAGGGTAGCCAGGGTAGCCAGGGTAGCCAGGGTAGTCAGGGTAGCCAGGGTAGGCAAGGTAGGCAGGGTAGCCAGGTTAGGCAGGGTAAGCAGGGTAGGGGTAGGGTAGGCAGGGTAGGTAGGGTATGCAGGATAGGCAGGTTAGGTAGATAGGTAGCCAGTTAACGGGAGCGAAGCCCCGAGGGTCAGCTATTAGATAAATTATGTAGCATGAAATAAAAAATGCATGATATATACAACAGAACTCAATGCATGAGATATACAACAGAACTCTTCAATAAATGACGGCAAGTCTCTCGGGATTGCTGCAATCGCATGGCTGTTTAAAATGTATACCATTTCATAACATACCATCACGCCAGTATGCTCTAGACGGGTACGCATATGTGTACAGTTCAACCTGGTACTATATATCTCATCTCATGTTCAAGTTACATGTTATTCGGGTAATCTATTCTGGCATCACTGTGGGCATTACAGGTACCTTTTTATAGAACTTGTCCATTATGTATCAGTAAAAAGAGAAAAATAAAAAAAACTTTTTATAAAAAAAAACAACTGACTTCCAAATAAAAAAATAATACAAAGTGAAAAAAGCGAACTAAAAAGACGTCTGGATAAGAAGAAAATCATTTTTTAGTTAATTTTCTTTTTTAATTAGGTTCATTCAAACATATAAGTGTTATATAATTTTGAAATCACCTCTGTTTCTTTTAAAATTATATAATTAAAAATCTTTATAAATAAGAAAAATAATCTTTTTAAATCTTTATCTTTTTTTCTTTTTTTTATCTTTTTTTTTTTTCCTTTAATTTGATATCCCACACGATGAGTTCGGAAGAAAAAAAATTGGTCGCCCACTATATGGCACCCAAAATCCGCCAATTTTACCCGACTGCCGAAGGAGGGTAACCTGTTTATCAGTCTATGTATGTATGTATTTATGTTTGTTCCTATGTGACATTCCAGATCCGCCATTTTTCTATTTTCCAATTTTAATGTAGCCAGTGCGATTGACGTAAGAATCATCAAAATCGGCCAATGCGTTTGGTCTCTGGAGCGCCACATAGGAACAAACATATATACATAGACTGATATTATCCAGACATTACCCTTTTTCGGCAGTCGGGTAAAAATAACTTCAATTTTGGAAGTAGGTAGGTTTTATTTGGTGTAGTGTTTTATTTGAAAGTCGGTTGTAATTTAAGTTACTGGGTTGATGAAGTCAGATAGGTAATTGTTCTATGTAAAATACTGGTACGAATTCTGCTGAATCAGACCCCAAATTAGTTGGGATTGGGATAAGGCTTGGCAGATAATATATTGCTAGATCTATCAATTCATTGAACATCAGCGCTGCAGTGACCTATTTCACGTCGTTGACTGCGTTTGAGCGCTAGATCTAGACTTCCTTAATGGTCTAACTTTCAATTAGGCACTGTATATTCAGGTAGACTGAATCGGTGATACGTTATACCAGATTAGGAGAGGTTACGTAGGACAGTGGGTCTTACCTAGCATGCGTAATGTGGTAATCATCAATAATAATAATATGCTGTGATAATAGCTGCATAGCGCAAGCGGAAGATATTAAAGTGCAGAAGTGTATACGCAAACACAGGTTCATTTCCTCATCAACCAATAATCAGTGTCAGTGTCAGTGGCCGGCCGAAATTTCGGCCGAAGCTAAAAGAGAAGACGAATTACGCCGGTTTCGGTTTCGAAAATCGTACCACGCCTGCATTGCGTTATCTATCCAAAGGGGTAGTCAGTTCAACAACATTTTTCTTGCTGCACGTAAAAGATCTCTTAAGACCCTGTCATCTTTCGGGAACCGCTTGCAGTCTCCCTCGACATCTCGAAGGTTTTTGATAAGGTCTGGCACGAAAGCCTAAGTAAGCTTACTTCGTTCGGTCTGCCCGATGGCCTGTGTTATTGGATTGCTGACTTCCTGAGGGATCGCTCTATTCGAGTGGTAATCGATGGCTGTTCATCGGAACAATTAGATATTAATGCTGGGGTCCCTCAGGGTTCGGTACTCTCAGCAACATTATTTTTGCTGCACATAAACGAACTTTTTTTTGGGACAATCCCACAACACATAACCAAACCACTGCAACTCCTGAAAGCCAGAATCAACAGTGGCGACCACCAGAAAAGCGCCGAGGCAATAAAACTCGATGAAGTCTCGGCGGATGAATTTAACTGTCTTGTAGAAAAAATAACGGAGGAATAGGGAAAAAATCATAACTTCCACACACACACAAACGATCTTCTAAAACCCGGCCTTTGGGTATGCAGACGACAGCACTATTGCTGAGAGGTACTTTTCCAACGCACTGGCTACTGGACCTCAGATTCGGTCTCTCCTTGAAGCTATGGTGGACTGCTTCAACCTATCCTTGAAGGCAGTCTCCGGCAAGAAGGCATGGGGCGATGCCAATCTGGTCAGGTTCAAAGCTGCTAAAACCCAGGCGTGTCGTTTCTCGACTAAAAAGAGCCAATTACACTCGACTCCTTTCTTCCATGGTATATATAACAGTGCCAGTAACAGACCATCTTGAGTGTCTTGGCGTTACGTTGACATCTATGGTTATTTATTTATTTAAACTTCATGTACAATAGTGGTACATAGGCGGACTTAATGCCACAAAGCATTCTCTATGTTAGGGGGGTTTGGTTTCCGCACTTAGTTCCTCTAATGGACCTATTTACGTGGGCCATGGCGGCCGTTTGTTCCAGAAGTAAATTAGAGCTGTCATGGTGCGCTAGGAGTAGAATTCCCTGCCGGAGTCTGTGTTCCCCGATAGCTACAACCTGGGTGTCTTTAAGTCAAGATTGAATAGGTTTCTTCTAGGCAAGCGTGCTTCATCGTCGATCACATCATCGCTTACCATCAGGTGAGATAGTGGTCAAGCGTAAGACTATCAATTATAAAAAAAATACTTCTAGAAAGAAGTGGACATATATAATAATATATGACAAACACTTTTATTTATTTAAGGATCACCAACGAGTTACACAACATTAACTTGTTTTTATTATTAGATAATATTAAAAAAATGTTAATTATATCATTTTATGCACACTTAATTATAGGTTACCACATCTTACACATGTTCGAGTTTACATGCTGTATATATATAAATATAATTAATAACATTACAATAAAATAAAGAAGTATGAAAGGATCGTAGCAGGTGGCGTTCTGTAGTTTCTGCCTACCCCCATGGGAAAAAGGCGTGAGTTTATCTATGTATGTACAATAAAATTGGAATAACAGAAAAAAATGAATTTATATATAAAATTTTAAAGATTATATTAAAATCAACATTAAAATACACGTTTAATTAAATTAAAATACAGTTTATATCAGGTTAATTCAAAGTAAAGATCCTGCCATATATGTAAATTAACCTAATCATCATCATCATTGAAAATACAATTAAAAATGTCAAATCAAAATACAGTATAAGTGGTTATGTCAATTAAATTAAAATTCAATTAAAATACAGATAATGTCAATACAATTCAGTTAAATTAAAATTAACAATAAAATATAGATTCAATTAAACATTAACTTTTATTGTTATCGCTTTTTAATCCTGTTAAGATAAATAAACGGTTAACAATATTTGAACACATGGAAAGCGAGGAAGCATGCGCGCAGTTTCCAAATTTTCTAAATCAAATCAAATATAGATTTACGTAATAACGTAAATCTAGATTTTCGCTCCCGGAAAACTACAGTGAATTTCGGAACAGCTATTTTCATTCACTGGGTAATCTTCTAGCAACAATATTTTAAGTCGTAAACAGCCAGGATTATCTAAATTCAATGTCAAAACACAGATGACTCCGCAGCAATGTTTTGAAATGTAAATCAATGCTAAACGATGTTTTGTTTAATTGCCAGTAATTCTAACGTTAACTTCGACTATTCACACGTTATTACTTCTTAATTTTCAGATTTTATTTTGGGAGATTACGCACTGGGAAAATAAATCGTAGCCGTTTTGTTTAACGTATAAAAACTTAGGTTGATGTTCACACCTCAGAATTAAAGTGATCTAACTCAAAAAATGCAATTTGCGGACAATGACTAAAAAATTCTTTAAAAAGCGTAGAAAAAAAAATGTGTTGTATACTAAAATGACCATTGAATAGGCATGTTCCTTTGTTACTCATGATTCGGGCTTTTTTACCACAGGGTTTTGGAGTAGACTTTTTAAGGTCAGTTTATAGCAAAACCAGAAATTACAGACCATTTGACTTCGGTCACTTTTATTCCAAGGAAGAAGATTAAGAAAAAGAATCTTTATTCGTAAACATAGGGAGCGTGTTGTTCCGTTCTTGTGTTCAATTTTCTTACTCTTCCGCTGTTCTTTTATCTAAGAAACTTGAATCATTTCGCCGGGGCTCGCAGAGCTTTATTGCCTCGGTGCTTTTCTGTAAATTGTCACTGTCGGTTCTGGCTTTCAAGAGTTGCAGTGGTCGGAAATAGTACGGGCCTTGCCACAGTAAAAAAAAAAGTCTAGTAATTGAAAACTACTTCATAGATTTGCATTCAGAGTTATCTGATGATGTTTTGGTTTACGATAGCTACAATTTAGTAATTTAAGCCGTATGACCTCCTACCAAACATCTCGACTCTCCCGAGAGAAATAAATCATTCATACAAATCCAGAGTTATTACTCTAAGTGCGCATCTTGTTGCTCAAATAGTACGCCTTGAAACAGTTGCGTTTTAGCTGCCTAGTGCGTCAATTGTTCTTTTTACGAATAATAATATTCAAAATGAGAACGTATTTCACTCTTTTGTTTTTTTTATGTGTATGTTACTTTATTTGATAGTTGGCAATTATGATTTTTCCAGTAGTGTTATAGTTTAAACTTGTAGTATTGTGTTTACTATAGTTGTGTTGGAGTGGTGTATAGTTCGTTTACGATGGAAAAATCTGTGAAAAGTGAGAAAAAGTGGAATTTAATGGTAATTGGGCTTAGTTTCTAAAACGAAAGTTATTGCAAAATTGTCAAATGCGCGTCAGTTGCAGTGATTGATTGATATGAATTTTCAACAGTCAATCGCAACATTTGAGTTATTTTTATTTGTTACGCGTCGATAAATCACTTTCAAAAACATTTATTCTATTTTTACAAGTTTATATTACTTTGTTTACGTTGGATAATCCCATCTAGTAATCCATTTTCAAACACTGTAACTTTGATAATTTTAAATAATATGTTAGTTTCAAGTTGGTTTCATAACGGAGTCGAAAAATGACCATAGCTACTCCTCGACCAAATTAGATCTTTGGGCTCTTAAAAAAATTATTAACTTTATCTTAACTATTTCTCTGCAAAAAATTACTACGTACAACAACCGTCATAAATAGTTCTCAAATTGGTTTGTCTAATTACTTTTTTCTCTTTCATCATTGTCTAGTTTTCCCCACCCTGTTTGTCTTGATATTCGCTTTTTCTCATTTCCTGCCTTTCCTGTCTGTCCGTGGTTTCATTATGATCTAAAACGTCTATTTCCTTTAATAGTCATCCCCATTTTCTTTTCGTTTTGTTGTTTGTAGGCCTTGTTCAATTGTCACTCAGTCTGCATCAATGCTGATTGCAGAAAGGTGCTGCAGTACACTCTTCAAAGGCGGCCATAGACGGGCGCAAAACAAAAACGCGACATTTTTTTTTTTTTGCGTTTCTTTTTTTTTAATTTTATTTAACGGAAGGCTCGCGTTTGACCACTACCTCACCTGATGGTAAGCGATGATGGTCTACGGTGAAGCACGCTTGCCTAGAAGTAACAGACCCCAAGGTTGAAGCTATCAGGAAACAAAGACTCCGGCAGAGAATTCCACTCCTTAGCTGTGCGCACAATGAAAGTATTCGCAAAACGCCATACGTACAGGTGGGATGTCAACCATGTTCCGGTGATGCATTGCCGTACGTCTTGTTGTCCGATGATGGAAAGGACTAGGCGGAATCAAATTGTGCAGTTCCATCGCACACTCCCCGAAATGTAACCAATAAAAAACCGACAGAGTGGCCACTCGGCGACGATGTTCAAGGCTTTGGAGCTTTGAGGCGACCAGTGCATCGTTGCCGATAAGTCTCTTAGCCCGTTTGTCAATCATAGAAGAATTTTTGAAAACTTACTGCTGCGCTGTCGCATAGTTTATTTAAAACTAGCTGTCCCACGCGGCTTCGCTCCCGTCAACTGGCTATCTACCTACCCATCAACCCTACCTACTCTACATACATGATTGTTGTGTAATTAAACCGTTTACGCAGCGCACGCAACGGAAGCTCTCAAAAAGGAATAATTTTGCCCGTTTTTGCAACATTTTTCTTTTATGCTCTGCTCCTGTTGGTCTTAGCGTGATGTTATATAGCCTATAACCTTCCTCAATAAATGGACTATCCAACACAAAAAGAATTTTTCAATTCCAACCGGTAGTTCCTGAGATTAGCGCGTTCAAACAAACAAACAAACAAACAAACAAACAAACAAACTCTTCAGCTTTATAATATTAGTATAGATAAACACACACGCTGTGCACATCACATGCATTTCACATCGACAGAGAAAGAAATGGACAATTACAGAAACAACGCACATGACAATTACGGCGTACATTGCACTTATACCTACTGACATAGCTTACAGATATGCTTTTTAGGGTTCCGTACCCAAAGGGTAAAAACGGGACCCTATTACTAAGACTCCGCGGTCCGTCTGTCTGTCTATCTGTCACCAGGCTGTATCTCAAGAACTGTGATAGCTAGAGAGTTGACATTTTCACAGACGATGTATTTCTGTTGCCGCTATAACAACAAATACTAAAAACAGAATAAAATAAATATTAAAGGGGGGCTCCCATACAAAAAACGTGATTTTTATGCCGTTTTTTGCCATAATGGTACGGAACCCTTCGTGCGCGAGTCCGATTCGCACTTGGCCGGTTTTTATTTCTCATAGTTGTCGCATTGCCGCTTTGTTGTCGCACTGTTGAATCATTTCCACATCGTTTTCGCACTGTCTTATCAGTATCGTATGGTTGACGCATTCTCACTTCGTTGTCGCATTGTCGTATCGCGTCTTTTTGAGGAAGCTTTAATGTCTGAGCCTACTAATTTGATTGATCTATGAACCTTTTTACAACTCCAATTTTACGTACAACATCAATGGAATGTACGTAAGAGATTGAATCATAAAAATCTTCGTTTTTACGCACTTCACATACCAAGCTGTTTACCGAACGATTTTCACGACTATTGGTAATATTGGTTTGGCCTTCGTTTTATGAAGATAATCTCAGAGTGGATAGATATTATTGAGGCTGGTATAACTGGAGCAAATGTTGTGTAAGATCCAAGTGAATCCAGTGGGTTTATTGGCTAAGAATTGAGTGATGCTATTTGCTGTCGGTTTCAACTCTATTTTGTTACTCGAGATATTTTATGTAACTACTAGGGTTACTCCCGGGATGTCTCGTGTCTCGAAATCCCGGGATGTCTCGTGTCTCGAAATCCCTAATTTGAGTTGTCTCGTATCGACCAACCACATAGACGGAAATCCACATCGCGTCTTTCATGTGATTGGTCGATTTTTCATACTCTTTGCCCTTTGCCTTGCCGAATTCATTACGCAATAAGGCTGCAGTTCACATCATCATCATGATTTCAGCCGAAAGACGTCCACTGCTGGACATAGGCCTCCCCCTAGTGTCGTCAGTCGTCACATAGACCAGTCACGTGCGTCTTGAAGTGGCGAACGTGAACCGAAGACGTAACGTTGGAAGGCATCCCACTAGGTGGACCAATGACCTGGTATCCGCTGGATGCGTGTTCAGTTGTTTGTGCGGCATTCAGCCGAAGAGCCATGCATGTGCGTGCAATGCTATCTATTCTAAGTAGGTACATGTAGCATGGCCGATTGATTTATTTAGTAAGCAAGATTTTTTTACTTGAAACTAGCATGAATAATAACACGCATATCCTGTGCGAGTTTCAGCATTCATTGCCATTTATATACCTAGGTACCTTGCTAAGGGTGTAGCCGCACTTACGAGTATTAATTAATTGGTATTTTCTATAAAGATTTTTCAAATGTTTTCTGCTTTATGTATTCCTTAGGTTCCTCCCTCAGCCCTTACTATACGAATTAAAATTAAAATTTTCGCTTGACGTAAGTTGGTACCTACACAAGATGAATTATAATGAAGATTCAATTATTTTGTTCATTTCATTGAATAATTTTCTTCATTAAGAGCCTACATACCCTTTAAGAGGTAACTTAGGTAAAACGGTAACGTTCTAAAGCATACTCCTTAGTAACGGCTAGGTTAAAAGGTTTGAAAAAAATATATATTTATTATTGAATTTTGAACATAAGGTTTTTTTGTGTAACTAATAGTTTTGCTTTAAAAAATAATTAACAACACGATATTTTTTCGCAACTTTTGGGATTCCAAAAGGACTTGGATGTTTAAAAATATCATATGGCTGGAATTTCTTCATAACTACATTTGGAATTATTACATAGCATATGTAAGTCAAATAATATTTTGCAAACAAAACTGTTCAAAAGGAGGTTCAATATTGATATTTTGGCATCGAAGGGTCGCACGGCCTGGGGGCGTATATAGCGCCTTAATTTATTTTCTTCTTACGATATTGATATAGGCCTCCCCCAAGCAGCAACATTAATTACATTACTACTAAGATAACGCAATACTTCATATCTTAACGAGTAAACCATGTATTTTATTATTATTGGTTGAAACAATATCTATGTTTCGACACTTTCGGCCCGCTGCCAAGTTTACGCCAAGTCGTTGAAAACGCGTAGGTAAACTATTCATCTTATTTCAATGTTACACCGTAGTGTTTATGTTGAGTGAATATCGTGTTTATCGTAATTATTCATGTTCTCAATCAATGCTTTTCAATGAGTACCCATGCAATTTGTAAGTCAAAATAATAAATGAAGCGTGTAAAAATATCACGTCGAAATATTTTCCTTAGGTACCTACCTATTCTCTATTTTAAGAGTTTGGTATACTACACTACAGACACATTCAATTCTGATTAGACAAAGACGACAATAGACGACATCTTATTTGACAAAATTCATAGGTACTGAGAATTAGTCTCGTTCTGTAATTTTTTTTTTTAGTTTTGGTAACACCATCACAAAAAATCGGCCAGGTGCGTGTCGGACTTCACATATTTAGGGTTCCGTATCATAGAAAAATCTGGTTTATCAATATATCGGTATTTGTTAGTAAAGTATACGTAATAATAAACATTATCACCAAATTTCAAGTTCGTAGATCAATGGGAAATCCAAAACTCTTCGGAACAAAATTGTGTGACAGACGATGGACAGCTCCGTGAGTGTCCCGTGCCCCGTGAGTTTCAAATAAGGCTTCCGCCGAAATCGGTCCACTGGGGATCTTCTAGCGTATGCCATTTACATCTGGAGTGAGGCCATCGAGAGCAACGGGGAAGCGCTAGCCGTCTCCCTCGACATCTCGAAGGCTTTCGACAGGGTCTGGCACGAAAGCCTCATTGGTTAGCTTCCTTTCTTCGGTCTGCCTAGTGGTCTGTGTGACTGGATTGCGGACTTCCTGAGGGATCAATCCATCCGAGTGGTTATCGACGGCTGCTCGTCCGGTCAGTTAGATATCAACGCCGGAGTCCCTCAGGGGTCAGTGCTCTCGGCAACATTATTCTTGCTGCACATTAATGATCTGCTAAAACCCGGAACCTTTGGGTACGCAGACGACAGCACTGTTGCTGAGAGATACGTGTCCGGCGCACGGGCTACTGGGACTCAGATTCGGTCTCTCCGGGAGGCCATGGTTGAACGCTTGAACCTGTCCTTGAAGGCGGTCTCCGAATGGGGTGATGCCAATCTGGTCAGTTTCAATGCTGCAAAGACCCAGGCGTATCTTTTTTCCGCTAAAAAGAGCCAATTCCACCCGGCTCCTTCTTACCTCGAACTTCTTGGTGTTACGTTGACATCTACCCTCAACTTCGGTCCATACATTGAGGCGAAAGCTCAGTTAGCTGCAAAAAAGTTGGGGATTCTTGCAAATGTGAGACGGTACTTCACGTCTGAACAGCTGCTCAACTTGTATAAAGCACAAGTTCGGTCATACATGGAGTACTGCTCTCACCTCTGGGATGGATCTGCCAAATACCAGCTTAATGCACTTGAGTCGATTGACAGACGGGCCAAAAGGCTTATTGGCAACGATGCACTGGTCGCATCAAAGCTCCAGAGCCTCGAACATCGACGCCGAGTCGCCAGTCTGTCGGTTTTTTATCGGTTACATTTCGGTGAGTGTGCGACGGAACTGCACAATTTGATTCCGCCTAGCCCTTTCCATCATCGGACTACAAGGCGTTCGGCCATGCGCCATCGGTACATGGTAGATATCCCTCCCATACACACAAAGCGTTTTGCTAATACTTTCATTGTGCGCACAGCTAAGGAGTGGAATTCCCTGCCGGAGTCTTTGTTCCCTAATAGCTACAACCTAGGGGTCTTTAAGTCAAGAGTGAATAGGTTTCTTCTAGGCAAGCGTGCTTCACCGTAGACCACATCATCGCTTAACATCAGGCGAGATGGTGGTCAAACGCTAGCCTATAGTTTATAAAAAAGAAAAAAAAAAAAAAGAGTGACAGCAATAGAGCGCTGTTTTGTTCCTTCGGGTACGGAACCCTAAAAAGTGACCAAGTTCTAACTCAATGATTGACAAAATACCCATAATAACTCAATTTACACATTCGTCCTGTTTGTCGTTAAGGAGTTCGGTTGTATGTTCCATATATAGAAAACTGCAAAACCAATTTTGATGTAACTTGTACTGTTCCCTAAGTTGAGAGATACCTAATCTAATAAAAAAATATGATCACGTTCCAATTACTAGTTTCGGAGTAATGCGTGGACATACAAACATACATGTATAAAAGCCCACATAGAGTGACACAAGTGAATATTGCGCAAATCCAACAATATTACATACGTATCGAATTGATAACCTCCTTATTTTAGAAGTCGTTAAAAAGAGTTTGGGCTAGATAGAAATGAGGCAACAAACTCCCCAACATCACCTTTCGGATACCTTTGGCCAATACACAAAACGGAGACACCTCGGTGGCCACTGTTAGAAGCGGCATTATAAACACCCCATACAAACCAAGTTTGTCACCGTTTACAACACAAACGCAAATTACTTATAGAAAGAAATTGACGGTTTTGAATAGCGAATATGGCAGTACTTTGCTCACTATCGGCGCCAGAAATTTTGTTGATACTGCCATCTATAAGTGCACCTCTACCTAACCGATCGTGGAATCAGGCGTGATGGTATGTATGATATGTTATGCTGTCTCTAGATGCTGTCTATTGCGTACTTTGTGGGCCACAAATGCCTGACCCACATACTGTCAAACAAAAAATTGCAACACCTACAAAACCTCTTTCAAGAAAAAGCAAACAAACCCATCTTGGTCCGTCTACCTTCCGTTCCGCCTCATCAAAGCGAGGAGTCGTCTCGCTCCACAGGGCGTCAGATGAACTTTCACCATCTCGGTGACCACTCGATCATGACGCAACGGTTAGATAGAGATTGAATAGGGAATCGTGAGGCGATGGGAGGCGAAGTAAGGCTGGGTCGATTGTCGTGTGATTTTGTGGGGTTTATCTAACAAAGAAACGTTAATGAAAAGCTACAGTTTAAATCTCGTGTTTATATTTATTTTTAAACACTTAAACACTATATAATTAAGTATTTTAGCCCTCCACGGAAAAACAGGAGTGTTATTTATTTATTTAAAACTTCATGCAGCATACGGATACATAGGCGGACTTAATGCCTGAGGCATTCTCTACCAGTCAACCAAGGGTGGTGGAGAGATAACATGGCAGGTGCATAAAAATTGAGAAGTTAAATTGAATATTAATTTAATATTGTTATAAGTTTGAAGTGTGTATCTGTGTGTCTGTCTGTGGCATTATAGGTGCTAAACGGATGAACCGATTTGGTTATGTTTTTTTTTTGTTAGAAAGATAACTTTCTCGAGAGTGTTTAATTATGTTTGATGAAAATCGGTTGAGCCGTTCGAAAGTTATGGGCATTTTCGCAAGATATTGTTTTATAATTATGTTTCGATGAATTTCGATCGTCTACTACTAGATAAATTATGTAGATGCTTTTTTTTTTTTTTTTTTTTTTTTTTAAGTTGAGTGGAAGCACAGGATTCATCTACACTAATAATCAAGACAAGCAAAATTGTTAATATATTTTAATTAATAAAATAGATTAAATCATCTTTGGAAATAATCGGATTACAAAAATTATTCTTTTACTTAAAGAAAGCTACACTTTTGCTGAACGTCATAGGATTTTGTGTTACAGAAAAATGCACAGTATCTGTGGTGACACCGAGAGCGAAACCGCGGCAGTAAATTATACAGCAAAAAGTGAACTATATTTTCATCTTACTATCCTTTGAGTTTCATGTATCTATCTTTAAACATGATCAAATAATGTGCCCAAGAATTTCCCATGGTTACGAACTCTACATAGCCTTCTAGATTCAATTACTGGTATACACATGCGTATCATATAAAGTTTCTTGGAACTTTCTCAGCGTGTGAATGTGAAGTTGATGTTATTGTTTACGTCGCCGCCTTCATGTGTGTAGGTAATCGGTAACAACTTACTGTCACCACAGATAATATAATACCACAGAATAAATAATAGTACAAATAATAATAGCATACAGATCATCCCATACAAAGGTTGTCCGTAAGAGATTGCCGTTTGTCCTGTATGTTTTTTGTGGCGTACAATAAAGTATATAATAAATAAATAAAGAAACCGTGCCGAGGTAACTAGCGTTTTTCGTTTGATTAAACTGTTTTTTTTTTTCTATGAGCATCGATCGCGTTCGGTTCCCTTCCACGGATATAGATGGTATTAGCAGTGACTTGCAAGTAAAAGGGTTAAACTTTTTTTTAAATACAGCGACGATTTGTTTTAATATTATTGCACGTTTTACAGTTTCATTGTAACAAAATGTGTTACAAAACAAATTTAAAAAATCGTGTGGATGCTTCAGAAACTTAAAACCACGCCATCTATTGCAATCAATTTTAAATGATCCATTCAAATAATCGTAGAAAAGTGAACTTTGAGCCCAATATCCCTAGGAGAGTTAATTAAACAAGAATATAATTTTTTTATGATTGTCTCTAGAAAATCTTAATATTTTACAAAACTCAGTATCCAATCGAAACTTATCACGCCATCTAGTGCAATTTATTTGTACCAAATTTTATTTCTTCGCGTTGGGTGCCCGTGCTGTCACTAAAGTGTTAAGAAGATATTCGAGTACATAAATAACTGACTGGGTACCTAATTGGGTTAATTTGACGCTGATACTTGGGGCTCTAATTAGGTTGGTAAATGATTTTAAATGATATATGATTTTATTTCTGTAAGTTGGTTTGTACAAACACTTTTACATGTCGAAAATATTTTTTAAAACTAGGTAAGGTCGGCGTTTCGTTTAAAATCCAGACAAAATCTTGGTTAGATCATGTGAAGACCATGTAGACTGATGTCTGAAATGGTCTTTTGAGGAAAGAACCAGCCAGATTGAGTGGACCTGTCCAGTCAGTGCACGCATTTGTCAATAACCGAGCAGCTCAACTTAGAATTTAAGGAGCTCAACGATTCGACGAACAACACCAAAGAAAGGACATTCGGTAACCGAGTTGTTGAACTTTTTAAGGTTTTTGAATAACCCATAACCTTATAAACTAAGTGGCGTAAAATTTCAAGCTTCTTCATCACAATGACTGTTTTTTGTTTATATTTTCAATAGGCTCGCTCGCTCGTTCTTAACTTCCGTCCCTTTTCACGAAATCGCTCTCACATGTGGCAGGTAGGGAGAGAAAACATGTAACAAAAATATTTATCTCTGCGTTTATCTTCCAGTGCTGCACGATGCGCGAGAGTCTGCGTCGACTGGCGTCAGACGACGGTGACGGCATGGAGCGACGCGGGCGCAGCGCGGGGACTCGGCGAGTGCGGGTTGAGCTAATGCTGGGCGAGCATATCACTGTGGATGTAGAAGTAAGTGTCTCAGTATTGTGTAGTATAGCGGCATGGTGCGACGCGAGCGCCGCGCAGAGACTCGGAGAGTGAGAGTCGAGCTGATACCGGGGGAACATATCACTGTGGACGTAAAAGTAAGAGTAGTAACAGCATTGTGTAGTATAGTGGCATGGAGCGACGGGGGCTCAGCACGGGAAATCGCAGAGTGAGAGTCGAGCTGATGCTGGTGGAGCATATATCACTGTGGATATAGAAGTAAGTGTACTAACATCATTGTGTAGTATAATGGCATGGAGAGACGCGGACGTAGCGCAGGCACGCGCAGAGTGAGGGTCGAGCTGATGCTGGGAGAGCATGCCATTATGGATATTGATGTCAGTACAACTCAGTATACGTACTGCTACACAATAATAATAGACCAATAATAGGCCGAATTTAGGCCACAACGGCCAATCTAAACGGAGAGCCATCGGCACACCAGGAGCCAGGTGCACCATCTGCTCCTCCACTCTCTTAGTCCGATAGGACGACCATCTGACACAATCGGAGAGAGATCAGGCCTAGGACCACGGCTTAACGTGCGGAAAGAGGCACGGGGATGACACATCATCAACTTCCAAACGCCGGGCTGTCACAGAGAAATTCATAATGGAAAAACACGATGACCCTTTTTGCCCAACTTGGGAATCGAACCCAGGTCTCGCTCGAATTCAGCAGTCACAATTGCGACCACGAGACCAATGTCGCAGTCGGGTTCAGTACTACACAGTATACGTACTGCTACGTTTAATGTACATTGCAAGGTTTGCAACATAAGCTTTTATAGCATGGCCGTGGGTCGCAGAGAACTTTCCCGAATACATTTTGAGGCAAATAGAAGCATAGACGTGTTCAGCTTAACTGTGGGGTGCTAAAGAGTGGTGCCTTTAGGGTCCCTAGAAAATTCGTAGCGAAGAGCCAGCAAAAATAGATGGAGTACACTATGGAGTAGTAGTGGAGACCTCCACTACCGCCACTAACAGCTTTACATCGTAGGTCCATCATGAGCATGACTGGGAAAGAAGAAGGCTTTAGAACTGGATGTTGTGGCGCAATTTGTCCAGCAACCAGTTCTTATTGATCTTGTAGGTTGAGTAAACAATATCAAATTTTGAAGGAAAAGAAAAGTAGCGTATCTTGTTACTTTTATTTTCCTTCAAAACTTCATACAAGTTTGATAACTATTTTGATGTGTGTTAATGTGTATTGTATAGTCCTCAGCTGCGCCTGAGCACTTTGTAAGATGCGTAAAATCCGTCAAAATTAACACAAGGCTTCTTTGAAGTGTTGTTTTACGAAGCGCGAGTCTTTACGGATATTTTACGGTAACTCGTAAAGAGCAGATGGAATTTATGTGTTTCATACAATTTAGCGTTTATTTACTGTGCGGATTGTTGCAGCAAATTTATCTAAATTGAATGATGGTATGAATTGGGATGCGTAGGAGAGTTCTGCGTTGTTGGTCTTTCAGAGTCTGCTTTTAAATCAAGGTTATACTTATCTATGTTTGGAGTTCGCTACTGAAAACAATAACAGACACAGCAACTACGAAGCAATAAAATATTATTAAATAATCCCAGAGAGAGTGTGAGTTACTCGAAGCTATGTACCTCTAGGCTGAGTCCTGCCTGTTGCAGTTTGGATATAGTTTTTGCAGCTGAAAGCTAGTGCAGTGGACCTAACTTAATTGCATGCGCTAACCGTTGGCAGTTCTGACGCATCTAAACACCAATTTTGCAGCTGGCTTGCACATATACAATTCATCTGTTTAGACCCTTAAAGCCAATTATTTTGCCGTTATTTTCATCAAACTGGCCAAAATTAGTTACAATCAATTCCAATCCTCCCTCAGATTAGGTAAACGTCTTCAATCTTCATCATTCAATTAAGACCGACATTCATATCATTTACTTTTAGTACTTTCAATTGAAGAGCTACGTTAGGTTTACGGTAGGATATAGTAGTTTCGCAAAAGCGGTAACCAATTTATCGGACGATCCATGAAGACGACCGCTCTGCCAGGAGTGTACGGCTAAGGCCCATTTGCACGAAAATAACTCAGAGTTAGTTGCTAACACACGTTATAACAATATAATACTTTGTCGAAAACTTGTGACATTGACATTTGTGAGCCATTGCCTAAATTTAAAAAGTCATTAGTTGAGGTTCTGTGAGTTATTATTTTTAAGTTATTCTATAGTTTTATGTACCAAATTTTAATTTAATTTTATAGTTTATTTTAAAAGTGCTTTGCCCTCTGTAATTATTTTTTTCAGTTCAGTTTACCATTATGTCATTATGTTTTTATTTGTTTTAACCTAATAGTGTTTTTTTTTTAAAGTATATATACATTAAGCATTTTGTTACTCTTGAAGATTGTTTGCTTCTTGTTTGCCACAATGTTGTTAAATCCCAAAGTAAATTGTATACAAGCAGAGATTTTTTTTAATAATGATGTCATGTTTTGATTTCTTTTTTCTTTTTATGTGTTTAACTATTACCTTTTAATAAGAGTTTATATTTTAGTTTCTCTTTAGTCGATAATCTAAAATGCATGCTGTAGCCTTCTACAATTGAGGGAGTGCACTTGTCATTAGTTCATAAATGATAATGATAAATGATTTTATTTCTGTAAGTTGGTTTGTACAAACACTTTTACATGTCGAACATATTTTTAAAACTAGATGAGGTCGGCGTTTCCTATCTGACTACTCTGAGAAGAAAGGCCGAAACAAACTCAGAGGTCACAGTCTCTTTTAAAGTCCTGACAAAATCTTGATTAGATCATGTGAAGACCATGTAGACTGATGTCTGAAATGGTCTTTTGAGGAAAGAACCAGCCAGATTGAGTGGACCTGTCCAGTCAGTGCACACATTTGTCAATAACCGAGCAGCTCAACTCAGAATTTAAGGAGCTCAACGATTCGACGAACAATACCAAAGAAAGGACATTCGGGTAGGCCGCATAAACTACTCAAACTGCCAGACCATGATTAAAAACTAAGATAAATTTAAAAAAAAAACCACATAATCTTCACATTCACAATAATTAAAATAAAATAATATAATACTTTAAAAAGTAAATATTCTTGTCATTGCAAGAAAACCAAAAAAAAAAAAAATATTTATAATAACAAAATGCATAGTGCAAAATATAATAAAAAAACAAAATTAATTGGAGCAGCTCAATCCCAAGCCTTTTTGTCCTCAATGTAATCTTTTGTTGTATAAAATGCTTTCTGGCACAACTTACGTTTAATGAAAGACTTGAATTTATTAAGACTTAGATCTTGTACGTGGCTTGGAAGCTTATTATAAAAGCGTACACATTGACATCTAAACGAGCCACCTATTTTCTTGAGCCTTGTTGTAGATACTACAAATTTGTGTTTGTTCCTAGTATTTATGTTATGGATATCACTGTATTTTTAAAACAATTTTATATTTTTATGGGCATATAAAAGATTTTCATAAATATACTGAGAAGGCACAGTCATTACATTAATCTCCTTAAATTTCTCTCTGAGAGAGTGTCTCGGGCTTAATTTATAAATTGATCGAACAGCTCTTTTCTGCAAAACAAAGATAGTCTGGATGTCGGCGGTATTTCCCCACAACAGAATACCGTACGACATTACACTATGAAAATAGCTAAAGTAAACTAAACGGGCTGTCTCTATGTCAGTTAAATTACGAATTTTTCTAACAGCATATGCTGCGGAGCTTAGCTTCTTTGACAATTTATCTATATGTGGGCCCCACTGAAGCTTAGCATCCAAAGTTAAGCCTAAGAATACTGTGCTATTTTCAGGATTCAATTCTTCGCCCCTTATCAACACATCGGTTTTCACCTGCCTAACGTGAGGTAGGGTAAACTTAATGCATTTGGTTTTTTTTTCATTAAGAAGTAAATTATTAACATTGAACCAGTGAACTACTTTTGAGATCACGCTATTTACATCGTCAGTAATCAGCTGCTGACGTTTAAGTTTAAACAAAAGTGAAGTATCATCCGCAAACAACACTATATCATGGTTATCCTTTATGAGGTAAGGCAAGTCATTAATATAAATAAGAAACAAGAAAGGACCAAGAATCGAGCCCTGCGGGACTCCCATTGTTACCATAGATCCAGGAGATCTTTTTCCATTAACGTCAATGGTCTGAATCCTATTACTCAAATATGAAGTAAGAAGATCCAGAGCGCTGTTCCGGATCCCGTAGTGGCGGAGTTTCCTGATTAGCGTTTCATGAAAAACACAATCAAATGCCTTGGACAAATCACAAAAGATTCCCAAGGCATCGCACTTATCTTCCCATGCATTATAAATATGTCCTAAAAGCTCAACACCGGCATCATCAACAACACCGGCAACATCAGTAGTTGAACGACCCCTTGTAAAACCGAACTGTTTGCTATGTAATAATTTATGTTTATTAAAAAATCTTTGCAATTGCTCTAAAATTAATTTCTCAAATATTTTGCTAAACGTAGGTAGTACTGAAATAGGTCTATAATTTGTAGGGTCTGATGTACTACCTGATTTAAACAAAGGTATTATTTTACTATTTTTCATAAGGTCAGGAAACTCCCCACAGTCGATACAATTATTAAAGATAATAGCTAAACTAGGTGCGACAATGTCAATAATAGTCTTAGCAACTTCTACAGAATGACCCCACAGATCTGCAGTCTTTTTAACATTTAAAGTGTGAAAGGTTTTAATTATGTCTTTACAAGTAATATGTTCAAAACGAAATTCCGAATTGCAAACATTAACATTTTCTTTTAGCAAAGACTCAGCAACAGAAGGTGATGAGTTTAAGTATTTAGTAGTTGAAATGGGAATATCTGAAAATAAATTTTCAAAGGCCACTGCGACTTGTGAGTCTGATTTTATGATGTTGCCATTAATAGACAGGCCGTAGTCAATATTTCGGTTACCAGATCCTCCCGTTTCACTATTAATAATATTCCAAGTCGTTTTAATAACATTACTACTGTTTTTAATCTTCGAGCTCAAATAACGCGACTTGCCCAAACAACAAACTTTTTTAAATAATTTTGAATAATTTCTAACATATAAATTAAATTCAGCAGTGTTTACATAAGTCCTTTCACTGTACAGCTCATAAAGCCGTGTTCTACTTTTATGAATACCAATGGTAGCCCAATCACTGAATGATGCGTTACTATTAACGGAGATAGTCTTTGGAACAAAGGTCGAATTAAATTGTTTACAGTATATACTAAAAAAATCATCATATAGATGTTTAGGATCAGCATCAATTGACAAAATTGGTAATTTATTAATGAGTTTAACTTTAAAAGCTGCCAAGCGACTTGCAGTTTTGGGGTTAACAGTGATATCCTTTTTAGCCACTTTGTTGTTTTGGTTTGGTATAGTAATCCTCTGCCCGCAATGATCAGAATCTAGTAAATTTATAATTTCTTTGTGGACTGGTATAACATTAGTATAAATATTATCTAAGCATGTAGCACTAGTTGGGGTTATTCTTGTGGGCTCCAAAAATAGGTTTACAAGATTGTAGGACTGAAACAGACTTATTATTTTACTACAAGAACCTGAGTTTTCTAATAAATTAACATTAAAATCACCACAAGTGATAATGGATTTATTCGAGTTACAAATCTTGTGTAACACTTCATCCATTACCTTTTCAAAGCAGTCATACAATCCTGAGGGCGGTCTGTATACGCTTAATACAATAAACTGCTCCAATTCTATACAAGCTATTTCAACTGTCCGCTCAACAGATAGGCTCACAATATCCTTACGGTCTTTAAATTTAAGCTGGTTACTTACTAAAATCAATGAGCCACCATGTATAGCATTTAACTCTGCTGAATGAACGTACCTATCCATGAAAAATTTATCTTTTGTCAAATAAAAGTGATTACCAACATAATTGTTAGTGTCAATTAAATGGAATAAATTACTACTATATGTTAAATTATGTAATGTCCTATTCAATTCTTATCTAAGATTGTTTTCTTCCTGTGGCAAACTTTGGCTGTAAGGGAAAGTGAACATCACAATTTTGTTTAAACTAAGGTTGCACAAAGTTCTATAATGTTGTAGTAATTCTCCTTTGTTCACATTACCCCTATTACCAATAAATATTAATAATGTGGTATCCTGGTTAAAATTGCATTTTATAACTTTTTTCATTATGTCAAATAAAGAACAGCCAGGCATACAGTAGTTCATTATTTATTTAAATTTCATGTACAATAGTGGTACATAGGCGGACTTAATGCCACAAGGCATTCTCTACCAGTCAACCTTTCGGTTAAAAAGGACAACGTTGTGAACGGGTACAAAATAATATTCAAACAAATTGTATACGAAAATGTATATACTTACATATATATTAATAATACACATATACAAATAAAATAGACTAATAAATACCAATAAAAAAAAAAACGAGAAACCTAATAATAATTATACCAACTAGACTTCTGACTCTAGATGAAAGCTATTTAGTCTGACTGAAATAGTGGTCACGAACTTTTCTTTTAAAAGTGAATTTGCTTTCAGCCTTTTTAATGCTAAAGGGTAGCGCGTTCCAGAGCTTTATTGTTGCGACAGCATATGAATTAGACATAAAACCAGTGCGGTGTGAAGGAATTTGGAGGAGTAGATTTTTAAAAGCTCGAAGGTTACGACTGTGAGAACTGCCCAATACATTGAAATAAGTTTTTAGATAATCGGGAGCACAAGGATCGTTCATAATAGTGAAGAGCCAGCAGAGAGATCTGAGGGACCTCCTGAGGCGGATAGGCAGCCATTTAAGCAGAGAACGGTAGGAAGAAATGTGATCATATTTACGAAGGCCAAAAACAAAGCGAATACAATTGTTGAGAAGTCGATCCAATTTATTTAGAAGTTCTTGGGATAGATCAGGATAACAAACATCAGCATAGTCGATAATGGGAAGCACAAGTGACTGAACCAGAGTGATTTTGGTGCTGGATGGGAGGAAATGCTTAAATCTATAGAGAGACCGCAGCGAGAAAGCGACTTTCTGGCTCACCTGAGCCACGTGTTTATTCCAACTAAAACTGTCGTCAATGTACAGACCTAAATCTTTTACATGAGGTGAAAGAGAAATGACGGAGTTCTCGTACATCAGTGGCATAAGTTGGGCAGTGTTCACACTTCTCAAATAGTACGAACTACCAATGAGGATGGCCTGACATTTCCCGACGTTAACAGAAACCCCAAATTTGCCAGACCACTCACTGATAGCTCGAAGATCAGCATTGAGTAGAGAAATGCAATTGTCAAGGTTGGCAATGTCTGACTGAGCGTAAAGTTGCAAGTCATCAGCGTACAGATGGTAAGAACATTTGAGGATAACAGTAATGGAGTTTATAAATAAAGAGAATAAAAGAGTATACCGCCTTGTGGAACACCAGTTACCAAGTCGCACCAGTCAGAGCAATCCTGATCAGCACGCACAGCCTGTTGGCGACCACGAAGATATGATGAAATCCAATCACGTGACAACGAAGCGACCCCAATTTGAGACAGTATGGCCAGGAGAATGTCGTGATCAACGGTGTTAAAAGCATTGGAAAAATCTATTAAGACCAGTACCGTTAACCTCGAATTCTCCAAGCCGTCCCTAATGTCTTCAGTAACTTTAAGCAGAGCTGTGGCTGTGCTGTGGCCAGGCCGAAAACCGGATTGGCAATTGGACAACAGGTTATTCTTGAAGACATAGGAGGACATTTGTTTAAGAGCAACCGCTTCTAGGATCTTAGAAAGGAAAGGGAGAATGGAGATTGGTCTGAAGTGAATAGCCAAACTGGGGTTGGGAATTTTAGGAAGAGGGATAATGTAAGCCTTACGCCACATTGCAGGAAACACACCAGTCTGCAACGATGAATTGATGATGTGAGTAATAATTGGAATTAAGTTCTCAATCATAAAAGATAACATAGTTCGACTGACCCCATCACAGCCCACAGCCCTAGACTTAATTGAGGTAAAATATTTGAGGACCTCAAGGTTAGTCACGGTGGAGAAAGAAAAAGAGTCAGGAGAAAGTATTGGCTTGGAAGTAATATCAGCGATAGTTTTATTTTTGACGTCAGTCGCAAGCGGACGTTGAAAAATATTTGTTAAGAACATAAAAAGGCAGATTAAGAGAAACAATACTAGAAGGGGACTTTGCTATGCCAAGCGATTTTAAGAACTTCCAAATATCAGCCGGTGACGAGTTGAGGACATTTTCACAAATGTATCGGCGTTTAGATGCTCTTACCATCTGGTTGCAGCGGTTTCTAGCCAACTTATACAGGGTCCAGTTCTCCTCACTGCGGTCCCGCCTATATTTGCCAAAGGCCCGGTCTAGTCGTCTCATTGCCATCCGAACTCCAGGGGTTATCCATGAAGCTGGGGGGCGCTTGACACGAATAGCCCTCACTGGCGCATGCGTGTCCATGAGCTGTAGTACATACTTGTTAAACATTTCAACTTTCTGATCCACTGAAGATGACATTATTGAGTGTCCTGGATATCTATTTGTCAACAAGTGGCCTAAATCCTTTCCAATTTCATCACAAAATAATACTATTTCTGTATTTACATTCTTTTTAGGCAAACAGTTAGTAATTTCTAATGGCAAACTTGCACTAGACTGCGGTATGGTGGCATCACATATTGTCAATGAATGGTCCGGTGTGGGTTCAACAGATGGTGGTTGACAATGATCACATTTGTTAATTTGTGAACTTACCAGCTCATTCATTGCCAATACATATTCCCTCATTTGGTTTTCAGAGGCTGTATATTTGATGGTCATAGAAGTAAGTTTCTCCTGTAGATGGTCAAGTTCATACCGCAAGTCTTCTGTGTCAGTTTGGTATTTTCTAGTACTTTTTTCTAAGTTAAATGAATACATATCTAATTGTTTAAGTAGATGCAACCTTTCTCTATTAAGTTTTACATTTTTGATGAAAAACCTTTGTTTTTTGATCATTTTCTTAGTTTTAACTATGTATTTGTTAATTTTAATGTACTTTTTTATTTTATTTTTACTAGTAACTACCCTCAATGATTTAATTGATTTTGAATCATCATGACCTGTTAAATCTAGTGTGTAAGAGGGGTTTATTGCAGTAACCATTGATGGGGCAACAGGCACCAATTCATTGAATAGACTTTGATTCAACGAGGCAGTGATGTTATGATTTGTCATATTGATGATTCATTGTATTTTTTGTGTATATCTTTCGTTGGAGGTCCTGAATAAATAAATAAATTAATAAACAAGGTTAAATTGACAATTTGTCGTACAATATTGTCAATTCACCTTCGTATAAGCAACTAACTTTAAGTTCAGTTTTTCGTACAAATGGGCCTAAGAAGAACCTTGCACGGCTTGCAAAAAACCTATTTAATTTACTTTTAGTACATTCAATTCCACAGCACACTAAACTGAACTGAAATCGATGTCGATACTCTATTTAAATGTAAATATAATGACACAACGCAGCCGGATTTGTTTAGTTTTCAACAGTTTGTTGTTGAATGTGTGGATAGATGAATGATTATAGTACAAATATATTTGTTTGTGTTGAACGGTATTTGGTTTACACCTGCGTAGTGTAGTTTTCTTGTTCATTCACAGTTGCTTACGAGAAGTAGAGTCCTGTTGGCGCAGAAATAATGCATCCGCACCATTTTTAATATGGACTGGACTGATTACTGCAGACCAGTATATAAAGCACACAATCTCCTCACCGTCCCTTTTATAAATTCATATGTAATCGCAAAATTTGCAAAAACTAATTATGCCATTTTCAATACTAAAATAACAATAATAAACGAAAAGTTACACAGTATGTATTAGAATTGCCTTTACCCAGAATCAAATTATTTAGGCGTAGTTGTGTTTACATGACCCCTCTTATTTATAATTCTATAACCTCATTTATAACCGATCTTCCATACAGCAAATTCTATATAAGTAGTTTTAAAAAAGTGGCTCATTTCTCACAGCTTTTATTCTATAAACGAATTTCTTAAAAAAAATCTCCATTTCAATCTTATCATTACAGGAATGCATTGTAGATTATCTTGTTATTAGTTGTTGTAATTCCTACCTACTATTTTTATGAAATTATTTGATTTATATTTTATGTGTTGTTAACCAATAATTTCATAGTCTACTTTAGTAAGTAAACTAAGTGTTTTCAAGAGTCTATTAAACTTAACAGGGTAAATACCTAATAAAAATAATGTGTTATTAGATTATTAGGAGATCTGTTTATTGTAAGCACCATAACTCATATCAAAATATTTGCATGCCAACTTATGGCGAAATGTGTCATTGTGCTAGTAACTTATTTATACCATCTTTTGTACTGCATTTAATTCAAATAAATGGCACTTTGACATTGACATTGAGAATAGCTCCTCGTGTTGTGGTTAAAAATCTCGCCAATTAGCTTTTAAATTACCGGGATGAACAGTTGTGGAAAACTATCTGCCAAAACTTATGCTCCAAATTTCTTTTAAAATTGCCTGCTTCGTTGGTGCAGTGGTCGCAACCAAAGGCGGCGCTAGGCGTAGGCGACGTGGGCCACCGTATACGGCCTCGCAGTCAGAGGGGCCTCGCGCCTCGTAATTTATATATTAAGTACTAGCTTTTGCCCGCGACTTCGTCTGCGTTGCATAAGTACTTCAAATAGCTATTATATTTTAGGATTTTGGGCCGACTTATTTGAGAAAGTGGATGTTTGAATAGTGAACCAATATTCACCATTCAAACTTCCACTTTCTCAATCATCCCTTAAAGATGATTTCCGGAATAAAAACTATCATATGGCCGTCCCAAGATTTCAAACTATCTCCATACCAACGGTTCAGCGGTTTTAGGGTGAAAAGTTAGACAGACACACAGAGTAGCTTTCGGATTTATAATAGTAGTATAGATTCAATAAAATTATTCAAGTCTTATCCTATCCGATGTGGGATGCTAAAATATTCGAGCTCACTTCACTCGCTTCCTGAATTCTATTGGTCCTTTATATTTTATGCAAGAGAAATTCGACAAAACTTACCCCTAGTACTGTAAAAATGCTAGTTTTCGAATTATTCTCTTTATTCCTAAGCGTTTTCACAAGTAAAAATAAAGTAATGAAAAATATGTGTACGTTATCAATTTGTTTAAATGTATTGAGTTATGCTAAAAAAGAAAGTGAAGGGTAACATACCTACGTTGGCTGTCAATTTTACTTAAAGTCTATTTATCCATTTATTTTATTCGAAGAATCCGTTTTCTTTCGTCGTTAGAGGGCCTCGCGAAATGTACCCTGCCCACATGAAATTTAGATCTGGCGCCGCCACTGGTCGCAACACTACTGCTCGGCGTGAGGTCTTTGGTTCGATACCTCGGTCATGTAAAATATTGTTGGGTTTTCCCCTCTGGTATGTTTAGTAGCAGCCCGGAGTCTAGATTTGTATTGGTTGTAAGTATAGATCATGCATTGGCTAAACGTTAGCCGATCAGTAAGGTTAAGATGCAGCGTTGGAAAGCCTCGGTGCGGCGTATGAGACCGGTCGTTGTGAGGGCGCTTATGTAGCAGTAATATGTCCAGCAGTGGACATCTAAATGATAAATATGAAGGCTTTCCAGGTTATCCAGTCAAATTACTTCAGTACAGTCACACTATAGGCGAAGGGTGTCGACTGTAAACTACTACAAAATATGTACTTCTTAACTCGTGCACTTTTCTGAGAACCCGAAGCCGGTTTATGTTATAACTTACTAGCGGACGCCTCGCGGTTTCACCCGCGTAGTTCTCGTTCCCGTGGGAATACAGGGACAAAAAGTAGCCTATGTCACCGGGGGATAGTGTAGCTTCCCAACGGTGAAAGAATTTTGAGTAGTTTTTAAGTTTATTCGTTACATACAAAAATACAAATCTTTCCTCTTTATGATATTAGTATAAAGTATAATAAAATAGTATAAATATAGATAAGCGATAGAGGATTGTGATCATATTTGTGACTTTGTGAACTTTATTCCTCACTTTTTATCTGAAACAAAAAATAGGCTGAAAACGTTTTCAAATTATTATCCTTTTATTCATTTTAAGTTACGTTCAAAACATAAGACTTACGTATTTAACTATGATATCTTTAACCGTGATAAAGTTGGTAAGAGGTTTATAAATAATGCAGTTGGGCAGTTAACTGACATGCGTTCACTACAGTTAGGTGTCCCTTTAGGAATGTTTGTACGATTATGAAGGACGTGTGTGGAATGAAAGTTGTAAATGCGACAATTTATGAAACAGTTAATAATATTTTTTGTTCCTTACAAGATTATGCAGATAATTATGATCTTATTGGTCATAAAATAATGGACTGCCTCAGGGTAGTGTACTGGCTCTTATGCTATTTAACATTTATATCAATGACCAACCGATGAGCCCTAACACGACCCGTTTTCTGTACGCAGACGACTTGGCATTAACTTGCCAAGCCAATTGAGGCCAGTCTTTCCACCGCTCTTACAGACCTCAGCCATTACTTTGGTAACAACGCAATAAAACCAAATCCCTCAAAAACACATTCATGCGCCTTCCACCTTCGTAACAGATTAGCGGGCCGTAAATTCAACATCTCGTGGCAGGAATGAGATGGCACTTTGGATCCCTCGGTTAGGTCCCTTAACTTTAGGAAAATTGCGTGAATGTTAGGCAGAAAGTACACGCTAGGAACAAACTGCTTCGTAGTCTTACATCTACCAGATGGGGAGCGTCTCCCCAGGTCCTGCGAAAAACTGGAATGGCGCTGTGGTTTGACGCTGGTGAATATGCCTGCCCAGTGTGGAGCCGCTCCGCCCACTCCAACTTAGTGGATACAACATAAAATGAGACATTGGAGGCTTTGTACTGTTTACCTTAAACCAATCCCGGTACGAATATTGTACCCACTCATCGGCGTTGCGCCCCCGGTAATTCGTAGGACTGTGGGAAGCTGCGTGGATAGGGCAAAGCAGTAGGATGGTGTTTGTCAATGTACAACTGCAGCTTCGTCACCCGGAGCCGGACGCTCAAGAGTCGCGTAAATCCGTTGCCGTTAGATAGCAATGCTAGCTTGGAGAGGTGCGAACTCTTTTGGGAGAAGTTAAAAAATTCAGAACACTTCGTCGAGGCTTGGGGGAGCCTTGCGCCTGGATACACATTGCCGTGGCATGTCTGGAAAAGTTTAAACAGATTCCGCACTCAGGTCGGCCGCAGTAAAGACAATCTCCACAGTGGGGGGTTCTCGGATGGTTCCAATCTTCGGCATTGTGCGGCGCCTCTCCGCAGACCATGGAGCACATTTTATCTAGCCGAATACTAGGCCAGGCAAGGAATTTAGCTGGAAGGTTTGTTATCGACACGCTAAGAAGACTAACTTATTTTGCTATGCAGGATTTGCTTAAATTCTCTTGTGCGTAGGTAATGGAGGTAATCTAACACTAAAACTTAATATGCAGGAACATACGTAAGCAGAACCGCCCTGGCGACTTCATACTCGTATTTGGGCAACGTAAATTGGCTTTAAACCTTTAAGTTTCATAATACCATACCTGTATTCACCGAATGGCAGGCAGGTACTTAAATAATCTCACTATAATAAGTAGGAACCTATCTACAAATAATTACCTTATTATGAACTGCCTAATCGGCCATAATGTACTCAACCTATCCTTTTTAAAGCTACTTGAACTGTATCCAAATAGCAGCTTGTTGCTGTCTCACTGCAGAGTAAGATAAGTAAGTAAAGGCATATTTTCATTCACAAAAGGCGCGAGCATAAGTCACCTTGCAAGACGGGTTGTCGATTTCAAACTTATATTAACTCTATAAGTCGAGGTTTCCTCACGATGTTTTCCTTTTCCTATGTGAGCAATATTCAAGATAAACTAGAAAGTAAATTTATTAAATTGAGATAGTTACTTTGATATTTGAACCCACGACCTCAAGCACGAGAGGCGAGTAGGCGAGGTCTTATCCCAGTGTCCACCACGACATTTTAACCAAAAACTAATCAGTACCGTTTCTTCTTTCCAGCGTAAAGCCCGCGGAGCAGACCTGCTGGACCAGATCTGCGAGTCCCTGGACCTGTTGGAAAAAGACTATTTCGGGCTGCTGTACACGCAGCGAGGAGACCCAAGGGTCTGGGTCGACCTCAATAGGAGACTGTCTAAAACTTTTAGAAGTAAGAATATTTTATTTTAGCCCTTGCCTTTGGAAGCACTGCCTTGTTGGACTAGCGGTTACAAGTTCGGCTGCTGAGCGATGGGTTTCAAGTTTTATCCTTCGTTTTCTTCTTTTCAAGTCGATGGAAAACCCTCTTACTCACATACTCACAACAATCTTACACTAGATATTTTGGGACCAGTAGACAGGCACGCCAGTGCAGCATTAGTGGCATTCCTTACGTCCTTTATAGTGCAGGTGTAGGTACACTTGAGCCGTTCCAGCATGTGTGTCCTTTTCTGCACAGAGGCACCGCACTCACATTGTGTATAAAACTGGTCTATAAAACCCCATTTCACCAAATTGTGTTTGCAGCGGCCTATCTGGACACGCAATTGATTGAGTGCTTGCCATATCCGTGGCATTATCCTAATGGACCTGAATAAAAGAAAAATTTAGAAATGAAATATACTCGGGGAGTATTAGGCTTTCCCTTTAGTAAATTTCACCCTCTATTGCCAGTGATAATAACCTAAGGCTCTGAGACGTGTTCGCTCACAATGGGCCTCATAAGAAAGCTTACAGTCACCCAAAGGGCAATGGAGAGGGCTATGCTTGGCGTTTCCTTGCGTGATCGAATCAGAAATGTAGAGATCCGCAAGAGAACCAGGGTTACCAACATAGCCCGACGAATTGCCAAAGTTAAGAGGCATTGGGCAGGGCACATTGCTCGCAGAACGGATGGCCGATGGTGAAGAGAAGTTCTGTAGTGGCGACCGCGAACCGAAAGGCGTTACATTGGAAGGCCTATCAAAAGGTGGACCGATGATCTGGTGAAGGTTACGGGGATCCGCTGGATGCGGGACGCACGGGACCTGTCAATGTGGTGACGCTTGGGGGAGGCCAATGTCCAGCAGTGGACGTGTTTCGGCTGATATGATAACCCTCTATTACACGGAACTTTCAATATCTGGAATAAGCATTTACTTTACATTTGCCTAAGAATAACCTTATATTTTCCAGATGAACCCTGGGATGTACGACTTGCAGTGAAGTTCTACCCACCCGAGCCAAGTGATCTGAAAGATGACGCCACCCGCTACCAAATAGCTTTGGCGGTTAGGAGAGACCTTATGGAAGGTAAGGCATGCCTTGCTTTTTGATTCAAGCAAAATTAAAAGCAACAATAGTAAGATTCTAGATTTTTGTCTTGGACACTTGTTACGTATTTGTTTTTACTGATTTATTTGTTTATTTTATTTGTAAATGGAACATGTTCGCTCCGTCACTTGCCCTTAAGGTTTCATTGTTTCGGCGTCACCCAATCGACACCGGCTATCGCTGAAAACCAGCGCTGTGGCTCTGTCTTGCGCAGAGTCTCAGCATTATGCTGAGCGATGACTGTTTTGCGTGGTTGTGACGCATACTTTGTATTTGTATTTAAGCTTTGCTTTGTTTTTTAATGGTATGCGTGGTGCTTGGCGCAAATAAACGTTTTTCTTTCTTTCTTTCTTCTTAAACCAAAGGAGTACGCACGACTGATGGATGTTAATTTTGCCTCGCTCCAACTTGTAACAACATATCAACACGGTCTTAAACAATATTTTCATCATTTACTGATTATGTAGTAGTAGTGGCGGCTAAGTGGCATAATTCAAGTTGTGAGAACCCAAGCGGACTTTACTTTTAGCAAGTTATTTGATTTTAATTTTCGACCACCTTCCAGGTCGCCTGACTTGCTCCCAGATAACCTACGCGCTCCTATCGTCATACGTGCTCCAGGCAGAGCTGGGAGACTACGAGGAGTCGCACGACATCAACACCGCCCTGCACCAGCACAGGGCAGTTCCCCTCAACGTCATCACGCCAGACCTTGAGGCGAACATTAATGAACTGTATCGGAAACATAGGTGAGTCCATAGATTTCAATAGATCACCACTCACCATACTTGAAACTCTAGCGCCATCTCTTGGAACTACAATGTGGTCGTTGTGGACTACATCTACTTAGTCTGGCCATAAATACTGTTAGAATTAAAAATAAACAAAATATTACATTTGAATTTGGAATCTGTCATTTTTATATGATTTTTCATTAAGTTTTCTTATTTTGGCGCCTATACATTGTACAATATTTTGCGATATTAAAATGGAGGGGGGGATTAAAGAGAACCGAATCGCTGTGATTGCATTACACAAAGTAGGTATGGAGCCAAATGCAATTTTTAAAACTCTCCATACGCTTGGTATTAGTCAAATGTTTGTGTACCGGGCTATTAATAGGTATAATGAAACCTCCTCTGTTTGTGACAGAAAAAGATCTGGCCGTCCACGTAGTGTTCGTACGAAAAAGGTTGTAAAACCAGTAAGGGAAAGAATTCGAAGAAATCCTGTTCGAGAGCAAAAGATTTTATCTCGGGAGATGAAGATAGCACCTAGAACCATGTCGCGTATTTTGAAAGATGACTTAGGACTTGCAGCCTATAAGAGACGTGCTGGTCATTTCTTAACTGATAATTTAAAAAAAATAGGGTGGTAAAATCGAAACAACTACTGAAGCGGTACGCAAAGGGAGGTCACAGAAAAATTTTGTTTACGGATGTGATTTTTTTTTACAATTGAGCAACATTTTAACAAACAAAATGACCGTATGCTCAATGCTATAAGGAAGCTTCCCAATTAGTCGACAGAGTGCAACATGGGCATTATCCGACTTCAGTGATGGTTTGTTGGGGTGTTAGTTATGAAGGAGTGACTGAGCCATACTTTTGTGAAAAAGATATCAAAATTTCGGCACAAGTGTATCAAGATACCATTCTTGAGACGGTAGTTAAGCCCCTTAACAACACAATGTTCAATAACCAAGAATGGTCCTTCCAGCAAAACTCGGCGCCGGCTCACAAAGCTCGGCCCTCGCAGTCTTGTTTGGAATCGAACATGTCCGACTTCATCAGAGCTGAAGACTGGCCGTCGTCTAGTCCCGATCATAATCCGCTGGATTATGATTTATGGTCAGTTTTAGAGAGTATGCTCTAAACGCCATGATAATTTGGAGTCCCTAAAACAATCCATACGGTTGGCAGTCAATAATTTTGCCATGAAAAGAGTGCGTGCTTCTATTGATAACTGGCCTCAACGTTTAAAGGACTGTATTGCAGCAATGGAGACCACTTCGAATACGCTTTTTATATTTTAAATTGTTTTATATTTATGTATTAAACGAACACATTGTAATAGTAATAAATATTATTTGTAACAGATTTTTTTTTTCTTTGTTACTATATTTATGGCAAGACTAGGTATATATATTAGTCATCGCTGTCCATATGTACAGCGGTTACACTTTTTCAAAATAAAGTCACTGCGTGACCGTCGCCGTACGCGTGATTTAAATTTCCTTTACAAAGTAGCAAACGGGTTTAATAAGGTTTATTAAGTGCAGTTATTTAGTAGAATGTATCCAATATTCAGTCCCTTCAAAACTGCCCAGACATCCCATCACGAAATTACTCCATATTCCGCAAAACCAACCTAGGCCTCAACGCTGCACTTCTCCGCATGTGTAGAAGCTATAATAGTTTTTTCTTCCAACTATGCTTTAATTTCATCACAATCACACTAAAAACTCAGTACAAAGCGAGTCTTTAATGCTCTAGAGCAATAAAAATGTATGAAATTTCATTATTGCTCAGTTTATTTTTTAATCGCACCAAAAGGTGCCAATCTCAATGGATTTCAGCCCGCCGCGGCCGATATCAATACTTTTTTTTTACGTACGTATTATTCGTTTCTATCCTACTTGTTCCATATTAAAAAAAATGATTGCTGCTAACTCTGATTAAAAATGAAAGACATTTAAAAAAGTGATTTGGCGTCAACTTTGTTAATTTTGCTTGACAATATTTTTGGGAACGATAAAGTGTGATACTATCTGATTTTGAGTGCTTCGGCTTCGAATTAAAATAGAATCATCTAGCGACACATTAACTCCGGAAAACATTCTAAATGAACCCGACAGTGTTATAGAAAATCTTTTAATTTCAATAATTAAACTTCTATTTTAACTGTTTGATATGAGTTTATTTTATCTACTATACCTATAGGTAATAGTTGAAAGAAAAGCAGATTATGCACCTCGCCTTAAGTAATTTATATTGCCCTCGTGCCTGTTAGATTAGAGCCTTCGCTAACGCTCGGGCTCTAAATCAGGCACTCGGTGCAATAATAAATTACTTTGTGCTCGATACAATAATCTACTATTCCATCAATATTTTTTTTGTAATGCCATTTTATAGTACCTATTATAAAAATATTTGATTCCAATTTTAAATTGTCTATGACAATGCCCGCTTTAGACTTAGCACGCACTGCGATTTTAATTCGCGCGAATTTTGTTTCCTTCTAGCTGTTCATAGCCCTGGAGCACAATTTTAGAACACGCGCGGGTGCATGTATGTACGCCCGTGACAACACTTGCTATCGGCGTCTCCGTAACCTTGAGGACTCCAGATTCTCAACGCTGTGGGCTCTCGTGGACACAGGTCTGGATAAAATTATCTACCCCTGTGTCTACCGTTCGCATTCAGGAGATCAGGAGACAACCAGGCTCACAGAGTACCTTAGTGAGGCGGCTGATGCGGCACAGCAACGGTACCCTTCCGCCCAATTAGTGTTACTGGGGGACTTCAATGCCCACCACCAGGAGTGGCTCTTCCCATACCGGTGCACTGACCATGCTGGACGGGAGATGCGTAAGCTTTCGCTTGCGCTAAATCTAACCCAGCTGGTCCATGCGGCAACAAGGGTGCCGGATGTTGATTCGCACACGGCCAATTGCATGGACCTTCTGCTGACAACAGATCCAGACAGATACTCTATGTCGATAACTTCACCTTTGGGTAGTTCCGACCACTGTCTGGTGAAGTCTGTGTCCGTCTACTCCCCGCCCGATCCCAGCCCAAGAGGCACTCGGCGGGTTTGGCGGTACAGGTCAGCAGATTGGGATGGCATGCGATCTTTCTTCGCATGCTATCCTTGGCAGCCTACTTGCTTTTCTTCGGCTGATCCTTCGTCGTGCGCGGACGCCGTGACGGGTGTGTTGCGTCAGGGAATGGAGTACTACATTCCGTTCTCTGACGTAACAATGTCCAGCGTTGACCGGCCATGGTTTGGCGCCGAATGTCATTGCGCCGATGCCCTTAAGCATGAGGCATACCTGGCATGGGCTGACGCACGATCGCGCAAAGCGAGTGACGTGGATCAGAAGAAGAGAGCCTACAACAGGGCTGCCAAGTCCTGCAAGAAGGTGTTGCGAAGGGCTCGGTTCGACCACATTAGCCGAATAGGCACCAAACTTGCTTCTTACCCAGCAGGTTATAAGGCGTTTTGGTCCCTGGCTAAGTCGGTCGAATCGAACTTCTGCCGTCCCTCACTACCACCACTGCTGAAACCTGATGGGTCACTGGCCCACTCCGCTGAAGAGAAGGCAAATTTATTTGCCTCCCTTTTTGCGGAATCTTCGCGTCTGAATCCTGGTGATTCGCGGCCCCCTCCTTCTCCTGATGGATGCGAGACGAGTATGTCGGACATTCGCATCCATCAAAAGGACGTCCGTAGGGTGCTGCGAAACCTCGACGTGAATAAGGCTAGTGGCCCTGACGGAATACCAGCTATAGTTCTTAGAACCTGTGAGCCTGAACTGTCTCCGATCTTGACACGCCTATTCCGCCTTTCATATGAGACTGGAAAAGTGCCGAATGCTTGGAAGCAAGCCAACGTACAGCCCGTGCCCAAGAAGGGCAGTCGAGCTGACCCGGCTAATTACAGACCCATCTCTGTAACCTCCATACTCTGTAAGAGTATGGAGCGTATACTAAACACTAAGCTCCTGGCATACCTAGAAACTAATGATATCCTTAGCGACCGCCAATACGGCTTCCGCCGAAATCGATCTACTGGGGATCTTCTAGCGTATGCCATTCACATATGGAGTGAGGCCATCGAGAGGCACGGGGAAGCGCTTGCCGTCTCTCTCGACATCTCGAAGGCTTTCGATAGGGTCTGGCACGAAAGCCTTATTAGTAAGCTTCCTTCATTCGGTCTGCCCGGTGGTCTGTGTGATTGGATTGCAGACTTCCTGAGGGATCAGTCCATTCGAGTGGTTATCGATGGCTGCTCGTCGGGCAAATTGGATATTAATGCCGGCGTCCCTCAGGGGTCGGTACTCTCGGCAACACTGTTCTTGTTGCACATCAACGATCTGCTAAAACCCGGCACCTTTGGGTATGCAGACGACAGCACTGTTGCTGAGAGTCACTTGTCCAACGCACGTGCTACCGGGCCACTGATCCGGTCTCTCCGTGAGGCCATGGTGGAGCGTTTGAACTTGTCCTTGCGGGCAGTCTCCGAATGGGGTGATGCCAATCTGGTCAAGTTTAATGCTGCTAAAACCCAGGCGTGTCTTTTTTCCGCTAAAAAGAGCCAATTTCACCCGGCTCCAACTTTCCGTGATGTAACCGTGCCAATAACGGACCATCTTGAGCTTCTTGGCGTTACGCTGACATCAACTCTCAATTTTGGGCCATACATTGAGGCAAAGGCTCAGCTGGCTGCCAAAAAGTTGGGGATCCTTGCGAAGGTGCGAAGGTACTTCACGCCGGAACAGCTGCTCAACTTGTATCAAGCGCAAGTTCGATCGTGCATGGAGTACTGTTCTCATCTCTGGGACGGATCTGCCAAATATCAGCTAGATGCACTAGAGTCGATCGAAAAGCGGGCCAAGAGACTCATCGGCGATGAAGCACTGGTCAAATCAAAGCTCCAGAGCCTTGAACATCGTCGCCGAGTTGCCAGCTTGTCGGTATTTTATCGGTTACATTTCGGGGAGTGTGCGATGGAATTGCATGATTTAATTCCGCCCAGCCCGTTCCATCATCGGACAACCAGACGCACGGTGATGCGTCATCGGTACATGGTGGACATCCCACCCATACGCACAAAACGTTTTGGGGACACTTTTATTATGCGTACAGCTAAGGAGTGGAATTCCCTGCCGGAGTCTGTGTTTCCCGATAGCTACAATCTAGGGGTCTTTAAGTCAAGAGTGAATGGGTTTTTTCTAGGCAAGCGTGCTTCACCGTCGACCACATCATCGCTTTCCATCAGGTGAGATAGTGGTCAAGCGCGAGCCTATTGACAATAAAAAAAAAAAAAAAAAATATATATATATATTCTGGCGAATAAAATTCGCGCCGTGGTGCGGTGGATTCTGTGGCAAAACACGGCTTTCTTGTGGTATTATTTCCGCACGATTTCTTTACCGCAATGCGAACAACTTCATACAATTCCATAGGTATTAGAATGGGCGGATAAAATCGCGCGAATAAAGATCTCAGTGCGTGCTATGCCTTAGCGCATGCGCGGTTAATGCGGTGATGTGCTCGGTTTTGGCGCCATTCATACGTTTTGCAAGTTTTTCTGTACTGAATTTTATGAGTTATTTAAATTATTGTTTAAACATGTCTGATATCAGTGAATGTGAAGAAAATTTTACTCCGCCCAATATTTTAGATGCGGCGAAGGCAATTACTCTTAAATTAATACCAGCAAAGTCGAGAAAAGTATATGACAAATGCTATCACGATTGTATGGCATGGAAAATGCAAAAAGAGGTATTTAGTAGGTTCAATCCCAATTTATGAGTGTAGATAAAGTAGTGTATGAAACTGCACATAACTAGGTATTAAAAAATTCGTGTGAAAACTATTAAAAACCTCGCCTACGGCTCGGTTTTTAAACACACACTCATGTTTTAATACCCCTCATTATGCAACAGTTTCATAATAGCTATTTATGCAACTGTTACGTTATGGACGGTCTTTTAAATAGGTGGGCACGAGTTATTAAAAGACCAATAACGTACAGTTGCATACAAGATTTTATCTACGAAGGAAGGAATAAAACACAGATATAGACAAATAAGTATTTTAGGAAGTGTGTTTAAGTATTTCATTTCTCATATACATGTCTTGATTTTTCTGGTAGTAAGATATTTGTAGCCGCAACTGCTCTATTTGTTATATATGCTGGTGTATTTTCAATATAACTTGATGTTGAAGACATTTTTAATAAAATTTGGAATAAAATTTCACTCGCAAAAATTTTCCCGCGTCCACTTTTTATTTTATTTTTTTATTTAGTCTTTATAAGGTATAAGGCAAAAATCTTGTAGCCGCAACAGCCTAATAGCACAAAATAGAAAGTATACAGAAGGGCCACTCCCGCCGTTTCGAAAATTGACAGCTAAACTTGACAGACTCACTAAGGTTGCTACTATATTGATACCGAAGTTAAAAAAAGAGTAGGTTGTATAAGTTTCAAACATAAATACATCTATTCGTCTAAACAAACATCTTAACATGCTAACATGGTTTAGAGAATAGACAGAGACTCCACATACGACGATGATTAGGTTTGTAACAATGGTGTAATAATGATCCCACCAAAAACATAGGTAAAAATGTGAAAAGCACCAAGCTCCACAAAAATATAAATGTGTTTTTTTTTTAAATAAAATCAAATAACCCGACTGCTTAAGAAGCTAACTAAAAACATGAATGTACTTAAACAAGAAGAAAATTATGCTTTGCAATCGGAGGAAACATATTTGTGAGCTGGATGACTTAAACCATATTAATATGACAAGTCTCATACCCTTTCCAATTTCGTCTACGGACTTAAAATAATTTATTATTTTCCTAGATATTGAATTTCTAACTAAACATTTTGAAAAATTTAATGACCTTTATAACTTAAAATAAATGTAAGAACGAATTTAAATTATATAGAACTAATTTAAAGTATATTCGGACTATAACAATTAATATTGGTAACCCAGCTAGTGCAACCTCTTTACAGTACCTACTTTATGTATGAATGACGTGACAAACTCCCGCACAAAGCATTCGTGACAGCCGCGACTTTTCTCGGTCCAATATTGCCCATTATTCCCTGTAAAATCGTAATGTCAATGTGTGAGTTCAAAATAGCGCTTTGTTCGAAGTGGACTCTCTGTCTGCGGCGCGCCGCCGCATATGTACTTTGTGCTAATAGTATACGATACTTTTGTTCTAAACTTGTTCCATTTTTAAAAACATAATTTACATTATCTCGATTTCGAAGTAATATTATAGGGATGTATGTTCAGAATGTCTTTGCTTGTGTTTTAGAATTTATGACGATTCGCATAATGCAACTCAATGTCGTTATGGGTATCATAATGAAACCGCTGTCAATTTTATAATTCGAATATAACGAATCCGAAGTAGATAAACTATTATTGTACAACACCAGATACTGACTTACACGGTGTTTCACTGAATAAGTTTAGAAGAGCAATCTCGGAGGTACGGGAGTGCGCAAATACTTCAACTTAGTCTTATTACGAACATTATATAAACATCCTACTTCGTTTTCTTATTCTGTCTGTTTTTCATTTTGTATGTTTTTATTTTTACTATGTTTTTTTTTTAAGTTTAGATTAATATATATATAATAAAAGAATAAATAAAAATAAAAAAGCCTTTTATTTCATGCATTAAATAAAGTTTACATCTCGCAATTCACAATTAGTGTAGATTAGTTAAATTTAAAGTGAAATTCATAATATACTTCAGTAACATTTTTCAATAGAACTATAATTACAATTACATTACCATAAAACTTTATATTATTCAAAACACTCTATAACACTTACACTACAAAATAGTAAAAAAATAAATTAGAATATTTCGATTAAATATCACTTCAATAGATTTTGGTTCATAAAATATTATCATTAATTAGTTAATTAGTTTAGTCTTAATTCGTTTTCTAGATTTATAATTCAATCCATAGACTCATAATTCAATTCAATCTATATTTTTCTTTTAAATAAAAACAAAATCATAAAAAATTAAATGTCAAAATCAATTCAAATAAAAAATTAAAACAGAATAACAAAATCAATCAAAATAAAATAATTCAAATAAAATAAAATAGAATCAATTAAAACAAAATCATCAAAAATAAAATGTCAAATCAATTCAAGTAAAATAAATTAAAACAAAATCATTCAAAATAAAATGTCAAAATCAATACAAATAAAATAAATTAAAACAAAATCGATAAAATGAATTGCGTATATAAAAAAAAAAAAAAGTAACAGTGCATGCATGAACCTCTCACGTGGTGAGAGTGAAGGCCTCCTCCAGGGATGACCAGTGATCGCGGTCGCTGGCTTCTGACATCCAATTCTTTCCTGCTACTCGTGTGATGTCGTCTGCCCATCTAGTGATCGGTCTTCCTCGTTTTCTATTGCCTGTAGGGCCAGGCCATGACGTCACACGAATAGTCCATCGGTCGTCACTCATTCTCGCTATATGTCCTGCCCATCTCCATTTTAGCGTTAGAGCATAGGTGACAGCATCTGTTACTTTAGTCTTTTGTCTGATAAGTGAGTGCCGAATTTTTTGAACTTTTCTGATTTTTGCGATACTTCTCTCCATACTTCGCTGGCAGGACGTAATTTTATGCTTTACTCTATGTGTGTACTTCCATGTTTGACACGCGTATGTTAGTGAAGGTAACAAACACGAGTTCATGACTTTACTCTTAATTTTCATCGGCATTTGGCTTTTCAATATTTCCTTTACACTCCAAAATTTCTTCCAAGTTGTTATAATTCTTCTATCTACTTCTGCGTCGTTGTTATTTTTATCAAAAGATATTTGTTTTCCCAAGTAGATATAGCTATCAACGTACTCCACTGGTGTGTTATTGAGAAGTATTGAGTTTTGTGAGGAATTAGTCATAACCTTAGTTTTACTCAGATTTATTTCCAGTCCGGCCTCTCTGCTTGCTTCTTGTAGCGTGTTTAGCATTAACTCCAGCTCTGAGCTATTTTCTGATAGCAGGATAATGTCATCGGCGAACCTCAAGTGACTTATATATTTTCCTTTCACACATATGCCCACTTTTTCCCATTTTAATTTGCCGATTATAGATTCTAGGACCGCTATAAAAATTCTAGGTGATAGAGGGTCACCTTGCCGTACTCCTCTTTTGATGGGAATGGGCGGTCCTTTGGTCTCGAGTTTCACCCTACTTGTAGTGTTCTCGTAGAGGTATTTTAAGACCTGTACGTATTTCTTTTCCACGTTTTGTGTTTGTAGAGCTTTCCATATAGAGGCATGTAAGAGTGAATCGAAAGCCTTCTGGTAATCAATAAACACTATGTAAAGAGGACGTTGAAATTCTTGATATTTCTCAATAAGCATCTCCAGAGAATGGATGTGATCTACCGTTGAATATCCTCTTCGAAATCCCGCTTGTTCGATTGGTTGGCTTTTCTCCAGTGTATCACTGATTCGCTTCTCGATAGTTGATGAAAATAGTTTATACAGTGATGGAAGGAGGCTAATTGGTCTATAATTGCCTATGTTTTTTGGGTCACCTTTTTTAAACAACAGTATAATATCAGACTCGGACCATTGTGAAGGTGTAGTGGATGAACTTAAAATCAAATTGAATAAGTATGTCAGTGGAGTTACAAGATGAGCACAAGCTAGTTTTATGGCCTCATTTGTAATCTTGTCTGGTCCTGGACTCTTCTCTGCTTTGAGATTTTTTATGCCTATGAAAATTTCAAGTTCGTCCACTGGTTGTAGGTCTTCGTCGACGCTAGTATTTTCTGGCTCATTTTGGTCCATATCTTGTTGTATCGGGGCACTATACAGGTGTTTGTAAAAATTAGTGGCTATGTTTAGGATATCCTTTCGGTCGTGTGTTGTTTTTTGTGGTCCTTGTAGTCCTTCTATCCAAGTTCTATGAGATTGCAGTTCTCTATAAGCTTTCTTAAGGCTACCTGTAGAATCAAGATGTCTTTCAATAGTAAGCCTCCGATGGTTGGCGTAGTCTCTTTGAACACATTTGCTCACTAGCTTGTAGAGAGCCTTCAACTCGTTTTTCATAGCTCGCGTTTTTGGTTTTATTTTCTGAAGTTCACTTCTTCGTTCTATTAGCTTTATAGTATGGGTCGATATTGCACAACTTCTTGTTTTATCTCGATTTGGTATGAGGGCCTTCCTCAAACCAGTGTCCAGTACGTTAATAATTTGGTCGTAGCAGTCCTGTACAGAGTCAGTTTCAAGGCAATTCATAAGTTGTTCTTTGTGTTCGTTGAGTGACTGTTTGTATCTTGAAACCTCTTCTTCGTTTTTTAGGAAACTTCTTGAGTTGTTAGCATACTTGATTCTAGATACCTTTGATTTTTGTATAAGAAAAGTTACTCTGACAAGTCTATGGTCAGTCGGAAAATTTAAATTGATGACTTCCATATTCTGTACGTTGTTTGGGAAATTTGTCATAATATAGTCCAATTCGTTTTTAGTGGCGCCGTCAGGAGATCTCCAGGTCCATCTTTGTTTACTTTTTTTTTGTAAAAAGTATTTAAAATAGAACATTTGTTTTCGTATGCGAATTCTATTAGTCTTTCGCCTCTGTTATTTCTTGTACCATATCCGTGGCATTTCGTAATTAAATTTTCTTCTGGTTTTGGTTGACCAATTTTGGCGTTAAAGTCGCCCATGACTATAACGTTCTCTCCTGAAGTTTTCAAGGCCTTATCGATGGTGTCGTAAAATAGATCTATTTCTATATCATTTGCAGCCTCTGTTGGGGCATATACTTGTATTATGCTGACTCTGATATTGTTGATGTTGAGTGTTAATACTGCCACTCGTTCTGACAGACCATTGAAGCTCACGATGCAGGACTTGAGGTGTTTCTTCACGAGAAAACCTACACCATAAAGACCTGGGGTTTCTCCTATGTAGTGAAAAATCACATTTTCATACTCCTGGATGGAATTTCCAAGCCTTCTTGTTTCAGCCAGACCAATGATATCGTATTTTATGTCTTCCAATGCATACATTAATTCCTGCAGGCGTGCGTGTGTTGACAATGTCCTTACATTGTATGTCGCTATATAGAGCAGGTTGAGGTTCAAGGATTCTAACATATTTGCAGTTTTTATCCCTGGAGGGTTGTGGTCTACTTCTCCCACGGTGACCGGCCGGATTGGGAGATGTGCTTCTTTTCTTAAAAGTGTATTTTTTATGTGAGAGGTGGGTGTTGGTTGCTACATATTATTGTTTCCGTTTTCTTCATTTTTCGACGTGATTTTTGAATTTTTGGCACTGAAGAAGTTCAAAAGCCCTGGTTTTATTGGCCCCTCGGATAGACTGGACGATCTGTGTAAATGAGTATTGGTTTTATTCTTCTTATTGGCCTGCATTTTGTGTTTATCTCTAGGGGTGTTATCTGGAGAGTTGGACAGCATTATTTTCGTTTTGGTTGATGAGTTCGAATGTTTATTAAGAATTATTAACTTATCATACTTAATAATTGCTGAGTGCCCTTTCTCTTTCTCCATCCTAACTTGTGCCTGTAGCTCTCTTCTTTTTTTCAAGACATAGTCTGGGTAGTCTTCCTTAATGTAATATGGAGTGTCCTTTAATTTTTTATTTTGTTTAAATATATCTATCTTTAAACCGAGTGTTAGAACAGTGATTATTACTGGTCTAGGCCTTTCTCCTTTTTTTCCTATTCTTTTGACTTCCTGTATGTCCCTGCGATCAATTTTTACAGTAAAGTGCTCATTTATGAAGCTGACCAGGATACTTTTCAAGTTGGAGTACGATGTTTCAGTTTCGTCCAGTCCGAAAAGTACAATGTTCCTTTGTCGTGCTTGTTTTTCTAGGAAATATAGTCTTTTCTCTTGGTTCTCCAGTTTATCCTTGAGGTTTTCGTATTTCTCTTCCCATGTTTTGAACTTTTCGTCCAATATATTATTAATGTTAAGTGTTACTTGCTCAGCAACTTTTTCTCCGCTCTCTTGAATCATAGTTTTCTGTGCGTCTAGCTCATATATATATACTAATATTTTAAAATTTAAATAATTTAGTGTTTCTGACCATATGGTGTAAGCTTTGTATACCTGTAATAGGCATACATACCAGCACCTTTATTTTTCTTTGTTTACTACAAACTGTTTTGTATGTAATGCTGTTGGTGTACCTTATAATAAATAAATCTAGTCGTAGCTTTATAGGAGCGGCTAGTTTTTTTTAAAGCCTGAGTTGTCCCACGCCTGGGCAAAAGCCTGTCCACATTCTTTCCATTTCCGTTTGTCGCTTCCCCGTCCTGCTGTGTCAGGGTTCCAGGTACTACCCTACAGCTAAGACGGTTCGACAGATATGGCCTGCTCAGACCCCTACAGTTTTGCAACTTTTTGAGCTACTTCGGCAAGTTACTGGATCGGTTAGTAATGCTAGTATTCGGTAATAAAAAGTAAAGCTAGTATATAGACTTCAACGCGGTATATTAGCTATGGTCCCATAGAAACTGTTCTGAAATTATCAAGAGTGAAAGTGCATTGTGGAATCCGTCACTTCAAGAGATGATAGACGCGAAAGTAGGAGAGAGATGCTATATCCTGTATTCGGAACCGCACCAAACACATCGGTCCTTCGGCTTCCGAAGAAGCACCATAATAACTGAGGTGGAAAATAGACTGCGGGTGTGGAATCCCCAAGTTTGCCGCCCGAAATCTTTCTATGGAGTGACAGCCGATCTGACCTCAATAACCCAGTAACACGATAGTCCTTGGCAAGACTGGTGTCAGACTGCCTGGCTTATTCTGTCTATTCGTAACGACTACAAAATAATGACAGTCGGGACCAACGGCTTAACTTGCTTTCCGAGGCACGGAAGAAAAGCATTATGTAAGGATGGTCACCTCGGCAAGCTTTGCTTAACCTTGAAGATCGACCCGTGTGGCTGTTATTATTTAGCCACGAGTTCCTTCTATTCTCTTTCTTAACAATCTGGATTTTTATCCCTTTTCAGAGGCCAAACTCCAGCAGAGGCGGAGCTCAACTACCTAGAGACTGCCAAGCGTCTGTCACTATATGGCGCCGAGCTACACGTAGCTACTGACTCCCAGGAGGTACCCATCGCGTTGGGTGTCTGCCATAATGGAGTCGCTGTATACAGGGATGGGTGAGATCAATTTTACACCTATACTGCAGCACAAGTACTAAGTATGCAGTTTTGAGTAGAATACAAGTAGATACACAACTCATTGCGTCAAATACTTAATCTTGCTATCTAATTTCCTGAGAACTTATTGCATTTCGGCCACGGCTCGCCAGGACAAGTTCAATCACACTTTGGGTTAAGTATCTAGCTTTTGCACTGGAGGAAACATGTGAATGACCACAGAGCTATATTTTGTCTTTAACACAGAAGTCTTAGTAGAAGCCTTCTTCAAAAATCTGCTTGAAGAATAATAGGGACTCCATTTGCCGCACTTAAGCTTCCCGTTTGGTTCTTTGTGTGTAGGTCTTGAAGTATAATTTCTTTAATATATATTAAAATGGCCATGTTTGGCTACTTATTATAAAACTGATAAGGTTCCTTAAAACTTATCCATCTAAATCCAAATCCTGAAACACCGTGCTAACCACCATCTCCGCCTCCAGACGCCTGATGAACCGTTTCCCCTGGGCGAAGATCACCAAGATCTGCTACAACAAAAGGCTGTTCACGCTGAGACTGAGGGCGGGCGAGTTCGACGAATTTGAGACTATCCTGAGTTTCAAGCTGTCGGCCACCAGCGCCTGCAAGAAGCTATGGCGCTGTAGTGTCGAGCATCACATGTTCTTCAGGTAAATAACATCCATCATGAGCCATTTTGTGAGCCATCATAGGCCATTGCGAGCCATCTTAGGCCATTGTGTGTCCTCATGGGCTATTGTGAGCCACCGTAGACCAATGTGAGCCATCATAGACCATTGCGAGCCATTATCGGCCACTGTGAGCCATTATCGACCATTATGAGCCATCATGGCCATTGTGAGCCATCATTGCCCATTGTGAGCCATATGTGGCCATTGTGAGCCATCATGGGCCTGAGAGCCGTCATGGGCCACTATAATGAGCCAGTGTCGGTATCTGTCATCATGTGTCTCTGTTATGGGTCATCTGTGTTGCAGCATGGAGCAACACATGTTCATCAGGTAATTTATTAAGATCTGTCACAACATGAGACAGTTTACGCGAAGCTCTGGCGCTGTAGTGTGGAGCATCACATGTCTTCCGGTAAATGACATCAATCATGGGCAATTGTGGGCCGTTTAGTACCATCATGGGCCATTGTATCCCATCATGGGCCATTGTGGACCTTATTGGCCATGATGGGACATTTTCGGACATCATGGACAAGTAAAACCGTTCAGAACAACAATAAATCTACTTTTCTTCCAACTATGCTTTAATTTCATCACAATCACACTAAAAACTCAGTACAAAGCGAGTCTTTAATGCTCTAGAGCAATAAAAATGTATGAAATTTCATTATTGCACAGTTTATTTTTTAATCGCACCAAAAGGTGCCAATCTCAATGGATTAGCTCTATTCAGCCAGCCGATATCAATACTTTTTTTTTACGTACGTATTATTCGTTTCTAACCTACTTGTTCCAAATTTAAAAAAATATTGCTGCTAACTCTAATTTAAAAATGAAAGAAATTTAAAAAAGTGATTTGGCGGGAACTTTGTTAATTTTGCTTGACAATATTTTTGGAAACGATAAAGTGTGATACTATCTGATTTTGAGTGCTTCGGCTTCGAATTAAAATGGAATCATCTAGCGACACATTAACTCCGGAAAACATTCTAAATGAAGCCGACAGTGTTATAGAAACTTCTATTTTAACTGTTTGATATGAGTTTCTTTTATCTACTATTCCTATAGGTAATAGTTGAAAGAAAAGCAGATTATGCACCTCGCCTTAAGTAATTTATATTGCCCTCGTGCCTGTTAGATTAGAGCACTCTAAATCAGGCACTCGGTGCAATAATAAATTACTTTGTGCTCGATGCAATAATCTACTATTTTGTTATTTTTATCAGACGTGAATCCCCGGTCCCCGTGGAGCGCATCCCCGGCTTCGCGCGCCTGGGCTCGCGGCGCCTCTCGTGTCGCCGCACGCTGCGCCAGCTGCGCGCCGAGCGGGACAACACGCCCACCGCCGCCTGACCACACGCGCCACACACCGCACGTGTCAGCTGCGCGCCGAGCGGGACAACACGCCCACCGCCGCCTGACCACACGCGCCACACACCGCACGTGTCAGCTGCGCGCCGAGCGGGACAACACGCCCACCGCCGCCTGACCACACGCGCCACACACCGCACGTGTCAGCTGCGCGCCGAGCGGGACAACACGCCCACCGCCGCCTGACCACACGCGCCACACACCGCACGTGTCAGCTGCGCGCCGAGCGGGACAACACGCCCACCGCCGCCTGACCACACGCGCCACACACCGCACGTGTCAGCTGCGCGCCGAGCGGGACAACACGCCCACCGCCGCCTGACCACACGCGCCACACACCGCACGTGTCAGCTGCGCGCCGAGCGGGACAACACGCCCACCGCCGCCTGACCACACGCGCCACACACCGCACGTGTCAGCTGCGCGCCGAGCGGGACAACACGCCCACCGCCGCCTGACCACACGCGCCACACACCGCACGTGTCAGCTGCGCGCCGAGCGGGACAACACGCCCACCGCCGCCTGACCACACGCGCCACACACCGCACGTGTCAGGAGGATAACCACCACGGTCTTGTAGCGCCATCTATAAGGATATGTGAGAACTACACTGGCTGGGACCATGCATGGCGCATGGCGTAAACTGTGACATCTAGTGGCGCAAATACGAAACTTTTATATATATTTGACATGACGCTTTTGTGCTGCCTACTGTTCCTGTGCATTCCTAAAATGTGGCAATACACTGTGCAACAAATTGTCCAACACATTGTCATTTAGCTGCAGGTGTATGTGAACTGTGTTGTAGCGACATCTATGATTCGAACTACAGAATCAAACTGAGAGGCAACTAGATGGCACCACTGTACTTCTGACGTTACTGAATCCTGCATCGCGCAAACGGTGTTTACCGACAAATCTGCAAAAATGTGTGTTAGAATCTCCTACAAATCTTATAAAACTAAAATAGAATATTAACTTGATGACAAGTTAATATACTATTCTAGTTTTATAAACATCTGCGACTCTGTAATCTCAATAAACGATTAATCTATAAATAAGTGCCATTATTACCTATCACAGTAAATTAAATGTAAGTAGTTATAAATAAATGGTTTGTGTTGAGATTATGACATAGTCATAATGTATTACGTATATAGGTACTATTTAATGTAGCAAGAATATTGTTTACCTTGTTACTAAACAATATATGTAGTTATCCTAATAATGAATAAACCTATCAATATTAAGGTATTATATATATAGCACACTTAATATCAAATCGAAAAAGGATCGTAACCGTATCGCCTTCGCCTCGCCGTCATACAGGCGTCAACATTATCTAAGCAGTAAGCGTGGAAACGTCGAGCCGTAAACGTGAGGACGATGAGCCGTAAGTATGGGGATGACGAGCCGTAACAACGAGGACGACTAGCTGTGAGCTTGGGGACGACGAGCCGTAAGCGCGGTGAGGACGAACTGTGAGCTTGGGGACGACGATCCGTAAGCACGGGCACGACGAGCCGTAACAACGGGGCCGACGATCTGTGAGCTTGGGGACGACGAGCCGTAAGCGCGGGCACGACGAGCCGTAACAACGGGGACGACGATCTGTGAGCTTGGGGACGACGAGCCGTAAGCGCGGGCACGACGAGCCGTAACAACGGGGACGACGATCTGTGAGCTTGGGGACGACGAGCCGTAAGCGCGGGCACGACGAGCCGTAACAACAGGGACGACGATCTGTGAGCTTGGGGACGACGAGCCGTAAGCGCGGGCACGACGAGCCGTAACAACGGGGACGACGATCTGTGAGCTTGGGGACGACGAGCCGTAAGCGCGGGCACGACGAGCCGTAACAACAGGGACGACGATCTGTGAGCTTGGGGACGACGAGCCGTAAGCGCGGGCACGACGAGCCGTAACAACGGGGACGACGATCTGTGAGCTTGGGGACGACGAGCCGTAAGCGCGGGCACGACGAGCCGTAACAGCGGGGACGACGATCTGTGAGCTTGGGGACGACGAGCCCTAAGTGCGGGCACGACGAGCCGTAACAACGGGGACGACGATCTGTGAGCTTGGGGACGACGAGCCGTAAGCGCGGGCACGACGAGCCGTAACAACGGGGACGACGATCTGTGAGCTTGGGGACGACGAGCCCTAAGCGCGGGCACGACGAGCCGTAACAACGGGGACGACGATCTGTGAGCTTGGGGACGACGAGCCGTAAGCGCGGGCACGACGAGCCGTAACAACGGGGACGACGATCTGTGAGCTTGGGGACGACGAGCCGTAAGCGCGGGCACGACGAGCCGTAACAACGGGGACGACAATCTGTGAGCTTGGGGACGACGAGCCCTAAGCGCGGGGACGATGAGCCGTAAGCGCGAAGACGACGAGCCGTAAGTGTGGGGACAACGAGCCATAAGCTTGGGGACGACGAGCCGTAAGCGTGGGGACGACGAGCCGTAAGCGCGAGAACTGCAAGTTGACCACGTACCACACCGCGGTTCGTGAGGGTTCGGGATTCCGATTAGTGTGCGTTGCAATAGGGTGTTTCATACAAAGAATACTGCACGGCTAGAGTTGAAACGGTGACGATCCTTTTCCGATTTGATAAGTGTGCTATGACCTTTAGTCTCCATGATTTTTTGACTGAAAGACACATAGGGAGTTCGGCGAATATTGTATGCCTTAAAAAGTAGATGAGAGAGTAGGAAAATATTCCGCTAACTTTTGGACCTCTATATGTATTAATGTTTTCTTTTATTGTCTGTCCTTCTTCCCCTTATTGGTGCCCTTATAAATTCTCTACTCTTTCTACATGAGTAGACATTTTTGTTTTGTTTCATATAACTTCATAGTATTTTTATGAACTTTTCAGGCAAAATTAATACTACCACAATAAACATAATTCAGATAATAATAATAATTGACTTCATTCTTTCTTTTCATAAAATGCTTTTCCTCTACTCCCAAAAATATTGTATGGAGCTAACTATTAATTATGAAGAAATGAGGTCGCAGATATCCGACTGAATATCAGTAAAAAGTCATAATTCGAGGTTTGGCTCTCGCCTATTTGCTCCTCCAATATTAGACCAATTTAAAAGATATTCCATAAACTAAAAAATAAATATACAGTGCCCGTATAGTTTCTTTTTGATGATACATTATCTTTAGAAGCACTAGAACCTTCAAAAGATGCTCAAAATTGCGCTGCCAACAGAGGCCTAGTGTACAAATTGGACAACTATAAATAAATGAAAAACAAAAAACATAGAAGCACCAAAATTATATCTTTTTTATTCTACTTATGGAATATACTTTAAATTGGTCCAATATTGGAGGAGGAAATGGGCGAGAGCCAAACCTCGAATTATGACTTTTTACTAAGAAAATTCAGTCGGAGCTCTCTGCCCGCATATAAATAGATTTTACCTATGACATCGTTCTATTTCAACGATTTGTTTGAAGATGACAGAAACAGAAAGATGTTTTTAATACGTGCATTTACTGATTTATTTATACTTCATTCACACAAACGTATAGATGCGGATTTGTAGTGTCAGTTGGCTTAAATATCGAAGGAATGTATAAAAATCTATATTAAGATTATAGATATTAAATAGATGAAGTTAATAAATTGTATTTTAGGACCAACATATAGATCAGTAAAGCAAAACTAAATATATTTTGAATAAAATAATTTATGAAATAAAAATTGCTTTATTTATTAATGTTCTATACATACTTACCTAATATTTTTTAATTTTTTTAACATTATAAAATCATTCAAATTTTTAAAAGTATTGCTTATTATTTGGACTTTTACGCTTATGCAGCTGACGAAAAACTTATGAAAAGTGGATATCATCATGTAGACTTGGAACAATGGCCCTACCATGACGTGTCAAAACTATCATGGATCCATCATAGCAGACAGACGGAGCTATTTGTCTTGTACAGCTCCGTCTCTCTCACAATGGAACTATGATAGATTGGAAACGTCATGTTACGGCCCCTGAACAAATTGCAGTGTTGTGAACTATAATTGTCTATCACCCTGGCGGGAACCCGTATTGTTTGCTAAATATCGTCTATCTTCTGAGTTTTATATAGAAATTAATTATGATCTAGTTACTTTGGGAAAAAAGTTAAACTGCTTTTATTCTGGGTGTACGTTCCTGTTAAGTCCGGAAATGGGGGTTGCAGAATAATACTACTAGGATAACACAAGCTCGTATATTCGACTGCGCAGCAGCCGTTCGTAACAAGTATTTATAATATATGTCTAACCACTTATTTGTTTATTGAGGGTAGGTAGTACCCACATAACATCCCTCCATCTTATCAGAAGAACTTCTTATAGTCAATAGCAGTTCTATTTCTTTTCGACCGAATGTCTCGTTCGGGTTCGATAGGGGGAGCTGCTGGAAGTACTTCCTTTTCAGTGGAATCGTTGCCGTGAACAAGCGCTGATGCCGGCGCTTCAGACTCCACAGGTGCTTCCTCAACAGGGACTTCGGATGGCTGCTGCCCGGAGCTAGTCGAGCTTGAGGATATTATTAGCGCTAGTGTTTTTCCGCTGCATTAAGAGATCGAGACATATAGGAGATAGGTTTTTCTACACCACCTTCTACCTGTGATAACACGGCGCCTAACCCGCTCGGTGAGGCGTCAACCGTAACTATTAGCAAAGCTTCTGGATTGAAATGTGCTAAAGTTGTCTCTGAAACTAATGCCCTTTTTATGTTTGATACTGCTTCTTCATGTCTCCTAGTCCATGACCAAGGCACATTCTTTTTTAATAATTCATGCAGTGGACTTAAAATTGATGATGCGTTTTTAATAAAATTCCGGTAATAGTTGACCATACCTAGAAAGGATTTTATTTCTGAAGTATTGGTAGGTACCCGGCTTTGCAAAATGGCTTTAACTTTCTCCGGTGATTTATGTAATCCATCACGGTCGATAACAAAACCTAAGTAGGTTACGGATTCCTGGAAGAAGGTGCATTTTTCTATATTTAACACTAGGCCAGCTTCCTGTAACCTACGGAAGACTTCATTTAACCTACTCATCATCTGATCTTTGTCCTCCCCACATACTAAAATATCATCAAGAAATAAAAGAGTACCATTTAATCCTGACAGCAGCGCTTCCATGTTTCTCTGGAAAATGGCCGGCGCACTAGCTAGACCAAACACTAGGCGAGTATACTTATACAAGCCTTTATGTGTGTTTATGCAAGTGAGCATTTGTGATTTCTCATTTAGACACAACTGATTATATGCATGCGATAGGTCTAATTTACTGAAGAACTTGCCGCCATGTAGTTTCGAAAACAGCTCGTCATATCTTGGTAATGGATATTTATCGACAAGTAACTGTTTATTGATAGTCACGGAGTAGTCGGCACAGAGACGTATGGAACCATCCCGCTTTAATACTGGTACTACTGGACTGGCATACTCTGCGTATGTTACGGGTACTAACACACCTAAATCTTCCAGACGGTCAAGTTCTTTCTCCACCTTTTCCCGAAGCGCAAAAGGTAAAGGCCTTGCCTTATAAAAAATTGGTTGTGCGTCTGGTTTTAATGCTAAATCTACCTTCACGCCTTTAAAACAACCTAATTTATTTCCAAATAATAGTGGGTATTTGGAAGAACTACCTGATAAAAAATCGTTACAGTTATTTATGGAACATATTTGCAAGTCAAATCGTGTAAAAAAATCTCTGCCTAATAAGGGAGGCCCTCCATTCCGTACGACATAAACACCTATTGTAAATGATTTTTTGTTATACGTAAACAATAGTTTTATTTTACCTACAATATGTAACTTATCGCCGTTGTAACTATGCAAAATAATGTCACTTGCTTCCAAATTAATTGTTTTAAAGTGTTTAAGGTACGTTTGCTCAGAAATAACGGTAACTGATGAACCCGTATCTATTTCGAATATTAACTTGTTTCCATTGACACAAACAGATTCCCGCATCGGTTCGCCGCGAATGGAGCGAATATTACAGCACACATGCTTACCATCATCGCTAGCATCCTCACAGCACTCGACATAGTGTTGCTTATTCACATTTTGATTACACATTCGCTTAAGATGTCCTTGAACGCCGCACTTTTTGCACTTATAGCGCACAAACCGACACGACGACGCCTGATGGCCTGCGTAGCCGCAGGCGGTGCACCCACTGCCGCCACTGCCGACGTGAGCGCGCTCGGCGCTAGATGCGGAGGTCGCTGCTACCTGCCTGCGCCACGGCGCGCTGCTCATGCGCGCTGCGCCAGGCTGAGCATCCATCTTCATTACTTGAAGTGGTGCACCAATGTCCGCTTGCCGCATCGTTTCTTGTGCCCCCATGCGAGCACTGCGTACGCCTTCTGCTATTTCCAAGGCCTTGCTCAGCGTCAACTCCGACATCGCCTTGGTAAATAGTTTTTCTCGTTCCGGTCCAGTTGCCATGCCCAGCACGAAACGGTCGCGAAGCTGTTCGTCTAGATTTTGCGCCACGAACCCGCAGTGTACTGACAAACCACGTACTCGTGCCGCCCACTCCGGCAGCCCTTCGCCGACATGTTGCGTGGCACTGTGGAACTTGTACCTTTCAGCAAATGTGCATTTCTTTAATTTGAAGTGTCCATCCAACAAATCCACTACTTCGTTATAGCTTAAGGTACCGACTTGCTTCGGTAAAGCTAGATCGCGAATCAACTTGTAGCTTGATTCCGAGCAGTTAGCAGGTAGTAGAATAGCTCGTCGTTTGCAACCAGCTTTATCTGCATCTACCCCGATTTCGTTTGCCAGAAACCACTGCTCCAGTCTTTCCTTGTAAAGTTGCCACTCTTGATGTTCGTGGCTGAACACTGTTAAGGTGCCGACCGAAGTGGATACTCTTGCCATTTTATTCAAATTGAAATAAATACGCGTGTGTCGTACTTTTTCCTCGTCGCCAATTGTTAAGTCCGGAAATGGGGGTTGCAGAATAATACTACTAGGATAACACAAGCTCGTATATTCGACTGCGCAGCAGCCGTTCGTAACAAGTATTTATAATATATGTCTAACTACTTATTTGTTTATTGAGGGTAGGTAGTACCCACATAACAGTTCCCTTGGGATAATTTCCAACCTCCACGTGGGTGAATCCGCTGCCAGAAGCTAGTTTACTATATGGATTTTTTATATAATGATGAAACCACTTAGACCCTACCAAATTACTTTTACAAAATTCCATTGACACAGCTCAGCATAAATGCCCTAACTTAGACCACATGGCATTTCATACATATGTCGCATCAAGGGTGGCCGATCGATGCAAACCATCAGGAAGTCAGGATTAAGACATCGTGTGTGGGCAGGTAGGTGGGTACAATCGTGATAATGAAATTACACAAATTATTCGATACACTGGGTCTATTCAAATATACACAATTACAATCTTTGCTCACAAATGTTACGGATCTACTCTGATTTTACGACGTCTTAGCTCCAAGGCGGTCAGTACTGAACTGCCATATTCTGCTGTCCCCACCACGCAAATGATTAGGAAAAGTGCGCCAATGCGTAGTTGTTCTTGATTTGCCGCCAGGGGCGTCCTTGTGATTTGTTTTGACGTCCGTACTATTGACTAAACCCGACACATACCTATATAAACTTACGTCTTGTTTCGAAAGAAGCAAAAGTACATACTTACTCATTTTGCTTCGGAAGGATAGTAGCAGGTGGCGTTCTGTAGTTTCTGCCCACCCCCTTGGGAAAAAAGGCGTGAGTTTATGGTATTTCAAGTCATCCATAACGTCATTGTCCTTTAATAGCTTAACAGATCACCAACACACTCATCATTTATTAAGCATTCATCCCTCGTACTAAGGAAATTCGTCATCAGCGCCGTAGATGCATTAGTTATGATACAAATGTAGCACTTTACTGGAAGCACTGCTAAATCATACGGCTACTGTGTTGTGCATGTCAATTTTATACTTTATCATGCATTTTGATCAACGTATTCAAATTAAAATTCTTAAGTAAAGATGTTAAAGTATTTCTTAGGAGAAACAGTTAGAACAACTACAGTTCTTTTTTAACCCTATGGCATGAGTCCTCTGGCTCCCATATCGGCACCACCTGGCCTGATGTATTCTACTACAGATGTGGTAGAACCCAATCCCATTTTAGCCTGGCAGCTTTGTTGTCGACATCGGCGATTCCTGTGGGAGCCAGAGCCCGGCCGATGAAACGCTGGCGTGACGACTTGGAGGCGTAAACTAACATACCAGGAATAGTGTAAGGCTATTGGGGAGACCAGCACTAGGACAACACAAGTTCACTAAAAATAAGAGTGGCATGAGTATATTACTCTTTCCAGACCTTCTTGGGGGGATTCTTCTTCATTACCGACCCGGCTCGAAGGACCAGAGCAATGCTGAAAAAGGAAGCAGCTCAAGACAAGGAAGGCGGCACAGTAATAATAAATTTAGGTATAAGTATGTAACTATTATCGAGGCACTCTGCATTAGTCAACCTAGGACAAAGCGTTAAACATGTTTTTAGGGTTCCGTTCCTCAAAAGGAAAAAGGAACAATCGCGGTTTCAAACTTCTTTTAGTTGGTAAACTGACTGCGACTTTTGTCGATATATGGGGATCACAGTTTTACAACGGCAAAGTTAATTTTGTCCCTCTATCCAGTTTATCTTTTCGTTAGAGCAATGTTCGGTGCTCTCATTTTTTATGAACTTATGATTGTTACCTAATTCTTTTTGTGAATGTAGCTGTGTGTACGGAATCATCGCTCGGTGAGCTAGTCTGAGTAGCAATTGGCCGGTTTTTTATTAAGTAACCAGCATTTAAAAACCCGGACCACACTAGTCTTTTTATGTTTATTATTACCAGTACCACTAGTATGTAAACCAGTTTTATGAACCACCACGAAGTCATTGTCAAGGGCGTGTGTTGAATGTAAATGATTAGGTTTTTCTCGACCGTAAATCTAAAATAAATATTACTCAGAACCGCGATAAACTCCTAAGTATTTGCTTTAACCTACTTATAAATCTGAGACTGAGACCATGAAGACTGGCTGAGACCATGGAGAGCCTCAGTAATATGCTCGATGACCTCAGTAGAGCTTCCGAAAGAGTGGGTCTTAAAATGAACATGGACAAAACCAAGGTCATGGTGAATGCCCATGTAACACTCACTCCTGTCAAGATCGGAGACTCTACACTCGAAGTTGTAGACAATTATGTCTACCTGGGACAAACGGTCCACGTAAGTAGGTCCAACTTCGAGAAAGAGGTCAACCGTCGAATCCGACTCGGCTGGGCGGCGTTCGGGAAGTTGCGTGGTATCTTCTCCTCCAATTTACCGCAGTGTCTCAAGACAAAAGTCGATGACCAGTGTGTGTTGCCAATGATCACCTATGGGACCGAGACGTGGTCGCTTACAATGGGCCTTTTCAGAAAGCTTAAAGTCACTCAAGGGCAATAGAGAGGACTATGCTCGGCATTTACTTAGTTACCGACAGCCCGAAGAATTGCCAAACTTAAGTGGCAGTGGGCAGGGCACCTTGCTCGCAGAACTGATGGCCGATGGGGCCGAAAAGATCTGGAATGGCGACCGCGAGCTGGCAGACGATACGTTGGAAGGCCTCCCACTAGGTGGACCGATGACATTTTTAAAGTTGCAGGAAGGCGCTGGATGCGAGACGCACGGGATCGGTCAATGTGGCGACGCATGGGGGAGGCCTATGTCCAGCTGTGGACGTATTTCTGCTGAAATCATGATGATGATGACTTATGGAGCATCGATTTAGTTGACTTAGTTTCCTCTAACAAGTAGTTACTTAAACCATAGGATTTTGAAAATATAGAAGATAATAAATCTTTTACGGCTTTAATTACTGATGGGCATTTAATTTCTCGCCCTTTTATTTTTCTTTGGTCAGGCAGTGTTCCTATAACTTTTCTTGAACTTATGTAGCCTTCTTTCGTAATATGTAGCGCTCTTTAACTCAATATCACTTGACGATGTCTATTACGGAACGAACATGCCCAGAACTAAAGTAAAGCAAACTAAGCAAAATCGTTGTGGATTTTCTCTAATTACAAATATTGTTCTTATTTAAGAATCCATACTATTTTATTTACTACAAATGCGAAAGTAACTCTGTCCGTTTGAAACCTTTTCACGGTTTGGATGAAACTTGGCACACGTATAGACCAAGTTCTGGATTAGAACTTGGAAACTTTTATCCCGGGAGTATGGTCCCTTGGAATAAAGTTCATGAGGGCAAAGCCGCTGGCAGAAGTTAGTATTCGAATAAACAACAATATTATAATCATTTATCTCAACCGATTCTCAAGTATAATATAAAAAAAACATCGCACGATAATGCTCTGCGACTTTTCTCGCATACTTATTAGTAATTACTACCCATAACTTACTATGCTCTGTAACCAGAGAGCCGTATGTATTACAGATAGTCATCCGAAGTATGTTAAATAAGGATGGTTCAAACAATTTATGTAATACTAGCTGACCCCCGCGGCTTCGCATCCGTCTATTGTTTATCTACCTACCTACCACCTACCTATCTACTCTACCTACCGATCAACCTACCTACATACTTACCCTACTTACTCTACCTAGCTACCCACCTACCCTAACTACCTACCTACCCACTTACCCTATCTACCCTACCCTACCCTAAATAAGAATAAATACTACAATACGAATGTAACCTGAAAGAAGTGAATGAAGTATTGCCTATGTTACTCGGGAATAATGTAGCTTGCCAAAGATGTAAGAATTTTTAAAATTGGCCCAGTAGTTTCGGAGCTTATTCGGTACAAACAAACAAAAAAATCTTGGCTCTTTATAATATTGGTATAGACTGCCGCTGCGGTTCCGGCCATGTGGAATTAGTACTTAATACCATTATAAATATAGCCTTTGTGTTATTTTGGTGTATAAGCTATAATAAAGGTTAAATAAGACACGGTCATAACTTTTTACGTGAGAGAGTAACAAACATCCACCCGTCCTAGCAAAATTTTGCTAATATAATTTTATGGTAGGAATAATAACTTCTCGGGAATATGTCATCGCGGTTAAAATAGCCAGCGTTAACTGACTCGAAAATCTTACTTAATATTATTTTTAAACTAGCTGTGCCCGCGGCTTCGCTCCCGTTAATTGCCTATCCTACCCTACTTACTTATCTACCTTACCTACTCTACTTACATAACTATCTGTAACTACCGAATTTACCTAGACCCACCTACCTTACTTACCTTTGCACATACCTAGTTCGGGCGTTCGCTGCACAGAATATTATTTTTCACACCACCTGCTCGAAAATGTCAAATTATATGTCAAGCAACCTTGAGTCATTAGTGGCCGGGGGCACAGCCGGTCAATAATGTTGTACTGGATTTCATTATGACCCGCTGGTCAATAATGTGATTTGAATTTGGAATCTCACATGCTCAGCTAAATTGGCACTATAATACTAACAAACACCCTTTGGTGCCAGAAAGAGGAAAGCTATTCTCGATACCCTTACTACACGTGGATGATATTCTCGATTTCCTAAAAAATCATAACGACTGCTTCTTCATATCGTTGCCATGTTTTCGAAGACATAATATTAAAAGAATAATTAGATAACTACGAACCATTTTTTAAAAGGAATGGAATAACATTAAAACTGGCATTAATAATAACAAATACCGTACCGCGCCGTAATACCGTAATAGTAATTGGCTGTAACATTAGTTAATTTATTTTAAGTAAACTGCGCAAAGATTGCTGTGAATTTTGTGATTAAATAAATAAATAATAAAACCTTTCTGTACTACAGTCGATTTATCACATTTTATCAAAAAAACTTAACTTTATCTTTGCACAACTGGACTGTAATATATCTAATATGTAAGTGCATATAACTAACTAGTTCTAAATATGTTATTCTTACTGTTTGTTTATTTAATAAATACTTTGTTTTTCGTACTATGGCTATTATTTTCTCACAGTAGGTGTAAAAAGTAGAGTATCCTCCTCTGGGCTAAAGGTGTCTTTGCCTTGGGCTAGCTTGAATCCCTCGCTGCATTCAGGATTCTTGTATTAACTCCCTCGCTTTGCTCGTGAGTTAAATCCCGAATCCTTCATTGCGCTCGAGATTCAATATGACGCCCGTGACATAAGAAGACACAACTTTAGCCCCTCTTTGCATAATCTACTATTTCGTACCACTTGCTCAAAAAAGTGACATTCTATGCCATAAAAAGCGAACATAACAATAGTCATTTTTAATCTGTTAAAAACAGGGAAAGAAAATTGTACTGAATTTCATTCATCCTCTAGGGGGAGAATGTGATTTAAATTTGGAATACTTACCGAAATGTATACTGAACTACATCTGTGTTTACACCATTGAGTTTGTATATAAAGCATTATACATCTTTTTGAAAAAGGAATACGCATTTATTATGCAGTTATGATTATTAAATAAAATTACGAAAACCGACGACGCCGTATGAGCTTGATGCCTTTGCTTTTCCGACAAAAAATATTAGTCTAGGAATTTGCCGCGTTTTTGTTTTCTTCAAATATATAAACGGTAATGCTTATCTCATATTATTATTGTGTTATTTTTTTTGCAAATGGTACGAAAACTAGTGTATTTTCCTAGGTGATAAAGCTGTCTTAGTCTTGGGTGAACTTAAATCCCTCGCTACACTCATCCCCTTGGTTAATAATCTACTATACTCTATGGAGAAGAATATCGACTTCATACAAAAAAAAACCGCCCAAGTGCGAGTCAAACTCGTGCGCCGAGGGTACCGTACCTACCCACTAAACAGACAAAGGTACATGCCCCTTTTTGACTACTGAGATTTCCTATAGTGGCCAACTTCACCAACATTACGTTATATAAGGCGGCACACAAGCATTCAAAGCGTGATTTTCGCGGTTTCTGGAAGAGCGCTAATAAATTGAGCATTCGGCCAGGCCTACCTGTTAGTGTGAATGGTGTGAGTGATGTGAAGGATATTGCAAACCTTTTTAGAAATCGGTTTGTTTTAAAGTCATCGCTAGGGAGCTCTTGTGAGATCTTTCGGATAGGGGAAACTATAGAACTATTTCTCTAGCAAACGTAGTCGCTAAGGTGCATGATGGTCTGCTTGATACACAGCTAAACGAACATCTTGTGCTGCACGACAATCAGTTCGGGTTTCGGCCAGGACTTTCTACAGAGGGTGCAGTTCTGTGTCTCAAGTAGGCCGTCAGGTACTACACAAAAAGAGGAACACCTGTTTTCGCTTGCTTCCTCGATTGGTTTAGGGCTTTTGATCTGGTTTCCTAAGGTATATTATGGAGGAAACTTGAACCTATAAGCTTGCCTTTCGAGCTCATAAGTATCTTCAGGCATTGGTATGGAAGCCAGATCAACAGAGTTCGGTGGGCGGGTGTGCTGTCGGATCCTTATCAATTGGAGTGTGGAGTGAGACAGGGGGATTGACCTCCCCTGCTCTCTTCAATTTGTATATGAATGTCCTGATTGAGGCGCTTAGCAGTCAATATTTCGGTTATCAATTTATTGACGGTGTATGTGTCAATAATAAGCTTTACAGGACAATGCTGACATTGAAAGGGAACAGAGGGCTCTTTCCGAGCGTGCGAATATGATAGCACCTTCTACACTTGCAGCCTGTGCGATAAGTATTCGCGGGCGTCGTATGGAGCCCTTCGTGTCCAGTATAATAACGTGTTCAGAAAACTGATAGGGTTGCTTTTGCGTTGTAGTGCGTCAGGGATGTTTGCGGCGGCGCGTTTGTTTTAATGCGATAATGCGAAAGCGCGCAACATCAATGGTGGCCCGACTTATGGACAGCCGTAACAGGGTCGCAGGTTTGCACATTTTCGGTCCAGTTGGGTAGGTCCAACTTCGAGAAAGAGGTCAACCGTCGAATCCGACTCGGCTGGGCGGCGATCTAATTAAATTTTAGAACACAAAAGCTGCTATTGTAACTTAACTATGATAGTGGGATATATTCTATCAAAGACTTTTTTCTGTAGGTAATAATGAGTACTTTAATCATGTAGTACATAATTTTTATGTACCTTCAATTGTTTTCTCAGCGCACGCCAAATAATGAATTTTATCGGCAACATTTTACTACTTCGGGTTACGTTATTGCAATTTTCATAGGGATCTCTATTTTTTTTTTAATTAAAGTAAGACCTATGTTACTCGGGAATAGTGTAGCTTACCAAATACGAAAGAATTTTTAAAATTGGCCCATTAGTTTCGGAGCTTATTCGGTACAAAAAAACACACAAACAAAAAAATCTTGGCTCTTCATAATATTGGTATTAGACTGCCGCCCGCGGTTCCGGCCAAGTGGAATTATTACTTAATATAATTATAAATTATCCTTTATGTTATTCTAATGTATAAGCTATAATAAAGTTTCATTAAAACCCGTTCAGTACTTTTTGCGTGAGAGAGTAACACACATCCAAACTTCCTCGCAAAATTTCGCATATATAATTTTATGGTAGGACTAATAACTTCTCGAGAATATAGTTATGTAAATAGCCAGCGTTGACTGACTCGAAAATCTTACTTAATATTATTAAATTATAATTCCAAAAAGCGTTCTACAAATGGTTTCTTAACTCCATAAGACATAAAGTAAACAATTCAGGAAGTAATGCCTTTCCCCAATTTTTTTTTTGCAATTGCATAATAATATTTTAAAAGTTTGTCATTGGAAAAAAAAGGGATATTTTCGCTATCATCATCATTAACAGCCTTTAGCCACAGTATAAATATGGCAAAACAGTATGGAAACTACCTACAAACGCTCGAAACGGAACAATGAGACCCCTAAGCAGCGTCCACAGTGCTGTCTGTAGTGCGAGCCCATAGATATAGTATTTAATATTTCTATGTGCGAGCCGCTTAGGGGTCTCGTCGATGCGCATGTTTGTACCGTTTCGAGCGTTTTTGGTAGTTTCCGTACTGCTTGTCCATATTTATACTGTGCAGTCCACAGACATAAGCTACTGCAATAGCACGACATCATCTAGGCCATGAATGCCGATAACCTAGTCCAAGATAGACACAGGATCTGCCTGATGGCGATGGCGCGACGCCAAAATTGCGTTGCTAAGTAAACTAAAAATCAATCAAGTAAGTTGTGCCAGAAAGCGTTTTATACTATTAAAAATTACGTTGAGAACAAAAAGGCTTGAGATTGAGCTGCTCCAATTATTTTTTTTTTTTTTTTTAAATTTTGCACCGTGAATTTTGTTATTTTTTGGTTTTCTTGCAATGAATGCACAAGAATATTTACTTTTTAAAGTATTATATTATTTTATTTTAAGTATTGTGAATGTGAAGACTATGTGGATCATTCTTTTCTTGTTTTTAATTTGAATATATCTTAGTTTTTAATCTTAGTCTGGCAGTTTGAGTAGTTTATGCGGCCTACCCGAATGTCCTTTCTTTGGTATTGTTCGTCGAATCGCTGCTCGGTTATTGACAATGCGTGCACTGACTGGACAGGTCCACTCGATTTGGCTGGTTCTTTCCTCAAAAGACCATTTCAGACATCAGTCTACACATGATCTAACCAAGATTTTGTCTGGACTTTAAAAGAGACTGCTTCTTGATCTTGCAACTAGAGCCATCTTTTTTTTTGTTTGATAATTCAAAAGTACCTCGAAGTTTTATTTGAAATAAACTATTTGATTTTGATTTTTTAACTGTGACCTCTGAGTTTGTTTCGGCCTTTCTTCTCAGAGTAGGTAATCAGATAGAAAACGCCGACCTTATCTAGTTTTAAAAAATATGATCGACATGTAAAAGTATTTGTACAAACCAACTTACAGAAATAAAATCATTTATCGAATTGTACCGCATTGCGTCCATGTGTAATTGCAATTTCTCTTTGTAAAAATCCCTTATAAGTGTGTGATATAAATAGTATGGCGTCGAGCCTTCAGAAAGGTCGCTAATTCCTTAATTAATATGTTTAATTAAGCTACGAGTTTATCATACGTCATTTAGTCCTTACCGCGGGGTCCCAGCGCTAAGAAAGAAAATTAGGTTCAAATAAATCTCACTAGATGGCGCGACATGCACCTAGTTGTTATTGAATTGTGTGTAAAATTAACATTTTCTGGAATTAAACATAAAAATTGTAAAAACATAAAATTGATGCCAATAGATGGCGCGGTTTTAAATGTCTGAGGCATTCCACTCGATTGTTTAAATTTGTATTGTTACACATTTTGGTGCATTTAAATTGGAAAAACGTGCAAAAAACTACTATAAAACAAATCTTCACTGTATTTATAGAAAAAAATATTCATGCACCGAGTAAATCCTTTTACTTGCAAGTCGCGGCTAACACCATCTATCTATTGCCATGGAACGGATCCGAACGCGAACGCTGTACAAAAAAACGCTAGTTACGTTGGCGCGGTTTCTTTGTATGGGTTGAAGCATCTGTATGCTAGTATTGCCTGTATTATCTGTGGTCCTTACATATTTCTAAGCTACTATTTACCTAAACCGGAATCACCCATCACTGACCCTGCACTGACCGCAAACATTATAGAAATGTCATCATGTTATGTTAATTAGATTCTATGATATAATTAAAATGCTAAGACCAAGGGCTTCTATAAATAAAGATGGCTGCGCAATCTTGACATTGCCAACAAGATTCCAAGAGTGCTTCCGTAAATCGCTTAAGGAAAATTTTGGTTTGTTTTATTTTAACTTTTTCTTCACGGCTACAACATTTAAAATATACCTGCTTGTTGTGCTGTTACTCTTCACATAGAATTAAGGCATAAGTGTTGATCAACATGCTTGCTCAAGGCGGGTTGGCTATTTCAAGCTTATCACACTTAATATTATAAAGGCGAAAGTTTGTAAGTGTTTGTGACTGTTTGTTACTTCTTTACGCTCAAACGGCTAGATGGATCTGGATAAAATTTGGCACAGAGAGAGATTATAGTCTGGAATAGCACATAGGATACTAATATCCCGAGAATATGTTCCCTTGGGATATTTTTTTACTTTCACGCTTGCGAAGCCGCTGGCAGAAGCTAGTATTAACTATAAGTAAAGGTTTTCTTACGACCTTTTCCTTCACCGCTCTCAGCTATGACCAAGATAAACTTAGAAGTACAAATTAATTTCAAATTGTCATATTGGTATTTTTGGACCCCGGATTTTAACCCACGACCTCAAACACGAGAGGTGAGATCATAGCCACTGGGCCACCAAAACATTTGAAATTTGAAAAAAAAAAAAAAAACCTTAAAAGTAAATCCTTTCGATTTTTCTAGACATGTGTTTTATTTTTTTATTTCAGATCCTTCAGGGTGGTACCGCCAGGAAGAAGCATACATGATAAAGTTGCCGTAATTTCGTTTATTCCAGTCAAGTGCAGCTGCAATAATAGTTAAATTAAATTCTTTAATTTATAACAAAACATGTTTTTATGGTGAATTTTAATTGCACCCCAAAATTTGAGCAAAAGAAGCTCTGTCTGTCTGTGTTTTACCTTTTCACGTCATAACGGATTTAGATGAAATATACACACGGATAGACCATGGTCCGGGACTAGGACATAGGACTTGTACTTATTATCCTAGGAGTATATTTCCATGGGATAATTGAAAATGATTTAGATAAATGACTTTATTTCTGTAAGTTGGTTTGTACAAACACTTTTACATGACGATCATATTTTATAACACTAGATGAGGCCGGTGTTTCCTATCTGAATTCTCTGAGAAGAAAGGTCGAAACACACTCAGAGATCACAGTCTCTTTTTTGACCATGTAGATTGTTGTCTGAAATGATCTTTTGAGGAAAGAACCAGCCAGATTGAGTGGACCTGTCCAGTCAGTGCACGCATTTGTCAATAACCGTGCAGCTCAACTCAGAATTTAAGGCATTTTTGAAATCCACGCGGGCGAAGCTGATGGCAGATGCTTGTAGAAATAAAAAAATAACAGTTTCACCCTCTGTTAACTTTTCCATGTTATTTGATGTAAAACGCAAGCCGAGACTGCAACCTGAGGTTCTAAACAAATTGATATTGTACCAACGACTGTACACTTTGACTAGGCAATCTGGTGTTCAGCAGGGATAACCTATCATGACGATACCAGAGGCATCCATATCGCAGAAAATCATTGCTATCCTAAAGAAGAGCTTTAATATATCAACTGCCTGTATAATTAGGTCCACCGGGCACTTATGCTATGCAAACCAAATCACAGAAATTTGAGAAAAGAATAGGCAATTTCCTTTACAAAAAGTAAAGCTAAGCTAGGTTTCCTGGACGCAAAACTCTACGCGGCGGTTCACAATTCTGAAGACTTAAATTCTGAATCGTTAAATTGAGAATGCCCCTCAATAATGAGGAATGTTTAATGATGACTTTCGTACATGACTATCAGAGACTTTCTCATTTCGTACATGACTATCAGAGACTTTCTCATTTCGTACATGACTATCAGAGACTTTCTCATTTCGTACATGACTATCAGAGACTTTCTCATTTCGTACATGACTATCAGAGACTTTCTCATTTCGTACATGACTATCAGAGACTTTCTCATTTCGTACATGACTATCAGAGACTTTCTCATTTCGTTCATGACTATCAGAGACTTTCTCATTTCGATTTGACATGCCAATTATTTAATTCTGTTTTGACATAATTATTGTATTTTGTTTTATTTTATTTATGACATTACCAATTATTTTTATTTTTATTGACGTTTATTCTACTTTACAATTTATTCTGAGCGTCATAATTAAAATTACAGTTAAAACTTAAGTAAAATTATTAATAATTATATTACCTGAAATTTAACGCTTTGTTTTTGTTAGATAATATTTTAAATTGCTGTGCTGTGCCCGACGTATTAACTATATTATTTTGTTTTATTTTATTTTGCTGATATTGTCATTTTTATCTTAGTTTTTTATTGACTTACAATTTTTTATTGTTACTTCACTTTTATTTAAACTTTAATTGACATTCACCGTTTTATAATTGTTATCCTGTAGTATCATTCAATTACATTTAAAGCTTCCATTGTAATTTTTCAGTTATATTAATTAATTTATAATAAGCTAGGTATTTATTCCTATAATAAATTGCTGTGCCCGGCACGGCCCATGTGAACTATACTACTGTTATAAAATCCTTGTTATACACAAGTGATATGCAATAAAGAATACAATTGAATTGAATACGAAGCGAGGAGGAGGAAAAAACCATTAACTTAGTTTATGACCACAACCAGACCTGTTTATTAGAAAATTCTGACAAACATGTCATAATATAATATATACAATACGCTGAATATTATTATAATGGCTAAATATTACGTAGTTATAACTTTATATCATCAAGCGTTCATATCATCTTTATATCATCGGTTTATCTCCATTGTCTGTCGAATCACTTCTCATTCAAGTTCAAGATATTAATACAGCGGCGAGTATCTTCCGGTCAGTTCAACTCGATCTGTCCGAGGGTTAGTAGTGCTTAGGAGATATTTACTGACATCAGAAGGTCGATCACGTAAGTAAATAACCTCATTCTTTTTTGAAGTCGGTTAAAGAAGTAAATTGGGAGCTGTTCTATTAAAAGTACATTCAAGCTCTACATTTTAAAACAAGCTTTTATATTAAAAAATAGCATCGTCACGAGAAACAAATGTGTGATCAAAATTTTAGCTTAATCAAACACCGGGAAGAGCTTCAAATTTAATTTGCTGACTTTTATTACATACACAAAGATACCGGGACAGATAAAATTCAATAAAAGCTTGTTATTAAAATTTTGAGCTTTTCTTTGAAAGTTTTTTCAAGCTTCAAGCTCTCACCACCTCATCTACAGTCTAATTTACGCGAGATTTTTTGATAAATAATACAAGTTTATTTTATAGAAATATTTTATTATTAAATAATATTATAACCGCCATGCGTATGACATATCATACCCTAAAGAAACACTATTATAGATTAGATTTTAATGAGTTCAATAAATCATTATCAAGGTTAATACCTATTAGCGCACTGATTGCAAAATATTTATAGTTATCGGTCAGTCTTTATCTATCACCTACCTATCTTAGAGATACTGTATGATTTATTTATTTTTCTTCGTTTTTTAGCATTTTCTTTGATTTATTAAGTTACTTAAATGCAACAGAATCAAATGTTATTCAATTATATGTGTGTTTTTCGGTAAACGTGTAGTTGGTGTTCCTAATAATAAATCAATAAAAAATAAATAAAAACTGTAGTTACCGCTGTAGTCAGAATCACCATTTACCCTTGTTCAAGTTAGGGGTTGGCGCAACTTGTATTCTTCCAACAAACTTTTCTGTTAAATATTAATTTGTGAAAGACAATCTATCGCCACACAGCCACCGGTGCTACCTTAAAACTTCTTGTACCACATTTTAGGGTTCCGTACCCAAAATGTAATAGTAATGGGTCCTATTACTAAGACTCCACTGTCCGTCTGTCTGTCTGTCTATCACCAGGCTGTATCTCATGAACCGTGATAGCTAGACAGTTAAAATTTTCACAGGTGGTGTATTTCTGTTGCCGCTATAACAACAAATACTAAAAACAGAATAAAATAAATATTTAAGTGGGGTTCCCATACAACAAACGTGATTTTTTTGCCGTTTTTTGCGATAATGGTACGGAACGCTTCGTGCGCGAGTCCGACACGCACTTGGCCGGTTTTTTTAGCATTTTCTTTGACTTATTAAGTTACTCAAATGCAACAGAAGTTACCGCTGTAGTCACAATCATCATTCTTATACCCTTGTCCAAAGTGAGGGGCTGGCGCAACTTGTGTATTTCCGCCAAATTTTTCTGTTAAATATTAATTTGTGAAAAACAATCGATTGCCACACAGCCACCGGTGCTACCTTCAAACTTCTTGTTCCAATTTTCTTTTATTCTATCCATTTGCATTTCAAATTATTTATTATGTACTTAAGCTAGTAGTGTACTACTTCTATGTGTTTAAACTGTTTAGTTCGGTTTAGCTACTTGGAGTTTCAGAAGAAGATTTGTTTCCGTACCCAAAGGGTAAAACGGGACCCTACTACTAAGACTCCGCGGTCCGTCTGGTTGTCTGTCTGTCACCAGGCTGTATCTCATGAACCGTGATAGCTAGACACTTGAAATTTTCACATATGATGTATTTCTGTTGCCGCTATAACAACAAACACAGAATAAAATAAATATTTAAGTGGGGCTCCCATACAACAAACGTGTTTTTATGCCGTTTTTTGCGATAATGGTGCGGAACCCTTCGTGCGCGAGTCCGACTAGCTCTTGGCCGGTTTTTTTTTAAATAAGCATGAGACGAAACTGATTAGCAGTGATTTATTTATTTAAAAGTTTGAAGAAAATCACACTAATATTATAAAGGCGAAAGTTTGTGAGTGTGTGTGTGTGTTTGTATGTTTGTTACTTCTTCACGCTCAAACGGCTGGACGGATCTAGATGAAATTTGGCAAAGAGATAGATGATAGTCTGGATTAGCATATAGGATATGCTATACTTTTTATCCCGGGAATATGTTCCCTTGGGATAATTTTCGTCATTCAAGCGGGCGAAGCCGCTGACAAAAGCTAGTGTTATTATAAATTAATATTATGCATTGTTTACACAATGACCACTGCATTATAATTGTATTGATGATATGATAAAGGCATAATATTATATACTAGCTTTTGCCCGCGGCTTCGCACGCGTAGACTACATGCTTCTTCTAACCATATATTAACAAAAACCTGCACTCATACTGGTGCCCCCCTCGCCCTTTGCACCTCAAACTTCGCGATGCAGCCGTGTGGATGGAACGTATACCTAATCCCCGCCACGTATCTTGACCCTTGGCTACCATACCGAAAGTATGACAATCAGGGCAGGGCTCAAGTTACCTGCCTGTCTGTCTAGTAGATTTGAGTGATTATTATTATATTATTTCTTTAATAATTGTTATCATGTAGTGTAGTGGTAGGTACCTAATTCTGCTAAAGAAATAGAGAGGATGAGTGCGCCTTATTAGTAGGTATTGCAATAATTTCAGTTACAATCTAGCCTACCTGAAATCAGTACTCAGGGTGCTTGTAGGTTATGCGTTGCATTGGTAGGTAGGTACTTTTCTTAGTGTTCACCTAGACCACCAGAGGAACCTACGTGCCAAGTTTCATGATTGTAGCTTCAGCCGTTTGGGCTGTGCGTTGATGGTCAGTGAGTCAGTCAGTCACTTTCTTCATTTATTTAGCTATATATGTTTAGATATTGATTTTGGCTCGATAGCATCTTCGCTCGTCGAAGCCGCTGTGCCTTTAAAGTTTCCTTCCCACACACTTCACAATAGCTCTATTTGGGAGCTAGGATGTGTTTGCACATATGACACCTCTCTAGTTCTCCCAGGAGCTCGTCGTGTGACTGACTACATAGCCTACATTTATCTGAAAAAAACAAATAAACCGTTAAGAATTGCCGTACTTACGATAAAATAATATCGAAAGTAAAACAAATAGGTTCTTATGACGTCCAAGCAGAGTTTGGTGGGAAATCATCCTATGACTTCTCCCGCTCTGGGTGAAGCAGAAGGGCGTATCAGACTTTTGCTGACTAAAACCCTCCCGTGTTCCTTCATTTGCTTGAGCCAGGGCCGCGGTAACTCTTTTTCAAATTTATCCGCAACCCAGACAGGCATCGGCCCTAATGGACCCCGTCAATTTTGCTGACATCTCTTTGAAGCGCGCGTGGAACACTACGCGCCGTCGACTCGGGCCTAGTCCTTATCGGACGGCGAGCTACCCATTACTCGCAGTTCGCAAGCCCGCGCCTACGGTGGCCGGGAATCGGCTTGCGACTCCCGACGCCCAGAGCGTCTCCTGCGGCGGCTTTTGGGGCGGGTTTCCTCCGTTGCGTCTCCCTTACGCGTTCTGCCTCCTCCTTTGCGAGCAATTCTGCTTCGTAGAAGGAGGCGATAGCTTCCCATGCCGTCTCGCTCCGTACCATGGTCTGGACCAGGCCGGACGCGAGAGGTCGCCACCGCCGATTGCCTCCACGAGTACACGGCGTTGCTCCGCCCAAGCTGGACAGACTTCCACCGTGTGTTCTACCGTGCATTGCCGCGAATCATATCTAGGTACACTTATTTCCTATCACTGATTCATTTATTATGTAGTTAGAAATTAATTACCTACCTACAGAAGTAATTATTAGGTACTACATTCTTTACAGAATATCTATTTTTATTTTGCTACACAGCTGACCCCTAATGCAACAGCTTAAATGAAATTAAAACGAAATAAACTGCAAATTATTTTAATACAATTGTTACACGTAAATGTTTAATATTGATAAGTTAGCTTAGATAATAGGTCTATCCCTATCCCGTCCCTATTTAATTCCTATATTTATGCGTTGAGCCATTTTATAGTTAGCTTAAACCTTATTAGGACTTTAAAGACTTGAAAGTATTTTTAATATTTTTTCCTTTGTAAAAGAAGGACTTTAGTACACAACATTTCATCCCCCATGATCCGCACCCCAAGGACGGAATTCCCAAAAAACCTTAAGTTGCGTTATATTTTAATCTTCAGCCCAAACCCAAAATTCGAAGATACTAACTTAAAAATGACCGACTTTCATACTAAATTCATCCCCTATTTTAACCCTATTAGGAATGGAATTCACAAAAATCCTTTCTTAGTGGATGCCTGGAAAGTATAAAGTAACTATGTGCAAAATTTTAAGTCTCTAGGCGTTTTTATTATTCCCATGACTTCATCCCCCTTTTCATCCTCATGGGGGTGGAACCTTCAAAATCGCTGAGACACGTGTAAAATATTTTTTAATCTTCAGCCTTAACCCAAAATATGAAGATTCTGACTTTAAAACTGACGGATTTTCATACAAACTTTCATCCCCTATTTCACGCCTTTGAGGGTGGAATTTCCAAAAATCCTTTCTTAGTGCTCACCTACACTATCAAAGGAACCTACGTGCCAAGTTTCATGATTCTAGCTTCAGCCGTTTGGGCTGTGCGTTGATGGTCAGTGAGTGAGTCAGTCAGTCAGTCACTTTCTTCTTTTATATGTTTAAGATAGTTACTGTAAATATTTAGCAAATGGACAAGCACGTGGTTTAGTTATGAAGCTATGTTTTAATTAACATGAACTAGCTTTTTCGACGACGAGGGACATTCGCTCCTATGCCACAGAAACAGCATTTTCAGAGCCACAAATTTGCCTATGGCACTAAACCATAGGTATTGCAGATTTCTACCAGTAATAAAAAGTCTTCGGAACTGTACATCTAGAGATTGCCTTTTACTAAAAACCCGACTGCTTAAAAAGCGAACTAAAAAGACATAAACAAGAAGAAAATCATGCTGTGCAGTCGGAGGATACATATTCGCGAGCTGGCTGAACAAAACCAGAAGTATCCTCCGACTGCACAGCATGATTTTCTTCTTGTTCATGTCTTTTTAGTTCGCTTTTTAAGCAGTCGGGTTTTTTTTATATTTTTTTATTAACTTTTTTTAATTTACAACCTTTTAGTTATTTTTTTTAATTAGGTACATTTAAACATATAAGTGTTATATATTTTTGAAATCACCTCTTAAAACCCTTTATTTTGATACACCACACGATGGTTTTGAAAGGAAAAAAATGTTTCCCCCATGAAATGGCGTCAAAAATCCGCTTTATTTTCCTATTTTTATGTAGCATATATATATATGCTACATAAAAATTGGGTATGACGCGTTGGCAGATTTTAATGATATGTATATCATCAAAATCTGCCAACGCGTTTGGTCTCTAGAACGCCACATAGGAACAAACATACATACATAGGGTATATAGACTGATAAACACATTACCGGAGGTTTCGGCAGTCGGGTAAAAATATACAAACAAGCACTCTTTCCTGTTTATAATATTATTGGAGACTATCTCGTACATCAATGAATAAGTACCGAAGATATTATTTTAAGAAATACACTGTACACAAAAGATATAACTGATTGACAAAATGAGTACCTATGTAAATAACATTATCAATTATTTTATCAACTTAAAACGTAAAAACTACTCTGAGTTCGAGGGTTGTATAAAAATGTTATGCTAACAAGCAGCTAAAATAATATAACTAACTTCTTTCTTAATTTCAAATTAAACCAGACAAACAGTAGGCGAATAAAAATGTTTAAAACATCGACTTGAAAATAAAAGTTTGTCGATGGAGCCTGGGGGCTCCTTTTTCTGTCTGCATGGTCTGAAGTAACCTATCCGTGTTGGGGTTCCCTAAGCTCCCGAGCTCGCTTCGCTCACTCTTGGACTAATTCGTTGAAAACATGAATATACCCCAACTCCCGCGCTGCACAGCGATATCGCCTCGATGGTTGTTCAGCTATTTTCAAAATAATAATATGCTAAAATAGAATAAATAAAACCCCAAATACAATTAAAGTATGTAACAATGTTATTACCGCAGCTCACATAACCTCCTAAAAGGTATAATAGTCGCCCATTCAGTATATATTTCGCTCGGTTAATAATTTTCCATTTTCTATCTGGTTAACTAGCTGCTAACTAGGGTCCCGCCATCATCAGGGTTCTTATATTATCACGATTCAAATATTAATTGAGACTTACTTGTGTCGTTATATTATTTAAACAAAAAATTGTCATACTTTTTATTTACCGGCAGTTAAATTTGTTTTTATTTTGAGAAATATTTATTAGACATACCTACAAATAAACAATGTTTTTATTTGTCTATGCTTATCTATTCAAATCTGTTTCCGGGTGTTTAATGATATGAATAAAACTTCCGTGTGTAAATTTAAAAACGTGTTACGGTTCTCAGTTTTTTCTGCTTACGCTCCGTTAGGGTTGCCCTAGTCGACGGCACGAATTATTTTGTGCGCGGGTTTAAAATGCATGCCATCTCATCCGACAACCCGTGCGAAAGAGATTGATGCTGTAATGAGCAGTAAGAAGCTAGTTCGCGTACGAATACACACTTTTGCAAATTTGTAGCGAAATGGATGAATATTTAGGACGAAAATGGCCGTGCGAAATTTTATAAACAGACCTTTGGGAGTATGGATATCATGAAAAACCTACTAAATGTATCTGTTCAAAATAAAATTATTTGCATTATTGAACTATTAATCTATCCCTGTATGGTGACTGTTTTGTAATTTTCTTTCTTCTTATGGTATTTATTTGCGCCCAAAGATGTGTTAAAAATTAGTGTTGATAAAATATGGAACTTTCGACGATCATAACTTCCAAATATATTATTTTTTCTTTTTTGTTTTCATACAGGGCTAGATAATGATGAGAAAAATTGATATCATTTTTTATTTCGAATGTATACCGTCAAAAAGTGGAGTAATCGCCAGACTCCGTTTGTATGGATGAATTCTCGACTAGGGCAACCTAAAATTTTGATCGTTACAATCCCGTGGAAGATCGATCCAAAGCAAAACACTAAAAAGTGCAAAACTTTCGTTTCGGAAGTCAGTGTCTTTAGTACCCCTTGTTTTATTATTTTGCAACACCGAATTTCGAAACGAAAGTTATTTATGCACTTTAAGTATTTTGCTTTGGTAGTCGGGTTATTATTTTTACCCGGCTGCAAGGAAAGGGTTATGTTTTTCGCGCGTATATCTTCTATGTTTGTATTTATGTAATGTTCTTTCAAACGACTTGACGGATTTTTATAACTAAGATATCTATAGATAAGTTTTGGCCGCTTAGGTAATCTTAGATAAGTGCCGTTAAAAAAGGGAACATGGCGGCTTTTGGGCGCCATTTTGTGGGGGTTGCATTTTTTTGTGGGGTGTCAAAATGAAGGGGTTTTAGAGGTGCTTACAAAAAAAATACCTCTTAGATGTTTAAAAGTCATTCGATAAATAAAAGTATAACTAAAACTTGTAAATAAATAAAAAGGAAATATTATCAAAAAAACCCGACTGCAAAGATGTAACAAGAAGAAAATTAGGACATTTATAGTTTTGGTCAGCCAGCCTTAAAATATGTATCCTCCGATTGCGCAGCATGGTTTTCGCCTTGTTTACATCTTTGCAGTCGGGTTTTAGATTTTATTATTTCCCTATTTATTTAATTTTTATCTTAACAAATCGATGGAGGAGCTCGTGGCTAAATAATAACAGCCGCACTGGTCGATCATCAAGGTTAAGCAACGCTGGACGAGGTCGGTCCGTGGATGGGTGACCATTTCAACATACCGAGTTTCCTCCGTGCCTCGGAAAGCACATTAAGCCGTTGGTCCCGGCTGTCATTTGAAGATCTTTGACCGTCGTTACGAGCAGTCAGAAGCTTGAGATCTGACACCAGTCTTGCCAAGGGGTACCGTGTTACTCAGATAGGCAGTCGCTCTATGTAATACTCTGGTACTCAGCTGAATCCGGTATGACTGGAAGCCGACCTCAATATAGTTGGGAAAAGGCTAGGTGGATTGATTGATTGATTTTTTCTTTACAAATCGATAGGTATTGTTTCATGTACCGGATCGACCCTATACGGGATTGTAACGACTAAAATTTATCGGAGTTACAGCAGAACTAAATCCTCTGATAATTCTATAATAGCGGTTATCATAGTACTGCCTCGATGGTGCAGTGTTCGCAAGCGCTACTGCTGATGAGGTCCTGGGTTTGTTACCCGGGTCAGGCCAAGTGTTGCTGTCCTGTAACTTTATAATGCACTATCATTACGTACGTAGGTTTAGGTACTTGCTTTGCTGGTATTTAGAAGCTATATCCAACAATGGTCTGCGATGCGCATTAGTTTTCTCGAGTTGTACGATCGCAGGCGTACCTTCACTAATTATATTATTGCTCTGAAATGGTTAAAATATAACGGACTAACTGAACTTTTTGTTAAATTAATACCATCATCATCATATCAGCCGAAAGACGTCCACTACTGGACATAAGCCTTCCCCAAGCGTCGCCACATTGACCGATCCCGTGCGTCTCGCAACCAGCGGATCCTCGCAACCTTCACCAGGTCATCGGTCCATCTGGTGGGAAGCCTTCCAATGCAACGTCTTCCGGTTCGCGGTCGCCACGTCAGAACCTTTCTGCCCCATCGGCCATCCGTTCTGCGAGCAATGTGCCCTACCCCTGCCACTTTAGTTTAGCAATTCTTCGAGCTATGTCGGTAACCCTGGTTCTCTTGCGGATCTCTACATTTCTGATTCGATCACGCAAGGAAATTCCGAGTATAGCCAACTCAATTGCCCTTTGAGTGACTGTAAGCTTTCTGATAAGGCCCATTGTAAGCGACCACGTCTCAGAGCCATAGGTCATCACTGGCAACACACACTGGTCAAAGACTTTCGTCTTGAGACACTGTGGTAAGTTTGACGAGAAGATGCCGCGCAATTTCCTGAACGCTGCCCAGCCGAATCGGATACAGGGAAATTATAATACCACGGGGGAAAGTTATTACAATATATTCATACTCGTACAACCGCCATACTTACGTCAGTTTGGCGAGTGTATTATTAGTTTCCTCCACATATCAGAGAGCAAGCCTGCTCATCATGAGAACAAACCGAGAGTTAAGGCACCGCTACGCTTAGTTTTTTTAATGAACCAAAGATGTGCTAAGCGGCTGCACGAAAATGCGTCGCGAAGATATGAAAAATAAGAGACTGTTTCCACCAAAGCTAGCGAGGTAGCGAGGCGGCGCAAGAATTAATAGCGAAGCCGTGTAGCGGTGTCTAACTAAGTTGTGCACACCTCATCCCTCGCTCACATCCCTGGCACACATCACTAGCACGCATCTCTCTCTTTTTACCCGGCTGCCGAAGGAGGGTAATGTGTTTATCAGTCTATGTATGTATATGTGCCTGTGTGGCGTTCTAGAGACCAAACGCTTTGGCTGATTTTAATGATTCTTACGTCAATCGATTCCTCTTAACCTAGCGAGTGTCACTGGCTACATTAAAATTGGAAATTAGAAAATTGGCGGCTTTTGAGCGCCATATTGTGGGGGCCCAATATTTTTTTTCTTCCGAACGGCTCGGTTCTCATGCCTCACCAATTTTATGCTCGAATCTGTAACATTATAGGTTGCGCACTGTAATGCTCGGTTCTCTTCCCTCACCAATGTAATGCTTGAATCTGTAACATTACAGGTTGCGCACTGTAATACTCGGTTCTCCTCCCTCACCAATGTAATGCTCGATTCTGTAACATTACAGGATGCGCACTGTAATGCTCGGTTCTCTTCCCTCACCAATATAATGCTCGATTCTGTAACATTATAGGTTGCGCACTGTAATTCTCGGTTCTCTTCCCTCACCAATGTAATTCTCGAATCTGTAACATTACATTACAGGCGAATGCTCCATGTGAGGGACGTTTTTGCATAAATGCGTAATTAAACAAATGAACCACGCAGCTAAATTGGCAAACCTATACATATCTTAGCAGTGGACGATCGACTTTACGGCCTGCAACACCTAACAACAAATTATTGATTGGTTAATATTTCACATCGGATAAGAAGTTCTCTTAATTGCTTGTCAGCTCCGTCAATTGCTCTAATTAAATAATTCTCACGCAGTTACCGTAACATTACAGATAAACCATGTTATGTTTATATTTACAGCGTAATGGCAACATTATGTTCGCTACATTTTTAATTGTTGTTCGATTATAACGTGTTTCAAATTGAGTTTTTGTTATTGTTTGTGGTACATGTTTAACTTTTAAAATGGGTGCGATGGAAGCCAAAAATGAGGAAAATAACTTTTTTGAAGAAATTACCGAATCGGTGAGTTTTTATTTTAAAAAGCAATTAACAAACATCATCAAATTTGTCGGCAACCATATACGTCATGTATGACGAATTGATGATATGAATATTCTTGTCGCTGAAGAGCAGTGGTTGCCCAGTGGTTGGTTGGTCGTGGGTTCGAACCCAGGCAGGTTTTTTACTTTGTGGTAATAATTTCATCACCACTGCTGTAAAAACGGTGAAGGTAAACATCGTGAGGAAACCAACTTGTCTTAGAACAAAAAATACGAAGACATATGACATCCACCAACCCGCATTGGGCCCGCGAGGTGGATTAAGGCACGTCCCCTCTTTCACAGAGAGGAGGTCTGTGTCCCAGCAGTGGGAACATTAATAGGCTGATGATGATGATGATCAGATTCATGATGATGATGACGTCGGGCTCTTGTCACCTGGGTACCAGCTGTTTGAGAACTCAATGGCTTGGCACGCGAAGAACCTGGACCTGGGAAGAGACCAGACGGGATGACCATAATGCCTTGGAAGTAATGGGTAAGCCTTTGGTGTGGGATGCAACATGTGTCGACACCCTTGTGCCATCCCATCTTCTTATTACGATCTTATTGAAAGTTATATGTTTGAGCCGTTTGGGGTTGAAACATTAGGTCCATGGGATCCGAGTTTTTCGAGAAACTAGCACAAACCTCGTCGACTCTTCACGTAACCAGAGGGCTGGCCTTTTCTTCGGCTAGAGAATCAGCATTGCCATCCAACGTGGCAATGGTGCCAGACCGTTCTGGGCACGTTTCCCATTGACATCGATGTGCATGAATTTTTTGATGCACCATGAGCCCTTTTCCCTCTTCCCTTTGTATTTGTATATAGGTTTTTTTTATTTTTAGAGTATTCTATTGTATATACGAGTATGTTAATATAATGTATTTGTTACTTTAATAAAGGAATAAATTTTATTATCAGGCAAAGGCTCAGTTAGCTGCAAAAATGTTGGGGATCCTTGCTCTCACCTCTGGGACGGATCTGTCAGATACCAACTTGATGCACTTTGAGTCGATTGATAAACGTTGTTTATCGGCAACGACGCACTGTTTGCCTCAAAGCCTTGAACATTGACGTCGAGTTGCCGGCCTGTTGGTTTTTTATCGGTTAAATTTCGGGGAGTGTGCGATGGAACTGCACAATTTGATTCCGCCTAGTCCTTGCCATCATTGGACAACAAGACGTACAGCAATGCTCCACCGGTACATGGTGGACATCCCACCCATACGTACAAAGCGTTATGCGAATACTTTCATTATGCGCACAGCTGAGGAGTGGAATTCTGTGGGTCTTTAATTCAAGAGTGAATAGGTTACTTCATCATTGCTCACCATCAGGCGAGGTAGTGGCCAAACGCGAGGAAATGGTAAAATAAAAATCTATCGTAGTAGCCCAAAAATAGCTGTGAAAAACTTACTAGTTATAGTACATTACTGCAGAATCCAGTAAGTAAGCCTTCCTAGCCAAGTATGAGTTAAACGGACCGAACCGCAGGTGAGGTCCGGTTATATACGAGGCCAGGATAGCTTTCTTACTGGTTGAGGCTTGTATAATGCTTTTCTCAAAAATGAAAGAAAGTTTAACAACAAATTCGTTTAATTAATATTTTATCTACTTCGGTTTCGTTATATTCGAATTACAAAATAAACAGCGGTTTCATTATGATACCCATAACGACATCGGATTGCATTATGCGAATCGTCATAAATTCTAAAACACAATAAAAGGCATTCTGAACATACAGCCAGGTACCTATAATATTACTTCGAAATCGAGACAATGTGAATGATGTTTTTAAAAATGGAACAAGTTTAGTACAAAACAACAAAAGTATCACTATTTGGCTATTGCGGCTACAAGATCTTTGCCTTATACCTAATAAAGACTAAATAAAAAAATAAAATAAAATGTGGACGCGGGATAAACAATAGTCAGTGTGTAGTTAAGTTTCTATTAAAAATACTTATTTGTCTATATCTTTGTTTTATTCCTTTCTTCATAGATACAATCTTGTATGCAACTGTACGTTATTGGTTTTTTAATAACTCGTGCCCGCCTATTTCGGTACGCGCTACGCTTGTACCGAAAAATGGCACTCGTATTAAAAGACTGACGTAACAGATGCATAAATAGCTATTAGGTTAGATTCATATTAGGGCAATTGCTGATAGATATTGTGATCGATTTACCGGGGGCATTTATTTATATTTGTTTGCTACACATCTTGATTAATGGACTCGAAAATATATCTATCTCATAAAATGTCATACCAAAAAGAGAGATAGATATATATTTGGAGCCTCCCTCCCATTAACATGTTATAATGGCTAAACTCTAATCTGTGTCTGGTACTGTTTGTAACCGATATAAAGTTTCATATCGATATCGAAAACGGTTTTAAGTTTTAAGATTTCGATATCAGTAGTACAATTTGCAAAAGTTAACATGTTATTTAGATGAGCATAATAACAACGAACGCGAAATAATACTTAGAAAGAGAGGTAGCGCATATGGTTCCTATAGTTTGTAAAGTTTGCGTTTTGTTCGTAGTTTTTACGTTTTTGCATTGTTACGGTTTTAATTTTTGACTTATTCGTTCTCGCACACTAGTAAGGTTTTTTTTGCCGGATTAATGTTCATTATGGTAGTAGTAATATTGCCTGAAAAAAATGAGTTTTTAGCTTAATTCTCGTAAAGTTTTGAGTTTACTGCAATTTGTGCTAGGGCAAGTTTATTCCTTGTTCAGTTGTGCACAAAAATTCCTACATAAGATTCACTAATGTTCATTCATTTTTGATGAGCCAAAACACAGATATTATAATACTAGGCTACAGATGCCTCATCTCATACAAAGAAACCGTGCCACGTAACTAACGTTTTCCATCTGATTATACCGATTATTTTTTGTAAATCGATCGCGTTTCACGGCGATAGATATTATCAATCTAATCCATCTAATAATCAATCGATATCGATAGATAAATAAAATAATCAGAATAATCAGTACAGTACGTCGGGACAGTTTCTTTATATGGGATGAGACACCACTGGCCAAAATAATATTTTTTTGTTCTTTATTTTTTATACTAAATCTTATGCTAGTTAAATTATGTTTTTATGTTCAAGTGTTTATTTATATAGACTTCATGCACAAAGGTAAACCAGTCAACCAAGAGTGGTGAAGAGACAACTTGGCGGTGCATAGTTTAATAATAAAAAACTAGTAGTTATTATGCTAAAATAGGTGAAATACACGTACCTACATATATATACACATATTGAATATAATATATACCTATATAAATATACATATTATATATATTTATGGAGTAACAGAAAAGAAGAAAGTGAGATAGTGAGATGACTCTGCTTATTTGTGTAGAAAATAAATCTGCAATTTTCGCTTAAATGCGTACCGACTGGTGGCCGTCCTGATCTCGGAAGGAAGCGCATTCCAAAAAAGAATGGACTGGATATGAAAGGAAGTAAACGAAATCAGTAGTATGAGAAGGACAGAGTAAGAGGCGATTATTGGAAGAACGCAGATTGCGATCGTGTGAAGAACCTAGGTATTGAAAGCCAGAGATAAGATAGGAAGGTGGCGTAGGCGAATTAAGTAGAGAGAATAGCGTGGTGAAAGCGCGTAAGCTTCTTCTCTGGCGAATGGGCAACCATTTTAAGTCGGACCTGAAGCTTGATGTATGATCATATTTCCGAAGATTAAATATGAATCTAATACAGTTGTTCAAGACCCTATCTAGTTTGTCAAGCAAGACCGCGTTCAAGTCAAAGTAGCACACGTCCCCATAGTCTATGACTGGGAAAATTAAAGCCTGCCCAAGCAGGAGTTTCGTTTAACTTCAAATTGAAGGTTTCTGGTATGGTTTCATGATTGGCAGATATCTCCCAAAGCCATCCTAATCTAAACTTTATATTCGGGAATCGTTCTTACCTGTATTCGGTACATACACAGAGAAACGCTAGCAACTTTCATAAAATGACGAAGGTCAGATCATCACTCCAATACGTTTTTGTCATTTTTCAATCGCCATCGCCATACTCACGATAATCAAAGGAAGAACTTCACTAAGCCCTGTCTTATTACTTCTTCTGCCTCCATTCCCAGATACCCAACAACATGTCTCGCCTGGTCTCCTTCCTCACAGCGCTGTGGGTCTCCACTGTGGCCGCACACCCTGGTTTTGGCGACGTCATCTCCCAAACAGCGAATGGTATCAAGAATGTGGCTACCAATGAGGCCCAGGCAAGTCTCGACCCCGTCGGGAAGTCTATAGCGTTCATTGGAGGCAGTGTTTGTAAGTAGATCTATTTATTTTCAGAACACTACTCTCGGCAGTCGCACTAGCAACCGCGAAACCAATGAGGCAGATTTTTGTTTAATTAACCCTCAAAGTTCCTTTAAAGATCCATTTCCATAATCTAATCATTATATCCATACATTTCAGGTAGTCAGGTGAAGCCCCTAGTGGGAGTGGCATACAAGAACTACGAAGGCCAGGAACCGGACATGAGCAAGTTAGCACTCGTCTTCATCACACGGTGAGAATGCTATAAACTAAGATAAAAAGTAAAAAAAAAAAAAAAACCCGATACATTTTTATTATATGCAACATAAATTATCTAGTAGTAGACGAAGATCAAAGCGGGATCGAAAATCTATGTATTGAACGATATATTCACACGATATCTAGCGAAAACACCCCGATTCAACAGTAAATTCCCCATAACTTTTAAACGGCTGAACCGATTTTGAAAGCTAAGAACACTCTCGATAAAGTCACAATTTAAACAAAATAAAATGGGTTCATCCTTTTTGGTGCTATGATGACAGACCGATACACAAATACACACAAACATTTTTGCATCAGTGGGTTAGAAAAGACATGAATTATTGAGTTATTTACCGTCGGGGAAAATGATTGTATAGCTTATAAATAGACATAGACACATTCCAAATCAAAAGCCTACGACGACGGCTGGGAATGATTGGTTCCTTTTTGGGTACACATGATAATTAATAGTACAGTTATTACGTGCACTATCAACACGAATATCTACATTGTCACTAGTGATTGTGTAGGAAATATTAGAAAGAAATCGAAACTGAACTACGGTCTGTGCTGCTCTTGCATCCTGACACACCGATTTAAAGGCCTACACCAAGTGAGATTCGTCATTTAACCCTAATGTTTGATCAAAACTCAAAAAATACTATATTTTTCCGAATTGTCCAATTGTCATTCCCAATAATTTGGACTGTTGATAGCTGATAGACAGTTACACAGTCATTGCTGTCCCCAAACGGTTCCTGAACTTTTGGGGAAAAAGAGCAGAGAGTGTGCACAAAGAACCCCCGTCACCTCTTAAAAGACCACCCCGTAACCACCATGTACAACGCCTGTTAAGGCATATGGCTTAATAGGAACATAACGGAGTCTCTCCAGGGGACACTGTAACGTCTCTGGAGAGACTGTAAAGAGTTCACCCATGAGCTACGCTGAGCACCAGTGCACGTCAGCACGTGATCACTGTGCCACCGTTTTTCCTGAGGTAACTCGGTGGGTGGACAGCGACCTTACTCTGAGCGCCCTCCACCTCGGAATCCCGCCTGCCTTAAATTATACAACACAAGGATTTATAGGTCAGAGTCGATTAAAGACGATGTATGTATGTAAATATGTAGAACATATTAACGTATAAGTATAACAAGCTACATTATATTGAGCCGATTGGAATAAATTGACTTATAATATAGAGGTAAGCCGTTGACCTGTTTAACAGTTTCTAGATTCTAATCTCCAATTCTCTGCAGCGCAAAGACCGTGATCTACAACTTGACAGGGGCTCCGACAGCGATCCCGCAGGAAAGGTGGTACAACCCGCAGCAGGAGATGAAGATCTTCCTCCACGGCTTTACTGATAACCCTCAGAAGGACAGCTTCCAGACCATGAGAACAGCGTTTGCTGAGCTTGAAAGTACCAAAGGTAAACTTACACTCGAAATTCAAATTCAGTAGCAATTCAGTAGGTTTAGTCCCAGTTCGTCTCGATCGCGTTATTTAATTTGTATTGAAATTAGAAAAGCGCCATCTGTTGACAGTAAGGGCAAAACCCTTTTTTGTTTGCAAATTGACATAAGTGAAGTTTATGTAATCGCGATCGAGTACCAGTAAAAACTCGCACGTCTCGCACCTAGACCTCGGAGATAAGAGGACTATTACAAAATTGGATTCTACCGTTCATAACTAAGTACGAACAACCGATGCAAGCATTTTGGCAGTTGCAATTATTCGTGGATCACTGAAATAAATCTACAAAAAAAAAATACAATGCCGCTTTGGTAGAGTGCGAATGCACTTTGACCCTTGACTGTACATTGCTTATATTGTCATTATGCCGAGGACACTATGAATTAAATAAACCACTACATATCTAATTACACATTTATTGCGACCAGGTGTGGACGTGAACATCCTGGCTCTAGATGCCAGCTCATTGATCGCCTTTTTCTACTTGCGCGCCACCACTCTGGTGCAGTTCATAGGCGAGCGTCTTGGAGCTACCCTCGCAGCCTTGATACCTGGTAAGTCTTTGGATTTTACTCATCATCGTCTAGATCATTTCAGTCGAAATTCGTCCACGGCTGAACATAAGCCTCACCCATCCGTCGCCACATTGACCGAATCCCGTGCATCTCACATGCAGCGGATGCTCGCAGCTTTAACCAAGTCATCGGTCCACCTAGTAGGAGGCCTTCCAACGTTGCGTCTGCCGGTTTGTGGGCGCTACACCAGAACTTTTTAACCCCTTCACGTCAGCTTTCCGTTCTGCGAGCAATGTATGTAGTCCAATGCCACTTTCGTTTGGCAATTCTTCGGGCCATGTCGATTACCCTGGTTCTCCTGCGGATATGTTAATTTCTGATGCGATCACGAAAAGAAAAGCCGAGCATAGCTCTCTCCATTGCCCTTTGGGTGACTTTAAACCTTCTGATGAGAGACTGTACTATGACGTGTTAACGCAATCATTATTCCAGTGTGTGGAACTACGAAAACATGATGGCATTCACACATCAGCATTATATTTACAAGGTAGAACTAGGACCTTCGTACTGGCTCCTGGATCACTCACAAAAACAGTTTAGTAATATTTTACACTAAACCTAAAATGTTTATCATTATGAAGTTGTTACACCCTATGTGTTGTCGATTTCAGGGGTAATCACAGAAAAAAAAATCATCTGCATTATACAATTTTGTTAAAGATCAAATATATGGGGCAACTATAATTTTTTTGTGAAGATAACTATGCCTAAGATTAACAAGGAAAACTTAACAAACATAATATTATAAGCCATTTATAATACCGGAAGACAAAGTAGGATTCTACTACCACTGTCATTAAATACAATTGTCGTGAAACAAAATGGTTGGAATCACGCAACCGATGCACGTGGGATAAATAAAGAGGTTTTGTGTGTTTTACGCCATTGTCTGATTCATAATGGCGCCTCGCTGTATTATGAAATGTAGACAATGTCAGCGATGCTTCTTAATCCATGTTATTATCCTCATCTTTTAATTCTTCTGGAAATTACACGTGCCACCGTGTACTGTCTTACAGTATTTATGTGAAACTATTTCGCGCCTACCCCACCACTGTTTTCCTTTCTGTACCGAATCTGTGAAGATTCACGCACTCGGTAAAAAATCTGTACCGAAAGGTGCCTTCCTGACTTAATCGTTTCGATACAGATTATTTACCGAGCGCGTACGAATACAGCAATTCTTCGGTACAGAAACGAAGGTGAGGAAGGTGCCTTTACTATAAAAAAATACTCTAAATGCAAATTTTGTCGAATAGATGTCCTCATTCATAATTGACGTTCACGCTATGAGGCCCGTTTGAGACTCTAGACCTCTAGACAAGTGAAATTCTATCAAGAAAGCGTCACGATACAGGTTGGAATAAATTTATAGACAACATTTTTTTTTTTCAAATTATTTACATTTAAACATATAAGTGTTATATATTTTTAAAATCACCTCTTAGAGGTCTTTATTTTGATCCCCACCATGATGGGTTCTGAACAAAAAAAAATTGGGCCCCATAATAAGGCGCCAATTTTCTATTTTCCAATTTTAATGCAGCCTGTGACACTCGCAAGGTTAAGACGAATCGATTGACGTAATCATCAAAATCGGTCAAAGCGTTTGGTCTCTAGAACGCCATACATACATAGACTGATAAACACATAACCCTCTTTCAGCAGTCAGGTAAAAAGTCAATAATGTATTATCAGGCGCTATCCAAATGGCACGTGATATTGGCATTTGGACTATCACCTTCACGGATAGAATGATACTTAAACTCAGGTTCATCTTCAAGGTGAAGCAACACTTGCCAAGTTCGGTCTTTGTTGGATGGCTTCTTTGTTGCTCGGAGAGCATGCAGTAGAAGCCAGAGCTGCTTCGGGTAGATTGGAAGCTGACCAACATAAATTGGCAAAGTTAAGTTAGATTAATTGGTATCAAGTTATAGTACCCCAGCTGTGGGCACATAAAAAGGCTGATGACGATGATGAACTTATACTACACTATTTTCGAACTATCATTAACAAACTCATCTTAACCTCTTCTCAGCTGGTCTGGGTCCCGCAAAGATCCACCTGGTAGGCCACAGCCTCGGCAGCCACATCGCAGGCTTTGCAGGCAAGAAATTCTTCGAGACGACAGGACACAAAGTTGGCAGGATCTCGAGTCTGGACCCGGCTGGGCCCTGCTTTGGCGATGTCCTTCCCGCGATGAGACTCAACAAGGAAGACGCTGAATTTGTAGACGTTATACATACTGATGCTGGCGTCTATGGACTGGATGAGAAAGTCGGTGAGTTGTTGTGAAGATAGACTTCCGAGCAAAACGTAAGCGGATTCAGTTTAAAGCGCCTTTCTCGGCCGGTCGTTGCGCTTTCGTTTCTGTACCGAATCTGAACAGATTTTTTAACGAGAGCCTTACCCTACCTACCCTACCCTACCTAACTTTCCTTTTTTTTTGCTTTGTGAAATGCTTATGCATACTGCACTACCACGGGGCGATTGTGCTGATATGTGGGACTCCAACCACGGCACGGTGTCCTCCTTGTACACTTATGGCGGGACCACGGGCACGCGATAGCACTCACCGCCAACCCGAATAGGGAGTACCATCTGTAACCGGCGCACCAGAACACATTGTACGCCGTGACCACCCCAGGGTCCAAAACAGCACATGGGCTGACCCTTGGTCCCCCTGTGACGGGTTAGGACATTGTCCCCGCCACCTACCATATTTCCACGCATTTCGGCCGCGCCATTTTTCGGATAGGGAGAGCGGCCAACGCTATACTGACACTCCTTCTCTATCCTACCTACCTATCTACTTACCCAAAATGATTTGATCCAAAATGCCTTATTGTAACTTACACGCGACACGTGCTACAAACTGCGTGGTACTTACGTATTATTAGCCGTTACCCCAACAAGTAATCTCTTGCCCCAGCGCTTTTTCACCCGACTTACTTTACAAATATCAAAATTTAAGATCTGGGATCTTGGACCATTCCAAAAAAATATGAAAATTGCGCCTCTTTTTCCCAGCCTCATCACAGCCACTAGCCTTTTTATTTTTCCACAGCTGGCACAAAAGCCTCCTCTCTGTGAGAGAGGGGTTGGATGGATCCACCACGCGGGCCCATTGCGGGTTGGTGGATGTCACATCAAATGTCTGCGAATTTTTAGTTCTAGGACATGCCAGTTGCCTCACGATGTTTCCCTTTGCCGTGTTTTAGAGCAGTGATGATGAAATAATTTAAAGCTTTTTCAAATTTGCAGGCCATGTAGATTTCTACCCCAACGTCGGGACAGAGCAGCCTCAGTGCTTGCTGCAAACTTGCAGCCACAGCCGCGCCTGGGAGTACTACGCAGAGTCGGTGCTGAAGCCCGATGCCTTCCAGGCACTCCAGTGCGACAGCTCCTACAACTTCAGGCACGGAAAGTGCAACACCACTGATGTCAGGTAAGATGGCGGCGACTCCAGCTGGTCCATTTTGTTAAAACTTAGATGTAGTAAGCTTGAAGTGAGCCATTTGGATTTGGATGCACTTTTATACCGACTTATATTTTTTTTTTACAAAAAATACAACCGACTTCCAAATAAAAACACTACAAAGTGAAAAATAACTTCAATTTCGGAAGTCGCTGTTCCTGTTTTCGTTTCTTCGTTTATTATACCGGTAGCAAGTTCCCATGGGACATTTTTCGGCATTTATGTGGGCGAAACCATGGCCAAAGTGCTAGGAGACTAGTAACACAAGCTTTTACACCACATTTATCTTTTCCAGTGTTATGGGCTACTACTGCCCCGCGGGCACCACCGGCAACTATTACCTGGTAACTGCGGGCGAGAGTCCCTACGGCGTCGGTGAACTGGGCCTGGCTTATGCAGCCAACGGTGTTGTTAGGAGCATCTCCTATGCTGTCAAGGATACGTTACAGTTAATTGGTTGATGATGTGACCCGCTTTAAATGGTGATGATTTGATGAACGAGACTCTTGAAATGCTGATGTCAAGATGGCCAATTCTGTACTTAAATACACCTAGTTTCTGAATAAGTATTTGAAGCTAAGAACTTGTAAAACTCTATTGACCAAAGTTTGTCAGAATTTTAAACTTATTTTTTTATTTTATGAGGTTTATCTTTTACATTCACGTTATAAAATACAACATTACCCAGTGATATTAAAGTAAAAATATCCTTTATTTAAAATATTGTGTTAGTAAAAGGTCAGAGTCTGTATACGAGATAGTTTAATAAACCGTGACATTTTAATCGTCATATGTGCTATGGCATTTAGTCGCCATGACTTTTCGACTGAAATATACATAGGGAGTTCGGCGAATATTGTATGCCTTAAAAAGTAGATGAGAGGCATTGAGATAATATGTACTGCGTACTACATTATTACCTCAATGATGAGAGGGTAGGAAAATATTCCGCGAACTTTTCGACCTCTCTCTGTGGTATATCTTTTTGTTGTGTCTTTCTTCTCCTTATAAATTCTAAACTCTTCGGAATAAGTAGATATTTTGTTATGTTTTATATAACTTCATAGTATTTTTATGGCAACATTACTACTAACATAATGAACAAAATTCAGATACTAATAATATTTGACTTCATAGTTGGTAAGTTAGTTTTTACTTTTCATAAAAATACTTTTCCTCTACTCCCAATAATATTGCATCGAGCTAACTCTTAATTAAGAGGAAATGAGGTCGCAGACATCCGACTTAACATCGGTAAAAGTCATAATTCGAGGTTTGGCTCTCGCCTATCTCCTCTTCCAATATTGTAGGTACCAATTTAAAAGATATTCCAAAAACTGAAAAAGAAAGATATAGACTATATTGTGTTTTCCCTTTGATGAACTTTAGTGGCACTAGAACCTTCAAAAGATGCTCAAAATTGCGTTGTCAACCTATGCCTATACTTCTTAAAAGATAGCTTGATCGCTGCGACAGTTGTCAGTATCAATACAGTAACAATAGCACTTGACCGGCTAATAAAACTGTAACAATATCGTATACGTCAGTTTGACATTTGTCACAGAGATCAAGCTATCATGAAAAAATAAAAACATAGAAGCACATCATATATCCTTTTATTAAATTTATGGAATACCTTTTAAATTTGTCCAATAATGAAGGAGGAAATAGGCGAGAACCAAACCACGAATTATGACTTTTTACTTAGGAAATTCAGTCTGAGCTCTCTGCCTGTATTTTTTCTTAAGTTTAGTAATATAAACAGATTTTACTTATGACATCGTTCTATTTCAGCGATTTGTTTGAAGATGACAGAAACAGAAAGATGTTTTTAATACGTGCATTTAGTGATGTGTAGTGCTAATGGGCTTAAATATCAAAGGATTTTATAAAAATCGATTTATAGATTATTATATAAAATAGATGAAGTTAATAAATTGTATTTTAGGATCTACATATAGATCAGTAAAATAAAATATTACATGAAATAAATATTGCTTCATTTATTAATTTTTACCAACTTCCCAAAAAGAAGCAGGTACTCAATTCGAATGATTTTTGTTTTTTTTATGTATTTTCGGCCATGACTCCGTCATTAGACGGATTTGCAAAATTCTTTCGTCCTTTTTTCCACTAAATCAGAATCTGATGAGGGGATCACATGGAAATCGAGGGAGCTCCTCAAATAGGCAGACATATCGCGATTTTGGTATTTTCGATAACATGGCAAGCATTTGCACTAAGAAAGTATCATTTGGTGAAGTGGAACTGATGAAGAAGACTACAGATGGCCACTGGAACTCCTTAATAAGTATACAGATTATAGATAATAAGGATAAATATGGATACAGATAATATCGGTTTAAAAATCATTTATTTCTCATAATATTAACATATAATCGCATAACGAGAAACAAAGTTTGAATTTAATAACAATTATAATTATTAGAACGACCAGGGCGCATGACGCACAATCGATTTTTAAAAAAAAAAATTCAAATAGTTTTTATAACAAAAACAAATTATGATAAATAAATAAATGATGAGTGGGTACATTGCAAAAACTATTCGAATACACTTTCGTTGTGACATCGAGCGCGCTGTTATTATCAGCGCTGTTGTTAAGCACCATGCACACTATACAAAACTTGGTGTTTTAATTAAATTGTTAAACTTAATATCACACTTCAAAAACCGAACATTCGCTCTATAACTAACCAATCTGTCTTGACAAATGACGATGAAAATATACTATTTGACACCACAATAATGAGCATACCGGACAGCCTGCACGATTATAATTTTTTTTTTTTTTTTTTTTTTTTTTTTTTTTTTTTTTTTTTTTAAAAACGTTGCCCCACAGGAATTTCTTCCTGTATCGTGGGTGCGTTTACAAACATATAAACTCACATACACAAACACCCAAAGCCGGAACAACTATCTGTAGGTCATACAAATATTTGTTCCGTGCGGGAATCGAACCCGCGACACTCAGCGCAGCAGTCAATCGCTCAACCACTGCGCCAACCGTGCGCCCAAAATAATGACGACGACACTTTTAACGTCTTGAACGAACAAATAAATACACTTAAGATGCAACTTGTGAGTGCTCATCAGAAAAAAAAGACCTCAACAGCGAAAACTGCCGATTAAAATCCGATTTACAAAAAGCTCTAAAGACTATGATTTGCTTAACGCCTGGTAGAAAAAAATGCACACCATCATCATCGAGCAAACAAAAATCTAAGCATTACAAGATTCGACCAACTGCTTCAAGTAATGACTCTCAGACTTCGATAAATTATTGCAAAGAAATAAAAGTCGACACTCTCAACAAAGAAACGCAAACATCCGAGATGATTTATGACACATTAACACAAAAACAAAACCTGACACCAAGTTCACACCTCGGTAATGTTGCCTCAAAAAGACCAGTACTCAGTAGGCGTATCTCGACCAAAACAAAATCAAAATCAATTTTTTTATTTCACATACGCCTACATGGGCACTTATAAAACGTAGACAAAAGGTGCACGGTTCGGGTTGGTCGTTTCCTATGGAGAAGAACCGGCAAGAAACTCCATGGTTACTCTTTTAAAAATGGTTTGGTTTTACAATATTTCCATGTTACAGAATTAGTACTTAGATATGGGGGGGGACAACGTAGGCCCGACTTATGACAATAAGTCGTAAGAAACTAAAAAAATAAAAGAAAAAGATTATATATTATATAAAAAAGTTAACAAATGTTAACTAGCATCTAGAAGGCCTACAATATTCACACATTCACAAAACAATCGATAAAAGAATCTATAAAAAGGAAAAAAAAAAAAATGTCAACAAGACTAAATTTAACATGTGGCACAAATTTTGTTATCAGTGCTGTAACTATTCTAGATGATTGAAAACCATTGTAAAAAGTCTAATTAAAAGAAGGAAAGAAAAAATGAGATTGAGAATAGTTAGAGACATCCACATATTTGTGCCGTTTACAAGTTACCAGGGAAGCTGCATGCGCAGAAGGAGCTAAGGCCAAATGTTTTTATCTTCAACGTAGTCCTTGATTTTATAATATGCTTTTTAATAAGGATACATTTGATGTAGTTTTTGAACTTTCCATCGGTCAGTTCTATAACTGACTTTGGCAACTTGTTATAAAAGCGTATACTGTTTATAAGAAAAGACTTGCTAGTTTTCGTTAATCTGAATTTGGGTATTACAATTTCGTGCTTACTACGTGTATTTAAATTATGGAAGTCGCTTCTAGTTTTGAAAAGCCCTCGATTTTTACGGACATACAAAATACATTCCAAAATATAAAGTGAAGGTAGAGTCAGTATATCGATCTCTTTAAATTTTTCTCTGAGGGACTCGCGAGGACCCATTTTATAGATTGCGCGGATTGCCCTCTTTTGTAGGATGAAAATTGAGTCAACGTCTGCTGCTGATCCCCACAGCAGAATGCCATAAGACATAATACTGTGGAAATAAGTATAGTATACTAACCTAGCTGTAGCTACATCGGTTAGCTGCCTTATTTTCCTTACTGCATATGCAGCCGAACTTAACCTACCCGAAAGAGTTCTAATGTGCGCGCCCCACTGCAGTTTTGAATCGATAGTAATCCCTAAGAATACAGTTTCCGTTATAACTTCAAGATTTTTGCCGTCAAGATTTAAGTTTAGGTCATGTTGTGGTACATTTGGTAAAGAGAACTTTAGACATTTTGTTTTTTCGCATTCAGTAAAAGATTGTTAGCTGCGAACCATTTTGAGAGAACAATTAGACTTTCGTTGACATTTAAGATAAGATAAGATAAGATATTTATTTTGCAAATATGGGTACAAAAAAAAAGCATGGTGACATAAACAATACAATTAGGAACAGCCATATTTAACCAGAAGGCATGCAATATTTCAAAATACAGTAGAGATGCTAAGTACATAATAATAAAGATAAACAATGTCAACATAAAGATTAATTAAATATAATTTCAATTTAATTATGAAGTATTTCAATAGTTATTTACATTATACACAATTCTTCTGCAGTCAACTTATTTCGTATTGGAGTTAAATAAAATTTTAAATAAAAATTAAATGTCACATTATTCAAATCTATAATCATTATCAAAAACAATCAAGAAATGTCTTTCTCCATTAAAAATTCCGACACGTTATAATACGCTTTGTCTACTAGAAAAAATCGAAGTTTTTAAGAATTTTAAGACATTCGTATCTTGCCTATCTATTTTAAAAATTTGCGAAGTATCATCAGCAAATAGAATTATATCCGATAATTTGGCCATCATAAAAGGGAGATCATTAATGTAAACAAGATAAAGGAAAGGGCCGAGAATTGAACCTTGGGGCACGCCCATCTTGACTAGAGACCCGGAGGACGTCGCCCCATTAACATTTACTTTTTGCTGTCTGTTTGATAAATAGGAAAGGACGAGATCAGCAGATTTACCACGAATTCCGTAGTGGTGTAATTTACAGATCAGTGTGTTGTGGTCGACGCAGTCGAAAGCTTTTGAGAGATCACAGAAAATGCCAATGGCATCCTGGGACCTCTCCCAAGCCTCCAAGATGGGGCTGATGAGTTTTACTCCCGCGTCCGTTGTCGACCTACCTTTCGTGAAACCAAACTGTTGACTATGCAGGATCCCATTTGAATTGAAGTGAGACAACATCTGTTCCAGCATGATTTTTCATAGATTTTACTCAATGCTGGAAGCACGGATATAGGTCTATAATTAGAAGGATCACTCTTACAGCCTGATTTGAAAATTGGTACTACTTTACTGTGTTTCATTAAGTCAGGAAAAGTGCCGCTGTCCAAACATTGATTGAATATGCCTGTTAGAACAGGAGCAATTGAGTCAATAATATCTCCAAGAACCCTAACGGATATCCCCCACAAGTCTTCAGTATTTTTTATATTGAGACTTTTGAACGCGTTTTTAATTGTATCAATACATATTGGTTTAAATTTAAATTTAAAACCTAAAAATAGACTCGCTTTAATGAGTAGTAGGTGTACTGAAGGAAAACTGTCGTTAATTTAAGAAGTCTTATCTAATGAATTTGGCTACTGTCATTATTTGCTGCATAATGCACCCACAGAAGAATTGCTACGCACCGTCAAAGACAACTTAAAATAATTCACAATAAAGTGTCCGAAAATAGAAACCGGCCAATCAGGAGACAATATAAAAACTTGCTAATTGTTAGTGGTTCCGATACCGCCCTATTAAAGAAAAGTATTATATGTATGGGACCGTTAATGTTTAATAAAATACCTGAAGTAATAAAAAATGAGACATTTCTACTTTTCAAAAATAAATTGACAGATCTATTAATTGATAAATGTTATTACTCAATTAGCGAATTTCTGACCGATAAGAATTTAAATTGATAACATGACATCTCTGTTTTCCTGACTTGTACTTAATATTTTTATTATTTTGTTGACTGGAACTTGACGAATTTGTAATCCCATTTTATTAAAATTGACATTGTGTATTGTATTGCCTGTTTCAAATTATTTACTGAATTTGATCTTGACATGGTGAATTTGTATTGATTTAATGGAATGTTTAAATATTTTATATTATAGTCTTTATTATTATAGCTAAAACTGTTTGCATGCTTTAGTTAAGGTAGTCAGTATAAGGATCATTACATTAAAACTTAACATCTGTAACTTGTACCTACTTTCTGTGCAAATAAAGATTTATTCTATTCTATTCTAAGACTATTGCCTGATCTTCATTGGAGAAAACTATATAAAAAATAGCGAGTATCTAGATATCCTTAACAATTTCGACTAACTTTCGATCACTCAGGATAGTCAGGAAACGACACTATTTTTATGTAACGATAAAGTGAAAACCCCCCAAATGTCAGTTTAGTTTTAGTCTACGAAATTAAAAATCACAGTATAGTATCTTAGTGTGGTTGTTATAAATCCAGGTTTTTGATGCATATGAGAGACATGGTAAGATACATGAATCTAAAACTTTTTCTTCATGTGTCAGCATTGTGGGAGATTTGATTTTAGAACTTCTTTGTAACTCCAGTATTTGTTCCAGGTGAGGTTCACACGTCTAGTTACTTCGTCTCGTTGTCTGGATTTTTTAAATTAAATTTGTTTGCCTAAATACGTGTACTCCTGAACATATTCCAACCGAGCATTTTCGATGCATATGGGGATGTTTATGTTGTTTGTCATAACTTTACTTTTTATGTTTAATTGCAAACCGATATCATAGCTGACTGCGTTTAACTCATTTACCATGGATTCTAATTGTAACGCACTTTCTGAGAATTCGGACACTAAATTGAACGCTCACTTGTACCAGTAACACAGCAGACATATCCCCCAAACTTTGCCAATCCAGTCAACACCTTCCCAAATGCATTTATGCGGCAATTTATTCCCTTACACACTGTCTTCGTCTTGCTCCGATTTATTAATAGGACTCGACTTAAGAGTTTTGACCTGTAACATTAGGAGTCTACAGAAAAACTTTCCCGAACTATTAACGGTGCTACACTGATTCGACTCACAATTTGATGTTATTACACTATTGTGTTGACGGAATTTTGGCTGAACGATAACTCCATAGTTAATCAGTTACCGGTTAAAGGTAGGTGGGTAAATTCATGAATAAAAGTGGCGGGGTAGCTATTTATGTGAGGGACACTTGGACGGTTTCTGTTGTTGAGCCGCAGTTCGACGAAAGTTACCAATCCACCATGCAACAAGGTTAAACAAAGAATATATTATACGAATATTGCCGATGAGATTAGTGAGAGTTGACTGAACTGAGGTAATGTCTAAAACTGAAATAGGTGATGCGGTGTCACTGTTCAATAAAATCTTAACGGACACTATGAAAAAGTTAAAGTTAGTCGCTCCAAATTTAACGTGAAACCATGGGGAACCCCTGGACTTATTTGGTGCATCCGTCACCGGGCTTCGTTGCATGCTCAAGTAAAAAAACAACCACTAAACCCAGAGTTAAAACATTTATGTTTATTTATTATTATTTATTTATTATGTACTTTATTGTACACCACTTAAATAATTACAGAACAAAACATTTATAAAGGTAAGTGTACAATGGGCGGTCTTATCGCACAGGGCAATCTCTTACAGACAACCTTTGGATGGACTGAACGAGAGGAGGTAGACATACATGCTATCGCAATGCATTACCTATTGAGTTAAGGTGTACGCAAACATTGGCGACGTTTATGAAAATGGTGAAGGAGCATTTCCTTTCTCTGTAACTATTCTTTATTCTTCTTCTTTCTCTGTTCAATATTTGATATTTATAAGTATGTTATTTTATTTGTATGTATGTATTTTATGTAATGTCTAAGTTATATTATTTCATGATAGTTTTTGTACACTGAGAACCTTATGTCTACGTCCTCTCGTTCAGTCCATCCATCGTGTATATACACGATACAGAAACTTTTGCAATAATATCCTTCACAAACGCAAGACAGAGCATGGGAGGAAAGACCTAGAGAATCACAGTGGCCAACCCAAGAAGCTCTGGCGGGTCGTTAAAGAAATCTGTGAATTCCCCAAAAAAAAAACACGACAATCGGGAACTACTAAAATTCGGCGTGGATAGCTCATTATCCATTAACAGCTGCAATAGTCATTTCGTTTCAGTAGGTGAACGGTTAACACACAATATCCTAGACTAACACCAGCCTACGGAGAGCAAAATTTGTTGTGAAAGTAGTCTTGAAAACCGAACGAAAAACTCTCTGTTCTTGCACCCAACTGATAACCAAGAAATAGACAATCTCATTTCTGATCTAAAAGACGACAGTGCACCCAGTTCTGATGGGATCCGCCCACTCCTACTTAAGTGTATTAAACCGTTTATACTGGCCCCTTTAACGCATATTTGTAACTTGAGCATGTCGACGGGTACTTTGCCTGAATCTTGGAAGACGGCTGTTGTTACGCCGATTCATAAAAAAGGTGCCAAAGACTGCCCGGACAACTATAGACCTATCTCTCTGCAATGTGTCACGTCAAAAATCTTGGGAAAACTCGTCAACAACCGCCTCATCGGTTTTCTGGAAAAACACGGCCTACTGTCTGGACGCCAATATGGCTTCAGTGGTGGAAGATCCACAGAGCAAGCCGTGCGTCTTTTGACAGTGTCTCTTCGGGAATTGACGGGGGTCAACGGCTGGTTGGGGTCTTCCTTGACCTGGCCAAAGCATTCGACACAGTATCAATTCAAATGTTAGTCAATAAGTTAGAATGTCTTGGCGTAAGGGGCATCGCTCGGGACTGGTTTAGCAGCTACTTGTCTGGGTGTCAGCAGCATGTTGCTATCGGAGATATTGTGAGCGACAGCCGTCCTGTCGTTTTTCGGGTGCCACAGGGCAGTGTCTTGGGGCGACATTATTCACTGTTTACATGGACGACATACTCAGACTAAACATCCCCCAGTCAGACATGATTTGCTACGCAGATGACACTGCGGTCATATGCCACGGTCTTACATGGAGGGACACCGTGAATGCTGCAGAGAATGGCATGCGCACCATAATTGACTGGCTCGACAAAAACTTACTTACCCTAAATGTTGATAAAACCAATTTCATGACGTTCCACATTAGTCGTTCTCGCTGTCCGGACATTGAGAAATTAAAAATTCACAGCATCCAATGTCATCTCAACAACTGCACATGCAATGTTATGGATAGAGTCAAGTGAACGATGTATCTAGGTGTTATATGATTGACCAGAATCTGTCCTTTAGAGAGCATATCTCTATGCTCTCTAAAAGTACCCGGAAATTTATTTATGTTATGAAATCCCTTCACTCCAGTACCCCGAAAGACTTCTGCAGAAAAGTTTATCTGGCGCTGTGTCAATCGCTGTTGCAGTACTGTGTGGTCGTCTGGGGTAGCGCCGCTAAGACCTGTATACTTGAACTTAAACGTGCTCAACGCGCTGTTCTAAAAGTTTTCCTTGGCAAACCGCGGCGCTATCCAAATGACACACTCATCCACACCGTCCGACAGTTATATTTCTTCAGGTCCCTTCTAAGTCTAGTCACCGTGTTAGGTCGAAAATTCACATAAACCCAAAGAAGAAGGATTGGAGCAGACAGACTGTCAATCCCAACAGTAAAAACAACTTTTGCCACCCGGTTTTCCCTCTTTCTCCCAATACGAGTCATCAATCTAGTTAACAAATCCACACTACCACTACCTTTGCCCCCTCCCTCGCCGCGAAGTTGATCGGACGTATTCATGTGTACTCCGTGTTTTAAAAAAATGTATAATTAAATTATTAACCCTACTTCAATCATTATTGTTACATAGCAACAATAAGTGACAAAACTAAAACAAACAGTGCAATATACTACTTAACAGTGAACAAAACATTGAAAAAAGTGATTTAAGAAATTAAAATCTGTGCCAGTGAACAAATTTAATTGTGTGGGTAATTTTGTTCGGACTCGTCCGGTTTGACCGGTGTGTATGTTCCTATTTCTAACTACTTTAGGAACAAAAATTTCACAATTGGTCATCTGGTCGAGTGGTCGGCGGCTTGATATTACTGGCCCCCTAGCCAAGTTACAAATGCTTCGTATCGAATCTCTTTTTACAATTGTTAACGCCGCCTATTCGTATGGTCTGACCACGTGACTTAACGTTCAGATGTGTCATTCCCATACATTCATTCGTTTTCTACTAGCGTTATCGAATGTAGATTGTCAACTTGGCTACAGGTGCTGATACTGTCGCTCCTAGGAATGCTCGTCAAAGCAAATTTGACATTTTGTAATTATTAAATTATAATTCTAACTATTACGACTATTGGGAACAACTTGCGCAGCATAATACTTGCAAAGCGCCTGTCAATCTGAAATAGCAAAAAACTAAGAGAAAAGATTTGCTGGCCAATATTCTTAGGCGCTCCCAATCAAGTCTCTTAGTCTTAATTAATGAGCGCTGAACCGACATCTTGTGTTCAAGCTGACAAGATGTCGGTTCAGCGCTCATCTCTAGGATCAAAAACAAAGTCTCCCCCTCCTATGATGTACGGATCGGACTCTGCTCTGAACTTATCTTCTAGTAGAAATCCTGCTGAATGTTTCCTGAATGTTACAAAGAGACAAAAACGCTCCTTTAATGAATTGTTGGAGAACTCTGATCACTACATGACTGAAATAAAAAATATGATATCACAACTCAGAGCCCAGCAGGAAGAGAAATTTGAATCTTTGAGAAGCTCCTTACATGTCTTAGGGCCATACCTCACCGAGATGCCATGGCGACGTAGCCAGCGACATTGCCATGGCAAGCGGCGCCGCCAGTCGGTCGCCAAGTGAATTAGCCGTCATACATCTCAGTATGAACTAGTTGGCAACGTCGCTGGCCACGTCGCCATGGCATCTCGGTGAGGTATGGCCCTTAGTTAACCAAAACCAGGAATTTCAAAAATCTGTGGCCTTTATGTCCAAACAGTATGACGTCATGCTAATTAAATTAAATGGACTCAGTTCTCAGTTCGGCGCGCGCGCTTGTTGTCGTTGCACGTTATCCAGGCTATCCCCTCTTTTACGTCATCTTTGTTTCTAGTGATGGAAGGACATGTTATTGATAAAATAGTCTCGATTGCACGTAAGTCAATATGGACAAATTTATTACAAGAAGTTTCTCCAATCCATCTCTTGCCGCAAAGCGCCCGATCGAGAGTGATGACATCGAGCCCGATGTATGGAATATACCGAAACGACCTGCGCGCCCTTCAAGACTGAAACCTGAAGTACCTGTGAACACCAGCAACAGGTTCAGTAAGCTATCAATTGAACATGTATCTCACAATCCTCTGCAAACGCAAAGCCGCAACAGTGTAGCTACCCCAACCAAGAAAGCGGGTAAGATACCTCCTATTTTTATTAATCTGAAACCAGAATGGACCCACTCATACATGAAGACATTGATTGCCCGTTACACCAAAGGGTTTCACCTGGAATACAAGGGTAAAGACAAAGTCTCTGTAAACCCTCACACATCAGATGGTCATCAAGCACTGAAGGAGGGTCTCCGCTCAGAAAGCATTCCGTATCACACGTTCTCTCGTAAAGATGAAAAGATGCCTAAGGTCGTCGTTTTCGGCCTTCCCGAGTATGTCGAAGACCACCTATCAGAAGAATTAGAATCTAATGGGTTCCCTAACGTTAAGGTTCGCAAAATGAAAGTTGCTGAGGGCAGAGATGCATCATGCCCACCATATCTAGTTCAACTGCAAGCTGGTGCCGACGTGTCCAAGTTTAAATCCATAAAATATTTAAGCAACTGTGCTGTTCGAATCGTCAAGTTTCGTAATAAAAATATGTATGGAACACAGTGCTACCGATACCAAGCATTTGGACACTCTTCTCATAACTGCAATTTAAAACCTCGCTGCGTCAAGTGTACCGAAGCCCATCTTACCACCGAACGTCCCAAGAGTAATCGTATGGAACCAGCCAAATGTTGTAATTGTGGCGAAGATCACCCGGCAAACTTCTTTTAACGTTTACATGTTCGGCAAGAAAAAATCAAAACTGCACAAGAACAGCTCAAAACCAAAGGTTACTCCAAAGTCGACGGTCGCTCCTGGTCTGCGATTGCGTCTACAAATAATAAGGTTTCTAAAGATCTACCAGCGCACGACGCGCCTTTTGATGAAACTACGTCAGAAATGTTAGAGGTTGACTACCTATTCTCAATGGTTTTTGTATTGTCATAATAAATGAAACAAAAAGCTTGTCAAATATAAAGTAGCTGTCTAAAGGAAAATATATGGTTTTTATTTTTCACGGATAAAATTCCTCACAAACATGGTAGCAGAGCGTTTAGGATTTTAAAATCGATATTACAAAATACGATAACAGTGTTTACTAGTGAATATGGCAACCAAACCAGATATCACGAGATTAAACATTGGAAACCTAGATGGCACCAACTGGTTGATATGGAAGTATAAAATATCTATGTTACTGAAGGGAATCCCAAAAGCCCTAGATCTATTAGAAGGTAGATATGTAAAAGTTTTATGTAAAGATACAGATGACAAAACTGCTTCAGAAAAGTTTCAAGAACTAGATAGCACAGTCCTTATAATTCTTACGAGCAATATGAAAGATGAAATTGTTCAAAGAATAATGCGTTTCGAGTCTTCTAAAGAAGTATGGGATGAACTAAAAAGGTTGTTTGACGGAGATGGTGACGATTTAGTATATGACAATTGCCTAAAGTTCTTTGAGTATAAGAAACAACTGGATGACAATATGGCTATACATCTTTCAAAGTTAAAGAATATTTGGTTCAAACTGAACAAAGAAATTACGAAGCTAGAAGGAAACAATGAGTTACCAGAGGTACTGTTGATATGTAAGATTTTAGATACTTTACCAGAGGAATACCTTATTTTCAAATCTAGTTGGCTACTTATGAGTAAAAAGGAGAGGTCTATAGAGAGACTAACCTCACAACTCTGTGCCTTTGAGAGAAACATAGATACACAGGCTTCTATGTCTACAAGTGTGAGTAACCAAGCTCTTACAATTAAAGCGTTTCAGAAGAAAGTAAACAAGGCTTGCAATAAAAAGATAAAGTGCAATTACTGTGGTCAAGATGGACACAAGGTAAGAAAATGCTCTAAGTGGTTGACTGATGGACGACCTCCCAAGCCAAAAACAAATACAAATAATGTGAATAGTACAGTCCTAATGAACGTTGACAGATGCTTATACCCTGACAAAGATAATTGGTATCTGGACAGTGGAGCCACAAGCCACGTCACATTCAGGAGAGATTTATTCCATACGTTTGAAGTTTTTGGTTCACACCATACGGTAATGACAGCGAATGGCGAGAAAGTAGATGCCACTGGTAAAGGTGACATAAAGCTAGAAGCTACGGTTGGAGATCATAAAGAAATGATAACCTTATGCGATGTGTGGTGTGTGCCGACACTGCAGAAAAATTTATTCTCATTATTAGCAGCGCAAGATAGATTACCGCAAAGTTTATTTGAATCTGAACCCGAATTTTGTAGATTGAAATCTAAAGGTGAAGTCAAAGTTACAGGCATTCGAAAGAAAAGAGGAGGGCTGTTTAAACTTAATGTGAAGAATGTAATGCCACCAATTCTAGTCGAAATTAATGCACTAACACGCCAAGATTTATTACAGATTTATCACGAGAGACTTGTACATCAAAGCAAAACGCATGTGAAGAAGCTAATTGAAAGGGAACTGAAGATTAAGGTACCGAATAATACACATGAATGTTGTGAAGGTTGTAGCTTTGGAAAAATGAAAAGGCGACCTTTTGGAACCAGAGACAGAGCAAAGGTACCTGGCGAGATAATGCATTCAGACGTGTGTGGACCTTTTCCGTTTTCATACATAGGATATCGATATTTCGTTCTATTTAAAGATGATTTCAGCAAATACCGCTATGTATACTTTATGAAACAGAAGTCTGAAGTCCATTCAAAGCTTCAATTGATGCTAGAAGAAAGCAAGGTAGCTGGTCATGTAGTAAAAGAACTATTAAGCGACAATGGTGGAGAGTTTGATAACGAGAAAACTCGAACAATACTACAAAGGTATGGCATCAAGCATAGATTGATTATGCCATATACGCCACAGCAAAATGGCTGTAGTGAACGGGAGAATAGAACACTTGTCGAAGCCGCTCGTGCCATGATGTACGCGCACGAAGAGTTGCCTATTGCCTGTTGGGCAGAACTTATAAATACCGCAGCGTATGTGCTGAATCGTACAGGACCCACACCTATTGATGGTAAATAACCATACGAATTATGGTTTAACAAGAAACCAAAGATAAGTCATTTAAGAATCATTGGAACTCCTTGTTACGCCCATGTACCCAAGCAAAAGCGTACGAAATTGGACAAGAAAGCAGAAAAATGTTTATTGAGAACCTAAAGGCGATAATGATGACGGGTATCGTCTTCTGAATGGAAATTCACTAGTACGATCAAGAGATGTAGTATTTCAAGAGTCAGCAATCGGCAGATCTGACCCGAAATTGAATAATGGATCAAAATCTGCTGAGGAAAACTCTGAGATGGAAATAAGTCTACGATTACCAACGAATCTTTTTGCAAGGGAGGAGAATGATCGAACGATTCATGATGTAAGGGAGGAAGCAAATGAAAGTTCAGATATATTTCAAGAGTGTATACCTCCTGAATCGTTTGAAGATACACCTGACACAGAGATAAATAACGGAATCCCAGAATTATCTTCGGAAACTCAAGATGAGCGTGATGAAACTGATGATGTGGACAAAGATTTATCAGATCAAACATTACCAGAACGCTTGGAAGCGATAAACGATGAGATTTTACCAGATAAAGAAATAGAGAATGAAGGACGAATAACTCTTCGAGACAGATCAAAGCTAAGACCACCTGCAAGACTTGGTGACTACGTAATGATATCAGTAGATGATAGGACTGAAAATGATGAACCTACAACATATACTGACGTACTACAGAGTCAGGACAAGGAGCATTGGTTAAAAGCAATGAAAAGTGAAATTAAGTCCTTAGAAGAAAATAAAACCTGGTCTCTAGTTGATCTACCCAAGGATCGCAAAGCTATTTCGTGCAAATGGATCTATAAAATCAAAACGAACGCTGATGGTACAATCGACAAATATAAAGCAAGGCTTGTTGCTCGAGGTTTTTCTCAACAACCCGGAGTTGACTTTGACGAAACGTTTAGTCCTGTTGCAAAAATGACGACAATCCGATCGATCATAAGCGTTGCTGCGAACGAAGGTTTATCTCTTACTCAATTTGATGTCACAACTGCTTTTCTAAATGGGTCTATCAATGAAGAGATATACATGAAACAGCCAGAAGGTATAAATGACGGAACTAAACGAGTTTGCAAGTTAAAGAGAAGTCTGTACGGACTTAAGCAAGCACCAAGATGTTGGAATAAGTGCATTGTGGATTACTTGAAGACCATAGGCTTTCAACAAAGTCAAACTGATCCTTGCTTATTTATTCGAAAGCGATTGCAGAATAAAATCATTTTGGCATTATATGTCGATGACGGACTCGTAGCTGCAACAAAGCAGAAGGATGCAGATAAGTTTATGGCAGAACTTAAACGAAGGTTTAAGATAACCGTAAAGCCTGCAGACTACTATCTAGGTTTGCAACTACTATACAAAGATGATGGCTCCATAAGTATAACGCAGAAGCATTACACTGAAAAGGTTTTAGCTAGGTTTGCGATGAGCAGCTGTAAATCAGTAACTACACCTATTATCAGAGATTCGGAACTACGACAGTCTGAAAGAGAGGGAATAGACGAGAAGTCATACCCTTATAGGCAAGCTGTTGGTGCCTTAGCTTACCTCATGGTAGGAACACGACCTGATATTGCCTACGCTGTCGGTGTCGTTTCCAGAAGCCTAGAAAATCCTTCAAAAGAAGATGTATTAAAGGTAAAGCGAATAATGCGCTATCTACAAGGTACATCAAGCTATGGAATAACGTATAAAAAGGATTACAAGTCTGGAATACTAGAAAGTTTTAGTGACTCCGATCACGCAGGAGACGTCAAAGACGGTCGCTCGACTAGTGGCATCCTTTGTTTATATGCTGGCGGACCTATCACCTGGGCAAGTCGAAAACAGTCATCGGTTGCTATTTCCTCGACCGAAGCTGAAATAGTTGCTGCGAGCGAAACAGCACGAGAAATAGTATGGCTGCAAAGACTATTTGATGAAATTTCTGCTCTGAAGAATGTTCCCATACTGCAGATTGATAATGACGCCGCTGTGAAGTTGGCTCAAAATCCTGAACTTCACAGAAGAACAAAGCACATTGCAGTCAGACACTTCTATGTGAGAGAACTAGTTGCAGATGGAAGACTTAAGGTTCAGCACGTTGGTACACAATTTCAAAGTGCTGATTTCTTAACAAAGGCTCTTAGCCGGCCATCTATGATAACAATATAGGACCGAATTGGTTTACATTGTTTGTTAAATTAGTATTTGTTATTTTTATAATAGACTTTACAAAAAGGGAGGATGTTAGAGGTTGACTACCTATTCTCAATGGTTTTTGTATTGTCATAATAAATGAAACAAAAAGCTTGTCAAATATAAAGTAGCTGTCTAAAGGAAAATATATGGTTTTTATTTTTCACGGATAAAATTCCTCACAAACAAGAAATGCTGTGTATCCTTAAAACTATAAAATCTATAAAAGATGAATTTATTGCCTGTGATAACATGATGGACAAGGTTATACTTATACAAACTCATCTTGGTCAATATGTATAATAATGCAAATGAACTTCGTTTTTTATACGCTGATGGGCTCCGTTCTAAACTTTCTGAATTATTAGATTTAACCAGCGAATATTGTGTCGACATTATCTCAATATGTGAAACGAGACTGAGTGAAAACTGTACGTTAGATACGCCTGGATACACTTGTTACCGAAGTGATAAGGGATCGTATGGTACTGGTCAGGGGGTCGCTATCTTAGTAAAGAATGATATTCCTAATACATCAATATTTATTCCTCCCACGTATAACCTTGAATGTGTAGGAATCCGCTTGACGTCACCTGAGAGCAACATAATTATTGTGTCCGCTTATAATTCACCAAATCTTCCTTTAGCTTCCAGAGATTTGGATATATTATTCGATTTAGGGCCAAAAGTGTTAATCATGGGTGACCTAAACGCCAAACATGAGTACTGGCGATGTGATCAAAACAACTCCCGCGGTACGGTACTGTTTGATCATATGGTACTCCATGATTACCAAGTCTATGGACCTTCATCTCCAACATTGGTACATTACAATCACGCACATACTCCTTCTACACCGGATTTACTTCTCAGCCAAAATGTCAAGTCCGTGTCTGAACTTCGCACTCTGTCAGTATTATCATCCAATCACCTTCCAGTGTTTTTTTCAGTGGGTGTGACTTTACCCGTCATAGTTTTAAACAATATAGATATTCTGAAGCAAATTGGGATGAGTACAGGTCTTACTTGGATAAAAATATCTCAATAACATCTACTACATATAATTCTATAAATAGTATTGATAAAGCAGTTGAACAACTTCAAATTGCCATACTAAAGAGTCGTGAAATAAACGTTCCATCGGGCCCGTCGTCTATAAAGCGCTACACCTTGCCAAGACGCGTCAAAGTCTTAATTTCTACTAAAAACAAACTTCGAAAAATGGCTGCAAAAGAAACGAATCCTATAACTAAGCTGCAAATAAACAAAGATATAAACATTCTTAAAGCAAAAATAAAATACCAAATTCAAATATATAATGACAAAATATGGAATGAAAACTTGCCCAAATTGATAATCCATCTACCGATATCTGGCGGGTTGTTAAATCTCTAACCTATAAGCCGTCAGTGATTCCTCCTTTAAAGTATGAAAGTGGCCAGTTGACTGCTTCACCAGCTGAACAGTGCGAGGTACTTGCTGACACTTTTCATAATAATATGAGTCTGACTATGAACTAGTGATGATATTACGGAGGCTGCCGTCAATGAGTCATCAATCAAACTTGATAACATTAAAGATTTTACTCCACCAAATCTCGTGCGTCCAAGAGTAAAAAAATCGTAAGTCTGCGGGTATCGATGGTATACACAACTGCTTACTAAAAAATATTTCACGTAAATGCTTAATATTTTTAACAATACTTTTTAATGGTTGTCTGGCAATTGGCTACTTTCCTTCTGCTTGGAAAAGAGCCAAAATAATAACATTTAAGAAACCAGGTAAAGATGAAGCTACACCAACTAGCTATCGACCTATAAGTCTACTCCCATCTCTTGGTAAATTATTTAAAGGAATAATATCGGCGCGCTTAGCTAAAGCCACAAACCATCTGCTGTTGCCTGAGCAGTTCGGTTTCAGAAAGGCCCATTCAACAGCGCAGCAACTGGCCAGAGTCGCGGAGCACGTCACGCACAATCTTGACATGGGTAAATCTACGGGTATGATGTTGCTTGATGTAGAGAAGGCTTTTGATGCCGTTTGGCATGCAGGCCTTTTACACAAGCTCTTAATGTGTGATGTACCTGTTGGACTTGTTAAAGTTATCCAGGCGTATTTGACTGATAGGTCATTCTGTGTACATATCGGCGATACTGTATCCCAACCTAGACCTATACCTGCAGGGGTGCCACAGGGCTCCTTGCTGGGTCCTCATTTATTCATACTGTTCATAAATGACATGCCCAAGCAAGCTCATACTCATCTTGCTTGTTTTGCTGATGACACAGCCACTTTTACGACAAGCAAAGACACCGACTTAATAGTTGCTCGGCTCCAGTTATCATTACAGCTTCTAGTTTCATATTTCACTAAATGGAAATTAAAATTAAATTCCACAAAAACTGAAGTCATAATGTTCACAAGAAAGAGGTCATTACCAAAAAGGCACTTACAAATAGGTGATACGGTTTTACCATGGAGTGTAAATATCAAGTACCTTGGGTTAATACTAGACAATAAAATGAACTGGACAAAAAATATCGACTACCTCCGCGTTAAAGGAATAAAAGCCCTAAACTGCCTACATCCAATTATAAAACGGCGGTCTAAAGTCAGCTCAAATACCAAACTAAAAATCTACACAACCCTTGTCAGACCATGCATTACCTACGCGGCTCCGGCCTGGAGTAGTACATGTGAAAGCAACTACAGCAAACTACAAGTAGTCCAAAACAAGGCTATAAAAACTGCTTTTAATACACCTTTTCGGACTAATCTTAAAAACTTACACAGTCAATTAAATTTGCCAACATTGTTGTTGGTTCATTACAAAACTCACTCATAAGTTTTATCTTACAACAAACCCTAAACATCATAATCCACTTATTTCTAACATTGGCCAAACACGATACAAAAATTTAAAATACATCGACACATATCATCGATACCGTCTCCCACATCACTTACTGCTGTATGAGTAACAAAGACGAAACCACTCGATGACCGGACTTTTTCTTAAGTTCGACACAAATGTAGGTAGTTTTGGAAAAACAAAATCACCCTCAGTGCACGAAGTTCATTTGCTTTTATTATTTTACGTACTTAGTTGTTTAAGTAATATTAATTGTTAATTATCAGTGTACTTTGTTACAATATCTTTTAAATAGTTTGTGTTAAAAAGTGCGTTTGTGTCTTACCATCGCGCTATAAGTACATCAATAACTGTCTAATGAAAGTAATATGATATACATGTTTCATAATAAGTAGTCCTGTTCATTACTTTTAGTAAACGTAAATGTTTTATATAGGCGCTATAGTCTGCAAAAAACACGCCTTTCTTATGTTTAAATGCTTTTAGAATAAGGTCTGTCATTAATTTCCTTTTATTTATGTGTAAATAAAGAAATTTCAAATCAAAATCGATCAAAATGGACTAGAAAATGAAAATATCGAATATAGACAACAAGCTAAAACTTTGGAAGGCCGGCTGGAAATTCTGGATAGAAATACACGCAGTACCATCATCGAAGTTCGCAACGTGCCTAAGCAATCTGGCGAAAGTATGAAAGACTATGATCAACATCGTCAAGACAGTTGGAACAATGTTGTGTCCTGAGACCCCCATAATAGACCTCGAAGTCAAAGAAATATATCGATCCAAATCAGAGGCGCTAATAATCAACTTCATTGACACCAACAGGAAGGATTCCGTTTTGGCTGCCTACAAGCAATTTAATAAATCTCGGCGCTTAAGTAAGGAGTCACAGTTCAATACTCAACATTTAAACATGCCTGGTGCAACTCAGCCGATTTTCATCTCCGAGGTCCTAACAAGCAGAGCCGGACGTCTTCACTTCATTGCTCGACAATTGGTCAAAAATAAAAAGATTGCACATACCTGGACATCATTTGGAAAAGTGTATGTTAAAAAAGAAGAGGGTCAGGTACCGATACGCATTGTTGATGAAGCAGAGTTGCACAAGTTGGCATTGTGACTAATTGCTCTCGTGACAGTTGTCTCTAAACTGGTTTTAGATTTTCTCTTGTACTATTTCCCTTGTGGTTGTGTTTTGTTTTTTGCCCTTCAATCGATATTTAAAATAGTCATGTGCATGCTAACTATCATATTTAATTTACTGTTTAATGGATGTACACTCACCTTCATTACAAATATACACCTAACTTTCACATCTACACATACATATTATAACACTATCAATATTATACACTGTTACCGTCTCTCTCTAATCTCTTGTACACAGTCCGATGTATCTTTTGTATACCCTAATTCCCTCAAGACATAGTTACAGAAATCTTTTATTAAAATTCGATAATACAGGGATTGATTCATTTCAACAGTCTCGATTCGCTCGTGGTGGCGAAATGTGATGTTGGTGGTGAAAACATGCGATATTGATCATATAAAAACCGTTATACCAACAAGTAATAATACACTTAAAATTCTATCTCAAAACATAAGGAGCATAAAATGTAATATGTCTAATTTTAATACATTACTGGCACGAGCGGGTGTCGATTGGGATATCCTAATCCTAACAGAGTGCTGGCTTCAGTCTACCCAATTCATTCCTGACCTAGATGGCTACAGTTATACGTCTACAGCTTCTCATAAAACTCAAAATGAAGGTGTTATCATCTACCACAAAAACAGCTACAAAGTAATAGTTGAGGAACCACCTTTCATCGATGCTAATTGTCTATTAATAAAACTTAACTCTGATACATGCATTATTAGTATCTATCGTCCTCCAGGCCAGAGGAACACGAGTAATTTTAACACATCATTGGATGCGCTTCTTAGAAATGTTTCCAACTACAAAAACATAATTATTTGCGGACACATAAACATTGACATAACTCCTAACACTAGTGATAAGCGCTCCTTTGAATAGCTTAACATCTTAGCTAGTCACTGTATACTACCAGCTCATACCAAAGCCACTCATGGCTACACTTGTTTGGACCATGTTATGTTAAAAACAAAATTGGAAGCCACCTGCTTCATCGCGGAATCATCTATCACTGATCATGAAAGTGTTGGCATTATTATTAACCTGGATACAAAACATTACCAGCCCTACACGTTGAAACGAATTAACTATCCAGAATTAGATGTAGCTATTGTGTGTATAAATTTCACATAGTATGAAAGTTTAGGAGAAAGTTATTGAAAGGCGGCTGAGAGAAGAGAGTGAAATATCCCAGAACCAATTTGGCTTTATGCCGGGTCGAGGTACAGCGGATGCCATTTTCGCAATCCGCCAGTTGTGCCAGAAATACAAAGGTGCACATAAACAACTTGCACATGGTGTTCGTTGACCTCGAAAAGACATAGTATGTCTCACCTCTCTCTCTCTTACCTCACGAGGAACCCGGTCGTATTACGACCGGGTTCCTCGTGAGGTTTTGTGGTGGGCCCTTAAGAAGAAAGGAGTGCCTGGCAAGTACGTAGAGTTGATCAGAGCGATGTAAAGTCGATGCAGTACCGAAGTTAGGTCTACAGTGGGCAATACTGGCAGATTCAGTGTGGCGGTCGGCTTGCATCAAGGGTCGGCCCTCAGTCCATACCTCTTCCTGTTGATAATGCTTTGACGTCGGACATACAGGAAGAGGCACCCTGGTGTGTGCTGTTTGCCGATGACATTGTGCTGGTTGCCGAGAGTGGCCTAGAGGTCCAGAGCAGATTGGAGGTATGGTGGCGCAGACTGGAGAGTGTTGGCCTGAAATTGAGCAGAAGCAAAACTGAATACTTGTTTTGCGATTTTAGCGGTCTCTCCAGTTCCGTGCCCATAACTCTCGCTGGAGCGCCCATACCAATCTGCTCCGACTTCCGGTACCTAGGTTCGCTTGTCCAAGGTGATGGCGAAATAGACCGAGACCTAACGCACCGGATCAACTCAGGATGGATGAAATGGCGACAGGTCACTGGAACAACTTGCGATCCACGGATGCCCCTCAAGTTAAAGGGTAAAATATACAAGTCCGTGATTAGACCCGTCATACTGTATGGATCAGAATGTTGGGCTGTGAAAAAGATGGATGAAAGGAGATTGCATGTAGCAGAGATGAGAATGTTGAGATGGATGTGCGGCGTGACGAGATTGGATAAAGTGAGAAATGAAGCTGTTTGTAGCAGTACTTGAAAATATTTTTCAGAAACTAGACTGGAAAAACAGGGGAGTGTACATAAACGGACACTATTTAAACCATCTGAGGTTCGCTGATGATATTGTTATAATTGCTGAAACTCCCAAGAACTAGAAGAAATTGTGAGATCACTGGACTGCGAAAGCTCCAAAATTGGCCTTGAAATGAATGTAAATAAAACTAAGATATTAACCAACAATCACGAACACCCGATAGTGATAAAAGGTAACAATATGGAATACGTCAGCGAATACATCTACTTGGGGAAGCAAATCTCATTCAAAACGTCAAGCAACGAAGATTCTTCTTACGTAACAAGAAGAATCAACGCAACTTGGAAGAAATTCTGGGCATTAAGAGAAATCCTAAAAGGGAACTACAGCTTGCACATGAAAAGGACAATATTTGATACATGCCTATTACCCTGCTTGTTGTATGGTTGCCAAACTTGGACATTTACAAATAAAATAAAACAAAAAATCAAATGCAGTCAAACAGCATTGGAAAGGAGCATGTTGAAAATTAGAAGAATACATAAAATTAAGAACAAAAATATTCGTCAAAAAACTAAACTCACCGATGCTCTCAGGCACGCACTCTCTCTTAAGTGGAGATGGGCCGGACACATCTCACGATACCCAGACAGAAGATGGACCATTGAAGCTACACGTTGCAAAGGTCCAATGGGGAAAAGGAATGTTGGTCGACAATTAAGACGGTGGGCTGATGACATAACACACGTCGCAGGGAACAACTGGATAAAATCAGGCAAGGATAGGGAGTTATGGAAAAGGATGGAGGAGGCCTTTACCCAAACAGGGTTCCAAACCTCATAACTAATACTAACATTAATTATAAGTAACCTTTCTTTAAGTAACAACTTACTTAGCTTTATTATTATTATTTATTATCGATCCTTCCTACTTTGTCCAAGATCTTGAAAAGACTGATCAATAAACGCCTCATGAACTTCCTTGAGACTAACAACCTCTTTTCACCAGTCCAGTTTGGCTTTCGTTCTGGCAGGTCGACCGATGACGCTGTACATGAACTCACCAACCAGATTGTCACTAATCTAGACAATAAAAATAAGTGTCTTACGGTATTCCTAGACTTGGCCAAGGCCTTTGACACGGTTCCTATTCCATTGCTTGTACACAAATTGGAAAGAATAGGTGTCAGAGGTATCCCTTTGCAATTGCTTGGAGATTACTTAAGGCATAGGAAGCAGCGCGTGAAAATTGATAACTGGATCAGCGATGAACTCCTTGTCCACTACGGTGTCCCTCAGATCAATGTCTTAGGTCCTAGCCTCTTCCTAGTCTATATAAATGACTTGTGTCAACTCCAACCCTTACACGGTAAGTTACTATCCTTTGCCGATGACACAGAGCTCTTCTTTAGTGGAAAAACCTGGGAAGACGTTTTTCAAAGTGCTCAACATGGTTTCGATAGGGTCTGCCTATGGCTGAAAAGTAATGTGTTGACATTAAACCTATCAAAAACTAAATATATTGCCTTTGCGACTAGGAGAAATCTTCTTCCATCAGCAACTCTCAATGTTATTGCTCACACCTGTACCGACCTGGACCCTTCACCTTGCCTCTGCCCACCCCTACAGAGAACGGATACCATTAAATATCTTGGAGTATATATGGATCAGAGACTAACTTTTAAACCACACATCGACATTATCGTTACTAGGATTCGTAAACTAATATATATATTCAAAACATAAAGGCATGTAGCGAATCTTAAAACTACAAAAATGGCATACTTTGCTCTCTGCCAGTCACTTGTCAACTACTGCATAACCTCTTGGGGAGGGGCAGGAAGAGGGTACCTTATGGAGGTGGAAAGGGAACAGAGAGCCATTCTCAAGGTTGGAGCTGGACTGCCTTATCGTTTTCCAACCTCTGATCTATATAAGTGCTGGGATGTATTAACAGTCAGGCAGACCTTTATACTTACTTTATTGATTAATAAACATACACTTATAAAATATGACCCAAATCTCATGCAGAATAAACGAAGAAAGGGAAATGTCTGTCCTTCTAACTTCTTCCACACCAGTCTCGAGTCAGAGTGTACCTGTATAATAAAATTAATACAATACTTTCAATATACTTCGTAAATCAATCTGTAAACGAACTGTTTCTAAATGGCTTAAAACTCTTGCTTATCATGCAACTGAAGGGCTGCTGATTCCTATCCGATAACCCTCAACTCTACCCCCATTTACACCCTCAAACACTCGTACACCTACACTTACCCACACGTACTCTCACACACTCACATACACCTACTTACATACACTCACTCACATACACCTGTACACACACATATAACTCATATTATATCCATTCTAGAATCAGCATTTTTGTTAATGTCAAAAATTATGTATTGTAAACCTTATCATTATCACACACCTAGTTCATACTTGATCTATTACATACTCGTACAAAGTCTAACTGTGGGAATTGGGGAGCCTGGTGACCCGTAACACAGGTATTCAATACATTTTTCGGGCACCAGTCACTCACAATTTTTTTTTTTTTTTTTTTTTATTAGTTTAAGTATTTTCTGTACCTGCAACATTTGGTGATGAGAAAATAAAGTGTAATATTATTATTATTATTTAATATTATTATCAAATACACTACGGGTCCCTGGAAATACCTTTGAAGCCAAGATTTTATTAAAGAGATAGTTGCAAGAGCTAACTAAATTGTAATACCCAAATTCAGATTAACGAAAACTAGCAAGTCTTTTCTTATAAACAGTATACGCTTTTATAACAAGTTGCCAAAGTCAGTTATAGAACTGACCGATGGAAGGTTCAAAAACTACATCAAACGTATCCTTGTTAAAAAAGCATATTATAAAATCAAGGACTACGTTGAAGATAAAAACATTTGGCCTTAGCTCCTTCTGCGCATGCAGCTTCCCTGGTAACTTGTAAACGGCACAAATATGTGGATGTCTCTGACTATTCTCAATCTCATTTTTTCTTTCCTTCTTTTAATTAGACATTTTACAATGGTTTTCAATCATCTTTAAAGCCCTTTGCTAAGAATAGTTACAGCACTGATAACAAAATTTGTGCAACATGTTAAATTTACCCTCAGTTTCCCACCTTAAAATTATCGGAGAATTAATGTGACAAATTGTCAAACACGCGTTATCTTCTGTGATTGGCTGTCGAAAATTCATTCAACCAATCACAGCAGATAACGCGTGCTTGACAATTTGTCACATTAATTCTCCGATAATTTTAAGGTGGGAAACTGAGGGTTAGTCTTGTTATACTTATTTTTATTATTTTTACCTTTGTATAGATTCTTTTACCGATTGTTTTGTAAATGTGTGAACATTGTAGGCCTTCTAGATGCTAGTTAACATTTGTTAACTTTTTTATATAATCTTTTTCTTTTTTAGTTTCTTACGACTTATTGTCATAATTCGGGCCTACGTTGTCCCCCCATATCTAAGTACTAATGCTGTAACATGGAAATATTGTAAAACCAAACCATTTTTAAAAGAGTAACCATGGAGTTTCTTGCCGGTTCTTCTCCATAGGAAACGACCAACCCGAACCGTGCACATTTTGTCGACGTTTTATAAGTGCCCATGTAGGCCTATGTGAAATAAAAAAATTGATTTTGATTTTGAACGTATTATGAAACTGAACTTAAGTTATGGCCATTGGGATCCCACATACACACATACACTATAATCAAAAGTCTCTCCTCACCCTTCCACATACTTTTATGACTCTTGCCTGAATGATCTGATTTCAATTTACATTTAATTCTGATTTTCATTCTAACTGTGATCTGGATTGTGTATCAATGCTATTTGAATTTTATTGTGTTTTGGTTATTATTATTTTTTTACTCATTCTTATTCTTAACTTTATAATATTTTTAAAATAATTATTGTTTTTAATTCTGATTATTTGATTTATACAGACCAGTGGTAGCCTAGTGGTTACGGTCTCGACCTACGAGTTGTAGGTCGTGGGTTCGAACCCGCGGGCTTATTACGTAAGGAACAGCAAGTAGCAATAATTGTACAATTATTGCGCGATCAATTTAGTGACCTGGCTACCAGCCTTTAAGTCAAGTCTTTTTTTTGACAGTCACTTTTAACAGAAGCTATTTTATCTGTCTGATGATTTATCAAATGTATCATTTGATGAATTAACCAGCTTATGAAAGAGCAACACTTCGTGGAGGCAGTTTTGTTACAATAGTCAAATTGATTACTATTTAGCTCTTATATTCCGGTAAATTAATATTCGCAGATTTAAAGTATTTGTGTAAAGTAAATATGGCAGTGAAAATTGAATATTGTCATTGTATTTACATAATATAATAATTAATTTGAAAAACTGGATGACTAAAATGTCAATGTGTAGAATTGATTACAATTTCTTCGAATTGTAGGTTGTTATAGACTACATTATCTCACATTTGAGCTATGAAACGTAAAATTGATTTTACCAAATTAATTTAGACATTGGCAGAATAGTCGACATCGGTGCTTGCCATATAAAAAGAATATAATAGAAGATACTTATTGCGGAATTATCACAATCTAATGTGTTTGTAAGTATTTATTAGGTAAACATATAAGCTTCGCTGAGGTAGCCAACACTACAGTATATAAAAATCCTTCACTTTACCATGATCACTTCTGTTTCAATGATTCAACAAATAGTCCAGTTGCGACATTAGAGACACAAAACAACACCAATTCGTCATTACAATATTCACTAGGAATTTGTTATTTCAATATTTACTTTTATATTATTATTCTAATTTGCGGATCATAAAAGTAGCCACAAAATAACACAAGAATAAAGCCGCCAAATTCTCAAAAAATTCTGCATCTACCCAGCCATCAGCAAGCGATTGGCAATCGACCAACAACAAGGGAAAAAGTAATCGCAATTTGACAGCCACATTTGCTCGCCGATCGCTGTCGCTCTGCTGACAAAAACTTTACGTAATACGAAATGATCGCGATCACCTTGCGATAAATGCACATTTCAGTTATCAGATTTTTATTGTTAGCAGTGCTGTCGTAAAATTATTATGGTGTGGCTATAGCTCATATATAATGCGGATTCGCGATTGAAGAGCAATTATTTCGCAAAAATAAGTCTTCCAATGTTTTGACGCAAAGCGATAATCGCGCGATGATTGTACAATACCTGCGCAAATATTGCTAATTGCTGTTTCATACGTAATAAGCCTGCCGAGCAGGCGCTTTACTTTGTGTAATTTATTTCATTACTCTCAAAACGGTGAAGGAAAACATCGTGAGGAAATCGGCATGTCCTAGAACCAAAAATTCAAAAGACATGTGACATCTACAAATCCGCACTGGGCTCGCGTGGTGGATTATAGCCCACTCCCTCTACAAGAGGAGGCCTGTGTACCAGCAGTTGGAATATTAAAAGGCTAATGATGTGATGATGTGATTTGATTTAAAATACTGTATAATTGATAACGCTGTGCTGTGTCACACAGAACATCCAATCTGCCTATTCAAAATTTTCCTTATTGAGAGATATACTGGTTCCTACTACTACCACTTAGTTTATATTCACTTACCTGGGACGTTGTGCGTGAAATATATTCAAAACCGACTTCGCGGGCGCCCCACAAACCGATCGCAAACGGCGGGCGCAAATTCAACTCACATTGGGCGAGTTATAGCTCGAGTAGCTTATAACTCTACAAGTACCGAATTTCTCGTGTCCGTTACAAATTTTCTCCCATGGGGCCCATGGCCATTTCCATTGTGTTGTGTTGTTTATTTATGTTTTTTTTCCATTGTGTAAATTATGTATGTGTTGTAACATGTGTGTGTGGCAATAAATTTTATTTTATTTTATTCTAAGTTCTTGATGTTCATTTTTAATAATCTGTGAATGGCTTTTCCTTTTTTTTTAAACCTTGCCCACACCAAGGATTTCTTCCTGTATCGTGGGTGCGTTTACAAACATATGAACTCACAACACCTAGAGCCGGAACAACTATCTGCAGGTCATACAAATATATGTTCCGTGCGGGAATCGAACCGACAGTACACAGTGTGGGTATCTGAAACGTGGAAAACATTACGAGAGTATATGTTCACACAGTTATCTTAACCATACTCAGTTTTGATGGAAATTAACCGGTGCAGCGGTTTTATAGACTAAACCAGCACAGCAAAATGGGTTATTATGGACAACGAATGTGAGAGCAGAGCCCCTGTCCAAAACATGAACCACACAATACAGTGTGCCGAGTGTCGAGGTAGGTATATGGGCTTTAGAGAATTTGTTCAGAACGAGAACGTTTAGTTCCTTGTTTTGTTATTTTGTTGCAACACCATGTCAGTTGGCTGTCAGCGATTTGACAGCTTTTGATTGACAGCTGACACTTGACAAGGGTCGAAAAAGAACATTTGTAACGGGCACACGGAGAAATCGGGCTTTCTTGGAATTATATGCTAATCGAGATATGATTAGCCGAACGTGATTAGTAATTGCGCCCGCCTTTCGCGATCGGTATTGTGGGGCGCCCGCGCAGTCAGTTTTGTGTATATTTCACACACATCGAAGTGCTTTCGAAGGCTCCGGAGCCTTCGGTACAGACAGCCGTTAGTTTATCCCTCACCATCCTAATATTATATATATTCTCCTATCCCTAATCTCCCGACACGGCACGGTATTGATCGACCCCCAGGAGCCTACCGCAGGAATCAAGGTGAGTCGTATTTTTAATAGGTTAATAGTCCCATTTCCCATCTGTCAGACAGGTACCAGTATTATCTCCCAATACGGAACAGACCCCTGACTTTCCACTGCTGCGTACGGCAGTTTCGTTTCGTGCGTTAGAAGGTGTCCCACCAGGTGTGACCAGTTGACCACATATATTGGACCACATTGCAAAAAGCATCTCATTGTTACCATCACCAATCACAGCTTTAAAAGTAAATTTATGTATGTATGTGTAAAGAACTGACGAAACAATAATGATCAAAATCGAACTCATTTCGTGACATTATTTTGTCTGTGAAAGACAAATTACAGAGTGCCAATTATACCGAAACAAAAGAATTTTGTTTCCACTATACAATGCCAGAGTGTGATACATTTAAGAATCGGTCTCATCCAAGACATTTTTGTACCCTGAAATTGAAATATTCTCGGATAGTAAAAAAAAAAATTACGCCCTTAAAGATTGATTTAATTATTTAAAAAAAAAACTGTATACCAGACTGACGTCTGACTGACTGCACTTAGACTTAAGTTTGAAATGTACAAATTTATAAAGTAACAGTGTACTCAGTTTTGAGAAGCCTAATAATAAATAAATAAATACCACCTAGTAAAGCAAATACTCTTTATACTTTATTGCTTGAATAGTTATTAAAACATATATATACAATTGAATATTCTAAAAACCTATATACAAATACAAAGGGGAGACGGAAAAAAGCTCATTGTGCATCAAAAAATTCGTCCACATCGATGTCAATGGGAAACGTGCCCAGAACGCTGGCAGCATTGCCACGTTGAATGGCAATGCTGATTCTCTGGCCGAAGAAAAGGCCAGCCCTCTGGTCACGTGAAGAGTCGACGAGCTTTGTGCTAATTTCTCGTAAGGCAAATAGTTTATTTTTTATTTTTTAAGTTTTGCCCCACACTAGGAATTTCTTCCTGTATCGTGGGTGCATATACAAACTTTTAAACTCACATACAAAAGACACCTAGATCTGGAACAACTATCTGTAGGCCATACAAATATTTGTTCCGTGCGGGAATCGAACCCGCGTCACGCAGCGCAGCAGCCGCTCAACCACTACGCCAACCGTGTCGTCAATAGATAGGATACGAGTTTTACTTACTTTAATTCATCGTGTAAGCGTTTAACATTTTTTTTCTCGACGCCCTAATATTCTTTGTTTTGTATACTTTATTCCCCATTTAAAATAAAGTGAGTTAATACAAAATTATTTGTTGCGTTTTTAAAACCGTACGTTTGTGCGACTGAGGCGACCCATCTAACGGCCGATGCAGGACTAAAGCGGATATGGGGGAAGAGTGGTGGCTCTAGCTAGAATGGGCGGAACGCGCGCCAACTTAGGTATTTCCTTCATATTATTAAAAGCAATACACATTTAAAAAATCTAAAATAAAAACCAATACACGTTACAGAAAAATAGAGGTTCTATGTTCGACTTCATGTTTGTTTTTTTTTTTTTTGTTTATGTTCACCGATTACTTCGTCAATTGTGGACCGATTTTGAAAATTATTTTTTTGTTTGAAAAAGTATGTTCCGAAATTGGTCCCATTTTAATTTGGTGAAGATCTGATGAAGAACTTCGGAGATATACAACAGAACTCTTCAATAAATAACGGCAAATCTCTCGGGATTGCTGCAATCGCATTTCTGTTTATTGTTTATACCATTTCATAACATAACATCACGCCAGTACGCTCTTAAGGGGTACGCAGATCTCTCATTTCACCGGATATGTTCAAGTTTCATGAAATCTATTTTGGCGTTAAAGTTACCTTACTAACTTTAACTTGCCTATTAGGTACGTACAACTAAAAAGTGAAAATAAAAAAACTTTTTGCAAAATAATACTACCGAATTCCAAATACAAAACTACAAAGGGAAAAATAACTTAATTTTTTGAAGTCGGTGTCCATAACGCAAAAAAATGGTGCCTACGAAAGACAAAAAAAGTTTTTTTTGTTATTATTTAAAAGCTAATGACCTCTTGAAGTTTATACGGCGTACCAAATATTTATTTTCTTTATTAGAGATTACTTTGGATGTTTTTTCTATCAAGGAAACTACAAGTAATCGTTTTTCTAATGTGTATGATTTATAGATTAAATCCTTAAATATCTTACATATTAATTTCATAACTAAAGGTCATGTAATTATCACGCAGGAAGGGATGACGATCCCGAACGGAATTATTTCGAAATTACGTATCATTTCCTCGGTGTACATATTTTAAACCACAAAGTAAGTAAGCGGCGCGGCGGCGCTATTTTGTGTTTAAAAATAATGTAATCAGCACAAACAGTTTGAAGAGCATTCGAATTTCGAATTAAGTTTGTTCGTATAATTCGGAACATGATACCAACCTAAGAAAAACGGAACGTTATTCAACTTGTATGAAACAAGACAACTTTGTCTAAAGATAAGTAAAGACAATTGTTTCAACAAGATGCGGCATATTGCGGAGTTTTAAACAATAAATTGAATTTGCGACAAGAACGGAAACAGAAGTTTGTCTTTATACCATAGATGCTTGTTTTTTGAAGCCGTTCTCACTAGATTTCATTGCATTTTTACAAGCATTCAAAATATAAAAATTGCGGCAGTAGCTGGCAGTAGGGGTAGGCAGCAAAGAAGCAAATGGGTGGACTGAAAGACGATAATAGGGAAGTATGGTCATGTTGCGCCGACTTCAAACAAATTGGGATAATACTAAAAAACCGGCCAAGTGCGAGTCGGACTCGCGCACCGAGGGTTCCGTACAAACCTCAGCTTAAAGGTATTATAGACCTGAGTATTTGATATGAATTTCAATTTAATACCTGTAGAGGTTGCGTTGGTATAACGCTTTCTGGCACAACTTACGTTTAATGAAATATTTGAATTTATTAAGACTTAGATGTTGTACGTGGCTTGGAAGCTTATTATAAAAGCGTACACATTGACATGTAAACGAGCCACCTATTTTCTTGAGCCTTGTTGTAGGTACTACAAATTTGTGTTTATTCCTAGTATTTATGTTATGGATATCACTGTATTTTTTAAACAATTTTATATTTTTATGGGCATATAAAAGATTTTCATATATATACTGAGAAGGCACAGTCATTACATTAAACTCCTTAAATTTCTCTCTGAGAGAGTGTCTTGGGCTTAATTTATAAATTGACCGAACAGCTCTTTTCTGCAAAACAAAGATAGTCTGGATGTCGGCGGCATTGCCACAACAGAATACCGTACGACATTACACTATGAAAATAGCTAAAGTATACTAAACGGGCTGTCTCTATGTCAGTTAAATTACGAATTTTTCTAACAGCATATGCTGCGGAGCTTAACTGTGAGCTTAGGATAGCAGATGACTTTTAAACTTCTAGCTTTCGCCCCCGACTACGTCCGCGTGAATTTCGGTTATCGCGGTTGCAAGTGGATTAAAAGTAGCTTACCTATATCCTTTCTTGGGGCTCAAGCTTAGTCTGTACTACATTTAATCGAAATTGGTTCAGTAATTTGGCCTTGAAAGCTGTTACTTTCGTATTTATAATATAAGTAAGTAAAAGTATGGATGTATAGACAAATATGCGATGACAAATTACGATTCACAACGCGCGTACAAGGATACGTCGACGACCTACGCAACGCGGCACTCACTTAGTTCCTATGAGTTATTATAGATGTCGCTATTTTTGCTTGTAATTTCTATAAAATGTTCTGATGGGCGTATCCTTCCTTTCAAAATCATAGATAAAAAAAACATGGCGTCTTATTAAACTAAATTAAATTTATTTATTTGTCGAACAACGTGATTCATTATCTGTTAGTAGAAACAACTTAGAACTATTGTTAGTAACTACACCAATAAACGAACAACTAGAAATAATAAATATTGCATAATTAAAATAAAAATTTAATAAACATTGCAATAAATGAAAAATTAAAATTACATCCAAATAATATAAATTTCGAGTATAATAATAAAAACGTCAAAAAAAAAAAACTAATGTCAGTAAAAACATTAATAATTAAATTACAATGTCAACAATAAAAAAAATTAAAAAGTAAAATATGCTACTTATGCCACAGACATAACAATTAGCATAATATTTAAACAGCCAATATTATTTGTGTATGAAAAGATAATTTTCTGTGGCATGAAATTAAAATTAAATACATAAATTGGCCTGAAGACCTATTTTGGACAAAAAACTGACGTAATTTGAATGTTTTCAAGTAAGTTTTCGTTTTCAAGGAATTATTTGTAATGCTTTTATGATGGTGGCACTTCACATCGCTATTCGATGTTTGCGTTTTTTTTCGTCTTTGTTCGTGTTGAATTACGAATAACACGAATGCCGAACATTTATATTTACGAATATTTTTGATAAAGTTTATACCATGCGTCAATAACTTTACTTCTGTTTTTATGAGAGGCATGTGCGGGTCCCATATGCAGGGATGCATTTGATTGGGCACGCCACAATTGCGGCGGTAAGGCCCCTCTCTGAGGAGTGGCTTGGCACCCTCACCTTCCACCTGTCGCAGCTCCTCACCGGACACGGCTGTTTCGGGAGGTTCCTGTTCAGGATAAGGCGGGAGGAAACGCCCAGGTGTCACCATTGTGAGCATTGCCCGGAAGACACGGTAGAACACACGGTGGGCTCTCGCGTCCGGCCGGAGCGAGAGGGCATGGGAAGCTGTCACCTCCTTCTGCGAAGCAGTTATGCTCGCGAAGGAGGAGGCAGAACACGTGAGGGTGACGCAACGGAGGCGCCCTCACGCCCCAAGCCGCCGCAGGAGACGCCCTGGGCGTCAGAAGTCGCAAGCCGATTTCCGGCCATCGTAGGCGCGGGCTTGCGGACGGCGAGTAATGGTTAGCTCGCCGTCCGATAAGGACCAGGCGCGAGTCGACGGCGCGTAGTGTTCCACGCTCGCCTCAAAGAGATGTCAGCAAAATTGACGGGGTCCATTAGGGCCCATGCCTGTCTGGGTCGCGGATAAATTTGAAAAAGAGTTACCGCGGCCCTGGATCAAGCAACTGAAGGAACACGGGTGGGGTTTTAGTCAGTAAAAGTCTGACACGCCCGCCCGCATCACCCAGAGCGGGAGAAGTCATTGGATGATTACACACCCAAAAAAAAAACCGATGCATTTGATAATATTCCAAAAATCGCATAACAAGCTCATTTGTCCAATCCATTTTGGCGCGAACAAGCTGTAAACAAAATTCATAAATACTTATACACGTCCGGCCGCTGTCGTGCACTGCACCACAGAGAACTTGTTATATACGGAAACACCGCACACTACTGAGCGAGCGATGTGTGGCCGGTAAACGAACATATTCGCCATATTCGCAATCCTTTGATATGTTGCTAAAAACCGACAGCCAGGCGGATACGGGTGTTCGGGTATTTGGCGTATTCGTCTTGGTCGTGAGAATAGGCAAATATAGACGAATAGAGCTACTTCACATCGTCCTATTTGGGCGAATAAGACAAATACGCGAACACGAATAGCGATGTTGATGTGCCACCATCATAAATATCGATGTATAAAGGCTGAGCTGAGGATTAAAGAATAGTAAAGCGTATTTAAAGAGGAGATCACCATGTAGGTCCGTGATTAACTAAATACCTATTCAAAAAAGCCTGCAGTGATGTGGATTTGTCTTATGGTATAACATACATCTTTCCTCTAGGAAATAATTATTCCGAGAAAATGGATGCAATATCGTTTCCAACAACTATTTGACAAATTAACATATTTTTCTGGATACCAGAGATTTAATTAAAGCTTATCTAATTTCTAATAATTGTTGCTCGACAACGTGCTCGACAACGCGCCAAAGGCCCGCAGCCCTTATCAGGTCATCGATCAAACTTGTGGGAAGTTGACCAACATTTGCCTTTCGGCCCCATCGGCCATCTGTGCCCTGCCCACTGCCACTTAAGTGAAGCTATTCTTCACACTATGTCGGTTACCTTTTTTCTACTGCAGATCTCTATATGAATCACATCACGCCTGTATTCGCCGAATGTTTAGCAGAGGTGCACCTATGAACACCAACGTTTTGCCACTTATGCTAAAATATTATATTCCTTACTCGCAGCCAGTTATAACAATCGCTTAAGTTAAAATGTTTTTTATTTATATATTTTTAGTTTTAAATGATTTTATTTCTGTAAGTTTGTACAAACACTTTTACATGTCGATAATATTTTTAAAACTAGGTGAGGTCGGCGTTTCCTATCTGACTACTCTGAGAAAAAATGCCGAAACAAACTCAGAGGTCACAGTCTCTTTTAAAGTCCAGACAAAATCTTGGTTAGATCATGTGAAGACCATGTAGGTTGATGTCTGAAATGGTGTTTTGGGGAAAAACCAGCCAGATTGAGTGGAGCTATCCAGTCAGAGCACGCATTTGACAATAATTTTGGTAGGTACCTTTAATTACCATTAAAATCATTTATAGCCAAAATACATCTCATGACGATTCCAATAAGCCAAAACACGACTAGAATGCATTGTTTTGTTTTGGAGTTCCAGTGCCTACTACTACCTATTCCGGCTTCATCATCAGATCAGTTCGATGGTACCATTTTCATCAGTACTATTTTATTTATAAGTATTTGCTTCATCATAGTTGGTTAACTATTCGAAATGTCATAAACCCGTGACATACTTAGCGTTTAGTTCGGTTAACTATTATTTATATCTAATAATACTTAGTATTAAGGAGTTCCAGTGGCCATCTGTGGTCTCCTTCATGAGTTCCACTTCACCAAATGATACTTTCTGAGTGGAAATGATTGCATTGTTGATGAAAATACCAAAATCGCTAAATATTTGCCTATAATATTTGAGGAGTTCCCTTGTTTCTCAGGATCCCATCATCAGATCCTGAACTTATGACCATAAGACCACCTGGAAAGTATAATCTTTCAAACAAAAGAAGAATTTTCTAAATCGGTCCAGGCGTCTTTGAGTAATCGGGGAACATACATATAAAAAGTGGCCTATGGTCATGAGTGTATGTTGGTATTTTCATTAACAATGCATCATATTTTGATCTGCAGTCAGAAAGTTTCTTTTGGTGAAAATAAACTGATACATAAGATCACAGATGGCCACTGGCATTCCATAATACTAAGTATGTATAAAATATATCTAATAGTTAACCGACTATGATGAGACAATACTATAATTATAAATAAATGGTACTGGTGATAATGGTACCATCGAACTGATCTGATGATCCGGTGGGTTCCCGCATTATCGAGGCGGGCGGGGGGTCTCAGTAACCGTGGCTTGGTCACCCACGATGCGAAGAGATGATGATGATGATGATGCGAAGAGGAACCCGAGGAGGGGCCGCTCGTCAGTGTATTTGCCGATAAGCCGACGACGACATAGCGGCCAACATGTTAGTATGGGGCCGCCCATACCCATAAGATATCGCGGCTGAGGGTTAGAGGCCGCGGCGGGAGAGGAGTGCCGGTATTGCGGTGCGCCGTTCTCCCTACCTTCCGCGGCCTGGACGAGGTCGCCACAGTCTGATGGCGGACGCGGTCAGGCCGCAGGAGAGGAGTAGTGTCGGTATAGCTTTGCCCACTCTCCCTTTCCTCTGCGGCCGAAAAAATGGTAGGTGACGGGGCCATTGACCTTGACCCGTCACAAGGGGAACAAGGGTGCCAAACACGGGGTCGTCTGGTTTGTTCCCTGAGGTGGTCATGGCGCACAGTGTGTACTCTTCAGTTTTAGTGGGTTGGAATCCCACACAACCGCGCATGAGAATTTATAAACGAAAAAAAAAGAGCCGAAAGATAGGCACTGGAACGCCAAAATCGAAAAATGGATCCTAGTCGTTTTTGGGCTTATTGGAATCGTCATGAGATTTACTTTGGCTATAAATGATTTTAAGATACCTACCAAAACTAAAAAGAGATAAATAAAAAACCTTTTTAACAAAAAAATCAAACCGACTTCCAAAACAAAACACTACACACTGTTTGGAAGTTGGTGTGTATTTTTATCCCCAAAACGGAACGGAGACGGTATATGCATTTCGGGTGAGAGGATATTTGTTTGTGCAAATCCATGTTACCATTTGCTGCAGCGCCCCCTGGGCCTGCAGTCTCGACATAGATAGCGATCGTTATCTCGTAACGATCGGTCGCTAAGTCCTAACGATCGGAAGATAACGATTTTTGGTAGTCTCGACAGTCAAAGCTATCGATTTTTGACGTTTGTCATCGCAAACTTATCGTATATTGTCGCTAAGTTAACGATTTATCGGTATGATATCGAATTTCCTAGCGAGCATTTTTGACAGCCCGATAAGTGTCGTAACGATCGTTATCATTGGTTTTTGAGGTTACAAAAACAATAAATAAATAATAATTAGAGTAATATGGCTGTATAGTATTAAGCGTGGGCTTTGGTCGTGCTAGAAAACAGACTCGATATAATAATGAGGCAGAAAAATGCACGAAACCGGCGTGAAGGTGAAAATCCTTTGGATTTAGAGGATGGCCAATTTATCTATCTTTACCGAATAAACAAGGACGTTTCGTGAGCTCGTTGGTGAACTTCGCCCAACTATTCAAAGATGAGGGCCTTACGGACTTTCTGTAGAGTTTCAAGTGAGTGTCTATGCGTTGGGTACTTAATGTGCCTAAATAATAGTTCTATTATTTTTTCTAATATCCAAGATGTAATGTAATTTTCTTCATAATAGTCAAGTGGGTGCTAACAACTACATATTGGCTTGCAGTGGGGCTGCAGCATAAGCTAAAAGTTAGTTAGCCGATTAGTACATGCTGTAACTTTGGCTATCAATGAAAACCTTTTAAGATGATACGTTAAATTTCCCATGATCCAAGAAGAATGGTGTGCAGTTAAAGGGAAGTTTAGAAATGCTCCACAGCCATAGACTGCACACTACCCACTGCCCACCACTCAGAGACTGCACACATAAAAAAATTATCAATGGGGACCACCGTACATGGCTGCTTGGTAACTAATAATAAATGTTCATTATAATCTGCTGAAAGTACATTCTATGTTTTATCTTTTAGGTGATGATATATATCCTCTGAAACCATGGTTGATGACTCCTTTAAAAAATCCATACCCAGGGAAACCGGAGTATCAATAGACAAATACTCATTGTTCAGTCAGGAATGTCGTTGAAAGATGCTTTGGTGTGTTGAAGTCTATTTTTAGGTGTCTGTCTCACCAACGCATAAATACACATGTATAAAATATAAATTACATGAACCAGAAGCCACCACACCCACTCTCATGAAGATGGCCTAGAAGTAACAGGTACCTAATCAAATGATTTATTTTAAGGTTTTATTATATTATATTTGTATATTTGCATAACATATAATTTTCCCTAGATCTTTATACCTATTTCATTAGCATCTCCATTAATTTGACCCAAAGGTGATATATAATGGCTTATAGCATCAAGTCCGACTTATGCCGTTGTGTATCATTGTATGAATACTCCTAAAATCTTGTTTTTGTTATACAGGACTTGTGTGGTGCATTGAGTGAGCTGTTGCAGAGTGCATAAGAAGACTCAATAATACTAGTTTTACATAATTTTATTTTATTGACCCTCTGTGATTTAAATAAAAAACATATAAAACCATTTATTATTTTTATTTACAAAAGATGTAAAACTATCCGCTATTGAATTTGCAGCCTATGCAAATAGCATCCACGCCTCGGCTTGTACCTTGCCTGCCTCTGGCAGCGTCTGATTGCACTTGAGTTGCAGCTGCCACCATCTGTAAAAAAATTAGATGTACTAAAAATGTCTTTTAATGCTCTAGTGTGCTAGTGATTCTAATAATAAAAAAGGAAATGGCATAGTATCCGGGCAGTCTGTGCCAAATGTGTACTCTACACTAATTAAGGATGTTATGCATCTCTCCACTGCAGTCAAAGAAGCAGTGATGACGCCTCGGTTGCCAGTTTGAATGATTTGTTTTTATAATTATGCTGCCTTAGTGCAGGCGCAGCATTTTAAGTCTATCCAAACCTGTAATTAGGATACCTATTGTATTCTATTAAATATAAATAAAACTGACGTGGCTTGTACTTACATATAAAATTGATATTTAACGTCATGCCCTGCTCGGGGGACTTATTGGATCCGTTTGGGAGTTTGTTGAGTTCCTCGGGAACCTCCTTCCAGCATGTTTCAAAATTTGCCCGTGTGGAGATATGGACGGGTTTCTAAAGTTGCCAAATGCGCATCAATATGTCCCGAAGTACGCCTGAAACATTTAAGATATTCATTAAGTAAACACAAACTACTTCGAACATATGCAAAGTATTCAATTTAGTACCAAAAATAGGAATCGTAAATTGTTGTAGGTTGTTATTACCTGACGCTCACGCTGCTTGCTAGCACTCGGGCTAGGGCCTGCGCCTGTGTCACTGTCCTCCACTATAGAAATACGTTCTTTTCCAGTTTTTAATCAATTCTGTCTCATTGTCGTATTTTGTGTACAAACAAACTTGACAATTGACATTGACAGTTTGTTTCCCATGTTCAACGTCTGTGTTGCAAGGAAGCGAACTATTTTCTTCTTTGTTATGCGTATTTTTAAAAACGGCATAAGCTACTTACAAGTTTCGCTGCAAAAAATTGTTAACATGATAAGGTTTACCTATCTTCTGCACAATTTTCAAAGAAAAATCGTTTTTTTTTTAATATTTTTTCTACCAATTTTCCCTATGATACAAGGATTTTTTTCAACTGTCATAATTTTTCAAAAAAATCACCGCACTATGAATACGAACATCGCTAGCCTACCGACAACGTTAAGTCAATATAGTGACAGATTTTGCACGCTAACTCGGCTGTCGAGACTTGCGTTTATCGTTAGCGTCGTTACGGCAAGCGTATTTTGTCGGTAAGAGATAACGATCGTTACTTAACGTAGCGATCGCAAACTATGTCGAGACTGCAGGCCCTGGTGAGTTGTCACCGTAACACGTATCTAAGAACATGCAGCAATCAAACCCGAACCCATAACTGAAAACTGCATCAATATCCGACTAGTAGTATTTTTGTTAAAAAGTTTTTTATACTATAAAAACTGTTTTTATTTTTGACCTTTTAGTTTTGGCACAAAATGAGTAAGTTCTATAGTATGGTACCTATATTTTACAAAAAAATTATTTCTTATTTAGCAATCGGTTGAAAACCTTTAGCAGATTTTTTGTGCGGACATTGTCTTGTGAGGTTCAATATTCAAGCGAAGAATCTGCGCTGAATCTGTGTCTCTAAATTGTTTACACTTTATTCAGTACAGTCCCATATCTATATGGTGACATTTGAGTCTTTTCATGGTTAATGGTTCTCTTAGAAATATGGCTAAGGTGTAAATATCTGTCGTTATTCGATGTTTATATGACTGTATCCTATGTTCTATTTCCTCTTTCACTGTTTTGATTTCTAGATGCCATAGATATAATTTTACATTGCTATGGTAGATGCTTATGTATTTTTGAGGTCTTCATGAACCAGGAACATTCGATATAATTCTAAAAGCTTTATTTTGGAATCGCTGAAGTATTTCCACATTTGAGTTCCACGCAGAGCCCCACAGCTCGACTCCGTATGTCCATACAGGCTTTAACACTGCTTTGTATCTACAAAGCAGTGTTAAGTACTTTGTTCTCCAGTGACACAGGTGATGCACCTCCCAAGAGCCAGTTCAGTTTTTGGAGCAGGATGTTAAACTCGTCCCGTTTTTTTTTCTATGTGGCATCTCCACGTCTGTTTCCTGTAGAGATGCATGCCGAAGTACTTAGCCGTTGTCCCGTGTGGAAGTGTGTCGTCTCGGAGTTTAACAGGTGGGCAGTCATCCATTCTGATTTGCTAGCGCTAGCTTCAATATTGCATTCACTCCGCCACTTATAGACTTTGTCGAGATGATTTTGTAGTGTAAGTGAGGTCATGTGGGGGTTTTTGTTGTTTCACAAGGCAGCCGTATCCATCAGCAAAGGTGGCGGAGAGAATTTCCTCTGGTGTTGGTAAGTCTGTTATGTGTATAAGGGAGAGAATTGGACTCAATACGGACCCTTGGGATACGCGAGACTGTAGAAACTATTATGTAGTATAATTCACATATTGTAGAATTTCGAGAGTGAAAAATATGAATACTCTGTCTCGACAAAGTAACAGAAATCCTTTAGATATTTTCTAAATATGTTTTTTATTTTCTTATTTCAGATCCTTCAGGGTGGTACAGCCAGTAACAAGCACACTTGAAAAAGATGCCGTAATTTCGTATTTCAGACAAATACAGACCCAGACAGTAAGTAATTTAATTTAAATATTATTGCAGCTGGCCACACATCGCGTCACGAGAATATAACTAAATATGTAACGGAAAAACCTTGGGGTTTTAATATCGAATAGAGATATTGCGTAACGCATGGATAGAATTAGAATATTATTGCGGCTGGCAATAATATTTAAACTATTTACTTTATTACAAAACTTGTTTTTAACAGGTAGTTGAATTTTAATTACACCCCAAAATTTAAAATTAAGATACTCCTTTCATATCTTCACCGATATCAAAATGAAGATTTAACCCGAATACAATTCCATTTACGAAACAATAAAGCTAAGTAAATAAAATAATTTAATAATGGAAACTTTAAAGTGTCAATAAGGAAAATTTTGAAACTGCTGAATACACAGATGTATATAACTTTACATGAAATTAATATCTATACTAATAATATTATAAATGTGAAAGGAGCTCTGCATGTCTGTCTGTTTTTTTACCTTTTCACGTCTTAACGGCTGAACGAATTTAGATGAAACTTGGCACCATGTCCGGATTAGGCCATAGAATACCTTTTATCCCAGGAGTGTTCCATGGAATGTTTTTGGGCATTCACGCCGGCGAAACCGATGGCAGAAGCTAATGGAAAATAAAACAGTACACTCTTTGTTATGTTTTCTTATTTGATGAAAAACAAAGGCTGAGATAACAACCTAAAAACTTTTAACAAAAAAATCAACCCGACATCCAAAACAAAACACTGCAAAGCGAAAAATCACTTTCTTTTACGAAGTCGGTGTCTTTGGTACCTGTTGTTTTCTGACACCGAATTCGGAAAAGAAAGTTATTTTCGCCTACCTTCCGGGTTCATCATCAGATCAGTTCGATAGTACCATTTTCATCAGTACCATTTATTTATATGTATTTGCTTCATCGTAGACGGTTAACTATTCGAAATATCTTATATCCCTGACATAGTTCCAGTGGCCATCTGTGGTCTTCTTCATCAGTTAACAGCGATATGTACGCCTATAATATTTGAGGAGTTCCCTCAATTTTGCCAGGATCTCATCATCAGATCCTGACCTGATGAACATGTTACCACCTGGGAAGTATACCCAAACAAAACAAACACAACAAAAAAAATCCATATCGGCCCAGGCGTCTTTGATTAATCGGGTAAGACAAATTAAAAAAGATGCCGGCGAATTGAGGACCTCCTCCTTTTTTTGAAGTCGGTTAAAAAATAGATAAATTTTAGAAATTTGCGACAAGAAAAGTATAGCTAAGCTAGGTTTTTTAAAAGCTTATATTTCACCTACTACATGCTTTTTCCCACAGATAATGGGACCAAATATCCACTCATCCCTGGACACAAAACTCCACGAGATGGTTCACACTGCAAAACGCGGGAAGGCATCAAAGGGGTACTGATTTCACGTCGGGGGAGAAACACGAAGCAAGGAGGAGGATGAAATATTTAGCTTAGCCAGCAATCTCATATAATTTACTTGGGGTCATCGCAACGCCCCCTCACAGTCATTGTATCCTGATAGCTACAACCTAAGGGTCTTTAAGTCAAGAATGAATAAGTTACTTCTAGGCAAGCGTACTTCAACGTCAACTACATCATCGCTTGCCATCAGGTGAGATAATGGCTAAACGCGAGCCTATTGTTAAAAAAAAAGGTTTTTCTTTACCAGATAATATTGTTCCAACCCAAATAATAATTTGTTGAAAGCCGGACAAGTGTGACTTTTTCAAAATTCATATGTACTTTCTAAGTTTATCTTGGACATCAAAGGCAACGTTGAAGGAAAATATAGTGGGGAAACCTGGACTTATATAGTTAAATGTAAGTCTGAAATAACCAATTGAGAGGAAGTGTGGGGTTCCCAGATGCGGCTTAATTAACTCACAGATCAGAGGTCCACACCCTCATACGAAAAGGGATGAATATTGTTTTATTATATTATCACCCAAAGCTGCGGGTCGCCGTTAATGAACACTTAACAATGAAAAATTTGCAATATTTACTTACACGGTTTATCTCCATTATTTGTCACATTGCTTACGGTGACGAGTATCTTACGGCCAGTTCGGCTCGACTTCTCACAAGGGTTAGCAGCGCTTTGGAGATCATAAACTGACATCAAAATATCGAACAAGTAAGTAAATAAATTCCTCCTTTATTTTAAGTTGGTAATAGAAGTATAAACAAGAGTGAAAATTGAGAGCAGAAGCAGAATATTCTTTTCAAAGTTTTGTTAAGCGCTTGGTATTTTAACAGGCTATTTTAATAGGCATAATAAAAAAAAAAAAATTTAAACAAGCTTTTACATTTAAAATAGCATTATCACGAGAAAAAATGTGTGTGCAAAATTTCAGCTCAATCGAACACCGGGAAGTGGGTCACTTTTAACTTGCAAACTTTTATTACAAACACACAAATTAAACAAAAGCTTGTAATTCATTTATTCATGTAATATTTTTTTTTTCAAAACGTCCAAAAAATTATTGAGAGCTTTTCTTTTGATTTTTTTTCAAACTTCAAGCTCGAACCACCTCTGCACCTCATCTATAGTCTAATTTCAAGCGATTTTTTTTATTAAATTGTACGATTTTATTTTTAGGCATATATTTAAACAAGCGTTAAATGAAAATTTATTTAAGTTTCATAAATCATGATCAAGTTTAATACCTATTAGCGCGATGATTGCAAAATATTTATAGACTGGCTGTGCCCACGGCTTCGCTCCCGTTAACTGCCTATCCTACCCTATTTACCTAGACCTACCTACCTTACACCTTCCTACCTACCTAGATCGAACGTTCTCTGCACAGGATACTATTTACTCTAGGGCGAAGAAAAGCAACTTGATACAAAAAAGTAAGGACAGATTTGCTGCGCGCCATCTACTAGCACTCCAGAACACCACACCGAAACGAAAACATAAAAAGAAACAATTTTTTAAAAAAATACTACTGACTTACAAATAATAATAATAATCTCAGTACCAGGCAGCCTTAGAGTCTGGTTCACTACACAAGTTCCTTACAACAGGAATAACCCACCTGCTCCACAAGTCTGGTAGCACCGCGGAACCCAAAAATTATACATGTTTACCAACGGGCTATAAGGTTCTTACATTCATTTTGAGAGTTAAAATTAATAAACACGTCGACGATAACTCGATCATGTCGGTCTCTCAGAATGGATGTAGGAACGGCTGCGGTACTAATCATTTGCACTCAGATAGTAACATTTGTTCGGTCTATAAGGTTCTTACATTCATTTTAAGAGTTAAAATTAATAAACACGTCGACGATAACTCGATCATGTCGGTCTCTCAGAATGGATGTAGGAACGCTGCGGTACTAATCATTTGCACTCAGATAGTAACATTTGTTCGGTCTATAAGGTTCTTACATTCATTTTAAGAGTTAAAATTAATAAACACGTCGACGATAACTCGATCATGTCGGTCTCTCAGAATGGATGTAGGAACGGCTGCGGTACTAATCATTTGCACTCAGATAGTAACATTTGTTCGGTCTATAAGGTTCTTACATTCATTTTAAGAGTTAAAATTAATAAACACGTCGACGATAACTCGATCATGTCGGTCTCTCAGAATGGATGTAGGAACGGCTGCGGTACTAATCATTTGCACTCAGATAGTAACATTTGTTCGGTCTATAAGGTTCTTACATTCATTTTAAGAGTTAAAATTAATAAACACGTCGACGATAACTCGATCATGTCGGTCTCTCAGAATGGATGTAGGAACGGCTGCGGTACTAATCATTTGCACTCAGATAGTAACATTTGTTCGGTCTATAAGGTTCTTACATTCATTTTAAGAGTTAAAATTAATAAACACGTCGACGATAACTCGATCATGTCGGTCTCTCAGAATGGATGTAGGAACGGCTGCGGTACTAATCATTTGCACTCAGATAGTAACATTTGTTCGGTCTATAAGGTTCTTACATTCATTTTAAGAGTTAAAATTAATAAACACGTCGACGATAACTCGATCATGTCGGTCTCTCAGAATGGATGTAGGAACGGCTGCGGTACTAATCATTTGCACTCAGATAGTAACATTTGTTCGGTCTATAAGGTTCTTACATTCATTTTAAGAGTTAAAATTAATAAACACGTCGACGATAACTCGATCATGTCGGTCTCTCAGAATGGATGTAGGAACGGCTGCGGTACTAATCATTTGCACTCAGATAGTAACATTTGTTCGGTCTATAAGGTTCTTACATTCATTTTAAGAGTTAAAATTAATAAACACGTCGACGATAACTCGATCATGTCGGTCTCTCAGAATGGATGTAGGAACGGCTGCGGTACTAATCATTTGCACTCAGATAGTAACATTTGTTCGGTCTATAAGGTTCTTACATTCATTTTAAGAGTTAAAATTAATAAACACGTCGACGATAACTCGATCATGTCGGTCTCTCAGAATGGATGTAGGAACGGCCGTGGTACTAATCATTTGTACTCAGATAGTAACATTTGGTGAAGTAGAACTGGTGAAGAAGACCCCAGATGGCCAATGTAACTCCTAAATGCTAAGTATGTCACGGGTCTACGATATCTCGAATAGTTAGACGACAATGATGGAGCAAATACTTATAAATAAATAGTACTGATGAAAATGGTACCATCGAACTGATCTGATGCTGAAACCGGCAGGTAGGCACTGGAACGCCGAAATATAACAATGTATCCTAGTCGTGTTTGGGCTTATTGGAATCGTCATGAGATGTACTTTGGCTATATATGTTTTTTTATGGCAGTTGGAGGTACCAACCAAAACTAAAAAGAGATAAATAAAAAAAAACATACAAAGAAAACAAACCGACTTCCAAAAAAAAACACCACAAATTGAAAAATGACTTTCTTTTCCGAAGTCGGTGTCGAAACACGAAAAACAATAGGTGCCAAAGACAACGACTTCGGAAAATGTCTTTGGTAGGTACAAATTGTTTTCGTTATGGACACCGACTTCCAGAAATAAAGTTATATTTCAATTTGTAACACGTGTTTTTATTTGGAACACGGTAGTAGGTATATTTTTGTAAAAAAGTATTTTTAATTTTCACTTTTTTGTTGTACCTAATAGGCAAGTTCTTTAGTACCTAAGGTACCTATAATGCCAGAATAGATTACTCAAATATCATGAAACTGGCACATAACCGGTGAAATGAGGGTGTACCAAGGTGAACTGTACACATCTGCGTACACCTTTAGAGCGTACTGGCGTGATGTTATGTTTTGAAATGGTATAAACAATAAACAGATATGCGATTGCAGCAATCCCGAGAGATTTGCCGTCATTTATTGAAGAGTTCTATTGTATATCGCCGAAGTTCAACACCAGATCTTCACCAAATTAAAATGGGACCAACTTGGGAACATAAACTTTCAAACATAAAAATATTTTTTAAAATTGGTCCACAATTGACGGAGATATCGGTGAACATAATACTCAATGCCATCTATCGAATATGGAGTTCAACAGTCCGAATATCTGAATTGCGTATGTTGCGACGATATTTTACTTCTTGAACACTTTAAATTCATCTAACTTATGATAGGCTGAACCGATTGCGATGAAACAAAAACTAAGTAATACTTCAAGATACGCATAATTTTTATATATAAAAGTTATCTACATTGGTTTCCTACATTTTACGTGATGCGTGCACAACTAAACAGACAAACAGACAAAAATTTAAAAAATGCTGGCAATGGGTTCTGTTGGTTATCCTTTAACACACTGGCTATTTTTTTTTTATATCTTCAATATACAAAAACGACTTTTCTACAGATTTATTATATGTATTGATTTCGGTCAGTCTTTACCTACCATTTAAATTATCTTCTTATATTCTTTATCTATCCGTGACATACTGCATGTTTTGTTTATTTTTCATCTTTTTGACCGCCGACGGAAAAAGAGGGGTGTTATAATTTTGATGTATGTTGCTGTGTATCTGTGTGTCTGCCGCATCATAGCTCCGAAACAGATGAACTGATTTTGATTTAACTAGTTTTTTTTTTGTTTGAAAGGTGACTTTATCGAGAGTATTGTTAGCTATGTTTTATTAAAATCGGTTCAACCGTTCAAATATATTAACTGCTGTAAACGTTTTGTCGGTGTTTTTTTATTTTTTATTTAATGTTTACTGTAGTCAGAATCATCATTCTCTTGCCAATATAATTTATTCAGGGACGCATAACATATGTTCTTTTTCTATACTTCGTTTTTACTCCAGCCGTTTAAGCAATACCAACTGTCACGGACTCCATTTCTCATTTATAGCCTAAGAATAACGCGAGTAACCACATCTTCGCTTACCATCAGGTGAGATAGTGGTCAAGCGCGAGCCTATTGTTAGTAATAAAAAAACCACACGTTGCGTTCAAACTTTATCCTCGGTACCATACTTGCTTTTCCACCGTAAAGAAAGTTCGTTAGTAGTGTTAGTGCTTTCAGTTGTAAAGTTTCCAGGGTATTTTAGTTTCAGTTCCAGCTGAGATACGAACCTTTTTGGTCTCGCACGGGGTTATTTTTTTATTATTGTTTGTGTTTTGCTTATCTCGTGTCTCCTGTGAGGGTCACAAATAAATATTTTTCTTACTTTCTTTCTTTATTTTCATTAATGATCATCTAGGAAATGAGACGGAAGGAGACTTATTAATAATATTGAGCGTTGTTTACATACGAACACTGCTTTATAATCGTAATGATGACTTATTATAAGTATAATATTATAGTTATACTTTGTGCCTCGTTCTCGAGATTAGTACCTGTAATTAATGATTATTATTTACATGTAGTATCGGCTACGGGAGGCCTGACTGGCCACTCTCTTGTCTCCAATCACTGTTTTAGAGTTTTTTTTTTCTTTCTCTGGCAGCTCTGTGTCGGCTGTCAACTTGTCATTCACGGTTTTAGTGCGTTGCTACTCAACACTTAGCTAAACTTTTAAATAAAAAGAACAGTTTTTAAAAGTTGGAAAATGCCAAAAAGGAAACATCATTGTCAACCGAGGAATAAGAGAGAATCAGGTGAAAAATGAAAAACCTGGAAACAATTTAAAACATGCTCGACTTAAACGAAGTAAAACAAAATAGTCTCAAGAGTCGACGTCATATTTAGACCCACAAGGTTTCCATTTTGATTGAATTGTACATATATCTACAACTATTTTACCAATCCTACGCCTTGTAGAGGGACGAGGTTTTTATTGAATTTAAAGGCGTCTGTTCTGTACGACGTATATTTAGAGACTGCTCACTTAAACTGAACATGTGTAACAACTTAGTCTAGGTACTTAATGTTACACACTACATCACCCTCCTTAAAAGAGAAAAAATAAAAAATAATCAAATACTTTTTTTTTTTTTTTTACCTTATTCCTTAAATGGTTTTGTACGGTTTTTATGTACCGTTTCTACATTACTATTTTTAATTATCTTAACATTAGGTCCTGCTTCTTCAATTACAACATACGGTCCATTATACAATCTGTCCATTTTATTAGTATCTTCATTCCTTACTAAAATTAAATCATCTTTCTTATAACTAATAGGGTTTTTATTTCTATCATAAATTTCCTTTCTTTTCATCTTACTATCTATTAACCTTTTTCTAGCATCCTTATGTGCTAACTGTAGTCTATATTTTAATTCTAACGCATAATTTTCTGCATTATACAATGGCTCTAAATCATCTCTTAACCTAGTTGGAATATTACATGGCTTACCGAATACGAGTTCATACGGTGTGTAGTTAGTTGAAGTGTGTATTGTAGTATTAAAACAAAAACACCAAAAGGGAAGCCAATGGCTCCAAGTGTCTGAATTTTCGTCACATTGGATACGTAAAAAGTTACGTAAATTTTTATGTGTATTTTCTAATGCACCTATGCTTTGGTGGTGGTAAGCAGTGGAGTTTATTTTATCTATTTCTAATAACTTACAAACTTCCGTCATGGTAGAAGACATGAACTCCGTACCACGATCAGTTGCGATTACTCTCGGTACGCCATACCTTAAAATAAAATTACTTACTAAAGACCTCGCTACGACAGCTGATTCCTTTGTTGGTATGGGGTAAGCTTCCACATATTTTGAAAGCTCGCACTGAAGGGTTAATATGTATTGGTTACCTTCATCATCTCTGTCTAGAGGTCCCACAAGATCTAGAAAGATCTTTTCAAATGCTGAATTCGCCGTGGTTGTTATCACCATAGGCTCCTTGTAACTGGGTGAATGTTTCATCACCTGACACTTAGTACACTTACTTACGTAATTTCTGACGTCACTTTCTATTCCTGGCCAGTAGTACTTACTTTTAATGTTGTTCACCATTCGTCGAACGCCGGCGTGTCCGCTCGAAGGCAATAAATGATAATCATTTAGTATGACTGTTATTTCGTCTCTATCGAGAATTCTCCTTACATTTCGTAAAATATGAATACGAGGTGGTCCGGACCACTCATTTCTACTATCTATTTCTTCACATAATTCTTTAATAAACATATCGTTATTCTTTTCTTTAATTATACAAACTTCTTTTACATTTATTTTCTTACAAAATTCACTTAATATATTCACAAATACGTCTCGCGTGAATTGTGACATATAATTAAGATTAATGTAAATAATTAATTGCTTTTCTATGTAAGCTAAACATTTCTCTTCTTTACTTATTAGTTTTTTCTCTCGAAGTCTATCTAACTCTTTACCTTCTATAAATTTTATTTCCACTGAGTCAATTGGCTTTTTTAATAGCTCCACGATTTTTGGTTGATCAGGCCTCAAATCGATGGGTTTACTAGAAAAATCCAGTGAACTTCCTTCCTCTTTTAATTCTTTTAATCTACTTTCCTCTTGTATTTTCTTACTCTGTGCTCGTGTTGTCACTAATATATTTTCATTAATTCGCTTCAAATCGTCCGAAGTTAAAGTTATTCTACTCAGTGCGTCTGCTATTACGTTATCTTTTCCTTTTATATAAACAATCTTATAGTCATATTCTTCTAGCTGTAACCTGAACTTCACTAATCTACTTGAGGGGTCTTTTATACTAAATAAATATATCAATGGCTTGTGGTCTGTCATGATTGTAAATTTTCTTCCAAATAAATATGGTCTAAAATACTTCACGCTCCATACTACTGATAATAACTCTTTTTGGATTGTTGGATAGTTTAGTTCTGCTTTGTTTAATGGTCTGCTCGCATATGCGATTGGTCTTAAGTCTTTATTGCATAAAACTGATCCTATAGATATACCTGATGCATCTGTTTGAAGTATAAATTCGTTTTCTGTTGAAAAATCTGGGTACTGTAAAATAGGTGGAGTCGTAAGTGCTCCTTTCAAGATATCAAAAGGAGTTTCACAATTTTCCGTCCATTCAAATTAAATGTTTTTCCTACAAAGTTTATTTAATGGAATAGTAATATCTGCAAAATGTGGGATAAACTTACGATAATAATTACACATAGCAACGAATCGTCGTACATCGTCTGAATTTTGTGGTTTTGTGTAATTTTGTATTGCCTTTACCTTCTCTGGATCTGGCAAAACACCTTTAGCAGTTACAATATGACCTAGGTATAATAGTTCCTTTTTACAAAAATTACATTTGTTTGGATTTATTTTTAGATTGACTTTCCTTAATCTTTCGAGTACTTTTATCAAATTTTGATTATGTATTTCTAGGTTTCTACCAATGATTATTAAATCATCCATATATGTTATGCATTTTTCAAAATTTAGTCCCGACATAGCAATTGACATGATACGCGAGAATGCACCTGGGCTTATTTTCAATCCCATCGGTAAGCGCGTCATCTGATACTGCCCAGAGCTTGTAGTGAAAGCTGTTACGTTCCTGCTATTTAATTCAAGGTCAACTTGATAATAACTTTGTGATAAATCTAAATGGCTGAAATAAGTGCAACCGGAAAGAGAGTCTAGTATTTCTGTAATGTTTGGAAGTGGGAACTTATCATCTTGAATTTTCTCATTTATTTTTCTATAATCGACAACTAATCTCCATTTCTTATTATTATTGTCGCTTTTCTTTGGAACGAGTAGTATAGGACTGTTCCATTCACTATTAGTTGGTTCTATTATTTCATCATCCAACATCTGCTTAATTTGTTTATCAATTTCCGATTTCGTAGACTGTGGTAGTCTGTATGGTTTCGTATAGATGGGCGTAGCACCTAGCTTTAAGTTAATTGATTGGTTCATAATACTAGTAGTACTCAGCTTATCACCTTCTAATTGGAAAACGTCTGCGTACTTGGCACAAATCTGTTCAATTGTTTTTTGTTCGTCTGGATGTAAATAATTCAGATTTAAAGTAGATAAAAGTCTTTTTGCGCGCTTTGCATCCATTTCTGTGCTGCTATATTGACAAATAATGTAATCTGTCAATTTTTCTAATTCGGGTTTAAAATATGGTAAACTAATATCTTCTTCAGATGTGTTTAAAATTTTAATAGGAATCTTCCCATTACTTGGTTGTACTATACTTCCTGCCAAAAATATGTTTTCCGATAATTGTTTTGGAATAACTACGTAATCATTTTGTGAATTTGACTGAACTGTTACAAAGTGAATTGATTCACTTCTACGTGGTAAATACAGATTTCTATAAGATCTACTATTCTGATACATTTGTATTAAAAACTCTTTGTCATTACTTTGTAATTTTAAAACATTGTTTAATAAATCAATGTTTGCATTATACATTCTAAGAAAGTCTAGACCAATAATTCCATCCGCCTGACATGGCATGTTATTTAATACATGGAACTTAAATGTAAACATCGCCGATTCTCGGTAAGTTGAATATGACTGTGTTTGTGAGCTGAACAATTGCAATGTCAAGTTAGCGATTTCAGTGGAACTAATATTACCACCAATGCCTTTGATTATTGTATCATTACTTTGTAATGTTATATAATGTGGTATTTTATTTTTAGCTATGACTGATAATGTTGCCCCTGTATCTACCAAAAATGAACATAACTTATTACCTATTTTAAATTTAACGCAGTCTAGTCCCTGGCATGTTAAAATTTTATGCTCGAAAAAACGTATTTTGGCTACCCGACTCACGGTTTTCTGTCGCAATTTCTTGCTGCTGTTGGTTTGCTCGTTGGTCAGCAACATATGCAGCTTGTTGTTGGTGGTCTCGACCATAAAATTGTCGATTTTGACCTCTAAAATCTCGTCCACGTCCGTAACTTGCCTGTGATTGAAATCTTGGGGTATTATTTCCTCGTCCTCGATTGTAGTAATTATTACTTCGTCCTCTGTAGTTTGAAGTATTGGCACGTCCACGATAGGAATAATTATTATTACCTTGATTGTAGTTACTTCGATTGTAGAACCCACGGGCACGATTATTTTGCCATCTTCCTCTGCCCCTTGGCTTACCTCTTAAATGCATTACCGCTTGCTGGGCCGACTGGTCTGGCTCCTCATCCTGTGCTGCACGAATGGCGTCCTTCAGCTGTTGGTAATCGCGAGCCGCGATGATTGTACTGAGTCTTCTATTGCGAAGGCCATCTGAAAACCGTTTTATTGCATATTTTTCATTTATCGGTTGTAAAACGTCACTCGTTGCTTCGTTATCGTTAGATTGAGAAATAGTTAAATTAATAAAAAGCTCTTCTAACTTATTACCAAACTCTGCTATACTCAAGTCATTCTGTGATAATTTATTCATTTGCATGAGTATAGAATTTGCTGACTTTTTTGTTAAAAGAAATGATTTTATATCTGTTATTAAATTATTCATACTAGAATAATCTGTCTTTAATTTCGCTAGTTTTGTTAGTCGAGTTTTAAGCACAAAAGTAATTAGTAGTTTCTTATCTACCGCTGAAGTTAAACAAGAATCATACATTTCCATACCTTGTATAATTTTTTCCGTGGTCTCCTCGTTACCATCCATCACAGGGATAAGTGAATTTGCCGTTTTTAAATCGAAACTTGCCATGTTGTCTGATGATTTAGACTCACTGTAACTTAATATTTTTATATAAGTTTCTTCTATAGATTTACACAGATTATCAATCAATAACCCTGAATATTCAGTAGTTAAGTGTTTTAGTTCTAATTCCTTAACACATATTTTATAAGAGTTATATATTTCTTTTGCTTTTCTTATTTTGCTTAGACCTAATTCTCGCAATCTTTTCTCTGGACCTAATTTCCTTAGGCTTACTCTGATATAATCTAACTTTGAGTATATATTGTTAAACTGTATTTCCATAAATCACTATCTTATTACTAAAATCATTTAAAATTAATCACTTAAAGTTCTTAAAATGTTCACATTTTCGTAGACAAAACGCAGTTATTTTAGGGTTATCTTAGCTCTTTTTTTTTTTTTTTCACACTAAATGCACTTTATTATTTATGCATTTTTCACTTTTGCACTTTTGCTTATTCACTCGCATTGGCATTGGCACTCTTTCACTCCGTTGAATAATCTTTCTAAACTTCCTCCTCAGCTGGGCGGCCTCGTCCTCGGACCGACATCCGTTCTTGCATTCGCTTGATAAAATCCGCCTGCATGCCGTTTTGTATCCCTGTACGTACCCACTCACTGTGGCATCTCCTGTATTGGGCGTATAGCACGTACAAGACAGCTCCAGCACAAACAGCAACCATCACCCCCAGTAGGATATTACTCGTTCTAAAGTGTGAAGAGACATCAGCACCTCCATTATTTTCACTGCCGTGTTGTGTAATGATGGTTTCCTTGTTTTCACATAAACACTTACTGCACTCTTTTCCCATTATTTTTAATTTAAAATGTCTGAACAAGCCGAGTATTTTTAACTCAACTGTTGTGTATTTTTCTTATAATGCAATCCAATGCACGGTGGCCGGTGGCCGACGCGACGCGGTCACACGGTTAAAAACGCTGACACCGTCACATTGTTTCGTCGCGACGTAATCCAACACCGTGCCTCTGGCAGGGTCGCCATGTAGAGGGACGAGGTTTTTATTGAATTTAAAGGCGTCTGTTCTGTACGACGTATATTTAGAGACTGCTCACTTAAACTGAACATGTGTAACAACTTAGTCTAGGTACTTAATGTTACACACTACAGCCTTAAAATTGCATCTCAACAAATAACGCACTTCGGACAAGCCATCGGGCTGTCTCACCGTATACTTACGAGATCATCATAATTTAATTATTTTACCTAACGAATGTATCCGAGCAGATCATCAGACTGTCTCAAAACATTCAATAATTATCAAACGAATAATGCATTTCGGGCAAGCCATCGGGCTGTCTCACCGCATACTTACGAGATCATCAAATATAATTTAATTATTTTACCTAACGAATGTACTCGATCAGATCATTGGACTGTTTCACAACATTCAATAATTCACTGGTTTCGTTCAATTCTTTGGAATTGCTACACCCACCAGATTGCATAACTCGGTTATCAACCGGCAGTAAAACAATGGTTTGTAATCATTCCAGGCAAAGTCCTAGACGACGACGCCACAAATGAAATGGAAACAATTAAAGTCGAATACGACCAAGGAAATACCAAAATAACCACGAACACTAGTGATCTCCCTCACTATTCCAGCCCGGAAACACACAGACGTTCTCAAAATTCATGGGGTTGACCCAACATTAATAATAAAAAATAATAAATCATAAAAATATTTATTTCTCTTCCACAAAGGTTTCTTATAAACTATTACATAATGGTGCAATATTACTTGGTAAATCCTTTGTGGGAGACTGGCATCTGCACTAGGAAATCCTGTCACACAGATTACCAGGCCCCCAACAGAACTGTGATTATTAGTCAATTTGATTACAATTATTGATACCTTTGGCAAAGTACACGGAAAAGAATGGAATACATATTATTTTTAAATTATTATTACATAATTACAATTTTTATATTAAAGTATTATTAAATTCATATATTCTTAGATTATTATTACATTAGTACAATTTTATATTAAAGTATTATTAAATTCATATATTCTTAGATTATTATTAATTAATTAATATTATACTATTAGAATTTTTATATTAAAGTATTTTTTTTTATTTTATTAGATTAATTATTAGGAAATGTTTAAATTCATACAATAATTAAACTAAATTGTTTTGTGTTGTGAAGTAATGGTGTGGTGTGGAGGTCGTTATTTTGTGGTGTGGGAGTCGTTATGGTGTGGTGTGGAGGTGAAAATAAAACTAAGATGGGACGATAAGAAGTCTTTCGGTTTCATCATATCCCAGGGTTAGTAACCAGGCTATAGCTGCCTTTTTGCATTGATTTGTGTTGAGACTATAAATGGACAATATATTATTAACTTTGTTATAGATAAAGGGTCCTAGGAAACAGTAAAACCTTTGTATAAATGATGAATGGCACCTTTTTGTAGACTCACATATCCTACCTCTTCGACGAGATACATTCCTAAGGGGGTCATAGAAGGTGTCGGTATGCTGTTTAAGAATTGTGCCCAATAGAAACAGTTGTCTAACTGTAAGTACTTCACATTCATGGTATAGAGATTTCGTGGGGAACAAAAATGGTCTAAAAGTGCTCACTTTGAGAATAGCTCGTTGTGCAATTTTTACACATTTAATATTAGTGGCTGGGGCTCCCCCCCAAGAAGTTATGCAGTACGAGATTAAGCTCTGACACAATGCGTAATAAATTTGCTTTACTAGTCTGGGTTCGGCGACACGTCTGAGAGTTTTAAAGACTGTAATAAGTTTCCGGATCCTTCCGCTAAGAAGCGCAAAATGCTCTGCAAAGTCTAAGTGCGAATCCAGAGTTACACCAAGGTATTTGATGCGATCAGTTTGATCTAGTCGTCTGCAAAAGCACCCATTGGAATCGTAGACTCCGCAGTTATGAGCAACTAAGTAGAGGTCATCTGGCGGGTTACCTGCATCACGGATCGTAAAGGTCATGTATTTCGATTTATCAGCGTTAAGTGTCAATACATTGTCGACTAACCATTTGGAGACAAAATTAAGTGCATTTTGGGCAGCATCAAAGACCTCATTACAGGTTTTTCCGGCGATTAAAATAACAGTGTCGTCTGCATATGATACCGGAGTGCCATTTAGTGGCTTAAAAGAGCTCAGATCATTTAGATAGATCAAAAATAAGGTAGGCCCAAGTACGCTACCCTGTGGGACTCCGTAGGTGACCGGCAGGTCAGCACTCAAGTAGCCATCAACAGCCGTAGCTTGGCATCGATCAGATAAGTAGCTCCTAAAAAGGTCTAACTGAGTACCACGAATACCCATGGCTTCCAGCTTACGAAGCAGTATGGCGACAGAAACAGTATCAAATGCCTTCGCCAGGTCCAGAAAGACTGCTAAACATTTCTTACGTTCGTCCAAATTAGTTGCTATAAAGTTAGTAACAGTATGCACAGCATCAGAAGTGGACCTGGCCCGCTGAAAACCAAATTGACAGTCTGAAAGTAGTTTATTTTTTTCTAAATAATTTACCAGTCTAATATGTAACAATTTTTCAAATATTTTGGAAATAGCTGACAATAAAGAAATTGGCCTGTAATTCGAGACACGATCTCTGCCGCCACCCTTATAGATTGGGACAACAATGGACTTCTTCAAGGCTGTTGGAAAGACTCCGACCTTTTTGCAATGATTGAATAAAAATGTCAGCGGAGGTACCAAGATGTCCTTGAAGTCCTTAAGGAACTTATTCGATAGCTTATCCCAGCCAACTGCGCAGTTGTTTTTAAGAGTCATAATTACTCCGCTCAGTTCCTGATGATCAGTATCAAACAGTACAAAAGAGTTCATAGAATGAGAACATTGGTCATTGGTGCTACTGTCATTGCGCATGTCTCCAGCATTATGCTTTAGAATATTCTCCGCTAAAGTCTTGCCAACATTTACAAAATATTTATTTATTTCATTAATCGATGCATTTGGGGTTGGGGCTAAATTAAGTAAGTCTTTGGATGGTTGTTTAGTTTTAGCCGTGTGCGTTATATTTTTGATTGCCTGCCATATCTTTCTACTGTCATTTCCAGCATTCGTTATTTGTTCATTTTCATAAGCTGCTTTAACTTTTCTCAATAGAGCATTACAGAAATTTCTGTAGCGGTTGTATGTCGTCTTTAGAATATTATTATTGGGAGACTTTCGAACTTTGCTATGTAATTTGTCCCTGTTTCGCATGCAACGCAGAAGACCCGGGGTAATCCAAGGCTTAATTATTTTTTTACGCTTCGTCAATTCTACAGATTTTGTATTTTTAGTTATAGCTGAGGTCAGCGACTCTATAAAATAATTCATCGAAAAGTTAGGGTCCCGAGATGCATATATTGGGCCAAAGTCAATGTTTGCTAAATCTAATTTAAGTTGGTCAGAGTTGGTTTTTGTCATAGTTTGAATGGCATATTGTCGAGTTTGTTTTTTATGCAAGAAAAGCAAAACTGGTTTATGGTCCGTGAGACTGGCCTGGATGACAAGTGTGGTTGCAGAGTGTTGGGTTTTCAGTAAAACGTGATCAATACAATTGCCGCTAGCTTCACGAGTGACATAATAGTGAGATGGTAATAGAGAGTGGAAAGCTGCTAGATTTAGGTATTTATCTAGGTTTTTATGAGGCTTATCTGCGCTAATTGAAATATTAATGTCTCCCACTATGGCAATATTTTTAAATTGACTCAGATCTTGTAACGTGTCATTCATAGATGCAAGGAACTGATCAAGGTTTGCATAGGATGGAGAACGATACACGGCCAGAATGGCAGTATCCAAACCTACTTTAAGAAGAAGAGAGTTTGCTTCATTAAATGGCAGTTCTTCGACTGAGTATGTAATCTCATGCTTAATATAAATGACAACACCGTCATTTTGTAAAGGGTTTACACCTGTTGAACACATCTGATAACCTGGTAAAGTAGGAATAACCGACACATACGTCAACCAGCATTCCGTTAATATAATAACGTCAACGTTAAATTTGAGTCTTTGGAGTAAAACTTCTAGGCCATCAAAATTACAGTTAATGCTGCGAATATTCTGCGTTAATACTGAAAGAGATGACGAAACATTAGGAACTAATTGTCTGCAGTCCTCTACATTGCACTCGAAACTCTTAGACACACCATAATTATCCAGGTCATCGGATAACTCTTTTAAGTTATCGAATTGAGATAAATGAATATTACATACGCCAAAAGTGTTGGGCTATGTGTATTTTGGAATATATATAGGAAAAGATATTTATCACGAACCACAGAGTAGTGTCCAAGAGAGAGTTTGTGTTCATAAGTAAAGTATGAGTTAGTGTGTGAATGTGTAGGTGTGTACAATGATAAATTAAATCTAAGTTTAAAATTATTATATAACAAGATATGGCTAACTGAAAAATAAAACAGACAAATTACAAAGAAAAGAGCACTAATCAGGAAATGATGTACAAAACATAGTCTGATACCCATTTTCATCTTCGCTAGGTTTGCTTCACTTTCGATTTTAATTTTTGGGAAGTTTTCTCTCTTGCGAACAAAGACAACCGTGAGGTCCAACAAAAGGCGAAATCATGCTCTTTTGACAGTGCTCTAGCCAAAAAGAACAATTTCTGGGACTTCTGGGTAAGGGTTTCAGCGACAAAGACTGGTTTGATGGGACCTGGTAAACTAAAATGAGACGTGTTAAGTTTTCCCCCTTTCTGTTTGGTCTTGTTATAATTCTTCACGGCTGTTAACACCTTCTCCTTCATTACAACAGACGCAAATTCAGTTATTATCGGGTTCGATAAGTCTTTTGCGGTAATTCTGTAAATATCCCTTATGTCCGAGTCCTTGATATCAATACTAACTGATTTACCCAGGTTCTGAACAATGCCACAGAGTTCCGGTTTGGTTTCGGGTTTATTAGGCTTTGGGATATTGCGTATTTCAATACCTGATGCACGCGTTTTGCGTTCCAGGTTATCGACTTTCTTCTCCAATGTATCGATGTACTTTTCATCAGCTTTCCAAGCATCTTCTAAAGATTTGATGCGAGATAAAAACGAAATAAAAAAAAAATGGGACATCATCTCAACTGATTTTGTGAGCTCTGCATTCTGTTCTCGTAACCCATTTACACAACCAACTAGATCCTGGAAGCGCTTGTCTTGTTCATTTGACAGCGCCTCGAACATTTTCTGTATTGTTGACATAGAAATTACAGAATCGTCATCCTCTTCTTCGAGTGTGCTACCACCCTCGAACTTCCTTTTTTTACGGTCTGCGACACACAATTGTTGCCGATGCAAATCAGGATCAGAATCGCAATCGTGCAATTCATTCGACAAGACCAGTTCCGGTTTTTTTTATATGTGATTTCTCAACATCGGTAGCCTTGAAGTTCTCCTTTTCAATAAGTGGCGTTGGGTTACGTTTAGGCGGCATTATTCAGAATATATTGGCAAAAAATAAAAATAAAATATATATATATATATAAAAACAGCGACAATCAGGAGCGCAGCCGCACGCGTTAAAAACTAAAGCGGCAGGACGCTAGAAAAAATATAGGCAATAAGCAAAAACTACTTTTTGCGGATCGTCGGGCTCGAACTCGAACCACCAGTACGTGTGTGATCGGGATGCGGTTGTTTGCGCTACTCAGCCAAACGCGCCAGTGATGGTGTAGGCGAAATAGGCAAACAGTTGATGAGTATCGTGTATACGTGCAGTGTGCGGGACCCTGACTCTATAAGTACCCTCACTTTTTCGAGACACAGGTCATTCGGCACAACACCACACTTTTGTTCCAAAAACTGTTTCAATTATTTATACTTGATATGTTTATGTACACTTTTGTTTTGTCACTGGTTTATTGTTTACACATTTGTCAATACGATTTTAAATGTTTCGTGGTCGGGAATTGGTTTTTGACTTTTTTCTTAATTTAAAACATCGGGAGCACACAAAGCGCGACTGCCCGACACGACGGTTGGGCGGGGGGGGCAAACCTGAACTGAACCTGGAGGAACGGGACTTCTTCTTCGTTCTTCAAACAAATGCTCAACAAATTCACTGTGATCTTCCTGGATCAGCCTAAAGCGATGATCCCACAGGCTTGTTCGGCTCGAACGGACCAGCAAATGTACCGGACGGACGGGATCGCTGAAGCTCTGTATACGGGCGGTTGGTTGTAGTCTCCTGCCCCAGCGCGTTGACGCCCTGTACCTATAGTTCAGTTTCAAGAGTCCTGGAATGTTGATTGATGGCTGCTATGTGTTGAGAGGTTAAGGCTTCATACGTAGGAAATAAAAGACTTGATTCTTCATGACTATTTGAAGCGGTTCTAATTTTACTGCTAATTTGTAAATCTTAGAATATTTTATACTGTGACATTTTCATCTGATCGTTCTGGTCTTGATTTCGTAATTGAGATTTGAATTTAAAATTTAGAAGGTTTTGGTTGCAAAATTTGATGGACATATTTAGCCTTGATCTTTAAAGTATATTTCTATTCTACAAACTCTCTAAACTGTTATATTCATTATGTGAATGTGGTTAATAATCTTTTAAAATAATAAATTAATAGCCTGGACTCTTAAATGCACTTTTACTGCTAATTTAATCAATGTGCCCGTCCGGTACGTAGTGCATGAGCTGCTTCCGTCAAGCCTACAGCGTTGCGCGCGGCCAATGCGCGAACGCCAGCAGCACGCGCGGGTTCAGAACGCGCCTTCTTGTCCGTCTGCCTGAGACGCCACAGCCCAGCTCATATTTTTTTATTTATTCATTATAGGTTCGCGTTTGGCCACTATCTCGCCTGATGTTAAGTGATGATATGATCGAAGGTGGAGCACGTTGCCTAGAAGTAACCTATTTACTCTTGACTTGAAGATCCCTAGGTTGTAGCTATCAGGAAATAAGGACGCCGGCAGGGAATTCCACTCCTTAGCTGTACGCACAATAAAAGTATTTTCAAAACGCTTTGTGCGTATGGGTGGGATATCCACCATGTACCGATGGCACATTACCGTACGTCTTGTAGTCCGATGATGGAAAGGGCTAGGCGGAATCAAATTGTGCAGTTCCGTCGCTCACTCCCTGAAATGTAACCGATAAAAAACCGACAGGCTGGCAACTCGGCGTCGATGTTCGAGGCTCTGGAGCTTTGAGGCGACCAGTGCATCGTTGCCAATAAGCCTTTTGGCCCGTCTGTCAATCGACTCAAGTGCATCAAGCTGGTATTTGGCAGATCCATCCCAGAGGTGAGAGCAGTACTCCATGCATGACCGAACTTGCGCTTTATACAAGTTGAGCAGCTGTTCAGGCGTGAAGTACCGTCTCACCTTCTCATGGATCCCCAACTTTTTTGTAGCCAATTGATCCTTTCCCTCAATGAATGGACCAAAATTGAGGGTCGATGTTAACGTAACACCAAGAAGGTCGAGATGGTCCGTTATCGGCACGGTTACACCACGGAAGGATAGAGCCGGGTGGAATTAGCTCTTTTTTGCGGAAATAGACACGCCTGGGTCTTAGCAGTATTGAAACTGACTAGATTGGCATTGCCCCATTCGGAGACTGCCTCCAAAGACAGGTTCAAGCGCTCAACCATGGCCTCCCGAAGAGACCGGACTTGAGGCCCAGTAGCCCGTGCACCAGACACGTATTTCTCAGGAACAGTGCTGTCGTCTGCATACCCAAAGGTTCCGGTTTTTAGCAGGTCATTAATGTGCAGCAAGAACAATGTTGCCGAGAGCACTGACCCCTAAGGGACTCCGGCGTAAATACCTAACTGACCGGACGAGCAGCCATCGATAACCACTCGGATGGACCAATCACTCAGGAAGTCTGCAATCCAGTCATACAGACCAATAGGCAGACCAAAGGAAGGAAGCTTACCAGTAAGGCTCTCGTGCCAGACCCTGTCAAAGGCCTTCGATATGTCAAGGGAGACAGCAAGCGCCTCCCCGTGCTTCGCGATGGCCTCACTCCAGATGTGAATGGCATACGCTAGAAGATCCCCAGTTGACCGGTTTCGGCGGAAGCCGTATTGGCGGTCACTTAGGGGGTCGTTGTCTTCTAGGTATGCCAGGAGCTTATTATTCAATACACGTTCCATACTCTTACAGAGGATGGACGTTAATGATATGGGTCTATAGTTGGCCGGGTCAGCTCGACTACCCTTCTTGGGCACGGGCTGAACGTTAGCTTGCTATCAAGCCCTCGGCACTTTTCCAGTCACCATCGAAAGGCGATAAAGGCGTGTCAAGATCGGAGACAATTCAGGTGCACAAGTTTTAAGTACAATTGCTGGTATCCCGTCCGGGCCACTAGCCTTGTTCACGTCAAGGTTTCGCAGCACCCTACAGATCTCTCTCTGCTGGATGCGAATGTCCGACATGCTCGTCTCACATCGAACAGCAAAAGGAGGAGGCCGCGTGCCATCAGTATTCTTACTCGAAGATTCCGCAAAGAGGGAGGCAAACAAGTTTGCCTTGTCCTCAGCGGAGTGGGCCAGCGACAGAAGTTTCATTCAACCGATTTAGCCAGGGACCAAAACGCCTTGCTACCTGCGGGGTGTGAAGCAAGTTTGTCACCGATTCTGCTATTTTGGTCAAACCGTGCCCTTCGCATCGCTTTTTTGCAGGACTTGGCAGCCCGGTTGACTTCTTGGTTTTTCTGACTCATGTTGCCTTGCGCACTCGTGTGCGCAAGGCAACATGAGACGTCGACCCATGCTAGGTATGCCTTGTGTTTAACCACATTTGCGCGGTCACACTCTGCACCAAACCAAGGACGGTCAACGCTGGACACCGTTATGTTAGAGAACGGAATGTAGTACTCCATGCTCATTCTTGATTACCTGTTTACCGGCCTGTTTTGCCTGCTTGTCCTGCTTGTCCGTCGTGGTGCCCGCTCACCTGCCTACCTCGGACAAACCACGTATTCCTGCCTACCTAGCTGGCGACCTCATACAACCCAAGACGTGCGAAGCCGGTCCTAATTCTATCTTTAATATTAACGTGGCTTAAGTTTAGCTCGTCTGAGCTACACGAAGCGCTACAATATTTGGAAAAGAAAATTGTGAAAAACTAGATAGAATAGGTAAGTACTTACTAGAGCCCTATCAGGGCAGCCAAGTATTATTGTTATTTAATTCTCACAAACCTTCGGCAGTCCAATAGGTCTGCTAAGCTGCAGATCTGCTTGCAGGTGGAAATTGTGTCACATTAGTTCAGTTAGTAAGTTAAGCCTTGGACTTGGCCACGGATAGTTACTATTCTGATACTCCTGCTTTAAATATTTTGCCTAGTGTGCGAAAAGAAAATCAAGTGAAGTGATTGTTTTGTTGGATTTTAATTTGTTAAAGGCGAACAGCAGGTTTGTATGGCAATATCGTACTGCAAATAAAATTTCGTGTCTTCGGATATTTTTTGTTTTAATTGGTAGTTAATATGATAGATAATCCCTTTTAAAATTTCTTAGAACTTTGGACGTATAAGTTATAACCAGATTTATTTTTAAGGTTATGTACTATTGTACCAATGTAGATTGTTACATATAGTAAAATTTTGCATATTGTTACATAATGTGTAAAGTAAATTGTTTGTTGCTATCTTTACTTAGCTTTGCTTGCTTAGTTTTTGTTGTTTTCTTTGTAGTGCTTTACTTATAATTAGATAGGTAGATTGAGATGAGGATCGTACCTCCTCAGGGGTATTAGGTTAGGAGATACCTATATCTAGCAGCAGACTGCAACAGTTTGATAATGATGAGTTTGATTCTATTTAATGTTATTTCTATTACTAAATAATTAATTATCATTTCAATATTTGTGTTATTTTAGATAAGGCAACTTCTAAAAACATTACTGCTTTTAGTGCACGATTTTATTATGTTTGTTTAATAAAATATTATTATTCCGTTTATTTAGCTTTGTACACACTTTATACTTACATTTTTAAATATTTCTTTATAAAAAACAAATCATTAAAAAAAAACATTTAAAAATATAACAAAAATGGTTGTCCACCGGTGTCGGGAGCAGGGTCCAAGCTACCGGTGGTTAGGGCTCCAGAGACAGGAACCTCCTCACAATGCGAGCCGTATCGAGGAGTACTGCCTTCTGTATCAGGCCCTTGATCCAACCGTGCAGTGACAGCCTCGACAGATGGTCGTCGAGGCTCGTGGCCATCAGGCCGTTGGCCGTAATGACAATCGGCACAATGATCGCCGAGTCCACATTCCACATGTCGACAACCTCGTGTGCTAAGTCGAGATACTTGATTTGTTTCTCTTTCTCAGCTTTCACGAGGTTCTCGTCATGCGGAATGGTGACATCGATTATCATTGTGCGGCGCGCTAATCGGTCTATCACCACTATATCTGGCTTATTAGCAACAATAGTCCTATCAGTGATGATAGACCGATCCCAGTACAACGTGACATGGTCATTTTCGAGAACTGGGTCGGGCACATACTTGTAATACGGTACCTCCGATTCCACTAGATTGTACTTCAAAGCAAGTTGCTGGTGAATAATCCTGGCCACTTGATTATGCCTGTGCAAGTACTCGCCGTTAGCGAGACGAGAACAACCAGAGATAATATGTCTGATGGATTCACCCGGACGGTGGCATGCCCGACATATGTCAACCGTGCCGTCCTTCATTATATGTCTCCGGTAGTTATTCGTCAGGATAACTTCGTCCATAATTGCACAGACAAAACCTTCAGTTTCCCCAAAAAGGTCGCCGAAACGTAGCCAGGATACGGACGCTGGGAAATCTATATCGGTCCCATGTAGAGCCCGATAGAAGCGCCCGTGTAGCTCCTTGCCTTGCCATACAAAAAAAAAAATAATATTAATAATAAAATATTATTATTAATATTATTAATTAACCAATCCGAAGTTCTAAAAAAACACATGCAAAAAAATACTACCGACTTCCAAATAAGAAAACTACAAAGTGAAAAATAACTTTATTTTTGGATGTCGGTGTCCAGCGAAAGAAGAAGTTATTTTTCACTTTGTAGTTTTCTTATTTGGAAGTCGGTAGTATTCTTTTAGCAAGTAGTTTAGTAAGGTACCTATAATGCCAGAATAGATTACCCGAGTATCATGAAACTGTGTACCAAGGTGAACTGTACACATCTGCGTACCCCTTTAGAGCGTACTGGCGTAATGTTATGTTATGAAATGGTATAAAAATAAAAAGACATGCGATTGCAGCAATCCCGAGAGATTTGCCGTTATTTATTGAATAGTTCTGTTGTATATCTCCGAAGTTCTTCATCAGATATTCACCAAATTAAAATGAGAACAATTTCGTAACAAACTTTTTCAACAAAAAGATTTTTCAAAATCGTTCCACAATTGACGGAATATCGACACAAAAAAAATACAATCATAAAGTCGAACATGGAACCTCCCTATTGGTAAGTCGGTTAAAAATAGTAAACTTACATGAAAATAAATGGCTGAGTTGCCAACAAATTCTATAACCGAATAAAAAAAAGTATGCGGTACAAAATCTGCCGTTCATTTTTACCTAATCAACCGATCTCTGAAGATTATTTGTTAGACAAATTTATGTGTTGAGTTTTGTTTATGAAACTGGTGCTGCGTCTCTTGAAATGTTTATTTAAGCAATTTATTATTATGTTTACCTATTTTTAACCTTCGACACAAAAAGAGGGGTGTTATAAGTTTGACGTGTGTTGCTGTGTATCTGTGTATCTGTGTGTCTGTGTATCTGTGTATCTGTGTGTCAGTGTATCTATGTATCTGTGTATATGTGTGTTTGTCTGTGGAATCATAGCGTCCAAACGGGTGAACCGATTTTGATTTAGTTTTTTTTGTTTAAAAGGTGACTTAATCGAAAGTGTTCTTAGCTATGTTTAAATAAATTCGGTTCAGCCGTTCAAAAGTTATGGGCATTTTACTGTTTGAATCGGGGTGTTTTCGCAAGATATCGTGTCATAATTACGTATTCAATAGATTGCCGATCGAAGCGTGTCTACTATATCTATATCTATACCCTATACTAATATTATAAAGAGGTAAAGTTTGTGAGTTTGTGACGTTGTAAGACTACTGAACCGATTTTGAAAATTCTTTCACCAGTAGAAAGCTACATTATTCCTGAGTGTATATGTATGGCTATAATATAATTTAAAAAAAACAAGATCCTTATGAAAATTGCAATAAGGTAACCCAAGGTAGCAAAATGTTGCCTGTAAAATACATTATTTGGCGTGCGCTGAGAAAACTATTGATGATAGATAAAAATTAGTAGGTAGGGTAGGCAGGGTAGGCAGGGTAGGCAGGGTATGCAGGGTAGCCAGGGTAGCCAGGGTAGGCAGGGTAGGCAGATTAGGCAAGGGAGAGCTAGGGTATACCATGGCAGCCAGGGAAGACTGGGTAGGCAGGGTAGCCAGGGAAGTCAGGGTAGCCAGGGTAGGCAAGGTAGGCAAGGTAGGCAGGGTAGCCAGGTTAGGTAGGGTAGGCAGGGTAGGCAGGGTAAGCAGGGTATGCAGGGTAGGCAGGGTAGGTAGATAGGTAGCCAGTTGACGGGAGCGAAGCCCCGAGGGTCAGCTAGTACTAGATAAATTATGCAGCATGAAATAAAAAATGTGTCGGGGGTTTTTTAATTTTTGAATTTTACTTGTTATGAGTGATTTTGCTTCACCGTAGACCACATCATCGCTTACATCAGGTGGTCAAACGCGAGCCTATAGATAATAAAAAAAACGACTTCCGCGTTTGCGTTGCGTTTCGGCAGCCAGTAAATTGGACGAAAGCTTACCTACTCTAGACGCCTAATCCTTTTCAGCCTAATCCTTAACTTAGTTGGACTTCTAACACTTGCCTTCCTTCCACCAGGTTCCTATCAACATGGCTCGTCTGATCCTCTTCGTGACAGTGATATGGCTGTCCACGAAAGCCGCGCAGTCCGGCGTCATCAACAATATACAGGAAAATATAACTAAGGATGTCGCAGCCATTGCAGAAACCATCCAAAAGACCATCGTGTCTGTTGGGTTTAGTCAATGTAAGTCTTCCACCTTTCATTGCTACGTAGAGCTCGTGGCTGAATAACAACAGCCACACAGTTCCATGCAGAAACTTGGAGGTTACCTCAAGTTTAGCTATGTCTATCTCTGCCATGTATAAAAATTTCTTAACGACATAACTGAACAGCATTGGTAACCGTTGCTTGGGAGTTTGTTGCGCCGGTTGTTCTTCACAGGAAGTAGTGTAAAGGGCACTCTGCTTTTACACGACTACGTCGAAGCCAAAAGAAAGGGTAATGATTTTAGCAGTATATGTACGTATGTTTGTATTTACGTATGTTCCTCCGTAGCGCTTAAACTATTCATCCGATTTTGATGAATAAGGTGTCAATCGATTCGTTATTATAGCCCGGGTAACATAGGCTAAACCGTTATCGGTTTACAGTTTTTATTAAACTTTTTGCCTGTTGTTCTGTCTGTAAGAGCCTGTCCAGACGACGCTTTTTACGCGCAAACGGACTAGCGCGTATTCTTACGCGCGTTCCCGAGATACTAGAGCTACTTACATCCCGTCCAGGTGCTCTCGCGCGTAAAACGTGCAACGCGCCGGACTCTAGACTCGCCCGTTTTACGCGCGAGCGCCGCACGAGTCGAGATACTCTGGCGCCATTGGAACGTTCAGTAATACGCGCACAGACATCAATCTAACTAAATGACGCGATTGTATGTACTTCGCGTGCCAAAAACGGAGTAAAGTTACGATCAACGTAATCTGAGCTTTTCTAATAGTTCATTGAACGTAGGAACTGGGCATAAATAGTCATTTTTTTTGTGAGCTATGGGTATAATGTTATAAACATACCTACTGTGTGTCATTCTGTCACGTAGAATTGGATGCACGTTAAATCGTCGACTTTCTCTTCGTTTACGACGTTTCCATCGACGGTATGCAAGCCACAACTCATCTGTTTTATCTGGATACATGTTTATAACTGGCTGAATCCATCCGCCTCACATCGCGCTACTACGCGCTTAAAACGTAGTATCTGGATGTGCCTTGCCCGTGCCTCGGAAAGCACGTTCAAAGAGCTTTGACAGTCGTTACGGGTAGTCAGAAGCCTGAGATCTGACACAAGTCTTGCCAAGGGGTACCGTGTTACCCAGTTACTGGGTTGTGGAGGTCAGATAGGCAGTCGCTACATGTAAAACACTGGTACTCACCGGAATCCGGTAAGACTGGAAGCCGACTGTAGTTGGGAAAAGGCTAGGCAGATTGATAGAGTGCGCTCGCGCGCAAAACGCTCCGTCTTGACAGGCTCTTAGGGTTCGTTATCCACCTGTTTCTTAGTGTACAGATATTAGACATGCACGAACTCTGATCTTTTCCAGGCAGCCTCGTGAAGAATTTTCTGGGAGTGGACTACGACTCATACAACAACACTGAACCTAACATGAGTGACCTGACACTCAACTTTATCACCAGGTGAGCACAGACAACTTATTTACTTAGTTCGTCGCTATGCTTGTAACTGCCTCGTCGTTCTCACGTTCGCAAGTGCTACCGGGTTCGATTCCCAAGTCGGAAAAAAACTGATATTGGGTATTTCCATAGAGATTGTATCGATAGTAGCCCGGAGTTTGCGAGTTGGCGGTGTGACCCTTCCGCGCCTCGGTAAGCAGGTTTGGTTACCCAAGCCTGACTGCCTCCAGTCGTGTCGGGTTGCTGGCGCATCGGAGTCATCGGACTGTAAGAGTAAAGGATCAGATATTGCACCTGCGTTTGTGTACACTCTTGCGCACTATAATGCATCCTGCACCGATGGCTAATCACCGTGGCCGAAATTCGGTTTATTAGTCGCTGTGGGATCGTACCGTTAGCAAGAACGATTGAGCAAACCGTAACATACATAATACAGTCAATATATTTACGCATACACATGTTTGTTTCCTGAAACTATAACTTTGCTAGCCATAACTTTTAAAAACTTCACTTCTTTGACTTTTAAGAATGAGATATGTTTTTTAAGAAAAGCTGTTGAAATATGTATTCACAATAGCTTGAAACGCTAGGTATCAAAAGAACACTATACTTTCCAGAGATTTGAACATCTCATACAAGCTGACAGCGGCGGCGAGTCAAATCCCGCAGGCCAGCTGGTTCAACCCTCAAAAGCCCTTGAAGATCTACCTCCACGGTTTCACTGACGACCCGTCTAAGGACAGCTTCACCAGCCTTAGTACTGCTTTTCTGAATCAAGGTAAATGATGAATAGATCATAGTCGTTTGTGAATTGCAAAGTTTGATTTCCAAAGTATACGACGTACTGGAGAAACTTTTAAAAGAGCTTAATGTTTGGAAATAAGTTTGTTTAAGTTTTTTTAATGATATAATACAACTTTATCGGCACGATCGGTGCAACGGTCTGCCAACCCTTTGTCTGCCAAATCGTCTCGACCTGAAAATTTACTATTTTATCAGATATGTTAACTACAGCTGTAGATATTTGTTTTGAGTCTGTATTTTTTTTTATTTATTCAATATTTTAAAATAAGATGGCGCCGGCTATATCCTAGCTAAAGGTCTCTATATATATAAATAGGGGCTCCGGATATCTCTGTTAAGGTCTATGCCGGGCCGAATCATTGAAGATTCGTCACTGGCCCGTGCAAGGCCCGTGCCCGGACGTGTGTGAACGAGTTCATATAAAATGTACGCAATGATATTTTTTTGAGCCCCTGACGTGGTACGGTCCGTCCACGTCACGGGCACGGTCCTGATATGTGTGCATAGACCTTAACAGAGATATCCGGGTGTCCAAGATTCCTTGAGCCCCTATTTCGGATAACTTCTTGTCTGTTCTGATGGTGACATTCAAGTTTATTGCTACAGGTGACTGCAACATCGTCGCGCTGGACTCCAGCTCTCTGATCAGCAGCTTTTACCTGCGCGCCACCACCGTGGTGAGTTTCATCGGCGTGGAGTTGGGGAAGTTACTGGCTGCCCTGGTTTCTAGTGAGTTCTAACTTTGTAATATAACCAGCTTGCAGACGATATAACGGTCGTAAAGGAACACGGTAGTAGTTGGAAAATGTATTCGTTTCGTGTGACAATCAAACTATTTTGCTAAACATGCTTAATATCAAAATGATAATTATTTTGATATTAAGCATGTTTAGCAAAATAGTTTGATTGTCACGCGAAACGAATATATTTTCCAACACATCTATCATGTGAGACTTACGCTTTAGTCCATGTTATTACCTAGAAAGTAGTGTTATGAAAAGACGAATAAAAATACTATTCGTCTCAGCAAACTCTTTCATTAGTTCATTATTGGTCTGCCATTTTTGGGAGTCCACCATATTAGATTTACTATGATCTTACCATCTAACCTCTAACATAATCTACCTAATTACCTATCCGTCCATTGTCATTAAAACCAAACTTGAATGCAAAATTTCAGCTTAACCGGGTGAAGGTAATTTAAATAATAATCATTTATAAGGTGTGACCCACTAACTAATAAGGCAACTTAAAATAAAAATCTTCCATAAAGTAACGTGATGTTTTTGTTTCTAAGGTAGAAAACTTTTTATGAACTGACAACTTTTTTACAAACAAAATAGAGTCCATTGCCGAAAAGTCAACTTTTTTACGAACATTCGAGTAGGTACATGTTTCCTGTATTCAAAACTTATTTTCCTTTTTTTCTTCCCAGCTGATCTCCAACCATCGAACATCCACCTCATCGGCCACAGCCTCGGGGCCCACATAGCAGGGTTCACTGGCAATACCTTCACCGATCTGACAGGACTACGAGTGGGCAGGATCTCTGGCCTGGACCCTGCGGGACCCTGTTTCTCTGACGTCAACTCCACTTACAGGCTGAACGTCAATGACGCTGACTTCGTTGATGTTATACATACTGATGCTGGGGTTTTTGGAATCAATGAGCAAGTCGGTGAGTTGAATGAACTATGGTACCTATAACCACATTCTCGGTCACTTTTATTTAGTAATAGTTTTCCGTCGGTTTTCTCCCGCGGCCTATCCGAAGAATCGAGTATTTTTCGATTATAAAAAGTTACCACTGGCAGTCAAAAATTGATAAATCATTCAATAATCTCAAACATAGCACAATACTAGAACTTCTTGTTCTTTGTCTTTGCCATTTATATTACTTTCTTTCGAAAAATTTCGAAACTGAAGTTTTTCGCTAAAAAAAAATCCTTTCCTTCTAATCCAAAAAAAACTCTCTCCAGGTCACGTAGATTTCTATCCAAACGGGGGCTCCAGCCAACCTGGCTGCTTGCCCACCTCCTTGTCGTGCAGTCACAGCCGAGCATGGGAATTATACGCCGAGTCAGTCACCAACCAGAGCTCCTTCGTCGCTGTTATCTGTCCTGACTGGCAAGCGTTCAGCAGTGGGATGTGCAATAATAATGATACGAGGTAAGTTGTTATTGGAACACCTTGGTCCTAGCGTCATGTATTCAAAGCCGAGCATGGCAATATGTTATCAGATTTAGTCACCAACCCACAAGCTTTGGTCGCCGTCAACTGTTCAAATTAGCAGGCGTTCAGCAATGAGATGTGCAATTATAACGAAATGAGCTTAGATATCACTGCAAAAGCGTATTACAAGCGTAGTGAAGCCACAGTTCCACAGTCGAGAGTGGCTTATGTTCTCCAAGTCAGTCACCAGCCCAGGCTGCTTCATCGCCGTCAGCTGTACTGACTGGCAGGCGTTCTGAAGTGGGATGTGCAATTGTAAATTAAATTAATTGATATATGGTGTTGAATACAGGCCTGCAGATCACAAGCAAAGAGGCAACACTGGGGCCCATGAGCAATGTTGCGAATCTTGGATCCTACAAGATCTATATCCGCGAAACCGCGATACGCGGCAGTGGTAACTACAGGTTTGTTTTTTGGGATACCGATTCCCGTATAGTTGGCAAGTGATAGTCCTACAATTCTACAAGCATACACAACTTACATCTACAACTTACATTTCTCCCCGTGGTAGTCTTCTGATCTTGTTCAATCCCATGTCCGGTTGGAGGTTATAAGGGGAAAATATATATAATAATAACCCGATGTGGTCTGGACCAGGATTGCCGGCAGACAACTAGACACGTTCCCAACAAAAATACTTCGCTCCGCGCGAAATATATACACAAACAAATGCACGTGCGATTCACAGTACCACTCGCGGATCGCGAACGTAATTTCGAATAACGATTGGTTTGTTTTAAACCAATTTCAACAAAATTAAATCAAGACCAAAGTTTTACGTCTCGCGATATCAATAATAATTTTTCAAGTGTTGCCAACTTCAACCCAACCAAAATCTGTCAATATCGATGACAGCGAGTTGACACAGAGTTGCATCAAAATAAGAAAAAAAAAAAAACGAAACCTTTATTAGTTTCGAACATCCCCCCGCCTCGGACGTAAGTAGTTATGTCCGCTAATAAATGGGCAAGCGTGCTAAACTTGCCACTGCTCGCTTCAAAACAGAATCTCAGACCATGACCTCCAAAACAGAATCTCAGACCATGACCTCCGCAACTCTGGGAACTCCCTCAGGCCCATAAAATAAACCTACAACGCGTCCACGATACCAATACAAAGGCAACAAATTAAAAAGTACAAGATCTCCGACTTTGGGAGGGTCAGTTTTGTCGGTCCACTTAACGCGCTGCTGCACAATATGCAAATATTCCAAAGACCAACGATGCCAGAAACTTCGGGTCATCTGTTGGAGCAACTCAAAACGCGTCAATCGCGAAGATTTAACTTCCCTGAAGGGGTATTCCGGCAGGGCGTTAAGGGGCTGACCAATCAAAAAATGACCTGGGGTCAAAACTATTTGGTAATTTAGGTCTGAGGAGATCGGACAGAGAGGCCGCGAGGTGAGGACGGCCTCAATTCTACAGAATACCGTAACAAGTTCCTCAATTGTTAAAATAGTTTCACCAATAACACGGCAGAGATGCATATTTGCTACTTTTACAACGGCTTCAAAAATGCCACCCCAATGTGGGCAGACTGGAGGATCAAATTGCCAATTAATGCATTTGGGACATTGCAAATCTTAAATTCTGTTTATCCTTATTTAGATAATTATAAATTTCACTTAAATATCTATCAGTGCCCTTATAATTAGTACCGTTATCAGAACGGATCAAAGATGGTAGGGCTCGGCGGGAAACAAATCTAACGCATCTGTGCTGAGGGCAGTTACAAGTTCCAAGTGAACCGCCTTGGAGGCCAGACAAACGAACACACAAATAGGCCTTGACAGACTTAACATTACGAAACTGAGAGGTCTTCACCAAGAAGGGACCAGCGAAGTCTGTTCCAACAGAAGCAAATGGCCTACTCTCATTTACTCGATCGGATGGCAAATCACCCTTCAAACGATAGCACTGCATACAGTTGAAAATGATGCCACGAATAGTGCCTCTGGCCGACAAAATCCAAAATTCATGCTGCAAAATGGCAACGAGGGCTTTGCAACCTGCGTGTGCATTATTAATGTGTCGATCGGACACCAACAATTTCACCAACGCTCCTTCTTTAGGGAGCAACAAAGGATGGCGAGCACCATAAGGCAAATTCGAATTCCAAAGTCGTCCTCCGACACGGAGCAAACTAGATTGGTCTAAGAATGGATTAAGACGAGCGAATGAGCCTCTTAAAGCTGAGCATCTCTTCAAGGCTTCAATAGTTTGGTCAAAGCGCTGGGCTTGTACAGCACGAACCAACAACATCAGTGCCTCTTGACGTTCATAAGGCGACAAAACTGAGGATGATGATTATTCGGGTTCCGTCCGTTACGTATGAAACGTCGGATCCAAGCGGTAACTCCTAACAATTTCAACAAAGAACTGTGTTTGTCCAAAAGATAATGCAAATAAGGTACTTTCGGTAGTGAAAAATAGATTATGAAATGTGACATTTTTTTTTTTTTATGGTAATGTAGTTAAATATTCTGATTTTGCATAAAACCACATTATTTTTTTAATATATTAAAATTAAAAGTTTTTATCTATATATCACGTGACCTAAAACACGAGCCGCCATGGCGTGTCGTCATAGAGGCAAAACTGTTAGTTGTCATCTGTCAGTTGAGTAAACATGATGTCCATGACTACCGCGGGACCACCAACGCCAATCGCTTCTATATTTGGTAGATAATTACTACACAATTAGGTAGGTATAATAATTAGTACTCGAACAACAAAATTGGTACCTTAGCTAGTTTTCAAGAAGAACGACGTGTGTAACTTGAAAAAAAATTGGACCTTAATAGACAAGATAAAATGAGTAACCCTTTTTATCTACTTAGGTTATTAGCAACATATTGTTACTGCAGTAAATTAGGTTTTAAATACTTAGGTACTGCTTCCAGCAACGGTAAATTAGTAGGTAAGAAATAAATAAGAAATACCTATCACTCTTTAATGATATTCATATAACAACACAGAAGGTAGGTACTTACAATACAGAAAAAATATTATTCGAGTACCAACCTACCCACGTCAAAGACAAAGGTATCACAGGCAATGGGTAACGATAGATATTTTTTTTTATTCGTTAAACAGTTTGTATACAGAATATAGATATTGAACTGTTGTTATTACTATTCCTACATCCATTTTATGTGCACGAGTGTACATATCTTAAACAGCTCAATACCATAATTTTATCGGGTTATACGCTGCAATTTAGTATAGAAAACTAATAATAGCTAATGTCTCTTAAAATACAACACTAACAATTTTAGATCACTTTAACTTCTTAAGGAGTACTAATTTTTGTATAAAATTGGGAAGAAATCAAAGAGTTTTCAATAGGAAAATCATGAAATGAAAATTTAACACCGTGACTACCGCCACTTCACCAATGGCATCGTATATCTCGTAAACTACTGAAGTAGTAATTAAAAAATTTGGGTAATAATTTTATCTTGCAAGTTATTAATTTTCTATGTAGGTTTGAGGAAAGCAACTAGCTACTCGCGGCCGCGACTTACAAGTTATACGTCGTGAGTTCGAACCGCATGGGCTCTTTATTTTGTGTAAATTATATCATCACCACCAGAGGCGGCTCGTCCTAAAGAGCGCTGGTGCAGTGCACTCCCACAAAAATAGAATAATCTATATTTCCATAAAATCCTATACATACATTCTTTCTACTATGCCTATACAATACACTCATAATAGCAGTTTACTAAAAACGTAAAAGAAACTAACTATTACCTACGCGCACATTTGGCGTCAAGTTGTATTTGCCTAAGGTCTGGAGTGGAGCGCCAGCGATTGTGCTCCTATGAAACAAAAATCAGTACGATTTCTAGCACTGTATTCAATGAGTGCGAAAGAGAAACATTGACACAGTCCGACGCGTGAAACAGAAGATTTTGTATGGGAAATTAGCCTAATCTGGAGCGCCGCTCACGCGCGACGTTGCCAAATCCCGCAAGGCGGCGCGGGCGGGGCCGTCGCGTGTGATACGTATGCCTGTGCGCTGTTGTTGATCTTATGTAAACAAACACTCGGAGTCAGTTACTTTACGGTAGAATGTAGATTCTTCGCAATTTTTCTTTTAATTATGATTTAAAAATAGTTTTGCGTGACATTTGTGTTAAAAATGGTACAATACAGTGTCTTTTACTCAGATCAAATAAAAGTCAAGATGGAACGTTGCAAACAACAAAGTGAAGCCGGTTCAAACTAAGCCTTGCTGTACAAATACACAATTACACGCACTCACGTACAACGAAATTACGCCTTAGCTTGTCCTTCGAGCTTACAGATCAAATAATAAAGCTCAACTGACAAGCTAAGGGGTAGTTTCGTTATACGTGTGCGCGTATAATTGTGTATTTATACGGCAAGGCTTAGTTTGAACCGGCTTCACTTTGTTGTTTGCAACGTTCCATCTTGACTTTTTATTTGATCTGAGGTCTTTTATTAAAAATTGTGAAAAGACTCTTGAAATGCGTCTCGAACTTAAAGCTAAGGGGCCACAACGTCCTGAAATTGCTCTTACTCAAAAATGTAGTACGAAAACTAAATCTTTTACGCGTGTTTTTAAATCTGAACAATATTTCAAAACACCTTGGTTGTGTGGATGTGAAGAAAGCAACAAATTATTTTGTTTCCCGTGTCTGGTGTTTGGAGGTGGCGCCGCAGTGGTGGTGAATCTGCATGGACGGAAACGGGTGTTGACGATTTAGCGCATCTTTCAATAAAAGTGAAAAAGCATTCGCAATCTCGATTTCATATTTTATGTGAAGTGCAATTGGCATCTATCGGCCGACAAAATATTGCGTATCGAAAATCTATTAGAGAGTTCAATGAACGCGTAGATGAAAATCGATATATTTTACGGCGTTTAATAGATTGTGAGGTCCTTTGTGGTGCATTTGAAGTTGCTTTACGGGGGCATGATGAATCTACGGAATCCCTGAATCCATAGAGGATTGGTTGATTTCGTGTCAGAGATCTATTTGGCTATGAAACAGCATTTATCCAGCAGTTCCGTTTTTAAAGGTACGTCTAAAACCATTCAGAATGACATTTTAGATGCTATTTATGATGTTTGCAGAACAGTAATACCGAATGGATTTTCTGTACAAATAAAATAAATGGTAAGCTCTAGGTTTACGTTTTTTTTTAGTGAACCCCCATAAATATATGTCACGAGCCGCCTCTGATCACCACTGCTCTCAAAACGGTGAACGAAAACATCGTGAGGAAACCGGCATGTTCTAGAACCAAAAAATCGAAGACATGTGACATCCACCAAACCGCACTGAGCCCGCGCAGTGGATTACGGCCCATTCCCTCTCACACATTAAAAAGGCTGATGATGATAATGATTATCTAACAAAATAATATGGAAGCGATTGGCTTTGGTGGTCCGACGGCGGTAGTCACGGACATCAAAATGTTGAAAGAGTGCCGGTCGTCACGACTGTTTTGTATACATACCAGTATTACGTCACCAAAATAGCAGACACCGTTTTTGCGGGAGTGAACAAGGTTTTTTTAATGTGTTTTTATGGTAACAAAGCGTGTTTATTTTGCTGAAATATTTAATTTTGTGGATTTTTATTTGTTTATAAACATTTTCAAGTACTTTTTCAAACATAGTAGAATATCCTATTGTATGCAGGTTGCGTTTCCACAATTCCAATACACAAACCTGGCAAAGCCTCTGGGGAGGAGGACCTATTCTGGGGCCAGGATGACTCGCGATGCGTCAACCAGTCTGGTCCCCACCAAAGAGAATGGTTGACAAGGACAGGAGCCATGCACCCACGTGACGCGCAGTCAGCGGGGTTCAATTCTTCTGGGACATGTCTCCAGATCAGTTTAGTCTCAGAGTTCTGAATCTGTGAGACTCTATTTTCCACAAAAACCTCCAAAGTATGAGCTGAGGTGCGAAGCCAACAAAGAACTATCTCACTATCAGTCCAAGCAAAAACGTCTGAGATATCAACTGTACGACCCAGAGTACTAAAAACATGATGAAGGAGCCTAGTAAGAAGAGCTGCCCCAGTGAATTCCAATTTAGGAATGGTTAACCTTGACCTAATAGGCGCCACCTTACACTTAGCCAATCACCAAATGGACCTCTACAGAACCGGATGGCCTTACAGTCCGTAAAAATACCACGACCGCATACCCTCGCTCGGACGCGTCACAAAACCCGTGGAGACTCACTCGACACTTACCAGCTGGTAGAAGTAGTCTGGGCAAGAAAATAAGGTTTACTTCCGGAAGTGAGGATACAATCGCAAACCAATCCCTCATCAAATCTTCCGGTAGAGCCTCGTCCCAAGTAATATTGGCTAACCAAAGTTTCTGCAAAAACCATTTAGCCAATAATATGACAGGAGTGATCCATCCATTGACGAGCACCTGCACCTTGAGACCCACATCATGGAGGCTGTGCGCTACTGCTTTTACAGGCTTAAGCTTCTGTATCGTGTGCGTCCCTACATAAGTGTGGATATGCGCATTCTGCTTTGTGAATCACAAGTTTTATCTAAGCTGAACTATGCTGACACTGTGTATGGGGCGTGCATTCTAGGTAGGTAGAAGTGAAAGGTTGGTTCAGAGAGTACAGAATGCTTGTGCGAGATATTGTTTTACCATCCCTCCTAAATCACACGCAATTCCTTTTTTAAATAAGGGTAATTTGATGAGAATGTCAGATCGTAGAAAGCTGCATCTAGCGTTTCAGCATTCGCTGCTTCTCGTATCTGGAATGATCTTCCTCCGCCGTTTCGCGCTATAAAAGCAATTGGAACATTTAGTACTAAATTCAAGCAGTATTTATTACTCAAGCAAAAGGAATCCGGAAGATGAGCTTACCCGGTGTTTGAACGCAGTTAGTATTACTGCCCTTAATCCATTTTGAACTTTCCTGCGAACACCACACATAATAACATTCACACCACTCTGTTTTATCTAATACTAGCAAAACACTATTCTATGTATTCTTTTCGCCTGGTTTATTTTCACTTATTTATTTACTTACACTATTTCATAACATATTTCTTTTGAGTTTGACAGCCGACCATAGATTTCTGCCGTATTTTATATATTACTCTTTGGTCCGCGCGCTCTGTCGTTTGTCTATGGTTTCGACAAATGATCATTGAGCATCGCGGCCGTCTGCCTTTACAGGTCTACCTACATTTAATATGTTTTATTTATATATTTGTACTATACTTACACATAATTATACATACTTTGCCCACCTTCTGTGTTTATTCTATTTTGTTTGTTATTTATATATTCTATTTTATTTTATTATCGTTTCCGTATGTGTGTCCGTGGCATTAACAGTGGCCCCTATCAGAATATCAGCGCAGCGTTATATCTTTTTTGGATATCGCTGCACATGCTGAGATAGGAGTCTTTTTGGTCTCGCACAGGGTTTTTATTTTTATTATAGTTTAATTTTATGCTTATTTCTCGTGTCTCCTGTGCAGGTCACAAATACATATTTTTCTTTCTTATTTCTTTCTTTCATTGGGATCAAATGTCCGGCCAACAGTTGACAAAACCAAGCGTTTCGTCCAGGTCTGGGGAATATCCAATTTAACTCGATAGGTGAAGATATCCTGGACGGGCTGGTACTGTATACCAAGGACGGCAATCAAGTTAGGGTTATCCACATCTTCAAAAAGGACAGGATCCTGTTGATTTTCTACTGACAGATCACTCAACAAATCAAGACGATTCGAGAACCATTTACGCAATTCGTAGCCTCCTGATTTCAGGATCCCTATCAACTCATCCCGCAAAATTAAGGCCTCTTCCACTGTAGAGGCCCCGGTGCACACGTCATCGACGTAGACGGAGTCTTTCAAAATGGCAGCCGGACGTGGATACTTCAACTGTTCATGGCTGGCCAATTCCAACAAAATGCAGATGGCAATATAGCGACTAGATCTGAGTCCATACGTAGTAGTATTCTACTCATGCACACAAATCGGATTGCAAGGTCGCTCACTCCAAAGGATCATTTGAAAGCGCCGGTCGTCCGGATGACCATGAGATTGTCTGAACATCATACGGATGTCAGCCACAAAAACAATCTGGTGTCGGCGGAAATTGGTGAGGATATCCAAAATATCCCTATGCAATATGGGACCCGAGTGCAAACACTGGTTCAAAGAAACTCCATTTGACGTAGGGGTCTGGCAATCTCGCTGCAAATGCTGTCCTAGACAATTGTAGCACCACTTGTGAATGTTGGCGTTTCCACGCCGGTCTTTAATGTTCCTTTTCAGGAACTTCAGACAGGATGTTACCACGTGGCCATCCGTGTTGCAATATATGCAGCGCATACTGCGAACCTGAGTCGATATTGATGAGGAGGACGTCGTGGCTCACCCATCCCACGAGGGGAGGGGCGCGCACCAACACGACGCTGGTCCGGAGTGGACCGCTCTGGGGCCCACGAGGCACCTTCAACACCAGAGTTGTCCAAAAAGCGACACTTCTCATCCAAAAATTTCAACAAATCATCGAAAGGAGGGAGATTTGTGGCAATATCCCCACCATACTTCTGCTCGAACCGAACCTTTAAATCGGAAGGCAACTTAAACAAGACGATGTGAAGCAAAATAAATGACCATTGTTCGATTGGTAAACCTAATCGCTTCAAAGCTTTCAAGGCTACTTGTCAGTGGGTTGACCAAATCCATTCGTAGAGTGGCAACCCGATGGATGCGAGGTCACGCCAATACCTGATAGACGTGGGCGTCCGCTTCAGCCTTTTGACTAAGAACTTTTTACTAAGCGCTACGCGAATGTGATTCGCGTTAGCGCTTAGTCAAAAGTAACCGGGCAGTAGGGTAACTTTGATCCGTAACCGCTAAGTGGTTACGGATCAAAGTGAAGAACAAACAGGCCTGCTTTTGACTAGGTGACAAGTCTGACCTAGCATCTACCAAGCTGTTAACAGGTCGAAGTAGGCAGTCCAACAACCTAAATCTTCACCAAAGTGTGGGAAGTTCAAGGTAGGCAACCGTCCTAACAAAGCAGGATGGGTGGGAGACCTTGTATCCACCATCGAAACACCATGTGCAGAACCCCTCAATTTACCAGTTGCCTCAACAATGTTTTCCGAGAAATTTTAAAACTGAATGACGTCTGCCCCAACCGCAGCTGCTAACTCAGGGTCCTCGGTGGATTAAAGCGCTAAACATTCCGCATGATATTTATCTACTTTGGCTTGACGAGCCGGAGGGTCACTACATCGAGCCAACAAAGCCTCAGATCTATCAGATCTACTTATCAAAGAGGCCGCCGATGTGACCCATCTGAATTCCGCTCTAATTTTACATACAAATGTATTGGCATTCATAATTTCGAAATGCAAGCAACAGTTAGTAAGTATTAATTAATACACAAAATGTTCAACAAATTAAATTAATACTATATCTGTTTTATCAAAACTACAGTTTGACAGTAATTCCCTTGCCAAAATTAAATATCAAATAATAAAGTCTGCAAGAGAAACAACAAGTGAATTTAACAAATAATACTGAACCTTGTTGCATTTATTTAATTATTTTTCAATACAAATCTGTTAAGGATTAAATACAAGAAAATTCAATAACAAAACTTTAACTGTGGGGGTTGATTTCAACCTAACAAGACACAGCTTCCTCTGACTGACTCAAAAATGTACCAGTTTCCAACCAAAGTATGCTCAACAATAAAAAACAAACCGACAAACAATACAGCGTTCACTGTGTACGAGTGTCCTAGCGTGTACTATGATGGTGGAATGCAAACCACGCTCTGCTACCAAAATGTTGAATACAGGCCTGCGGATCACGAGCCAAGAGGCAACACTAGGGCCCATGAGCAATGTTGCGAATCTTGGATCCTACTTAAGTCTATATCCGCAAAGTTACTAGGGGTTTGTTTTTTGGGATACCGATTCCCGTATTGTTGGAAAGTGATAGTCCTACAATTCTACAAGCATACACAACTTACATCTACAACTTACATTTGTCCCCGTGGTGGTCTCCTGGTCTTGTTCAATCCCGTGTCCGGTCGGGGGTTATAGGGGGGAAATATATATAATAATAAGGGCCAACCGATGTGGTCTGGACCGGGATTCTCGGCAGACAACTAGACACGTGCTCGACAAATACTTCGCTGCGCGCGAAATATATACACAAACAAATGCACGGGCGATTCACAGTACCACTCGCGGATCTCGAACATAATTTCGAATAACGATTGGTTTGTAATAAACCAATTTCAACAAAATTAAATCAAGACCAACGTTTTACGTCTCGTGGTATCAATGATAATTTTTCAAGTGTTGTCAACTTCAACAAAACCAAAAACTGTCAATGACAGCGATTTGACACAGTGTTGCATCAAAATAACAAAAAAAAAAGGACGAAACCTTTATTGGCTTCGGGTAAATTGTTATTGCAACACATTACTCTTTTTTTGCTTCGTTTAAGTTTCATCATCATTTCAGGCGAAAGACGTCTGCTGCTAGACATCCATCTCCTCCAAGAGTCGCCACTCTGATCGGTCCTGTGCGTTTCTTATCTACCGGATTTCCACAGCCTTGACCAGGTCATCGAGGGAAGCTTTCCAAAGCTTCCTCTTTCAGTACGCGGTCGCCCCTCCAGTACTTTTCGGCCCCATCGACCATCCGTTCTGCAAACAATGTGCCCTGCCAACTGCTACTTAAGGTTGTCTTCATTTCTGATTCGATCCCGCAAGGAAACCCCGAGCATTTACGTTTATACATCGTTTTAAGTTTATACTTCGATAATTAAGGTACTGACTCCTGATCATGGCCTAAGTAAAATTCAAAGCTTGTGGTACTGCTGCGATTAGTGTTAAATGTAGCAGCAGTAGAAGCCCGGTGACTGGATTTGTGTCCGGTAATGGCAATGACTCCGCTACATGCTACATGGGCCTTACGTAACTGGCGTTATGTGGGTGTTACAATACCTACATGTATGCCCAACCCTTCGGTAAAAACAAGCGTGATGTTTTGTGATATGTATATTAATCGCTTTATTTTCTATTTGCAGCCTGATGGGCTACGGGACCAAGCTTGGTACTGCAGGCTCCTTTTATCTGACGACGTCCAGCAAGGAGCCTTACGGACTCAGCATGGATGGCGCCAAGTACGTCAACAATGAGGGAATCGTAAAAACATAGGCAATGCCATCGGCTGAATAACTAGTAGATAGGCAATGATATTCAAATAAACAGATACGTTATACACTCACAAAACAATTGAAAAAGTGTTCCGCGTAGCAGTGGCAGCACACATACACACTTTTCATTCATCTGACATTAAAAAAATATTTATTTTAGTCAATAAGTAAATAAATTACAAATACAGAAGACGACATTTTTTTTTAAATTTTGTTTTTGTTTCAACAAAGTCTATGCTCTTCGCCATGCGTGACATAAACTAAAGACTAGAGGTCACAATTGTGACTTATTCGAGTCTTCACAATGCGCGCGCTCATAACATATCTGTTAATTTGAATATCATTGTAGATAGGTAAAACGTCACCCTACCACCCAGCGACCGTAGCGAAACGGCCAAGCCACATATTTTAACCAAGGTGTAGAGTTTGTGAAGTTAGGATTTGTAGAGTTAGGCCGTGTAGAGATAAAAGCTTGGCTCTTCATAAGATCTGATAACTTTTGACAGTACGAGCCATATGGTCTCGTATTGGCAACATTTTAAATAATATTTATAAATTATTTTTCTGTCTAGTAACAAAATTATCATAGTCTGTAACAAATAGTATTTTACTCTGTCTTGTTATCGGGCGCTGATAGCTGCGCCACAGTTTATACTTCTGTAGCTATCATCAGTCCATTTTACTTTGTGTAATTCCTAAATGGTTCTAAATAAACGTTTATTTATTATTATTATTATTTTACATGAAAATGTTTTGGTGGGTTATCATTTAGTGGGCGCGCAATGAGGTTTTTCTGAAATGATGTGCAATAGGTGGAAGCATTGAGACGCCAGGCACTGTTAAAGTGCTTATTTTTTCTGACATTAGTTAAATTGACAAATGATGCTGTGAAGTCTCGGCTGACTAACGTCAGAACGGGCCATCAATTTATATGCGAAATGACACGCTCAAAAGTCAAAGTGATGCCCAAACTTATCATACAAATATGAAAAGTTTTGGCAACACCGTCTTTATCTGTACAATCTTTAAGATCAACAGTATCCATTTACTATCGCTCAATAACTCAATTTCCATGTAAGGAAAACGATTGTGAGATCTACTGCTATCATAATACTACTTACTACTTTTAAAGTAAACAAGTGGATTCAGATCTGAAGACGGTGGGTGTAAATCGTTATGCAACATAATATCTGTTCTGAATACACGTAAATGACCAGTATAGTTACTAATTCGATAAAATTGTGTTCGCCCAACGACATTACTAACTCGCTTTGCTACTGAAAACGACTAGTTATTCAGTCATTTTGGATATCTCATCTTCTTATGGGATATCTCATCCTAAAGTACGTACTGAACCAAATGTTGAAGCTAAACCGCCAATAGGAAACTCACTAATTGCTTGCCTTTTAGTAAGTGTGTCTTAATTACCTAATGATAGTGCTAGGTATAACCACTACCAATTCAGTGATCAAACATGAACACTCTTATAACTCGAAATAGCATCTCTTCACTAGAGAACAGTCGACCTCACTATCGAAATAAAATGGAAGTGACTCACCGAGTATTTCATTCCAAACTTGCGCGTGCATGACCTCACAGCTGTGGTCAAAATGTTCAGCTACCCTCTGCGCATCACTGCTAGCCTGCCGTTCCTCTTAAACCCTCAGATGTTGACACGTCAGCCTTCGCATACAGTCTGCAGCAGAGGCTCCACTGCGACACAATAAGGTATCTGAAACATGAATAACATCCCCCATACATATGAGGTCTGGATCACTTGTATAATTGTGGGCACTTATGTTTAAAATTTCTAAAGTCATTTTGGAAAAGTAATAAAGGAACGTATTAATTAATTGAGTGTTTTTATTTCTTACGACTCAAATTTCGTTAATCAAGAAAAATATAAATGTTATTGCTAGTTCATGCACATGCATTCTTTGGTTGTTGGTGATAACAATCAGTAGTGTTGTAAAATCATTTTCTAATTTTAATATTTAAAGTAACCCTCTCCGTTTTATTCGTACTACATACATCATGCTAGTTCTTAATAAAACTCCTAATGAGAGAGGGAAACATAACATAAGATACCAATATCCAAAGAAGTGAGACGTATCAGTGCAGTGAAAATTAAAAAAGTTACAAAAGAAAACAAAAGATTTCTTGAAGATATTGGTTATAAAATATAACATGCTTCAAATTACAGATTTACCCCAATATGATACCTCTATTGAGGCTTATGAGATCCATAGCTGTAATCCATATAATAATAGCTTTAAAGAAAATGATGAAATTAGAATACCTATACAACAGCAAGATTTATATGTATTGCCATCAAGTAGTTCCATTTATATAGAAGGATATGTAAATGTTTAAACTAAAGATGCAGCGGGGAAATTCAAATTCAATTATTTATTTATTTGTTAAAAACACAATTAAAACCAACAATCAAATTACAAAAAAAATAATTATACATTCATAAGAGCCGTAGATCTGGTTTTGAATTCACTATAAGAATCGCAACTGGCATCCTAGCTAGGTTACAAAATAACCTGTGTTAAGGATACCAGTTCCATTCCTCAAAAGGTTAACATTATAGATATGACAATTTAAGAGGTGCAAAGAGATTGAAATCTAGGGCTTTATAGATATTAGACTATAATCACAGCTAAAAATTAAAATAAAATTAAACTAAATTTAAATTAATATATAACATCACAAATAAAAATAAAATGAAATTGAATAAGAATTAAAATAAAACATCACAATTTAAAATAAAATGCAATTAAATAAGAATCAAAATAAAATATCATAATTTAAAATAAAAATAAAACGGTATTAAGTTTGTATTCTTACCAGACATTACAATTTAAAATTAAAGTCGACATAAAATGGCATTAAATTTGAATTAATATAAAACAATGATAATAATTTTATGGGTAATTGGTAAAAATAAATAATTCATTCATTCATAAATGTATGTTAGTTTAAACATTCAATTATTTCATGGATTAAATAAAAACTAAAATATATAATAATTTATAATGGAGTGGGAATTTAATGATTTTCCAATTAAAATATCAGAAATTTATTGTGCTTTAGCCTATTTAAAATTGAAATTTGTATATAAGAATAATTAAAAGAAAACAACAAAAAAATGTATAAAATAAAAAATAAAAAACTTTCCATTGTGGTGGGTTTGTGCGTGTGTAATAGTGATGGTGTGTTTGTGTAGCTGTATATGTATTTGATGAGGGTAATATGCGTTGATGTAACACTAAGACCATCTAAAAGACCAATAGACTCTCTGTCTCGTCGTAGGTTAAACAAAGGAGCCACTTATTAACTTCTTTTTTACAGGCCTGGCTAGGGAGTTGATAAACAGGCAGTAGCTTATTTACTTTATTATATAACGTCGGAGCAAGGAAATAGTTGTATCTTTTGGATTGGGTGAAATTACACTTTTTACTTTCACAAATTAGGTCCTTACGTCTTTTAGTGATAACTCGGTATGGGGTCGCAGCATGCTGAATAAGGACAGTATTTAAAATAAAAAGTTGCCTGACCGTCAATACTTGACAATATTTGTATAGGTCAGCAGTCGGGAACGTGACTTTTTTAAAATTACTGACTTTTAGAATGGTTCTTTGGGCTCTCTCTAGTTTTAGAAGGAGCGTTTTAGGCACACCATCCCAAGACGATATGCAGTAACTTAGGAGAGATTGGCATAGCGCAAAATAAACTTGTTTCAGGATTCGGGCAGGAGCTACGTGGCGTAGGGTTTTGAAGATGTAGATTAGTTTTCTAATTCTATTTTGTAGAAGCTCAATGTGAAGAGAGAATGAAAGATTAGTATCAATTGTTATGCCTAAATATTTGGTATTTTTTACTTGTGTTAGTCTGGGACAGTCACAGGTCTGGTTAGGGGAAGAAGAGCACAAATGGGCGATAAGTGATAGTGAGGGCGGAGGTTGGGCAGACTCACGGAACGAAAAAGTCATGTAGTTTGTTTTGTCAGTGTTGAGAGTCAACGAATTGCCAGCTAACCACGTCTTTAATGACATTAAAAGCAGTCTGCGCCTTACTGAAGACTTCCGGCCACGAGTCACCAATGAACGTAAGTGCTGTGTCGTCCGCAAACGCTGTTACCTTGGTGTCATCTAGTTTTATTTAACAAAGTTCATTAATGTATACAAGGAACAGCGTTGGCCCGAGAACACTACCTTGTGGGACGCCGAATGTTATGGGAAGTTCACTACTCATGTGATTATCAATTTTAACACACTGAGTTCTTTTATTTAGGTAATCACTTAAAATCGCGAGAGATTGACCCCTAACACCGATCTTTTCTAGTTTGAAAAGCAAGAGGGGTATGGAAACTGTCAACTAGTTTATTAACACACAGGCATCACTGCAGCACCACAATTTAAAGGTATTACATTTACTTGTGTATGGGATATAAACTACCCTTTAAACTTAGCACCAGATGTATGATATCACAATCAGCATCGCTCCTCTGTGCAGATGGCATCCAGTATCTCACCGGCCGAAATATCATGGGTGTTCGGAGCCTGTTGTTGAATGCTGTATAGCTGTTAATATTTCACATCGTTGACCATGTTTTATTCTATTGTCTATCTATATTTAAAATTAATCCTAAGGAGCCCTGTTGATGGAAAATAATGCAAGATGAGCGTCGTACAAGCACATGTCTCACAAACATGAAAATTTAGTTTAATTCCACTAATACTCACAGCGCTTGCTGGCACATTATAATTTTGAATTTAGGGCTGTTTCCCTGTCGCCTCCGAGTCATTCAGATTACTTTAATTTTCTTTTCTTAAATAGGATTTTATTTTAGGACTTCCTCGATATCCATTTGCAATGGAAAAGAAATGTCACTCTTGTCGGCCATAGACACTGAGCATTTTATTAACCAATAGAGACGTCATGTCTATATTTTCTTTAAGTAATTATTAATACACACAATATATAACAGGTTTTGTAAAGAATTATAATAATTCCGCACCGACCTCAACGCCATCTAGTGCAAAAGTGCCTCAACCATCTAGTGACACACCCTGATGAAAGAATATACCTCGCCTGATACCAGATGTCGCTGAAAGCCGTTATGGAAATTTATTTGTTACAGTACATCTTACCCCGGTTAAAAAAAATTGATTTACAATTATTTTTTTGAATTTACCATATTTCCATGCATATTGTGAATCCATCTTGCTCCCTAACAGAAATTGTGGCAGTCCAAGAAGATCTGATTCATATTAGAACTACCTACATTAAATTTAAAAGTGAAAAAAACCTAGTTCTGTACAATAAAGTTCAAAACTTTAAAAATGTTAAGTTCCTATTAGGTACTGAATGTACCAAATAATAGAACAATAGACATAGTTTATCAAAGTAGCAGAAACGTACCTTGATTGCTCTCATCTAACTATTATGTGTCGCCTAATTGTAAAGTGAAAGAAATGCTCACAAATATTACGAACAAGGTTCAAGATTTTAACATGGACGACTATTGCTTAGTAATGATTGGCGAAAGGGACTTTAAAGATAATGAAGACTACATCGAACTTGTAAGAAAAATTAGAGAATCCTTAGAACAAACAACTCATACAAATGTGATTGTATGCTCTCCGGCATACAATCACATTTGTATGAGTTGTTATGCATACATAAGGGGAGCCCTTATTCATAATTATCGAGTAGAATTGTTTAATAATTTACTTTACATGGACATACAAAATTATAATTATGCATATTTCTTTGATACTAATCGTGACCTCTCCTTGGAAATGTTCTCATATAAAACAGGCAAACTTAATAAACTAGGTATAAAGTGTATATTTGGAAGTATTTTCAGTCGCATACTTGTTGACATAAAAAAATTCCCATTGGATTATGACGAAACGAGTAAAGCTGATGTACAAAATAAGTTTTTTCGTGCCTCCCTTTAAAAGCAATGCCAGTAATGATAAACAACAACTTACATTGTTACATCAAAATATAGCTGGAATACTCAATAAATTAGATTTTTTTGAAGTAACAATATCTGAGTTGACGAAAGAGATGGGTGTTATAGACTTTATATGTCTTAGCGAAACCTTTATGCAATCCGGTCATGAATGTAATCTTAAACTTACAAACTACAAGTTAGCTGCAAATTACTCAAGATCCAATAAAAAACGGGGCGGCACGTGTATATTGGTGAGGGAGGATTTCGTTTTTAGCCCTTTACAAATAACAAATGAAATGTCTAGCGATTATTCTTTCGAATGCTGTGGCATAGAAGTGCCGAGTCAAAACTTAATACTAGTATGTGTTTATAGAATCCCGGATTCCGATGCTGGTATATTTCTAAAAAAAAATGGAAGTTTTGTTACACAAATCAATTCATAAAAATAGGAATCGTATCGTAATATGCGGAGACTGGAATATTGATATTCTAAAAGACACTACACAAAAAAGAGAATTAATATCTATTTTGCATAATTACAACTTATTGACACATATTAAAATGCCCACTAGGAAAAAAAAAAGCTGCATAGATCAAATAGCCAGTAATATCTCGATCCTAGACACAAAAAGCAGTATACATAACCTAGCCCTCTCAGATCATGATACTGGGCAGTCATTAACGTTCTTTCTTCCGATATCTAATAATAAGCCGAAGATGTCAAATTTCATTTATGTAGTCAAAAGAGATTACAATAAAAACAATATTAAAAAATTTCTTGACTGTATATCTGCTTTAAGTTTTAATGAAATATATGAAGAAACAGATTTCAACACTGCATTTAACATATTTCATGACCTATATATTCTCTTTTACAAACTATGTTTCCCAGAAATAACAATAAAAAAATATAATAAACCAATAAAAAATAAATGGATAAGTAAAGGTATAAAAATATCGTGCATAAAAAAGAGAACTTCATATTATAATTACCAACATGATGCCTTAAGCAAAAAATATCATAAAAGAAGATACCTGATCTATTCTAGAATTTTAAAAACATGTATATCACATTCACAATTGATAAATAACAAAAAATATTTATATAATTCTAAAAATAAATGCAAATCAACATGGTCTATTATAAAAAATAATATAAATAATAATGATAATTATAAAAATGACATCAATGAATTAATAATAAATGATAATATAATTAATGATCCTTATGACATGTGCAATCAATTTAATAACTATTTTATAGAAATGACCAATAAATTTAATCATAGCAATAGTAATAACGTAAGTAACATTGACATTAACACTAACACTGGCAGTATCTTTTTGACTCCAGTGAATGAACAAGACATTATAAAAATTATCAACTCTTTAAATGATACTAACGCTACTGGATATGATGAAATAACCACAAAAATAATAAAACTAAGCAGCAAAATCATAGTAGAACCTTTAAGTTATTTAATTAATTTGTCATTTGAGACTGGCACATTTCCTACTAGATTAAAACAATCTATTGTCAAACCGCTATACAAAAAAGGTAACCGCACGGATATGTCCAATTATAGACCCATTACATTGATCCCTATCCTATCAAAGATTTTTGAAAAGGCAATGTACGGGAAAATCATTAACTTTTTAAACAAAAACAGCATTCTTACTGAGAACCAATTTGGTTTTAGGAAGAATAGTTCAACATCTCTTGCTTGTTTTACTTTGGTCAAACTGATTTCCGAAGCCCTTAATAATAAAATGCCTGTATTGTCAGTGTTTTTAGATATGAGCAAAGCATTTGATTTTGTCCCACATAATCGCCTACTTTGCAAAATGGAGAAATATGGTATAAGAGGCAAGGCACATGACTGGCTTCAAAGCTATTTATCGAGTCGCCAGCAAAGGACAGTAGTAACAAAAATTGATAATAACACAAACAAAACATACAGTTCAGATTTAAAAATAAATAGCTGTGGTATTCCTCAGGGAAGCGTATTAGGGGCCCCATTATTTATAATATACATAAATGACTTTTGCAAGAACCTAAAACATAATTGTACACTATTTGCTGATGACACTACTCTCACAATAAAATCTTCAAATAGAAATGACCTAGAAACTGACACTAACAATGAAATACTAAAAGCAATTAAATGGCTGGAATCTAATAATTTACGTGTAAATATTGAAAAAACAAAGTTAGTACAATTTCAAACATACAATTCTTTAGTAAAACCACCACAAATACATTACAATAATACAATTTTGGAACCTGTCCCTTCAACCTTATTCTTGGGAATAGTTATTGATGAAAAATTAAATTGGAATGAACATGTAAAAAAAGTCTGCACTCGTCTCGACAAATTTGTGTTTGCGCTTCGAAAACTCAAAAGAATAGCCAGTAAAGAAACAGCCCTAAGTGCTTATCATGTATTCAGTAGATGTGAACAGTGCATTCATTGCACAAAAAAAATGTGTCAGAGCTGTGTATGGAGCTGAATATTTAGATCATTGTAAGCCATTATTTAAAGCACTAAAAATTCTTCCACTTCCTTGCCTATATATTTTTGAGATTTGTATTTTTATTAAAAAGTATTCGCATATGTTCCCATTGTATGAACACATTTCTAAAAGAGTGAAAAGCAGAAGCCCAAACAAATTACTTGTACCTAGCCAGAGATTACAATTGTATAGCAGGAATTCCAATTGCATGGCAATCAAAATATTTAACAATTTACCCGCACGCATCAGAGTGTTGCCCACTAATAAATTTAGGAAAACAATATTTGCCTGGCTTTTAGACAATTGTTTCTATTCAGTTAATGAATTTTTAAATAATAAATTTTGACATTTCATTTTATTAATACTTATTTACACTTGTTAACTTGAATTGACTATTATTTTTTATTTTTTTAAGCATTTGACATTATATAATTATTAAATTTTGACATTTCATTCATAATTATCTTGTATAAAAATTATCTATTTTTTAACTAAACTAATGTATAATATTGTACGCCTCAAACGTCGCGCGCGTGGTTTCTATTGTGTCTGCTTGTTGATGCGCAATGGGGGAATATAGCCTCTTCTTAGCGTTCGATGACAAACTACTTCCTACAGTTATATTGTTGTGGCCTAGAACTTCGACACTTTGATTTTGTAAGTTACTTTAAATATTTCTACACCGGCAACGGTAGTGTATGTGAAACTGTTTATTATTAAGATCTTAATGTACCATATACTCAGAAATAAATATATCTTATCTTATCTTAACCGTACATACTTAGTAATTGTCTAAAGATAAACTAGTACGGTACAACATACAACCATCTTAGCACAATCGCCAAGCAGTCAGCTACTTGACTAGTCAAGCCCTAATCTAATTTGAGTTAGGTTAATGCTTGATTTATTAAGCATTTAAGTTTATTAAACGTTTAAGATTCGGGTTACAATCTTAGGAGATTCAGCCCTCCCTAATTTAAATGACTGAAAGACAAATGTCCAATCCAGTCAAATTTTTTACAACACAAGGAACACTGCCTTTTGTATAAAGCAAGTGTTATTTCAAGTACCAAGTTGTTGATCCAATGTAGACAAGTACCTAATCAAGTTAAGTTATTCAACAAAAAGCAAGAACACCGCCTATCATTCGGGTTAGCGTTATATACTTATTTGTTGTTCAAGTGTAGGTAAATGTCTATTAAAGTTAAGATTTATAATTAGAAAACCACCAAGTCTTTACATCATTGTGTTCCTTTCATCCTTCCATATACATACCTAGTTATTAAATGAACGTTAACGCATTTTTTTTTTTTTTTTGGAAAAACCTTATACCCCATCAGCATTCATTCATCCCTCTCTTAATTAAATGTTTGCACGTCCATTGTTAAATTTCGTGCAAACATTGAACTATTAACACAGCAATGATTATTAACTAGGAGTCTTCATATTTCAAAATGTCTTTTATGTGAAATCTACCTAAATCTTTTCCCTGCATGTCTTTTAAACTATACACAACAGGTGAGTGTCTTTTAAACTATACACAACAGGTGAGTGTTTCATTGAAATAACACATCTAAGAAAACGCGGTGCTAATTTAGACGTAAAATGCTTACTAGCATCCGACAAGGTAAATGTCCACTTATAGACTATTTGACCAACCTTATATTCGAAAGGTCGCTTTTTTAAATCATAGTGCTTCTTGTTTCTTTCGTGCACAAGCTTTAAGTTTTTACTAACCTCCTTGAAAATCATTTGAAGTTCTCTTAAATTGTCACCATGAATTCTGTGATCTACCACGGTTAGATCCGAAACTGGCTGTGGTACTTCAGAGTTTTGATGTAATTTTCCATCTACAAACATTTCTCGCCCATGGACGAGAAAGTAAGGTGAAAATTTAGTTGACTCATTAACTGAAGTATTAAGTGCACACTGAATCTCTGGTATGTGATTGTCCCATTGTTTGTGGTTAGATTTCACATATGAGGCAATCGCATACAGAATATTCCTGATAGCTCTCTCAGCTTGATTAACCTGGGGATGATATCTTGGATTATAGTAGATATTAGGCACATTATATTTGCACATTAAATCTCTAAATTGCTTTGAAATACATTGAGGACCATTGTAAACATAGACAAATTTAGGTATTCCGTGTACCAGAAACACTTTTTCTTCCAGTATTTTAACTATAGCAATGCCTGTTGCATTCCGTATAGGAAACAACATAACATACTTGCTAAAGTAATCGGAACATACTAACAAATTTGTGTTTCTTTTGGTAGACACAGGAAAAGGTCCCAATAAATCGCAACAAATTGCTTCAAATGGTTTATTAACTTGTTTTGGGTTACCCATTAAACCTGGGCGAGATAAGTTTACCGGCTTGTACTCTTTACAAGTTTGACAACTGTTGACATATTTTTCAACGTCTTTAAACATATTTTTCCAAAAACAATGTAATGCTAAACGTGTATGACTAAAACGTAAACGTTTACGTTTATGTTTTAAATATTCCTAAATGGGCGCCAGTGGGATCATCATGAAATTGTTTTAATAAGGGTCCCACGTTTTCTCTTGGTATTACTTGTTTCCAAGAGAATTGAGAAGTTAGATTATATTTATTTTTTGAATGTCTAAGCTATTTACCATCTTTAAATGTATAATTGGGAAACTTATGTGGATATTTTTCACAGTTTTCCACCATTTTTAAATACCATTTATCTTGAATGTTATCAGATATTTCTATTGATTCTACTTTAATTCTTGAGAGTGCATCCGGTAAAACCATTTCTTTACCCTTTCTATGCTTAATGTCAAAATCAAATTGATTTAAGCGGATACTCCATCGAGCTAAACGCCCTGAAGGATTTTTTAATTTATAAAACCATCGTAATGATGCATGATCGGTTATAATACTGCATTTTTGACCCTCAACATACATTCTAAATTGTTCTAGAGCATACAAAACGGCTAGTAACTCACGTTCTGTAGTAGTATAGTTAATCTCATGTTTGTTAAGTAATCTACTACAGAATGCAATTGGATGGTCAAAATCCTCATGTGATTGGGTCAGTACAGCACCAATAGCATATGCTGATGCATCACTTTGTATTGAAAATGGTAAACTAAAGTCTGGACATTTAAGAATTGGAGCTGAAACTAAGCTTGATTTTAGTTTATTTTAGTTACTTTAATAGTATAATGTCTTACGGCATATTACTATGGGGAAGGGCTGCAGACATTCAGTCAATTTTTGTTCTACAAAAACGAGCCATCAGAGCGATATACAATCTTCGCCGGCGCGATTCTCTAAGGGAACTGTTTAAGGGCATTAACATCATGACGGTACCTTGTCAGTATATTTACGAAAACATCATGTACGTTAGAAAGAATTTACATCTTTTTAGTAAAAACAGCGATAGACATAGTTATGTTACTAGAAATAGGGACCAATTAATTCAACCAGGTTTCAGGCTGGCTAAAGTAGCGTCATCTTTTAGGGGGTACTGTATAAAATGTTACAATAAAATACCGCCACACATTCTAGAATTGAATGAGACGAAATTTAAAACTTGTATAAAACGCACACTATGCAGGCAGGCATATTATAGGTTGGGGGATTACATCGCTGATAAAAATGCTTGGCCCAACGCTATTCCAGCTCCACAGCCACTAGGGCACAAAAACAAGTGATAAGCAGAAAGTTCTGAAGTATTGTTGGAGCTGCTGAAGACTGTACGAATAATTATAATGTATATTTGTGTTGTATAAACTCAATTTATTTTTTGGATTATATAACTGCACAGCACATATGTGAGTACTATGTACACAGTACTATGTATAACTGTAAATCTACCATTTACTGTACCTATGTGTCGTTTGTTGACTTCAGTGTGCCCCGGCAGTTGAGTGTGTCATGCTCTCTCTAATGTCTCTCTGATGGTGGCACACGTGTTGGATCATTCGGTTCCCTTCATGATGGTTGAGCTGAGTGGTGCCGATCCATGTGTCATGTTCGTGAACGGGCGCCGTCAGTTGGGATTGGTCATATCTTAGCTGCCTCCGCATGTTTTTAATTACCTATTTATTGTATTTTTAATTGTTTGTTTTACTCTAGACGCTTTTAAGTGCGTTTTTTTTTTTTTTTTTACTTCGTTCTCACATATATGTATTTTTCCTACAAGATTATTGTAACCAAATACTTGTAAAACACATTTTTGTTTTTTTAAAAGAGTAAGTTTGGAGTTTCTTGTCCGTTCTTCTCCATAACAAGCTACATTTCCGAATGGACGGTAGAATCAATTATTATTACATTTAATTTTTATTTTTGACGTTCGAAAGTGCCGCTTAATGGCCTAATTGAATAAAGAAATTTTGATTTTGATTTTATTTTTTTTTGATTTTGATTAAAGGCTTCTTCAGCTTCATCTGTCCATACAAAATTAATATTTTTGCAGGTTAATTTACCAAGCGGCCTACAAATTCTAGAAAACTCCTGTATGAAGCGGCGGTACCAACCTGCCATGCCTACAAACCTTTTAACCTCCTTGGGAGTAGTAGGAGTTGGATAGTTAAGGATTACTTCCACTTTAGAAGGATCCGTACGCAAACCTTGCTTATCAACCATGTAACCAAGATATTTAAGTTCTTTTCTATAAAATTGAGTTTTACTCATGTTAATTGTCAAGTTTGCTTCTGCCAAACGCTGATACACCCTTTCCAACAACTCAACATGTGTACTAAACTCATTAGAGATACATATAATATCGTCCTGGAAGACAAATACTTTATTATCAAATTCCGGACCAGACAACTTATCCATCAGACGTTGCATAGTGGCAGATGCTCCTACTTGACCGAATGACATTGTTACATAATGAAACAATCCACGTCTAGGAACTGTGAATGCAGTTTTCTCAGCAGACTTTTCACTATCATATTCAATCTGCCAATATGCAGCACTGAGGTCTATTGATGTTAAATATCTTGGATCTCTAAGACTTTTCAGTATTTGATGGATATAAGGCAAAGGATATGCATCAGCTTTGGAAACAGCATTAAGTTTTCGACAATCTAAACCGAGTCTCAAGTCACCGTTAGGTTTAGTTAACATAACAACTGGAGAATTCCAAGGTGAGTTGGATGGTATAACCACACCCAACTGTAACATTCTATCTAGTTCATTTCCAAGCTTAACTGTTTAGCTGGAGATAAAGGATAATACCTCTGCTTAATTGGTGTGGAATCACCAGTGTCTATTTTGTGGGTAATTAATTTTGTCCTACCTAAACCGACTTTTTCTGTATTAATTCTATCAAATTTATCAATAACTTTCTGTAATGTTATTTGTTGTTCAGAGGTTAATGATTCTAAACATTCCAGACCTTGGTCTGTGTCAACCAAATTAATATAGTTGTCAGGTAAACCACAAACTTTTCCATTATTCAATACACTATCAAGTGTTGTTAAAAATGTCTTACAAAAATCCATGCCAAAAATGATTGAAGTTACAATGTTGGGAACTATGTAGAACTTAATGATCTTAGTAGTTGCATAAACCCTAAACATTAAATTTTTGAACCATCTGCAGTTCTTACATTTTGTCCATTGGGCAATTTAACTAATTTAAATCCATATTTCATAAATAACTTATGTGAATTATTTCTCAAAACTGAACAAACTGCACCAGTGTCCAAAATACCATACACTTCTAACTCCAAAATGTTAACCAATAAATGAGGTCTAATGTCATTTGACTTTGCCTGAAAAAGAGCCACACTATCAATATTGTGTGTACAAGATGTTAAGTTAATGACTAAGTCTTTGTGGCTCTTCTTGTTTAGTTTTTTGAACACTTTGGACAGTTCACACTCTTAAGGGGTCAAGAGTGTCACCACACTTGAAACAAACCACCTCCTTTGAAACCTTGCACTGCTTTGTGGAATGATCGGTGCGATTACACCTAAAACATTTCCTCACTTTAGCTTCAGAGGCAGATGGAGTTTCAAATGCAGCAACAGGATTACCAGACTTTTGCAAACTAGCACACTTCATTTTAGGTTGGAAATTCTGACTATGTATTTGTCTTGAGAGGTTAGGTTCTACAAATTGCTCAGCCCTAGCACGGGCTAGTTCCAATTTCTTACCATATAATTGGAGATCCTTGATTGATTTAATGTCAAGCAAAGCCATCTCCTTCATGTACTCTGGTCTGATGTTATGCATTAGGATTTCCAATTGTTCACATTCAGATAGAGGTTTTGATAATCTATTAAACATACCCTGCAAATTGGATAAATAAACTATCATTGACTCATGCTTAGCTTGTGTACGGGAACGTATTTCTTGGGTTAATTTATAATCCAAGTCTGGTATGTCAAAATCTTCACGTAAACAAACAAGCAAATGTCTATATGATGTAAAAGTATGCTTATTTGATCTAAACCAATCAAGTGCCGATTTCTCTAAAATATCAGTAAAAGCAATCAAAGCACGCTCCTCAGGTATAGCCCTAGCCTGCCTCAATTCCTCTAATCTTTCTATGAAGACCCTAACACATGTAGTACCATCATATTTTAAGTTTAGAGTATTTAAGTTAATTGACCTGTCATTTACAAAAACAACCTGTGGTTTTGCCACTGGTTCAATCTCTGGTGATGATTCATGCGTAGATTGCATTTCCTCATCATCAGAATCGTCTTGTAATGTGGTAATAATGTTTATTAATTTGTTTTTAAGTTCAAGTAACTATGGTGACGCATCAGTCACACGAGAAATTCGCATTAAATAGTATTGAGATCGAGCTAATATCCGTCTACTTGTAACAGTATCTCCTGGAGTTAACTCTTTATTTAAGCGAAACAATTCAGCAACAGGTTCCGAACACAACTGTACCTCGTCCATCGCAGCTGGTGCAGGATAATCCGCTTGTTTAATGCTGCCTCTTCGATACAAACTACACAGGGAACGATACTGCTTGCGAATCACATCCCTGGTTGCTTTGACATCTGTTGAAATATTAAAGTGTTTTAGTTCATGTATAATTTCTTCTTTACGAAGATAGTCACTCCATATTGCTTTATGCATGTTGAACAAGACAATTATTGTTCTATATATTTAAATCTAAATAACAGTTACTATAACGTTGTTATATTAGAATGGTTTATAAGTTTAACAAAACATTTACTAGTGAAAAGGTATATAGTTCAAAATAACACATGTGACTATAACCGCTCTTTTAAATTTTATATAATGTTAATGTTTTGTTATTTTAAGTTTTAAACTAAGTAATCTTAACGTTAACCTATAGCTTGGTTAAGGTCTTGAGTGTTCAAGTTGTTTGCAGTTACAAAACAAACAGTTAAATACTTCCATCAGACCTCATGCGACACGTTGGGCGTACAATTGTAAGATATCTTTTTCTCCTTATTCGCCAGCCAGCTCAGGGGTAGATGTTCAGGATGAGACAATTGCAGGGATGATTTCGCATGAGGGTCGACAGAAGTAAAAGTCTTTCTTTTTGGTCAACTAGTTTAATAACACACAGGCATCACTGCAGCACCACAATTTAAAGGTATTACACTTACTTGTGTATGGGATATAAACTACCCTTTAAACTTAGCACCAGATGTATGATATAACAATCAGCATCGCTCCTCTGTGCAGATGGCATCCAGTATCTCACCGGCCGAAATATCATGGGTGTTCGGAGCCTGTTGTTGAATGCTGTAAAGCTGTTAATATTTCACATCGTTGACCATGTTTTATTCTATTGTCTATCTATATTTAAAATTAATCCTAAGGAGCCCTGTTGATGGAAAAGAATGCAAGATGAGCGTCGTACAAGCACATGTCTCACAAACATGAAAATATAGTTTAATTCCACTAATACTCACAGCGCTTGCTGGCACATAATAATTTTGAATTTAGGGCTGTTTCCCTGTCGCCTCCGAGTCATTCAGATTACTTCAATTTTCTTTTCTTAAATAGGATTTTATTTTAGGACTTCCTCGATATCCATTTGCAATGGAAAAGAAATGTCACTCTTGTCGGCCATAGACACTGAGCATTTTATTAACCAATAGAGACGTCATGTCTATATTTTATTTAATTAATTATGTTTACTAGAAATTAATAACCTAGATATGTAGGAGATTGTGTGCTTGTTGAATTATATTAATACACACAATATATAACAGGTTTTGTAAAGAATTATAATAATTCCGCCACGACCTCAACGTCATCTAGTGCAAAATTGCCTCAACCATCTAGTGACACACCCAGATGAAAGAATACACCTCGCCTGACACCAGATGTCGCTGAAAGCCGTTACGGAAATTTATTTGTTACAAGGTTTGGGCGAGATGATGCGTGATGATGGACGTGCGCGCACCCAAACCGTGGTTAGAACGAGACTCGACGATCGCCGGCGGCCGGCGGTCGTGGCGGCGGCATAATGACCAAGGCGCCACTGCGCGGGATATCACCAAACCAACGAAATGTGACACTTATTTAATAAATTGGAACTATTAAACTAATGCCTCTCAATCGCCCTATGGTGATGTATTAAAATATGAACTATAAATTAGGAAGCGTAACCATTTTCCCCGGCTTGTAAGTTCCCACTTTCGAAACACAAAGGAGAAGTAAATAATGTTGCAGATCATCACAACTCTACCAAAGGTTATGAGAACTCTAAAGTTGCGACTCTCTATTATAAATAAGAATATTTAACTAACTATTCTACGCGGTAATTAAATCCAATACTGCACATTGGTGCAGTATTGGATACATTTATATACGACGGGACCCGAGGTTAACGAAATATCACCATACCGTCTACACGTTTGCGATTACCAACATAAATTGAGATTCCTTGTGGATACCGGAGCCAACGTGTCGGTCATACCCAACACAAAAGGAATGAAGCGGGTAGAAGAAGTTTTGTACGCAGCGAACGGCACACCAATACACACATATGGCGAGAAAAGTTGGAACTCGACCTTGGTCTACGCCACCTCTTATCATGGCAGTTTATCGTTGCTGCCGTTAAACGACCGATATTGGGCGCCGATTTTTTGCGTCATCACGACCTTCTCGTCGACCTTCGCGCCAGAAAACTCGTCGATAAGAAAACAGGACTGGCAATCGACGGTTGCATTGCAAATAATGCCGCTACCCCCACGGTGCTTACTATTAACCTTACCGACCCGTACCATAACCTTCTTCAAGAGTACGCCGAGATAACTTCCTCGAACTTCAACAACATGAAGTACAGTGAAGTTGAACATCATATTGTCACTCATGGGCCGCCCGTGTACAATAAGTAACGACCGTTGCCGCCACAAAAATATCAAGCGGCGAAGAAGGAGTTTCAAGTAATGCTTGAACAAGGAATATGTCGGCCATCAAAATCACCTTGGGCAAGTACACTCCACCTCGTAGAGAAGAAGACAGGTGAATACAGACCATGTGGCGATTACCGAAGACTGAATGCCGTAACCAAACCGGATCGGTACCCAATACCACGACTACGTGACTTCACCTACCATCTCGAAGGGATGAAAATCTTCTCGAAGATTGATTTAAGAAAAGCGTATAATCAATTAAGAATACGTGAAGAAGACATCGAGAAGACGGCAGTTATTACGCCGTTTGGGCTTTTTGAATTCCCACGAATGTGTTTCGGTCTATGTAACGCCGGACAAACCTTCCAACGACACATCAACAGTGTACTCAGCAACATGGACCACGTTTTTTATTCGTCGACGACATTCTCGTCGCTTCACCAGACCAAGAAACCCACAGAGGACACCTGGAAGATCTTTTCAAAAGACTTAAAGAGCAGGGCCTAAAAATAAACGTGTCGAAATGCGTTTTCGGGCATAAAAGACTAGAATTTCTTGGGTACATATTAACAGAAGCCGGTATCCAACCAACAGAAGATCGTGTGAGGACAATATCTGATTATCCTGAACCTACCATAATTCAAGAATTACGACGATTCCTCGGTATATTAAACTTTTATAAAGAAAATATACCACACGCTGCACACGTTCAGGAAAATCTATATAAATATCTACGAACATGCAAGAAAAATGACAAGACCAAGGTGAATTTCAACAATGAAGATAAAGAAGCATTTCAACACTGTAAAAACAGCATCAAAAACGCCGTCACTCTGTCACACCCTGCAGTTCACGCACCTTTATCACTGATGTGTGACGCCTCAAACACGTGTGTCGGAGCCGCGCTACAGCAACGGGTAGGCAACAGCTGGAGACCACTTGGTTTTTACTTGAAGAAACTGACAGAAGTGCAAAAGAAATACAGCACGTTCGACTGAGAGCTACTGATGATCTACCTGGCAATAAGGCACTTCCGGCGCATGTTTGAGGGTAGAGAAATAACGGTTTTCACGGACCAGAAGCCGCTAAAGCATGCACTACTGCGGCTAAACAGCAAGACAGAAACACCAATACGCACGAGGTACTTGCACTATATAAGTCAGTTCACAATGAACATATGCCATATTGATGGAAAGGACAACGTTGTGGCCGATGCATTATCAAGAATCGAAGCAATATCTACCCCATCACCAATCGACTACGACGAGCTGGCTCGCCTACAACACAGCGACAGGCAACTGACTGACGTCACGAAAAACAATTCGCTCCGATTCGAATGGCTGCGAGTTGAGCAACCCAGGCATCCGAGCAACTAGGAAAATGATCACTCAACGTTTCTTCTGGCCAAGCACGAACAAAGACATCAGTATGTGGACCAAATGTTGCATAACCTGCCAACGAACAAAAGTGCAGCGACACACAGTATCGCCGCTAGAACAGTACCCACAAGCAGATCGACTGTCGCACATACATATAGATATCGTCGGACCACTACCTATATCAGAGGGAAGACGGTATTGCGTTACCATCGTAGACCGAGCAACAAAATGGCCAGAAGCATTTCCAGTCAGCGACATGGAAGCCAACACTATCGCCACGGCCATCTACGAAGGGTGGATAGTGCGTTTTGGGTGCCCAGAAAGGATCACAAGCGATCAAGGAAGACAGTTCGAATCACATTTATTCAAAACACTAATGAATAGAATGGGTATCGAGAAAACGCGGACCACTTCCTACCACCCACAGGCAAACGGAATGGTTGAAAGGTGGCATCGATCATTTAAAACAGCATTGACAGCACGACTACATAACTCAAGCTGGACACAAGAATTACCAACTGTTCTGCTAGGGCTACGCGCTGCAATTAAAGAAAACACTGAGGTGTCATCAGCAGAAGCGCTATACGGTAAACCGCTACGACTACCCGGCGAAATGTGGAGAAACGACGACATATGCGAACTCAAACACACATTTTAGCGACGTCATAACCAACGCAATGGAAAAGATGCAAGCAGTTCGCCGTAACACCGATCGCCGCGCAATGTTTATACACGACGACCTACACGTATGTACGCATGTATACATACGTACCGATGCCTACCGCCGACCGCTAACGCCGACCTACGAAGGTCCGTATCGTGTCTTGAAGAGACAAAACAAGGTATACACAGTGAAAGTCAAAGATCGTCAAGTAAACATCAGCATAGACCGACTAAAGCCTGCATTCCTGCCTAACACCGAAGAAGCAGCAAGTCATCGAAGTAAACAATCGTCATACGTCACACGAGCCGGCCGCACTACAAGACCCACCGTACGCTTCGCCCTGTAAAACATACATCCGACCTAGACGGAAGTCTACCGCACACTAAAACCAAAAGTGAAAGGCGCGAATACTGCGTCCACGCGCACCAGCGTCACCGCAGCCCTAGGCGCTCGCTCGCACCGAGTCGAGACACCAATCTGTACTACACGCATTATACTGACGCTTCGCTGGGGAGGAGCTATGTAGCAGCCGGCATCAACATCAACGCGCTACGCGCGCGAACACTTGACTACCGTTGTGTTTTTTTTTTTTTTTTTTTTTTCTACATGGCGTCTCACAGTTCGGTCAAAGTGACCGTCCACTGCTTAACCGGGCTAGCCTGTGGAGACTAAGCTATATAGCCTCCAGCCAGGGCACACTACCGTTGTGTAACGACGCGCGGTATTTATAGTTGGTGCAAAATCGACCCGCTCGTCTATAACTTCAACTAGTGGGTGGCATAATATAATTGTTGATCACATACCCTACATCTATGTAATAAACGAAACGAATTGTATATAAATACCTTGCTCCTAAAATATATGTCATTCAACCCGAATACTCTTTTAATTACATATCTCCTGACAACTGGTAAAACGTCATCATAAAGAAGCTTGACATTAGGAAGCAATTTAAATTTACGTTCGAGGCTATGGAATCTCTTGCGAGCTATATCAAAAGAATTTCCTAACGCTGACGCGTCTGTTTTCAGTGATAAAGCTACTTGCCATTTGGAGCGCGGGTAATTGTGCTACAATAAAACTCTTCACAGTGTTTATCATCCACACTCCCAATGGACGAAGCAGTAACATCTTCAATCTCCCAAAACTTACGAAGATCGAAGTTATCGAGAGAACTCGCAAAGAAAGACAGAGTGTCAGTTGAAGGTTCGATAATTGGTGCTTCTCTTAGAAGTATGTAGCCGAGCATAGTCTCCAATGCATCGGGGCAACCGGGTGCGCTGGTCCGGGTCGCAATAACTTAGCGAACAACGTGACTCCAAGTAACATGTCAATATTACCTGGCACACCCCAGCTGTCATCAGCGAGTAGTTTAGGATCAATATGCTTCAATTTGGCAGTATCTATAGCACCCAGAGGAAGCTGCCCGGTTATCTGATCCAAGACTAGAGCGTCAATTCTATACCTAGCGAGCAAAACCGTGAGCTGAACGTAAGATTCACCGAGCCGCGAACGGGCTGCGATGTGCCACCAATACCACGAACGGTAGTTATTGAGTCCGTATGTATAGTTAGACCAAGCATACGGCAGCAACGCGATGGCATATAATTCTTTTGCGACCCAGGGTCCAAAATACATCTAACCACCACGCCCTTACCCTTCCTACCCGCCACTAACACCTTGACAGTAGCCAGCACTTCGGTGCTACGTGTGGCCTGGACTTGAGCAGAAGAATGCGTACACAACGCCACACGATCAGAGGTAGCTGGGTCGGCCGCAGAAACGCAGGCTGGGTCGCTAGCGGGCACCAGCGCAGGGGCTTGCGTCGATTGCTCAAAATGTAATAAGTTAGATGCTTACCGTTGCATTTCCTACATGTTGATTTAGATAGGCACTTAGAGACGGTATGTTGGCTACTTAGGCAGGTAACGCATCTGTGATTGTCTTTTAAAAACTTAAATCTATTATCCGCGCTCAACTTTTGAAACGCTTCTAAAAATGGTATGGTATATCTGTCTGGTAATGGTCTGGTATGTTCTTCAAACTGTTAGGTCATGCGAACCCTCGGGGTTCGTGAGGGGTCACAACGACACTTTGAAGGTTCCCCTTCATTATCAAGGACCAACTTCAAAAATGAAACGAAGGTTATCTTATAGATCAACCAACAGTTTATTTCACTAGGCACAATGTTTAATCTCGTGAATTTAATATACATAACATACAAATTTGAACCTTACAACTAAATGCTATATGTAATCGGCGGAGAATCTTAACACCGCGATTTAACTTTTGGACTCATATAAAAATCGCCATCTATCAGTCCCGATAGTAACTAATTCAACTTACACCAAGCTAAGTACAGTTAAACAAACATTGATTTGCGGGCGATGTTGCTAATTCTCGATAGATGGCTGCACATTCCGCCCACCAAGGACATTTTGTAAACATTACGTCCTTCACGCTATTAAGTTAAAATAATTACAAACTAGAATTAAGACTCATTAATCACATTACAAGTTTGGTTACAAGATAAATTTAGTAAAAAACATCTCTTAAAAATAACTTACTTTCTACTTATACAGGAACGTACGCACACGAGTTAAAAATGTTAAGTTCCTAGTATACAACTTAATTAAGCAATAGGCAAGACACAAAGTTTCGAGGTTGGTCGTTTAAATTTTGAACCGTTACTACACAGTGTGACTACCCGTGTTAGATTATCTAGCCCCGGATGTTTCTCAACCACTCTGCCAAGTAGCCACCGACAAAGGGGCATGTTATCCTCCTTGATTAAAACTACGTCTCCTATTTTCGGTTCGGGAGTTTGCGTAGACCACTTATACCGATGGAGTAGTGTGGTGAGGTATTCGGATGACCAGCGTCTCCAAAACTGTTGCAACATTTGTTGAACTAAATGCCACCGCTTTAGACTAGATATATTAGCATCTTCGTAGTTCCGATCTGGTGCGTTTATAACAGGTTCACCAATAAGAAAATGCCCAGGTGTCAGTGCATCACCATTGTTGGAATCCGTTACCCTACACAGCGGACGTGAATTTAAGCATGACAAGAGTGGACTTAAAAGAGTGGACATTTCTTCGTAAGTCAAAGTAGAGTTGCCCACTACCCTGCGCAAATGCCCTTTGCAGGATTTTACTCCCGCTTCCCGCAGACCGCCATAGTTCGGCGAATGTGGTGGAATGTAATGCCATGTTGTTCCCTCGGTAGCTAAGGCCGCGGCAATTTCCCTAGCTATGGTTGAATTTTCAGAGCGAAACATTGCATCTAATTCTTTAGAAGCACCCTGAAAATTAGTGCCATTGTCACTCCATATGTTTTCGCATTGACCTCGTCTGGCCACAAACCGTTTAAATGCGGCAAGAAATCCCCTTGTGGTAAGATCGCTTACAACCTCAATGTGGACAGCCTTTGTGGCCATACACAAAAATAAACAAATATACCCCTTATATGATTGATGATAAATCTAAGGACATCCAAGGGTCGGGCCTTGGATGTCCTTAGATTTATAGGACCCACGTAGTCTACCCCACTGTTTTTAAACGGTCTGCTAGGTGTAACCCTCGCAGGTGGCAACTGACCCATTAACTGAGGTTTTGTTGTGGCTGCATACCGGATGCATGTTACACATTTCCTTACGTGTGCTACAACTAACCGCTTGGCTCCAAGGATGTAGTATTTCGTATTTAAATAGTTAAGCATGAGTTGAGGACCTCCATGAAGACTTCTGGTATGCGCATCTGATATCAAGAGATTGGTGAAGTGATTGTTACCGGAAATCAATATTGGATGTTTACGGTTATGATCGACATCTGAACGCTCTAATCTACCGCCCACCCTCAAGATCTGTTTTGAATCCAGGTAAGGATTTAACGACCTTAAGATCTTCTCTTTACAATTTACCCCTTTTTCCAGGTTGGAGATTACCGTTTCGAATCCTTGGCCTTGGCTAACCCTAATGCAAGTCTCTAATGCTAATTCGAGCTTGTTATGTATGTAGTTATAGGTAGGTGTGGCTGCGCTACACGGTAAGCATTAGCGACGAATAAACCAGTGCGAATCATTCCGTCTTTGAGTTAACACCTACGTAGGCTTCCTATACAACATTGGCGACGAGTACATCATTTATAAAATATAAAGATGTTCGGTGTAAATTCTATATTGGGAGCTATATCCAATTTTGATCACCACAATCAAGACTGGAAGCTTTACAAGGGGCGGTTTCAGCAATGGTTCATTGCCAACAGCATTGGCGAGGAAAACGATAAAGCTGGAGTAAGGAGAAAAGCGGTACTGTTAAGCGCACTCACGGAGAACACGTATCAACTGGCGTGTAACCTCGCCTTGCCTGAAGATTTGGATACGAAGAACTATGAGGATATTCTGAAAATCTTGGACGACCACTTTGTGCCGAAGCGCTGCGGGTTTGCGGAGAGGCATAAGTTTTATACAGCGGTGCAGCAACCGGGTGAGACACACTCGCAGTGGGCTGCAAGATTACGAGGCCTAGCTACTTACTGCGCGTTCAGGAATTTAGAAGATTATCTTTTAGACAAGTTCGTCATGGGCATGTTACCGGGTCATGAACGAGATAAGCTCTTTGCTAAAAATATCGAAGACTTAACGCTGAATAAGGCGGTAGATTTAGCAGAAAGTACCCGCTGTGCACGCGCAGGCGCCGCGATGGCACCAACGGGAAATACTGATTCAAATCATGACGCTGTGTTCAAGATTAATCAAGGTACCAAAGTATCGAACGGATCGCGTAAGGATCAACATAGTGAAAAATGTTCTGTTTGTGGTTACAAGAATCACAAATCGTCGGAGTGTCGGTTCGTTAACTACACGTGTAAATCGTGCAATCGAAAAGGACATTTGCGTAAAATGTGCACAAAAAGTAAAGTGAATCGTATTGGGCAAGGTAATTCCGAGGACGAGGGAGATGATGGTGAGTTACTTTTAAACATTAACTGTTCGAATGAAGTACCAATGACTGAAACTGTAAGTCTGGAGGGTCAAAGTATTAAATGTGAAATAGATAGCGGCTCACCAGTTTGTGTCATTTCAGAAAATTTATATAACAATACTTTCTCTGAAATTCCGTTATCAAAACCTATTAAGACCTTGTTGACATACACTAGCACTAAAATGGTAGTCACAGGGTGTATGATATTAAACATTTCATACCTCGGTCGTACGGTCAGATTGCCTGTTTATGTCATTCGTGATGGCGGCCCACCACTCCTAGGTCGTGATTTTATACGTGCATTTGAATTACGTCTTATATCCACGATCGGCAATTGTAATAATATAACCGATGCCGATAATTTATTGCAAGATCTTGTTAAAGCATACCCGAGAGTATTTTCAGATAACCTAGGATGTTTTAACAAATTTGAAATTACGTTACCCCTTAAGTCAGATGCAAAACCCGTGTTTTTCAAGTCTCGCCCGGTGCATTTTGCCTTAAGAGACAAGGTAAACAAAGAGTTGGACAGGTTGGTCGCGTTAGGTATTTTGAAACCGGTTTCTTATTCAGACTATGCGTCGCCGATTGTACCCGTTCTTAAGCGTGATGGTAGTATTCGCATTTGTGCTGATTACTCGGTAACAATCAATAAACAACTGTTAGTGGAAAAATATCCTTTTCCAACCACGCAAGAACTGTTTACCAAACTTCATGGTGGCGAAGAATTTAGTAAACTGGACCTATCAATGGCATATACACAGTTAAGGATACATGAAAACTCACAAAACATCACTTGCATTAATACTCCCCGGGGTTTGTTTAATCACACTCGCCTTATTTTTGGTTTAGCTAGCGCTCCTTCAATTTTTCAAAGGGTTATTGAAACAATAGTGGGAAATATGGAAGGGGTTTTAGTTTTTCAAGATGACATCTGCATTACTGGTTCAAATAGGTTTGAGCACTTAAATCGCCTTAAGGAAGTTTTAAAACGTTTGCAAGAATGCGGATTTACTCTAAAAAAGGAAAAATGCGTTTTCTTTCAAAAAGAAATATCGTATTTAGGATATATTATAGATAAAAATGGTATTAGAAAGAACCCACTTAAAGTAGATGCAATTATGCAAGCAAACATACCCAAAAATGTAAGCGAACTGCAATCATTTTTGGGTATGATCAATTATTATCGGAATTTTACTCCGAACGCATCCTCTATTTTGAGTCCATTGCATGAGTTATTAAAAAAAGGCAGTAAATGGCGCTGGGAACCTAAGCACAGTTCAGCTTTCAATAACATTAAAAAGATAATGTCTTCAGATAGGGTTCTCGCACACTTTGATAACAATGCTAAGATTATTTTAACAGTCGATGCGTCACCAGTCGGTTTGGGTGAAATTTTATCACAAATAGGCAGCAATGGCATAGAACAACCGGTTTCATACGCGTCGCGCTCGCTTACTGTAGCCGAGAAAAAATATTCTCAAATACAAAAGGAGGCTACAGCAATAATATTTGGCGTTAGAAAATATCACCAATATCTTTATGGTAGACCTATACCTTTCACCTTACGGACAGATCATAAGCCTTTAACGATTATATTTAAGCAAAACAATGGCATTCCCGAAGTATCGGCAAACCGATTACAACGTTATGCTATATTCTTAAGTGCTTATAATTATGAAATTGAGTTTGTTAGCAGCGGTCAAAACACAGCAGATTTTTTGTCGCGAGCAATATCGGTAAGCAACTGTGACTCAGAGCGCCGCCAGGTGTGCGCGCTTAGTGCGACGGAGACAGCTGCGTATGTGAACTTTGCCATCGATGGTTGCTTACCTGTTACTGGGCGTGAATTAAAGAATGAGACTGAAAAGGATTCCGTATTAAAATTAGTTATCAACTTCGTTCAAAATGGTTGGCCTCGAAAAGTGACAGATAATTCACTCAAACCATATTTTTTATGTCGTATGCAAATATCTTTTGAAAATGTGTGGTACAAACAGTTTTTAAATAAAAATAAATTCAGATGGTCAAAAGGAACAATTGTTAATAGATTTGGAAGAGTCATGTACAAAATTAAAGTGATTAGTGATAATAAATACATAATGAGGCATAAAAATCAACTCCGTTCATATAAGGCAGGAGAATCCAGAGAGCAGCTTAATTGATACAAATAGTATGTCATCAGCAATGGAAAAATCGCCCATACCGTCCACAGACACTCGTGCCAGTGTCACCTTAAGTCAGGATGTTACAAGTAGCGACAACACAACAGAGATCTCAACAACATCGCCAGGCATTTCTGAAGCACCCAAAACACCTGTAACGCCTGATACGCCGTCATGTTTCTCCGCGGCGGATAGAAGCCTTGAGTTCAGTACTCCACAGCCTTCATCAGCTGACGATGATAACTCCCAATTGCCTTTGCCAGACCGAGTTCGTAGAATTAGACCAAAAGTAGATTATAAGAAGTTCTTTTAGGATATACCTTTTTGTTTGGTAATAATTTGTTTAATATTTAGCTTCCTTGCTCCTTCTTCCTTTAAGAAGGGGGAAAAGTGTTATGTATGTAGTTATAGGTAGGTGTGGCTGCGCTACACGGTAAGCATTAGCGACGAATAAACCAGTGCGAATCATTCCGTCTTTGAGTTAACACCTACGTAGGCTTCCTATACAACAGAGCTCTTCTGCTGTAATATAACTGAAGGTTTTCCTTTCAGTCTTTGGTTTCCTTAGTTCTAGAAACCGCCTCACATATGCTACTATTCGCAATAATTTGTCAAGGGAGGAATATTTATCCCAGAAAAAATTGTCGGTATTCACTGATACGTGTACCCTCTTCTCATCCATGTCAGTTGAAACTGATTTGCGTTTACCCTTTGCGATTACCGTTTCTTTAAGGAACTAGGGACCTTCTAACCACATTTTGAAATGTATGAACTCTGAGGCGTACATAAACCGTGATGCGCAGTCAGCAGGATTGTTTTTTGATGTGACATGGTTCCATTGGTGTGGTTCGCTTATGCATAAAACTTCTGATACTCTATTAGCGACAAAGGTTTTCCACTTATTGGGGTGACTGTTTAACTAAGCTAAAACAATTTCTGAATCTGTCCAAAAGTGCAAGTCAGATTTATTGATTCCCATGACTAACGATATTTCTGATATGAGTTTTGCTAACAGTACTGCCCCACACAGCTCTAACCGAGGAATTGAAACTGTTTTTATAGGTGCAACGTTAGTTTTAGCAGTGAGAAGAGTGACTGATACTCCACCATCAGCGTCGACTACCCGAGCGTACACAACCGCAGCGTAAGCTGATATGGACGCATCACAAAATCCGTGCAAGTGAATGTTTTTGTCACCTTTCTACATCTTCAACCATCACGGTACTGAAAATTCTGCTAAACTTTGCAACTGCTGTCGGTAAGTAAATCATTCATTCTTTACTTCAATAGGAATTTCTTCATCCCATCCAATTCCCGAAGTCCACAATGCTTGTATTTGCATTTTTGCTTTCACCATGACCGGAGAGACCCATCCTAAGGGGTCGAATAATCTTGCAATGTCGGATAACATTTTTCTTTTGGTTACAGGTTCATCTACTGGATGCAGCTGTACGGAATACTGAAAGGTGTCGGAGCAAATCGGAATCGCCAGATGAGTCCTAGTGTTTTTAATACTTCATCTTGCTTGATCCAAATTTCCTGCTCTGCACGATCCACGTCTTTATTTACCCCATCCATAATTTTCTCCAGAAGCTCATTGCTGTTACTCGACCATTTTTGTAACTCAAACCCTGCTTTGGCGAGCATCTCTTCCATTTGTGTACAAATTTCTATTCCTTCTTCTACTGTTTCACAACCTGTCATAAGATCGTCAACGTAAAAATCTTTTAGTACTTTCTCTCTTTCTCGCTGCTAGAGGATAATCCTTTCCTTCATCGTATGCTACCTGTTGCATAGCTCGAACAGCCAAGAATGGTGCAGCCGCAGTGCCAAAAGTGACTGTCTGAAGCTGGTAATCCTTTATTTCAGAATCCCTATTGTCTCTCCATAAGATACGTTGAAAATCTTGATGTTTATCCGCTACGCGTACTTGTCGATACATCTTGACTACATCTGATGCTAAGCAAATAGGATGTCTTCTCCAACGCATCAATAGATGACGCAAGTCAAATTGCAGACTTGGCCCGACCATCAGGTCATCATTGAGCGAAATGCCGTTTTTTCCTTGCAAGATTCGTCAAATACCACACGGACCTTTGTTGTATCTTTGTCATTTCTAACAACTGCGTGGTGAGGTAAATATACAGCTTCGTTTCCATGATTGTTCGGTTTGCTTACCGGCCTCATATGCCCCAGTTCGAGATACTCGTTGATTACCTCTGCATATTTAACCCCCAGTTCTTTATTCCGGTGTAGTTTAGATTCTAAAGCATGAAACCTTCTGATTGCTACGTCTCTTGAGTTCCCATATTTACAGCCCGGATCCTCAGTTCTAAATGGCAGGTTTACAACGTAACGCCCTCTGTCATCTCTTGTAGTTGGCAGTGAATACTTCTTCACATTTGGTCTCTTCTTCGGTGAGTATACATTTTTTGATTTCATCTGGTTCCTTCTCTAATTCCCAGAATCGTTTCAGGATTTCATCATCACCTACGTGGGCGTGCATCACGGTAAAATCGGAAGACTTATGGCCAGCAGAAGCTATCGTTCCTGACAGAATCCAACCCAGAGAAGTACACTGCGCCACCGTGCTACAACCCGACGCTTTCTTTAACCCGTTTTGTAAAACCCTGCTGTAAATTTCTGCCCCTAACAATAAATCAACTTTATCCGGTTTGTGATATTTGGGACCCGCTAACTGTATGTCTTTGAATTGTACCCAATCTAAATGTGCTGTTTCCCTACTATGCAATAAGGATGTTAGTGATTTAAGAACGTATGCGTTTACTATCAATTCCACAGATGGATCAACTCTAGACTGTATTTTGACCTCAACAACCGAATTCAACTCTAACTTGTGGTTGACGTCTATACCCACTATCGAACTCTTAGCTGGTTTTTTCTTTAAACCTAAGCTTTGGACAATGTTTTCCGTCACAAATGATGCTTGAGAGCCTTGATCTAACAAAGCCCTAACCGTGAACATAGACCCGTTTTTTGATACAGCCTTCACTAATGCTGTGGCTAATAAGACGTGGTTATTAACTGTACCTTTCGAAAAACAAGCGACTATCCCTTGATTTTCTACTTCAACTGTATGAGTGCTCTTCTCCCCTGAAGTTTCCTGCTCACTTTTAGAATGTAATAAAGTGTGGTGTTTACGTTGACAGATTCGACAAGTGACTGTACACTTGCAAAACCTGGCAGAGTGGTTACCTCCCAGACAATTGAAACATAAATGGTTTTCCTGAACGAACTTACGCCGAGCGTCCACATCTTTATCCGTGAACTGTTTGCAAATCCCTATCTTATGATCATCATTACAGACCGGACAACTCGAAGATACTATGTGAAATACCTTTGCTTTAGTTGTGTTTACATTTTGATTTTTAGTAGACTTAGGTTCAAAGAATTCGAATGTTCTGTATCTACTAGTTAAAAAGTCTTTAAATTGCTCAAATGTTGGTAGCTTATCGGAATCAATGTTTGAGGTCACCTTTAATTCCCATTCTTTACGACTGTCTGAATCTAACTTTAATGTAAGGATATGAATGATTAATATGTCTCTAATTGCTGTGTCATTTAACTCCAAATTAATAAGTGCATTTAAACAATCAGATGTGGTGTCCATTAGATCCTTTAGTCCACTGGCTGATTCATTGTTTATGTTTCTTTGACTGAACAAACGTTTCAAAATACAATGTGAAAGATATTTTATATTGTTGTAACGCGATTCTAATTGAGCCCAGCACTTGTCATAATTTAAATCAGATATTGGAATGTGTCGCAGAAGTTGCTCGGCCTCTCCTGTAAGGTAGCCTTTTAAATAATGAAGTTTCTGCACTTTATCTATCTTGTCGTTTTTGTGAATTAAAGAAACAAATAAATCTCTGAAGGTGATCCATTCTGTATATTTCCCAGAAAACGTTGGGATCGATATTTTAGGCAATTTGATGGGCATGTTTCTACTTTCTGAATTTGACGACGATCACGCAATTTGAGAAACATCACTACTACTCTTGAATGTATTTAAAAAAGTGTTCAGTTCACATTTAAATTCCAAATATAATTCCTCAGTGTTGAAGTAAACTTCGTTTATACTATAAGGCGACTTTTTTACCTCAAAAGCTTCACAATCTTTAACCATCTGTGTATGTGTTAAGCTAAATTGAGCCCACAGCTCTTCAACATTTTCTAACCTGGCTTCTACATATGGTTTGGTAATCCTATCCTTGGGTGATTTCTTAAAGTTACTTTTAGCTCTCGACATTCGAGCATACAAATCATCCTGTACCTTGATAAATGTTTGTAATTGTGACATTTTGACAAATTAATTTTATGAGATAAATCTAATTCAATAACAAGTCGAAAATATTTTTGAAGAAAATATTCTAAGTCGATGTAAACAAACAAATTTTATAAGTGTTGAACTTTCCCAAAAATTTTACAAGTTGAAAATATTTTTGAAGATAATATTCTAAGTCGATGTAAATAAACAATTTTTTCTAAGTGTTTGGTAGTTACCTTGCCTTGCCTTAAATCTAAGTCTAAGATCGTTGCACAAACACTAAGTTAATTTACACCTTGAAATTAAGATCACTTTTGCTTGGCAGGAATGAATATGAAAAGTACTCACGGTTTTCACTTGTATCACTTAGCTCCTTACGACTATAGTCGTCTGCAGCGCCTCCCTGCTGCTGATGCGTTGCTTCTTTCTCCCGCACGTCCCTGATGACTCCGAGTCTGGTCAATGCTCGACCGCCTTGACTCCGGAACAACTCCACTTGAATTGGGTACGTTCGGGCTGATGCTATCCTCAGTCACAGTAGGCTTAGCATCTGATGCTTGATGAACTGGTTCCACCCTTGAGACCAGCTGCTCCTTATCACCATCCGGCTCGAAGGACCATGTTAAACCCTCGGGCTTCGTGAGGGTTTTGGGGGTGCTCGCTCACCTTGCGAGCTGGTATGTTCTTCAAACTGTTAGGTCATGCGAACCCTCGGGCTTCGTGAGGGGTCACAACGACACTTTGAAGGTTCCCCTTCATTATCAAGGACCAACTTCAAAAATGAAACGAAGGTTATCTTATAGATCAACCAACAGTTTATTTCACTAGGCACAATGGTTAATCTCGTGTATTTAATATACATAACATACAAATTTGAACCTTACAACTAAATGCTATATGTAATCGGCGGAGAATCTTAACACCGCGATTTAACTTTAGGACTCAAATAAAAAGCGCCATCTATCAGTCCCGATAGTAACTAATTCAACTTACACCAAGCTAAGTACAGTTAAACAAACATTGATTTGCGGGCGATGTTGCTAATTCTCGATAGATGGCTGCACAATCATAATCCAACTCTTGTTGGTTACGACGCGACATTTCAAAATATTTTGCTGTATCTGTAACTTAAGACAGACTTAAGACAACTTGAAACATTGTTGACGGGACTCAAATCAAAATTACAACATTACACAATGGAGGACTATTGTGTTGTATTGATTGGCCCTGAGGACTTCATAACGACGAAAGACTACTTTAAATTGATTGTCTTTATAAGAAATAGCCTCATAGAAATACATAATACAAACATTATTTTATGTCTCCCTACTTATAAATGTATTGATCATGCTAACATGTTTAACGGTAGAATTGGAAATTTTAATAACTTACTTTGCTTAGATGTAATGTCGCACGAATATGCCTATACACTTGACTCAAATTTAAATTTAGAATGGGACTACAATATGTTCCACAAGCGGACAGGGTGTATTAGCAACAACGGCATTTACACGATACTGAATGATGTTCGTAAGCTTATAAATGAGATAAAAGTTTTCAATAATGACATTATATTAGAATCAAACTCTAATATCTCCTCGTGTAGTGATAGTTTTAAGTTGGAAAAACAGAATATATATAATAACAAAGATTTATTTCGTATATAATAATTTGGTTGTGATGCATCAAAATGTGAATGGATTGATAAGTAAATTGGACTTGTTATGTGTAAACCTTGAATATCTGAAGAACTCAGGGAAGGATGTTGATATTATCTGCATTACAGAACATAATATGATTAACTTTGACCTCATGTACCTAACGCTTCCAAACTATACTTTGGCAGCATTCTATAATAGGCACAATAGAAAGGGAGGATCGTGTATACTTTTAAAAAACATTCATAAATACAAAGTACTACAAGAAATAGTCGGCCTTAGTGTTTCTAATATAACAGAATGTTCAGCTATTGAACTACTGGAACATAATATTGTAATCATATGTATATACCGACCACCAAAATGCACCCAAGATGAACTTAATACTTTCTTTAACGTCTTACATGCTATACATTATAAATTGCGTAACCGGAAGCTCACAAAAACTATTATGTGTGGTGATTACAACATCGATTTGTTAAAAAGATATTCCAGTTCCCTGAGATTGATACATATAATTTCCAGCTTTGATATGAAAATTGGCACGCGCAATCCGACTCGGCCAAGGAGTAACACGTGCATTGACAACATTTTTCACAATATTAGAGGTAGCAAATGTGAAATCATTGACCTGGGTATGTCAGACCACACGGCTCAATTACTAAATTTTCCGGTAAAAAAACTTGCATCCTTAAATTTTGGTACACAAAAAAGCGAGACTTCAGTAAAGAAAACGTAACTAAATTTAGGGAATCCCTAATGAGCCTAAGTTTTCAAGATATATACTCTACTGATGATCCAGAACTAGCTTATAATTCATTTTTGGAATACTATAAACTTATTTATGACCTTTGCTTTCCAGTTATAAGAATAAAAAACAATATTGCTAGAAAACCTAAATGGCTATCTAAGGGAATTAGTCTGTGTTGTCGACACAAAAGACATTTACTATGGAAATATAGAATCAAACCAAGTGAAGCCAAAAAAAATGCTCTCAAGCAGTATAGCACTCGACTAAAAAAGATAGTAAAACTTACACAAAAGTCTCAAAACAATTATCTTATATCTAATGCAGAAAACAAATCAAAAGCCACATGGGGAATAATTAAAGCAAACAAAAGTCAATTACCAAAAGAAAATATTAAACAAATAAAAGTAAACAATTAAACTATATCTGACCCTCAAATGATTGCTGAAGAATTTAATAAATACTTAGTTAATATAATCAAACCAATAAATATACTTAAGAATTCCAATATAATTTTATCATGTGACAATAATGTAATAAATGATTCTGTAATGAACTCGACATCTTACAATAATAGTAATAGTGATTTATATAATAATGATATTTTGACATCGACATCTCACAATCCTAGTAATAATAATTTGACGTTGACATCTCACAATAATAGTAATAATAATTTAAATAATAACAATAATTTGACATCACATAAAAACTCTTATAAATCTTTGTTCTTAAATCCTGTAATTCCATATGACATTTACAAAATAATTAAATCCTTAAAGAACACTAAAAGTACTGGATATGATGACATTACAACCTCTTCAATCAAAGAAGTAGCGCATGTTATCAGCCCAATACTCAGTCATATTTTCAATTTGTGTATTGAACACGGTGTTTTCCCGAGCAAACTGAAAAAGTCTGTAGTAAAGCCACTATTCAAGAAAAATAACAAGGAGGATATGGCGTCTTATAGGCCTATAGCACTGATCCCTATATTTTCTAAGATATTAGAAAAAGTTATATATCATGCAATCAGTACTCATTTTGAAAAAAACAATCTGTTTGCAAAGGAACAAAAAGGCTTTAGGAAAAATAAATCGATTGACTTAGCAATTTATGATCTTTTAAAACCAATTTATACAAATATTGACAAACGTGTTCCCGTGACTGCAATGTTTATGGACATGACCAAAGCGTTTGACTACGTACACCATGAAACACTTCTGAATAAACTGTACAATTACGGAATAAGGGGCAATGTCCATAGATTATTAGAATCTTATTTAAGTGATAGATATCAGGTTGTAGAAATAAACGACATCAGCTCTTTAAATGGCACAGAACAAAAACATCAATCTAAACCTAAAAAAGTACTATACGGTGTACCACAAGGTAGTGTGCTAGGGCCGCCCTTATTCTTAATTTACATTAACGATCTGCCTAACGTCACACAACACCCTATGATTCTTTTTGCCGACGACAGCACAGTTATTTTTACTGGTGAAAATATGGATAGTTTTGAAGCAGATGTAAATAGTACCCTTAATGTAATAATTAACTGGCTGACAAATAACAACCTGGTTATCAATTTAGAAAAAACTAAATTAGTCACATTCCCTCGAAAGAGTAAAAACAATTTCAACATTCAACATGATGGTACAGTAATTGAACAAGTCAGCTGCGTAAAATTTTTGGGGCTATGGATAGATAATGATATGACTTGGCAAACACACATTGACACAGTATGCAGTAAACTGAACCAGTACTCATATGCTCTTTACAAATTGTCTAAAGTTGTCGATCAATCGGCTCTATTAACTGCCTATCATGCCTACGTATCATCAACCCTAAAATACGCTATTATATTCTGGGGCAACGCCACAAATAAAGAATCAGTGTTTAAAGCGCAAAAAAGATGCGTTCGCGCAATTGCTGGTATCTTTGTTCCTGAATCATGCGAACTATATTTTAAAAAGTTTAAAATTCTAACCTTTCCATCAGCTTACATCTATGAAGTTGCGGTATTTGTTAAAATTAATAAAAATCTATTCGGTGAACTAAAATCAAAAAGATATGTACTTAAAATATCTAGTATACCACATAGAACTGCTCTTCTGAGCAAAAGTCTTTTCGGGATGGCATCTAAAATTTACAATAGGATACCTGTGGACATTTTAAACACTAAGGAACTGCCACTATTCAAATATAAATTACGTAATTTTTTAATTGACAAAGCCTATTACACGATCCAAGATTTTCTTAATACATAATTAGTATCTACTACAATCTGTCACCATGCACCTAATTCGTATTTTGTAAGATTTGGTTTATATGTGATATCTATGATTATTTTGCATGTTGACTTAATTATTGTATGCCTGTTAGGCAGGACATAATGGAACTGAAATTTACCTAACATCTGTTTGTATAACCTATGTCCACAATAAAAAGATTTGATTTGATTTGATTTGAAGACCCCAATGAATAAATATAAAATCATCCAAGTTATGTATTTTCAATTGTTTGAGTCCCGCAACCGTAGAAGTTAATTTATCGAAACCTTGTTCAATATTAGCGGATGTCGGTCCGAACGACTTCAATGAGAACAGTTGATTTAGATAATTAGTGGCGAGCGCGCGAGTATCCAGGTACTTTGCGATAAGCGCATCCCAGACAACGCGGGAGTTATCGCCAGAAGGTACAATACCTACTGCCACATTCCTAGCCTTTCCCTTTAGACAACTCAACAGATAATTAATGTGATCAGAATCTGATAAATCTGCGTTCGTATGTATAATACGTTTGAAAGTCCCATAAAAGAACGGAAAGCTCTGAATATCACCGTCAAAGGCAGGCAGCTCAATTTTAGGTACCTTTATATGATGAGCATTAGGGCTCGCTGTCGGGCTAGGTTCCTTGCAAACATTTTATTCAGTTAGAAGTTTTGAAGCCGCACCTGATTTTCCTAACGGAGACGAAGATAACAACCCCGTCGGACGTGGCGTACCTCAACTACCCGGGTTACTCTCTTGAACATAAGTTCAAGAAGCAAGCTGGGGTCTGTGTGTACGTACACGATGACATTTGTTGTCGTCGTCTCCGTTGCTTTGAGAAATCGGGTTTTTCTGCCATATGGCTACTTGTGGACACTGGCGTGGAGAAGTCTCTCTACATCGGCGTCTACCGATCGCACACCGGTGACCAGGAGACGACAGCGCTCTTTAACTGCATCATGGAGTCGGCCGACATAGCCCAGCAACGGTACCCAACAGCGAAGCTTAATTTTCTGGGGGACTTTAACGCCCATCATAAGGAGTGGTTGTACCCGTACCGGAAAACTGACCATGCCGGGTTAGAGGCGCGCAAGTTTTCTCTATCGCTAGATCTAACCCAGCTGGTGAATGTGGCAACGCGGGTACCGGATGTTGACGGCCATACACCCAATTGCTTAGACCTTCTGCTGACAACTGATCCGGACAGTCATTCGGTATCGGTCTCAGCCCCGCTGGGAACGTCTGACCATTGTCTGGTGAAATCCGTGTCGACTTGCTCTCCTCCAGATGAGAGTCCTAGAGGCACGAGGCGAGTATAGCGATACGAGTCAACAGACTGGGACGAGATGCGGCACTTTTTTGCGTCTTATCCTTGGCGGCATGTGCGCTTCTCCTCGGGTGACCCCTCTAGCTGTGCGGACGCGGTTGCGGATGTGATTCGGCAGGGAATGGAGTATTTCATTCCATTCTCCGACATTCCGCTCGGTCACAAATCCCGACCTTGGTATAATTCAGAATGTGCCCACGCTGAGGCCCAAAAAGAGTCTGCCTACCAAGCCTGGGTCGGGGCCTTCGACCGCAAAGTTAGAGCGCGTAGGGTTCGTGCGAGAAAAAGAGCTTTTAATTCTGCCACCAAGTTCTGCAAGCGGGTTTTGCGTCGGGCACGTTTTGACCATATTGGACATATTGGGGCCAAGCTGGCATCGCACCCTCCGGGTAGTAAACAGTTTTGGTCCCTGTCTAAAGCGGTTGAATCGAATTTTTGTCGTCCCACTTTACCTCCAATGCTGAAACCTGATGGGTCGCTGGCTCACTCTGCAAGTGAGAAAGCAAATTTATTTGCATCTCTGTTTGCTAGCAATTCACGCCTGGACGCTGGATCTAAGCAACCACCTACTGTTCCTCATTGTGACTCTTCGATGCCGGAGATCGCTGTACACACCAAAGAGGTCCGAAGAGTATTGTGCAGTCTAGATGTGAACAAGGCCAGCGGGCCTGACGGCATTCCAGTGAGAGTACTGACTGTAGAGGCTGTGTGCGCCCGAACTGTCTCCTGTGTTGACACGCTTGTTCCGCCTCTCTCTTGTAAAAAGAACGGTACCAAAGTCCTGGAAGCTTGCAAATGTGCAACCAGTGCCCAAAAAAGGCAACCGTGCAGACCCTGTCAATTAACGTCCAATCGCCATTACCTCCATTCTGTGCAAAGTTATGGAAAGGGTACTGAACAGTAAGTTGCTGACCTACCTTGAAGACAATAATCTCCTCAGTGACCGTCAATATGGCTTTCGCCGGGGTCGGTCTACTGGCGATCTTCTTGTGTATGTCACGCACTGCTGGGGCGAAGCCATCGAGAGACACGGCGAAGCACTTGCTGTTTCGCTGGATATCTCGAAGGCCTTTGACAGGGTCTGGCACGCAAGTCTACTCAGTAAGCTTCCTGCGTATGGCATCCCCGCTGGTTTTTTGTAGCTGGATATCAGACTTCCTTTGCGAACGGTCGATCCGAGTAGTCATAGACGGTTGCTCCTCTGACCTTATGGCTATTGATTCCGGAGTTCCTCAGGGGTCTGTTCTCTCTGCAACTCTTTTCCTGCTGCACATCAATGACCTACTTCAGCTTGGTATTGTTGGGTACGCAGATGACAGTACTGTTTCAGAGAGATACCTGTCCAGCGCAAGAACCAGCGTGGATGAAGTTCGTTCCTTGAAAGAGACTATGGTAGAGCGGACAGATTTGACCTTAAGCCTTGTCTCTCAGTGGGGTGATGACAATCTGGTCTCCTTTAACGCCACCAAAACGCAGGCGTGTCTTTTTACCGCTAAAAGGATTCTTTTCGATCGGGCGCCTACTTTTCGTGGTGCGTCTGATCCAGTGACTGATCGGCTTGAGCTCCTAGGCAAGGAGTTGACATGTAGTCTTAACTTCGGCGCCTCCATTGCGTACAAAGCCCAAATTGCGTCAAAAAACTGGGCATCCTAAATAAGGTGAAGCGATACTTTTCGCCTGGACAGCTTTTAACCCTGTACAAAGCGCAAGTCCGATCCTGCATGGAGTATTGCAGCCACCTTTGGGATGGCTCAGCAAAGTATCAGCTTGCCGCGCTTGACTCGGTGGAACGCAGAGCTAAGAGGCTCATCGGCGACATTGAACTGGCGGATACCAAGCTTCACAGCTTGGCTCATCGCCGCAAGGTTGCCTGCTTGTCGGTCTTCTACAGACTGTATTTCGGTGAGTGTGCTCTAGAACTCCACGACCTCATCCCACCAGCCCCCTTCTAACATCGGACATCTAGACGCACTGCAAGTTACCATCCTTACCTTGTTCCCATTCCACCAATTCGCACCAAGCGCTTCCAAACATCCTTCATAATGCGCACAGCGAATGAATGGAACTCACTACCAGCGTCTGTGTTTCCGAACGCATTCAACCCGAATCTCTTCAAAGTTAGAGTAAACAGGCTCCTTCTGGGTAAGCTCACTCCATCGTCGACTCCTATGACTTAGACTAGAGTCAAGAGCAAACCCACCTCAAATAAAAAAAATAAAAGTTAATGAAGCTAAAGTAATTTTTATCTCGCCGACCAACTCATCAAATTAATGTAAGGCACTATAGCTTACTTCGCACTTTGGATCCAATGTCAATTTTAACATATTTATCTCGTCCATTATCTCATTGAATTCGCTACGTTGGCCGTCAATTTGTTTAGCCTGAGCAATAAAAGAACTACGTAATCTTTCTGTTGTTAAAGATTCTGTTGAATCCAAAATCCTTTGAACCCGCGCGAAATACGAGTCGCGTTTACTTTCCAACAATCTAAGTTTAACCTTGTCCGCCATAGTGAACAGAAGTTAAAATACGGAAACAAAAAAAAACAACAAATCTTTATCTTTTACGGAATCCGCGTAAGTGAAATTAGTGGTCCAACCAAACTGATAACTCAACGAAAGATTTTACAACTTAAGTAAACAACAGTACAGAACGATCCGCACACGCGAACCCTAACAATAATAAATTGTAAGGTGAAAAAAAAATATAAAGCGTACAAAGTTTGAACCGCGTGCAAGTAACAAAGTCTAATACATATAAAATAGTAAGCACGCGTAATACCTTATGAACGTACCCATCTATAACATATATTTATGATTAGCTAAGAGATACCTACAACCCGATAATTAACATTTATGTCGGATGCGATGCGATATTTTTTTTTCCTTTTGTACTACTTCTATTTATATGAGATTAACTTACTCAATACATAGAATATGTACATATTCTTAACCAACAATAAGTTAAGTGTGAAACTTAGAAACAAGTATGGTACTTATTTCCGTAAGCGATGCGATTGTGTTCGTAACGAAATACCTTCGTAAAACACAATAAAATTCCTAACAAGTAAATACGCAGATGACCATTCGAAGTAAGTTATCTAGTAAGAACTACGTTTACAAAGTAAGGTGCGGGGGTGATATGTATAAATATACGGCTGTTTCCTATGAGGAGAACTAAACGCGTAAAGTTTATATAAATCTGTTATTTTACCTGAAGGTTCCTATCAAAAGATCAAGTTACCTTGCAAAATAAAATAACAAGCGACGCAATGATAATCTGGTTAATTGCAATAATTAATCAAATGCGGTTGACAAAGACAAAGATATTTTATTTCAACTAGGCCACAAAGCGGCACTTTTGAACGTTAGATACATTAAAATTTACAAGGAATAAAAATTGATTCTATCGTGCATTCGGAAAGTAGCTTGTTATGGAGAAGAACGCACAAGAAACTCCATATTTACTCTTTTAAAAAAAAAAAGTTTTTTTTACAATATGTAGGTAGTTAGGTACATAAGTACATACATTAATAAATTTATATGTGTGAGGACAATGCTCCCAGAATCACTACATACAGGTACAAATTATTAAAAGTACTCACACATGTACTGTGCAGTTACATAATAGGTACTAGAAAAACATTAGCATCCGAAGCAGTTAAGTTAAGACCAATCTCAACTGACGGCGCCCGTTCACGAACATGACGCATGAATCGGCACCACCCAGCTCAACCATCATGAAGGGAACCGAATGATCCAATACACGCGCCACCATCAGAGAGCCATTTGAGAGAGCATGATACACTCAACTGACAGGGCAAACACAAGTCAACGAACGACACCAAGGTACAGCAAATGGTAGATTTACAGTTGGGTACATATTACTCACACACGTGCTGCGCAGTTATACAATACTAAAAGAAATTGAGTCTATATAATAAAAATATAAAAAAAAAAAAAAAAAAAATACGCTCTTTGACCACGCTCTTCTCTCTACTCAACTCTCCCACCCCTCCTTCTTATCTCATCTCTCACTTTCAGTATCTGTGTACTTCACACGCTAGGAATCTGCGTTCGTCTAACAATCTTCTCTTGCTTTGTCCTTCTCATACTTCTGATTTTATTCATTCTTCTTTTCATATTCAGTCCATTCTTCTCTGGAATGCGCTTCCTCTCGATATCAGGACGGCCACCAGTCAATATGCATTTAAGCGGAAGCTGCGACATTATTTTCTGAACCATTAGCAGAGTCGTCTCAATCTCCTTTCTATTAATTTATATATATATATATAAAGGTATTTATTATAGTAAATATATATGTATGTTTATTTTAACTACAATATATATATATATATATTGTTATTCAATTTAATTTCTCAATTTTTATGCACCTGCCATGTTATCTCTCCACCACCCTTGGTTGACTGGTAGAGAATGCCTCAGGCATTAAGTCCGCCTATGTATCTGTATGTTGCATGAAGTTTTAAATAAATAAATATATTCATACAGTCTTCAGCAGGTCCAACAATTGTACAAAACAATAATGTTCTGCATATCACTTGTTTTTGCGCCCTAGTGGTTGTGGAGCAAAACTAGCATTGAGCCAAGCATTTTTATCAGTGATGTAATCCCCCAACTTATAATATGCCTGCCTGCATAGTGTGCGTTTTATACAAGTTTTAAATTTCGTCTCATGCAGTTCTAGAATGTGGGGAGGAATTTTATTGTAACATTTTGTACAGTGCCCCATGAAAGAAGAGGCTACTTTAGCCAGTCTGAAACCTGGTTGAACTAATTGGTCCCTATTTCTAGTAATGTAATTATGTCTATCTCCGTTTTTACTAAAAATATGTAAATTCTTTCTCACGTACATGATGTTTTCATAAATATATTGACAAAGAACCGTCATGATGTTAATGCCCTTAAACAGTTCCCTTAGAGAATCGCGCCGGCGAAGATTGTATATCGCTCTGATGGCTCGTTTTTGCAGAATAAAAATTGACTCAATGTCTGCAGCCCTTCCCCATAGTAAAATACCGTAAGACATTATACTATGAAAGTAACTAAAATAGACCAGCCTCGCGGTATCTACATCACTAAATTAACGAATCTTTCTAACAGCATAAGCTGCCGAACTTAGCCGCCCTGCAAGTGATATTAAATGAGGACCCCATTGTAACGTTGAGTCTAGCGTGATCCCCAGGAAAACCGTTTTATCGACGAATTCTAGCTTCTCCTTGTTTAATATAATGTCACAATCAGTACTTTTTACATTCGGCAAGGAAAATTTTACGCACTTGGTTTTTTTACCATTTAAAACTAAATTATTGGCAGTGAACCAATCCTGAACCTGCCGTAGCGCGTTATTTACGTCGTCAACCTGACAAGTACGTATATTTATTTAAAAAAATTCAAAAGTGTAATCATTAAATAGCACCATGTTTAGTTTGTTTTTCAATAAACGGGGTAAATCGTTTATGTATATTAAAAATAAGAAAGAACCTAAAATTGAGCCCTGGGTTACCCCCATTTTCACGTTTAACCCCGACGAATTCACACCGTTTATTTGAACTAATTGCTGTCTATCACTTAAATAAGATTCAACTAAACTTAACGCTGATTGACCTAGCCCGTAATGCTCAAGTTTCAGAAGTAATGTTTCATGATTAACGCAATCAAACGCCTTCGACAGGTCGCAGAAGATACCTATGGCATCCTGCGACTCTTTCCACGCATTAAAGAAGTGTTTTAATAGGGTGACACCAGCGTCAGTTGTTCAACGTCCTTTGGTGAAACCATACTGTTTATCATGCAAGATGTTATTCGTATTAAAATGAATGAGCATTTGATTAAACATTATCTTCTCAAATAGCTTGCTGAAAACCGGCAACACGGATACTGGTCTATAATTATTTGTGTCTTTACTGTCCCCGGATTTAAAAAGTGGTATTAACCTTACTATATTTCATTAGATCCGGAAAGACTCCTTGATCCACACACAAATTGAAAATTACAGCTAAGTACGGCGCTATAGTCTCAATAATGGAGGTACAAGCTTTGATGGACATTCCCCACAGACCTTCAGTCGGTTTGATCTTGATTTGCTTAAAAGCTTTTATTACTGTTATGGGGTTTATATGTGAAAAGTTAAATACATTCGGGCAGGCTGAAACGTTCGCGTTTAATAATCCAAAAGCAAGTGCGGGCGAAGAATTTAAGGTTTCAGTAGTTTTAATTGGGATCTTGGTAAATAAATTTACAAATTCTTGCGCAACTTTTTTGTTATCTCCAATCTATACCAATATTATAAAGAGGAAAGATTTTTTTGTATGTTTGTTTGTTTGTACCGAATAGGCTCCAAAACTACTGGACCGATTTCAAAAATTCTTTCACCGTTGGGAAGCTACTCTATCCCCGGGTGACATAGGCTACTTTTTATTCCTGTATTCCCACGGGAACGGGAACTACGCGGGTGAAACCGCGAGGCGTCCTCTAGTACAATATTATAAAGAGGAAAGATTTTTTTGTTTGTTTGTTTGTTCCGAATAGGCTCCAAAACTACTGGACCGATTTCAAAAATTCTTTCACCGTTGGGAAGCTACTATATCCTCGGGTGACATAGGCTACTTTTTATTCCTGTATTCCCACGGGAACGGGAACTACGCGGGTGAAACCGCGAGGCGTCCTCTAGTCTCTAATAAGTCCGTGTGTAGTCTGATGCGTGTAATCAGTATTATTTCTATTATTCCTGTTCGTTTCATTATTTATATTTTTCCAAACCGTCTTGATTTTATTTTCTGCTAATTTAACCTTATTTCTAATGTACAAGGCCTTAGCTGCCTTACATGTATTTTAAAAAATTCTCGAGTAAGTAGCAACATACTTATTAAACGTTTCAGTGTTAATACAAGGCTTAAGGCCATATAGCTCGTAAAATCTTTACCTACTTTTTCAAAGTCCTGTAGTCGCCCAGTCACTGAATAAAAACTTAGGGCATACAGTTTTAGTTATTTTCTTAAAAGTGTTATTGAACTCTTTTTGAACCACTGAAAAAACTTCATCATACAAAATATTATCATCATTCACTTTGAGGTCCTGATCGCTTAACTTAGCGATTAAAGCGCTGTTAAATTTATTTAATTTACCGGATGTTATTGGTCTGGATTGAATCTGCACTTGTTTTATTAGCATATTGGACTCAAATGTCACAAGTAGCCCACTATGACCCGAAGGCAGATAATTTATAATGGCATTGTCCAAGTAGTTGCAGCAACAAAAAACATTATCAATACATGTAGCAGAAGTCAGTGTAGTTCGGGTTGGTTCCGTAAACACATGTGACAAATTAAATGATTTAAAGAGATTTAATAACGTACTTCTATCTGAATTATCTTCTAGAATATTAATATTAAAGTCACCACAGACAATTACTAGTTTATTACCCATTGCGAGTTTTGCCAAAACATCTTCCATCACTGATTCGAATATAGAGTAGTTCTCATAATTAGGGGGTCTGTAGACGCACATGTTAGTATTGGAAGTACGTGTGACGTCATTGAATCATGAATTTCCACTTTATAAGCACAATGGTCTGCTACAAAATACAAACTGTCGTATTTATTAAGCATCTACCGACAAATATCGAAGTACCTACCTAAATTATTATTGTATTGTCAAATACCTACAATTGTTATAGTACCCACCTGAGTAAATATTGTTGTGTACAGGAAATAACTCTAAACTTACATTTAAGCCATAGTGATGATATTCCTATAAAATATTACGTAATTTGTAATGATCATTGTGATGTATTCTAGATTTTATATTACCATTTTAGTATTATAAGTCCTTTGAGACAATTAGTACAAGACAGTCGGTTAGTATCAATATTCTTTTGAATATTGATTAAGAATGACTAAATAAGCGATATTCAATTCCTTAATTGTCTTGATACGTTTTAAAAAGGTTTCATTACTCAAGAATTGATTATTGACCTAATTGTGAGATTATTTATAGAAATGTAGTAAATGGTGGGGACATTTGACAGATCGACTCATTACTATAAATAGTGTGTATTTCGTAAGTTGATTTACTTTGTTGTGAGCTACAAACCAGTACGGACTAGATAGTGATATTGCTTTCCTGAATTGTTATATTTGTGAAAGATGGAAAGATGGACTACACAAGCTTCACGTAAGTTATTTGATATTATAACTTGCTTATTGCTAATGGTTGTGTTGAAACACTATTTCATATTGTGGCCTTTATTCATAATGATATTAAATTGGTTTAAGGGCTAGTCATGTTATTTGCCTTATCCTTATTGTTTAGAAAGATTCATCATATAATGGCCATAATAGAATCAGATCTTTATTGTGATAAACGATGTGTAATATGGTTGTGAAAGATATCTATGAATACTTTTACAACCATAGTTGTTTCCATGGAGTTTCTTGCCCTTCTTCTCCACGAGAACTAGGTCTAGCGAACGGGCGGTAAGCTCTCTGAGCCTCAATATAAATTAATTGACAAGCCTTATTGAAATAAATACCTAGTCTTGTCTTTTTGTGCTTTTCTTCATAAAACCTTTCCCTTATACACCACATACATAGGAACTCTGATACATAGTAAATAACCATTTTGACATATATTGATACTTTTATATGGAGTTTCTTCATGATCCTAACATCAGAAGTGGGATTCAGCTCAAGCTTACACAAGATTTCTAATGAATTTCATTTTGTCATTTTCATAAATAACGTGTCGACAAGTCGCTGACTCCACTCGCACCAAGACAATGTCCTCGCGATGCCGCCCAGCCGACAGCACTGCGAGCTGCATAGCTTGCGGATCTAGAAGCTGTACGACGTGGATCTGCAAACTACGGTCTGAGCATCGGATTCTGAATATGGACATCTATCTGACAGCTGCAGCACGAAACGGCTGAAAGTGGTAAGGCTTTCAGAGGCTTTGTTTTTATTTACTGTTGAAAATCTTTGGTATTGTAAAAATATAATATTATGTTTGAATAAGCGTTAACGATAATTCCTAAGGTATTCAGTTTATTTATCAGAAACTGGTCTAGAATTTTTATGGAAAATTTTATCGTCGGGTATTTTAGCAAAAATGTACCCAACTTGGTAATAAAACCGTTAGTGGCCACATACATACTTGAGAGGTACAAAGGATTTGCAAAGAATCTTTATTAGTTAATGGAGGCAGAATAGTAGTTTTTACCAATATTCTCACATTTACAAGAAACTCTCCACTCTGTTTTTCCCTTGGCAATTTTTGAGTAAAACTAAAAAGGAATCGAATTTATAGCAAAAGCTCTTGAGCAGTTATTTTCATGAAAAGACTGTATTAATTAATAAAATAAATATTCTAATCTTCCTTACTTTGCATTTCTCAATCTGGTAATAAATTTAAGTAATTAGTTTTAGGGCTAATAGAGATTTAGATTTCACAATAAACAAATCGTGATCTAATGGCATTCAGCAGTAGAATTACAATAATTGATTGCAAAAGTGCAAACAAAATAGCAGAGCTGGCTACTTAGGAGTCACCAACCTTACTGTGGGTACCCACGTCATTTATTTTGTTAGGAACATAAAGATTAACTGAGAAGAAAACCAGCGTGTGAATGTCTAGGAATGTGTTTTTCTGTGACCACACAGCTAACATAGTTCGGTTCTATCGGGACAGCTACATAATAAGTAACTTGTTATAATTGAGCCACAAATATAACAATTCAGGAAAGCAATATCACTATCTGGTCCGTACTGGTTTGTAGCTCACAACAAAGTAAATCAACTTACGAAATACACACTATTTATAGTAATGAGTCGATCTGTCAAATGTCCCCACCATTTACTACATTTCTATAAATAATCTCACAATTAGGTCAATAATCAATTCTTGAGTAATGAAACCTTTTTAAAACGTATCAAGACAATTAAGGAATTGAATATCGCTTATTTAGTCATTCTTAATCAATATTCAAAAGAATATTGATACTAACCGACTGTCTTGTACTAATTGTCTCAAAGGACTTATAATACTAAAATGGTAATATAAAATCTAGAATACATCACAATGATCATTACAAATTACGTAATATTTTATAGGAATATCATCACTATGGCTTAAATGTAAGTTTAGAGTTATTTCCTGTACACAACAAAATTTACTCAGGTGGGTACTATAACAATTGTAGGTATTTGACAATACAATAATAATTTAGGTAGGTACTTCGATATTTGTCGGTAGATGCTTAATAAATACGACAGTTTGTATTTTGTAGCAGACCATTGTGCTTATAAAGTGGAAATTCATGATTCAATGACGTCACACGTACTTCCAATACTAACACACACTATGACATGCTTATCCAGCTAAACACAGGACAGTTCAACACTATGTTCAACTGAGAGGTCTACTATATCTTTACGAGGTTTTGATTTAATACCATTTTAATTAATATAAGTGACGCAACATAATATTTCTGTTAAAACAACTGCCCACAGTATAATTTTCATAATTGATTAGCATTGCATAATCTTTCAGCCAATGCTCAGTGAAACAAACAATTTCAAACATTGTTTTTTCTAAAAACAGTTCGATTTCTAATTCCTTTGAAGAAAAACCCTGAATATTTTGGTGAAATAATTTCAGAGAATTCTGTTCAGACCTTTTTTTAAATTATTTTTTTGCGAGCAAGAAGGTAACTTTTTGATGGTGGATATACTCGTAACTACTCCGTTATTGATACCCTCCCTTGCCCTATCAACTAGTTTAAAGAAAATATTAATAGCATTTTTGCTAACGTTATTCAAGGTATTGACCACCTTTAAATTAGTACTATTACTAATATCAATAATAACTGGATACTTCGACATACTACTTATGTCTGAGTTTATTGTATAAGATAATAGCCGAGCTATTTGATGTCTTACCCTAAGAGGCAGAGGCAGACGAGAAGCTGTGGTGCAGAGTAGATGGGTAGGTAGTCACGTAGCTCGGCGACACGGAGTAGGCAGCTAACAGTGCGTTGGAGTAGGCCAACACACGCGCTTGGTAGTGTGAAGCCGATCTGAAGGCGGGGTAGGAACCCTGGAATTCATTTCCAGACGTGTTAGGCAAAGTCCACATTCCCTGTTTGACTGCGACATCACGTCCTCAATGCAAAAGCGCAATGGTAACTAACAGCATGAAATAGTGATCTATGATGAGGCCTCAGACCAACAAAAAAAGATAGACGTAGCGTCGCGAACATCAAAAGTGAAGCCACATTTTTATCTATGTGTGTTTGGAAGGGTTGCCATTTGTTGATTTTTTTCCCTATAATATGGATATTAATATTATTGTGTGGGTAGGATAATATTGTTCGAGTAAGATATTGTTGAGTATGGTATTGAACCTCAAATGTAAACGATTAAGGTACATTATTAATTATAACTCACGAAAAGAAATATTTTTTTTGTTACATCGCAAAAACTATTTAAAATAAACAATTAGAAAGTGGCTTTACATGCTTATGATTTGGAGATCACCTTTTATGCAATCCTTGCTTGTGTTAGGAGACTTCACTCTTCCGCTTAGCAATATCCATGAATTTGCAATGTAATGCAAAAAAAATACAAATATAAATAGATAAGTTTTAAATAATAGAAAAAGCAAACTTATGTGAACGAGCGTTATACAGAGAAAAAAAATGCGCGTATTTGTGTGATATGTGGGAGTATAGGGGAGAGTGCGCTAATGTGTGAGGGTGTATAGTCTGTGTGAGTTAAAATTTGTATATACAGAGAAAAAAAATGCGCGTATTTGTGTGATGTGTGGGAGTATAGAGGAGTGCGCTAATGTGTGAGGGTATATAGTTTGTATGAGTTTAAATTAGTATATTTAGTTCTACTCTGGGGTATATGTTTAGGTGTAAGTTAGCTTAGCCTGTGACAGTGTCTTGGGATCGGAAGAAGTAAAATACAGCTACTTCCTATAACCATGCTCACAGAAATTCTATTAAAGGTTATAAGTTGCTGAAGCGTAAATCATAACATCTTCAAGTGTATGAGTCATTATGTAAATTGTTTTGAAATAATATAGATAATTATATTTTCAATCAACTTTATTAAATTCAAAAATACCACCATAACAAAATCACTGACTCCAAAAAGTAATACAAAGATAAATGGTACTATTAGATAAAGATAAATGTACTATTTCTTATAGCTACTATCCATTTTCTTTTTGTTTCATTATTATTTGGAAATCTAAAATATTAAAATAACATAAAAAAAGAAAACAGGAATATAACTCGAAGTAAGAAATCATATTAAATTTGTTTAATCGAATGGGGTAATTTGAAATCATGTTATGGCAACCCACGCACTTTATGTCACTGATTTCGTTCGTTGAGGTTTTTTGTTCCAAGTAACCTAAAATTCATAGTATATTTAATAAATAAACGATGTTATTTCAAGTACTTACATGTGAAATGTGATTCCGTGAGACTTTTTATGTGCTTTGCTATTGTTTTTACAAGTTTTCACTACACAGGAAGGCATAATTCTATTTTTTTTAATATATGTTTACTAGACGACGACTTGTAACGTACTAAGAGCGATGAGCATAGTTTTAGTGCAGGTTTGTGCGTGAGAGTGTATATTTACTTGGAGGAGCATAGTTTTGTGGCTTCACTTATGATGTACGTGACGTTACGTCTATCTTTTTTTGTTGGTCTGAGGATGAGGCAGTCAAACAGTGATAATAATACAATAGTAATGTAGGTAGGAATGAAAATGATAATAATATGTACATGAAAGGCAATGACAATAAAATGTTTAGCACTAATTGTTACTAATTAGGACTAATTAGTACTTGTAGTTTTAAGGCAGAGAATAGTTGTTACAATTATAATTCTACCGAAACACCAACAATAGAAAGAGTGGTTCCGCCATGTTAACGCACATCAACTTTGCTTACGTTCTAGCAAAATTTTATAACAATAAGAATATTCTAGTTAGTTGATAGCATACTATTATAAAAGCGGTAAATGTCTATACAGTTCTTACATAGCCATAGGTGATTATAAAATGTAACATTCATCAATATTTTAGTGAAAAATATGATGTGGGTAGTTGTGTGGGTTTATGAATGTGATTTAAAAGATGATCAATATGTGACCCAACCAACTACGATGAGAAACAATAAAAGCAAAACAGTTTAATTACAAGACAGCTGAGTATTTGGCCATTAGGTACAAAGTACAAGGCTACTCACCAATATCACCACTAAACATAACACAGAATAAGATTGAACACTCACCCAACACTTTGGGGTAAACTTCGCGTACTTATAAGATATACTCTTCCTGAGTGCCAATTACTGTTGGCTTAGTTATATTTTAAAATAATTATTTTGCATGGATAAAAATGTGAGTAGAATGACAGTGCAACTTGTCTGCTCGTTCACCGTCGATGCAATCCCAATCCTATCCTCGTTCAAGAACTTTAGTTCCGGGCGGCTCGCACCAACTTCACCTCGCTGCGTTCGGATACTTAGTTTGCGTTGATAGATAATTAACTGTAGGGATTTTATTATAATTAGGATATTGTTAATTACATGTATAAATAGGATTAGATTTATTTTATAAGTATTTAATAGTGAATTTAAGGTTGATTTTATTTGTAATTTGATTATTTTGTGTTATTAGTTTAAGTTAGAAGAAGTTAAATTAAGTAAGGAAAGATTGTAACGAAACCGTTACATCATCTTTTTCTACTTTTTTACTATTACCTACAAATACAGTTAAATTGGTATCTGGTTTATAAATATTCTTTGTCACAGATTCCATTATTTGCTTGTAAAATGACCCGGGCATGCAATAATTAAAAGTGGAATGACTCTGATTGCCATTTAGTAATTTACCGAAACCTTTTCCAATACCGTCTGAAAACATAACCGAATGAAAACCTTCTTTACTTTGACTAGATGAAAAGCCAGCACTCTCAGGCCGGTCTACTTGAGGCAAATCCTGTGCTACATTTGATATGTCTTGTACACTGTTTTGAGACACCCTCTCAGCTTGGACCGGGTCCTCTGTAGCATCAGGATGGACTGCGATTAGATTTGAGGCTGTCTGGCAGTTACACTGACACCTCACTAACTCATTTGCGGCCAAAATGTGTTCTTTAATTTGTAATTTTGAATTTGTATATTTATTGTAAAGAGAACTAAGTCTGTTCTCAAGTACCTACCTGCATTTCTAACTGTAAGCGGTGAGTGACAATCTCATAAATTTTCTTGCTGTCTTCTAATTTAATTTGGTAATTATTTAATTTATTAACTAGGTCAACACGTTATTTCCTAAGTGGAATATTTTTAATAAAGAACTTGTGTTGTTTCCTAAACTTGTTGAGTCTTGAATTATAAAAAATACCTACTCGTGCAATACGAGTATAGTAGGCATTTACTTAACGAACCAACAGTAGTAGTGTATTGTAAAATAACAATCAATGTCATTCATTCAGCAAATCTCGATTAGAAAAATATATAAAAGTTTCCAATGCGTAAATAAAAATTAACCGTACGATAACAAGAACTAGAATATTCCACAGTCACGAAGGCCAACTTGACGAATGTTTTAACAGACTACCCACAATTTTCATACACGAACAAAAAAACTTGTAATTACGCCGAAAATTTACTGATTTATAACTTAAACTTATTTAGCGATATGAATCAACGTTGATATTCAAATAAATGTATTTTTCGGAGTTTCAATTAGTGAAATTAAAGATTTACGTTAACAATTAATTTGCCGGTAGAAAGTACTACACGCAAGGCAGCCAGCCTTATTCCCAACGCAATAGAGGCTAGAATTGTGTAATGATCTGCAATTAATATGGAAATTTCCCAAACTTTTTGCTTAAATTTAAACTTTATGGACTTAAAATTAGGCTGTAAATAGGCCCAAATTTAATTTATCCAGTTCGAAGGACCAAAATGGTGCGTATAACCTCTAGAAGATTACTAGTAAAATCACACGCGCTTGAACCTAAATGATTAGAGTAATCTAGGCTATAATTGCTGATTCAGCAGTGCTAATTTGAAGGAGAAAAGAACGCAGATGAGACGAAAGGCAATGGATAAAGTTTAATTTACTAATTATGCCACACACCTTTGAAACAGCGATTCCCATGCAGATGCAGATGGATGTCACGTTCGGGAAGTTAAGCTCACAGACTAGGTACACTATGCTGGCCAGCGGTACACAACACAGTAGGTCTAGGTAATACAGATAACACTTTCCATGTAGGTTCAATTAAGATGTTTGGGCGAGATGATGCGTGATGGTGGACGTGCGCGCACCCAAACCGTGGTTAGAACGAGACTCAGCGATCGCCGGCGGCCGGCGGTCGTGGCGGCGGCATAATGACCGAGGCGCCACCGCGCGGGATATCACCAAACCAACGATATGTGACACTTATTTAATAAATTGGAACTATTAAACCAATGCCTCTCAATCTATCTCAATATGGTGATGTAATAACACTTTTTCATTTCCTTTAGTAAATATAGATTTATTTTATAAAATAATTCTTCTGATCGTGTGGCGTTGTGTACGCATTCTTCTCCTCAAGTCCAGGCCACACGTAGTACCGAAGTTCTGGCTACTGCCAAGGTGTTAGTGGTGGGTAGGAAGGGTAAGGGCGTGGTGCTTAGATGTCTTTTGAACCCTGGGTCGCAAGATAATTATATGACATCGCGTTGCTGCCGTATGCTCGGTCTAACTATACATACGGACTCAATAACTACCGTTCGTGGTATTGGTGGCACATCGCAGCCCGTTCGCGGCTCAGTGAATCTTATGTTCAGCTCACGGTTTTGCTCGCAGCCTAGGTATAGAATTGACGCTCTAGTCTTGGATCAGATAACCGGGCAGCTTCCTCTGGGTGCTATAGATACTGCCGAATTGAAGCATATTGATCCTAAACTACTCGCTGATGATAGCTGGGGTGTGCCAGGTAATATTGACATGTTACTTGGAGTCAAGTTGTTCGCTAAGTTATTGCGACCCGGTCCCGTGACCAGCGCGCCCGGTTGCCCCGATGCATTGGAGACTATGCTCGGCTACATACTTCTAGGGGAAGCACCTATTATCGAACCTTTAACTGACACTCTGTCTTTCTTTGCGAGTTCTTTCGATAACTTCGATCTTCGTAAGTTTTGGGAGATTGAAGATGTTACTGCTTCGTCCATTGAGAGTGTGGATGATAAACACTGTGAAGAGTTTTATTGTAGCACAATTACCCGCGCTCCAAATGGCAAGTATGTTGCAGCTTTACCACTGAAAACAGACGCACCAGCGTTAGGAAATTCTTTTGATATAGCTCGCAAGAGATTCCTAGCAAGAGATAGCCTCGAACGTAAACTTAAATCGCTTCCTAACGTCAAGCTTCTTTATGATGACGTCATACGGGATTATCTACAGAACAATTATATTTATTTGGTGCAGAATATCGTACCTGAATGTGGGTTGCCCAAACTAAATTGTAAGGAGCGAGAAATGGACTACTATATTCCTCACCATGCTGTTACTCGAGAGGATAAAGTGACCACTAAGCTACGCGTGGTCCTAGACGCCAGTGAGAAAGCTTACGGTGGTTCGGTTTACGCCCACGTCGTCAGACCCGACGGTAGTATCGTCGTTTCGCTGGTGTGTGCGAAATCTGAAGTCGCGCCACTGAAAGTAGTTTCGCTAGCTCCTCTCGAGTTATGCGCCGCATTCCTATTATCAACTGTGATAAAGCGAGTATATAATCTTTTCGCAGCTCGGCACGCCATTGAGGCAGTCGTAGTTTTCTCGGATTCAACTGTAACCTTGAGTTGGATTTATTACGCACCGCATCGATGGCACACCTTCGTAGCCAATGGTATCGCTAAGATTCATGAGAATCTTTCGGCAGATCACTTCTTCCATGTAAAAGGGTCTGAAAACCCTAGTGATTGCCTCTCTCGCGGTTTAACGCCTGTTCAATTAGTTCATCATCCGTTGTGGCTAAATGGACCGCCGTGGCTTAAACATCCGCGCGCTGAATGGCCGATAAAACCATTCGTTTCAGGCGAGTCGCAAGAGCTTCCCGAAATGAAGCCCGTGGCTTTACCTGCGCTCTCGCACGAATGCTCGGACAGAAGTTCTCCTTCCAACAACATTTTATACGCTCGCTCTACTAGATTCTAGTCCTGGTTGAAATATTTAAAAATCATTTGCTTCGTTTATAAGTTTATCAAACGACACCCTAGAGGGCCTGTTACCGCGTCTGATCTAGAGTTCGCTGCATTTGTTGTGTGGCGATCTGTGCAGAGGATTCATTTTGAAGTTGACCTCGATCGCTTAGCCCGCAATGAGTTGTGCTCTTAGTCAGTACAACGGCTAAGTCCCTTCCTCCACGAAGGACTTATCCACGTTGGAGGTTGCCTAGCAAACTCTGAACTAGATTTTGACTCACGTCATCAGATCCTTCTTCCGCGTCAAGATCATATAGTGGAGCTATTAGTTACCCACTATCATGTGAAAAATTTCCACACTGGACCAACCTTTCTCGTATCTATCTTACGACAGAAGTATTGGATCCTGTCCTTTGCGACGTATTGCATGTCACATTACCTTTAATTGTAACCTTTGCTTTAGCATAGTTATTTCTCGGCCCCTCCACAAGATAAGCTTTGCTTTCGAGCAAAGCCGCGACCTACCTTTCCTATAACGGCGGAGTCGGTTCCTAAGGCTTTTTCTCAAACAGGTTGCGACTACGCGGGACCTTTCTTGATCACGTCGATACGTGCTAGAGGTCAAAAATCGAGGATAGCGTATATCTGCCTTTTTACATGCCTGACAACTCGTAACAACAACTCGTGCAAATCTACATCTTGAGATTGCCTCAGATCATAGCATTGCGAGCTTTCTGTCCGCTTTTAAACGCTTCCTGGCGCGTAGAGGGCCGGTTCCGTATCTTTACACAGATAACGCTACCAATTTTATTGGAGCCAAATCCTATCTACGAGATCTCTACCAATTCTTGGCTAAAGTATCGTCCTTTATGGGAAAGAGAACTTGCAGAGCATCGAATAACACTTAAAAACATCCCCTGTAGAGCTCCACATTTTGGTGGTTGTTGGGAAAGTGAAGTAAAGAGTGTCAAAACTCATCTCTGCAAAGTCATCGGTCAGCAAATTCTTAGTTTTGATGAGCTTAACACTATACTAACTCAAATAGAAGCTTTATTAAACTCGAGGCCTCTGTATGCGATCAGCTCGGATCCGTCAGAGCCCACTTCATTATCGCCGGCGCACTTCTTGCATACGAAACCTCTTTTATTTCTCCCCGCCCGCGAAGTCATTGAAACGCGGTTACAGCCTATTTCGCGTTATGAATTAACTGACCAAATGGTCCAGTCTTTTTGGAAGCGGTGGCGCCAAGAGTACCTGCACACCCTACAATCCAAACAGAAATGGAACACCCCTGCCATTCCAATACGGGTCGGTATGGTTGTCGTCTCCATGCAGGACAATGTGATGCCGCTGCATTGGCCGTTAGGAGTAATAACAGAAATATTTCCAGATAAAAACGGAGTTTGTAGAGTCGCATCGGTAAAGACTAAAAGCGGGATCCTTCAGAGTCGCCCGGTAGTAAAGTTGTGCCCTTTGCCAACGCAATAAGTTTCGTTACATTAATAATTAATTTTACCGTGCACCAATGTGCAGTATTGGATTTAATTACCGCGTAGAATAGTTAGTTAAATATTCTTATTTATAATAGAGAGTCGCAACTTTAGAGTTCTCATAACCTTTGGTAGAGTTGTGATGATCTGCAACTTTATTTACTTCTCCTTTGTGTTTCGAAAGTGGGAACTTTCAAGCCGGGGAAAATGGTTACGCTTCCTAATTTATAGTTCATATTTTATTACATCACCATAGGGCGATTGAGAGGCATTGGTTTAATAGTTCCAATTTATTAAATAAGTGTCACATATCGTTGGTTTGGTGATATCCCGCGCGGTGGCGCCTCGGTCATTATGCCGCCGCCACGACCGCCGGCCGCCGGCGATCGTCGAGTCTCGTTCTAACCACGGTTTGGGTGCGCGCACGTCCATCATCACGCATCATCTCGCCCAAACCTCTTAATTGAACCTACATGGAAAGTGTTATCTGTATTACCTAGACCTACTGTGTTGTGTACCGCTGGCCAGCATAGTGTACCTAGTCTGTAAGCTGAACTGCCCGAACGTGACATCCATCTGCATCTGCATGGGAATCGCTGTTTCAAAGGTGTGTGGCATAATTAGTAAATTGAACTTTATCCATTGCCTTTCGTCTCATCTGCGTACTTTTCACCTTCAAATTAGCACTGCTGAATCTGCAATTATAGCCTAGATTACTCTAATAATTTAGGTTCAAGCGCGTGTGATTTTACTAGTAATCTTCTAGAGGTTATACGCACCAAATTTAATATTGCTTACATTGCAGTGATCAAATATCGAAGATCTTCTAGTTTTATTATTTTTTCGAGCCGTTTGCGAACGAAATATAACAAACCTTGGTTTTTCTAGCTGGGAAGTTGTCTTTACTGACCAGGAATGTTTCGTTGTTCTTGGTAGTAATGGATATTCATACAAATCCCAATTTCTAAATGCTATCTGTACAGAACGATCTCACTCCATGCTTTTAAGCAATAACAATTTATTACGATCAGAAACTGTAATATGCGGCACACGCCATTGTATTTTTTGTATATCTATTTCTACGTTATCATTTTTGTCTATAAGCATAAAGTTCAATGCTGAGCTGCTTCGTAGTAATATAAGTTTATGTTTACGATTGATTATTATTTTGTTATAATCTTCTGCAAAACCCAGTATTCTATTCAATGGCACGATTACGCTAAAATATTCGTTTTGTAATTTCATACCATCTAAGTTCCATCCCCAGACTTTTTACCAGCTTTACTTTCACCTTCATTCATAGAGACATACGATTTTAAGGTTGTTGTTGTACCAACATTTTTAATGTGATCGATTTCAACACCATTTATTTCATACCTAATATCTTGAAACAAATATGAAATTGCATTGTTTATAAACTCAACTCATTTTTTTACTAATTTCCCCGCTGCATCTTTAGTTGAAACATTTACATATCCTTCTATATAAATGGAACTACTTGATGGCAATACATATAAATCTTGCTGTTGTATAGGTATTCTAATTTCATCATTTTCTTTAAAGCAATTATTATATGGATTACAGCTATGGATCTCATAAGCCTCAATAGAGGTATCATATTGTGGTAAATCTGTAATTTGAAGCATATTATATTTTATAACCAATATCTTCAAGAAATCTTTTGTTTTCTTTTGTAACTTTTTAATTTTCACTGCACTGATACGTCTCACTTCTTTGTATATTGGTATCTTATGTTATGTTTCCCTCTCTCATTAGGAAGTTTTATTAAGAACTAGCATGATGTATGTAGTACGAATAAAACGGAGAGGGTTACTTTAAATATTAGAATAGCTATTTATGCAACTGTTACGTTATGGACGGTCTTTTAATACGAGTGCCATTTTTCGGTACAAGCGTAGCGCGTACCGAAATAGGTGGGCACGAGTATTAAAAGACCAATAACGTACAGTTGCATACAAGATTTTATCTACGAAGGAAGGAATAAAACACAGATATAGACAAATAAGTATTTCAGGAAGTGTGTTTAAGTATTTAATTTCTCATATACATGTCTTGATTTTTCTGATAGTAAATTATTTGTAGCCGCAACTGCTCTATTTGTTATATCTGGTGGTGTATTTTCAATATCACTTGATGTTGAAAACATTTTTAATAAAATTTGGAATATATTTTCACTCAAAAATTTTTGCCCGCGTCCACTTTTTATTTTATTTTTTTATTTAGTCTTTATTAGGTATAAGGCAAAGATCTTGTAGCCGCAACAGCCAAATAGTATACGATACTTTTGTTCTAAACTTGTTCCATTTTTAAAAACATCATTTACATTGTCTCGATTTCGAAGTAATATTCTAGGTACCTGGCTGTATGTTCAGAATGTCTTTGCTTGTGTTTTAGAATTTATGACGATTCGCATAATGCAACCCGGTGTCGTTATGGGTATCATAATGCAACCGCTGTCAATTTTATAATTCGAATATAACGAAACCGAAGTAGATAAAATGATTTTACAACACTACTGATTGTTATCACCAACAACCAAAGAATGGATGTGCATGAACTAGCAATAACATTTATATTTTTCTTGATTAACGAAATTTGAGTCGTAAGAAATAAAAACACTCAATTAATTAATACGTTCCTTTATTACTTTTCCAAAATGACTTTAAAAATTTTAAACATACTCGTAAGTGCCCACAATTATACAAGTGATCATGTTGTACATTTTCATAATTATTCTGAATACTGTTTCGTAAACATTTTACAAATTCTTTGGGAGGTTTTAAGTTACCATAACTGTCAAAGTATTCAATGTAATCGTATACTTTGGAATAGGCTACCCAATGTGTGGCAGAGTTTTTAGAAATATCAAGATTAATCACTCCACATTCTAACGGTAATGGGTCATCTGGTAATTCATCTCTCATAAATACACCTCGAAAGAAGTGGATACTATTTGAATGCTTCAATTTATCAATATTAGTTAAAGCCCTATTGAGTAGCCTTCAATTTAGTTTTTTTAATTCTTTGTAACATAAATTCCTAAACCTTCTTTGTACGGCTTAACATGTAATCCTTTTCCAATCATTAAAGCTTCTATTTGCTTGTTGTGACGTTCCGATTGAAGCAACTGTTTCTTAGCTGTATTATATATATTAATAGCTTTCGCAATCCTAGCAGCAACCCCAGCCAAATTTCCAGCGGCAGATAAACCAGCAAATATTGGTACTAAAGGAAGAAATCCTCCAGTTTTAGGTACTGGTATAGTTCTGGGTAATTTAATGGGTAAATCAGATGCAAATTCTTGAGTTACAGCGCATGCTAATTCCATTAATGCTTTCTTACAGGTAGGTTTTAGATTATTGGTGTGTTTTTTGGTATGTGATACAATATTTTAAATATTTTTCTAAAATCCGCTTCTAATATTACTGTGCTCATTTTGACAGATCGAGTTGAATTCCTACGGATTCCACAATCTCTTTGCTCGCCGCATGACCGCACATTTGTCCACACCAAACTCCATTCTGATGGCGCTACTAAAAGTTTCAGATACCTTTATATGGGGATTATATGTGAAAAGTTAAATACATTCGGGCAGGCTGAAACATTCGCGTTTAATAATCCAAAAGCAAGTGCGGGCGAAGAATTTAAGGTTTCAGTAGTTTTAATTGGGATGTTGGTAAAGAAATTTACAAATTCTTGCGCAACTTTTTTGTTATCTCTAATAAGTCCGTGTGTAGTCTGAAGCGTGTAATCAGTATTATTTCTTTTATTCCTGTTCGTTACATTATTTATATTTTTCCAAACCGTCTTGATTTTATTTTCTGCTAATTTAACCTTATTTCTAATGTACAAGGCCTTAGCTGCCTTACATGTTTTTAAAAAAAATCTCGGGTAAGTAGCAACATACTTATTAAACGTTTCAGTGTTAATACAAGGCTTAAGGCCATATAGCTCGTAAAATCTTTACCTACTTTTTCAAAGTCCTGTAGTCGCCCAGTCACTGAATAAAAACTTAGGGCATACAGTTTTAGTTATTTTCTTAAAAGTGTTATTACTCTTTTTGAACCACTGAAAAAACTTCATCATACAAAATATTACCATCATTCAAGCCCGATAAACCCACCTTTCATTACTTTGGAATGTACGATTCTGGGTGTATCGCTCCACTCTCCGCCTGTACCTTCTACGAATACTTTTTGTTTGAGGAAGTCGATGCGCTCTGTGACACGGGATAATAGTCTCGGGGGCTAACATCAGTCCCAAAAACGCCCGTCTCACAAAGCGCATCACTCTTGGGCGATTATTGTCCTCCCTGAAACAAATTAATTTGCCGATGAGTGCTCTGGCCCCACCAATACGTCGTTCGATCCTGCACTGCCAAGCCGGTAAGGCTGGTTTCGGTCGTGTAGCTCTGTCATCTGCAAATTTGTCGTGGGCTACACGACATGCCGCTACAGCCGCGCAGTACATGATCGAATGTGTATCAGTGAGGTCCTCGCAGTCATCCAAATAGTTTGACAACTGCGAATCCAGAACAGCCACCAGCGCCCTATTTTTGTTATGCATGGGCAAACAAGGTAACCGTGGCCTAAGTTCGGGTGGCATGTAACGATATTCCCGAATAGCACACTCCAAAGTAGTGATGCAACGGAACTGGCATAACGGAAGCAGAAACGGAAACAGATGTCAAAAGTAAATCTTAACGGAAGCGGAAACGGAAACGGAAGCGGAAACGGAAGCGTTAACACTATGAAAAAAAAGCACAATTGTACATTTAAAACTTTTTTTTATTAAATTTGTATTTTAGTAGTCAAAATGAAACAGCGGCAAGTTATATTTAATAAAGAGTAACTTGGCCGCTTTTTCACCTTTCAGCCTATTTCGATGTTCTTCATATATTAAACCAACTCAAAGTCACGGGGCGCGGAGATGCGCATAGTGAACTAAAAACAATAATTAAATAAACGAACGAACTCGTTGTGACACGTTTGTCGTTTGTTTACCGCGCGCCCCTCCCTCCCAAAATACGCGGAAGGGATTCGGCAATTATCGGCAGTAGTAGTGTTCAAAGTAGCTATATGAAAATAACTTGCTTAATGCTTTATGCTTTATATTATAACGCGCTTTTTTATAACGCACGGGCGCGGGGCGGACACGAATAAAGCAAGCGCGGTGACTGTTAACTCGCAGATCTAACACTAGCGTTGGACTCGTTGGACAGACAGCATGCTTAAAATATTACATCGCTTTCATGAATTTATTACGATAAAATGGAGTAGTAAAAATAAACAATGAACTTTCCTAATACTTTCAGTTTTACCTTAAATTAGTGAAGTAATTAGAAGTACTTAGTTAGAAAATCACTATTTCTTTTAGACATTTTCGTCTGCTATACACACACAAAAACAAAAGATTAAACAACAACTCAATCTTTCAATAAATCGTCCTTACTTACACAATATTATACTTAGTTAATATTAAGTGTCTTATCACTGTTTACAATAAAAATCACGAAGCAAAATAGCGTAGGTATATTACGTAAGCCGCGCGGGATCTAAAATTACGCGCGCGACCGATAACAATCGCTAGCATGCAACGACTGGCCGCCGCGCCCGCCCGGCGCCCCAAGCTTATTGCTTTATTTACGTTATTGCGTTGCGCGCGATACTGCGTTATAACGAATTAAGCAAATAGCGTATAGCGCCAAGTGTGTTCCGAGATAGCGTTTGCTTTATGCTATTTATAATAAGCACGCTACTTTACGTTATATTAACCACCACTAATCGGCAGCACGCGCGCCTGGACGCTCGACGCTCGTGTCATTCGTCCACGCGCGCCTGGACGCTCGACGCTCGTGTCATTTAGGGATGTCGAAAGTGACAAAATATATCGATATATCGATGTATCGATATTTATAAAAATATCAATATCGCCCTCGATATATCGAGGAAAAAATATCGATATATCGATAAATCGGTCCGATTTTCAGAGTTTTTAGGTTTTTTTTGTTTTTAGTAGAAATTTTTATACAAAATGTACATTATTTTAATGTATGAGAAACTTAATAAAAACGATGGTATTTTAATCGTTATTCCTTTTTAATATTTAAAAAATTGAAAATAACAACAACTAAATAGCAAAAATATTGAAATATTACACGCACCACACACAAGCAACGCAAAAGAACTCACATTTGAAAGTGAGTAACGAGTGTCTGATGATGACTGCCTCCGCGGCCGCCACACACGCAAGACTAACAAAACATAGTCATAGGCAATACAGTAATTTTCCGTTCGTTCCTATCTTTTACGGCTTTGATTTCTTTTAAATATTCTGCAAATAATCTAAATTTGAAAAATATATCGTTTTTGATACGTTTTTCGATATTGAATATTTTGTATCGATATATCGATGTATCGGATGAAAATATATCGGCTAAAAATATCGATATATCGAATCAAAAATATCGATATATCGATGTATCGATATTTTTTCGACAAGCCTAGTGTCATTCGTCCACGCGCGGCCCCCGCAACCGCCCGCGCCGTGCCGCCGTCGCGTCTGCTGCACCGCTCCTCATCGCTTTCTCCCCGCTTCCGTTCAGAGTTCTGTTATGAAGTTTGCGGAACCAGAAGCAGAAACGGAAGTGAAAAAACATGCGGAACTTCTGCAGTTGCGGAAGCGGAAGCAGAGTTCTGTTGCAACACTACTCCAAAGCATTCCTCAATTCCTCATTGCACTAGGTACTTACGTTTGTAACCCTGTCACTACTCTCCCCGTCAGCGTGGATGGGAATGTGGTTGGACTGTGGTGGCACCACAGCCTGCGATGATGGGGCAGGGACACGGTTACACTTTTCCGTTCGGAGGCGATCAAGTACAGTATCATCCAACATACGATTACGCTGGATGACCCGCACCTGATCCGAAAGTCGTTGGGCTGACACGTTGACGGTTGGCTCAAGCACCTGAAACAATGAGAGCATCCGGACACGGTACGCGGTCAGGTTGTTTCCTCCCTTTGTAGTCCCAAAGTATGCGCGCATGAAATTTTCGTTAATGGATTGTGTCCATCTCATGCGCTGCACACTTCCGCCGGGTGCTGGGACCCTATCATAGACCGGTGAACCTCGAGGTCCTAAGCTGTCCGGCGGCCAGCGTCCTCCCCGTCGACGCGCAGGTGGTGGTGTCGTCGGCGGAGAGAAGTACTCGTCGCTCGAGCTCGACGCAACTGCCACAGCTGGTGTCACAGCACTCACAGTGGGGCTGGCTTCCGGCGGCGGCGAGGCGGAGCTAGGCGACGAGGCCAGAGGTGGTAGGCGTGCTTTTCTTGCGGCAGCAGCTCTCGTTAACATGACGTCGCCGTCGACTTCATTTTTCACATTTCTTATTGTTAAATTTGTTAATCGGTCATAGTTTTGGTGATTTAAATATTATTATTATTTTTAAAGCTTTTTAACTAATCAGCTCTTAGGCTGGTTTAAGCTACCTTTACGGGCCGAAACCAAGTAAATGCAGCGTGTGGTGTGTATGAGGAGGGCAAGAGGAGGGTGTATTTTGATGTAAAACTACTTCGTTTTCTTCTATTTGCAAGAACTTTCTAACTATACGACATGTATTTAAGATGGCAGATTTTTGGTAAAGTAATACGAGTATAGAGGGTTTCTTTTAGACTTAGTAATTTTAAACTGTGAAGAAGATGATTTGGGATAATGCCTGTAGTGGAGAGGACTATAGGCACAACATAAACTTTTTCTTGACGTTATATTCTTGTTACCTCATCCTTCAAGTCTGCGTATTTACTGATTTTTTCTGTTATTGTTTTCTGTAAGTTATATGTGTTGGGAACAGCGATATCTATTAAGTAGGTAACTTTATTTATTTTATCCTGCAGAGTGATATCCGGTCTATTTTAATGAATTGTCCCGTCAGTGAGAATGGCGCAGACATAGTAAAGTTTATGTGTGTCATTTTCTAATATGGTTTGCGGTGTATAATTATAATAAGGGGTGTTTGCGTCCTGTATAAGTGTGTATTTAACGGCTAATTTCTGATGAATTACGTTTGCCACTTGATTGTGTCTGTGTGTGTAGTCTGTCTGCGTGAGATTTGTGCACGCCCCAGTTATGTGCTGGATCGTTTCTGGCTGTAAGTGGCACCTACGACATTTATCGTTTGTAACTGAAGCATCCTTGATAATATATTTTCGGTAATTTTTAGTGTTAATTATTTGGTCTTGTATCGCAATTATAAATCCTCGATTTTCAGGGAACAAGCTACCTATCTTAAGTCATTTGTTTGACGCGATCATATTTATATGGGATTGTTCCAAGTCGTGAGGATGGACATGAAGTACTTTTTTCTTCCAGTCTTCCATTTTTATCTGTGGGTTAATGTTGGTGCTATCTAGTGGATCTGACTATTCAACTAAGTTAAGTGGAGTGTAGTTAAAATCATTTAGGGCTATAGTTTTATGAATATTACTTTTACTTTTTTTCGCGGGTAGGTGTCGAAAAAGTCTAGACGTTAGTTTTTTTGTAAATTTTATTCAAAATATAATTAATAGTTATTACTGAAAATACTAATTAAATTTGAATCAGTAATTAACCTACAAGTGCTAAACTACAAGTACCATTGTTTGTGACTCATTTATGTGACATAACCATAATATATACACCACCTGCCAGCTGATCACTGCACTTTCACTACACCCATAGTCAGCACTTAAAAGGAAACAATGTCACAATACGCTGAAGTTATGGCTGCTCAGAAAACCCTGGAGGAGAACTTTTTAAAGAAGATGGGCGAAATCGAAGCGCAGATCCAGAGTGCTGGGCCCTCTAAGGCAAACACAGTGGCGAAGATAGCTGATGAGTTTCGCACTTTCCGGGAGCTCGTTTTCTCTATGTTTGGTCTGCTCCGAAGCCAGATCAATGAGTGTGCCAAACATATTGATGGCATGGAGACCAGGCACCGGCGGAAGGCATTGGTTTTCCAGGGACTTGCTGAAGTGGAGAATGAGGACAGCAAGGCCGTAATCCTGAATGTGTTAAGCACCAAGCTTGCTCGTAAGAACGTTGCAGTGTCGTCAATTGAGGCCTGTCATAGACTTGGAGCCCCCAGCAAGGAACATCACAGGCCCATACTCATCTGGTTCACCACTGCGGACATCAAGGCTTCAGTTTGGAGGACGAAGACAAGATTGAAGGGCTCCAAAATATCCGTCAAGGAGTTCTTGACAAGAGCCTGGCAGTCAGCCTTCGTGAAGGCACGCGAGCACTTTGGCATGCGGTCATCTTGGACTCAGGGTGGAGTCATCATCATAAAGGCCTATGACGGGAGTCGGCATAAGGTGACTTCCACTGATGAGCTGAAGCCCCTTATAGCCAGGTACCCCAAGTCACTGGCAGTAATTCCATCAATGAGCGAAAGAGGTGCGGACGCAGCCGGGAGCCTGAAAAACATAACACGTAAATAGCTCAATTGTGTTGTGTCTTTTTCGTCCATCAATCTTTACTAACCGTAACCGTGTGTATGTTTCCCTTCTCATACTGATTCTTCTTCTGTGTTGTTCACCGTTCACTGTTTGCGTGTTTTGGTTTTTCTTTAGAAGTATATTTGATAATTGGTTGATGTTAAATTATAGACTTTAATTATGTAAAAACTAGTTTTATTCAAAATCAGCCTAGCGCGATACAGTATATGGATTGACAAGTGTCGTTTATTTGGCGCGCTGTCACATAATGAAACAAAGGCAAAAGCATTTATGCAGCCAACGTCAACATGTTCTCTTTTTCTTTTTATACAAACAGAGATAAACGAGGTACACAATAAAGCTATTACCTAACGACATCAAGTATCGTGATGTTTAGAATCTTACAGTTATCTTAATGAACATAGTTTTCATAAAGGTATCTAAAACATAAGTCGGACATAATACATAGAACAAGTTATAAATTACTGTTCAAGCATATTTTAAATGTAATTATTAAACAAAGACAAGTGTTTACTTAATCTATAACTTAAAATAGGTAATTATATAATCTAACACATATAATCTTTAAGATATGATGGTTTGCTAGTGTTTCTCTTAGGTCTAGGAGACCTATAAATAGTTGGTAATACAGGACTTGTACTTGATGAATGAGGCATCTGTGGTGGCACGATATTAGGTTCAATTACAGAGTTTGATGTTGAATATGATACATTTTCAGACACCTCATGAGGTGAGCTATTCGCAAACTCAGCATTAGAAGTTTCACAGTCTGTATTGATTTGTGTCTCTTTATTATTATTTACATAGGAGCTCGAATCAAACACATTCTCCCGTGCAAGGCTCGTCTCGGGACTGGATGGCAAGGTAAGAGGACGGATATGAGACAGATCTCGTCTATATGAAGTATCATTGACATTTACTAAATAAGATCTATCTGAAAGAACGTCTGTGACAATACCAGGCGTCCATGTTTTACTCACCGATGGCTGTAATTGCACAGATACAGGCTGACCAATTTGTAGAGTTATCGCTTGTTTCACTCTTTGGTCATAAGAGTGTTTAACATATTTTCTTCTCTTTTCAATACTACCTGAGACATCTCCAACAATTTGTGGCTTCAGAAGTTCAGGAATAACAGGCAGGAATCCCCTCGTTCTGCGAGAGTATAGCCGCTGTACGGGACTGGAATCAATCTTATTGGGCGTGTTTCTTAAACATAGTAAACTAAACCAGAAATCCTCACCATTATCCTCAGATTTTAGTAGCAATTTTTTTGCTATTTTTACAGTGGCTTCTGCTTTTCCATTACCCTGCGGGTGATTAGGTGAAGAGGTGACATGTACAAAATTCCATATATTGGAAAATTCTGAGAATTCTTGGTTTACGAAGTTTGTACCCCCATCTGTTACTACGATCTCTGGGACCCCATGCCTGGCAAAATTTCTTTTACAGCAGTTAATCACTGACATAGAGGACAAATCTCTCAGTTCATCTATTTCAAAGAAATCAGAATAATGATCTACCGTTATTAGAAACTTTGTTTGTTTGCCATTTTTCAAGTGAAAGAATACATCCATTGAAATAATTTGAAAAGGATATTCAGGAATTTTATGACTTTGCATTGGTAGTCTTTGTTGACTGGGTTTGTATTTATTGCAAGTGGGACAGCTTGCTATCGTATCTTTAATATCCTTAGACGTAGACGGCCAAAACACAGCTTCCCTAGCCAACTTTAATGTGTTTTCGATGCCTGAATGAGCTTTATGTAGCTTAGATAACATAATTTCCCGTATGCTTTCAGGGACTACAATCGCTTGATTTTTTAGGATGAAGTCCTGGTATATGGTCAAATCATTTCTAAGACTGTAAAATGATTTCAAAGCATCTGGTACATCTCTAATGTAATTTGGCCATCCTTGTGCAATGAACCGATTTAGTAGCATATAGTTTCTGTCTTCTCGAGCTGCTATTTGGATCTCTTTCAGTACTTTATCAGAAATAGGCAAATCTTTTATAGGATTTATGTTTTCAATAATTCTAAAAATCTTCATATTTTTAGACTTGTCAATGTCATTACATTCCAAGTAGAATCTAGATAAGGCATCTGCCAAAATGTTCTCTTTTCCAGATACAAATTGCAGCTCTAAGCAATATCTTTGTAAGCTTAAAAGCATAGATTGCAGACGCTTTGGAGCATGGAGTAACGGCCGTTTAAAAATGCTTATCAGAGGTCGATGGTCTGTTTTGATTATCGTTCTGGGGTTACCTATGAGTAGCTGATCAAACCGAGTACAGGCGAAGACGACCGCGAGAAGCTCCTTTTCGATTTGTGCATACTTTTTCTCAGTTGGCGTTAGACATCTGGACGCATACGCCACTGGTTGGTTGTCCTGGAACACTGCTACTCCGAGGGCCCCTTCGCTGGAATCACATTCAATAACCAATGGTTTATTTTTGTCATAATACTTTAAAGTTTTTAGATTGCTTATTATAGACTTGAGTTTTATAAATTCTTTTTGAGCTTTGGTGTTCCAAATCCAGTCTGTCTTATCATGTGTCAGGTGTCTCAGCTGGGAGCATTCATCACTTAGATTGGGTATGAACCTACTTAAATAAGTTATAACACCAAGGAACCCTTGAAGCTCTTTTTTATTTTTAGAATCTGGTATATTTCGCACTGCTTCAATTTTTGAGGGGTCCGGTCTAAGACCTTGGTTAGTGAATATGTGACCATAATATTTTACTGAGGTCTGAAGCAGTTTCATTTTGCTTTGGTTGAGCTTGCAATTATGCTCATTCAGTCTTTGTAATAAATTCTCTAAATTCTTATTGTGATCTTCAATCGCTTCTGACATGGAATCACCTACCCCATAGACTAGCAAATCATCTACTAAAGCTTCGACACCCGACAGTCCCTGTATCATTTCAGTCATTTTCATTTGAAAATAATCAGGAGAGGAAGAAATACCAAAGGGAAGTACTTTCCAGCGGTACTTTCCAAATGGGGTCCAGAATGTTGTAAGTTTGCTGCTTTCTTCTGATAGATTTATATGCCAAAAACCCTTCTTGACATCAAATGTAGAGAATATTTTTGCTCTACCTAACTCTGGTAATATCTCCTCTACTGTAGTGAATTGGTAATTAGGCCTTTTGATAGCCTTGTTCAAAGGGATGGGGTCGAGGCATATTCTGAAATTGTCATTTCTTTGTTTTCTCATATTTATAAACCAGATACCAATTTAACTGTATTTGTAGGTAATAGTAAAAAAGTAAACAAAGATGACATCACTGAGTGTGTAAAAGAGATGTTAAAGTTAAATTGCAGTAAAATTATTTTGTGTGCCTTCCCTTACTTGGATAAATTGTCAAATAGACAAAATAATCACATTCACATGCTTAATAAGCATCTGCACTTTCTTGTGAGTCACTATAGTGACAAACTTGTTTTTTTTGACATCAACATTTTTGTTGATAAATTAAAGTCGACAGGCGATACTTTGTATCTGCCTCTTAGGGTAAGACATCAAATAGCTCGGCTATTATCTTATACAATAAACTCAGACATAAGTAGTATGTCGAAGTATACAGTTATTATTGATATTAGTAATAGTACTAATTTAAAGGTGGTCAATACCTTGAATAACGTTAGCAAAAATGCTATTAATATTTATTCTTTAAACTAGTTGATAGGACAAGGGAGGGTATCAATAACGGAATAGTTGCGAGTATGTCCACCATTAAAAAGGTACCTTCTTGCTCGCAAAAAAATAATTTAAGAAAAGGGTCTGAGCAGAATTCTCTGAAATTATTTCACCAAAATATTCAGGGTTTTTCTTCAAAGGAATTAGAAATCGAACTGTTTTTAGAAAAAACAATGTTTGACATTGTTTGTTTCACTGAGCATTGGCTGAAAGATTACGCAATGCTAATCAATTATGAAAATTATACTGTGGGCAGTTGTTTTAACAGAAATATTATGTTGCGTGGGGGTTCACTTATATTAATTAAAAATGGTATTAAATCAAAACCTCGTAAAGATATAGTAGATCTCTCAGTTGAACATAGTGTTGAACTGTCCTGTGTTGAGCTGGATAAGCATGTCATAGTGTGCGTCTACAGACCCCCTAATTATAAGAACTACTCTATATTCGAGTCAGTGATGGAAGATGTTTTGGCAAAACTCGCAATGGATAATAAACTAGTAATTGTCTGTGGTGACTTTAATATTAATATTCTAGAAGATAATTCAGATAGAAGTAGGTTATTAAATCTCTTTAAATCATTTAATTTGTCACATGTGTTTACGGAACCAACCCGAACTACGCTGACTTCTGCTACATGTATTGATAATGTTTTTTGTTGCTGCAACTACTTGGACAATGCCATTATAAATGATCTGCCTTCGGATCATAGTGGGCTACTTGTGACATTTGAGTCCAAAATGCTAATTAAACAAGTGCAGATTCAATCCAGACCAATAACATCCGGTAAATTAAATAAATTTAACAGCACTTTAATCGCTAAGTTAAGCGATCAGGACCTCATAGTGAATGACGGTAATATTTTGTATGATGAAGTTTTTTCAGTGGTTCAAAAAGAGTTTAATAACACTTTTAAGAAGATAACTAAAACTGTATGCCCTAAGTTTTTATTCAGTGACTGGGCGACTACAGGACTTAGAAAAAGTAGGGAAAGACTTTACGAGCTATATGGCCTTAAGCCTTGTATGAACACTGAAACGTTTAATAAGTATGTTGCTACTTACTCGAGAATTTTTAAAAATACATGTAAGGCAGCTAAGGCCTTGTATATTAGAAATAAGGTTAAATTAGCAGAAAATAAAATCAAGACGGTTTGGAAAATTATAAATAATGAAACGAACAGGAATAAAAGAAATAATCCTGATTACACGCTTGAGACCACACACGGACTTATTAGAGATAACAAAAAAGTTGCGCAAGAATTTGTAAATTTCTTTACCAACATCCCAATTAAAACTACTGAAACCTTAAATTCTTCGCCCGCGCTTGCTTTTGGATTATTAAACGCGAACGTTTCAGCCTGCCCGAATGTATTTAACTTTTCACATATAAACCCCATAACAGTAATAAAAGCTTTTAAGCAAATCGAGATCAAACCGACTGAAGATCTGTGGGGAATGTCCATCAAAGCTTGTACCTCCATTATTCAGACTATAGCGCCGTACTTAGCTGTAATTTTTAATTTGTGTGTGTATCAAGGAGTCTTTCCGGATCTAATGAAATATAGTAAGGTTATACCGCTTTTTAAATCCGGGGACAGTAAAGACACAAATAATTATAGACCAGTATCCGTGTTGCCGGTTTTCAGCAAGGTATTTGAGAAGATAATGCTTAATCAAATGCTCATTCATTTTAATACGAATAAAATCTTGCATGATAAACAGTATGGTTTCACCAAAGGACGTTGTACAACTGACGCTGGTGTCACCCTATTAAAACACATCTTTAATGCGTGGGAAGAGTCGCAGGATGCCATAGGTATCTTCTGCGACCTGTCGAAGGCGTTTGATTGCGTTAATCATGAAACATTACTTCTGAAACTTGAGCATTACGGGCTAGGTCAATCAGCGTTAAGTTTGGTTGAATCTTATTTAAGTGATAGACAGCAATTAGTTCAGATAAACGGTGTGAATTCGTCGGGGTTAAACGTGAAAATGGGGGTACCCCAGGGCTCAATATTAGGTCCTTTCTTATTTTTAATATACATAAACGATTTACCCCGTTTATTGGAAAACAAACTAAACATGGTGTTATTTGCTGATGACACATCTTTAATTTTTAAAATAAATAGACGTACTTGTCAGGTTGACGACGTAAATAACGCGCTACGGCAGGTTCAGGATTGGTTCACTGCAAATAATTTAGTTTTAAATGGTAAAAAAACCAAGTGCGTAAAATTTTCCTTGCCGAATGTAAAAAGTACTGATTGTGACATTATCTTAAACAAGGAGAAGCTAGAATTCGTCGATAAAACGGTTTTCCTGGGGATCACGCTAGACTCAACGTTACAATGGGGTCCTCATTTAATATCACTTGCAGGGCGGCTAAGTTCGGCAGCTTATGCTGTTAGAAAGATTCGTCAATTTAGTGATGTAGATACCGCGAGGCTGGTCTATTTTAGTTACTTTCATAGTATAATGTCTTACGGTATTTTACTATGGGGAAGGGCTGCAGACATTGAGTCAATTTTTATTCTGCAAAAACGAGCCATCAGAGCGATATACAATCTTCGCCGGCGCGATTCTCTAAGGGAACTGTTTAAGGGCATTAACATCATGACGGTTCCTTGTCAATATATTTATGAAAATATCATGTACGTGAGAAAAAATTTACATCTTTTTAGTAAAAACGGAGATAGACATAATTACATTACTAGAAATAGGGACCAATTAGTTCAACCAGGTTTCAGACTGGCTAAAGTAGCCTCTTCTTTCATGGGGTACTGTACAAAATGTTACAATAAAATTCCTCCCCACATTCTAGAACTGAATGAGACGAAATTTAAAACTTGTATAAAACGCACACTATGCAGGCAGGCATATTATAAGTTGGGGGATTACATCACTGATAAAAATGCTTGGCTCAATGCTACTCTTGCTCCACAACCACTAGGGCGCAAAAACAAGTGATATGCAGAACATTATTGTTTTGTAGAATTGTTGGACCTGCTGAAGACTGTATGAATATATTTGTATTATATTGACTCAATTTCTTTTAGTATAGTATAACTGCGCAGCACGTGTGTGAATACTATGTACCCAACTGTAAATCTACCATTTGCTGTACCTCGGTGTCGTTCGTTGACTTGTGTTTGCCCTGGCAGTTGAGTGTGTCATGCTCTCTCAAATGTCTCTCTGATGGTGGCGTGTGTGTTGGATCATTCGGTTCCCTTCATGATGGTTGAGCTGGGTGGTGCCGATTCATGCGTCATGTTCGTGAACGGGCGCCGTCAGTTGGGATTGGTCTTAACTTAACTGCTTCGGATGCTAGTGTTTTTCTAGCGCTTATTATGTAACTGCACAGTACATGTGTGAGTACTTTTAATACTTTGTACCTATACGTAGTATAGTATGTAGTGATTCTGGGTGCATTGTCCTCACACATAAAAATTTATTAATGTATGTACTTATGTACCTAAATATTGTAAAAAAAACATATATTTTTTTTAAAAGAGTAAGTATGGAGTTTCTTGTGCGTTCTTCTATGGAGCTTGTTATGGAACAAGCTACTTTCCGAATGCACGGTAGAATCAATTTTTATTCCTTGTAAATTTTAATGTAACTAACGTTCAAAAGTGCCGCTTTGTGGCCTAGTTGAAATAAAATATCTTTGTCTTGTCTTGTCTTGTCTTGTTTTGTACAATAACAATGTTGCTTACCCAATCTGTGTGACCATTTTCCTTCTCTACGATGCCTTCCTCTTCTAGCCTTTTTAATTCTTCTTTTAACTTTGGTCGAAGAGCAACTGGAACTCGCCTCGCCTCTTGGATGACAGGAGGGACTGCTGAGTTTACTTCCAGGCTGACTTCACCTGCAAAGCTACCTTTACCAACAAACACTGACTTGTATTTACCTATGATACCCTGTGTGTCATTGTTTGTCACCTCTTTGCAAAATTTTACCAAGCCCATATCAAGACATGCCTTGCACGAGAGAAGAGAAATGTGTTGAGCCTGAACAACCTGGAATCTAACTTTATATTTAGCGCTTTTGCCTGCAATCATTGTTTTCATAATGATATCTATCTCTCCATGTATCATTATATTATGTCCACTAAAACTCATTAATATTTTCTTTGAAGACTTCAGATTCTTTTTTATGTGTTCCTTTCCTAACATTTTTTCTGCATTTCTGTATCCGATGAGGCACTCATCTGCTGCAGTGTCCAACAGGCACGATTTCTCCCTCCAATCTTGATCTTTTTTATACAAGATCTTGCATTCAGCAAGGTTTTTGTGTTGTTTGTCGATAATTTTGTTGATTACCGCAATATCTGAGTCACAACCTGAAGAGTCTTCGTCCTCTTCTTTCATGTGTAATTCCTTGATTTTCTTCCTTTTTTCTGGACTCTTCTTCATGCAGACTTTATCATTATGGTTTTTACCACCGCAGTTCTGGCATAACTTGCCCCAAGCAGGGCATTGTTCTTTCTTGAAGATGTGAGTATTGCCACAATATCGACATTTACCTTTTTTAGCTTCTTTTATTCTTTTTATGTCTGGTGCTGATGTAGCTGCTGCTAAAAGGCGTTTCATCTGTTTATCTGTAGCTTCTGCAGCACGACACAGATTTACTGCATCAGTCAGTGTTAAATTTTCTCGTTTTAATAATTCTTTTTTGAGACCCAAGTCTTTTATACCTATAACTATTTTATCTCGTAGCATTTCTTCAATTATGGTCTCTGGATATTGACAGTCTTCTACCAGTTTCATCAATTTACTATAAAACAGGTCGAATGATTCGTTGGTCTGGTTTTCACTCCAAAATATATATCTGTTATATATAATGTTTTTCTTTGGTACCATTTTGGATGACATTACTTTAAGTACCTCTGTGCATGTCGTCTCATCTTCTTTGAGGCCGAAATGGTTGTACTTTTTCAGGGCCTCCTCGCCAATCGCGCCGAAAAGAATTCCTACTTTGCGTTGTTCCTTTTCTGCCGGCCACTCGTTTATCTGTGTGGCGCGGCAGTAATTGGTCCATGAAGCTTCAAAAATCTTAAAGGCATCTTCCGGGTCGATGTTTATGTTTATAGGTGCTGGCTACGGCACATTGACCACACTGTTTGAGACGCTTAGAGCGTTGATTTGCTGCTGCATTGATTGAAGCAATTGAGTTTGCATCTCGAGCACTGCCGCGAGACTATTATCTGCAGCCATGGTCCACTGATTTTTCAACGTTTTTCCGCTGCCACCATGATAAATTATAGACTTTAATTATGTAAAAACTAGTTTTATTCAAAATCAGCCTAGCGCGATACAGTATATGGATTGATAAGTGTCGTTTATTTGGCGCGCTGTCACAAAATGAAACAAAGGCAAAAGCCTATAAGCAGCCAACGTCAACAGTTGAATTATTCGATACCTTCACTAATGTTTTCATGTTTTGTTGACACCCTCAAAATTGTTTAGTTTATCTGTCAGTGTCAAATAGACATCAGATATTATTATGACATTTGTACTAAACGTTCAGAAATTTTTCATTCGATGTATTCATGGAAACAGGATATTCTGTGGGTCGATTAATAACAATTTTTTTTTATTTTTTATTTAATCTTTAGCGATGTCGGACTGTTTTATATTTTCTATGAATATTTTGTTTGTTTGGGAACTACAGTTTATTTTTTGTTCAATGTAGCGGTGTGCGACTGTTTTTGTTTGTTTTTTAAATTTTTTGTGTTTGTTTGGGGGCTACAGTTTTCTTGTTATTTTTCTTTCTTTTGCAGAATAATGTTTGGAAGTGCTGAGTTATTTCTTTAAATAGCTATTTTAGTGTTGGTGTAAGCTGGCGGGTGGTGCAAAGTGGCACCTCAGTTGTTTTGTTTTAGCAATAGCATATTTATAATTGTGTAGGTATACGGTAATACATTTTAAACATATTATTTATATTAATTTCTTCTATTTATGTCAGACAATGAATCTTACTTATCAGCTAACGAATCTGCTGCCTCTTCAAGTGACGCGAGTTTTTGTTCACTCGGTGGCACCATTGGTGACTTCTTGCAACATAACTTTAATGATGAGTCTAGTCGGTTGGTGAACGTGTGTCACATTACCGCACAAAGCGTACCCAGTCACTATAGCGAGCTGTACGATGCGTTTAACAACAAAAACATTCACGCTATCCTGATCTCCGAAACTTGGCTCAAACCGCATCTTCTGTCCACCACTTACCCTCTCTCCGGTTTCGTTCTTATACGGAATGATCGGATTGGTAAAGGAGGGGGTGGTGTTGCAATATATCTTCGCAGTGACTTTCCTTATAAAATACTAGCTACTTCCTCTTCAAACTACTCTGCCTCTGCGGAGTTTATCTTCCTTGAAGTTTGCGTCAAAGGAGCCAAAACCATTATCGGTGTAGTCTACTGTCCCCCCTCTATCGATTATTTCACTGAATTCGAATCAGTTCTTGAATCTTTGGGTTCAGAGTATGCACACCACATTATCATGGGCGATTTCAATACCAACCTCCTTTCCCAAAACTCCCCTCGATCCCGTAAGTTTCTCCATCTTATCGAGTCAGCTAGTCCGCACGTTTTGCCGCTCCAGGCTACCCATCATAATAAAAGTGGCGATGACACCTGGCTCGATATTATCCTTACCTCGAATCCATCCCTTGTCTCTCACCATGGTCAACATGACGCTCCTGGCTTCTCTCATCACGACATGATTTTCCTTTCCTATATCCTCAAACCTCCTAAACCAAAACCCAAGGTTCTGTACAGGCGTTGTTTTGCCAGGATGGACATTGAGAAACTTAAGGAGGATGCATCTGTGATCGATTGGGAAATCATGATGGAGGCCGCTTCAGTAAACGAAAAGTTGGCGATCTTTAATGATGTTGTGGTCAAACTTTACGACATCCACGCTCCCGTCAAAAAAGTGAAACTGAAACGTCCTCCTGCGCCTTGGATGACCAGAGGAATACAGATGGCCATGCGACGCAGGGACCGCGCGTTCTGAAAATATAAAAGGGATCGTATTGATGAGAACTGGGCGATATTTAAGACTTCAAGGAATAGATGTAACCAGATGATACGCAATGCTAAACGCCGCCACATTCTAGAAAATATTTCTTCTTGTTCTTCTGCCGATATTTGGAAGTTCCTTGAAACACTTGGTATCGGCAAACCGCGACATTTAGACCTTCCAAATTCTATTGACTTAGACGATCTCAACCGCCATTTCTCCACTGTACCTACCATGGATCGTCTAACCAAGCAACAAACTCTATCTCTTATCTCTGGTCTAACGCGTCCTCTCATAAATCCTTTTCGTTTCGTTCCAGTTGAGCCGGGCGAGATCAGAAAAATCATACTCTCCATCAAATCCAAAGCGGTGGGTTGTGATAATATCACTCGTGATATGATCATAGCTATTCTGGATCACCTTCTACCTCCCATCTCCCATATCGTAAATTTTTCCTTGTTTTCCGGAATATTCCCCTCCCTGTGGCGTAAAGCCTATGTTCGCCCACTGCCTAAAGTTGCCAATCCCACTCTTCCAACCCACTTTCGCCCAATTTCCATCCTACCCTTCCTATCCAAAGTGCTTGAGGCTTGTGTCCACAAACAACTTTCAAACTTTGTGCAGTGTAATTCACTCATTAGCCCTCTTCAATCTGGATTCAGGCCCGGGCACAGCACTGTGTCCGCCCTCCTTAAAGTGACTGGCGATGTGAGGGTAGGTTTAGAAGACACCAAAGTCACTGTACTAGTGTTGGTCGATTTCTCGAACGCCTTCAATACCGTTAGTCACGACATCCTATTAGCCATCCTATCCTATTTGATGGTCTCTCCCGAAGCACTGGAATGGTTCACCTCTTACCTTCAGGAACGCCAGCAGTCGGTTCACGTTGGGGATTCCTCATCTCACTGGCGTAATTTGGAAACTGGCGTTCCTCAAGGCGGCATTCTTTCTCCTCTTCTTTTTTCTATTTTCATAAATCTCATTACTTTCGAACTTCAGTGTGCGTATCATCTGTATGCAGATGACCTTCAGTTGTACTGTCAGGGGAGTGTTGACGAAATATCTGACGTTATCAGTAAATTAAACAGGGACTTATCTGCTATAAAAACTTAGTCCGATAGATTCGGTGTGGCAGTAAACCCCAATAAATGTCAGGCGATCATCATTGGGAGTCACCGAAGCATCGCTAAAGTGGATGGTACAACTTTGCCACCTGTATTGTTTGACAATAAAATTGTTCCTTTCAGCACTGATGTAAAGAACTTGGGCTTGCACATCGATAATACCCTTAACTGGCGTACTCAAGTCGCTAGTGTGAGTCGGAAGGTCACTGGAACGCTGCGGACTCTGTATCGTATGAAAAACTTATTACCATCGAACACCAAGGCAATGCTTGTGCAGGCCCTAATTTTTCCTATCATCGACTATGGTGACGTGTGCTACTATGACCTGAATGCAGATCTTCTCAACAAACTTGACCGTCTTCTAAATTACTGCATTCGATTCGTTTTCAATTTGCGTAAATATGATCATGTCTCTGCGCAACGATCGCTTCTAAAGTGGTTTCCTATACGCCAGCGCAGAGAGCAAAGGGCACTAACTACGTTGTTCTCATTTCTTGCCTCTTCTAATTCCCCTAGTTATCTGGCACCTCACTTTAACTACATTTGCGCCAACCACAATAAAAATCTACGGTCATCCCATAACCGCCTTCTTCAATGTCCCACTCACCGCACTGACTTCATTCACTGTTCTTTCTTCGTTCAGTCTGTCTCTGTGGAATGCGCTCCCCCAGGAAATCAGGATGGCAACCAACCGGTTAACCTTCAAAGTTCGCGAGCACATTCGCAAGAAGTTGGCAGTAGTATCGTCACAACTCTAATGTTTTTCAATTATTAATCTAATATTGGTAATGTTTAAGTATATCTATATATTTAGTTTATTCTTTTGAGTATCTATATATGGTATAATTTTCTTGATTATATTGTATTTATAATTTATATATATTTTTTGCATAAATCTGTTTCGTTTAATTGTCAACATTGCACCTACCACTAGTTGTCTCTGCATCACCCAAAGGTCGACTGGTAGGAAATTCCTAAGGCATTAAGTCCGCCTCTGTACGTTTGTGTGCATGAAGTAAATAAATAAATAAATATTGCTGGTACGAGATTTTGAGTGAAAGAATGTTTTAAGTCTACTGATTTGTTTTCTCCACAGATGCTGGATATCTATTAGGCCTCGCCCTCCGTTTTGTCCTTTGATCGTAAGTCTATCTATTGCAGATTTAGGGTGTAAGTTGTTATGTTTTGTAAGTGTGGTGCAGGTGGTTCGCACTAATTGTTTTGTATCTGTTTTTGTCCATTTAATAACACCGAACGAGTATGTTAATATGTAGATTTGTAGAAGTATTTGGGGGCTTGATGAGATGTTTGCCCGATAGTTGAGTTTTACATAGAGCGTTAAGCCGCTTCTTAAACTCTGTTGTAAGTGTCCCCTTTAATTCTTACATGACCTAATTCCTTTAGTTGTGTATACCCCAAAATATTTGTATAAATCAGTCTCTTCCATTGCTGTTATGGTATCTGTTATTTACTACACAGCTGCCGGGTCGTATCTTGCCTCATATGATGTGAAGTGTCTTACATTTATGCAGGCCAAATTGCATGTTAATATCTTGGCTAAAATCTGCTGTGGCTTCTACTATTTTCTTCATATCTTTTTCGGTTTGTGCATATAGTTTAATATCATCCATATAAATGAGATGTGAAATTTTTGTTTGGTCTGCAGTGTGTTAAAAACAATATCCGGCACGACAGATTTGTAGTAGATGAGATAGAGGATTTAGTGCGAGGCAGAACCACAGGGGACTCAGTGAATCACCTTGGTATATACCCTTTCTTGATAGAATTTGTCGCGTTGTCACACTATTGTTATTGCTATATAGTTGAAGTGTGGTTTTCCACAGTGGCATTATTTTGTGTAGGAAGTCTATTATTTTCGGATTAATTTTGTAAATTTCTAGTCTTATTATCAACCAAGAATGTGGAACACTGTCGAAAGCTTTATTATAGTCGATGTAGGTACAATGACGATTTCTATTTTTAGTGGTGGCGTGTTTATGAATTGTAGAATCAATTATTAATTGGTCTTTGCATCCCATATGACCCCGTCTGCATCCCTTCTGAGTTTACGACGGTTTCCCGTAGAAATGATTTTTTGGCCAATGTAAGACAATTCAATAAACAGCGATCGCTAAATGATAAGCTCAACACACAAACGATAGGACTGCCAGGAGATAAATCACGCATTTATGTTGCTGAACATCTCACTCCATCCATGAGGAAACTTTTTTATGAATGTCGTCAATATGCTAAGATACATAAATTGTCCTGCTGAAGTGTAAATGGTAAAATTCTCATGAAAATTCAACCAGACGACAAAACCATCCAAATCACTTCTGAAAAATGTTGCGTTAAAAAAATCCAAGGAATGACTATTTTCTCTATTAGTTTTATCCTGTGCTGTGCCTATTATGCATGTGCTACCCTTTTCCTGGTGCGTAGCCCTTTTATTTTTATTCAAGTTTATTTTATTCTTAATTTGTATGAACATTTTTTATTTTTTACTTCATTGTTTTATGAATACCGCTGTAACACATCCTCGCTCCTGATATAAACTACATCATTTTTACAATTTTACTTATGCAAAAGTTTCACGACACTCTTACCAGTTCTCAAATGTTGCATTGCTTGTTGCTTGTCCCAGTTTTTCACTTTCAAGCTTACTCCTACCAATGAATAATATAAATAATATAAATGCAGACATTGATAACATCACTATAGCTAATTCCCACATATGCTCTCCAGAACGTTCTTCGGGTTTTGTAAGATACCCTCACCTATATCTCAGAGTAATCCACATAAATATCAGAAACATTAATATAAAATTTAATCAGTTTATTAAGATGCTAACTACGACTAAAATAGACTATGATGTCATTGTTTTCACAGAGTGTTGGTTAAAGGTTACTGGGTTGCTTCCTACTCTTCAAGGTTATTCGTGTCACGCCAGTCAAAACAATTCTACCCAAAATGACCGTATTGTGATATACACAAAGAGTACCTTAAAATGCTCTATCGTCGAACCAACAAAGGCAATACGGCTATAATTTGTTTTTATCGCTCTCCATCTTTCTTAGATCTCGAAAATTTCTTAAATAGTCTAGAAACCTTAGTTCTATCTTTAAAACGATAAAAAAATATAACATTAGTCGGGGACATGAACATCGATATCAAACCAAATAACCATGACCGTCACTCGAATGACTACCTAACCCTTAGTGCCTCACTTGGACTACTCCCGGCTCATGTGAATAGATCAGATAATTGCCTAGACCATATTCTACTAAAAACTAAAAATACTGCTTGCGTAATTATACTAAACACCTATATAACTGATCATCTACCAATCATCTTGTGTCTTAAAAATTACAAAAATACTGTAAAAAATCCAAACACCTTCACTTACCATCTGAACTATTTAGCCATCAAAAGCGAACTAGACAGCACTGACTTCAGCCCTGTATTAAATGAATCTGATCCGAACCGGGCGGCCGATTTGCTAGTTGATATAATTAAACAAATTTCCTCAAAACATTCTGTAACTGTAAAAGTATCTAACAGAACCCGAGTAATCAAACCATGGATGACAGCGGGTCTCGTCCGTTGTATCCAAAACCGCGATACCCTTCACCTAAAATCGAACTCATCACCCGATAATGATATATTAAAAAAAACCTACACACATTACTGCAACTTTCTGAATAAGCTATTGAAGAAACAAGCACGACAGGAACGAATTGTTAAAGGCTAAATATAACATCAGAGCTACTTGGAAAGCAGTCAAAGCCATCTTTTTCTAATATACATCAATGACCTATGCAAGCTCTCCATCCCAAATTGCGAAATTTTCTCTTATGCAGATGATACGGCACTTCAAGTGTTTGATAAAAACTGGGAACAATCCAGAGATAGAGCGGAATTCTCACTTCGATTAATAATGGAATGGCTGTCAACTAACTTGCTGACGTTGAATTTAGATAAGACGAAAATAATCTGATTCTTTCGCCCACACTCAATAAGCCCATCCTCTTTCTCTCATATAATTAAAGCTCACTCTTGTCCTCCTTATCAGTCAGTAGGTTGTAACTGTCTCGCTCTCAGCACAGTCCCCAATATTAAGTACCTGGGAGTGATTATTGACGAAACAATAAGTTGGCACGCGCATATAGAGGCACTCTGCACTAGAATTAGAAGATTAATATATATTTTTAAAGAACTCAGGCACTTCGTCAACTCTGAAACTCTGACTCTTGTGTACCTCAGCCTTTGTCAATCTATCATTATGTACTGCATCCCGGTGTGGGGAGGTACTTACAAAACCGCAATGATCCCTGCAGAACGTGCACAACGAGCGGTTCTTAAAGTGATGCTTTTTAAACCTAGAGACTACCCTACCGATCAGTTGTATTTTGAGGCCGAAGTTCTCACAGTAAGGCAACTGTATGTCCTTCGTTCAGTCCTGTGGAAACACTCCAGCTTTCCATTAGACAAAAATCTGCTGCTGAGACGCCACGGTTTCCCTATATGTAAAACAAGCCCCTGTCGTTTTTTTCATTTACTAGTCGACAATTTTTGGATCAAAGTTCACGCATGTATAATAAAATAAATAAAACATTTTTTTTAATCTAATATAGGCTCGCGCTTGACCACTATCTCACCTGATAGTAAGCGATGATGTGGTCGACGGTGGAGCACGCTTGCCTAGAAATAACCTATTCACTCTTGACTTAAAGACCCCTAGATTGTAGCTATCAGAAAACAGACTCCGGCAGGGAATTCCACTTCTTAGCTGTACGCATAATAAAAGTATTCTTAAAACTTTTAGTGCGTATGGGTGGGATGTCCACCATGTACCGATGACGCATCGCCGTACGTCTGGTAGTCCGATGATGGAACGGGCTGGGTGGAATTAAATCATGCAATTCCATCGCACACTCCCCGAAATGTAACCGATAAAAAACCGACAAGCTGGCAATTCGGCGACGATGTTCAAGGCTCTGGAGCTTTGACTTAACCAGTGCCTCATCGCTGATGAGCCTCTTGGCCCGCTTTTCGATCGACTCTAGTGCATCAAGCTGGTATTTGGCAGATCCGTCCCAGAGATGAGAACAGTACTCCATGCATGATCGAACTTGAGCTTGATACAAGCTGAGCAGCTGTTCTGGCGTGAAATACCTTCTCACCTTTGCAAGGATCTCCAGCTTTTTGGCAGCCAACTGAGCCTTTGCCTCAATGTATGGGCCAAAATTGAGAGTCGATGTCAACGTAACGCCAAGAAGCTCAAGATGGTCAGCTATTGACATGGTCACATCTCGGAAAGTTGGAGCCGGGTGAAATTGACTCTTTTTTGCGGAAAAAAGACACGCCTGGGTTTTAGCAGCATTAAACCAGACCAGATTGGCATCGCCCCATTCGGAGAATGCCTGCAAGGACAGGTTTAAGCGCTCCACCATGGCCTGCCGGAGAGACTGGATCTGAGGCCCGGTAGCACGAGCGTTGGACAAGTATCTCTCAGTAACAGTGCTGTCGTCTGCATACCCAAAGGTGCCGGGTTTTAGCAGATCGTTAATATGCAGCAAGAATAAGGTTGCCGAGAGTACCGACCCCTGAGGGACCCCGGCATTAATATCCAAGTAGTCCGACGAGCAGCCATCGATAACCACTCGAATGGACCGATCTCTCAGGAAGTTTGCAATCCAATCACACAGACCACCGGGCAAACCGAATGAATGAAGCTTACCAATAAGGCTTTCGTGCCAGACCCTAACAAAAGCCTTCGAGATGTCTAGGGAGACGGCAAGCGCTTCCCCGTGCCTCTCGATGGCCTCACTCCAGATGTGAATGGCATACGCTAGAAGATCCCCAGCAGACCGATTTCGGCGGAAGCCGTATTGGCGATCACTAAGGATATCGTTTGCTTCTAGGTATGCCAGGAGCTTAGTATTGAGTACACGTTCCATACTCTTACAGAGTATGGAGGTTACAGATATGGGTCTGTAGTTGGCCGGGTCAGCTCGACTGCCCTTCTTGGGCACGGGCTGTACGTTAGCCTGTTTCCAAACATTCGGCACTTTTCCAGCCTCATAAGAAAGACGGAATAGGCGTGTCAAGATCGGAGACAGTTCAGGCGCACAGGTTCTAAGAACAAGTGCTGGTATTCCGTCAGGGCCGCTAGCCTTGTTCACGTCAAGGTTTCGCAGCACCCTACGGACGTCCTTTTGATGGATACGAATGTCCGACATACTCATCTCGCATCCATCAGGAGGAGGAGGGGGCTGCGTGTCACCAGGATTCAGACGTGAAGATTCCGCAAAAAGAGAGGCAAATAAATTTGCCTTCTCCTCAGCGGAGTGGGCCAGTGACCCGTCGAGTTTCAGCAGTGGTGGCAGTGAGGGACGGCAGAAGTTCGACTTAGCCAGAGACCAAAACGCTTTACTACCTGCTGGGTAAGAAGCAAGTTTGGTCCCTATTCGGCCAATGTCATCGAACCGAGCCCTTCGCAACACCATCTTGCAGGACTTGGCAGCCCTGTTGAAGGCCTTCTTCTTCTGACCCACCTCACTCGTCTTACGCGATCGAGCGTCGACCCAAGCCAGGTACGCCCCATGTTTAAGCGCGTCAACGCGCTTACATTCGGCGCCAAACCATGGCCGGTCTTCGCTATACATTGATACGTCAGAGAACGGAATGTAGTACTCCATTCCCCGACGCAACACATCCGTCACGGCATCCGCGCACGACGATGGATCAGTCGAATAAAAGCAAGTAGGCTGCCAAGGATAGCATGCGAAGAAAGATCGCATGCCATCCCAATCTGCCGACCTGTACCGCCAAACCCGCCGGGTGCCCCTTGGGCTGGGATCGGGCGGGGAATAGACGGACACAGACTTCACCAGACAATGGTCGGAACTACCCAATCGTGATGCTATCGACACAGAGTATCTGTTGTCAGCAGAAGGTCCAAGCAATTCGCCGTGTGTGAATCAACATCCGGTACCCTTGTTGCCTCCTGGACCAGCTGAGTGAGGTTTAGCGCTAGCGCAAGATTACGCATCTCCCGACCAGCATGATCAGTGCACTGATACGGGAAGAGCCACTCCTGGTGGTGGGCATTAAAGTCCCCCAGTAACACTAATTGGGCAGAAGGGTACCGCTGCTGTGCTGCATCAGCCGCCTCACTGAGGTACTCTGTGAGCCTGGTTGCCTCCTGATCTCCGCTGTGCGAACGGTAGACACAGGCGTAGATAATTTTATCCAGACCTGTGTCCACCAGAACCCAGAGCGTTGTGAATCTTGAGTCCTCAAGGTTACGGAGACGCCGACAGCAAAGATCGTCACGGGCGTACATACATACGCCCACCCGTGGTCTAAAATTGTGCTCCAGGGTGAACCCTGGGTAAGACAGGTACGACACGTCTGATGGACTCGCTATGTGCGTCTCCGTAAGGAAAAACAGCGCTGGTTTCTCAGTCTCTAGGTGGTAGTGGACTGAAGAGAGATTTGAGTGCAGACCCCTAATGTTGGTGAGGTGCACTTTGTGGGGGAGGGGGTGCAGCCGCTGTTTAAAACTATAATTCCTTTTCCTTGTCATCATTAATAGTTTATAAGAGTGAACGGAGGAGAGGAGTTGGAAGTGAGACGAGGTTCCACGCTGCTAACCTTCAGACACGCACTGAAAGGACAGCATCATTGGGGTACTAGTCCGGAGACTGTGGGGACGCCCGAGCCCCCCCGGAATATCCATCGGGCCCTCCCCATCTGGTCGCCTACCAGCACGATGGTACATTCCGGGATTTTTCGACAGTTGGCGGGGCAGCCTTTCGTGTGTGGCTGGCACACTACTTGGGCCCCCAACTACCTGCGGTCGGCCAGTGGCGCACCGTGCCTCGGATCCCGCTACCCTCCGCGACTAGTCTCCCGATACATCCCTAACAGCGCGCGTCAGGCTGGTCAACCTGCAGTGGAACAGCTATCTCGACCCAACTCCTCTAGTTGGCTACACCGAGCATCGAACCGGAACACGGCTAGGCCGTTTGGCGGTACGTCTTTGCCCGGTGGGTGGTCACAAGCCTTCGGCCGAAGCCTACCACCAGTTAGTGTCACCTGATTTGCACCACCCGGGGACCACGTGTAGGGAATCAAAAAAAGGGTACATTCCTACGGACGTGGGTGACTCGGCCCCTAAATGCCTATTTGCCCATAATGCCTATTCCGCTAACTTAACTTATGATGAAACAGAAAATATATTGACTATAGAATCATAACTTTGTCAAACCAAACTTGAAAGAAAGCTTATCAAACACTTACACTTCACATACACACACTCACACACAAACTACACTCACACACGCACTCTTAGATACACAACCACATTCTTTCACTCCATTTGCTGTATTAACAACAACTGTAAACAATCAGTAAAGTCACGGTTGTATTGTATTATATAAATTGAAGCCGCAAAATGTCCGACTCCTAAGATACAGGTCTGGGTACCTAGTTTAGGAGCCCGGAAAGCTGACAATAATTTTAAACTTGGTAGTACAACCCACTGTTTCCATATGCCATGTAATGTGTTGTTGTTCTTTATGTACTAAATAAATAAATAATAATAAAATCACTAACTCCAGTTTTCAGCCCCAGTCACCTGATGATCTTATCCTGGGCTCCACTGATGTAAATTCATCTGTCACCCAAATAAATAGGTTCTTTGTGAGCGTGGGCGAAAACCTAGCCTCAAATATTAAGCCTTCCAGTAATCCTGCCTTAAATAAACACATCAACACGGTCTAGGGATATTTTTAAAAAAGCGAATTACTATCAATGTGTTAATTATTTATATGACATGTATATATTTAAAAGATACGTTATTTAATATTCTACCATTTTTTAATAATGGTTAAGGTACTTCGATTAAAATTTCAGGATTTTATGGAAAAAAATGAAGCATAGACGGAAACCGTATATGAATTAACTTTTAATTTATGAGTAAAAACTGAAAAAAATAGAAAAATCATTTAATTTGTGTTTATAAACTTGAAGTTAGTAGTCTGAGAAAGCGCCCATGATGTTCATAACACATCGGCAACGATTCGGCATGCTCAGAACAAGGTTGTTAATGTCTTGCTGCGGAATATTGTCCCATGTCCTTCTGAGGTGCGCAAAAAGTTGTTCTTCTGTAGCCAGATTTTCAGGAACTTCCTTCAGAGCTCTTCTTTGCAGCATATCCCACGCATGCTCAATGAGATTTAGATCTGGCGATTGAGCAGGCCAGTCTAAGGCCCTAACATTGTGTGTATGTAACCAAGCTGCTACCGTTCTCGCCGTGTGTGCCCGGGCATTGTCGTGCATGAGCAGGAAATCCCCATTTGTGTTCTGTGGGGCAAGATTACGGGCCCCAGCACCTGTTGGACGTATCGTTCGTTATTGCCCCGCACCCAAACGAGATCCGTCCGACCTCCAAGACGAATTCCTGCCCAAACCATAATTGTTCCTCCTTGGTATGTGTGAACTTCCTGAGGGTTCTGAAGACGGCTCCATCGTCCAGGAACTCGCCAAACACGCATCCTTCGTGAATCTGGATGGAAGCCGAACCTGGATTCATCCGTGAACAGCACATTGGACCATTGCTCACGGCCCCAGTCCACGTGGTTCCGAACCCATTCTAATCGTCGTCCACGATTGCCTCTCCGTAAAGGTGGGACCCGGAGTGGTCTACGAGAGCGTAGATTGCTTTCATGCAGTCGCCTTCTTACAGTTTGGTCACTCACAAGCACTTGGTGTTCCACTCGCAGCCTTTGGACCAATTGAGTCGCCGTTGCATTTGGTTGAGCTCGCGCAGTAATTTGCACCAAATCGGTCTTGTCTGGGGGTAGTGATGCGACTTGGCCCCCGGTGCCTGTCCGCTACTTCACCTGTGGCACGATAGCGTGTCCACAATCTTGAAATTACATTTTGGTGGGTCCCTATGGCCTCAGCAACATTACGCTGAACAGACCCAGCTTCCAGTATTCCCACAGCTCGTAACATCTCCGCCCTCGTCAAATGTTGGCGTTGCATGGCTACAATACCTCAATTTTAACTTTATCTTTCGTTTAAAAATGAAAAAAAAACTGTAACTAAACGTAATTCGTATTGTTTTCTAAATTTCGCACAAATGAAAATTCCCTCTCCTACACATCAAGATATTTTATGCCACCGAAAAAAAACAATTTTCAAAAAAAATAATTTGTAGTTAGTCTGAGATAAATTACAAACAAATCGGTGTATAAAAGATTCCAATGCGGCCAGTACTTTTCGAGTTATTTAATTGAGTATGAAATAACCCTAGACCGTGCTGATGTGTGTAATATAACTCAGCCGACTCCACCAAATTCCTTGGCTTGAATCGCAGGTGTATGGGATAATTTGTAGTTTACGAGCAGACTGTGCCACTGGCCATGATGACATTCCAGTAAAAATACTTAAGTATTCCAGCCCTATACTCACTCCTCCTGTTTCGTCCTGATTTTTACTTGCAACACCGTTTCGGTGGGCTGTCAACGATTTTGACAGCTGACACTACACAGTCGAAAGAGAAAATTTGTAACGTAAACACGCGGAAGTCTTGTCGAAACATATCGAATCGAGATGTGTTTCGCCCATTTGTAATAGCTAATCGCGCAATCGCAATCGGCGTTGTGGGGCGCCCCTAAAGTGGGTTTAGAGTATATTTTCACGCGCATCGAAGTGCTTAAGCGGGAAACGTGCTGCCTGGTGGACGCCGGCCGGATTCTTCGGTCCAGACAGCCGTCAGTCTATCCCTTATTGTCCTTTATTATATATATTCTCCTACCCCTAACCTCACGGCACGAGATTGATCGACGCCCAGGAGTCTACCACACGAATCTAAGTTAAGTACGAATAATATTACCGGCCAACCCTAGTGCCACCTTAAAAAATATTGAGAGATATACTGGTTCCTACTACGGGTGTAGTAGGAACCAGTATATCTCTCAATAGGGAGCAAATCCATAGCTTTCCACTGCCGTAAACCACGGTTTCGTGGGATACGGTTCTGATTGGATCCAGGAGTGGCACGCTGCTAATGGGCCCCAGTGATGAGCTCCTGGCTTGGGATCCGCAGACCTGTATTTAACATTTCGTAGCAGAAGCGTGGTTTGCATTCCACTAGCATAGTAAACGCTAAGGCGACGTCCTGCGTGAGCGATCTAGACGCGAACGCGAAGCGGCGCGGCGCGGCGCGAAAACAACAAACATTCGAAACCTATTGAAGTGGCCTACGTGACCAAACGCACGTGGGGTGCGGTGCGGAGCGGCGCGAAATGAGGCGAACGCGATCAGTTGGCTTGATATTTTCGCGCGAAGTGGACGCGTCGGCCATATTTTTTTCAAGCAAAAATTGTAATGTCGGAGGTAGAACTTCTTATTAATGCTATCCAAGAACGTCCTACATTATGGGACAAAAGGACTAAAAGTTATCACAACCGGTTATTATCGCACCGCGAATGGGAGGCTGTGGCTAAAATAATTGGGACTACAAGTAAGTACAACATATTTGTTTATTATTATTACATTCTTGGCAAAGGATGTTGCTCAAAATACAGTTTAAAGTTTTCTCTTGCCTGTGCGGCTGCTCGTGATGTAGCATTGTATCTTCTTTGAGAATTATGTCTTTGTGTTTGTGTCATATTTTGATATGTTTTTCGGAAAGACATTAACTCATTCTCATTTATTGATTCAAGATCCCTTATAATATTGTGTAGTAAACATATGGCTTTGACGATATGAACTGCATTTGTAACATTAGTTTCGATAGATTTATGTAGAATTCTGAATTTAGAAGTTATTGAACCAAAAGAACATTCCACCACCATTCTGGCTCGAGATAAGCGATAATTATAATTATCTTTGGCATCCCCTTTAACCGTTGACTTTTCTGGAAAAGGTCGCAACAGGTATTTCTTTAAAGGAAACGCCGCATCTCCAAGCAGCACATACGGAGCTATGATATTAGAGCCCGGTAATACTTGTTCTTTAGGTATTTTTAGTCTTCCTTGTTCTATTGCTCTTCGAAAGGGGCATTCCTCAAAAACACCGGCATCGTTGTCTTTTCCATAGGAACCCACATTTATCATTACAAACTTATAATTTGCGTCAGTGACTGCTAACAACCCAATCGAAAAAAAGGATTTGTAATTATAATACATGGAACCACTCTTTTTTGGTTTTATTATGCGAATGTGCTTTCCGTCAATACATCCAATGCAATTAGGAAACTGTCATCTGTCCCAAAAACATTGCGCTATGTTTTTAAAGCTATCTTCTGAAGGTTCGGGCATGTGTTTCCTAACTAATTGAGTCCATATAGCTTTGCAAACTTGTGGTATGATTGTAGAAATAGCAGATTTTGAAATTCTGAACGAGAAAGCGAGTTGCCGAAATTGTATACCTGTGGCCAAATACCTGATATAATGCAAAATATTAAGTTTTTATTTCCTTTTCTTTTTTCAGGTGAAATGACTAAGAAAAAATGGAAAAATTTGAGAGACACGTTTAGTAAAGAATTAAAAAAAAATCCTAAGCCACGTTCTGGGACTGACGCCGATAATGAGCCGAAGTATACAGGCACATGGCCACATTTTGAGGCCATGTCTTTTTTAAAAGTAGTTCTGAAACCCCGACAAACAGAAGGGAATATTATATCACAAGACTCCGAAAGCAATTCTGTAGATCTGTCAGTGTATTCAGACATGGCTAGTCCGGAAGAGATATTCAACATGAACGCATCCGACAATGACAACACCCAGCTCCCTGAATCTTCATCTATTTTAGAAGAAATACCACAGAACATGTCCATAGATAACAGCCTTCGACAAGATCGTCCACCATCGCCCTCGTTGCCAGGTCCTTCGCCTTCATCCTCGTTACCGGTGCCTTCTTCTTCGTCCTCGTTGCCAGCTATCACAAGACAAACACGCAAAAGAAAAGATATAAGTCTCGAAGCATTTCTCGATATTGAGAGAGAAAAAATGAAAATTCTTCGCGAAGATCAACCAGATAATACTGACGACGACCTTCTTTGGTTCAAATCAATATTACCTTACATGAAACAGTTGCCATCACTCAACAAATTACATTTTAGAACGCAGATGCAGGAGCTTCTTCTAACGGAGCTGTCAAAGTTAAACCCACCACAATCCAGTGCTCAACAACATGGCTATTACACATCTTTGTGAAAGTATTGCAATTATGTACATACTTACTAATTAAACTTAATTAATATTATATGTAATTTCTAACATTTATTTCATAGTTTATTATTTCATAGTTTTCTTACCTCAAAGTCACCATAAGTCGTTCTTCTACAGAAATAGGTTCCTGAAAATTTGTTGTAGTAAATTGCAGAACAGGTTTAATGGCTTGTACAATATAGTCAAACGTTGTAGGTAACATTCGACAGTATTCCTTGAACAACAGGGGTTGAGTACGTAAATCCTGGTACAAATTATGAAATGCCCCATGAGTATGCCTTTCTAAGTACACAGTATTAGTTCCACTTCTCTGCTTTATCCACTTCTTCAATATTTCATATTTAAGATATGAATTTTCCAACAACATTAGCTTCCGTCCGTCCATGACAAATGAGTGACACAGTGAGTTTCGTTTGACGAGAACAGAATCGAGTTGTGAGTGACAATGGTAGCGGTACCGAGTGCAAAAAACGAACAAGAAAGAGGGTAGACCGTTTTGTCTCCTCATAAACACCCACCCGCAATGACTTCAGTTTATCCGTGATCATGGTGCTTGCAACAGCACCGAAATATCGGAAACTCGCTACAAACAGTAAACATGGTAAATATCCTGCTTATAATGTTAATATTAGTGTTAGTGACCATGACAGTTTAAAAACTTATATACCGAGTTTCCTCCGTGCCTCGGAAAGCACGTTAAGCCGTTGGTCCCGGCTGTCATTTGAAGATCTCTGACAGTCGTTACGAGTAGTCAGAAGCTTGAGATCTGACACCAGTCTAGCCAAGGGGTACCGCTGTTACCCAGTTACTGGGTTGTGGAGGTCAGATAGGCAGTCGCTCCATGTAAAACACTGGTACTCAGCTGAATCCGGTTAGACTGGAAGCCGACCCCAACATAGTTGGAAAAAGGCTAGGAAGATGATGAACGTTTTGTGTATTAATTAATATTTAATCACCGTTGCTTACATTTTGAAAGTATGATTGGCATTTGCTTGTAAGGTTAGAGCGGAATTGAGATGGGTGACCTCGGTGGCCTCTTTGATAAGTAGATCTTTAGATCAGAGGCTTAGTTGGCCCGTTATACTGTAGCGTTACACGTTAATAAAATAAAAAAAGTAATTAAAAATTAAAATTAAGGAAAAGGATATAAACTGAGGGACCGGCTTCGCACGACGTGGGGTGCTGGAGTTAGGCAGCTAACCAGGCAGCAGGACAGGCTGGAAGCCGTGGTATGACCGAGGTAGGCGGGTGAGTGGGCACCACGACGACAAGCAGGCAATCGGGCAGGTAGGCAGTAGAGTAGGTAGCAAATCGGTTAGGCAGGCAGCTGGACGGACTGGAACTCTTCAAAAGTCGTGGTAAGCTTGAGAGGGACCGGTGAGCAGACACCACGACGGTCTTTCAGGCACACGGTTTGGTAAGCAGTTGTGTAGGCTTACAGTAGGTAGGAAGGCAGGCAGCCAGGAGTGAAACGGATAGTAGTCAGATACGTAGGTAAAATCATACACAGTATATCACTCACAATATTTATATTTTAGTGCACTTCAGATATTATTACTGGATATTATATACACAAGCTGGATATTAAGGTTTAGAGAGTTTTAGATTTAAAATACCACTTCGTATTACTGAGTAAATAAACCGACATTCGGCGTTCAGTCCCGTTTCAAAACTAAAAATTGACGCCCGTTTTTCATCGTTCTGTGTCATATATCTACATTTCAAATTCAAATTTCAATTAAGAAATAAAGACCAGAACGAATAAAAAACGGTTGACAAAGGGGTCCGTCTACGCTACCCTTATAATAGTGTAAACCTAGCTTAAAGGAGGTTTAGTCCATGGTACCTATGTTACAGTCTATGGTTTTAAGCAAAATAAAATAGACAGACAGATGTCATGTCAGATGAAAATGTCACAGTAGAAAAATATTGCAAGAATTACAAATTAACAATATAATTTAAGTTTCAGATATTAAAACAATCAGATATAACTAAAAGTATGCTTTTCAGATGATAACAAAAGAAAGAAAACATAAAAATGAATTACAAAAGTTGATAAAATATCAAAATATATGAAGGTATGGTTTGTATAGTGTTATGAATTGTAAATAGACTTAAAAATATGTGGTTCTGTTTAGCAGAATACCACAATAGTGAACTCCCAGCCCGTCAAGCCAGGGTGGATGAATGCTTTGCGGAGTGTTTGGCGCTATTGTCCACCGAGGACACTGAGTTGGCCGCTACGGTTGAGGCAGACTTCATGCAGTTTTACGGTTTCTCGGATGACATTGTTGAGGCAACCTTTGGGTTGAGGGGTTTTGCACATGGGAAATATGGCGGGGACGATGCCACACACCTCCCCCCTTTTGATAATTTGTTGAAGTCTTTGGATGAGGAATGTCGCCTTTTGGATAACTCTGGTGTTGAAGGTCCCTTGCGGGCCCCAGAGCGGCTCTCTCCGGACCAGCGTCGTGTTGGTGCGCACCCCTCCACTTGAGGGATGGGTGAGCCACGACGCCAGTCTCATCAATTTGTAGCGACTCAGGTTCGCAGTATGCGTTGCATAAATTGCAACACGGATGGCCATATGGTCACGTCCTGTCCGAAGTTCCTAGAACGGAACACAAGGGACCGACGTGGAATCGCCAACAGCCGCAAGTGGTGCTACACTTGTCTGGGACAGCTTTTGCAGCGGGATTCCCAGAGGTCGGATCCTTGCCCGCACTGTCAAGGTAGGCACCACCGCGTGTTGTGTCCGGACCAAAATGGTGTTGGTGGCCCTGATGATGCCGGACGCTCCCCCATAGACGGGTGAGCGCATTACCACCAACCCCAGGTGGATCCTCGACGGGGTATACCTCGCAAAGGCAGGGGCACCCCTCCACCCCGTCCTCAATTGGAGGAAGCGTCCGCTTTTCAGGTCGACTACCAACACCAGAGGGGTTATCAACATTAGGTAGTCGCGTCCCTCTCCTCTACTACAGCCGCCCAGCAAGAGACAGTCCTTCTGCCAACTGTCCCTGTATTGATCTGGGGCCCGAAGAGTAAATCTTTGTTAGTTCGTGCTCTTTTGGATTCGGGTGCTCAAGGCTGTCTTGTATCCTTTTGTTTAGTGGAAAGATTGGGTCTCCCACGTTATTCCACCCTTCTACCATATGGGTGGTATTGAAGCGGTTGGTCAACGGGGAAAAATTGAAATTTGTGTTTCGCCTGTTCATTGTGGGCCAAGAATCTTGGCCAAGGCCGTTGTTTTGAATGATATTTTGGGCAGACACCCGCAGGTAGCCATTGGCCCTGCAGTGGTGAAATTGACGTCGGACCTAACTCCTGCCGACCCGAAGTGGTTGGTACCCGGACCCGTATATGGGTGCGGAATGTTTTGGGTTTGATTTTGTCCGGGACCAAGTGGGTTCTGCAGACGAATGGGTTAGTAGTTGTACCGACGGTTTTTTGGTTTTGGAATTACGGGTCCCGTGTTGAAGGGTTCCGCCCCGCGGATTGAGAACCAAGGACTGATATTGAGATGGTGCGAAACCAACAAAGGATGTTGGTTTCGCACCTCAGCTCATGCTTCGGAGGTTTTTGGGGCGAATAGAGTCTTACAGATTCAGAATTCTGAAACTAAACTGATCTGGAGACATGTCCCAGGAGAATTGAACCCCGAAGACTGCGCGTCACGTGGTTGCGAGGCTCCTGCCCTTGTTGACCATTCTCTTTGGGGGGGACCAGACTGGTTGACGCATTGCAAGTCGTCCTGGCCCCAGAATAGGTTCTCCTCTCCAGAGGCTTTGCCAGTTTTGCGTATTGGAATTGTTGAAACGCATATAATTTGGATTATCTTTTCAGACCCGAATGACCTGGAAGTCATGACCCCTGGTCATTTTTTGATTGGTCGGCCCCTCAACGCCCTGCCGGAATACCCCTTCAGGGAAATTGAATCTTCGCAATTGACTGCGTTTTGTCTACAATGCGTCCACGACGCCAATATAAAGGCAACAAATTAGGTTCTTTAACAAATATAAGGTCTCCGACTTTGGGAGGGACAGTTTTGTCAGTCCACTCAACGCGCTGCTGCAAAGTATGCAAATATTCCAAAGACCAGTCAATTGCGAAGATTTAATTCCCTGAAGGGGTATTTCGGCAGGGCGTTGAGGGGCTGACCAATCAAAAAATGACCTGGGGTCATGAATTCCAGGTCATTTGGGTCTGAGGAGATCCGTCAGAGAGGTCGCGAATTGAGGACGGCCTCAACTTTACAAAACACCGTAACAAGTTCCTCAAATGTGAAAATAGTTTCACCAACAACACGCCGGAGAAGCGGTTTTGCTACTACCGCAATATTTACAAAAATTTAACATCATGACGGTACCGTGTCAATATATTTACGAAAACATCATGTACGTTAGAAAGAATTTACATCTTTTTAGTAAAAACAGCGATAGACATAGTTATGTTACTAGAAATAAGGATCAATTAATTCAACCAGGTTTCAGGCTGGCTAAAGTAGCGTCATCTTTTATGGGGTACTGTATAAATTTTTACAATAAAATACCGCCACACATTCTAGAATTGAATGAGACGAAATTTAAAACTTGTATAAAACGCACACTATGCAGGCAGGCATATTATAGGTTGGGGGATTACATCGCTGATAAAAATGCTTGGCCCAACGCTATTCCAGCTCCACAGCCACTAGGCCACAAAAACAAGTGATAAGCAGAAAAGTTATGAAGTATTGTTGGACCTGCTGAAGACTGTACGAATAATTATAATGTATATTTGTGTTGTATAAACTCAATTTATTTTTTGGATTATATAACTGCACAGCACATATGTGAGTACTATGTACCAACTGTAAATCTACCATTTACTGTAACTATGTGTCGTTCGTTGACTTCAGTGTGCCCTGGCAGTTGAGTGTCATGCTCTCTCTAATGTCTCTCTGATGGTGGCACATGTGTTGGATCATTCGGTTCCCTTCATGATGGTTGAGCTTGAGTGGTGCCGATCCATGTGTCATGTTCGTGAACGGGCGCCATCAGTTGGGATTGGTCATATCTTAGCTGCCTCCGCCTGTTTTTAATTACCTATTTATTGTATTTTTAATTGTTTGTTTTACTCTAGACGCTTTTAAGTGCGTTTTTTTTTACATCGTTCTCACATATATGTATTTTTCCTACAAGATTATTGTAACCAAATACTTGTAAAACACATTTTTTTTTTAAAAGAGTATGTGTGGAGTTTCTTGTCCGTTCTTCTCCATAACAAGCTTCATTTCCGAATGGACGGTAGAATCAATTATTATTACATTTTATTTTTATTTTTGACGTTCGAAAGTGCCGCTTAATGGCCTAATTGAATAAAGAAATTTTGATTTTGATTTTTGATTTTGATTTTGAATGCCAATTAATTCCCATTTGCGCCATGGCAAATCTCAAAGTTTATCCTTATTTAGATAATTACAAATATCATTTAAATATCTATTAGCGCCCTTATAATTAGTACCGTTATCAGAACGGATCAAAGATGGTAGTCCTCGGCGGGAAACAAATCTACCTAGTGCTGCAGCAAACGCATCAGTGCTGAGGGCAGTTACAAGTTCCAAGTGAACCACCTTGGAGGCCAGACAAACGAACACACACAGGTAGGCCTTGACAGCCTTGGCGTTCCGAAGTTGAGAAGTCTTCACCAAGAAGGGACCAGCGAAATCGGTTCCGACCGAAGCAAATGGTCTGCTCTCCGTCACTCGGTCGGATGGCAAATCACCCATTATGGGTTGAGTGGGAGCAGCCTTTAACTTATAACACTGCATACATTTAAAGATGATGCCACGAATAGTGCGTCTGGCCGACAAAATTCAAAATTCACGCTGCAAATGGCTACGAGGGCGTTGCAACCGGCGTGTGCGTTGTTAATGTGTCGATCGGACACCAACAACTTCACCAACGCTCCTCCCATAAGGAGCGACAAAGGATAGCACCAGAAGGCAAATTCGAATGCCGCGGTCGTCCTCCGACTCGGAGCAAACCAGATTTGTCCAGGAACGGATTAAGACGAGTGATTGAGCCTTTCAAAGTTGAGCATTTCTTCAGGGCTTCAATAGTCTGGTCAAAGTGCTCGGCTTGTACAGCACGAACCAACAACATCAAGGCCTCCTGGCGTTCATGAGGCGACAAAACTGAGGATAACAATGTATTATTAGGGATCCGTCCGTTACGTATAAAACACCGGACCCAAGCGGTAACTCCTAACAATTTCGACAAAGAAATGTATCTGTCCAAAAGATAATCCAAATTATATGCAGGTTGCGTTTCAACAATTCCAATACGCAAAACTGGCAATACCTCTGGAGAAGAGAACCTATTCTGGGGCCAGGACGACTTGCAATGCGTCAACCAGTCTGGTCCCCACCAAAGAGAATGGTCAACAAGGGCAGGAGCCTCACAATCACGTGACGCGTAGTCTGCGGGGTTCAATTCTCCTGTCTTTTCTTTAGTCTCAGAGTTCTGACTCTGTGAGACTCTATTCGCCACAAAAAACCTCCAAAGTATGAGCTGAGGTGCAAAGACAACAAAGGACTATACCATTAATATTTATCCTTGGTCTTCAAACCGCGGGGCGGGGCCCTTCAACACGGGACCCGTAAGTCCAAAATCAAAAAACCGTCGGTACAACTACTAACCTATTCGTCTGCAGAACCCACTTGGTCCCGGACAAAATCAAACCCAAAACATCCGCACCCATATACGGGTCCGGGTACCAACCACTTCGGGTAGGCAGGAGTTAGGTCCGACGTCAATTTCACCACTGCAGGCTACTGGTTACCTGCGGGTGTCTGCCCAAAATATCATTCAAAACAACGGCCTTGGCCAAGACTCTTGGCCCACAATGAACAGGCGAAACACAAATTTCTATTTATCCCCGTTGACCAACTGCTTCAATAAATACAAAAGGATACAAGACAGCCTTGACAAACCGAATCCAAAAGAGCACGAACTAACAAAGATTTACTCTTCGGGCCACAGATCATTACATGGACAGCTGGCAGAAGGACTGTCTCTGGCTGGGCGGCTGTAGTGGAGGAGAGGGAGGCGACTACCTAATGTTGATAACCCCTCTGGGGTTGGTAGTCGTCCTGAAAGGCGGACGCTTTCTCCAATTGAGGAAGGGGTGGAGGGGTGCCCCCGCCTTTGCGAGGTATACCCCGTCGAGGATCCACCTGGGCTTGGTGGGGATGCGCTCCCCCGCCTATGGGGGAGCGTCCGGCATCATCAGGGCCACCAACACCATTTTGGTCCGGACACAACACGCGGTGGTGCCTACCTTGACAGTGCGGGCAAGGATCCGACCTCTGGCAATCCCGCTGCAAATGCTGTCCCAGACAAGTGTAGCACCACTTGCGGCTGTTGGCGATTCCACGTTGGTTCCTTGTGTTCCGTTCTCGGAACTTCGGACAGGACGTGACCATATGGCCATCCGTGTTGCAATATACGAGTAAGCAACGCATACTGCGATCCTGAGTCGCTACAAATTTATGAGGCTGGCGTCGTGGCTCACCCAACCCACAAGTGGAGGGGGCGCACCAACACGACGCTGGTCCTGAGACGGCCGCTCTGGGGCCCGCAAGGGACCTTCAACACCAGAGTTATCCAAAACACGACACTCCTCATCCAAAGACTTCAACAAATTATCAAAAGGGGGAGGTGTGTGGCATCATCCCCACCATATTTCCCATGTGCAAAACCCCTCAACTTAGCGGTTGCCTCAACAATGTCATCCGAGAAACCGTAATACTGCGTGAAGTCTGCCTCAACCGCAGCGGCCAACTCAGTGTCCTCGGTGGACAATAGCGCCAAATACTCCGCAAAGCATTCATCCACCCTGGCTTGACGGGCTGGGAGTTCACTATAACGGGCCAACAAAGCCTCTGATCTATCAGATCTACTTATTAAAGAGGCCACTAAGGTCACCCATCTCAATTCCGCTCTAATCTTACAAGCAAATGTATAGGCAGTCATACTGTCAAAACGCAAGCAACGGTGATTAAATATTATTAATACACAAAATATTCACAAACTTAAATTAATAATGTATGTGTGTATCCAAAACAACAGATTGACAGTAATTCTCTTACCAAATTGAATATCAAATCACAAAGTCTGTAAGAGAAACAACAAGTTAATTCAACAAATAGTACTGAACCCTGTTACATTTACTTAATTATTTTCCAGTACAAATTTATTATGGAACCCCAAATATCAATTTATAAATTATCAAAAACAAAGCGGGTATGGGACCCCAAATGACAATTTATAAATTATCAAAGCAAAGTGGGTACCTCAAGAAAATAAATTATCAACACACAAGAGGGTATTCTAAAAAAATAAAATTATCAACACACAAGAGGGTATTCTAAAAAATGAAAATTATCAACACAAAAAAGGTATTAAAAAAAAAAAATATCAACGCACAAGTGGGTAGGTTGATTTTACAATAAGAATTCAATATACTTTAATAGTTAAAAACAATGGATTTAACTTGAATCAATTAGAATATTACTGTCAATATCAAACAAACTAACCAATTTTCTTATATAATTGGTAACAATATACTTTACAACAATAACTTCTGTAGCGGACACTGAGTACTTTTATAATGTAAACAAACTTACAACACCAAGATAAAAGGTTCAAGGTCCAACAATAACTATGATTTAATTAAATACAATTAGGGAAGACTATTTAGTCTGCACCAAACCTATATTTTATACAACAAATAAACAAATTTCAATAAAAAACTGTAACCTTCTATCCCGGAATGACAATATTAAGTTGTGAGTTGTACACTTTATTTTAACCAATTGGAATGTAACTATGGGGGCTGTTCGCCCCTAACAAGACACAGCTAACTCTGAGTGACTCAAAATGTACCACTTTCCAACCCAGTATTCTCAACAATAAAAAGCAAACCGACAAACAATACAGCGTTCAATGTGACCGAGTGTCCTAGCGCTTACTATGCTCGTGGAATGCAAACCACGTTCTGCTACCAAATGTTAAATACAGTACTGCGGATCCCAAGCCAGGAGCTCATCACTGGGGCCCATTAGCAGCGTGCCACTCCTGGATCCAATCAGATCCATATCCCACGAAACCGCGGTTCGCGGCAGTGGAAAGCTAGGGATTAGCTCCCTATTGAGAGATATACTGGTTCCTAGCTTTCCACTGCCGCGAACCGCGAATCGAATCGTGCAATTGATACCGGTGTTTTTCCTAGAGTATTTAAGAAAGCCGTAGTATATCCAATCTACAAGAGTGGGGACAGAAGCAATGTGTCTAACTATAGACCGATTTCTGTTTTGAGTTCCTTGTCTAAAATCCTTGAAAAAATATTAAATAAATCAATAACTTCATATCTCTCCAAATTTAAAATACTTGCATTGGCAATCAGTACATATTTAGACAGGGAATCTGCACTGAAGACGCTGTCCAAGATCTTGTAAACAGCGTCATTTCTAATTTGGATAGACAGCAAAAATGCCATGGTGTCTTTTTGGACTTATGTAAAGCATTTGACTCAGTTTCTGTGCCCACACTGCTTCTGAAGATGGAAAACATTGGAATACGTGGCCTTGCGTTAAAAATGTTCACAGATTACTTGTCTGGAAGAGCTCAGCGTGTAAAGATCAATTCCTTTGTCAGCGAAGATGAATGTATCTGTTTTGGGGTGCCACAAGGAAGTATATTAGGACCTACCTTGTTTCTAATATACATAAATGATTTGTGCAAATTGTCTATCCCCAAGTGTGATATATTCACCTACGCTGTCGACACGGCGCTTATTGTGTATGATGTTAACTGGGACAAGGCCAAACAAAGAACGAAACACGCTCTCCGCCTTGTGATGGAGTGGCTTTCAGAAAATCGCTTAACTCACAATATTTGGGCGCACGGTTGGCGCAGTGGTTGAGTGATTGACTGCTGCGCTGCGTGTCGCGGGTTCGATTCCCGCACGGAACAAATATTTGTACGACCTACAGATATTTGTTCCGGCTCTGGGTGTTGTGTATGTGAGTTTATATGTTTGTAAACGCACCCACGATACAGGAAGAAATTCCTAGTGTGGGGCAACGTTTTTTTTTTAAAGAAGAATAACAGTATGGGAAGGCACTTATAAAAATCTCCTAATTAAAATCGAACGTACCTCTAGACTCAAACATCCTTCTAAGGCGTCGAGGTCGTCTGATCTGTGACACCGTCCAATGTCGTTCCGCATTCCCTAGTCGCCATTACCACAGATAATATAATACTAGCATACAGATGCCTCATCCCATACAAAGAAACCGTGCCGTCGTAACTAGCGTTTTTCATCTGATTAATCTTGTTATTTTTGTAAGTACATCAATTGCGTTCGGTCCCGTTTCACGGCAATAGATGGTTTTAGCAGCGACGTTGCAAGAAGGGTTACATGGATTTACTTTTTTCATATTAGATGGCGTTAAAAGCGTACTGTACTTTTGTATTGCTGCCACTTTTCAATTTGCAATTTTCTTTGAAGTCGCATTCTTAAATGCCTACTTTGCGGTGGCGCATGGAGTATGATTTCTCGGTACCTAAAATAGTGTTGGGGTTTTATCAGTAGGTATAAATACTACTCATACTCAAAATGAATTCATTCGGTTTTTAATCGAGTTGGTACCTATTTTATCCAAAACAGTGTAATTATCGTTTCTAGTAGCTACGTTATGTAGGAAGCTACTTCACGTTGTAAGGTAAATTCCCTTACTCACCAGCCAGCTCAGGGGTAGATGTTCAGGATGAGACAATTGCAGGGATGATTTCGCACGAGGGTCGACAGAAGTAAAAGTCTTACTTTTTTTGGTCAACTAGTTTAATAGCACACAGGCATCACTACAGCATCACAATTTAAAGGTATCACACTTACTTGTGTATGGGATATAAACTACCCTTTAAACTTAGCATCAGATGTATGATATCACAATCAGCATCGTTCCTGTGTGCAGATGGCATCCAGTATCTCACCGGCCGAAATATCATGGGTGTTCGGAGCCTGTTGTTGAATGCTGTGTAGCTGTTCCTATTTCATGTCGTTGACCATGTTTATTTCTATTTTCTATGTATGTTTAAAATTAATCCTAACGAGCCCTGTCGATGGGAAAAATGCGGTATTAGCATCATACAAGCACATGTCTCACAAGCATGAAAATATAGTTTAATTCCTCTAATACTCACAGCGCTTGCTGGCACATAATAGTTAATATTTAGGGCTGTCTCCCTGTCGCCTCCGAGTCATTGCGATTGCTTTATTTAACTTTTGTTAATAGGAAGTTTTTTCGACCTCCTGCGTATCAATTAGCAATGCAAAAAGAAATGTCACTCTTGTCGGCCATAGACACTGAGCATTTTATTAACCAATAGAGACGTCATGTCTATATTTTCTTTGACTAATTATGTTTACCAGAAATTAATAACCTAGATATGTAGGAAATTGTGTGCTTGTTGGATTATATTAATACACACAATATCTAACAGGTTTTGTAAAGAATTATAATAATTCCGCCCCGACCTCAGCGCCATCTAGTACCAAAGTGCCTCAACCACCTAGTGACACACCCAGATGAAAGAATACACCTGATAATAAATACGCCTGACACCAGATGTCGCTGAAAGCCGTTACGGAAATTTACTTGTTACAGTACATCTTACCCCGGATAAAAAAAATTGATATACTATTTTTTTTAAATTTACCATATTTCCATGCATATTGTGAATCTATCTTGCTCCCTAACAGAAATTGTGGCAGTCCAAGAAAATCTAATTCATATGAGAACTACCTACATTAAGTTTTATAAAAAAAAAACTAATAGTTTTATAAAAATAAAATTCAAAACTTATTTCTCAAGTTTTTTAAGTTTCTAATTATGTACAAAATGTACTAAATATTAGAACATTAGTAATAGTCCAATAACTAGCAGATAAAAACTTTGATTGTTCTCATCTAAGACTAATACGACATACTCAGTGATTGTCCCAAAACAGATAGCAATGAAAAGCATCCATATATCAAAACACAATCGCCAAGTAGCCAGTTTAAATGCTAGTTATGCCATTAACTAAGTTTATTTAAGTTAATGTTTGATTCATGAAGCATTTAAGAATGTTAAATGTTTAAAAGTCAGGTTATACTCAAAAGAGATTTAACCTTTTATTATTTTTAAGTTTAGACCAATAACTGATCAAGTTAAGTTTTATAAACAACAGAAACACTGCATTTTTAAATCGGCAAGTGTTATAAGTATCAAGTTGTTCAAATGTATATAAGTAAATGTAGACAAGTACTAAATCAAGTTAAGATTCGCAACGAAAAGTAAACCCGCCTTTTTAAATCAGCAAGGGTTACATTGAGCACCTATCCGTTGTATAGATGTAGGTAAATGTCTACTCTAGTTAAGTTTTATAATTCAGAATACTACTAAGTTTTTGCATCATTGTGTTTCCTTTCATCCATCCATATACATACCCAGTTATTAAATGATTGTTAACGATAAATTAATTTAGAAAAAAAATCCTTATACCGTATTAGCATTCATTCATCCCTTTCTTAATTAAATATTTGCACCGCCATTATTGAATTCCGTGCAAATATTCAATTATAAATATTTACACCTCCATTATTGAATTACGTGTAAATATTTTAACACAACAATGATTATAACTAGAGAATCTTCATATTTTACATTAATGTATTCAAATCAATTGAGGACCATTGTTAACATGGACACTTTTAGGCTTTCCAAGAAACACTAAAATATCACTATAGCATTGTTTGTTGTAATCCGTATAGGAAACAACATAACATATCTACTATAGTGATCAGAGTATAATAAATACCACATTGTGTTTCTTTTAGTTGACACAGGAAAAAAAGAGAACCTAATAAGTTTAGCATTGTTCACATGTACAAATTTAGGTAATTTTGTGTACAAGAAACACTAGTATTTCAATCACAGTATTGCTTGTTGCATTCCGTATAGGAAGAAATCAACATAACAATTAGAATATACTATTAAATTGTGCTTCTTTTAATTGACACAGCAAAAAAATCCTAATAAGTCACTACAAATTGTTTATTTTAAGTTTGGGCGCCAGTGGGATCATAATTAAATAGTTATTATAGATGTCCCACATTTTCTTTTGGCATTAATATCTTCCAAAAGATTTTTTGCAATTAAGTTATATTTATTTTTAGTATAAATAATTAAGTATGAAAATAATTATTATTAGAGAAATTCTCATTAAGTAATGTTTAAAGCGAGCTACAATACATATAATTGTAAAAGTACCTCCTGAATTTAACTCTTTATTTTAAATGAACAGCTCAGCAACAGGTTTCCGAACACAAGTGTACCTCATCAGACAACATATGTGCGGGATAGTCCATCTCCTTGATGCTTCCACTATGATACAACTACACAGGGAACGACACTGCTTGCAGACCACATCTCCAGTTGCTTTATGATCTGTTGAAATATAATAACATTTAGGTATATGAACTAATTCTTCTTTATGAAGATAGTCAAATAAAATTGCTATAAGCATGTTGAACAAAAATACTTTTTGTTCTAAGTATTCAAAACTAATTATCAGTCAAACAAAACATTCACTGGTGGAAAGGTATATAGTTTAAATAAACATGTGACTATAACCCCACTTTTAAATTTATATATGATGTTAAAGTTTTGTTTTTTAGTATAAAGTAATGCTTTATGCATGTTGAACAAAACAATTGTTTGTTCCATTTATATATTTAAACTTAATTAACAGTTATAATAACTATGTTACATTAGAGTGTTTTATATTCAGTTTAACAAAACATTTATCAGTGAAATGGTTTATAGTTTTTAAATAAAACATGTGACTGTAACCGCACTTTTAAATTTTATATAAAGTTAATGTTTTGTTATTTTAAGTTTTTAAATTAAGCAATCATGAAGTTAACCTATAGTTTGGTTAGGTTCTTATGTTTTCAAGTTATAACTACTAGACACAAAATAAGTAATTAAGTATTACAATCAAACTACATGCGACACATTGGTCGTACAAATTGCAAGTTTGTCAAGTACTTCTATCAAGCTTCATGCGACACGTTGGGCGTACAATTGTAAGGTAAATTTCCCTTACTCACCAGCCAGCTCAGGGGTTGATGTTCAGGATGAGACAATTGCAGGGATGATTTCGCATGAGGGTCGACAGAAGTAAAAGTCTTACTTTTTTTGGTCAACTAGTTTAATAGCACACAGGCATCACTACAGCATCACAATTTAAAGGTATCACACTTACTTGTGTATGGGATATAAACTACCCTTTAAACTTAGCATCAGATGTATGATATCACAATCAGCATCGTTCCTGTGTGCAGATGGCATCCAGTATCTCACCGGCCGAAATATCATGAGTGTTCGGAGCCTGTTGTTGAATGCTGTGTGGCTGTTCCCATTTCATGTCGTTGACCATGTTTATTTCTATTTTCTATCTATGTTTAAAATTAATCCTAACGAGCCCTGTCGATGGGAAAAATGCGGTATTAGCATCATACAAGCACATGTCTCACAAGCATGAAAATATAGTTTAATTCCACTAATACTCACAGCGCTTGCTGGCACATAATAGTTTATATTTAGGGCTGTTTCCCTGTCGCGTCCGAGTCATTCCGATTGCTTTATTTAACTTTTGTTAATAGGAAGTTTTTTCGACCTCCTGCGTATCAATTCTATTCTATTCTATATTTTTTTATGGCAAGCAAAGCCGATGTCGACTATTCTGCCAGTGTCCAAAGTAAATTGGAAAACAAGTGTGTCTGAGATTTGTAATTTAATTATAAGAGGGGAAACTGAAGACGAAAACTAAGTTCTTTTTGATACAGTTGAACACTTGCTGAGTTAGTACTGGACTGAAACAAACAAAAAATAAGAATACATAAATATTAAAATTGTTAAAACATTAAAATACATATACCACAACACCATAGAGGCAATAATCGGAGTTAGAATTATAATTTGATACTGTTGTGGCGGATAAAGCTCATCAGCGCCACAAGCAGATCTGGGGAAGAATATGTTAGGAGGGATGGGAAATTAATTGGAAGAGGGATCTTGAATTTAGGGAGACGGCTATATAAATCTAAAGGAGGGATGTTATTGGGGCATTCAAAAAATATGTGGTCTAACGTACCGTCTACCAAACCGCATTCACATAGGGAGGAGTCACGAACGCGATTTTTTTCTAGAAAAACTGGAGTACAACAAAAACCTAAGCGGATTCTACAGATTCTTAAGACAACGGTTTTAGATACTTTTTTGTATGGGTAGAACCAAGGTTTTGGTTTTATAGTAGGTTGTACTGCATAGTAGAACCTACCCTTCTTCCTACCAGTGGAATTCCACTGTTCCTGCCATGAACATAGAAGGTTGACTTTTGGCATGTTTAGTAAGTCATACCCCTGATAAGAATAGTGGGAGAGATTAGCTGTAACTGACGAGCAAGCATCCTTGGCTAAGATATCAGCGCATTCGTTGCCCTTAATACCGCAGTGACTAGGTATCCAAACTAACTGAACCTCTTTTTGACTATTAGCGCACGAAAATAAGCATTTTTTTATTTTTAAAATTAGGGTGCTGTGCAATTTACTTTTGAAGGGGCTTTGAACCAAAGCCTGTAGGCAGCTAAGGGAGTCAGTGAAAACAACGGCTTTATCAATGTTATGGTGTGACTCTATAAAAAGACATGCTTCCAATAAAGCCACACATTAGCCCGTGAACACGGAGGACTCCTTAGGACATTTATATTGCAAAATAATCCTGGAGCTTTGGTAGTAAACTGCAGCCCCAATGCAACTAGAGTCAGTGAACTTCGAAGCGTCAGTAAAAAAATTTTGGAAACCGTTCCATCGTTCGCCCACCACCGCGTTGAAAGCCGAATTCGCCGAAGGGGACTTTTTAGATCGGCATATCATATATTAAAGAGAATTTTCGGAGTAAAGCATAGAGTCTCGTATTCGAAGTTAAAGAGGGGTAATTTGGGGTACTGGACGATCGGACATTCTAAATTTTGGATAAAGCGAAAATGTTTTATGATCAAAGGGATTTCTTTATTTTCCAATAATTTGAGTGTCTGCATACGTCATTTAGCTCGAACAGTTTTGCAATAAGAGGGTGGGAAGATCTGCAAATTATCCTAGATAAAAAACGGGAGGCTAGATACTGCCGTCTTAGGGTCAGCGGAGGTTCAGCGCATTCGACCTGCAACGCGTTAACGGGAGAGGACTTCATACAACCAGAGATGATCCGAAGGCACTTAGATTGAGTCCTATCTAGTCCTACCAAGGCACCTTTGTTACAAGGAACCAGAAGGAATGTCCCATAATCTAGTATACTACGTACTAAGGCATTATAAACTAATTTTAAAGTGTAGGGGTGGGCACCCCACCAGACACCCGCAAGAACTTTTAGAATCGAAATGACTCGTTCGCATTTTTGGATTATGAAATTTATATGATGCTTACCTGTTAATTTAGAGTCGAGAAAAACGCCTAAAAATTTAACTTTATTTGTTAAAGGAACAATATTGCCTGAAATGGTCACTGATATATGAGGAATTAATCTTTTCCGAGAAAAGATTACTGCCGAAATTTTAGGCGCGGATAGCGACAGTCCATAGCTTAAAAGCCTATGGTTCAGAGAGTCCAGAGACAGACAAAGAGAAGACGCGGCGTCAACTATGGAGGAATCTGACACATACAGAACTAAGTCATCAGCGTACTGCAGGATATGACAGTTATTGTTTAGGCAGGAGCCGATATCGGCTGTATACAGGTTATAGAGTAAAGGACTGAGGACGAAGCCCTGCGGGAGTCCCCTCCAAGTCTGCCTCTTGTCAAAATCCTCGCCCTGGACTCTCAGAACCAAGGAGCGAGACCAAAGAAGTCCACAAATGCATTCGATCATCTTGACTGGAATACTCAGCTGATGCAGTTTCTGCCTGAGGACAGGAAGAAGAACACTGTCATATGCAGAAGAGATGTCCAGGAAGGCTGCTACAATAGAATCGTTTTTGGAAAAAAATAAGCGAATATCTGTTAATAGAACACTGTCCATTGTGCTGAGGCCCTTCCTAAAACCGAATTGGTAGTTCGGCAGTAATCCTCTTGATTCGACTAACCATTCCAATCGATTTTTAACAAGGTGTTCCATTAGTTTAGCTAAGGCTGAAGACAGAGCAATAGGTCTAAGGCCATTCGGATCATCCACATGTTTGCCTGGTTTCAATAGGGGAATGATTATTTGTAGTTTCCACTGGTCTGGAACCCAACCATGATTAAAACAAAAATTTATTAAATCTAAAAAATATTGTTTTGCTTTATCCCCAGAATGTGTAATAAAAGAGTATGGTATACCATCAATACCAGGTGCTGAGTCCTGGACATGACTGAGTACTAAGTTTAATTCTTTCAAAGTAAATGGCGCATCAAAGGGGTCAACAGAATCAATATGTGAGGGAACATTAATGCATTCAGAAGAGAGTGGGACATATGGTGGGGCAATTCTGTCAAAAAAAAGTTCAGCTGTTTCCCTAGTGATCGGTGAAGAGATTGATGGTGAACAACCACGTCTAAACCTGTTAATGTTCTTCCACACAATTGAGATTGGGGTGGAGGGAGATAAGGATGAGCAAAATTTAACCCAACCTGCACGTTTTTTCCTACGGAGGAGACGTTTAGATCTGGCATAAACCTGCTGATAGGCCAACAGGTTTTGGGTGTTCATCGCCCGATTGTATTGTTTTTCAGCTTCATTCCTCTTCTTGACCCACAAGGTGCATTCATGATCCCACCATGGGGGTAAGGGGATGTTATTCCGGGCACTGTTTTTCAGAGGGAAACAGGAATCTGCACTAGAGGTTACGGACTCAATAAAACCTTCATAGCAGCCCTTGGCATGGTGGTGATCAGAAAAATCAAATAAACTAGAATTTAAATTTGGAAGATTATCAATTTTCTGCTCCAATAATGATACAAACTTAGTCCAATCAGGATTGGACAAGTTATATTTCAAAAGTGGAGGAGATTTTTTTTATAAATAAGTTTTATTAATTAAAGATATAACTATAGGGTAATGATCACTACCATGCGACAATGATGTGCATTCCCAGTGGGTTGATGCTGCTAGGTCAACTGAACAGAAAGTGAGGTCAACGCAACTCTTCTGTTGTCCAGGAGGTGATCTACGGGTTGGGCAGCCATTGTTTAAGACGCAGAGATCTAGGTCATCCAGGATCTCCACTAGAGCTATACCGAAGGCATCACAGCGTTCAGACCCCCATCTATAATGGTGGCAGTTGAAATCACCCATAACCAGCAATGGACCATGTACATTACTAAAAGTGTTTTTTAATATGACTAGAAAATCAGGGTGAGGGTGCGCAATATAGATGGAAAACACTGTGATACCTTCAACCATACCTGCTACTACACTCAAATTACCCTGAAGGGGAGGAAGGGATAAAGGGGAAAGTGGGACCCGATTATTTACGAAGAGAGCCGACCCTCCGTACCCATCGGATCTATCGCATCTAAGGATGTTAAAATGTGGTATACGAAAGCTGAGACTTGGGATGAGCCAAGTCTCAGCTATGGAACAAGCCAATGGCTTGTATTTGTTCAAGAGGAATATGAGGTCGTGCTTTTTATGCCACACGCTCCTCACATTCCACTGAAGAAATGTTTGGTGGGACGCCATTTTTAATGGACAGTAAAAGAGAAATAAGTTGATCGGCAACGTTGGACGGTAATTGAGAGTTAATAGAAGAGGAAATAAGAGTAGGTAAGAGTTTTACTAGGAGTTCAAGGACTGAAACAGTGTTATTGCTGGGGACATTACTATTAAGACCACAGCCATTAGGCTGTGAGGATCGGGGAGTGCTTACTATCTGCTGATGAGCAGCTTGATCAAAAGATTGAGAAAGAGGGGCATGGGTCCTGGGCTTGAGGGTGACAGTCTTACGATAAGACTGCGATTTAGTGGCATTAGCATAGTTACGGGTGACAATCGGGATGACTTTGCTAGCCTCAACGTAGGAAATGGATTTCTCCGCCATTACAGTCTTAATGGCTTTCTGTCTACCATGCTCGGGGCAAGACTTGCTATTAGCAAAGTGGTTTCCAGAACAAAGCACACAGAAGGCCTCGCCCTCTGAAATGTTGCAACCATCACCAGGGTGATCGTGGCCACATTTACTGCAGCGTGGATTTGATCTGCACAAGTTTGCAATATGTCCAAAACGACAGCACTTCCGGCATTGGATGGTGGGAAAGATATATTGTTCGACAGGGAGGGATGTGTAGCAGCAGTATACTCGCTTAGGTAAAACCTGTCCATCAAAAGTTAGAACGCAGGTTTCTGTGGGTTTCCATTCAACTATGCCTTCTTTATGAACCTTCCGATTGATTCGGCGTACTTTTAAGATACCTCCACAACCTGAGGGTACAGACAAGTAAGATAGGGCCTCTTCTTCATAAATATCTGCGGGAACACCTGTCACAACACCCATCCTGATGATGTTGAAGGTTGGGATTGCTGCAGTATAGCTGTGTTTAGAGAGCAAGGAGTTTACTAAAAAGGCGTTTGCATCCTGAGGGGATGTAAACTCCACGGATACCCTATTGCGACCCACTCTGTTGACTCCACCACAAACAACGTTTGCAATCTTATTGCCTATTAAAAACTTGCCAAAGTTAACAGGGTGAAGTGTGGTTCCTGACGTTTGTTGCGTTTCCACGCGAGAAACGTGGACGACATAAGGACCCTTATCCATGACAGAATACTTAACTCGGCCAATTTGGCTCTTTGCTTGTTTATTGGATGACGGGTTAGGGGTTTCTGAATTCCCAGGACGTTTACGCGAGATTTGCTGAGTTTGCAGGACTTCCATATCGGATACGATGCAGACAACATCAGCAAATTGCGAGAGAGGATTCGGAGAGGGATGAAGAGGATATAAGGAGGCTGGGATATCAGGCGGATCGGGGTCGGGAGGTTTATTTTTATCCATGATGTGGTAAAAGGAGGACAGTCACAGAACAAACCTGTTTACAGACAAGGACAACACACTTAAAATACACAAACACGTCACAAAAGTAGCAAAAATTGATTTAAACACCACTAGGCACTCGGAACACACGTGTAAGCCAAGAGACTCGTGGCAAGAATCGCCAAAAATTATTGGACTCTGCGTATCAATTAGCAATGCAAAAAGAAATGTCACTCTTGTCGGCCATAGACACTGAGCATTTTATTAACCAATAAAGACGTCATGTCTATATTTTCTTTGAGTAATTATGTTTACCAGAAATTAATAACCTAGATATGTAGGAAATTGTGTGCTTGTTGGATTATATTAATACACACAATATCTAACAGGTTTTGTAAAGAATTATAATAATTCCGCACCGACCTCAACGCCATCTAGTACCAAAGTGCCTCAACCACCTAGTGACACACCCAGATGAAAGAATACACCTGATAATAAATACGCCTGACACCAGATGTCGCTGAAAGCCGATACGGAAATTTACTTGTTACAACGTTAATGTCATTTTACAAAACAAAAAGATTGGATAGCATGAATACGTAAAGATTTTACCATAATTACCTACTTACTTTAATCACTTTCAAACATTAAAACTCAGTATATTAATAGGACATATTATAACGCTTGTCATGTACCTACATACATTTTTGTGGTGTAGGTACCCAAGTTTTTTTACGTCAAACACGATGTTTATTTACTTAACTAGCTTCTGCCAGCGGCTTCGCCCGCGTGAAAAGTGTATTCTTGTGTTCACTGAATTCGCCGTCAATTGGGGATCGGTTTTGAAAATTATTTTTGTGTTTAAAAGGGTATACTGGCTGCAGTGTAGCCTTAGGGGCACTATGGCGCGAGGACTTATCATTTTTTTTTTTCAGAATTTGTCTAATTTTATTGCAGTTTCGGTTTAACCTTAACCATAAAACCATTTAGGTTCTGAGAAGCATAGCCCTGTTCGCGCACTGTTGCCGAATTATGGGCTTCCGAATTTTATTATATATATATCCGAATATCTCCAAAACGGTGTGTCCTAGGCAAAAAATAACCAAAATTTGCCCTCCCCCCCCCTGTGTTACCCCACGCCAGCAGCATCCCAACATGAATACTAAACTACCATTTTGGAAATATAGACAGTTTTATACAAAATACAATAAAATTCGGAGGCCCATAATTCGGAAACAGTGCGTCATAGGACCATGTGTCTCAGAGCCTAAATGATTGTTATGGTCAAGGTCAACCCGGTACTGCAATATATTTTTTTTTTCTTTGTTGCCCCTAAGCGTATACTCCAACTCCTAAAACTCCGCCCCTAAGACGACCCAAAGACCGGTATACTCCCGATGAACCGAGAACCTTATGATGGGACCCCATGGAAATCGAGGGAATTTCTCAAATATTATGGGTATACAAATGATATTCTAGAAAACAGATATGTTATGAGCGCGTGCATTGTGAAGATTCGAATACGTCCTAATTGGGCCGTATAGTCTTTAGTCTATGCCACGCATGGCGAAGAGCGATACGCTTACACACAAACAAAATTTTAAAATGCCATCGTGTGTATTTAGAAAGTGTACCAATTATGATACAAAAGTACATGAAACAGAAGGGATCTCATACCTTATGTAAGTACGCAATACACTTTAATTTACTCATTTATTTCAATTTTTTTCCTAATATTCTTATATTTGGAGGTTAGAAAAAGAAAAACATTGGTGGTCAGAATAATGTTTGTTTACATTCACACGCAAGTGACAAACACTAGCTGTCTCTTTTATTCTTGTTTGTTTTATCAAGCCATCCCTTTCGACTTGTAGTGAAATGTCAGATGAATGAAAATTGTGTACCTATCATTGAGCTAGGAAAAACATGGAGGCGCCCCATTATTCTATACATTCATTAGCTTATACAAATATGAGTGAAATACGATACAGAATGTGAAACATCATTTTGTCTCATTTCTTCTAATGTAGTAATCGTATTTGACAAAAGAGACAACAATATTTCAGTTGTTGTTCATTATGTCAACATTTTGTTACGACGTAGTGAGCTGTCAGTACGTGCCATATTCGCCATATTAGTTGCCAAAATTTGTGGTTGTGTTCGTGTTAGTCCTGCTGTCAAATGGTTGTTTACTTTTTGTACTATTAATGTGTGTGTGTTCCGTGATTAACACAACCATAGCATCGGCAGCCATTTTAAGTGCCATTTTAAGGTTTAGGTAGGCACGTTTTTTTTGTAGGTATTTCGAGTCCATACCTACTATTTATTAGGTCTATGGTACCTATGTGTGCTGCCGCTGCCGCGTGGAACACTTTTTTCGGTTGTTTTGTGAGTGTATAAGTATCTGTTTACTAGAATATCATTGAGGTATACAAATAGCAATTTTGGTATTTTCATCAACCACAGATAATAATATAATACTAACATCCGAGGTGAAAGAGTCAATAGTTAATCGTAATAAAAGCGGAGTCGGAGTCCGTTTACGTGCCAAAAGTCGATCGAGGCAGAAAGCCTTATCAGAGTCCGTTTTATGTCCAGGTTAATAATAAAAATCACGAAAGCTCAAAGATTCAAACGAAGTTATAAGATCACAGAAAAGATTTCGTCACTCAATTTCAAAGTTTTGTTGACACTTGCGTTTTGTTGTTCCTCTATGACCATGATCGTAGTAATCTGTGGTGGTTAAATAATTGTTACTCGGTTCGTTTTTTTTAAAGCGACGAGTTATTTTAAATTGTAATTTTTCACCTGCTTTGAAGTATTAATTTAAAAAAAATGTGTTTTAATACAAATTTTAAAAAGTCGAGTGGTTAACCTCTGAAATTTAATACAGCGCCATCTATTAGTATATATATTAACTGTCCATTCCAATCATCTTTGAAATTTGATATAAGAGTTCATTATTCCATAATTTTGTGCGTATAGTAGTTGATTATATATGAATAAACATTAAAGAAGACCAAAAAAAAATTGGAAATTCTACACACTTCAATACATGTCGCGCCATCTAGTGAGATTTATTTGTACCAAACTTTCTTTCTTAGGAATGAGACCCCGTGCCAGTGCTGCCAACTTAGCGCTTTCAGCGCCAGATCTAGCGCTTTTTTTGTTCAATAGCGCGTTCTAGCGCCTAGCGCTAAATGTAACGCTTTTTGAAACTTAGACTTTCTTTTAAAAAAAAAGGTAATTTCGCAAACTATCAACATAAAAACGACGTGTTGAGGCACATTTTATCCACAGATAAATATAAATTGAAGTCCAAAACTGAGCAAGACCTACCCGACCAACCATATAATTCGGCGGCAGAAGCAATTATAGTAGAATCAGACGATGGTGAATTAATTTATTGCCTTTATTTTATTAAATAATTATATTAATACGTTATTAATTTATTTTATTATCACTAAACAAGTACTTTAATGTATTAACTCTTGTATTTGGCGCCGAATAAAGTGTTTTATTTTACAACGACCAATTAGCGCTTTCTAGCGCGTTTTTAAAGAGCTAACAGCGCGTTTTTGCCATTACTTAGTCCTAAGCGCTCGTGTTTATAATAAAGTACATCGGTTAATTGATATTTACACGTTGACTAAGTTTGCGCTGAAAGCAAAGCTAACAAATTGTCTCTTCTGCCATTATGTTGTGTAGTTCAATGTGTGAGTTGATCTTTGCTATAATCGATGATGTTAATATTTTATATATCGTGGGTAGGCATGTGATTGGCCTATATTGGACAGTTGCGGTGAATTTTGAGTTTAAGCCAGCATGTAAGTTATGCCTGTTGCAATAAATTCCGGTATACTTTGTTGTCCTAAAAAGATTTCTGTTAATTTTTTGCTAGGGGTTTGTATAATAAAGTTAATTTTTGTACCAAAAATTGTGTATTTTATCTATACCAGGAGATTTCCAGTTATGTAATCTGCCTGTTATGAGTGTAATATCAGACTCTGTGATTTCTACAAATTCCATTTCTTCTATTGCTCTCCATTTTGTTTCTTCTTCCATTATCCATGTAGCCTTTTCGTTGTGTTGTTTTGGTTCTTCCCAAATATTAGACCAGTATGTTTCTAGTTGTTCTTTTGTAGGTAATACAGCTGTGTTTGTGCTATTCTTTTCCCTTGCATCAGTTTCTGGTTTGTGTAGGTTTCTGTAAAATATACTTTCATTTTTGGCGAATATAGCGTTTTCTGCTTTACGCCGTTGTTGTGCTTTCTTATTTCTTCTGAGTCTATGAACTTTAGTGCTAGTTTTTGTTTTAATATGTCTATAAATTCTTCAGGTTTTCTGTTAATATCTTCATGCCTAGTGTTTATATAACTGCTTCTAAGTATGGCCTCAACTCTTTTTACTACTTTATTTGATATCCTGATGTATTATGTAAGTCTACCGCAATCAGCTCTAAGTTTTCCTATATCTTTTTCTAACCTCTGTTGCCATGCTGGTTTGACATTCTGTTTTGGACCAGTGTTTCCTGTGTGTTGCGTGATTTTAAATTTAAGTTCGTCAGATAAGACTACTGCCGTGCAATATATAAGAGTGTGAATATCTGAAAGTTGAGTGTCAATAGAAATAAATTGACTTAGTATGTTTTCATTTACTAAACGAAAAAGATTAGGGCTGTATCGAAGTTTTGGCACTTTTTGACGAACTAATGGGTCCATACCAGAATATTGGGCTAGAGTTGTTCTAAATTTGTCGTATATTTCTTGGATATACCTTTCTGTCATTAGGTTTTCATCAGCGGCAACTAAAGTTTCTACATCATTTTCTAGCGTAAGAGTTAAATATTCAGTTTGTGTGGATATATGTGACGTTTGCGTGTAAGGTTGCGATTGGTTGTATGGTTGAGATTGAGAATCAATAGGATTAATAGGTTGTGTAAAATATGCACATTTATCAATATTAATAGTTGACTCGCCAACGCACGGTGGTGTGCACCAACACAATAATATTTAAAAATCATTTGCTGGTTTAATTTATTCTTTCCTTTTAGATAGGTTTTTGTTTTATAAGAAAATCAACTTTTTTTCACTATACGGTTTTCTCCTCGTCGCCAAAGTAAAAAATGCACATTTATCAATATATATTGTTGACTCGCCAACGCACCACCGCACAGGCTGACAGTCCGATAACGACTGATCGCCCCACCACTAGGGTATTTATAACCGAGCGACGTATGCGCACGAGGAAACGCTACAATACTGCTATCGGCTTGTAGCGCGATCTATTGATATCTACATATACTACAGGTTGTAATTGTGGCTGTTCTTCAAGAGTACTTTCGCTCATGTTTTGACTGATGGTGTTATTGTCTGAACAATTTACTGATTCTTCTTGTAGTATTTGTGTTTGTCCTTCTTCTGTTAGTTGTTCTATAACTTCTTGAGATAGAAGTTTATTCCTAACTATAGCTCTTCTTTGTTCTGAGATTCTCTGTTCCGTAACCGTGATTTCTGGATATTTTCGTGTAAAGAGTGAGTGAAGTTGTTGTCTGTAGGTGGTCATATCGGTCTCTAATTTAATAATGTATACGTAGGCTCGCATGATAAATAGGTTTACTTCTTTACTCCATCTCATGCGAACTCTTACTTTCCCAGCTTTGGTAGACGCGGGTAAGAAGTATCTAACTTCTTACCCGCGCAACATTCAATGCTGGCGTGGGTGGCACTGTATTTAAAATACTAATGGGGGATGACGATAGTAAAGTTGGTGACGATGATATAGATGGCGATAATGTTCTTGAAGGTGTGTACGAAACTATGCTTGGACTATACGGTTCTACAGGGGTGTCTGTCCTGTTAGTCAGTATGTCACCATCGTCAATGATTTCAGCTGTAATTTTTTTGTCGGTGGGAGTTCAACTACTGACCGCTGACGGTTCGCATGCATGCGATCGCCCCCGGGCAACGGTCCTATACGTTTTCTTTTTGAACGTGTCTCCATGTTGAATGGGTTTCCAGAGCCACGTTAGCCACGCCAGTAATTTCTCAATCGTGTGTTAATTTAGACGTTATTAGATGGTCAATCAGGACGTGTGGTTGTTTAGGGGGCTTATTATTATTCCATTTATTTATTATGTTTACATATTTTTACATTTTTAAATATTATTCTATGAAAATATAATAAAAAAATACATTTAAAATACAAAAATAGTAGCCCACCGGTATCGGGAACAGGGTCCAAGCTACCGGTGGTCAGGGCTCCTGAGAGTGGAACCTCCAAACTATTCGCGCCGTGTCCAGGAGTACCGCTTTCTGTCTCAAGCCCTTGATCCAGATGCCCAAGGAGAGCCTCCTCAGATGTTCGTCGAGGCTCTTGGCTATTACGCCATTGTTCGTCACAACTATCGGCACAATGACTGCTGCATTCACATCCCACATGACGACAACCTCGCGAGCCAGATCAAGATACTTGCTTTTCAAAAATACAAAAATTACGAATTACAGTTCAAATCGGATACAATTAAATAAGTTGGAATGTCGTTAAATTGCATAAAACATATTATGATTATATTAAATTTGAATTTTACATTAGAATAAATTTTAGTGATTGTCATTTAGAAAATCGTTAATCGAGTAGTAACACTTTTCAATCAATAATGCTTTTTTTTATTTTTTTTATTTGAGATGGGTTTGCTCTTGACTCTAGTCTAAGTCATAGGTGACAGAGACAGAGTCGACGATGGAGTGAGCTTACCCAGAAGAAGCCTGTTTACTCTAACTTTGAAGAGATTCGGGTTGAATTCATTTGGAAACACAGACGCAGGTAGTGAGTACCATTCATTCGCTGTGCGCATTATGAAGGATGTTTGGAAGCGCTTGGTGCGAATTGGTGGAATAGCAACATGGTAAGGATGGTACCTTGCAGTGCGTCTAGATGTCCGATGGTAGAAGGGGGCTGGTGGGATGAGGTCGTGGAGTTCTTGAGCACACTCACCGAAATACAGTCTGTAGAAGACCGACAAGCAGGCAACCTTGCGGCGATGAGCCAAGCTGTGAAGCTTGGTATCCACCATTTCAATGTCACCGATGAGCCTCTTGGCTCTGCGTTCCACCAAGTCAAGCGCGGCAAGCTGATACTTTGCTGAGCCATCCCAAAGGTGGTTGCAATACTCTATGCAGGATCGGACTTGCGCTTTGTACAGGGTTAATAGCTGTCCAGGCGTAAAGTATCGCTTCACCTTATTTAGGATGCCCAGTTTTTTGGCCGCAATTTGGGCTTTGTACTCAATGGAGGCGCCGAAGTTGAGACTGGATGTCAACTCCATGCCTAGGAGCTCAAGCCGATTAGTCACTGGAACAGACGCATCCCGAAAAGTAGGCGCCTGATCGAAAAGACTCCTTTTAGCGGTAAAAAGACACGCCTGTGTTTTGGTAGCGTTAAAGGAGACCAGATTGTCATCACCCCACTGGAAGACAAGGCTTATGGTCAAATCTGTCCGCTCTACCATAGTCTCTCTCAAGGAACGAACTTCATCCACGCTGATTCTTGCGCTGGACAGGTATCTCTCTGAAACAGTACTGTCATCTGCGTACCCAACAATACCAAGCTGAAGTAGGTCATTGATGTGCAGCAGGAAAAGAGTTGCAGAGAGAACAGCCCCTCAGGAACTCCGGAATCAATAGCCATAAGGTCAGAGGAGCAGCCGTCTATGACTACTCGGATCGACCCTTCGCAAATGAAGTCTGATATCCAGCTACAAAAACCAGCGGGGATGCCATACGCAGGAAGCTTTCTGAGTAGACTTGCGTGCCAGACCCTATCAAAGGCCTTCGAGATATCCAGCGAGACAGCAAGTGTGTCTCGATGGCTTCGCCCCAGCAGTGCGTGACATAATAATTTAGACATAATAGTGTTACTCTCTGCATATCAGCTAGGCAGTGTCATAAACCTGCGAAAAAAATTGATCGATAGAACCATTCAAGTTTTACAAGTGACTTAACAACCGTGGACTTTGACAAATTACTTTTTACAAACACTCCAAACTATAATTATCCGTAATACCAAAACAACCAAAACCTCTACACGGAAAAGATTGCTAAAGCCTTGGATAACTACAGGAATTCTTAAATGCCTGAAAAATCGAGATAATCTGCACAAAAAAATTAAAAAAGATCCTAACAACGACACTTTACAAATTATCTACAAGAGGTATAGGAATTTTTGCTCCACCCTTTTGAGAAGATTAAAAAGAGAGTATGAAAAACAACAACTACAGAATGCAAATAAAAACAACAAACAACTATGGAAAGCAATAAAAGAGATCACTTATACCACAAAACCAAAAGATACTTCTTCTGAACTCGTAAACACGAAAGACCCAGTGAAATCGATTAACAATGTAAATAACTTCTTTGCAAATGTAGGAAAAGCGTTGGCAGAAAAGGTAAAAAATACAAAAATTTCATGCCCAACCAAGTATCCATAAGTCATGCCCTGGTTCATTTGTATTGTTACCAACTGATGAGGATGAGGTTGAGGCTTTGATAAACAATCTTAACAGTGCCAGTGCAACTGGACTTGATATGATACCCGCGGACGTTATAAAGGAAAATAGAGGTGTTCTAACTAAACCTATAACATTCATCTGCAACTTGGCTCTTTCGACTGGAGTGTTCCCTAAATAACTTAAAAAGTCGAGAATTCGCCCGATTCACAAGAGTGGGGATAGAGACTGTGTCAATAATTATAGACCTATTTCAATACTACCTACCATCTCAAAAATCCTCGAGCGCGTCATAAATAAGAGGATAGTGAATTACCTTGAGAATAACAATCTCCTATCCCCAGCACAGTTCGGCTTTAGGTCTAAAAAATCAACCTCAGATGCAGTTCATGAATTACTCAATTACGTAGTCACTAATCTTGACAGTAAAAAGAAAACCATTGCAATATTCCTGGACCTTGCTAAAGCATTTGACACAGTCTCTATTCCTATCCTGCTAAAAAAACTTGAGTGTCTAGGAATCAGGGACCTTGTAACATATAAATTTCCGTAACGACTTTCAGCGACATCTGACAGAGTTGCACTAGAAGCAATTACAATTATGAGAGAAAGCTAGTAAGAGATTCACGACTTTGACACTAGATGGCGTTGAGGTCGGGGCGGAATTATATAAATTATTTACAAAACCTATTAGATATTGTGTGTATTAATATAATTCAACAAGCACACAATTTCCTACATATCTAGGTTATTAATTTCTGGTAAACATAATTACTTAAAGAAAATATAGACATGACGTCTCTATTGGTCAATAAGATGCTCAGTGTCTATGGCCGACAAGAGTGACATTTCTTTTTGCATTGCTAACTGATACGCAGGAGGTCAAAAATAAAATCCTATTTAAATAAGTCAAATAAAGCAATCGGAATGACTCGAAGGCGACAGGGAAATAGCCCTAAATTAAAAATCATTATGTGCCAGCAAGCGCTGTGAGTATTGGTGGAATTAAACTATATTTTCATGTTTGTGAGACATGTGCTTGTATGATGCTCATACCGCTTTTTCCCATCGACAGGGCTCCTTAGGATTAATTTTAAATATAAATAAAATATAATTAAACATGGTCTACGAAATAAAATAAGAACAGCAACACAGCATTCAACAACAGGCTCCGAACACCCATGATATTTCGGCTGGTGAGATACTGGATGCAATCAGCACAAAAGGAGCGATGCTGATTGTGATATCATACATCTGATGCTAAGTTTAAAGGGTAGTTTATATACCATCCACAAGTAAGTGTGATACCTTTAAAATTGTGATGCTGTAGTGATGCCTGTGTATTATTAAAATAGTTGACCAAATATAAAGACTTTTACTTCTGTCGACCCTCATGCGAAATCATCCCTGCAATTGTCTCATCCAGAACATCTACCCCTGAGCTGGCTGGTGAGTAAGGGAATTTACCTTACAATTGGCGCCCAACGTGGGGCATGAAGCTTGATAGAGGTACTTAACAAACTTGCATTTTGTACGATCAATGTGTCGCATGTAGTTTGATTGTAATACTTAATTACTTATTTTGTGTCTAATAGTTGTAACTTAAATACTTGAGAACTTAACCAAACTATAGGTTAACTCCATGAGTGCTTAATTTAAAAACTTAAAATAACAAAACATTAACTTTATATAAAATTTAAAAGTGCGGTTATAGTCACATGTTTTATTTAAAAACTATAAACCATTTCACTGATAAATGTTTTGTTAAACTGAATATAAAACACTCTAATTTAACATAGTTATTGTAACTGTTAATTAGGTTTAAATATATAAATGGAACAAACAATTGTTTTGTTCAACATGCATAAAGCATTACTTTATACTAAAAAACAAAACTTTAACATTATATATAAATTTAAAAGTGGGGTTATAGTCACATGTTTTATTAAAACTATATACCTTTCCACCAGTGAATGTTTTGTTTAACTGATAATTAGTTTTGGATATTTAGAACAAAGTGTTTTTGTTCAACATGCTTATAGCAATTTTATTTGACTATCTTCATAAAGAAGAATTGGTTCATATACTTAAATTTTATTATATTTCAACAGATCATAAAGCAACAGGAGATGTGGTCTGCAAGCAGTATCGTTCCCTGTGTAGTTGTATCATAGTGGAAGCATCAAAGAGATAGATTATCCCACACATATGGTGTCTGATGAGGTACACTTGTGTTCGGAAACCTGTTGCTGAGCTGTTCATTAAAATAAAGAATTAAATTCAGGAGGTACTTTTACAATTATACGTATCGTAGCTCGCTTTAAACATTACTTAATGAGAATTTCTCTAATAATTATTTTCATACTTAATTATTTATACTAAAAATAAATATAACTTAATTGCAAAATTCTTTTGGAAGATATTAATGCCAAAAGAAAATGTGGGACATCTATAATAACTATTTAATTATGATCCCACTGGCGCCCAAACTTAAAATAAACAATTTGTAGTGACTTATTAGGTTTTTTTTCCTGTGTCAACTAGAAGAAGCACAATTTTATAGTATATTCTAATTGTTATGTTGATTTCTTCCTATACGGAATGCAACAAGCAATACTGTGTTGAATTACTAGTGTTTCTTGTACACAAAATTACCTAAATTTGTACATGTGAACAATGCTTAAACTTATTAGGTTTTTTTTTTCCTGTGTCAACTAAAAGAAACACAATGTGGTATTTATTATACTCTGATCACTATGGTAGATCTGTTATGTTGTTTCCTATACGGATTACAACAAACAATGCTATCGTGAAAAGTGTTTCTTGTACACAGAAAGCCTATAAGTGTCCATGTTAACAATGGTCCTCAATTGATTTAAATACATTAATGTAAAATATGAAGATTATCTAGTTAAAATCATTGTTGTGTTAAAATATTTGCACGGAATTCAATAATGGAGGTGCAAATATTTAATTAAGAAAGGGATGAATGAATGCTGATAGGGTATAAGGATTTTTTTTCTAAATTAATTTATCGTTAACAATCATTTAATAACTGGGTATGTATATGGATGGATGAAAGGAAACACAATGATGCAAAAACTTAGTAGTATTCTGAATTATAAAACTTAACTAAAGTAGACATTTACCTACATCTATACAACGGATAGGTGCTCAATGTAACCCTTGCTGATTTAAAAAGGCGGGTTTACTTTTCGTTGCGAATCTTAACTTGATTAGGTTATCCTATATCTATACAATGAATAGGTACTTAATGTAATATTTGCTGATTTAAAAGGCAATGTTACTTTCTGTTGCGAATCTTAACTTGATTTAGTACTTGTCTACATTTACTTATATACATTCGAACAACTTGATACTTATAACACTAGCCGATTTAAAAAAGCAGTGTTTCTGTTGTTTATAAAACTTAACTTGATCAATTATTGGTCTAAACTTAAAAATAATAAAAGGTTAAATCTCTTTTGAGTATAACCTGACTCTTAAACATTTAACATACTTAAATGCTTGATGAATCAAACATTAACTTAAATAAACTTAGTTAATGGCATAACTAGCATTTAAACTGGCTACTTGGCGATTGTGTTTTGATATATGGATGCTTTTCATTGCTATCTGTTTTGGGACAATCACTGAGTATGTCGTATTAGTCTTAGATGAGAACAATCAAAGTTTTTATCTGCTAGTTATTGGACTATTACTAATGTTCTAATATTTAGTACATTATGTACATAATTAGAAACTTAAAAAACTTGAGAAATAAGTTTTGAACTTAATTTTTATAAAACTATTAGTTTTTTTTTTATAAAACTTAATGTAGGTAGTTCTCATATGAATTAGATTTTCTTGGACTGCCTCAATTTCTGTTAGGGAGCAAGATAGATTCACAATATGCATGGAAATACGGTAAATTCAAAAAAATTGTAAATCAATTTTTTTAACCGGGGTAAGATGTACTGTAACATATAAATTTCCGTAACGACTTTCAGCGACATCTGACAGAGTTGCACTAGAAGCAATTACAATTATGAGAGAAAGCTAGTAAGAGATTCACGACTTTGACACTAGATGGCGTTGAGGTCGGTGCGGAATTATATAAATTCTTTACAAAACCTATTAGATATTGTGTGTATTAATATAATTCAACAAGCACACAATTTCCTACATATCTAGGTTATTAATTTCTGGTAAACATAATTACTTAAAGAAAATATAGACATGACGTCTCTATTGGTCAATAAGATGCTCAGTGTCTATGGCCGACAAGAGTGACATTTCTTTTTGCATTGCTAACTGATACGCAGGAGGTCGAAAATAAAATCCTATTTAAATAAGTCAAATAAAGCAATCGGAATGACTCGAAGGGGACAGGGAAATAGCCCTAAATTTAAAATCATTATGTGCCAGCAAGCGCTGTGAGTATTGGTGGAATTAAACTATATTTTCTATAAAAAAAACTAAAATATGTCTCTATATTTTTAAATATATGTGTAATTTCTCTTTTTGGTGTACAATAAAGTATATTCTATTCTATATTTTCATGTTTGTGAGACATGTGCTTGTATGATGCTAATACCGCATTTTTCCCATCGACAGGGCTCCTTAGGATTAATTTTAAATATAAATAAAATACCAGTGTGTGTTGCCAGTGATCACCTATGGAACCGAGACGTGGTCGCTCACAATGGGCCTTATCAGAAAGCTCAAAGTCACCCAAAGGGCAATGGAGAGGGCTATGCTCGACATTTCCTTGCGTGATCACGTCAGAAATGATGATATCCGCAGGAGAACCAAAGTTACCGACATAGCCCGAAGAATTGCCAAACTTAAGTGGCAGTGGGCAGGGCACATTGCTCGCAGAACGAATGGCCGATTGGGCCGAAAAGTTCTAGAATGGCGACCGCGAACCGGAAGACGATACGCTGGAAGGCCTCCCACTAGGTGGACTGATGACCTGGTTAAGGTTGCGGGAAGGCGCTGGATGCGAGACGCACGGGATCGGTCAATGTGGCGACGCCTGGGGGAGGCCTATGTCCAGCAGTGGACTTCTTTCGGCTGAAATGATGATGATGATGATGATGATAAATAAAATATAATTAAACATGGTCTACGAAATAAAATAAGAACAGCAACACAGCATTCAACAACAGGCTCCGAACACCCATGATATTTCGGCTGGTGAGATACTGGATGCAATCAGCACAAAAGGAGCGATGCTGATTGTGATATCATACATCTGATGCTAAGTTTAAAGGGTAGTTTATATACCATCCACAAGTAAGTGTGATACCTTTAAAATTGTGATGCAGTAGTGATGCCTGTGTATTATTAAAATAGTTGACCAAATATAAAGAATTTTACTTCTGTCGACCCTCATGCGAAATCATCCCTGCAATTGTCTCATCCAGAACATCTACCCCTGAGCTAGCTGGTGAGTAAGGGAATTTACCTTACAACCTTCAGTTGAAATTGTTGGAAAGTTACCTCACGGAAAGAACTCAATGTGTGAAACTTGATAACCTGACAAGTAATGATGCCACAGTTCTTTTCGGGGTTCCACAAGGTAGCATATTGGGCCCCACATTGTTCCTTGCCTACATCAACGATCTCTGCAAGTTAAATCTTCCAAAAGCTAAAATTGTCACGATTGCTGACGATACGGCATTGCTTTTTAGTGGAGAAACATGGGACGATGCTTTTTCGAATGCACAACCAGGTTTTAATTTGGTAACACAGTGGTTACACTGTTGTAGAGATGAATTCTAATTGTCTTTGATTTTAGTCTATGTTTAAAAGCAAGTTAATTTTCAGACGTAGAGTTTTTTGTGGTTGACGTATGTCGTGAAGAAAATTTTATGTCACTCGTTTTTTTTTTGAGAATCGCTCAGAGCAAGCTGTAATTTTGATTCGTTATATTTGTAGTGAAGATGTAGTCTTTTTATCAAGGTTATTGTATATTACTGAATAAAATGTATGTGTGAAATGGACTGAAGAAGTCGTCGTTTATTTTCCAACTGGATCCCAATGTTTGACTTCTCCTGGAGGGCAGATATCGATAAGAGGTTATGGGCCCAGCACGCTTCCACTGCGCCAACAACAAGATATCCACAAGAGGTCATCGGCCCAGCACGCTTCCACTGCGCCAACAACAGATATTCACAACAGGTTATGGGCCCAGCACGCTTCCACTGCATCAACAACAGATAACCATATTGCCATCGGTAAAGAGCTTGACTCAGCAGAAGCATGAGCCTGACAAGCGTGGCCAGCGCAGAACTGCCATGTTCAACAAAATGTTTATGAAATAGATCACTGACTTGATGTCTACTGGTACAGTTGCTATGGATATAGTAGGAAGAGGCATTGAAATCTCTAAAGTAAATGTGACTCCAGACTTGAACACAGTGAATGTGTTCTGGGTGTGCAAAGGCCATGCTTCCGATGATGAGACTGAGAAGGTACTGAACAAGGTAGCTGGTGGCCTGAGGCATGAGCTGTCCACTCTGAGGGTCATGGAAGAAATACCATACATTGTGTTTGTTAAAGATAAACAAGAAGCCAATCTTGTAGAGATAATGTTTTGGAATTTATTTGAAATTAAGGTATTAGTTATAGTATTAAGGTGGTTTTGATTGTTAATTTGAAATTTATATTTAAGGGGGAGGTTTAATATAGTATGTAGAATGTAATGATAGGTAGGGAATACTAGTATGGGTTTTTTATTTTTGTATTAATTATGTGTTCAGTGATGAAGTTGAGTGGGACTTTTGGGTTGATGAAGTTGAGTAAGAGTTTTGTGTTGATGAAGTTGAGTAGGAGTTTTGTAATGATGAAGTTGAGTGGGAGTTTTGTATTGATGAAGTTGAGTAGGAGTTTTGTATTGATGAAGTTGAGTAGGAGTTTTGTATTGATGAAGTTGAGTAGGAGTTTTGTGTTGATGAAGTTGAGTAGGAGTTTTGTGTTGATGAAGTTGAGTAGGAGTTTTGTAATGATGAAGTTGTATATGGGGTGTTCTAGGAAAATATGTCAAGGTTAAATACAGGTTTGTTTTAATTTTATTTGAGACAATATAAAATTCAGAGGGGATGTTGTAGAGATGAATTCTAATTGTCTTTGATTTTAGTCTATGTTTAAAAGCAAGTTAATTTTCAAACGTAGAGTTTTTTGTGGTTGACGTATGTCGTGAAGAAAATTTTATGTCACTTTTTTTTTGAGAATCGCTCAGAGCAAGCTGTAATTTTGATTCGTTATATTTGTAGTGAAGATGTAGTCTTTTTATCAAGGTTATTGTATTTTACCGAATAAAATGTATGTGTGAAATGGACTGAAGAAGTCGTCGTTTATTTTCCTACTGGATCCCAATGATTGACTTCTCCTGGAGGGCAGATATCGATAAGATACACGACAATGTCCTGACTCTAAATGTGGCTAAAACTAAATATATAACATTTTCGCTCAGAAACCCGTTAGCAGATATTACCAATCATAAAATAATATATCATGAATGCACCGACTACACTGACGCTGACTGTATGTGTCCCAGTATTGAAAGGGCAAATACAGTTAAGTATCTTGGTATAGTGTTAGATAGTGGATTAACCTTTCAGAAACATATTGACATGTTGACAGCAAGAACACGGAAATTAAACTATATCTTCAAAAATTTACGGCATGTAGGAAACAAAGATTTAATAAGAACAGTTTACCTTGCACTTGCTCAGTCACAGCTCAGTTATTGTATTTCTGCATGGGGTGGTTCAGCGAAGACCCATTTGATAAAAATTGAAAGGGCTCAAAGAGCTGTACTAAAAGTAAGTATGTTTCTACCGTTCTTTCACTCAACCGTCGATGTTTATAGGCAGAGTAAGGTTCTAACAGTTCGTCAGCTTTATATTTTACACACAGTCACTAAACAACATTCTCTGCTGACATATGATGCTAAGTTGACTGAGAATCGGCGGAGAAAGGACATCGTCTGTACAAAACCATCCTTGAGAACCTGTTTTGCACATCGCTGGGCTGTAATCTTTATAATAAAATAAATAGGTTCTTGTCAATCTACTCTATTTCTAAAAACAAATGGCGCTGTGGTAAGAGACTGGTTGCAGACACAGGACTACTTTTCCACAGAGAAACTTTTACAGTAGTAATTATCATTTCATGGCTAGGTAATAATCGTACACTCACTTCATTATCACCACACATACTCACATACACACACTCACTCACATAAATACACATACCCAAACAGTAATACATACATCCATATACATACACACACAACACACACCCAATCACACTCATATTGTGCTTTGTGGCATTATGATATTTATTTTACTTTACGAAACATATTTATTTTTCGTTGCTGTATCTGTCTCCTTAATTTAACAGATAGTTTTAATTTATAAGTTCCATCAAACGCTTGTCTATTTAATTAAATTTTTGTTATGTTATACTTGTTGTTCATGGGGTGAGGACCTGGTGATCTGTAATACAGGTTAAAACCTATAACAGACACCAGCTCCGCACACTCACTTGACTGCTAAATGTTCCCTTCGAAATTTAATTATAAGTTGTTCCATAAGGTCATGTTTTTGTGAGGAGAAATAAAGATTATGATTATATTATTATTATGATTCCTTTATTCATTTACAATCTTATTTGATACATTTTTAAATAGTTAAAAAAAAAAAAAACTTAATAAAAACATTTAAAAATATAAAAAATAGAGGCCGCCCACCGGTATCGGGAACAGGGTCCAAGCTACCCGTGGGTAGGGCTCCAGAGACAGGAACCTCCTCACAATACGAGCCGTATCAAGGAGTACTGCCTTCTGTATCAGGCCCTTGATCCAACCGCATAATGACAGCCTCGACAGATGGTCATCGAGGCTATTGGCCATCAGGCCGTTGGCCGTAACGACAATCGGCACAATGATCGCCGAGTCCACATTCCACATGTCGACAACCTCGTGTGCTAAGTCGAGATACTTGATTTGTTTCTCTTTCTCAGCTTTCAGGAGGTTCTCGTCATGTGGGATGGTGACATCGATTATCATTGTGCGGCGCGCTAATCGGTCTATCACTTCTATATCTGGCTTATTGGCAACAATAGTCCTATCAGTGATGATAGACCGATCCCAGTACAACGTGACATGGTCATTTTCGAGAACTGGGTCGGGCACATACTTGTAATACGGTACCTCAGAATCCACTAGACTGTATTACAAAGCAAGTTGCTGGTGAATAATCCTGGCTACTTGGTTATGTCTGTGCAAGTACTCGCCGTTAGCCAGACGAGAACAACCAGAGATAATATGTCGGATGGATTCACCTGGGCGGTGGCATGCCCGACACACGTCAACCGTCCCGTCCTTCATTATATGTCTCCGGTAGTTATTGGTCAGGATAACTTCGTCCATAATTGCACAGACAAAACCTTCAGTTTCCCCAAAAAGGTCGCCGAAACGTAGCCAGGATACGGACGCTGAAAAATCTACATCGGGCCCATGAAGAGCCCGATAGAAACGCCCGTGAAGCTCCTTGCCTTGCCATACCTCTTTGCGTTCATCGGTCGTAAGTATTACAGGCTTGCGCCAGTTCTCTTTAGCCATGGACAACGGGGTGAGTCCCTTGTCCACTGCGACCACATCCCGATGCATACCCACTTCAGCTTTCAAAAAGTATTCTCTGAGGCTGCACACCTCGCGGTTGTGAAGAGTCTTGGCGTTTAAAAAGCCTCGACCCCCACATTTCCGCGGGATGTACAGTCTCATTACTAACGATCGTGGGTGATGCATCCGGTTTGCGGTCAGCAGTGTCCGGACCCTCCTATCAAGGGCATCGAGCTCGGTCTGAGTCCATTTGAGTATGCCGAAAGAGTACATCAAAACCGGCATGACCCAACTGTTGAAGGCGCGCACCTTATTTCTGCCCGACAAAAGGCTATTTAACATCTTTTTCAGGCGGCCAAAGAAGCGCTCCTTCAACAGTTGCTTCATGTCAGTACTGTTAATGCCCAACGCTTCCGACATACCCAAATACTTGTAAGTTTCGGTCGAGGAGAGGTGTCTGAGGTGTATGGAATCAGAGAGTTGAATTCCCTCGGATTCCATAATCTCCCCTTGCTTTACATGCATGACTGCACATTTGTCCACACCAAATTCCATCCTGATGGAGTCACTAAAGGTTTCAGTTACCTTCAGTAGCTCTGTCAGTTGGAATTTGTTGGGGGTAAAGAGTTTCAGATCATCCATGTAAAGGAGGTGAGATATAACCTGACCACCTCTTCTCAACCGATAGCCTAGACCTGAATCCTCCAGCAGTGTACTTAGAGGATTCAGGGCTAAGCAGAACCAAAGTGGACTCAAACTATCGCCCTGGAATATCCCCCGCTTAATCCTTATAGGCTCATCATCCCCCTGAATCGGTCGACATCCTGGATATCGAAGGACCGTCTCCCATTGCCCCATACATGACTCAAGGAAGGTGCGCAGAGTTGCGTCTATTTTGTACAACTCCAGAACCCTCATGAGCCATGTATGTGGCACAGAGTCGTAGGCCTTCTTGTAGTCTATCCAGCATGTCGACAGATCCTTACGGGATCGACGAACCTGCTGGCTTATGGCCATGTCAATGTGGAGTAGCTCCTTAGTGCCGCGGGACCCATTCCTACATCCATTCTGAGAGGCAGACATTATTAAGTTACTTTCAATGTGCACATAAATTTTTCCTCTCAGGATGGATGTAAGAAGTTTATAAACCGTTGACAAACATGTTATAGGTCTATAATTCTTGGGTTCCGCGGGACTACCTGTCTTATGGAGCAGGTGGGTAACACCAGTTGTTAAAATCTGCGGCAGCGACCCAGACTCTAAGCATGACTGGAATTGAGATGCCAGTAGCGCGTGTGAGCTGCTATACCATTTTAACCAAAAGTTATGCAGTCCGTCCGGACCCGGAGACTTCCAGTTCGGTAGCGGACGAACTGCTTTGTCTACATCAGATGGGCTGATTATAACTTTTTCCATTTCTGGTATAGCTTCACACACGCGCTCGACATCACGCATCCAGTCACCCTCAGTGTGACAAACGGGCACCGACCAGATGCTTCGCCAGAATGTACTCGTGGCGACATCATCTGGGCGGCACACGCCAGTCACACTTTGTTCAGGTCGCTCCCAAGCTCTATATACCCACCTCTCATCGCTCTGGAACATGCGATTCTGCGAGTACCGGTCAACCCGCCGCTTATACCGCCGAATACGGTTTGCCCATGCACAAACTTTCTGTTTCAGGAAGTCGATGCGTTCCGTGACACGGGACATGTATTCTCGAGGACTAATTTCTGTCCCCGAAAACGCCCGCCTCACGAAACGCATCACACGTGGTCGTGTATTGCCCTCCCTGAAACAGTATAGTTTGCCGATGAGTACCCTGGCCTCATCGATACGCCGTTCGATCCTGCACTGCCAGGCTGGTACGGCAGGCTTTGGTCGAATAGCCTCGTTTAGGAACTTAACACTGGCTAAACGACATGGCGCAACTGCCCCGCAATACAGGATTGAGTGCGTATCAACAAGGTTCTCGCTGCTTTCAAAGATGTTCTTAAGCAGCGAGTCCAAGGCACATACCAGCGCCCTATTCTTCTTGTGCATAGGCAACCGTGGTAATCGGGGTCTAAGTTCATTTGGTGTAGCGCACTGGATGATGCGCTTCGCGAGTATAGGTCAACTCGCGAAGCGCATCATCCAGTGCGCTTCTCAATTTTTCGTTGCACTGCCTACTTACTGTAGCAACCCTATCATCTGCCTCATCGTTAAAAAGATTGGACCGCGGCAGGATCACAATAGTGGCTGGCGGTGCCGCGGTCTGTGTCGAGGTTGAGACGATTTGGTTGCTCAGCACTTCTGAGCGCAGCCTATCAAGTGCGGCGTCATCCAACCTGTGATTACGCTGGATGACCCGCACCTGATCCGACAATCTTTTCTCTTACACTTTTCCATTGTTAGAAATGTTTGGTTGTCGTCTGTCAGTGACGACGTCAACCGCCGGTTTCTTCTAATTTTATGAAATTGTATTGGATTTGTTTTAGGTTTATCAAACTGCTTATGGGTATGGTAATGGGTATTTTAAAACTGGTTTCTTCTAGTGTATAATTTCTCTAAGTTTGGTGGTTTTATGACTTTTTTATTAATAAACAGTGCAGGAAAAAATTTGACATGTTGACATTTTAGGGTTGCCATTATTCATTTATTATTATGATTATTATTATTATATACACAAGAAGATCGCCAGTGGACCGTCCCCGGCGTAAGCCATATTGACGGTCACTGAGGAGATTATTGTCTTCAAGGTAGGTCAGCAATTTACTGTTCAGTACCCTTTCCATAACTTTGCACAGAATGGAGGTAATGGTGATTGGACGGTAATTCACAGGGTCTGCACGGTTGCCTTTTTTGGCTGCACATTTGCAAGCCTCCAGGACTTTGGCACCGTTCTTTTTACAAGAGAGAGGTGGAACAAGCGTGTCAACACAGGAGAAAGTTCGGGCGCACACAGCCTCAGTACTCTCGCTGGAATGCCGTCAGGCCCGCTGGCCTTGTTCACGTCCAGACTGCACAATACTCTTCGGACCTCTTTGGCGTGCACAGCGATTTCCGGCATCGAAGAGTCACAATGAGGTACAGTAGATGGTTGCTTGGATCCAGCATCCAGACGTGAATTGCTAGCAAACAGAGATGCAAATAAATTTTCTTTCTCACTTGCAGAGTGAGCCAGCGACCCATCAGGTTTCAGCATTGGAAGTAAAGTGGGACGACAGAAATTCGATTCAACCGCTTTAGACAGGGACCAAAACTGTTTACTACCCGGAGAGTGCGATGCCAGCTTGGCCCCAATACGTCCAATATGGTCAAAACGGGCCCGACGCAAAACCCGCTTGCAGAACTTGGTGGCAGAATTAAAAGCTCTTTTCCTCGCGCGAACCCTACGCGCTCTAACTTTGCGGTCGCGGGCCCCAACCCAGGCTTGGTAGACAGACTCTTTTCGGGCCTCAGCGTGGGCACATTCTGAATTATACCAAGGTCGGGATTTATGACCGAGCGGAATGTCGGAGAATGGAATGAAATACTCCATTCCCTGCCGAATCACATCCGCAACCGCGTCCGCACAGCTCGAGGGGTCATCCGAGGAGAAGCACACATGCCGCCAAGGATAAGATGCAAAAAAGTGCCGCATCTCGTCCCAGTCTGCTGACTCGTATCGCCATACTCGCCTCGTGCCTCTAGGACACTCATCTGGAGGAGAGCAAGTCGACACGGATTTCACCAGACAATGGTCAGACGTTCCCAGCGGGGCTGAGACCGATACCGAATGACTGTCCGGATCAGTTGTCAGCAGAAGGTCTAAGCAATTGGGTGTATGGCCGTCAACAACCGGTACCCGCGTTGCCACATTCACCAGCTGGGTTAGATCTAGCGATAGAGAAAACTTGCGCGCTTCTAACCGGTCTAAATGGTCAGTTTTCCGGTACGGGTACAACCACTCCTTATGATGGGCGTTAAAGTCCCCCAGAAAATTAAGCTTCGCTGTTGGGTACCGTTGCTGGGCTATGTCAGCCGACTCCATGAGGCAGTTAAAGAGCGCTGTCGTCTCCTGGTCACCGATGTGCGATCGGTAGACGCCGATGTAGAGAGACTTCTCCACGCCAGTGTCCACAAGTAGCCATATGGCAGAAAACCCGATTTCTCAAAGCAACGGAGACGACGACAACAAATGTCATCGCGGACGTACACACAGACCCCAGCTTGCTTCTTGAACTTGTGTTCAAGAGTACGCCACGTCCGACGGGGTTGTTATCTTCGTCTCCGTTAAGAAAAACAGGTGCGGCTTCTCGGTCTCAAGGTGGTGGTGGACCGGATCGAGATTAGAGTGCAACCCCCTGATGTTAGTGAGAGGAAGTGCAGCCGTTGTTTCACCATATTCTTCTTTGCTTTGGTCATTTTATTTTTTTAGAGTTTGCTGGGGATGAAGTTAAACTGTCGAGGCACTGCTCAGTGAACCAAGTGGAACACTGCAGATAACCCAACCTATGGGAAACTCATTTGGAGACTGCGGGGACGCCCGAACCCCCCGGATATGGCCACCGGGTCCTCCCATCCAGTCGCCAGCTGGCACGGTGGAGCATACCGGGATTTTTCGCGAGTTGGCGGGGCAGCCTTTGGCACTTGGCTGGCGTGCTACTTGGGCCCCCTACTGACTGCGGTCGACCAACGGCAGGCACCGTGCTTCGGATCCCGCTACCCTCCAAGATGAGTTACCCGACAAGTTTTGCCCAGAGACCAAGAACGGTTCTGAACAGCGCAACTGACATCCTCCTTCTCCCCCAAAGGCACTGGCAGTCCCACACACCGACGGAATACAGCAAACTGCTTGGCGCCGGACTCCGGTGGGATGGTGGTCGCGAGCCAGGCGGCCCCTTGCGGAGCCTACCACCGCTTAAGTGGGATCGTTCAGCCGTACCACAGGCAAACCTGTGGTGCCGTTGCCCGGGGACCACCGCTAGGAGGTAGATCCCATACCCATCCCATACCCATGCAGTTAACTTCTTTTTAAAATTGCTTATTATGTTATCTTTTATTATGTCAGGTATTTTGTTATATATTGTAGGTCCCATACTGATAACATTTTTTTTTTAAATAAAGCAGTATTGCAACTCTCAACTAGTAAAAGATGTTTGTACTGGCTTCTGATTAGTCTCTACTAGTTTGCGAAACTGTAGTAAATAGATGCATGTTACGTTTAAAAAAATTGCCATTTCTAAAATAAAAATTGCCGGAAATGTTAACAGTTTTAGGGACTTAAACACTGGAACACGACTGTTAGTCGTTTTCATATTTAACATCGACCTCGAACAAGGTTTTTGGGCTTTGAATATCTGTTCCCGCAGGCAAGAATTTCCCCAGAAAACTATACCGTATCTCAGAATGGATGCTACGAGACCATGGTATGCATCCAAAGTTGTGGTGATGTTAACCTTCTTAGCCAAATTGAATAGGAATGATATAGGCAGGATATAGGCAGATATGCTAAATTTTTTACAATCCTCTTCTACTTGAGGTTTCCACGTCATTTGACTGTCAATTACTATTCCTAAGAATTTTGCTTTTTGTACTTGGTCTATTTTAGTTTTATTAAGTTCAATTTTTAAATGTGCGCTGATAGAAATGTATTATGTTATTCTTTTAAATTAGTTACTAATTTATTGTCGTCAAGCCAATTCACAATGTCCCTGAGTGTACTATTTATGTCCTGTTCATATTTATTTGCATCAGAACAACTGATTAATGCAGTGCACTATATAATGACAGTGAAATTTTACTACTTTTGTAGCTATGCCATCGTGTATGAAACTGTTTTTATTTTTTAGAGATTTTATTGCTCCCATGACATCTTGAGGTGAGACAGGAGACATAAACATTGAATGCCGATTGCTTAATATATTAGAATTAATATATATAAATTAAAAAATGAAAAAGAAACTTATGATTGTATCGTGGATTTTAATTTGAGAAATTTGCTCATTATTGCGTGGATTATTATTTATAATTTACCATGAAGCTTTAGATTTGTTGGATGACGTATTTATAAAATAATTATTTTGAGCCTTTTGGGTTAATTTGATTTTTTTCTAAATTTCTGGGAATAGTTTTTAAATTTATTTTTATTTTCGTTTGAAGGTTCGTGCCTGTATGTCCACAATAATTGCCGCTGTCTTTTACTGCATACTCGTATTCCACGTGAAACCCATTTTACTGATTTATTTGTTTTGATAATTACAATCTTATTTGAAAAACAGAGATCATACAACATACGAAAGTGTTCTATAAAGTAATCGTACGCTTCTTTCGCAATTTCTGTTTTGTATATTTCTGAAAAGATAAAGCATTGAAGGTGATTCTTAAATCTAACAAAATTTTCTTTAGAAAGATCATTTTATTCACTTTTACTTCTAAAAACTGGGCGGTATGATCAGACAAAGCAAAGTCAAGTATTTCATACTTACACTTTAACTGAGAACTACAAGCAAAGTTATCTAGGCAACTGTTGCTGGATAACCCAGTCGGTTGTTGCACCTTCAGAACAAGATTGTGCCCGGAAAGAAAGTACTCAAAGTCCCTAGTAACGTTGTTTCTTTACAGAATAACAATATTGAAATACCCACGTATAACAATTTTCATATTAGATTTGGTACAAACAGTTTTTAGGATGTTATCTAATTTAAGTTTTCATAAAACATATTCAGGTTAATCATTTTCGGAGGCCTATATATACAGATAATAATTAATCGTTGTTGCACTAGTTCAGTTCCGCAATATTCAAATGTGTTTGTTATTGATTGCCGTGATATTGCCGATAGTTCTTTATATTCGAGACCTCTTTTGACTAGAACGCAAGCTTATAATTTGAAATTTCCAGTAGTTATTCATGGCCCTGCATAATAAAGTGCTCAGTAACGCACACAACGTCTACGTCTCTTTGTTTCTTGGATAGTTCTTGCAGATGGATGGTGAGTAGATCAGCCTTATTCGACAGACCAGCAATGTTTTGATGTAAGACGTTTATTCTGTTATAAACGAAAAAAATATTTCAAATTGTTTCAACATCGGGAAGATTGTCTGATACAATAACATTTGCATTGGTGTCGTCAGAAGAAAGTTCATCTATTAAAATGTTCAAGTTTTGATACATATTTAGCATTATTTTGTTGTTTAACCTTCCAGTGCGCGCGTAAAACATGTTGTTGTCATAAGATAACCTTAGGTTTGAGTCCAATAGCCAAGCATAATTATGACTTAAGTTATCCAAATAAAGCATGTTATTGAAATTTTCAATTCGCCAGTTGAACATTACTGAGTACCCGCTGCATTTATTTGTCGGTAGGCATATAGTATTATATTTGTATGTTTTATATTTGCCTGGACCTCTCTTATTTTGACAATCAAGTTACAGTAATTATGTGTTTTACGGAAATCTTCTTCTCCCATATGTAAAATACAATAATCTTCTTAAGTATAATTTCTGAGTTTGGGCTGTATATCTTCAACTAGTTTCTCGAAACCGCAGCTTGGTGTAAGATAATTGCATATTTTAAAGTTAGGAAAAACGCCTTCTGCTGCTGACAGTATTCTATTGGTTGGGTTGCTGCTTATAATACATATATTTTTCCCTTCATCTATGATCAACGCATCAACGCCTTTTTTATGTTGTCTGAGTTGTTAGTGAAGGGGTAGTTGTATTAATCTTCGATATTCTAGGAGAAGGACAAGGATTATCTCGCATGTTTTTGCATAAAGTTTGTTGGTTACTTTTTTTTGGTGTGACATTTATTATGTTCTTATTCTACTTTTCTTATGTTCTTATCTCACTCGTAATTTTTTTTTAGAAGCTTTTTTACCATTTCGTGCTTTGTACTAATGCTCTTTAGCGACTTTTTTAATTCTGTTTTCAAGGGATAACTTGTCAATCTCTTTGTGGGCTCCAGAACACTCCAACTTAAGTTTCGCAATTTCGTTTTTTAACTCAGGTGTTTGTGAATAGTTTTAATCGTCGGATAGAAGGTCGGATAAGTTCGGTAGACTATTACTGGTGCCATCTAGCGTTATATTGATGAAACAACAATTGTTTTTATTGATTGTCGTATCCGACAATGATCGGGATTGAGTTTGAGTCATAGTTTGGGCTGTCTTTCGATTTCGGAACGTGACATTCTCTAAGAATTATCTCGTAATAAATGGAAAAAGTGCTGGGTAGATGATCTGGGATTTGAACCGGCGGCCACTGAGCGTACTTTGCACCTCAAAAAAACCAGCGCTCTTAACTGCGCTAGCCGTTCGATAGTTAACACATTGAAATATGTGACTGGCTTCTTGCAACTAATTTATCAAAGACGAGTTGACGGTTATTTTTCCTGATTTGAATTTTTCACTAATGTTGTATTTTTTTTGAATTTTGGTGTAACATTAGATTGTTTTTATGTCGTATTTTACAAAACAACCCAAATTACTAGTTTATTGATCGGACGTAACTGTATTTGACGGTTTTATTTGAGTTTGTTATTGTTTATGACCCTTCTGACAGACACATCACTTCGTTAATGTATATTTTACATTTTAAAAAACCTGCCTACCCTGGCTACCCTGCCTACCCTGCCTACCCTGCCTACCCTACCTACCCTGCCTACCCTGCCTACCCTGTCTACCCTCCCTACCCAGGCTACCCTGGTTACCCTGCCTACCCTGACCTCTATTTTTAACCGACTTCAAAAAAAGGAGGAGGTTCTCAATTCGACTGTATTTTTTTTTTTTTTATGTGTGTTACCTCAGAACTTGTTACTGGGTAAACCGATTTCGATGATTCTTTTTTTATTTGAAAGCTGGTGTTTGTCATGTGGTCCCATTTAATTTTCATCAAGATCTGATAAAGAACTTCGGAGATACACATCAGAACTCTTCAATAAATGACGGCAAATCACTCGGGATAGCTGCAATCGCATTTATGTTTATTGTTTACACCACTTCATAACATAACATCACACTAGTACGCTCCAAAGGGGTACGCAGGTGTAAACAGTTCACCTTGGTTACCCTTATTTGACCGAATTTGTTTAAGTTTCATGTTATTGGGTAAATCTATTCTGGTTTCACTATGGGCATTATTGGTACCTAGCCTATATAAATTGTGTAGCACAACTAAAAAGTGAAAAATAAAAAAACTTTTTACAAAAAATACAACCGACTTCCAAATAAAAAAACAAAAAAGTGAAAAATAACTTCAATTTCGGAAGTCGGTGTCAAAAAACGAAGAAAATAAAACAAGAACACCGACTTCCGAAATTGAAGTTATTTTTCACTTTTTTGTTTTTTTATTTGGAAGTCGGTTGTATTTTTTGTAAAAAGTTTTTTTTTTTTTTTTTTTAAATAAAAGCCAATTGAAGGAAAATAATGCCCTTTCACTCTCACAATACGGAATGAAGAACAAGACGCCATTGGAATCTTTTGCGATCTCTCGAAGGCGTTTTTACCTATGCTATTGTACTAATACTATATATATGTGATATTATACTAATATTATATATGTGATGGCCTGTGAGGATGGATGGATGTTTGTAAGATACTCTTTCATGCAAAAACTTCTGGATGAAATGCACACAATTTAAATAAACAGACCAGATGAACTTGCCATTTCCACGTGCGTCTGAAATCTCTGACCTTATAAAAACACAGGCAAAGTCAAAAATATAAATAATCCTCAATAATACATCAGAAACCAGTTTTATGAATATCGTCCATTTTAAGTAGAGCTGTGCATATTTGGAGCTCCTTGATTTAAAACTGTTCTTTACGCTCTTGACATTCCAATTGTCGCAGAACGACAGTTTTGTACGAAGATAATAAATATACTTAAAATGGTAGTGCGTTATAGCATAGATAGTGATAGCGGTCGGACCCATCTAAATGTAATTATTTATTTTAAAAATCATTTGTTTTTTAGTGTTTTGCTTTATTTTATATTTTGCTCTTTTTAGTTTTGGTAAGTTTATTACCATGAAAATCATGTATAGCCAGAGGGCTTCTCATAGCAATTCCAACAAGCCTAAACACTTGTTTTATTACGGCGGTGCACACGTTCTGGCTTCATCACCGGAGCAGGTCGATGGTATAATGCCCGGCATGTAAGTTGGCAAGGTTTTGGCGTGGTTCGCGCATATTCCGCGAACTGATCAAACACCAAATAGAGCGAACAGAACGTGGACGCGACACGATTGGTCAGTCGATCCTTGTGTCAACTGACCAACCAATCGCGGTCGGAACGGTCCTGAACGTTCCCCGCGCCCCGCTCCACTACCAAAGATACCTAAAAATTACTTCTGCGCATCTAAATCTTGCCAACTTACATGCTGGGGATTATACCATTTATATAAATTTGATTCATCACAGTCATTTGACTATTCGGGATATCTTATACCCAAAACATACTTTACATTGAGAAGTTCCAGTGGCCGTCGTGGTATTCTTCATCAGTTCCACTTCACCAAATGATACTTTCTGAATGCAAAAGCTTGCCATGTTGCAAAATACCAAAATCGTTATATGTTTGCCTATAAAATTTGAGGAGTTTCCTCGATTTCCATGAGATCTCCTCATCAGATACTGACTACTGAGTATACTAATTAGACAAAAAAATATTTTCAAAATCGGTCCATAATGGACGGAGTAATCGGTGAAAATACAAACATAGAACGCCCTGCTTTTTGGAAAGTCGGTAAAAAATATAGAAACATCCGAATTGAGAACCTCCTCCTTTTTGGGCAGTCAAAAACGGAAATAATTCTGAATCGAAATCTACCGTAATTCTCAACAACCAATCTGCCTTTGCCCAATTATGAAAGGATTGGTTTCAATTCTAACGATACGCTTGATAAGACTAGTGTCAGATGTTCTTTTTTGTTTTAATCCGACTGCTGTAGGAGGGTAATGTTTCAAAATTAAAATTTCTTTATTCAATTAGGCTATTAAACAGCACTTTCGAACGTCAATTTTTTATTTAAAAGTAATAATAATTGATTCGTGATTGATGATTGAAAAGTAGTTTATTATGGAGAAGAACGGACAATAAACTCCACGTGTTTATCAGTCTATGTATGGTGGTATTCTGGTGTACAGATCCACATCTTTTAGTCTATTTACGTTTTATAACTCTATACAAACCACACCTTTTTTATCTTTTGATATTGTATTAAAAAAGCATACTTTTTCTTTGAGTTTATCTGTGATTGATTTAATATCCACAACTTATTTTTACTGCTAATTTGTAAAATCTTAGAATATTTTATACTCTATTTCATCTGATTTGAAATCTGTCTGTCCAATTTTATTTTCTTAAGCCATATACAAGCTGGTTGTACATTATAATAAGGGCAGCGGCAGACTGCCCCCTCTGTAAACCGTTTTTATTCATTCTGGTCTTGATTTCTTAATTGAGATTTCAGATCCTAATTTCAAACTGAAATTCATAAAATATGACACAGAACGAGGAATAACGGGCGTCAGCTTTTTAGTTTAGTTCTGGCAGTGAACGCCGAAGGACGGTTTTATTTACATAGAATTACTAAGTGTTTGGTCTTATCTGCGAACAAGTCTGTATTATAACCAGTTGTTGTATGAGTATTTAATCACTAAAGTGATTTAATTTAAATATATATTGTGTGTGGTTCAATAAAGAGAGCATTATTAATAATAATAATAATTTATTTATTTCCAAAAGCTTAAAACTACTTTACAAAGGCAATGTGGCAGCAATTTCATTTTGGGCAAAGAGATTAGCGTCTGTAGCCGAACTAGGCATAGCCTGTATTTCGGCTATCAGCACCATTCCCCTCGAGTTTTTACAATACAAGAATAAGTGCCAAGCAATTGTAGCATAATACATTATGTTAAATACAGGTCTTCTGGTCCCAAGCCAGGAGTTAAACACCGGGGCCCATAGCGGCGTTGGGACTCCTGGACCCTGTCTGAATCTGTATCCCTCGAAACCGCGGTTCACGGCAGTGGAAAGCCAGGGATTTGCTCCTTATTGGTAGATATACTGGTTCCTACTACGGGTATCAGGTGGCACAGGGGTTGGCCGGTAATGTTATATGCACTTACCTTAGATTCCTGCGGTAGACCCCTGGGGGTCGATCAATCTCGTGCCGTGAGGTAAGGGATAGGAGAATATATATATATATAATAAAGGACAATAAGGGATAGACTGACGGCTGTCTGGACCGAAGAATCCGGCCGGCGTCCACCAGGCAGCACGTTTCCCGCAAAAGCACTTCGATGCGCGTGAAATATATACAAAACCGACAGCGCGGGTCTCCCACTAACCGATTGCGAACGGAGGGCGCTATTAGAAATCAACGAAATATCGCTCGATTAGGTTATCAAAATACAAGACACCGAATTTCTCGCGTCTTCAATCCTAATTTGTGTGTCCAAATCTGTTAGTGTCAGCTGTCAAAATCGTTGACAGCTCACCGATACGGTGTTGCAAGTAAATACAAAAAAATGGGACGAAACACATGTGAATACTATAGAACAAGTAAAATTTTAAAATTTTAAAAACTCCCGTTACATTTTTATTCAGGAGCGTCCTCACTGAGAGCATTCACTTGTAATGAGCATTCGACGTCGAATATTCGAGTGGTGTGGACGTTGAGCCGATCGTTACAAAGCTTACACGCAAGCGCGAACTTCGGCTGGTGTGGAAGTCGCAACGATTTTCGCGGAAACGGCTCGCATTTCATTCACTTTCACGTGAATGCTTACACGTGAATGCTCTCAGTGAGGACGCTCCTTTCTAGGAGCATTTTATTTGCGTGAACATTCGAATGCGAGCTGTTCCCGCGAAAATCGTTGCAACGTCCACACCAGCCGAAGATCGCGCTTGCGTGTAAGCTTTGTAACGCTCGGCTCAACGTTCACATCACTCGAATATTCGACGTAGAATGCTCATTACAAGTGAATGCTCTCAGTGAGGACGCTCCTAAATAAAAATGTGACGGGGGTTATTTAAATTTTCAAATTTTACTTGTATTCGATCATAGCTAAGAACACTCTCGACAAAATCACCTTTCAAACAAAAAAAACCGGCCAAGTGCGAGTCAAACTCGTGCGCCGAGGAGGGTTCCGTACCTACCCATTATGCATGCAAAGATAATCGATAAATCAATAAAGATGGAAATAATTGCCTTTAAGCATTCAAACCGAATTCATTCACGTTTCGCCATTCACACTAATAGGTTTACATACACACATTCGGCCAGGCCTACCTGTTGTTTGAATGGTGTGAGTGATGCGAAGGATTTTGCGAACCTTTTTGGAAAGCAGTTTGTTTTAAAGTCACCGCTAGGGAGCTCTTGTGAGATGCTGGATGCTAAGCCCCGTTGTGGCAAGGTGGGCACACGTTTCAGTACCAAAGATGTGGCTAGGGTCATCAGTCCTACGTCTCGAGGTAAGTCACCTGGACATGACGGGCTCAGCAGCTCATGTTTTGCAATACGCCGGTCCTCACATTCCGAGGGTTTTGGCACTTCTGTACAATTGATGTATTGGTCATTCATACTTGCCCTCTGATCTAATGAGGACGATTGTAGTTCCCATTGTTAAAAGTAAATCCTATCCGGAAGATCACCTAATCTTTCGGATAGGGGAAACTATAGATCTATTTCTCTAGCTACCATAGTCGCTAAGGTGCTTGATGGTCTGCTTGATACACAGCTAAAGGAACATCTTTATTGATCCGCTCGCTTCGACTGTGAATAGACGTACTCGTTGTTCACTTAAAAATATATTTCTAAATAGAACTAACTTCTGTGCTAATTTATACCCTAACAAAAATGAAATAAGGACCATAACCAAGTCATAATACACGCGTCTGCACTTATCGCGTTACGTACCTGCGATTCAAAAAAAAAAGAGCACCGACTAGCATAGTATATGCAGGTTTTTCGGATAAATAAAAATGTCCCAGTCACCTTCAAAGACTAATAAATCGTCACAACAAGATGTGTCTACTTATACTCCGGAGGATACTGAGTCCGCTCAGTCCAGAAGAAAAAGGAAATTCTGCTTTGACAGTGACGAAATCTCGGAATTGGAATCCAGAATCCACGAACAGAATTCGAAGTTCGAATCCTTGCAAGAAAACATCAGCACTCTTAAAGGTCAGCTGGGTGGTATGATAACCTCCAACGCACTTTTGTTAAAAGCTTTGGAAGATGCGACGGCCACTAATAATCAGCTAAAACAAAGCTATAATACTGTAATTCTGGAAACCAGTGCAGCACACACAAAGATTACCCAGCTCGAAAATCGAATTGAAGAACTAGAGAGACGACAGCTGAGTACAATGATTGAAATCAAGAATGTACCGATTTGTGAAAAGGAGGATATCGTTGATACTGTGTCCAGAGTACATAAAGCCTTGAACTTAACGATACCTTCCCAAAACATTCGACAAGCGTACAGGAAGAAATCCCGCCAAAACAACATCATAGTAGTGGAATATCCCCTTATCCTATCCCCCCCCCCGCCCGACGTGCTCGCGATCGGTCGTGTTCGTGTACTCTCTGTGTTTAAAAATCGATTTAAAAGTAAACATCTGGTTTTGACTGACTATTTTGTGCGAAAGAGTATTATATTGTCACATGAAACGCAAATTATCAGTGAAAATACGGTAAATTGTGTAAAACAAAACAATAATAACATTTCAAGCTCTAAAAACTTCGTTAAAAGTGTTATAATAATCGCGCAGTGATACTACCCGCATGACCCTGAGTTTAAACTAGCGGTCAAAGACATCGATAAGTTTTTGTTTTAAGAACCAAAAGAACATCAATTTCGCTACTGTACTAACAGTGTTCTTAGCTTAGCGGTCTGAGGCGCTACACGGAGAAACGACGTGTCGTGAGTTCAAATCCGACTGAAACATTTGACTTTTTGTGAATTATCAGCAGTCTTCCTAATATTACTGAGACTACCCGACTCATAATGTCTAAATTAACTAGAGCAACAGCAAATAAGCAACAATCTCCCTCACGTTCCGAATCGGACCTACAAAAACTATACGACGACGAAGGACACCCGACCAATCCTGTTACAAACATTAACCAAAGATGTAAGCGGCGTTGTCCTCCAACGACGGATGCGAATGATGGTTTAGAGGAGTTTAAGAAGGAAATCAAGACTATGTTGCACAGTATGATATGCTCACAGAGCACTCGCTTGGACCAGTTAGAAAACCTTATCCTTGAAGTTAAACAAATAAATAGTAACATAGAAGGAACAAATATCGAAATAGAAAAATCCATGACATCTATTTCTGATCAGTTAACCTCACTTGAGTTGAAAATAACGGGTCTCGAAAAGGAACGAACCTCAATTATATCAAAGTTAGCTGAGCTTGACGAGAAGCTGGAGACTTTCGACCGTTCCATGGTGAAAACTTGTGTGGAACTACGTAACGTTCCAAAGAGGTCAAATGAAACTAAGGGGATGCTATACAATTCTGTGCTGGAGTTATCAATACACCTTGAGCTCAACATACAAGTGTCCGACATGCGCGATGTGCTACGTCTACCCTCAAAAAAAGAAAACCAAAATTCTACAATAACAGTTGAATTTACAAATACCCTCGTCAAAAGTAATTTTTTGTCAGCTGTCAAAGCATACAACAAACACCACTCTAACAACAAACTGAGCTCTGCTAGCCTGGGCATGGTACCGAATACCCCCGTATTTATAGCAGAACAACTGACTGCCACCTCCAAACGACTCTTCTACCTAGCTCGAAACTATGCTAAGGCGAACAAAGTCCAGTTTTGCTGGACATCTAACGGACGTATCATGCTGAAGAAAGATCCAGAAAGTCAATCTATCGTCATAAAAAGTGAACTACAGCTCAACCAACTGCATTCAAAAGATAATGCATGACTAACACTCCTGTCTTGCCCTAATTTTTGCCTAAATAATGCTTCTAACCCTAAATGTGTTTTACGTTTTTGTACTGTGTTTATTGATTTCATTGTAAAACTAATTCTCATTGTAAACATGACATTCTCTACACCATTCACGACACACAAATACAACGCTCACAAACATAACTTTCAAACACTCATTAAACATACACTACAAATATTCCCACATACTGCCATAATGCATCTGTGGCTAAATTCATATTATTTAATAATTTTCATAATACCTCACAGTTACCGCCTTATTCCTAACCCACACCCAAACACCTACATTAAAAATGTCTAACAATACTTATGATTTAATCAATAATGTTGATCACTTTTCTGTATCGGATACACACACATGTTCCCCGGAACAGACACAAAACTTTATTGAACAATCTACATATCAATTGAAAATCCTTTCACAAAATATTAGATCTATTAATGCTAATTTTGACGATCTGCAAACCCTATTACACCGTATTGATATTCACTGTGAACTCCTAGTACTGACTGAATGCTGGTTAAAATGCTCCAGTAACAACCACATTCCCATTCTACAAAATTACACTACGTACCAAACCACCAAACACTTAAATAAGAGCGACGGAGTGGTCGTCTATGTAAAATCCACTCTTGTATCTGCTTACGAAGAACTTGACTTTTACGGATCTGCCTCTGGTTTAATAATAAAATTAGACCCAGATGTAGCAATACTTTGCATATACCGATCACCCGCAAACGATAATATTAACACATTCCTCTCTGCACTCAATATAATACTTCAGTCGCTGAGTTCTACAAAACTGTAATCATAACAGGAGACATTAACATAGACATTAAACATAACTCATCAGATTCACTCATGATTATCCTACCACCTTGGCTTATCATGGATTCTTGCCTGCACATACGAAACCTACCAGAGGAAATAACTGCTTAGACCATCTTATAATTCGCTCCAAGTTTGAATCTTTGACACTTGTCTATGATTCAACTGTAACGGATCACTATTCTTCTCTGTTTTGCCTTAACAAAATTACTATTAAATCAAATGCCGCGAAGTATATAAATAAAATAAACTACGACGCTCTTGATACAGTTATGGCAGGTATAGACTTCTCACCCATTTTGTCTATGTTGGATCCAAATGATGCTGCAGATACCTTTATAAGGCTAACCAAAACAGCCATAGAAGACTGCACTACAACAATAAAAGTTTCTGCAAAGAAACAAACTCTAAAACCGTGGATAACGCCGGGCTTGCTGAGGTGTATACGTAATCGTGACTCTCTAAATAAAAAAGTAAAGCAATCGCCTGACAACATCATAATCAGTACTACCTATAAACGATACAGAAATTTTTGTACAGCTTTATTGAAAAAAGCAAAAAGACAATTCGATTCTCTAGAATTAAATAAGGCTATGAATAACCCTAAAAAACTTTGGGAAACTATTAAAAATATCACAAATACTACTAAAACCAAACACTCTTACACCCAGTTGTTATCAGCTTTATCATCTCCGATACAGTCTTGCAATGACGTAAACCAATTTTTTGCAAGTATAGGAAGGAATCTTGCAGATAATATAAACAACAAACAATCATTCACCCGCATTTCACTCCCCCACACATCTAACTTCAAAAAATCACTAGTGTTGGAAAAGACAGATCCTAACGAAATTGTTTCAACCATAAATATGCTTCGAACAAATGCGGCTACCGGCTGGGATGGCTTATCTCCACCTTGTTCCTAAAACGTTACGCCGTATTCCTCGCACCTATACTATGCCACATTTTCAACCTTTGCTTTGACTTAGCCATTTTCCCTACTTCTTTCAAAAAGGCAGCCATTCATCCCATTCTCAAGGGCGGCGATGGGTGCCTCGTAAATAACTACCGCCCCATAGCGGTACTTAGTACTTTATCAAAAATATTGGAACGTTTAATGAATAAAAGGCTCATTCACTATCTTGAGCATTATAATCTCTTATCACCACAACAATTTGGTTTTCGTAAAAACAAATCCACAAATGACGCAATACACCAATTGATTGATCACATTGTAAAGAATTTAGACAATAGTAAAAAGGTATTGACCATTTTCTTAGATCTCACAAAAGCCTTCGATACTGTACCCATTCCGACCCTTTTACTCAAACTTGAATGTATAGGTGTAAGGGGCCCACCGCTTAATTTATTCAAAAGTTACCTAACTGACCGCTCACAATTTGTGACTATGGACAGTTACAATAGCGACACAGTTACTATCGAATACGGCGTGCCGCAGGGAAGTATTTTAGGACCCACTCTCTTCCTCGTATTCATCAACGACCTCTGCAACCTAGATATACCAAATGCCCAAATAGTATCATATGCTGATGACACTGCAATAACTTTTGCCGCAGACTCATGGTTGGAACTACAGTCAATTGCACAAAGAGGTTTTAACTCCACACTAAGTTGGCTTCACACAAACTCCCTGACCCTGAATACCACTAAAACTAATTTTATTACCTTCTCAATTAACTCAAATTCGCAACCAAATCCCTCTATCTCCCTAGTAGCTCACTCGTGTGGTTTAATGTCGCACCAGGCCTGCCAGTGCCCTTCACTTACTCCAGTAAATCAAATAAAATATCTTGGAATTTTCATTGACCAACACTTAAATTTCAAATCACACATTAATATCCTATCCGGCCGCGTACGGAAACTTATTTACATTTTTAAAACACTGCGACATGTAGCACACGCTTCAGTTATCCGGAATGTATACTTCGCTCTTTGCCAGTCACTAGTCACCTATTGTATTTCCTGTTGGGGAGGAGCTGCAAAGACAGTGATGAAGCCTATAGAGATCGCTCACAGAGCCATACTTAAAGTTGCCACCTTCCGCCCTATCTTATTTCCAACGACAGAACTTTATAAATCCTGGAATGTTTTAAATGTACGACAACAGTACATTTTACATATAGTTTTACTCCAACATTCCAGAACACCATACAGACATATCTCCAAACGTCGAAAAGACATAATTTGCACAATTCCACCTCCACGTACCTCTTTCGTAAAACGATTCTCTTTATATCTTGCGCCATCCCTCTATAATAAAATTAATGCAAAATGCCCAATCTTTAAACTCTCATTCTACAATTGTAAAAAAACTGTACGGACACTCCTTTTGGAACTCAAATATGATGACACTGAATTATTCCTCACAAAGTAATCTCGTAAACACACACATATACACATGCACACCCACTTAACACATAAATGCACCTACACACACACACACGCACACACACGCTTACACACCTACACACTCAGGATATGTTTTGTATAAATAATAATTGTAATAAACTATTGTATATTTACTACACTTATGTCCAGATGCTGCTTCAAATTCTAGATTTTATATCAATTAAGCACACTTATATACTACTTCTATAATAATCCGCCAAACAGGGGATCGGCACTGTCTCTCCTTAACACAGGCTAAATTTTAGCCTATCTAGGAGAACAGTACTTCACCCGCCTTTATTGTATAATTGAACCTAAAAAATATATATAAATGCAACATTTGTAAACTATGCAATCCCATTATGAAATAAACTTATTATTATTATTATTATATCAAACACCCAAAACTCGTTTCAATGTATTGAAGGCCCTAAAAATATATAATAAGAATAACAAGCAGGATAAACAAAATTCTAAAACACTACAAGTTCCAGGTGAGAAACAACCGGTTTACATTTCAGAATCTTTAACTCCATCCGCTCGTAGATTTCACTATCTAGCTAGAGAAATGCAAAAAAGTCATGGTTTCAAATATTGTTGGATATCTGGAGGACGTGTCTTTTTGAAGAAAAATGACGGAACAGCTACAATCTTAATAAAATCGGAAGAACAAATCAAAGGCATTACTGCCGAACTCATTAAAGCACAGGCTACTGTTAACATAAACACTGATGATTGACTAGCAGATGTTTTTGTATCAATTGCCGGTTTATTGTTATTTTTTTGGTTATCATTAGTTTTTAATTATATTTACATGCATGAATACTACTCCGAAATTATGAATTACCTATTTTATAAAATATTTATTGCTGATGGTTATAACATAATTATATTTCAAAATTTTAATTGTCTACATACAAACACACTACACTACACTTTACACACTTCTATGATGGTCCCTCATATATTGTTTGCTCTCTTCCCGTATTGTCTTCGCTATAAAGCTGCCATACATGCAAAGTTACAAACTAATCATCAACAGTATGGATGACATTAGAAAATTGTCCTCTGACATTGATAATACTATCAATGTTGGAACTGCTTGTAGCGTGGATATTCCGGAGAATTGTAGACCGCAATTCGTAACTAATAATACCTTCTGCATACTTACACAAAATATTAGAAGTCTAAATCATAATTTTAATGAATTACAAGTTTTACTGCACAGATTAGATATTGGATTTGATTTTATTGTTTTGACGGAATGTTGGCTGACAGTCACTACACCAATACCGAATATTGATTCATATCAGGCTTTCTCAACAGCTACTAAGTTAAACCAAAATGACGGCATAGTTATTTATATTAAAGACGGACTAAACACATTAGTTGTAGAAAAAACACAGCCTGATGACGAATTTAACCTGGTGGTCACTACAAATAGAAATTAACTTGCGATTATAGCTATATATAGACCGCCTGCGTTTAGAAACATTGATAATTTTCTAACCACCCTGGACAACATTTTACATAGTTATAAGCACTACAAAACCATAATACTACTGGGTGACATTAACATCAATATACTGGACAATACTGGACACAACTCAACCAAATATATGGACCTTCTCGCGTTGCACGGCCTGCTTGCTACTCATGCACTTCCGACCCGGAATAATGATTGCCTAGACCACTGCTTCGCTAAAACCAACTGTCCTAACAGAACCATTGTCTGCCATTCCACTATTACTGATCATTCTTGTGTTATGATCTCGTTAAGTAAAACAAAAACACCTAAAAACGTAAAAGGTAAAACCTACACAAAAGTCGACTACGCTGCTGTAATTAGTGATTTGAAGCTGTTGGACTGGCGGGTTGTGTTGGACTCTGAAGATCCCGAGGTAGCAACGAATTCATTTCTGTCGACTATTAATAAACACATAAACAAACATAGTCGCACATGCAAAATCTCCCATAGAAAGCATACACTTAAGCCGTGGATTACGCCCAGGCTCTGTCGCTGTATGTACAATAGAGACCGCTTACACCATAAATTGAAAAAGGACCCTGATAACTTGACGCTTAAAATTACTTACACACGGTATCGTAATAAATATAACAATATACTAAAGAATATAAAAAAGGACTACTTTTCCGCACAGATAGATACTCACAAAAACAATTTAAAAAAACAATGGGCTATTTTAAAAGATATGTGCAGCCTCAGTAAATCTTCTGTATCCACTGATCAGTTACTGAGCATTAAAGCTAATCCAAAAGATTCTATTGATGACGTAAACAAGTATTTTGCAAACGTGGGAAGTCAATTAGCTGATAGTATACTAACCAGAATACACAAAACAGAACTTGATCTGGCAATGAGTGTAGGTTCAGCACATACGACGCCCAATTCGTTTGTAATATTACCTACGGATGAGGATGAAGTCAAGCAAACCATTTTAAATTTAAAGTCTTCTAACTCGAGTGGATGGGACGGAATAACGTCAACTCTCTTGAAGTGGGGAGTGGAGTTTCTCTCCGCCCCTATAACTGTGATCTGTAATCTGTGTATAGCTAAGGGTAGATTTCCATCTGCGCTCAAAAGAGCCGTTATAATTCCCATACACAAGTCTGGGGACAGCGACTGTGTCTCGAACTATAGGCCGATCTCACTATTACCCTCATTGTCAAAAGTCATCGAACGTATTATAAATTCAAGATTAAAAAAATACTTGGAAACTAAAAACCTTCTATCAGATAATCAATTTGGTTTTAGAGAAGACAAATCGACTGTTCAAGCAGTAGATAAGCTCACATCCTTTATTGCTGAAGGAATAGATAGGGGGGACAAAACAATTGGAGTGTTTCTAGATCTGGCCAAGGCGTTCGACACAGTATCTGTTCCCATACTGCTTAAAAAGATGGAAAATATTGGCATTAGAGGCATCCCCTTGTCATTGATTGCGGACTATTTGACTAACAGGGCGCAGTGTGTCAGAGTCAACGACTACCTGAGTTGTTATGAGAGGGTGCAGTTTGGGGTACCGCAGGGCAGTATTTTGGGACCCACGTTGTTCTTAATATACGTAAACGATTTGTGCAACCTCAAACTGATACAAGGACAAATCGTCACGTTTGCGGACGATACGGCATTAATATTTAGTGGGAGAACGTGGGCTGAAGTGACTCAACTAACCAACGATGGATGCTCCTTGGTTATGAAATGGCTAGATCTGAACCTACTTACGTTAAATATTAAAAAATCACAATATATTACATTCAGCATTAGAAACAACACACAACCACCCACAAATTCTGTAAACATTAATATACACACTTGTAACACCTTGCCATGTTGCTGCTGCGCCTTGTCCAGGGTTTCCGCAGTTAAGTACTTGGGTGTGAATATTGATAAAAATCTTAACTGGAAGGAACATATTGTCACCTTAACAGCAAGGGTTAGAAAATTAGTATACATTTATAAACATATCCGAAACATTTGCCCATCGAAACTCCTGCGATCGGTCTATTTTGCCCTATGTCAATCTATCTTGACCTATTGCATCACAGTGTGGGGAGGGACAGCTAAGACTGCCATGCTAATTTTGGAGAGAGCGCAACGCTTAGTTTTGAAGGTTATAAATTTTAGACGATATCGATATCCTACTCAGGCCCTTTATAAAGATATGTCAGTGCTTACTGTTAGGCAATTGTTTATTAAAAATCTAATTTTGTTGCAACATAAAAAACCCCCCAGTTTCATCCATAGGCGTAGAAAGGATTTGGTTTACTCAGTTCCAAAATGTAGAACATCGTTTGCTCAAAGGTTCTCTAAATATCTTGGTCCAACTCTGTACAATAAATTATCTAAAAAAATAACTTTACGTGATTTGACTATTCGTCTGTGTAAAAATGCAATGGATAAATATTTTATCACTCTAAATTACTGACACTGAGCGGCTTTTGGAGACCCTATCATAGTATTTATCACACATATTTTTTTTTTTTTTCTTTCAATACATTTTATGAACTTTTAACAGTTACACTATCCAAATACACATTTATTTATATAAAGCGACCATTGTACCATTATTATCTTTTCTTTTAATTTTTAATTTTCTTCATCAAAATTTACTTGAAAAATTTTGTCTGTAATTCTTGCATATACTAAAAGAAATTTTGATCTACCTGCATTAAAATTAACATTAATATTTGAATCACATTGTAACTCGCAAATAGGTGAATAATGTTATTTGTTGAGTAAGTGATTATTTATGTACCTAAGTGGAAATGTATACAAGTGTTGTGATTGTGAGAGTGGAGGAAGACTGTCCTACCGTGACACAGTTTAAACTAGTACGGAGGACAGTGCGAATCATACTCGGGCAACCAAACATACCCGCCTTTGTTATTTTAATGTGCACGAACAATGTAACTATGTAAGTTTGGTTGTATTAATGATATTTTATTTTTATTTGCAATAAATTATTATTATATCTTGTGCTGCACGACAATCAGTTCGGGTTTCGGCCAGGACTTTCGATAGAGAGGGCAGGGGGGATGACCTCCCCTGCCCTGTTCAATTTGTATATGAATGCCCTGATTGAGGCGCTAAGCAGTCAACATTTCGGTTGTCATATTGCCGGTGTATGTGTCAATAATAAGCTTTAAAGGACAATGCTGATATTGAAAACAGAACGGAACGGAGGGCTCTTTCCGTGCGTGCGAATATGATAGCTCGCAGGTTTGCACGTTGTACTGCAGAAGTAAAGGAGACTCTCTTTAGAACATACTGTACCACCTTCTACACTTGCAGCCTGTGGGCGAAGTATGTAGCCTTTCGTGTCCAATATAATAACGCGTTCAGAAAACTGATGGGGTTGCCTTGGTGTTGTAGTGCGTCAGGGATGTTTGTGGATTGATTTTACGCCATAATGCGCAAGCGCGCAACATCAATGGTGGCCCGAGTTATGGACAATCCTAACAGGGTTCTGAAAATGTTTGTTGATAGAGTGGACTGTCCGTATATAGTTCTCTGCTGTCAGTTACATGTGTCACCGTATCGTCACAAAGTACATAAGCGGCGGCGCGCCGATTCTGTGGTATCGTGTTGTTTACTACAGGTCTAGCGCCTAACTGTTTCAGTTCCTGAGGTATGGGAGCGGTACGGGAGGGGTGACAAGTGACGTGGCATGACGTGTCCTAACTGTCTCGCTATACACGTGATACATTTTAATGCAGATATATCTTACGATATGCTTATGATATTTACGAGCGTGTACCTAAGTCAAATTGATTAATATATCGGCGTGTGAAAATAAAAACAAAAAAACCGGACAAGTGCGAGTCGGACTCGCCTACCAAGAGTACAAATTTGTAGGTAAATATTATAAATAGTTAGTTCTGGAATCGAGTCTCGCAGTTTTCTCCAAGCTTATTGATAAGTAATAAAAAAAAAAGTAAATAAATAAATAACGTGTGGCTATATAATAATATTTTTTTAATATTATTATTTCCAACAGAAATAATAATATCCTAAATTAGATTAATCTGAATCCATATCGCCGTCTTTACCCGAATCACTATATGTATGGCTCGAATCTCTTTCATTATCTGATTCCCCATCTCGTAAATTTATAATAAATTGAAACATGATCTCGTCACTAAGATCGCCCTGTAGCCTTGTCAACTGTTTTATGTATGTTAATGTTATCTTTAAACTCAGCAGAATAGGGATCTATTTTTTTTTGTTTTAAAATATCCGTACACTTTATAAACAACTTCTTTAGTTTGAGACCTTATTGGAGGACTCATCTTTGGTTACGAATACCGTGTGCGTTTTACTTGAAGCGACCTGTCCAATTAACACGTGTTGACGACAGCGAGCCTGACGCCCAACTGAAGTTACGTGTCGCTTGACGTTTCGTAAACACACCCCTCCCGTACCGCTCCCATACCTCAGGAACTGACACAGTTAGGCGCTAGACCTGTAATTCTTAGTTTTAATGCTCATTGTTACTAACCCTATAAGAGTCTTAGATCGAAATAAAGTTTTTGAATTTAAATTATACCTCGATAATAAAAATAGTATCATTTTTATTGGTGGCTAAGTTTTAAAGATATGTGCAAAACTAGATTTTCGCGAAAACTTGAAAGTACCATAATTTATCTTAAAATTTAACTTTTTAATTTTTTGGAATTTTTCCTTTGGTTGCGCTGTAAGACCTTACTTTTTGCCAAATTTCGTGATTCTAGGTCGACGAGAACTACCATATAGGTTTTCGACCCAAAACCTATAGGGTACTTCCGGTTGACCTAGAATTGTAAATTTTGGTTAAAAGCATGGTCTTACAGCACAAGTAAAGGGAAAATCCCGAAAAATAAAAATAGTTGAAAATTAAGGTAAATTTTGGTACTTAAAAGTTTTCGCGAAAGTCTAAATTTGCTTATATCTTTTTATCGTGTTGACTCAGGACCTTGATTTTTATACACCTAATAGAGACTATAGACCTCAGTATCTGGTATAAATTTCAACTTACTAGGTCTACCCGTTCCTGAGAAAATCAGTGGTGACACACGGACAGACAGACAGACGGACAGACGCACAAGAAAGTGATCTTATAAGGGTTCCTTTTTTACCTTTTGAGGTTCGGAACCCTAAAAACTAAATCAAAATTGGTCCATCCGTTTAGGCGCTATGGTGCCACAGACAAACACATAGATACACAGACACACAGGTACACAGATACTCAGCAACACACGTCAAACTTATAACACACCTCTTTTTGTGTCGGGGGTTAAAAATAGTTGATAAGTGATACACAAACACACTGTGATACTTTGGATATGGAATTTAATAGTACATAATTTCAATTTATTATTAAATGGATTGAGTGTGTGGGTGTGAGTGTGTGTGTGTTACTATGTGTATGGTGTATGTATAAGAGTATATGTAGGTGTGAGCGGGCGTGAGTGTAATAATGTGGTGAGTGTGTGGGTGTGAATATACGTGAGTGCATGTGTGCATAGGTGAGCTATGTAGAGTGTATCTTCGTTAACTGGGCTCTTGATTTTAATCTTAGTGTGATATGTATAGTAGATGTTCCGTCTCCTCATAGCTTAATTTCTGCAAATATAGGCATACTTTGATTTGCATTGTTTTCTAGTCAAGGGGTATAAGTGTAATTTTTTATTAAAATTATTATAAAGGTATGGGCCCAGAAAACTTACAAATCATATAAGTTTTTAAGCTGACATGGTCACAATCATTAGAATTAATATTTGTTTCGGGATATTTCAACTCTCTCAACCAAAAACAAAATATACATGGTAAATATCCCGAAACAAATATTAATTCTTACAAATCATTACCAAAATTTGTTTTAAATGTGTTTAAATTGTCACATAAGTGATGTTTACGGCCTCTCTGTAATAACATTGGGTTGTAGTGCTGTTTGTTGTGTTCTTGTAGGATAATTTTAAGTATATGTAACTGTCTTACTGTCAAAACCTCGCACAACTGGAACAGTGCAACAGTAGGGTAACGCAATGGTTGAAACGTGCTTACCTTCTATTTATTGGAACTTTAGCCACAACGGACATCTTATTGCATCAAAGGGCTCACTGTTTGGCGTATTGAGCCATAGCCCGGCCTTCACACCCCTTGCTGCCTACTTTCTTACCCGATTGCCTGTTCTATCCGTCCTACTGCCTACTCCACTGCCTACCTGCCCGATTACCTACTTATCTGGCTACCACCCGTCTGCTAGACCGTCGTGGTGCCTGCTCACCTGTCTCTCTCGAGCGGTATCGGAAATACACCAAATAAAGAATACGTTGCCATAGCCCAAGCCCAGGTAGTAGCTGGACAACAATTAGAAAACAAAATGAATTATTTTGGGATAATACTTATCATCATCGCGGTAATATTGGGCATTTTGTTATGTTACGCAATTAAGAGAGGTTGCATAGGCCAATTGAGAAATTGTTTGAAAAAGGAAGTAATTACACTGACGGGGACAACGGTAGTGCCTGCACATATGGCCAATCCGGCAACCGCAGGAACTGCAGCAAGTTACGTGTAAACAGTGTCCACAAAAAGTGAATTGTGCAAGAATCATCAGATTAATGTAGTGTGTTATTCAGAGAGCTCGTTCGCTGACGTAGCAAGCGAACAATGTATTTGTTATAGTGAACAACAGTAACGGTACATCCGTTACAGTTATAGCTGTGGTTTTGTATTATGATTGTATTTTATCAAGGGATGGCGAATTTTTTTTTAACTGGCGCTGTCATAGCGGAAGCTAGCCGGCCTTTGTGGTGTTATTGATTATTACGGAGTGGACGTTATGACAGCTACCCTTAAACTCATGTGACTTAGTACTAAGTAGGTATATGTTATGTAAAGACGGCTCCGAAACACTCGAGAGACCGCACGTTGTAGATAAGATAGCGTGTAAGCAATATTTTCGCCATATTGTATTGTGTAGTGCTGTACGCACCATTGTAAACCTAATGTATATCAAAATTTAAAATATGTTAAAAATTTTGGAGAAAGGGGGGTGTGATGTAGCGACCCCAGCGATGCGATTTGCTGAATTGCATATTTTGTTATTTGAAGGAACGCCAGCGCCGGGCTCGCCAGTCGCTTACATATCTTCACCTTGCCACGTCATATTTTACGGTACGAATTGTAACTAAGTATTGTGAACCAAATTAAACAGTTTTCATATTCAGTATAAACCAAGTTGCGTATAATTTATCTGGACCCTAAACATAACACGCACAACACTATTATTACCTAATAGCTATTACACTGTCATATTAATCACGGTTACACCACGCTAGAGCGGTTTTTATCCAAGAAAAGGTCACCCTGTCTCTTCAAGAAGCCGTTATAGCGACTAAAGGATTATGTCAAGGGGCTATGAAGATAAGAGGGTCACTATAGATGCTACCACAAGCCGTACCTATGGGCTTATAGAGGGCCCATGAATCTGTTATCCAGAAGATATTGCATATGAGACACATTATTTGTCATTTTTTGGCGCAGTGGTTGAGCGATTGACTGCTGCGCTGCGTGTCGCGGGTTCGATTCCCGCACGGAACAAATATTTGTATGACATACAGATAGTTGTTCCGGCTCTGGGTGTTTGTGTATGTGAGTTGATATGAGTTGAGTTGTTTGTAAACGCACCCACGATACAGGGAGAAATTCCTAGTGTGGAGCAAGGTTTTAAAAAAAAAAGAAAATAAAGATACTGTCCTCTGATTTCTAAACTAAGTATTTTGAGTTAATAACTAGCGGATACCCGGCGTGTGCTACTACGCTAAAAATGAAATACATTTTGTTTAATTGTTGGAAAAAAATAAAACACATACAACACACACATACTACACCTTCGACCACATCATCACTTACCATCAGGTGAGATAGTGTAAAGCGCAAGCCTACCTAAAAAAATAAAATGTTTTTGTCCGAAACCATCTTCGCATTATTGCCTTTCTAATGAAACCACATTGATTGGATGGTTTCAAAGTCTATAACGGCCGTAGGTAGAATCAATTTTTATTTTTATATATTAGGATAAATTGTGTTTGGTAAAATCCGGTTTTGTCTGCATTGCTGTATCAGATTTTAAACGGGACTCATACATAACTGACGAAATATAAGTGTTCTATAGGTGCGTCGACAGGTCCACCAATAAGCATAAAAAGAGTTGTAAGGCAAGGGGACCCTCTGTCACCGAGAATTTTTATAGCGGTGCTAGAGATGGCCATCAGCAAAGTCAATTGGAACAGAACAGGCCTAAACATTAACCTAAAATTTAAATAAAAACCATTTTTTTTTTAATTCTTTTAAATTTGTTTATAGTTGCAACTCTGGCTAACCCTTCGGGAAATACAGGCGTAATGTTATGTGACGTTATTTTAAATAAGGAATGGAAAGGATTTATAATAAAACGATTAAATCAACGAAAGGATTTCCAACCTCACTCTTTGGAAACTACACCTGCCTTTTCGAAAACATTTTATACCGAGATTCCACTGCAAAAATCTGCAGGTAATTTTTTTGTACACGCTTCTGTACATTAACTATTGACTGGGATTGGTTGAGAGAGCGAAACACATTTTTTTCTTGCTTGCTGTATCTTGAAGATTAGATATTGTTGAGAGCTGTTGCGGAGTGCCAACTGTTTCTACTTAATCCAATCTAGTAGATGTCGCGTCAACCCCGCAAGAGAGTGAGGCGAGCGGTCATGGAGCTATGTCCTCTATGGCCGCGGCAGCGATACCAGTGCTCGCGATTACGCACCCGTCACCGTCGCACAGTGGTCTAATAAATTTAGCTTCTTGTGAGCGCTAGTTAAACGCCTACCCTTATGTGTATAGCAACTCGCGCTCACTACACTATGTGTGACTGCTTTGTGATTTGTAGGCGCACCGCGACATGTGTTCTGAACACGATGCTGCTTTTTCACGGCACCCTGGCAGTCTTACCCCACCAGGTGAGACTCTTAGTGAACCAAAAGGTGACCAGTGTCAGACTTGCCGATTTAGACAAACCTACAGATGAAATGAGTGGATCCCATCTGCCTCTATTCCAGAACTAACCGGTCGCTACACAGACTACAGAGCCGTGGTGTGTGTGTGAGCGGTACTGTGTGTTGTGTGACAGTTGTGACACCACTCAGTGTTAACACCGAATAGCAAGCCTGCACTGCATTATTCGGTGTTAACACTGCACATGCATGTGGTACGGCGTATGCCACATTAACAAACTCGTAGCTAACCACCCTATATTTTTGCAGCCAGGTTGTGCAGGTAAACTAGCAACCCACAGCTTGTATCTTTCAAAATGACGTTGGATTAAAAAGCTTTTATTTTTTGGGTTAATATCTTAAATACATTAAAATTGATTTAATTAAGGTTATTGCAGGTAGATATTTTCAGGAGCAATCTATTCTACTATCGAGTAACATTCATGAAAATTAAGTTTAATTAAAAACCCTGATGGTTAAAATTTCCTTTATGGGCCGCTGATTTATGGCACGGGGGGAACGGGGGAGGGTGGGGGGAGGTTTTTTTTCTCCCCCTTACCATCCCCACCACTCGGAGCCCCATGGTTATGGAGATATCCATGGTTAAAGTTTTTAGGTTAGAATCAAAATTTCTATCAAAGTCCATCGATTTTTGGGGCGGGAAGTGGGGGTAGTGGGGCTACCCCACTGTACCATCCCAACCCCGCGAAACCCCATTGTTAAGGAGATATTCATAGTTAAAGTTTTTACAATTACTATTTAACAACAATGTCGACGGAGCCCCGCTGCGGGGCTCCTATTTCTGTCTGAAGGGTCTAAAGTAACCTAACACGAAGACCTAACCTGTCCGTGTCGGGGTGTCCTAAGCTCCCGAGCTCGCTTCACTCGCTCCTGGACCAATTCTCATATTTTTACCTCACGAAAAACATACAAAAAAACATAAAATTTCCGAGTCTTGAAAATGTGTAAAAAGCTTTCTATTTATGAGTACAACCTATAGAAAAAAAATGAACTTCCAAATCAACGGCCCATAATGGAAATTTTATCCACCCTGATTCCCGTAGATTTCTGCATTCGGCTCTCAGGGTGTTTGGTAAGTTATGGGTAACATAAATTATTTTTTATACATGTGGAAAGTAATGGCTTAATTTCCCTGTCATTATACTCGTACCTCACTACATTCAACCAAATTCAGTGTAATCCTTTTTTTATTCATTGCTAACACCTATGTGATACAAAAAATGCCGGTTTCATTGCTCATGACCGATATTATTAACCCCCGACACAAAAAGAGGGGTGTTATAAGTTTGACGTGTGTTGCTGTGTATCTGTGTGTTTGTGTATCTGTGTGTCTGTCTGTGGCACCATAGCGCCTAAACGGATGAACCGATTTTGATTTAATTTTCTTTGTTTGAAAGGTGATTTTATCTAGATTGTTTATTTATTTATTTATTATTTATTAAAACTTTATGCATAAGTACAAAGGCGGACTTAATGCCTTAGGCATTTTCTACCAGTCGACCTTAGGGTGGTGCAGAGAGAAAACAAGGCAGGTGCAACTAAATTATAGGATGAATAGAGAAAAGAGTATATAATTATAAAAGAAAAAAAATAAAAATAAAGAATAAATATATACTTAGATACATACATACATACATATAAACAATGTTATAGAGAATCCGAAGCGAACAAATCAATTTTGTGATGATTCTGCAAACTTCTTGCGAATGTGCTCACGTGCCTTCAATTTGAAAGAAAGCCGACTGGTTGCCATCCTGATGTTCTGAGGGAGCGCATTCCAAAGGGAGATTGCCTGGACAAAGAAGGACGAGTGGATAAACCCAGAGCGGTGAGAGGGACATTGTAGAAGACGATTATTGCTGGAGCGAAGATTCTTACTGTGAGCAGAGCAAAGGAATTGCACGTGAGAAGACAGATAAGAAGGAGAAGTAGGATTATCAATAAAAGAAAACAGGGTAGTCAAGGCCCTCAGCGCTCTACGCTGACGAATGGGCAACCATTTTAAAAGGGATCGGTATGGAGATACATGATCGTACTTCCGGAGGTTGAAGACAAATCGAATGCAGTTATTTAGAAGGCGGTCAAGTTTATTGAGTAGATCTGCATTCAGGTCATAGTAGCACACATCTCCATAGTCAATTATTGGAAAGATTAGGGACTGTACAAGCATGGCCTTTATGTGAGCTGGGAGAAGATTGTTTAATCGATACAGCGAACGTAACGTTCCGGTGACCTTTCGGCTGGCACTCGTTACCTGTTTGCGCCAGTCAAGGCAAGTGTCGACAAACAAACCAAGATCCTTAACCTCAGAGCTAAACGGAATTGGTACGTTGTCGAAGATTATGGGTGGAACAGTTAAGCCATCAAGCTTTCTCAAGCTATAGGGACTTCCAAGTATTCTTCAAGTTCTTAGCTATATTTGAATAAAATCGGTTCAGCCGTTCTAAAGTTATGGGCGTTTTGCTGTTTGAATCGGGGTGGTTTCGTAAGATATCGTGTCATAATTACGTGTTCAATAGATTGCCGATCGAAGCGTATCTATTATGTATGTACTAGATAAATTATGTAGCACTAGCTGTTACCACAGCTTCGCCCGCGTTAATATAGATTTTGTCAATCAATTGTGGTTGTCGACAAACAGGGTGAGAAATATCCAATGTTGCAGTTTTAGTTTTAATCGAAATCGGTCCGCGACTCCTTTGATTGTTTTGTGCTATTCTTCATAGTGATGATTTAGCCATTCACGCCCACATGGAAAACTCAGCCTGTATATATACAGGAAGCTATAATGTAAAACCGATTGACTTATTTCATTGAAAACGTTGGTCAATACAGGTAAAGCTTACAAAGGAAACAAATAAACAGAGTCACAGGTTCTGCTATGCTGCGAATCGAAGATACCACTCTTATCATAATTTTTATCTTCAGTTAATTGACATTCCTTAATTACGCCATTAATCATGGGTACAACATTTTAGGACGCTGCTATATACTATGTTGTATGTCCACTCACTTGGTGCTAATACATACACATTCTGGCCCTTGAACATACGCGAACATCAGCAGCTACATGTAGCTGGCCGTAGGTAAAGCATGGCTTTGCCAAGTACGCCCCTGAGCTTTGTTAATAGTAATAGAAAAACTAAGTTTGACTGGAAACTGGAGTCTTTTGAATTGAACTGATAGATTAGTGGGGATTATTTGGATTCGACGTATAAACACGGTTTCCCCTTTTCTCATACCTGTTAATATATTGGCACCTATTATAGTTTTGCTCTTATTGTGTAATACGAAGCCTCATCTCATTACATAATCTAAATAAATATGCAGATCTCAATCATTTGTTATCAAAAATATGCCTGCAAAGTTTCAAACAAATCGGAAGCCGCAATTAAAAGTTAATAAAAAGAGCAGCTTTTCCATTTCATCATCATCATCATATCAGCCGAAAGAGGTCCACTTCTGACATAGGCCTTCCCCAAGCGTCGCCACATTGACCCATTTCCCATTTACCCCTCAAAATTCGAATTTACAAAAATCCTTTCTTAACATGTCCTTTCCCGGGTATTAAACTATCTCCTTATCAAATTTCATCTAAATCGGTTTATAATAAGGAAAAGTTGCAAGATAAGAAGTTACATACAAAATTAAACCTCTCCCCATTTCTCCCCCTTCGTGTTTTATGCAAAAAGAAGTAGGTTATGTCCTTCTCTTTTTTTCAAACTATCTTCATACCAAATTTCATCTAAATCAGTTCATAATAAGAAGGAGTTACATGATAAGAAGTTACATACAAAATTAATCCTACCCCCTTTTCTCTCCCTTCGTGTTTTATGAAAAAAAGTAGTCTATGTCCTTTCCCGGGTCTCAAACTATCTCCATACCAACTTTCATCTAAATCGGTTCAGTGGTTTAAGCGTGAAAAGGTAACAGACAGACAGATAGACAGAGTTACTTTCACATTTATGATATTAGTATTAGTATGGATGAAATAAAAAAGTGTCGGGGTTTTTTTAAATTTTTAAATTTCACTTGTTTTTAACCGACTTCCCAAAAAGGAGGAGGTTCTATGTTCGACTTCAAGTTAGTTTTTTTTTGTTTGTTCATCATTTTCGTCAATTGTGGACCGATTTTGAAAATTCTTTTTTTGTTTAAAAAAGGAAATTCCGAAATTGGTCCCATTTTAATTTTGTGAAGATCTGATGAAGAACTTCGGAGATATACAACAGAACTCTTCAATAAATAACGGCAAATCTCTCGGGATTGCTGCAATCGCATGTCTTTTTGTTGTTTAAACAACATAACATAACATCACGCCAGTTCGCTCTTAAGGGGTAAGTAGATCTCTCATTTCACGGTTATGTTCAAGTTTCATGAAATCTATTCTGTCGAAATAGTTCCCTTACTAACTTGCCTATTAGGTACGTACAACGTTTCATGTACCTTATTGTAACAATGTCTGTAATGTTTATTGTGGTGTGAAAAAATAAATAAATAAATAAAATTAAAAAAAAACTAAAAAGTGAAAAATAAAAATAAAAAAACTTTTTGCAAAAAAATACTAGCGACTTCCAAATACAAAACTACAAAGTGAAAAATAACAAAAAAATTTGAAGTCGGTGTCCAAAACGCAAAAAAATGGTACCTACGAAAGACACCGACTTCAAAAAATTAAGTTATTATATACAAGCTTTTATCAAGTTTTACCTGTCCCGATATCTGTGTATACGTAATCAAAACTTGCTAGTTAAATTTTCCACAATACCCGGTGTTCGATTGAGCTGCAATGTTGCACACGTTATTCCTCGTAACAACGTTTTTTTTATATAAAAACTTATTTAACAAAGAATACAATGAATATGGTATGCCTTAACCACTCGACTACGCCGTTTCACCTCACTAAATCTATTCACCCTTCCACAGCTTTTCATTCATAACCTATCAACAGCTCAACACACTTATCCCACTGGTATTGATTCAAACACAGCCCAGCTGAGATCCAGACGCAGACAGCCGTTTGACCCACTTACTGTACGTTTCTGAACGAGGAACGACCTCCTATGACCTCTGCAGGATCGCGAGTACACGTGGTGGAACTATACAAGTTAAATGAAATAGTTCGATGGTGTATGCAGGTTCTAAGAAAGTTGAAAGTTTTGTTTTGTAAAAGAAAACCTGAAGACAGTTTGGTTTGGAGTTTTCTTTGTTTATATATTTTCCTGTTAAATAGGAAAACCAAAGTAATTATTGTTATAATATTTATTTTCAGTCTGAATTATCCTACTGCAGGGCAAACAACTCCGATTTATCTTTCTACTCTTCCCGGTTTTGGACAAGCAATTCTGCCTAATGTATAGGATCAGTTGATGTGATGACGCAAATGTGGAGGGAATAGAAAATATTTATTCGACACAGACACAACACAACAGCAAAAAACACGAATACATCTGGACAGATCAGTGGACATCTTTGGGCTAATATGACGATGATAATGATTAATTAACTAGCAGAAAAATATACCAAATACTAAAATTAATTATTAATAAAATTATACATTGCTAAAGCTACAATAGAATATTAATTGTATTAAATACTAGCGGTCGCCTCGCGGTTTCACCCGCGTATTGCCCGTTCCTGTGGGAATACAGGGATAAAAAGTATGTCACCCGGGGATAGTTTAGCTTCCCAATGGTGAAAGAATTTTTGAAATCGGTCCAGTAGTTTTTAAGTTTATTCGTTACATACAAAAATACAAATCTTTCCTCTTTATAATATTAGTATAGATTCATTCTAGTACTAACTGTACTGAGTAAGGAGTTTGTATCTGAGTTGCAGCAGAGAACCAAGTGGCGTTCCTGCAAAGATGCATTGAAGCTGGACTCCTTGGTAGAGATAAAGAAGGAAAACCTACTCGCTTTTAAGTCGAAGTTAGGTAGAATTGTCGCCGTCCATCCAGGATCAGATGGCATAGTTCGTGTGGCTGACGTCAGGACTACTGCTGGAGTCATAAGGAGAGCCTTCAACAGAATTTGCTCATTACCCGTTTCTGCTGATTCTTGTTGAATGAGAATCTTTCAACGTCCGGGGGTATGTTTGAACGCCTGATCTATACGTCTGAGCAGCTAGCTGCGACTCCGCGTCCGTTCATAGTTTTTAAGTTTTTTGAATGTAATACCCAGTAGCTTTTGTGTCATTGTTCCCAATACACTGCTATTCAAAGTAATCCATATTTCTCCTGTTTTATTTTACCCCAAGTCCTGGTTGGTCCCGCACAAATTTAAATTAAATTTCATTTAAACAATACATTCAATGGTTTAGTACCTAACAAAATGCTAAACACTCTACTGCTGCTGCTTGCGCTTTTGCCGAGCATAAGGTCCTTTCGATTCTTCGGGTAAAATGTTATTGCGTATTTCCATCTGGAATTTCTTAGTGAACCCCTCGGTGATGGCAATAGGCTCACCCTCTATAACATGAGACTTAAACATAAATGGAGAAATGTAGGTGTACTGTAGGTGCAGCTCTGCCTACCCTTCGGGGAATACAGGCGTCATATTATTATGTGATGCCACAGATAATATAATACTAGCATACAGATGCCTCATCCCATACAAATAAAACGTGCCGACGTAACTAGCGCTTTTCATCTGATTAAGTTGATTAATTTTATAAGTACTTTGATCGCGTTCGGTTCCGTTCCACGGCTATAGATGGTGTTAGCAGTGATTTGCAAGTAAAGGAGTTTTCTCGGTTCGTGACAATTTTTTTCTTTAAATACAGTGATGATTTGTTTTATAGTATTTTTATGGACGTTTTTACAGTTTCATTTTACCAAAATGTGTTACAAAACAAACTAAAAAAATTTGTGGCAAGCCTCAGATATATTAAAAAGCGCCATCTATTGGAGTAAATTTTCAATGATCCATTCAAATAATCTTTGAAATGTGAATTAAGAGCCCAATATGCCATAATTTTGTGCTTAGGAGAGTTGATTGAAAAAGAACATACAATTTTTATTATCAATTCTAGAAAATGTTAATTTTACACTCAATTCAATAACAAACCGATGCATATAGGGCTATCTAGTGACATTTATTTGAACCAAATTTTCTTTGTTAGCGCTGGGACCCCGTGGTGATGCTAAACAATTTAAGATTTTGTAATGAAGCCTAACTTTTCTTGGTATCATAAACGCAATCACAAACAACGCGTAAGAGCTCTTCAGTGTGACACAAAAGTGCTCTTAGGCGGGCTATTCATTCAGCTATTCATTGCTCGGTGACAATTGCTAAATACAACAGAGCAATAATGACTAGTGAGCAATGTGGAGCATTGCCTGTGTTTGGTGGACATCCTACCCATACGCACCAAACGTTTTGGAAAAACTAATTTTATGCGTACAGCAAAGGAGTGGAGTTTCCTCCCGGAGTCAGTATTTCCTGATAACTGAAGAAAAAAAAAATGTGTTTATTGGCATTAAAAACAAAATCACCTTAAAATTAAACAAAATAAATAATTAAAACTATGAATGCCAAAAGAGCCTCAGCTCAGCATAATGCCAAATGGTATACTCAGGGTATACCACCTGACGCTGATTTTCAGCTGCAGCCCACGAGTGCCATACGCTCAAAAACACCAACACACATTTCTAATATACTGAATTTTTTGTAAAAGGCCACCTAAAATAAAAGTTTTGCGGCTCTTAATTGAAACACAAGAAAAATAAAAGTTCTATGTGCCCATTAACAAAAGAGTATTTTAAGAAAATAAGTATTTTAACTACCCAGGTAGTACCCGAACCTAAAAAAAGACATCAACCTGAACCCAAAATAAATTTCACGGCTGACATTTACTGAAAATAATCTTTATTACATCAAAAAGCAATGAAAAGCTAACGAATCCTCGAATGAAAGGCCTCACCCAATAAAATAACGATAAATATGATTGAAACATCTATTAAAAGGTAGAATACTGCGGTTTTATTCCGTAGCCTCATTATCATTCACTCATTCGTTCTTCTGACATTTCATTCCCGTTCTATATCATTCTACCGCCATTTATCCGGTCGCCATCTTCATTTTTATTGGCTTTGAAACGATCGCTTTAGAGGCAATAATATTGTGTTATAGTGTTTTTAATTAAATTGTGGTATTGTTTATTAGTCGTTTTTACATTGCACCCGTGTTGAGAAACATCAATGATTATTATTTATGTCTCAAAATGGGGTCATTTTATGTAAACGTTGGACGCGCCGCACCCTGGGCAGTTAGCCCTGCTAACAAGTAAAATTTCAAAATTTTAAAAACCCCCGACACATTTTTGTGTCATCTATACTAATACTAATATTATAAATGCGAAAGTAACTCTGTCTGTCTGTCTGTCTGTTACCTTTTCACGCTTAAACCACTGAACCGATTTAAATGAAAGTTGGTATGGAGATAGTCTTTTTTTCGTAAAACACGAAGGGAGAGAAAAGGGGAGATAACTTGCCTCAAGTATATGCCTATGTGAATGCCAAAATGTGAATTCGTCGGGGTTAAACGTGAAAATGGGGGTACCCCAGGGCTCAATATTAGGTCCTTTCTTATTTTTAATATACATAAACGATTTACCCCGTTTATTGGAAAACAAACTAAACATGGTGTTATTTGCTGATGACACATCTTTAATTTTTAAAATAAATAGACGTACTTGTCAGGTTGACGACGTAAATAACGCGCTACGGCAGGTTCAGGATTGGTTCACTGCAAATAATTTAGTTTTAAATGGTAAAAAAACCAAGTGCGTAAAATTTTCCTTGCCGAATGTAAAAAGTACTGATTGTGACATTATCTTAAACAAGGAGAAGCTAGAATTCGTCGATAAAACGGTTTTCCTGGGGATCACGCTAGACTCAAAGTTACAATGGGGTCCTCATTTAATATCACTTGCAGGGCGGCTAAGTTCGGCAGCTTATGCTGTTAGAAAGATTCGTCAATTTAGTGATGTAGATACCGCGAGGCTGGTCTATTTTAGTTACTTTCATAGTATAATGTCTTACGGTATTTTACTATGGGGAAGGGCTGCAGACATTGAGTCAATTTTTATTCTGCAAAAACGAGCCATCAGAGCGATATACAATCTTCGCCGGCGCGATTCTCTAAGGGAACTGTTTAAGGGCATTAACATCATGACGGTTCCTTGTCAATATATTTATGAAAATATCATGTACGTGAGAAAGAATTTACATCTTTTTAGTAAAAACGGAGATAGACATAATTACATTACTAGAAATAGGGACCAATTAGTTCAACCAGGTTTCAGACTGGCTAAAGTAGCCTCTTCTTTCATGGGGTACTGTACAAAATGTTACAATAAAATTCCTCCCCACATTCTAGAACTGAATGAGACGAAATTTAAAACTTGTATAAAACGCACACTATGCAGGCAGGCATATTATAAGTTGGGGGATTACATCACTGATAAAAATGCTTGGCTCAATGCTAGTCTTGCTCCACAACCACTAGGGCGCAAAAACAAGTGATATGCAGAACATTATTGTTCTGTAGAATTGTTGGACCTGCTGAAGACTGTATGAATATATTTGTATTATATAGACTCAATTTCTTTTAGTATAGTATAACTGCGCAGCACGTGTGTGAGTACTATGTACCCAACTGTAAATCTACCATTTGCTGTACCTTGGTGTCGTTCGTTGACTTGTGTTTGCCCTGGCAGTTGAGTGTGTCATGCTCTCTCAAATGTCTCTCTGATGGTGGCGTGTGTGTTGGATCATTCGGTTGCCTTCATGATGGTTGAGCTGGGTGGTGCCGATTCATGCGTCATGTTCGTGAACGGGCGCCGTCAGTTGGGATTGGTCTTAACTTAACTGCTTCGGATGCTAGTGTTTTTCTAGTGCTTATTATGTAACTGCACAGTACATGTGTGAGTACTTTTAATACTTTGTACGTAGTATAGTATGTAGTGATTCTGGGTGCATTGTCCTCACACATATAAATTTATTAATGTATGTACTTATGTACCTAAATTTTGTAAAAAAAACATATATTTTTTTAAAAGAGTAAGTATGGAGTTTCTTGTGCGTTCTTCTCCATAACAAGCTACTTTCCGAATGCACGGTAGAATCAATTTTTATTCAATTTTAATGTATTCTAACGTTCAAAAGTGCCGCTTTGTGGCCTAGTTGAAATAAAATATCTTTGTCTTTGTCTTTGTCTTGTCTTTGCCAAACTTATTCACTAGCCCAAATCGTATAAACTACTGGAGCATTTCGGACAGTTGAATGAGGCGTCCATCGCTTAGTGTGGGGTGCGTAACAAAACTCATTAGTCGTAAGGGCTGAGATTTATATATTTTAATTTGCCTTTTATAAGCCACCAGGCTTTTTTTTTTCACAGGCTTAAGCCTCAAATGACTGTTCCAACTTTTAAATATCAGATAAGTTTAGATTTGTGTTTGAAAACAAATCGATAAGCCTTTCTATAAAATTTCTTCAGTTCGTGATTAATTATGATTATGTCTGTCTGAGATGACTGTCAAAACCCTAGCAAATTAATCAAAATCCAATGACAAAACGTCCCAGATTAAACAGAAACTTATGTCCACCCGTGAAATGAACCCATAAAGGATCACTTCGTTGTCTGTCGGTCTGTCCGTGTGACAATATCTCTTTCTCTGGAGCGCCTGAAGGTGTCAAGTTGAAATTAATATCAAAATGCTAAATTATAGAAAGATAAAGTTATGAATGGTATCACAGATAATAACTGAAACTCAATTTTGTTTATCAATCCCATACGTGTGGGGTATCTATGGATAGGTCTTCAAAAATGATATTGAGGTTTCTAATATAATTTGTTTCTAAACTGAATAGTTTGTGCGAGAGACACATTACCAAGTAAACTTCCACCAAAAATTGGTTTGAACGAGATCTAGTAAGTAGTTTTTTTTAATCTATACTAATATTATAAAGAGGTAAAGTTTGTGGGTTTGTGAGTTTGTGAGTTTGTGAGTTTGTGACGTTGTAAGGGGTAATCTCTGGATCTACTGAACCGATTTTGAAAATTCTTTCACCGGTAGAAAGCTACATTATTCCTGAGTGTCATAGGCTATAATAGATTAAAAAAAAAACTAGAGATCCTTATGAAAATTGCAATAATGTAACCCAAGGTAGGAGAATGTTGCCTATAAAATTCATTCTTTGGCGTGCGCTGAGAAAAACATTGATGATAGATGAAAATAGTAGGTAAGTAGGGTAGGCAGGGTAGGCAAAGTAGGCAGGGTAGGCATGGTAGGTAGAGTAGGCAGGCTAGGCTGGCTAGGCAGGGTAAGCAGGGTAGGCAGGGTAGGGATGGTAGGCGGGGTTGGCCGGGTAGGCAGGATAGGCATGGTTGGCAGGGTAGGCAGAGTAGGCAGAGTAGGCAGTGTAGGCAGAGTAGGCAGGGTTGGCAGGGTAGGCAGAGTAGGCAGGATAGGCAGGGTAGGCAGGATAGGCAGGGTAGGCAGGGTAGGCAGGATAGGTAGGGAAGGCAGGTTAGGCGCGGCAGGCAGGGTAGGCAGGGTAGGCAGGGAAGGCAGGGTAGGCAGGGTAGGCAGGGTAGGCAGGGTAGGCAGGGTAGGCAGGGTAGGCAGGGTAGGCAGGGTAGGCAGGGTAGGCAGGGTAGGCAGGGCAGGCAGGGTAGACAGGGTAGGCAGGGTAGGCAGAGTAGGCAGGGTAGGCAAGGTAGGCAGGGTAGGCAGGGTAGGCAGGATAGGCAGGGTAGGCAGGGTAGGCAGGATAGGCAGGGAAGGCAGGTTAGGCGCGGCAGGCAGGGTAGGCAGGGTAGGCAGGGATGGTAGGCGGGGTTGGCCGGGTAGGCAGGATAGGCATGGTTGGCAGGGTAGGCAGAGTAGGCATAGTAGGCAGTGTAGGCAGAGTAGGCAGGGTTGGCAGGGTAGGCAGAGTAGGCAGGATAGGCAGGATAGGCAGGGTAGGCAGGATAGGCAGGGTAGGCAGGGTAGGCAGGGTAGGCAGGGTAGGCAGGGTAGGCAGGGCAGGCAGGGTAGGCAGAGTAGGCAGGGTAGGCAAGGTAGGCAGGGTAGGCAGGGTAGGCAGGATAGGCAGAGAAGGCAGGGTAGGCAGAGTTAGCAGGATAGGCAGGGTTGGCAGGGCAGGCAGGGTAGGCAGGGTTGGCAGGGCAGGCAGGGTAGGCAGGCTAGGCAGGGTAGGCATGGCAGTCAGGGTTAGCAGGGTAGGCAGGGTTGGCAGAGAAGGGGCAGGGTAGTTAGGTAGATAGCCAGTAGACGGGAGCGAAGCCCCGAGGGTCAGCTAGTACGTAATAAATCGTAAACCGTTTTAACTAGTGGGCAAATGCATAACATTAATGAACAAATAATAGAGTAAGAATTCACATACAATAGGTATATTTGCCGTTCATTTGTATCGCTTTTTAGGATTCCGTACCCGAACGGTCCAAACGGAGCCCTATAGCTGTCACTCACGTGACCGTCTGCCTGCCCATCAGTTCGTCGTCTGTAGGGGTCACCAAACCGCAGATATATTATAAAACCGGTTTAACGATTCTTATTTCAACACTAAACCGGTCAAACCGAGATTTTAAGTAATTTAGTTTTTTTTATTAATACCTATTTTTATGATTCAACAGTCTGTATTAACCAGTCTTTTTAAACAAGTTTAGTGCTAAATCAGAGATATTTATTTAAGAGCTTATAACTAATAATAATTGCAACGGTAAATGAAACACCGATTTTATTTTTGGTGCATTGGTAATTCTTATTTTTGGGCGCACGGTTGGCGCAGTGGTTGAGCGATTGACTGCTGCGCTGCGTGTCGGTTCGATTCCCGCACGGAACAAATATTTGTATGACCTAGAGATAGTTTTTCCGGCTCTGGATGTTTGTGTATGTGAGTTTATATGTTTGTAAACGCACCCACGATACAGGAAGAAAATCCTAGTGTGGGGCAATGTATTAAAAAAAAAAAAAATCGACCGTAATATTGAAAGACTGTCTAGAATATCATCATTCAGCGAGGTTCATAAGTGATTACATAAGTAGCCGGCTGATAAGAAGATTTTTTCAGACTCGACATTCGTGGAAGGAACTTTCAACAAGTTATTGTACACCTGCAAAAAGTTTGTACCTTGTATGCTACCATTTTCATAAATGGCCATCTCTACTCTGATTTCGGTCCCTGAAGCGTCTCCAGAAGTTCCTGCCTTTTCCGACTAAAGTTACTCTTGCTCAGTCTCTCCTTCTTCCTCTTCTTGACTATGCTGATGTCAGCTTTCTTGATGCGACTGAGGAACTTCTTGATAAGCTCGAACGTCTACAGAATTTGTGCATCCGTTTCATATTTGGCCTCCGAAAATACGACCATGTGTCGGAATTTCGGAGGCGGTTGAAATGGCTGCCTATTCGACAGCGCCGAGATGCTCACACTCTTTCATTACTCTTTTCTGTACTTCTTAATCCTAATTCTCCTTTGTATCTTCGAGAACGCTTTGAGTATCTTGTTCCGAGAGGAAAACCCTGTCGTCTGTCATCATCTCTTCTCCTTCGTTTTCCTTCCCACTCTTCAAGTCGTTACGGTGGATCTTTTACTGTTCGCGCTGTGCGCCTCTGGAATACTCTGCCACACTCTATACGGGATAGCCCTTCATTGGAGGTTTTCAAGAGAAGAATTAAGGCATATTTCCTATCAACATGACTCATTAATTTATGTATGTACAATTGTAATATTTTAGTTTTGTAATAAATAGGTATATATTATGTTTATGCATTGTGTGTTGCACACGTATTTATTTAGTTTATTTAGTGAGTAAGTATTTAAAATTGTTACGAGTTTTTAATAAGCTTTTGTTGTGCACATGGATGTACTATCCTCAAATGCATATTTCTCTACGCAACTGAGGTTTGCTGTTAGAGAACCCAACTATGGGTTAAGTTCGCCTTTGTACATAAACTGTCCTATTGTATTTGTATGTTTCTATGTTTTGTGTACAATAAAGAATAAGAATAAGGACGGCAGTTAAATAATCCTCAAATTCCGTATCTAAAGCGGTAGACGTCTTGTTAGGCCGAGACTGATGAGACATGGACTTTTCATTTCATCCTCCCCCCGCACCGCGCGGTAGCGATAGAACGTGTCTTGAGGGCACTCCGTGATTTTAAATCATATTACAAAAAGTTTACGAATCTACAATCACAGTGTTTCGCTAATATTGCCTAAATAACCATATTAAACTTTAGTAATAATATAAAACTATAAAGTGAGTGTAAACAAGACTGTTTTTGAGACCTTAGTTTTATAAAGAAAAAAAATCGTCAAAAGTGTTCGACGTTTGTTTGTAGTGACATACCCTCTAGATCTTGACTATTGTCACTGTCCTTTCACTGTTTGGCGCAGAAGTTAAAAGCGATCAGCTATTTGGCTGCATTGATTGACTGTTCCCTTGGCGCGTTGGATAAGAGCTCTGGCTAATAAGTGTGCCGCAGGTCGGAGGTTCAAATCAGCAAGCGGGCCGCCCGGCACTTTTTGTGATTTAAATAATTGTTGGGTCGGTTATTTGTCAAGTATCTCTAGTAACGCGCTAAATATGTCGAAGCCTATGACAACAACACCACCAAACCTACCTTCACGTTCGGCAGCAGAAACTAGAAAATTGTTCGCGGATGACGAGTCAACCAAAAGCGGTAATAAAAATAAAAATGTTACCAAAAGAACAAATAAGCGGCGATGTATGTCAGGCAATGATAACGACGATGGAGGATGTTTGTCAGGTGATGCCAATAATGATAGTAACTACTTGGCCGAGTTCAGGAGCGAAATAGCAGAAATGAGAGACATGATACATAATATGTCTTGTTTGCAAAACACCCGTATGGATAAGCTGGAGAGTTATTTTATCGAAATAAAAACTTCTAACTCGAAAATAGAGGAAACATTCATCGATATAGAAAAGTCAGTGAACTAGGTATGTATCGGACCAGTTAACATCACTCGATACAAAAATTATTGGCTTGGAAAAGGAACGCAACTCCATGGTTTCTAAATTAACTGTGCTAGAAGAAAAAGTGGAGTCATTCGACCGTTCCTTAGTGAAGACATGCATTGAGCTTCGCAACGTACCCAAGAGAACTAAGGAATCCAAAAAGATGTTATATGACGCTTTATTGGAGCTATCAAAGCAACTTGAATTAAGGTTAGAAATATCGGACATACGCGACGTTTCTCGACAGCCGTCAAAGAAGGAAAGTCCAAATTCTACCATCACAGTCGAATTTACTAATACCCTAACCAAAACCAACTTTTTGGCAGCTGTTAAGGACCTCAACAAGCAGAATCCTAACAACAAACTGAACTCTACTCACTTGGGCATAGTAGCTCCAAAAGCGCCTATTTATGCTGCGGAACGGTTAACTTTCATGTCTAAGCGACTTTTCTATCTGGCACGAAACTATGCTAAGATGAACCAGTACATGTTTTGCTGGACCGTGGACGGTCGTATCATGATGAAGAAGAATCCTGACAGCCCCTCTATTGTTATTAAAAGTGAACTGCAAATTCAGGGGATGTCAGCAACGACTGTTGCAAACAATCCATGACTGGTTCACCTTTTAATGGTCTCTCCTTTTCTGTTACCGGTTCTTGATTCAGCTTGTTCTATGTTCGCTGTATTTTGTTTTGTTGAAACTTATTCTTGCACTGTATTTAAGCTGTTTAATGTTGACTACTCCACATTTAACACTTCAATCACCCACACTTTATACATACGCATATTTATTAACGTTAACATTACACCTGACTCACCATCACAGACAATAAAAGTCCCTAAGTTGTTACTGCCTCATTTATATGGCCTTATTTTTTGCATTGGTTTGCCCTTCATTTCGAACAACTATGTCTAATAACATAAATGATATAATGACAAATCTTGACCAATTTTCTGTATCCGAGAATTACATATGTGCCCCTGAAGATACTAAATCTTATGTGAAAAATGGAAGCTCTTTCTTTACCATTCTAATGCAGAATATTCGGTCCATCAACTGTAATTACTTAGATCTTCAAACGCTAATACACCGTATGAATATTGAATGTGATCTCCTTGTTCTTACAGAATGCTGGCTGCCGTGCTCTAGCAACTCCTCTATTCCCACTCTACATAACTATGTAACATACAAAACAACCAAACACCTTAATCAGAGTGACGGGGTAGTCGTGTATGCTAAGTCAGATATCATAGCCACATGCGAAGAGCCTGACTTTCTTGGATCAGCCTCGGGCCTACTCGTGACCTTAAATTCGGACATTGCTATACTTTGTGTCTACCGCTCTCCGTCAAAGGAAAATATTCATACATTCCTTATAGCACTCAATAATATTCTGCCACTCCTCACTTCATACAAATCAGTTATCGTAACTGGAGACATTAACTTGGATATTAAACCCACCAACCAAGACTCACGATCCCACGAATATCTCAGCACCATGGCGTATCACGGATTCCTACCAGCGCACACACTGCCTACTAGAGGCAAAAACTGCTTAGATCATATCATGATCCGATCAAGGGCTACGATACTTACTCTAATCTACGACACAACGGTCACTGATCATTGCTCCTCCCTTCTATGTATAAATAATCAAAAACCCAAAACAACTGCCCAGAAAACGTTATCCAGGGTGAATTACGAGGAACTTGACATCAACATGAGAAACACAGATTTTACCCCCCTTTTCCTTATGTCTGACCCTAATGATGCTATAGACAAACTTACACAAATGACAAAAAATGCTATAAGCGAATGCACGACAATTGTCAAAGTCCCAGCAAGTAAAATTACTCTGAAACCGTGGATTACGCCAGGCTTGCTGCGTTGTATCCGGAACCGAGACTCCCTGCACAAGAAAGTCAAACAATCTCCAGGCAATGAAACGTTAAAAATCACATACAAACGATACAGAAATTTTTGTACAAACTTATTGAGAAAAATAAAAAGAAAATACGATTCTGAGGAATTAAATAAGGCATCTCAAAATCCTAAAAAACTATGGGACACTATAAAAACAATCACAAATACACAAAAAAAGAAAAACCCTTCCAACCAACTTCTAAATCACTCTTATTCGCCTGGTCAGTCTTGCAATGCGGTAAATGAGTTCTTCGTCAGCATTGGGAAAAAACTCGCAGAAAATATTCGGAATGTCCAAAACCATGCACCTCCCACACATACCTCAACATCTAGTAAATCTTTTGTCTTAGAACAAACAGATCCTGATGAAGTTATAAGTACCATTAACCAGCTGAGGGTCAATGCGGCCGCTGGATGGGATGGCATACCTCAAACCTTCTTAAAAAGATATGCTCCGACTCTCGCACCCGTACTAAGCCACATTTTTAACCGTTGCTTTGAATCTGCTACCTTCCCCACTTCTTTTAAAAAGGCAATTATTCATCCCATCTTCAAGGGTGGTGACGGGAGCTTGCCAAACAATTATCGCCCAATAGCGGTTCTTGGTGCCTTGTCTAAGGTGCTTGAACGCCTCTTAAACAGGCGCCTGGTCGGCTACCTCGAGCACTTCAAACTGTTGTCACCACAGCAGTTTGGCTTCCGCAGGAATAAATCCACTTGTGATGCTGTCCACTTGTTAGTCAATAATATAGTGGAAAACATAAATGCTAACAAAAAAGTTCTTACTATTTTTTTGGATCTTGCGAAAGCATTTGACACAGTTCCCGTCTCCACTCTTCTACTCAAGCTTGAAAGTTTGGGTGTCAGGGGGGCCCCATTGGATCTCTTCAAGAGCTATCTTACCAACCGCTCACAATTTGTTACTATAGGGAATCACAAAAGTATTGAGCTACCTATTCAGTACGGCGTGCCTCAGGGAAGCATTTTGGGGCCCACCCTGTTTCTTGTTTTTATTAACGACCTCTGCAACCTTCAAATTTCAAATGCCTCAATAGTTTCATTTGCAGATGATACTGCCATCACTTTCGCCGCAAACTCTTGGTCGGACCTCCAAGCAACTGCACAAGACGGCTTTAATTCTGCCCTGAAATGGCTTTCCTCTCACTCTCTGACTCTTAATGCCAATAAAACTAATTTCGTTACTTTTTCTATCACAAACACTTCCCAACCAAAAACCTCGATCTGTATACAAGCCCATTCTTGTTTCACACAATCTCAACTTAATTGTCAGTGTCCTACTATAACCTCAGTGGAACAAGTTAAATATCTTGGAGTAGTTCTGGACAAAAACCTTAATTTCAGGTCACACATTAACATCCTTACTGGTCGCATACGCAAGCTTATTTATATTTTTAAAACTTTGCGTCATGTAGCCAACCCTTTTATTATTAGAAATGTATACTTTGCTCTTTGCCAGTCAATCCTCATTTATTGTATGTCTTGCTGGGGTGGTGCCGCAAAGACCATACTCAAGCCTCTGGAGACAGCCCACAGAGCTATTCTAAAAGTGGCTACGTTCAGACCGATTATCTTCCCAACCGCAGAACTCTATAAAGCATGCGAACTACTGAATGTTAGACAACAATACTTCTTGCAAATAATCCTACTACAACACAAGAGAACACCTTTTAAGAAAATTTCTAAACGCCGAAAAGACCTCATCTGCACAATCCCACCACCAACCACAACATTTTTCAAAAAATTCGCACTCTATCTTGGTCCATCAATTTACAATAAAATTAATGCAATAGTCCCAATTTACGGATTAAGATGTCGTATTTGCAAAAAGACTGTTCGCTCCTACTTACTGAACCTAAACTACAATGAAACAGAAGAACTCCTAAAGAAGTGATCACACTAACACAAACATGCATCACACAACATAGAAAACTAACACACACTACAATAACACAAACACACACAACACACACAAACATACTGAACATATATTTTTTATAATTTTTGTTGATTTGATTATTATTATTTCCTATTTTGACATTCGATTTAGTACAATTTTAATTTCTATTGTTTTTAAAGTATTTTTTTGTTTCTTTTTGTATTTGATTGATTTTAACAATGTAATTTTGACAACATGTTCTTGCTAAAAGTCAACCCGTATTTTTTACGAAAGGGGATAGCAACTGATTCTTTTAAACACAGGTGACTTTGTCACCTATCTAGAAGAACAGTACTGCACCCACTAACTAGATTAAGATCTCTAATGCCTATGTCACTTAACCATGCAATGTATCTAGTCCTTAGTTCATGAATAAATTTATTTTATTATTATTATTATTTTCAATAGCTGCTTGCAATTCGTCAATCCAGCAAATATAGTGGAAGTTGTAGAAGCTAATACAAAGTCACTTGTCACTTGAGCTGCTTTGACTGCTGGGCGGTGTTGTCGGAGGAGTCTGGAATTGCTGTTGAGTTGTTGTCCATCAAGACTCGCAAAAGTAGCACTCTCATCTTTCATACTAAAATAATTCTGACTAAAATAATGAGTTCTGGAAATACTTCAGAACAGAGGTCCAATTTGCGCATCTCGTTGTTCAGCATGAAATTCAAATTTTGCTATGAAAGCTATATTTGCAGTAATGAGATTTGCGGCTCGACAAAGAGCTTTGACTGTCATCTTAGCTGTTTCTAAACATTTACTTTTTACTTACATCTGTAGGTATCTCAAAGTATGTATCCTGAAATGTTACTTCCAAGTTTATGTCCATAAGAGACTTTAAAATACACCCTTTCAATTTAACAAATCGGTCTAGCATATCTGCCATGGAACTCCACCAGGTGACACAAGTGCCATCTCTTTGCCGTGCTTTTAGTAAATTTGGTAAAATCAGGCACCAGAGGAGCTCGTGGCTAAATAATAACAGCCGCACGGGTCGATCTTCAAGGTTAAGCAACGCTTGACGAGGTCGGTCCGTAGATGGGTGACCATTTCAACATACCGAGTTTCCTCCGTGCCTCGGAAAGCACGTTAAGCCGTTGGTCCCGGCTGTCATTTGAAGATCTTTGACAGTCGTTACGAGTAGTCAGAAGCTTGTGATCTGACACCAGTCTAGCCAAGGGGTACCGTTGTTACCCAGTTACTGGGTTGTGGAGGTCAGATAGGCAGTCGCTCCATGTAAAACACTGGTACTCAGCTGAATCCGGTTAGACTGGAAGCCGACCCCAATATAGTTGGGAAAAAGGCTAGGCAGATGATGGTAAAATCAGGCACCAATGGTATTGAGTGTAATTGTAAATGTGAAAATATTTCTATATTTAAAAATGTCATATCGTTTAATCAATAGACAATAAAAACGCCGGAAAATCAAAAACTCGATTCGAGCAATAATTAAACCCGGTTTCTAAAATGACCTCAAAACCCGGTAGAGCCTTTTTTATTTTATTTCGGTGGAACCGGTTTTGTGACCTCTGGTCGTCTGTCACACAATTTTGTTCCGAAGATTTTTAACTTCCCATTGATCTATGAACTTGAAATTTGGTGGACATGTTTATGATTATATATTTTACTAACAAATACCGTAACAAAGTCTGACACGCACTTGGCCGGTTTATTTGCCTGAACATGTTTTGGAAACTACCTAGTTCTTAGAAACAGTGCCGTAAATAGGGCGGTGCCACCGGTGCCCAGGCACAGGGCGTAGACTCTGGGGGGCGCAAGAATGTCCAGACCAGGCAGGTCTATTATTTTTTCGTTTTGCTCCTGATAAGTTCCCGCTGCGCCCCTAGTGCTCGATTCCAACACATAGGTACCTACATACCAGTATCATCAAAATTAGACAAAACATCGCTCATTTTTATATTATTTAAAAGTTTATGGCTTGCTTTAATAAATCTTTACTATCTAAACTTATTCATTTGTGTATGTTTGAAGACCATAGTGGCCCAAAACGCATTTGCACTAGTGAACTTGCGTTTGAGTTTTAGTGAGTGAGACACAGTGGATGGTCTTGACATTGGAGGGTCTTAACATCAGATGGCTCGTCTGCTTGTTTGCCCACATCAGTTCTTTAAAAAAATCATAGGTTTTTCTTCCAAAATATTAGATAATTGGACCACCGACACCAAGTTCCTTGTGCTTTAATTTAAAACCCTGAATTCTATAAACTAGGCCTATACATAGCATTGCTCTAGGGTACCTATAATATCTAAAAAAACAAGGGCGCAGTTATAGAAGCTCGCACAGGGTGCAGAAAAGGCTATTTACGGCACTGCTTAGAAATATTTATTAGATTAACAATATTTATTGCCGATCCTCAAACTATTTGTGTATTTGTATAACTACATATGGCACTAGCGGACGCCTCGCGGTTTCACCCGCGTAGTTCCCGTTCCCGTGGGAATACAGGGATAAAAAGTAGCCTATGTCACCCGGGGATAGAGTAGCTTCCCAACGGTGAAAGAATTTTTGAAATCGGTCCAGTAGTTTTGGAGCCTATTCGGTACAAACAAACAAACAAAAAAATCTTTCCTCTTTGTAATATTGGTATAGATTATAGCTCCTAAATGGATGATCCGATTTTGATATAGTTTTTTTCGGTTTAAAGGTGACTTTATCGAGAGTTTTCTTAGCTTTGTTTGATGCAAAGTTATATGCACATCAGGCGTAAACAAGATGCGCTTTTTACTCTGTGATTCGAGCGATTTTCGCATGATATCGTTATAATACGATTACGTATTTCGATAGATTGTCGATCGAAACGTGTCTACTACTAGATAAGTTATGTAGTTTAATAGGTATGTTAATGTGCCAGCTGTTTTCAAATTTTTTATTTATCTTTTGCTGAGATAAAAAGTTACCTATATCTATGATAGCTGAAGTGCAGCTTTCAATCAATTAAATAATTGCTCGTAATTGGTTTATCAGTACTTCAAAAGATTACGTTTTACAAGAATAGGTATATGTAACAAACAGTGCTGTGAACTATAGTGGCCAATCTCAAAATCTTTAAACTGATAGCGGGCCCTTACCTTCCGCCTGACGCAGGTCCTTACTGGACATGGCTGTTTCGGGAGGTTCCTGTTCAGGATAGGGCGGGAGGAAACGCCCGGGTGTCACCATTGTGGTGATCGCCCGGAAGAAACGGTGGAGCATACGGTGGAGGTCAGCCTCGCTTGGGCGGAGCTCCGCCATGTCCTCGTGGAGGCGTTCAGCGGTGGCGACCTCTCAAGTCCGGCCCTGGTTCAGGCCATGGTACGGAGCGAGAGGGCATGTGAAGCTCTTTCTGCGAAGCAGTAATGCTCGCGAAGGAGGAGGCGGAACGCGTGAGGGAGACGCAACATAGACGCCCTCACGCCCCTAGCCATCGCAGGAGACGCCCTGGGCGTCAGGAGTCGCAAGCCGAATCCTGGCCACCGTAGGCGCGAGCTTGCTGACGTATATAAAGAGATAAGGACCAGGCCCGATTCGATTATGAATCTTTTTCGAATGAAGAAGATTGAATTCGAGTTATGCAAGTAACCGATACAAGTAGTGGTCGAACAAAATTTTAATAGTTGAGATAATCGACACGAAAGTCGAAGAAAAACAAACTTACTAATAAAATTGCCCTTCTTTATAATATCCATTTTTAATTACTCGGGAACCAATCAAACTCATATCGTAGCTAGACACTCGTATATTTTAATAAATACTCATTAATCTTAGGGAAAATAGTATCACCAGTGTACTGACTATATGCTACATCCAAGTGGTTCCACAGAGGGTCTTCCACCTTCATTGACTCTAACACATTAGGAAGCTTGGACAATAACCACTCCACATCTTTTACGTCCACAATGCCATCGTTTTTACCGTAAATGCATACAATAGGCACTGTTGTAGCACTGAGGTTGTATTTCGGAGGCTGCTCGCTTCCGTATTTCACTAAGTTTTGCTCCTTTCCGTAGTTAAACTTTTCGAATCGCCTACTCTTCATACTCTGTCCGTATCGAGCCAAATTGTGAAGGGAGGTTCCAGCTGGGAAGTGCCCAAATAACACTCTCGTAGTCTCGTTCGTGATTGACCCTAAGTGGGTCGCGTCCACATGGTCGAAAATATTTAGTTTCATCTCGCACAGCCTCTCAGTAAAGTCTGACAGCTGGCAGAAGAACGCGACGAACTCCTGAGTGAAGGCACCTTTAGAAAGCACTTCCTGAACGCCGTACATTGACAACGCACCTTCCATTTTTTCAAACGTCTGTGTCAGGGTTCTAAAAATTCTCGATTTTGTGTTGATTTGTCTGGCTGCTGGTGCTAGACTGATCACTAATTGGGCTTTTTCACAGTAACCTGGTTTTTCAGAACACATCACTAAGAACGTCCCGGTTCCTTGGGAAAAACCGACGTAGTTCAGCCTCTCAAATCCTGTGTAATACAGGACATAGTCGATCATTGCTGGCACATCATAGATCCCGATTTCTTCAATGTAGAAGTTCCAGTATTCTGCATCCTTATCAGGGTTTAGATGAACGTGTCCTCTGGAGTAATAATTCCCTCTGACATTACCCAACCAAAGGTCGTAGCAGGCATCAGAAATGAGGTAAGCAAGTCCAGCGTTAGGTCCAGAATCTATCCAGGAATCCGAGCTTAAAAGCAATCCATGCATTAACAACACTGGTGGTGATCTCTTCTTCTTATGACAGTTCCTGGCCTTCACTATCCTGAACATGATAAGTATATATCCATCGTCCGTTATCACATGATGTTCTTCAGAAATGTATCCATATTTTTCGGTTCGTTCCGTAAAATTCAACAGGGAGTCCGTGGGGTATCCCAAGGAGGTTTTCGTCTCTCTTCTGATGTTTAGCTCTAGGGTGCGTAGGGCGCAGCCTACCGCGACCACTGCCATGGTTATGAGCAGGATTATGAGCAGGACATTGAACGTGTTGACTCGTTTCGAAGTCATGTTATCAACTGAGCGAGCACCGCCGCGAATCGACTGATCTTTATTAGATTCTATATAGAACTCAAACCTGTATGCGTTGTTTGATTGTGACTTCGCGATTGTTTTTTCGTAATTATGTAGGACCGTTAGGATTTAACCGTTTAGTTCGGAGCTGCACCTTGGTTTGCGACAAGCAAACCTCCGCTGGCTCAGTACTGGACTTTGGACTCGGCACCACGCACTGTTTTGTATCATACGACATCCTAAATAATAACGTTATTATTGATTAAAATACCTAACGACAAAGTCTTACTTACTTAGGTAGGGTAGGTATGTAGGTAGGGTAGGGTAGGTAAGGTAGGGTAGGTAGGGTAGGTAGGTGTGACGTCAGCATACGTGCAACCGACCAATGCCCGCCGAGCCCGCCGAAGCTAAGCCGCCATATTGAAGCTTCCCCTCCAGTCAAGCCATTTCAAGCAACGGGATGTGGTAATATAAGCGATTGCCTGTGAATTATCTCTCTTTGGATTGTGAATACAAAATCTGAACATAGCTCTGCCCGGTTTTTATTAACCCGTTTCACTCAGAAGTGGTATACACAAAAAGTAAGCTTTGTTTTAATAATATATCCACACCACAACCGCAAGATCACACTAATCTGAAGAAAAATCGAACAAGTTTGTGTTATTCACGAACTGAACGACACTACAAGCTTCACGGCGTTTGCTACATTCTGCCATCGATCCAACTGCACGCCGAGCAAGACACTACATCAAACTCTTCAAGATGTGCTGCGTGTGGCTGCAAGGAGAGGTCCTAACAAGGTCCGAGAGCTGCCAGGAGCCACAGTCAGTTTGCCAGGTGCGTTGTCTTTCTCATTTCCATATTCGCAATATCAATCATTCTAATTCTAGCCAGGCCATAGCCACTTGTTTTACTAGTCGCCATATTCTCAATAATAAGGATAAAACTAATTCGCACGGATGCTGGGTATATGACTATGTTTTTACGTAAACGAAACAAAAGGTATAAGGTTAATAACAGATCAGATCAGTTCTGTAGTTTGTCTACCCTCGTGGGAAAAAGGCGTGCCTTCATAAGTGCTACTAATTAACTCTTATTCTAGCCGGGCCATAGCCATATAGTCTAGCAGTGGGAATGAATCGATTAACCAAATACAAACATTGTTTTGTTCCGGGTACACACTAATGATATTGTACTAATTACGCAGATCAAAATTAAGCTTACCACTGATCAACCCGTATATAGACATTAGACATCCTTTAGACTACAATCTGAATCCAGTTACGCTTATCCTTTGATCTAAGTCAAAAACTAACGTCGATAGTAAGCTATGTCACAAAATAGAACGCCGCCGCTTACATACTGTGTGGCTGTGTTGATTACCGGCGTGCTTTAAATGTCACTGTAAAATGAAAGATTTCCGTTACCTTATATAGAAGATCAAGTTTCTGAGTTAGCTGGCAAAAATTACTTTAACTGTTACATATCAGTATAGTCCAAAGTTAGCAATTAATCCAGATGAAACTCATAAAACTGATTTTAGAACTAGCAAAGGTAGTAGCATAAGTAAACCGGGGTTCCATTTAGTTTAGAAAAGAGACCTTCAGTGTGAGATTGATTAATATAGTAGCATAATCTGTCGGTAGATCTGTCGATACCCAAAACGAAGTAGGTATTGGCATTTTTAGAAGATTTACTTCTACCCTCAACTGATTTAAATTTCGGTGTTATAATTTTATAAAATGTCTAACAAAAAAAGGACTTAATACCGAAAGTTAAACATGAATACTCGTAAATACACTAGTTTTGAAAAATCATATAAATGGTCAGGTCAAATTGCCACGAGTGGCATACAGTCGTGTTGGCAGTTTCAAGTTTCATTTGCCTAGTAAAGGGTGTCATGTGGGTACGTCCATTTAAGAAGTTTATTTCAAATTCCGCGTTGATTGTGTACCCGTTAATGAATTAGTTTTGAACAATTGCAAAGTATTTCGTGTTCTAAGCCTGCCAGCCCGTGTTCGTATAGTATGACCCCGCGCTTCCTACAAAAGTGCATACGGATGCGTGTAAGTTAGGTGTCGTAATATACCGGATATTGATGCAAAAACAAACTGCAAATAAAATTCATTGCGATCAGTCGTGTTACATGTGAGGATAGCATGGACCATTATTATGAGCTTCAAACCCTCGCTGTTGGACTCATTATGTAGATTTCGCGTGTATTTTATAAGTAAATATGTCATGAAAAGGTTGTTATATTGAGTTACCTATTGTGCAGCGGTCCAAAGTACGGTCACGCATCGCAGGACAGTAGTTTTTGATAAAATATTTTAACATTAGTGTTGAGTATAGGCCGGGCCATCGTACGAAACATGTAGGTGCGCTTGCCAGAAATCCAGTCGATACAATGAATAAAAAAAAACGTCTCTAAGTCGCTGATTGGTTATAGAACCGTTACAATTCCAGGACGACAAGCTTTGTTCACTAATTAACCTGCTTAAAACCCACACCGCCAATCCGGACATAATAAGCAATTACTTGATTGTTGACGAGAGGCTTTATAGAAAAACCCTAAACGGGAGTAGACTGATAGGAGCTTCGGAGCTTGGGTAGATAGATAAGATAGTGCAAATGCATCATGATGACCACAATCATGATATTAATAAGATAGTATATTGGTTACCAAAAATTACGCAATCCATTAGAAAATACATGAGCAAACCCATCTCAAATAATAAAAAAAAAAAAAAAAACGCATTACCGCGCGTCTTCATTGTGCATATGGCAAGGGCAGTTAGTGTATGAAAGAACGAACATTACATCTAAATTTCTAAACCTTTTGAACCAATGCTTATGATTCATGTAAACCATTTAGGTCCGTTTTGTTGGGCAAAAAAAGTGGTATGTGTGTGGGGGTGTATGAAAGTATATTGTAATAAATAATATACAGTTGGCCAAAGTCAAAACACTAATGCCAAGTAAAGCCAAAGTCAGACCTTTATTTCAATTAGGCCACTAGGCGGCACTTTGAATGTCAAATATTGAATTTAAAAAGAAAGCTTCAGATAACGCAAGAGTGATCATGTGTACAAAAGGGTTGTTTTAGGACTATAATTAGTGCAGCTAGAGTCAATACAAACTGGATGACTTTTATTAAGGTCATAATATAGTATCTAAAGTCAATGTCAAAGCCATAGCTATAACGTATTTATCATAGCATATATTAATTTATTTACATTGAATGCGGTACAATGGTTTGCAAGAATCTGTCCAGTCCATATTGAAAATGCATTATGTAAAGTAGTGGCAAATTATATATACTGGATTATAGACATAAAAGATTTACGTGGTTACAAAAGCTCACGGGTGCTTAGTCGGTAAATGCGCTAAGGCATAAAGCACCTATATCGGACGGTAACAATAGTACTGACACTGAATACCTACCTAATTGATTTATTTGAAAGCTAATGAATGTGTTTTGCTTCCATCGCGGGAGCAAAGATTCCAGGATGGCCGAATGTAACGGATGTGACGTCAGCCTACGTGCAACCGACCAATGCCCGCCGAGCCCGCCGAAGCTAAGCCGCCATATTGAAGCTTCCCTCCAGTCAAGCCATTTCAAGCAACGGGATGTGTTAATATAAGCGATTGCCTGTCAATTATCTCTCTCTTTCGATTGTGAATACAAGATCTGAACATAGCTCTGCCCGGTTTTTATTAACCCGTTTCACACGTGATTGTACCTTCGCAGATTAGCGTGAAAAGATGACAAAAATATTAAGCAGTAGGCAAGACTATCCTATTTGGAAATTCAAAATGAGGATGTACCTTATACACGAATTTCTATGGAGTAGTATTACGGGCTATTCAAACGAAGTGCCTGCTACTAATAAGGATACTACCAAACTGCTTAACTCTAGACGGTGCAGCTATCACACACGTAAGAAATGGCAAGTCTGCTAAAGACGCATGGGATGCATTAGCGGCGGCTTATAAAGACAAGTATATGGGCCGTCGTCTAGCCTTAGAAGGCAAGTTAAACAGGTACAATTTGACTTCAATAAAATTCTTCAACTTCAACAATCAATCTACCTATCATTTCCTTACTATGGCAGGGTGGCTTACAGTCTAAGCGGATGCATCAGAAAACCAGTATTAACATGTTAATCTTAATAGAGTTGGTCGGTGAGACATTTGCCTCATGCTTATTTTTATGTATAAGCCAAACTTTTGTTAGCCCAAATCGTTTCAACTACTGAAGCATTTCGAACAAATGAGGCGTCCATCGCTTAGTGTGGGGTGCGTAACAAAACACATTACTCGTAGGGTCTGAGATTTATATATTTTATTTTATCTTCCATTTTCTCTGGCTTAACCCTCAAATGATTGTTACAATTTTAGAATACGTGAGTAGATAAGTATCTTAAGCTCTCTATTTTCATTTGCCTTTAAATTTCATACAGCTCGAAGGCTCTTGATAGGGTCTGGCACGAAAGCCTTATTGGTAAGCTTCCTTCATTCGGTCTGCCCGGTGGTCTGTGTGACTTCCTGAGGGACCGGTCCATCCGAGTGGTTATGGCTGTTCGTCTGATCAACTGGATATTAATGCCGGGGTCCCTCAGGGGTTGGTACTCTCAGCAATATTGTTCTTGTTGCACATTAACGATCTGCTAAAACCCGGCCACCTTGGGTAAGCAGACGACAGCACTGTTGCTGAGAGATACTTGCCAACGCATGGGCTACCGGGCCGCAGACCCGGTCTCTCCGTAAGGCCATGGTGGAGCGTTTGAACCTGTCTCTAAATGTGACGATGACAATCTGGTCAGGTTAAATGCTGTGTGTCTTTTTTCCACAAAAAAGAGCCAATTTCAACCGGCTCCCACCTTCCGAGATGTGACCATGCCAATAACGGATCATCCTGTGCTTCTTGGCGTTACATTGACATCGGCTCTCAATTTTAGCCCATACATCAAAGGCTCAGCTGGCTGCCAAAAATTTGGGGATCCTTGCAAAGGTGAGAAGGTACTTCACGCAGGAAAAGCTCTTCAATTTGTATCAAGCGCAAGTTCGTTCATGCATGGAGTACTGTTCTGATCTCTGACCGGATCACCCAATAACAATTTAATGCACTAGAGTCGATCTAAAAGCGGGCCAAGAGGCTCATCGGCAATGAGGCACTAGTTAAGTCAAGTCAAGCCTTGAACATCGTCGTAGAATTGCCAGCTTGTCGGTTTTTTATCGGTTACATTTCGGGGAGTGTGCGATGGAATTGCACAATCTATTTCAATCTAGCCCGGTTCATCATCAGACGCACGGCGATGTGCCAACGGTACATGGTGGACATCCCACCCATACGCACAAAATGTTTTGGCTTAGGAGTAGAATGCCATGTTCCCGACAGCAACAATCTAGGGGTATTTAAATCAAGAGTGAATAGGGTATTTCTAGGCAAACGTGTTTGACCGTCAACCACAACATCGCGCGTGCCTATAGAATATTAAAAAAAACCGGTCAAGTGCGAGTCGAACTCGTGTGCCGAGGGTTCCGTACCTACCCATTATGCCGCCATAATAAAATTGGTATCATTTTTATTGGGGGCTAAGTTTTAAAGATATGGGCAAATTTAGATTAAGGTCTTAGAGCACAAATAAAGGAAAAAACCAAAAGAAGAAAAAAAAGAAAATTAAGGTAAATTTTGGGACCTTCAAGTTTTCGCGAAAATCTTAAATTGCTTATATTTTTTTAGCGTATTGACTCAGGTAGATCTTGATTTTTATACACCTAATAGGGACTATAGACATCAGTATCTATAATAATATTATAAAGAGGAAAGATTTGTATTTTTGTATGTAACGATTAAACTTAATAACTACTGGACCGATTTCAAACATTCTTTCACCGTTGGGAAGTTACACTATCCCCGGGTGATATGAGCTACTTTTTATCCCTGTATTCCCACGGGAACGGGCACTTCGCGGATGAAAGTACTTTTTTACCTTTTGAGGTACGAAAACCGAAAAATTAAAAAGTTTGTGATTAATGATGATTATTACTTGACAAACCATTTAAATCTCTGTTTTGACTAACGTTTTGGGTTCTTTGATTCGGTATCTCATCGAAGGCAAACTATCGTCGCAGGCAACCTCGTGCTGAAGTTTCATATAATACTTAATTATGATTGAACAATGACAAAACTGTACAATACATTAAACAGAAACTTATGTCCACCCGGAACAATCACACCCCTATTCGACAGAGAACAAAATCCCATCCCACATCCATTGTACAGAGACAAAGTATTGATAAACTTTGTGCTAATCAGAGCATGACGGGTTCAAAGCGGCCGCGGTAGACGGGTCACTTGACCCACTTCAGTAATGGTGACAGTTCCGACCTGCGGTGACCTCTGCCATAGACAGGTACAATGGTAACAATGCGACCGTGATTTATGTCCATGTATGTGGAAACAGCGGTGCCACATTGTCGCCCCACGTCGCGGCTATAAGGGCTTTGTTAGCTGAATTCATTAAAATTATATAGCCTATGACAATCAGGAATAATGTAGCTTTCTACTGCTGAAAGAATTTTCAAAATCGGTTCAGTAGATGCAGAGATTACCCCTTACAACGTCACAAACCAACAAATTCACAAACTTTACCTCTTTATAATATTATTAGTATAGAAGTATAGATATACGAGTAGTAGACACGCTTCGATCGGCAATCTATTGAATACGTATTTATGTACATGTTTAGTACACGATATCTTGCGAAAACACCCCGATTCAAACAGTAAAATGGCCCATCACTTTTGAACGGCTGAACCGATTTTATTCAAACACAGCTAAGAACACTCTCGATTAACTCACCTTTTAAACAAATAAAACAAAATCAAAATCGGTTCACCCGATTGGACGATATGATGCCACAGACAGACACACAGATACACAGACACATATATACACAGCAACACACGTCAAAGTTATAACACCCCTCTTTTTTTTTTTTTTTTTTTTTTTTTTTTTTTTTTTTTTTTTTTTTTTTTTTACCCTGCCCCTACCTTGCTTACCCTGCCTAACCTGGCTGGCTACCCTGCCTACCCTGGCTACCCTGCCTACCCAGTCTTCCCTGCCTACCCTGGCTACCCTGCCTACCCTGCCTACCCTGGCTACCCTGCCTACCCTGTCCACCCTCCCTACCCTGGCTAACCTGGCTACCCTGGCTACCCTACCTACCCTGCCTACCCTGCGTACCGTGCCTACCCTGCCTACCCTGGCTACCCTGGCTACTCTGCCTACCCTGCCTACCCAAGTAAAATTTCAAAATTTAAAAAACCCCCGACACATTTTTTATTTCATGCTACATCATTTATCTAGTACTAGCTGACCCTCGGGGCTTCGCTCCTGTCTACCTATCTACCTAGCCTGCCTACCCTGCATACCCTGCCTACCCTGCCCCTACCCTGCTTACCCTGCCTACCCTGCCTACCCTGGCTACACTGCCTACCCAGTCTTCCCTAGCTACCATGTTATACCCTGGCTCCCCTGCCTACCCTACCTACCCTGCCTACTCTGCCTACCCTGCCCACCGTCGTACAAACGTACGTAACATTTTGTACGACGGATCTGCTCGGCTTGGTGGATGACTGGAAGGTAGTGGAAGGCTTGACGAGCTCAGACCACAACACCATCACCTTCAAGTTGGCCTTGGAGAAGGCAAGGGGTATACAGATTAGTAGGATGACACGTAAATTTAATAGTAAGAAAGCGAACTGGAATCAATTTCGTGAGAAATTGACCCAGTTGCATACAGAACAAAATACGAACCCTTTAGAAATAGAAAAAAATAAAAACACAGTAGATTTAGAAAACAAAATTCAGGAATACCAAAACACAGTTATAGAAGTAGCCAACATAAGTATACCCCTAATAAAGCCAAAAAACAGGGTCAACTTACCATGGTGGACGGAGGAGCTCGCCACGCTGAAGAGGGCAGTCGCCACCAGGAGGCGCAGAATTCGTTGTGCAGCACCGGTCAGGAGAGAGGCCATCGTCGCTGAGTACCTGCAGATAAAGGAAGAATAAAGCCAGAGACGCTCAAACAGAAAGCTGGAAAGCTTTCTGTGAGAGACAAGACGGGGAAGGGTTATGGGACGGAAAATACCGGGTAATAGACCGAACCAAGAAACGGCACGAATACTTGCCCCTGATCGTGAACGGAAAGGTACTGGACAATCTCCACTCTGCTGAATTGCTGGCCGAAACATTCTACCCCGGGGATATTATGGAAGACGACAGAGAGGAGCTGAAAAAGTGAACTTCATGGGTCATGATGAAAAGCATGACCCACCATTCAACATCGAGGAGCTGAACTCCTCCTTGCGCACTTTTAACCCCAAAAAGGTCCCCGGGGCGGATGGCCACACGGCCGGCAGGCTATCGAGCACCTTCGCGACGACAGTAGCCAGAGAGATGGGTCGATAGTTACACTTATCAGCAACGTCACCCGTTTTATTTTTAATAATAGGCACGACAATAGTTCACATGAGATCACAGGGGAGGTACAAGTGACACATACATAATGAATAGAACATAGCTAGTACCCTAGCCATGTGAGGACCAGCATGTTGCAAGTGCTCAATGCTTAGACCGTCATGACCCGGGGACTTCCCTCTCGTCATCTGCTTTATGATGCTTGCTTACTTGCTTGGCCGAAAAACGAACCAGATCAGAGTCACGACAGCAGCCGTCATCGAGAACTCGCAACGACGAGCCCAGCGGAGACTCCACTTTGAAGTGGTCCATAAACATGTTGGCGATGGTGTCCGGCTGGTCAGCACCCCCGACACTCACAGGAAGGCCAAGCCTAACCCCGAACTTTTTAGTAGCCTTCCAAAACTTTTGAAAGTTGTTGGCTTTACGGTGCGAAGATATAATATCAAGCTTAATTTGTTCTTGATGAGTCTGACACCACACAAGTTTGCTTTTAAACACCTTTCGTGTAAGGCACATATCATCATAGACATCGCCAGAAGTTGGTTTGTTATGCCACAACCAAAGCCGATATTTAAGCCTGGCCCTCGCGTGAGCCTCTCGTACGTGCTTATTCCACCCGACAACACGGCCAACATGTCGATGAGTCCGAGTTTCCACATGACTCTGTACCGCAGCTTCTGTATTACAGTTTTTGTTACTGCACAGACCAAATTCCTGGGGGTAATCAATTAGCTTCAATTTACTATTACATAGCTCATAGTACATGTTTATTTGATCGCTGTCCCTTTCCCCCCAAATTACTTTATTACGAGATGTTTTATGATCATTTAACTTAGGCTTAATCTTATCCAATCTACTTTCAACAAATATGGGACAGTGATCAGACCAAAACACATCGTGCACTATACCTATATCAGCAACAGTTAACCAGGCAGCTTGTGTGACGAGACAATGGTCAAGCCATCGCCTACAACCGTGCGCGTCACTGACAAAGGTATAGCTATTCGAATGTAGCCCTATTTTTTTAATTCCAGGCCGTTATCAATGGTGCCTGACAGTTCCATAGATCCTACTCCTTTAACACCAGGTCATTTCCTGATAGGTGAGCCTCTGATAGCAGTGCCTGAACGTAATTATGAGAATTCAAACATCAGCAACCTGAGACGTTGGCAAATTACACAACGCATGTTGCAAGACTTTTGGAGGCGATGGTCAAATGAGTACTTAGTTTATTTTTTACAGCATTATAAATGGACTAAACATATTCCAGAACCAAATATTGGAGATATAGTTTTAGTCAAGGAGGATAACTTACCTCCTGCCCGTTGGTTTTTGGGCAAGGTCATAGATAAGCATCCTGGTTTGGATAAGGTTACACGAGTGGTGACTCTCAAGTGCAATGGATCCACTATTAAACGACCTACGTCAAGATTGTGCATTTTGCCAATTGTAAAGTAATGTAACCCTTATATAGCACAAGTTAACGTTTGATTAAGCAATTTTTTATTGTAAGTTATATAATTTTATACAGTCCACAAAGTATTGTAAGTGTTTTTTTTGTTTTGTTTTGTGCTAAGGAATAGGTACTTTTCATAAAATATTGTTTTTCTTTTGTCAATTGTTGTTGCACTCGTAATTTATTGTGATTCTAGTTTGAGCCCCTGACATCAAGGTGGGCGGTTTTGTGTAATGAAGGACATATCATAATGTCCTTGGTGGGCGGTATGTTCGCATTCAAATTTTGTGCAACTAACCCTCAGTTGCCCACCTTAAAATTATTGGAGAATTAATGTGACAAATTGTCAAACACGCGTTATCTTCTGTGATTGGCTGCTGAAAATTCATTCAACCAATCATAGCAGATAATGCGTGCTTGACAATTTGTCACATTAATTCTCCGATAATTTTAAGGTGGGCAACTGAGAGTAAACTTGTTAGAAGAAAGTTAGTTCCGTCTCCGTCGATAGATGGCGTTGTTTATTTAGACAGGATTTCTGAATCGCGGTGTTAAAAGTTTCCAATGATTATAAACACATCAACACGGTCTAGGGATATTTTTAAAATAGCGAATTACTATCAATGTGTTAATTATTTATATGACATGTATATATTTAAAAGATACGTTATTTAATATTCTACCATTTTTTAATAATGGTTAAGGTACTTCGATTAAAATTTCAGGATTTTATGGAAAAAAATGAAGCATAGACGGAAACCGTATATGAATTAACTTTTAATTTATGAGTAAAAACTGAAAAAAAAAGAAAAAACATTTAATTTGTGTTTATAAACTTGAAGTTAGTAGTCTGAGAAAGCGCCCATGATGTTCATAACACATCGGCAACGATTCGGCATGCTCAGAACAAGGTTGTCAATATCTTGCTGCGGAATATTGTCCCATGTCCTTCTGAGGTGCGCAAAAAGTTGATCTTCTGTAGCCAGATTTTCAGGAACTTTCTTCAGAGCTCTTCTTTGCAGCATATCCCACGCATGCTCAATGGGATTTAGATCTGGCGATTGAGCAGGCCAGTATAAGGCCCTAACATTGTGTGTATGTAACCAAGCTGCTACCGTTCTCGCCGTGTGTGCCCGGGCATTGTCGTGCATAAGCAGGAAATCTTGCCCCATTTGTGTTCTGTGGGGCAAGATTACGGGCCCCAGCACCTGTTGGACGTATCGTTCTGCCGTCATATTGCCCCGCACCCAAACGAGATCCGTCCGTCCTCCAAGACGAATTCCTGCCCAAACCATAATTGTTCCTCCTTGGTATGGGTGAACTTCCTGAGGGTTCTGAAGACGGCTCCATCGTCCAGGAACTCGCCAAACACGCGTCCTTCGTGAATCTGGATGGAAGCCGAACCTGGATTCATCCGTGAACAGAACATTGGACCATTGCTCACGGCCCCAGTCCACGTGGTTCCGAACCCATTCTAATCGTCGTCTACGATTGCCTCTCCGTAAAGGTGGGACCCGGAGTGGTCTACGAGAGCGTAGATTGCTTTCATGCAGTCGCCTTCTTACAGTTTGGTCACTCACAAGCACTTGGTGTTCCACTCGCAGCCTTTGGACCAATTGGTTGAGCTCGCGCAGTGATTTGCAAAAATCGGTCTTGTCTGGGGGTAGTGATGTGACTTGGCCCCCGGTGCCTCTCCGCTACTTCACCTGTGGCACGATAGCGTGTCCACAATCTTGAAATTACATTTTGGTGGGTCCCTATGGCCTCAGCAACATTACGCTGAACAGACCCAGCTTCCAGCATTCCCACAGCTCGTAACATCTCCGCCCTCGTCAAATGTTGGCGTTGCATGGCTACAATACCTCAATTTTAACTTTATCTTTCGTTTAAAAATGAAAAAAAACTGTAACTAAACGTAATTCGTATTGTTTTCTAAATTTCGCACAAATGAAAATTCCCTCTCCTACACATCAAGATATTTTTATGCCACCGAAACAAAAGAATTTTCAAAAATTTGAATTTGGAATTAGTCTAAGATAAATTACAAACAAATCGGTGTATAAAAGATTCCAATGCGGCCAGTACTTTTCGAGTTATTTAATTGAGTATGAAATATCCCTAGACCGTGTTGATGTGTGTATATAGGATTAAGGTTAAGATTGTTTGTTCTTTCAGTAAAATCACGCCAGCCCGCGTCAGCTGTGCAGTAGTTAAATGTTAGACTTAAAAGGAGTTTCTTATCCGTTCTTCTCCAAGTAGGTAGTTTAAGAACGGACAGTAAATTCATTAATCTAGATCCAGCCTTAGTTTTTCCACCAGCGATGCCCTGAGCCGAGGTCCGACCCCAACTGGGGCAGCCCTTATCGCAATCGCTTCAGGTTTAGAAACTTCTTTGTGTTTGTGCCTTGGCTGGAGGCTATAATATAGCTTAGTCTCCACAGGTTAGCCCGGTTAAGCAGTAGCCAATCACTTAGATTGAATCTGCGAGACGCCAATTAGAAAAAAGAAAAAAAAAGTTTTTGTTTGTCATTTCGCCCCCGGCCGCCGTCGCGAACGCACGCTTGTCTGCGCTCCCCCCGCCGCCCGCACCCTGCTCTCCGTAGTCGTCGAGTTCTATGCTCCGTGTCCGCGGTCGCGTTCTTGCACCGCTATCAGAGGCGCCTTTGGGTAACTCGCAGTCCGGACCGGTCCTTTTAAGAATAGGGAACGACATTCTAGTTCTTTGAACAGATATTGTCACGGTCATTGACCCCGTCTGGGTAAAACCACGACTTAGTGGTCCTCTGGTGGAAACCTAACGGTGACAACGAAAATCAGAGGGGGTGTAGCCCCATCGCACCCGCCAAGCTCCTTCAGAGCACGGCAGTCAGCTGGAGTCGGGAGCAAGGGACCTGGCCTTGGTGTCTAGCCTAGTCAACCCTTGACTCTGCTTTCAGCAATCACCTGGCACGGCTGGGTGTTTCTACCCTTACGTGCCAGACAACGGTACACATCCGACGGGTGCCCACCTTCTGTGGGTTACCCAGTACCTCAGGGCCCCTATCACCCAATAAGATTGGTGATAAGTACAACTAGCTTAGGGTTCACCTAGGTACTCACCTCCCAGTCTAACCCGACTGGGAGGGTAGGGCCACACATTCCCGGGCGTACCTACCCGGAACTATCGCTATCCGTCCCTAAAGATAATATAACTTCTTTATATTATCTTTGTTATTGTTTTTATCACCTGAAGAAGTTTATCAACAATAATATGCATCCCGTAGAGTTGTTGTTACACTTAGTCGAGCACTTGTTGTCGGACGATCCCAGTCCGCGCAAGGAAAACCAGAAGAGGTTGAAAATTATCCTCGCCTCTCTGGCTCAGTGGGACCCCTATGGAAAGCCCCGCCCCCGCCCATGCCCGCCTCGGACGTTAGTGCCGCCTCACCCCCGCCCGCGACGGACGATTGTCCCAGCTCGCCTTCTGCGCTCGTAATCGATGAGTCCGTTCTAGACTCAGATGATTACGTGACCTCAGATGACCTCTCCTCTTCCTCAGACAGCTTTGAAGTTGTCAATGATGGTAAGAGGAAGAAAGGTAAGTCCCATTTAAAGGCCAACAAGGTCAAAAGGTGACAGCGTCTCCCTCTAAGTCTCCAGCTCTGCCGTCCAAGTCCTCCGATGAACTGAGGCATATTCTTTTACCCCATGACCCATCCACAACGCTCCTTAAGAGCCTTAGGGAGTAGCATACATAATGTAAATAAACAAACCGATCCGTACCTACCTCGCCGCCGAGGTCCGTCGCGTGTTCTTTCAGTAAAATCACGCCAGCCCGCGTCAGCTGTGCAGTAGTTAAATGTTAGACTTAAAAGGAGTTTCTTATCCGTTCTTCTCCAAGTAGGTAGTTTACGAACGGACAGTAAATTCATTAATCTAGATCCAGCCTTAGTTGTCCCACCAGCGATGCCCTGAGCCGAGGTCCGACCCCAACTGAGCCAGCCCTTAGCGCAATCGCTTTAGGTTTAGAAACTTGTTTGTGCCTTGGCTGGAGGCTATAATATTGCTTAGTCTCCACAGATTAGCCCGGCTAAGCAGTAGCCAATCACTTAGATTGAATCTGCGAGACGCCAATTAGAAATAAAAAATAAGTTTTTTTTTTAGTTTGAGATTGAGTACTGACGTAATGCGATTACATATACTGTCAAAGTATCCGGTGTTTTATTTATCCGAGTTCCGCGAAGTAGAGTTTACAGATTGTGATCCATTGGTGTAATTACTGGATAAACTAATAAATAAATAAATAATTTATAATAAAGAAAAGTCAAGTGTAAATGTTTGTTTTAATGATCCTGGTAGATCCTGGATCTATAATTACTAACAGGAAGAAAATAGGTTAATTGGGGAACCCTCATATTTAAATAAATAAAATAATCATATTTTATAAAATCTTTAATAAAAACAATTACTTAGCAGCTAAATGTTCTCGCAACACAAACAATTTCTATTGAAGCGAGTAACATAAGGTGTATCTCAGAGTAGGTACCTCAGGGTAATCGACTTTATTTTGCAAGACCATCTTCCTGTCAGTCAATAATGGCACTTATTTCATCATATTGTTAATATTATTTATAGTCAGCTTGTAAAATACTTAACAAGTTCCATTCAATCCACTGTCGAATCATGATCAAATCAGTTTGTTCATTTGTTCGACCAAAGTAACAATCAACCATGGAATTGTCTAGACTCTAACTAGATACATCCATGATAGACTAGAAATTTGAGATTGAGATTAAGGGCCTGTTTCTAACTTTCACACGATAGGAACTAGTCAGTAGATAAATTCTAAGCTAGTGCTAAGTTCAGAGGTAGTGTTAAATGCGATATCTAGTTATTAAATTATAACCTCAGAATACAAAATAAGAGGCTGGTGCCCCGACGCTCGCTGTTGGTATTGCACTAGTGTTTTGAATACAGTTCGTGGAATTAAGACGACGACAGTCGCCAACGACCTTGAGGGAACAAAACGCGCTCTTTTTTCACACCCGCGCGACCCAAAATAGTGTAGTGTTTTTTGTACTTTCCTTATTATTCCATGACTTAAAAAAAAGCCTTAGATTAAAATGTAGATAATTAAACTGTCTTTGAGATGGTGTCAATTTCATTAAAATACGTCCGGCAGTTTTGATGCGATTGTCGTTTTTTTTGACCATGTTAGACATAACTTTGCAAATTAATTACACTATGATATACGAATAAAACTCAAAATTTTCTTACATCAAATTATTTAGAAAATGGTCTAATGTAACATATATTTTATCCAAAAATATAAGACTAGCCGTTTAGATGTGTCTCAACTAAGCATTTGTGCGTAGTGTGGCCGTGGCAAGCTATAGTTATCCCATACACTGTCATACTATATGAAGTTACTACTACACATACTACTCGGTCAAAATAGTTAACTGTGCATTTGGCGCTGTCACGTTACTCTGACTTTCAACTTTGTCTCGCTATTGGCGCACGAGGCGAACGTGGGGCGCCCGCGCCGCTGCGGGTGCCCGGAGGTGGGGTCGAGGTGCACAGTTATGTTGACCGTGTTGTACGTAGCTTAGCCGTGGGGTGCTGTGGAGAAGTGTCTCCTATTTTGTTCTATATTACAAAAGCACTAAGATACCTCGGCAGCCACTAGGTAGATACGGTATTGCCTAAACTTTTCATATTTGTAAAATAAGTTTGGGCAACACTTTGACTTTCGAGCGCGTCAGTGTCTCATAGAAAGTCAGTGTCTCCCGTTCTGACGATGGTATGACAGCCGAGAGTGCCTCAGCCTAGTGGTCATCGCAATGAGGATTTCCTGGAAAATTTACAGCACCAGTTGGCGCCAGTTTGGCAAGAGGTCCTCGTTAAAAACGTAGCATAAGACATATATATGCCGTTGACGTCAATTTAACTAATGTCAGAAAACATAAGCACTTTAACAGGTGCTTGGCGTCTCAATGCTTCCACCTAGTGCCCATCATTTCAGAAAAACCTCATTGCGCGCACATTAAATTTTATCCCACCAAAACATTTTCATGTAAAATGTTGCCAAGACGAGACGATATGGCTCGCACTGTCAAAAAGTTATCAGATCTCATGTAGAGCCAAGCTTCTTAATCTGCACGCCCTAACTCTGCAAGCCCTAACTTCACAAACTTTTGGAGTGGCTTGGCGGTTTCGCTACCATCACATGCTTCTAGAAGTCGCCACGTATTTCGTATGCGCATCACCTCGTCGCCATGTTTCGCTACTACAAAAACTATTGTTTAATAGATAATCTATGAACAGTGAATATATTGTTCACCTTATGCCCATGTGGACGGTAACGAGACGGTCAAGGCACATATTTTGACTAAGGTGTAGAGTTTGTGAAGTTACGGCCTGTAGGAAAACCCACTAATGACATTATATCCCGAGAATTTTGATTATCTGGTATAACCCGAACCCAAGTTATGATGGTTCAAAAAAAACGACGAAGCGCTTCGAGATAAGGTAGCCTGTAGTGCCCTTGCGCTTCGCTTGGCTCGTCTTGGCGTCTCAGATTAGCAATAGCGTCTCTAATTAGTGTCGGTATGGCGTTCCATATTCTGTATTCTATGAGTAAACTGTAGTTTTAATTTAAGACCGGTGGATCCATATTTTCTATCTACTAGTTATTTAGCCGATGGCGTTGCCTATGTTTTTGACGATTCCCTCATTGTTGACGTACTTGGCGCCATCCATACCGAGTCCGAAGGGCGCTTCGCCGGCTGTCTGCAGAAAGTAGGAGCCTGAAGCACCAGGCTTGGTCTCGTAGCCCATTAGGCTGCAAATAGAAAAGAAGGAAATAAGGCGATTAATATACATATAACAAATACAAACACCGGGCTCGTAATGCTGCTACATTTAGCACTAATAACAGCAGTATTACAAGCTTTGAACTTTACTAAGTAATCCATGATCAGCAGTCAGTACCTTAATTATCTATAAACGTAAACAATGTATAAACGTAAATGCTCGGGGTTCCCTTGCGTGATCGAATCAGAAATAAAGACATCCGCAAGAGAGCCAGGGATTACCAACATAGCCCGAAGAATTGTCAAACTTAAGTGGCAGTGGTAGGGCACACTACTCGCAGAACGGATGGTCGATGGGTCCGAAAAGTACTGGAGTGGCAACCGCGTACTGAAAGACGTAGGGTTGGAAAGCTTCCCTCAATGACCTGATCAAGGCTGTGGGGATCCAGTGGATACGAAACGCACAAGAACCATCAGAGTGGCGACGTTTGGGGGAGGCCTATGTCCAGCAGTGGACGTCTTTCGGCTGAAATGATGATGATGAAAAGTAAACGAAGCAAAAAAAGAGTAATGTGTTGCAGTGACATCTCACCTCTTATCGTTATAATTGCACATCCCACTTCTGAACGCCTGCCAATCGGAAAAGTTGACGGTGACCAGGCTTGTGGGTTGGTGACCGACTCGGATAACATATGCCATGATCGCCTTTGGCTACATGACGCTAGGACCAAGGTGTTCCAATAACATCTTACCTCATATCATTATAATTGCACATCCCACTTTTGAACGCTTGCCAGTCAGGACAGCTAACAGCGACGAAGGAGCCCTGGCTGGTGACCGACTCGGCGAACATATGCCATGCTCGGCTGTGACTGCACGACCCTAGCAGTAAGGTGGGCAAGCAGCCAGGTTGGTTGGATCCCTCGTTTGGATAGAAATCTGCGTCACCTGGAGAGAGAATTTCTTGAATTAGAAGGACAGGAAAAACATGTTAGCGAAAAACTTTAAATTTAATTTTTTTTTATCCAACTCACCGACTTGCTCATTGATTCCATAAACCCCAGCATCAGTATGTATAACGTCAACGAAGTCAGCGTCATTGACGTTCAGCCTGTAAGTAGCGTTGACGTCGGAAAAGCAGGGTCCCGCAGGGTCCAGGCCAGAGATCCTGCCCACTCGTTGTCCTGTCAGCATGATGAAGCTCTTGCCAGCGAACCCTGAGATGTGGCTCCCGAGGCTGTGGCCGATGAGGTGGATGTTCGCTGGTTGGAGACCAGCTGGATAGAGAAAAAGGAAATTATGTATTGAATACAGGAAACATATACCTACCTACTGAAATGTTCGTATAAAAGTCGACTTGTCGGAAATAGACTCTTTATGTTTGTAAATTGTCAGTTCATAAAAAGTTGGCAAGTCGTTTAGCAACCTTAGAAACAAATACTCGAATGTTTGTAAAAAAGCCGACTTGTCGGCAATGGACTCTATTTATATTTGTAAAAACGTTGTCAGTTCATAAAAAGTTGACTAGTCGTACGGAACCTTAGAAACAAAAACGTTACGTCACGTTATGGAAGTTTATATTAGGTCATTACATTATGAAATTGGCGTTTTGTAAGGGAGGAACATAAAGTCGTTCTTTTTTTTTAATATTATAAATATATTTATTTAATCAAAGTATGTACCAATTTCATTTAATCAAAGTATGTGCTATCAATGCACTTTTCTCTTCTTGCAAGAAGTTATCCAAATTTAAAAAAAAAAAATGCTAATCTGTTGGAGCAAGGTCCGGGGCGTAGCTTTTCCATCATGGTTTGCAGTTGCTGACAATAGACATCCGCCGTTATCGTCTGGCCAGATTTCAATTTGCTTCAAGTGGATTAAAATAGTTTTATCACTAACAAAAGAACACGCCAATTTCATGGGTAAGGACCAAATATTTTTAAATTGCCCTATTAATTAGTGGGTCACACCTTCAAATTATTATTTTTTTAATCATCCCCATCCGATTGAGCTGATATTTTGCATTCAAGTTTGGTTTTAATGACAATTCACGGCTAGGTATTTAAGTAGTTTAGGTTAGATGATGCGATCATTGTAAATCTAATATGGCGGACCGAAAAGGTAGACCAATTATTTTTATGCACCCCCATGATATGAAACAAATGAAAGAGTTCGCTGAGACGAATAGTACAATTTGTTTTTTAATTAGTAAAATCTATTCATAATTCTAATTACTACACTAGGTGTTAACATGAAATAAGGGGAAAATCTTACATGGTATGTTGGAAAATTTATTCGTTTCGCGGGGCAATCAAACTATTTTGCTAAATATGCATATTATGAAAATTATCATTTTGATATTGTTCCATTACGCCCGTTATATCGTCTGCAAGCTGGTGATATTACAAAGTTAGAACTCACCAGAAACCAGGGCAGCCAGTAACTTCCCCAACTCTTCGCCGATGAAACGCACCATGGTGGTGGAGCGCAGGTACCTCCCGCTGATCAGAGAGCTAGCGTCCAGCGCCACGATGTTGAAGTCACCTGCAGCAATAAACTTAAACGTCACCACCAGAACAGACAAGAAGTTATCCGAAATAGTGACTCAAGACATGTTGGACATCCGGCTAACTCTGTTAGCTAGGAAATGCCGGCGCCATCATGTTTTTAAAATATTGACTAAATCAAAAATTAAACTATAATGAAAATATTACAGACTCAAAACCAATATCTATGTCTATAGTTCTCAGGTCTAATAAAATAGTAAATTTTCAGGTCAAGACAAAAGCAGTCGTACGCCATTTGGTCAGCAATTTGGTAAAATTCGATTTGGCAGACCGTTGCACCGACCGTGCCGATAAAGTTGTATTATCTTATAAAAAAATAAACTAAGTTTCTCCAGCACGTTTGTATACTTTGGAAATCTTGCTTTGCAACCAGCTACAAGGCATTCACAATCGACTATGATCTGTTTATCATTTACCTTGTTTTAGAAAAGCAGTACTAAGGCTGGTGAAGCTGCCCTTAGACGGGTCGTCAGTGAAACCGTGGAGGTAGATCTTCAAGGGCTTGCGAGGGTTGACCCAGCCGGCCTGCGGGATGAGTCTCGCCGCGGCTGTCAGCTTGTATGAGATGTTCACATCTCTGGAAAACGTATTATTTTTTTTATTTTTTCACTCCATGTTATAGTGATATATTGATACCAAGCGTTTCTAGCTATTGTGAATACATAAATTTCAGCAGCTTTTCCTCAAAAACATAGCTCATTCTAAAAGGTTATGGATAGCAAAGTATAGTTCTCGCCAAATTTCTTGGGCGCCCTGAAGTTGGCTATAAGGGCAGTAGTAAATCTCATACAAAAACAGCACCGTTTCGTGCCTTGCGCATCGGAAAACCAATTTCAGGGCGGCCCAGAAGTTTGGCGAGGACTATAGTAAGAAACGTTATAGTTTCAGCAAACAAACATGTGTATACGTAAATATATTGACTATATGTATGTAACAGTTTGCTCAATCTTTCTTGCTAACGATCCCATAGCGACTAATAGACCGAGCTTCGGCCACGGTGACTAGGCATCGGTGCAGGATGCAATATAGTGCACAAGAGTGTACGCAAACTCACTGTACCTTCACTCTTATAGTCAATGTGACGGCAAACCGACACGACTGGAGCCAGTCAGGCTTAGGTAACCATACCTGCTACCGAGGCGAGGGAGGATCACACCACCAACTTGCAAACTCTGGGTAATTATTGAGAAAATCTCGATGGAAAAACCTTTTGAACCAAAAAAATAACTCACGAAATGAAGAACCAAAATAATAATAAAATATTTTAGCTTAGCATTTTGAATTGGCACCAAAAAAACAAACATGCAAATTAATTACCTAAAGCGTAGAATGATTGTAGCTAGGTTGATCTTCGTTGATAGTTTGTTTGGTGCCGCCTCAAAATGCTAAATCAAAATATTTAATTTTTTTGCTTTTTAGTTCGTTATTTCATCGGTTCATATGTTTGTTTAAAAGTTTTTTTTTTAGTTTACCCAAGTTCAACAGAATCGGTTCGCCATTGAAAATTCAGTGGGCAGATTATTTATCAATAAATCCTTTTTTTTCTACCTTTAGCGGTGGATATTAGTTTTGAAATAAAAAAATGGAACCAATTTTGAGATATATTCATGATAATATTTTTTTTTTTTTTATATCGGTCCACTCTATAAAATGTAATGCGTGCGTATAAAATACACATGTCGAATTGAGAACCTCCTCCTTTTTTTCGTCTGTTAAAAACCCAATATCACTTTTGTCCGACTTGGGAATTGAACCCACCACTTGCAAACGCGAGACCGACGAGGCACTTACAAGCATAGCGACGAACTAAGTAAACAAGTTATCTGTGCTTACCTGGTGATAAAGTTGAGTGTCAGGTCACTCAGGTTAGGTTCAGTGTTGTTGTATGAGTCGTAGTCCACTCCCAGAAGTTTCTTCACGTGTCTGCCTGGAAAATTTAAAAATGCTCTCTGAGTTCGCGCAAATCTAATACCTGCATACTAAGAAACTGGTGGAAAACGAACACTTACAGACAGCACAACAAGCAAAAAGTTTAATAAAAACTGTTACCCGATAACGGTTTAGCCTGTTTCCCGGACCATAATAACGAATCGATTGACACCATTCATCAAAATCGGATTTATTTAAATTGCTCTCAAAAACGGTGAAGGAATCCGGCATGTCTTAGAACCAAAAATTCGAAGACATGTAACTTGCACTGGGCCCGCGTGGTGGATTACAGGCCATTCCCTCTCACAGAGAGGAGGCCTGCACGTAGGTACAACGGACCAAATGCGAGTCTAAAACTCGGTTTCCCAGCTCTCAATTACGGGCTGTTAACGTAATCGACGAATAATCGCTGGTTAATTCTACTTTCAGATTCTCAACCAGTGTTTCTTTCAGGCAAAATTCTTCGGAGAAAGAAGAAGAAAGAAGAGATCTGGGGGCGCAGTAAATAAAGGAAACAAAGTAATATTTAAAATCAATTCCAATATTAATATTTTAATGAATAAAAGATGCTATGAGCTCAACCAAAATTGTCAAAGTAACATTGTAAAAGGCCACGAAGAATAATATTCTTTACAAAAAACTTATTCTTCGTGGCTTTTTTCTTACATACACATAACGATAAGGACACTGCTATCATTTTCATTCTACAAATTTCGCGAAATTACTGATTATAAACAGCTGTTTAGAGTGGAAGAGCCTTATGGGATAGCGTTAGAAGAAAAGGGATTGCGATATTCTCGAAAGGGTGTCGTTCTTTCTAGGCGCTATTTTGGTTTCTGGTTGGCTGCTTTAATATGTCATGCACTACTCAATTCCTGATTGGCTGATTGAGTGCCACTTCACGTCAATAATGGGTTTCCAGCTCTAAAATGATACCAGGTTTAAATAATTTGGCAAATTGTAGGGATACTCGTAAAGGCCTATATTACGGTAAAAAGATAATAGGGGTCGGCGAAAACTATGGCATGGGTTGAGTTATAAAAAATATGTTAATTTAGATCAATTATTTATTTAGCAAGATTTAAAAAAAAATAGGATATTACAAACTTTATAAATTAATTACATTATGAAAACTTGACAGAATAATTATCAAAAATAGTTATTTTGTATTTACGTAAATAAAAAAATAAAGCAAACTGTTACTGACCTTGGAATCAAAACTTCCTCACGCGCATTAATGTTGACTGTACCCTGTACTTAGTACTTACCGAGGTCAGTTTCTGGATAGATTTGTGTAGCGATTGGGGTGGTGACCCCGCAAGGGTAAGCAACACTTACCAAAGTTAGTTTTGGGATGGGTGACCATTTTTTTTTGGATCGCTTTTTTATGGATGGGTGACCCCGCCAGGGTAAGAAACAATAACCAAGGTCAGTTTTTGGATGGGTGACCATCGACGCAAAAATTATGGTCACTATTCCTAAAGTCACCCCACTAGGTTAAACAACACCTACCAAGATCACCCATCCGAAAACAAGCGATCCAAAAAAAAGTGGACGCACATCCCAAGACGTACCTTGGTATGTGTTGCTTACCCTGGCATAGTCACCCATCTAAAAACAAGCGAACCCAAAAAAAGTGGTCACCCATCCAACACTGACCATGGTAAATGTTGCTTACCCTGGCAGCGTCACCCATCCAAAAACAAGCGAACCAAAAAAAAGTGGTCACCCATCCCAAAACTGACCTTGGTAAGTGTTGCTTACCCTGGCGGGGTCAGCCATCCAAAACAAACGAACCAAAAAAATGCGGTCACCCATCCAAAGACTAACCTTGGAAAGTCTTGCTTAATCTGTACTGGGTCACCCATCAAAAAAACAAGCAAACCAAAAGATTGGTTATCCATCCAAAAATCGTCCTTGGTAAGGTTTGCTTAACTTGGCGACTACACCAGCCCAGCCGCTCAAGTATTACAACTATTTAAAGTTACTGATTACGTTATAGTAGTGAATGAAGCGAATGGAAGTGAAAATAGCAGCTAGAGTAGCCAACCGAAATAAATTATTAAATGTAACAAGCGATTACGTAATTTCTCGATGATGAAGTGTTGAGAAACTCGACTGACAACTGAGGGCTGGTTCAATGCTGTTCAGTTATATCGTTGATAAATTTTCATACATGGTAGAAATAGACAAAGATAAACTTGTGGTAACTTCCAAGTAAACTTGGAACTGTGTGGCTTTTGTTATTCAGCCACGAGCTCTACGTAGCTATAAAAGGTTGAAGTTTAACTAAAGTGAACTTACACTGACTAAACCCAACAGACACGATGGTCTTATGAATGGGTTCTGCAATGGCTGCGACCTCCTTTTTGACCTGTTCCTTGATATTGTTTATGAAATCGAACTGCGCGGCTGTCGCGGACAGCCATATCACTGTCACGAAGATGATCAGACGAGCCATGTTGATAGGAACCTGACGGAGTGAAGACAAGTGTTAGAAGTCGAACTAAGTTGAGGACTGGTTTGGATAAGGAGGCGTCAGTGGCGTCTAGTGTAGGCAAGCTTTCGTCCAACTTACTGGCAGCAGAAACGCAACGCAAACGCAGAAGTCGTTTTTGCAAAAGTACTCATAAAATAGGTAAACATAACAATAAATTGCAAAAATAAACATTTCAAGACAGGCTAGACTCCCAGCACCAGTTTCATAAACAAAACTCAACACATAAAATAGTCTAACAATTAATCTTCAGAGATCGGTTGATTAAATTCAAATAAAAAACCAACTAAAATCTCTTGATTTTCTTTTCGCACACTAGGCAAAATATTTAAAAAAGGAATATCAGAATAGTACCTATCCGTCGCTAAGAGCAAGGCCTAATTAACTGAAATAATGAGACACAACTTCCACCTTTGTCAGAGCAAAACAGACCTATTTGCTTGCCGCAGGTTTGTGAGAATGAACTGCCACAATAATACTAGGAGTGAGGCGTATTTATCGAAACAGTTAAAAAAAACAGGTATTCAAAAATAGCAACATGGAACAGATATCCATAATTTGAAAAAACAGTTCCTGCTTCTTTCGCCTGTTCCACAAGTTCCATGACCCACAATAACGGTCACAGTAGCAGTCACAGTCTGTAACAGCCTGTTCCGCGTTGTCACAAGTCAAAACAGATCATTGGCGTAACTAGTGTGTGTGTACCAGGTACCGTACCTGTGTAACATAACAAGCTCTTCTCTGGTCTAGCTTAGGGATGTTTACGTTGTTAGAAAGAGATACAAACAAAAATGATCTGCGCCTGTACCAGTTTGGGACTGGAACAAGCTATTTTCTCTTCTGACTTATTGTAATAGAAAGAGATAGCGTCTGTTCTCTGCCTGTCACTGTTACCCATTCGGATGCACACACAAATTATGAACTTGCCATTGAACATAATAATGTGTAAACCATCGATTGTATAATGTAATATTGATTGTATTTTATTTAATATTTTTATGTAATGTAAAAATAAAAAGATGATGGTGAAATATTTATTTTAAACCCACACATCACATAGTCGTGCTGAAAATAGAATTATTGTAATATCGTGTCTGTATCCAAACGTGCAATAAAAGTCACATAATCTGTGGTTCTTTCTCTGTGAGTGTTTCCAGATTGGGTATTATTTCCCAATGTTAGGGAAAAAGTGCTAACTCTCGGGGTAAAAGGAAAAATGGGTTAATATTGGGAATTTTTGTTCACAATATTTTCAAATATGTAGGCCAAAGTTATGAGCAGGTTTATATAATACATATTAAAAGTACCCAAACTACTTAAATAACTCTTTTATTGCAATTTTTTGTTTTATGCTATGGTATGCTTTTCATTTATTTATTATATTTTTATTACAAAATGCCACCACAAAGTATGTGGAAATTTTTATGAAAGTGATATGGAAAAATTATCAAGTATGGGGAGATTTCACAAAATGAATCTGGAGACACTGCTTTATTTATTGGTACATTGGTACTAGTAGCTGTTGCAATGTAACAGGCTGTTATTTTGGAACAGAATTTTGGAACTGTTATTTCCCTGGAACTGAAACAGGTGTAACAGATATCTAATTTTACCTGTTACAGACCACCCCTAAATAATACTTGGCTTATCCGGCCTCTAGTAAGTACTTACATATTTAATCTAGTTTTCACAATTTTCTTTTCCAAATAAACCATCACAAAGTAGAAAAACACCATTTTATAAATAGGTAACGCTCTTGTAAATAACTCTATTCGCAATTGCCTTGGACTTGCTCATAAAAACAGTGGTAAGGTTATTAATTAAAAGGCTAATTCAGCAATAATAGATACTTGTTATGGGAAGTTCAACCAAACGGGTTAATTTATTTATGACTTAATTATCTCTATTTATAACCAAATAGATGTAAGTAGGTAAGTACCTATACGCAACAACAAAATTCCATGAAGGCTTCCGTAAAACCCTATCAATTTACTCAATTGCTTACGTAAATTACTTAGATACCTAAGCAGTTAGCGATTAGAAACTCGATTTTTTTAACTAACTGGGAGATTTCGGAATTAAGAATTTGAAGTTGAGTGCCTATTTGTTAAACTCTCTAGTTTAGCCTGAAATGCGACTGTTTTTACTCACGCTGACTCGTGATAACGTAAACGATCTCATATGTCAATTTGTATACAAAAAAAGGGGTTTCTCCTTACTGTCACCAGACGGCGCTTATCCAGTTTCAATACGTTTACGTTATCGTAAACTACGTTAACGTGATTGAGCATGAGTAAAAACTCGCACCAAGGCCTCTGAACTTCATTCTACAAAGGCATACAGCCATACCCTAGAGCAAGGATTGCGAACCTATGGCACGCGTGCCTGAGGTGGCACACGAAAAAATATTTTGGGGAGGCTACAAGGTTATTTAGCATCTAAATAAATTTGCAACAGCAGAAATGACAGCTCCTGCTTTTATTTAAATACAACATAAAACTGTAAATAAATATTAGGATTGTTGTAAAAATTTCTGGGTGCAAATAAAGAATTGATTAATTCAAAGCATTTAGAGTTTTATTTTTTATCAAGTCAAAATTCTTTGGTGGCACTTCATTGTCACATAAAAAAATATATAATTTAAATGGCAAGTTTTTAATAAAGGTTCGCCATCCCTGCCCTAGACTTTCAGGATTGAACTTCATAATTCATTTTTACGCTGTTAGTACCCCTACTATCTACTATCCACAGCTATCCTACCCCCGAAAGACCTAGCTAGACCTACGGAGAAAATTAGACCCAATAAACACACTAACTTACCTTTCGATCTCCTTCTCCAATTAAATAAGGTCACAAGAGCACAAGCCTTACGAACAGTCCTCAACACACTGTCCGGAAACAGGCCGCGATGGACTTATTAATATCTCGTGAGTATAGGAAAATATCACGTTTTTTATATGCTTATATTATTATGTATCTATTTATAACAGGCTTCTGATTATCATGAGTAACTTTGACCTGCGGTGATGGTCAACGTAGATATCAACTTAACCGAGCATATTGCAGATTTCTAAAGGACATTGTGCTATGGAGGCTGGAGTAGTCAGAACCTTTTTACCCTACTGCCGAAGGAGGGTAATGTGTTTATATGTATGAATGTTTGTTCCACGCTACGACCAAAAGGAACGGAACAAAAAAGGAAAAAAAATGCAAAAACGGGCAAAATTATTCCTTTTTGAGAGCTTCCGTTGCGTGCGCTGCGTAAACGGTTAAAGTTACGCAACAATCATGTATGTAGGGTAGATGGATAGGTAGGTAGCCAGTTGACGGGAGCGAAGCCGCGTGGGACAGCTAGTGTTAGTATAAGTTTGCTCCATTAGGTGTATTGGCTGCAAGGCATTCAAGTGCGAGGATAAACGAAAATTTAAATCTCATTTAGAAAACTCTCAATAATCAATTTTAATTAAAGCGCGTGTTATGTGGCATTACTACCTATTGTTCCCAACAAATTAGTCTGAAGATAATTTCTGCCGCGATAACATGTTGTTTTAATAATGAAATCGTAATAAAAACTTAACAAATGAAGACCTTGATCGTATTGCAATGTTTTGTATTTACATGTCCTTCCTTTCTGTCAATTTACTTTTTATTTGACTTTATAAAAATTAAAACTTTGAAATAAATAGGAAGCTATTTAAGTTGGTAGAGGTTGGAGTTATTTTTAACCGACTTTCCAAAAAGGATGAGGTTCTATGTTCGACATCATGTTAGTACTTTTTTTTGACGCCGATTTCGCCGTTAATTGTGGATCTGTTTTGATAATATTTTTTTTTGTTTGAAAGATTATGTTCCCAAATTAGTCCCGTTTTAATTTGGTGAAGATCTGATAAAGAACTTCGGAGATATACAACATAACTCTTCAATAAATGGCGGCAAATCTCTCGGGATTGTTGCAATCGCATTTCTGTTTATTGTTTATATCATTTCATAACACAACATCACGCCAGTATCAGTACTAGTTTAATTTGTTCGTAGTAAATTTAGTCGGTAGTATTTTTTTGAGGTTTTTTTTTTTGTCTATCGTCAGTAAATATGGTCTTAAGGTGTCCCTAGTCAACGGCACGAACTTTTTTGTGCGCGGGGTTAAAATGCATGCTGTCTCATCGGACAACACGTGCGAAAGAAATTGAGCAGTAAGAAGCTAGTTCTCGTACGAATTCGCACTTTTTCAAATGTGTATCGAAATGGATGATAACTTAGGACGAAAACGAGCGCGCGAAATTTTATGAACAGACCTTTGGGAGTCTAGATATCATGAAAAAACTACTAAATGTATATTTTAAAAATAAGATTATTTGCATTGTTGAATTACTAATCTATCCCTGTATGGAGGCCGTTTTGCAATTTTCCTTCTTATTATGGTATTTATTTTCGCCCAAACATGCGTTAAAATTAGTGTTGAAATATGGAACTTTCGACGTTCATAACTTTCAAATATTGTATTTTTTTACTTTTCTGTTTCCATACAGGGCTAGTTAATGATGAGACAAATTGATATCATTTTTATTTTGAATGTACACCGTCAAACAGTGGAGTAATCGCCAGACTACGTTTGTATGGAAGAATTTTCGACTAGTATAACCTTAATCTAAACATATTAAAATATTTCCGTGTTTGACTGTGTAAATAACCCCGTTGGTGTAGTGTACTTACTAATACCTACTATCTTTAAGGGATTAATTTGAGGCAAAATCAAAAATTTGTATGTCATTTTTGTGGCAAATAAATACTTTTTCTTTCTAGTGCTCGCAAGCGCTACTGCTGAGCGTCAGGTCCTGGATTCGATTCGCGGGTCCAGTGTTTCTTTCAGGTAATACTCCGGGGGGTGGAGCCCCCCCCGAGTAGCCTTACTGCCCCCCCGGGGCGTTTGGAACTTAATCAATAGCAATAGGTTGCCGCTCGCTCACTTTCGCGCGTCTACAGCAGATTTACGTATATTTGCGACGAATATCCCTACAATTTGGCAAATTATTTAAACCTGGTATCATTTTAGAGCTGGAAACCCTATAATGACATGAAGTGGCACTCAATCAACCAACCAGGAATTGAGTAGTGCATGACATATTAAAATAGCCAATCAGAAACCAGAAGAGCGCCTGGAAAGAACGACACACTTTCGAGAATAACGCCATCCCTGTTCCTCTAACGCTATCCCATAAGGTTCTTCCCGTTCTCCCATTCTAAACAGCTGATTATAGATAGTAATTTCGCGAAATTTGTAGATTGAAAATTATAGCTGTGTCCTTATCGCAAGATAAAAGCCACGAAGAATAAGATTTTTGTAAAGAATAATATTCTTTGGCCTTTTACAATGTTTCTTTCATTGGCTTTTTACAATGTTACTTTGACAATTTTGATTTAGCTTATAGCATCTTTTATTCATTAATAATAATTGGAATTGATTTTAAATATAACTTTGTTTCCTTTATTTACTCCGCCCCCCTGATCTCTTATCTGCCCCCCCCCCCGGAGAATTTCGCCTGAAAGAAACACTGCGCGGGTCAGGCACTGTTATTGGGCATTCTCTTTAGGGTTAGCTTGTGGCCACAATATACATTTTATCTATTTCTGGATAGGTACCTACAAACTAATGAAAAGAAATAAGTGATATCGAACACAAGTCAATAAAACTGAAACTATACTTGCTTTTGAACATGGACAAAGTCAACAATACTGTCATCATAGCGAGAATAACCGCAGGAATCATTCATTGATTTGCATAACGACTGTAATAATTTATGGACAAAATCATGATGATGCAGAAGACCAGAAGGTACAGACCATAGGCGATAGCGAATCGGGTTAAAAAAAAAAAATATGGCTAACCAACTATGCATTTTATGATTTTGGTAATTGCAAGGCAAATGGCCTCCCAGAGGGCGGACCGATGACCAGCTGCGTATCTGTTTTAACAGCACAAAGCACATTCCTTCTTTCATTCTGGTAACTCAATAATCTTTTTTTTTTTTTCTTTAGGCTCGCCCTTGACCACTATCTCACCTGATGGAAAGCGATGATGTGGTCGACGGTGAAGCACGCTTGCCTAGAAAAAACCCATTCACTCTTGACTTAAAGACCCCTAGATTGTAGCTATCGGGAAACACATACTCCGGCAGGGAATTCCACTCCTTAGCTGTACGCATAATAAAAGTGTCTCCCAAAAGTTTTGAGCGTATGGGTGGGATGTCCACCATGTACCGATGACGCATCACCGTGCGTCTGGTTGTCCGATGATGGAACGGGCTGGGCGGAATTAAATCATGCAATTCCATCGCACACTCCCCGATAAATGTAACCGATAAAATACCGACAAGCTGGCAACTCGGCGACGATATTCAAGGCTCTGGAGCTTTGATTTGACCAGTGCTTCATCGCCGATGAGTCTCTTGGCCCGCTTTTCGATCGACTCTAGTGCATCTAGCTGATATTTGGCAGATCCGTCCCAGAGATGAGAACAGTACTGTACAATATCCATTGCGTGTTTTACGCTGCCGATTAGACGAGATTTTATCTATACTAATATTATAAAGAGGTAAAGTTTGTGAGTTTGTGAGTTTGTGAGTTTGTGACGTTGTAAGGGGTAATCTCTGGATCTACTGAACCGATTTTGAAAATTCTTGCACCGGTAGAAAGCTACATTATTCCTGAGTGTCATAGGCTATAAAATATTTTCAAAAAAAATAGAGATCCTTATGAAAATTGCAATAATGTAACCCAAGGTAGCAAAATGTTGTCTGAAAAATACATTATTTGGCGTGCGCTGAGAAAACTATTGATGATAGATACAAATTAGTAGGTAGGGTAGGTAGGATAGGCAGGATAGGCAGGGTAGGCAGAATAGGCAGGGTAGGCAGAGTAGGCAGGGTAGGCAGGGTAAGCAGAGTAGGCAGGGTAAGCAGAGTAGGCAGGGTAGGCATGGTAAGCAGAGTAGGCAGGGTAGGCAGGATAGGCAGGTTAGGCAGGGCAGGCAGGGTAAGCAGAGTAGGCAGGGTAGGCAAGATAGCCAGGGTAGGCAGGAAAGGCAGGGTAGGCAGGATAGGCAGGGTAGGCAGGATAGGCAGGGTAGGCAGGAAAGGCAGGGTAGGCATGGTAAGCAGAGTAGGCAGGGCAGGCAGGATAGGCAGGGTAGGCAGGATGGGCAGGGTAGGCAGCACAGGCAGGTTAGGCAGGGCAGGCAGGGTAAGCAGAGTAGGCAGGGTAGGCAAGATAGGCAGGGTAGGCAGGAAAGGCAGGGTAGGCAGGGTAGGCCGGGTAGGCAGGGTAGGCAGGATAGGCAAGGTAGGCAGGAAAGGCAGGGTAGGCAGGATAGGCAGGGTAGGCAGGGTAGGCAAGATAGGTAGGATGGGCAGGGTAGGCAGGACAGGCAGGACAGGCAGGTTAGGCAGGGCAGGCAGGGTAAGCAGAGTAGGCAGGGTAGGCAGGGTAGGCCGGGTAGGCAGGGTAGGCAGGGTAAGCAGAGTAGGCAGGGTAGGCAGGGTAGGCAGGGTAGGCAGGAAAGGCAGGAAAGGCAGGAAAGGCAGGAAAGGCAGGGTAGGCAGGGTAGGCCGGGTAAGTAGGGTAGGCAGGAAAGGCAGGGTAGGCAGGATAGGTAGGGTAGGCAGGATAGGTAGGGTAGGCAGGGTAGGCTGGGTAGGCAGGGTAGGCATGGTAAGCAGAGTAGGCAGGGCAGGCATGGTAGGCAGGGTAGGCAGGGTAGGCAGGGTAGGCAGGATAGGCAGGGTAGGCAGGATAGGCAGGGTAGGCAGGAAAGGCAGGGTAGGCAGGAAAGGCAGGGTAGGCAGGAAAGTCAGGGTAGGCAGGGGTAGGCAGGATAGACAGGGTAGGAAGGGTAGGCAGGGTAGGCAGGGTAGGCAGGGCAGGCAGGATTGGCAGGGTAGCCAGGGTAGGCAGGGAAGGCAGGGTAGGGGCAGGGCAGGCAGGGTAGGCATAGTAGGCAGGATAGACAAGGTAAGCAGGGTAGGCAGGGTAGCCAGGGTAGGTAGGCAGTTGACGGGAGCGAAGCCCCGAGGGTCAGCTAGTAAACATATAAAGCAACTAGAGGACGCCTCGCGGTTTCACCCGCGTAGTTCCCGTTCCCGTGGGAATACAGGGATAAAAAGTAGCCTATGTCACCCGGGGATATAGTAGCTTCCCAACGGTGAAAGAATTTTTGAAATCGGTCCAGTAGTTTTGGAGCCTATTCGGAACAAACAAACAAACAAAAAAATCTTTACTCTTTATAATATTGTACTAGAGGACGCCTCGCGGTTTCACCGGCGTAGTTCCCGTTCCCGTGGGAATACAGGAATAAAAAGAAGCCTATGTCACCCGGGGATAGAGTAGCTTCCCAACGGTGAAAGAATTTTTGAAATCGGTCCAGTAGTTTTGGAGCCTATTTGGTACAAACAAACAAACAAACAAAAAAATCTTTCCTCTTTATAATATTGGTATAGAGGTATAGATTAATGCAAGGGAAACAATCCGTATAGTCATCGGCACATAACTTGGCAAGAGTCGTTAGATGCGCAGAAATCGTTTTTTAGGTCTCCTTGGTAGTGAAGCGGGACGCGGGGTACTAGGTCGCGCCGATCCGAGCGCGCGATTGGTGGCTCAGTCGACCCGCGCCTCCCGCACCCCGTCCTCTTTCCGTTCGCTCCCGATTACACTCGCGTGCACGAAAGTTGTACACTTTGTTTTTATTGAGTTTTTGTAAAAGATTTTGTTAAGTTAGTTTTTGTTAGGAGTTAATGTTATTGTTTTGAATTTAGTTTTTATTACGAGTGTAACTGTTTTATTTTGATAACAATGCCATAATTTTTGCTCTCCTTTTCATTTTTTTTTTTAACTTGTAACTGTATATATTTCATTTATAACACCTAATAAACCTCACGAATTCCTCTACTTTATTTAACTTTCTTCTAAACATACATGTTTAAAAATAAATGATGGCCATAACCACTGAAAAATGACAAGAAATAAAAGTGACCACTTTTTTTGTGGCAATAAGTGTACGATGCGCGAACTTACCCCCACTACGCCAAAACCTTGCCAAGTTACGTGCCGATGACTATACCCTACTCTTTGAACTCACACAATTAGGGTGCAGAAGTTTTATTGACCACTCGGCATTCCCCTAACGCATACACGGCATTTTGGATTATTTTTTTATGCCGTAGAGCGGCAAACAAGCAACCACCTTATGGTAAGTGAGTGGTTACCGCCATATGGTCATCTTCAATCTGGCGAGGGCCGCGGGAGTCCCCTGGATACGAGAATCACAGAAGAAGTCGAGGGACTTCTTTCAATTGAAACGTTGATGATGCGAGATACGGAAAGTTCAGGGCCGTTTCTTGTGGCGTACCTTATACAGAAAAAACAATGCAAATGAACGCTTATCACACAGCTCCTGTTTAGCAATGGTAATTAAATATCTTTATGTTAAATGTCGTTGGCTATAATGAAATCTATCTTCGCATTGAACATGAGAACCGGTTCAAATTAATTAATTGGTAGTGTCACGCACGCTCGCTGTAAACACCTGACTTCGTCGAATGAGCTGTGGTGTGATGTCATCCGACCCTTGAATACAGTAGTGATAATGCTATAATACCAGCTTTTAAGTACATATTAGTACATTGTTGGGCCTCTTCTCACATAAAAAAGAACTATTACCAAGCGTACAGCGTGTTGGGCATTTCAGACCTGTCCCGGTTTTGCATGACATGCTTTTGTAAGTAACAATAAAGATAGTACAGTCCATAATGTATCCACTTCTGGGATACGGGCCCCCTCTCTGTAAGAGGGAGCAGGCTGACATGTAATCCACCAAGCGGGTCTTGTGTGGTTTGATAGATGTCACATGTTTTCGAATTTTTGGTTCTAGGACTTGATATACTCCAATAAATTATGAAAATATTTAAGAAGTGCTTGAAAGATATAGGTACCTACCTATTAAACCACCAAAAGGCTGCCAACAAAACTCTTTTCAAAAAGAGGTAGGTTTTTTGGAACTATCAGAAGTAAATACGCACTGGGTTTTTGGCTTTTCCAGATATCAGATTCGTCTGTTTTATTTTTTTCGATTGTATTATAATAATTTTTATCTAATATCCTCAATGGAAGTATCGGAATAAGTTCAGGAAGTGAAAGGTATCTAAGGACAAATTTAATTAAATTTGAGAATTGTGATGACGTTATTGGTTCTAAGTAGCGATGTAACGATACCGATACCGATACCGATATATCGGCCGATATAATCGGCAGGCCGATACATCGGCATCGCCGATTTAAATACAGCCGATACAGTTTGAAAAGCGCGCGAAAAGAACGAAGGCGACGCGCAACAGATTATCTGCTAGTAATTTGAATAAACTTTGTTTCCTTAACAAAAATCTTCCTAAAGTGAACTTTGATTATTAATATTGATTTAATTTTGATTTGATTCCTTGATAAATGTTACCCAAATAAATGTTGATACGATATTTTACCTTTTTTTTTCATTATTTTTAATTGCCATTTTTACCACACTTTACAGAATGGAGTACCTATTTATTCTGTGTAACATAAGTAAGTTTTATGCATATAAAGTACATCATTCCTTATTTACTACTAAGCCATCGATATCGGTATCGATATCGCCGATTATTTTCCTCGATAATCGGTATCGGTATCGTATCGGCAAATTCATATATCGTTACATCCCTAGTTCTAAGGTTTTTAACCGTGTCCAGTTTACTGCTATATTTCGGAATTATTTTTAACCGACTTACCAAAAAGAAGGAGGTTCTATGTTCGACTTTATGTACGTTTTTTTTTAATGTATGTTCACCGATATCTCCGTCAATTGTGGACCGATTTTGAAAATATTTTTTTTGTTTGAAACAGTATGTTTCGATATTGGTCCCATTTTAATTTGGTAAAGATCTGATAAAGAACTTCGGAGATATACCTACAACAGATCTCTTCAATAAATAACGGCAAATCATTCGGGATTGCTGCAATCGCATGTTTGTTTATACCATTTCATAACATAACATCACGCCAGAACAGTCTAAAGGGGTACGCAGATCTCTCATTTCACCTGTTATGTTCAAGTTTCATGGTATTCGGGTTATCTATTCTGGCGTTATAGGTACCTTACTAAACTACTTGCCTATTAGGTAGGTACAACTAAAAACAAAAAACATTTTTGCAAAAAAATACTAGTTACCGACTTCCAAATGAAAAAATACAAAGTGAAAAATAACTTATTTTTGGAAGTTGGAGTACCGCAAAAAAATTGGAAAAAAGAAAGACACCGATTTTTGACTTTGTAGTTTTATTTGGAAGTCGGTAGTATTTTTTTGCAAAAAAGTTGTTTATTTGTTCAACGTAATGAAACTGGGTTCATTGCCCGGGTATTTTATTTTATTTATTAGGAACAACAAACGGTTACACATTGCAGTATAAATAAAAAAAATAACAAAACAGAGTGACAAATGTACAACCAACGACGTTTTCCACAGAATAATTATGAATCTTACAAAACTCACGTCGTATTATACGACGTGCGCTAACAATATTCATATCAAGTAAATCAAAAAGTACATTATTTTTAAGTAAAGTAAAAACGGCATGCATAAAAAGAAAGAAAAGTAACAAGTTATATAAAAATACAAAACAAAACAATTATTATTATTTCAATATTATTATTAAATTATTAGGTATAGGTACAAAAAATAACAAAAATTTAAAATTACAAAATAAAATAAAAACTCAATATGTCAGAAAAATGTCAAACAATAATAAAAAAAAAACATTAATTTAAATTATTATTATTAAGTCACTATCAATATTATTATTATGAATGATTAAAAAAAGCAACAAACGGAAAACCTACAATTACAACCGTCAAATGTCAACAGAATTAATTGTCTCACAAGCAAGGCGTCTAAATTGTCCTGCGGAAACAGCGAAGATATCAATATTGACAAAGAAATTATTATATTGCTCTGCAAGTCGACGTAAAAGGTGCTCGCAAACCTGCATTCGTACGACTAGAAGATACGGCAAAAAGGGGTCGTACGCGCACCCCGCGACTAATGGTTGTTCTAGGTACTACATAATTTATCTTATTAACAATGTCAATACAATCAAATTTATTATTCCATAGTTAGGTTAAAGTTAAGTTAAATTGTCTCCAAAAAAATACGTCTGCCTTTAAGATCGTTATAGGATGCATACGTGCGAAAACAACGGTAATGCATGGCTTTCAGAAATCTTCTTTGAACCCTTTCAATTGCATCCGAATATTTGCTGTAGAACGGACTCCACACCGCAACAGCATACTCTAACTGAGACCTGATTAACGTTTTAAAAAGGTATAAATATGTATATGGGTGTACGAATTCCCTGGCTGATCTCATGACAAAACCGAACATACGGAAAGCATTATTAATAATTTTACCAATATGAGCGTCAAGGTGTAGATTGTCATCCAACAGAACTCCAAGGTCACGAACCAGTGTTTCTCTTTTTAAGGGTATAAAAGTGTGTATAAGTGTTGTTGGGTTTATCCATCTGGAATTACTCGGTAGCAGCAGTCCGGAGTCCAGCAGCCGTATTGCGTAAGTGAATACGGCAACGCAAAGAGTTTGACCGCTATCCAATCGACCAATTACAAAGACGGAAATCCATATCGCGTCATTCATCTCGCATGTGGTTGGTCGATTGGATAGCGATTCGATTTATGTTCGGTTGATGGCAATAGTCTGAGGTGAGGTGTGTTAACGATACCCATTTTATTTTTGTATGCCTCGTTCGCCTAGGTACCGCAACTGTTGATCCGGGTTCTATTCACTGGACCGGACTAAGCCTGTCGGAGGCCCTGGGCGGAAAAACTAATTAAAAATGATTTGTCGACTAATGCAGAAAAGAATAAGTTGAGAATGGCTAGAGCAAACGACGCGAGTTCCATATCTAGACACGCGGCAGCGTGTTAAGCCAAGTTCAAGCAAAAAAGGAACTGGCGACGCAGCAGCTGCGTGTAATATTAGGTACACGAACCATTTGGAGCCACTTTTGTCATCTTAATAAATCAAAATCTATTTAATATAAACATGAAATTTGGTTTATGTATGTGAAAGCCCTAAGATGACCTATTAACCAAAATTTCATAAATATAGCTCAAACTGTTATTTAGATATTAACGTCCAAAAATTGACATTTTTGTCACTGACTGACCTATAGACCGAAACTCTAACCCAGTTCCAGATGACCTTAATCGTTCAAATTTGGCATGCAGATAAATAGTTGGGTGAAAACAAAGAAATAAATCAGAAACTATTACATTTTTATCATTTTATTATAATTTTTCAATTAATTGATTATATTAGGAATCAACTTACTATACATTGCGGATAACATAAAGAAGATAAGTATATTAGCCAAATGTAAGATATCTTGTACCTATGTGAAAACTAGCCAAGTCAAATCTTGATCTGCTGCAAATAATTCGACTTTTCAAATTTAAGAAGTTATATTTTAAACAAATATTGTTGTACCAGAAAATCAAGAAATTGTGTTTTTAAATTTATTTTAGAATGTTTTATGTTCTTGTAAATAAATTTCAGGACACAGAACTTGGCACCCATTTAGATCTCAATTATTTTGTCGGCGTAGTCAACAACTGCGTATATTCTTAGTATTGAACTTGGCTTCCATTTTCACATTTATATCAAAGTGATGACGCCCTCGAGACGTGGAGTAAATTTAAAAAAATAGGTAACCTTTTTTTACAATTTTTAAACACAGAGCAGATGTTAGTTCGCCGCCAGGATATGCCCAAATAATAATTTATTAGGCTGAAAACATACAGGAGTGTCGTAGCTACAAAACTCGTTGTGTTAAGACGTAGGCTTAAACAGTCGTTTGATTGGTGTATCCCACGACACGACACGCCACAGTAATGTGTATTTGCTTTCAGAATAACAATTGTATGTTGTGGGTATACAAAGACCAGGCTGGCGCCCCATACATTGCTGGATCGTCTCAGCAGTCAGTAGATAATGGCTGAATAGATATTAAGTATAATATAAAGCATTACGCAAATGTAGGTACGTGTTATATTACACATGGAAAGCCGATCTACCAGCGCAGACCATTCGAAAAATAAGTAGCAGTACAATTTTGTACCTTTCAATTTTAAATTATAATTAATTTACTTTGATTGTAATTAACTGCCTCTTACCCTCAGTTTCCCAGCTCAAAATTATCGGCGATTTAATGTAACAAATTGTCAAGCACGCGTTATCTGCTGTGATTGGTTGAATGAATTTTCAACAGCCAATCACAGCAGATAACGCGTGCTTGACAATTTGTCATATTCGTTCTCCGATAATTTAGAGCTGGGAAACTGGCAGGTCTGGCAGTTAGCCTTGCATAATGCTTTAATATGATTAACTTATCGAGATTTGAGGATTTTACCAGGCCAGATTTGACCAGAGGCCCGGGGCGGACCCCCTCCTTATTCCGCCATTGGTTCTATTCCAAGTTCTGGCAGAGTTATCGGTAGTACTGATACTATCTTTAAGGATAATTTATAGGCATGTCGATTTCTGTGGTATTGTTCTCACCAAATTTCTTGGCCGCCTTGAAGTTTGCTAAAATGGCTGCGCATTGGTTAATCTATACCAAAAAAGTACCGTTTCGTGCCTTGCGCTTCCGGAAAGTCAACTTCAGGACAGCCCAGAAGTTTGGCGATAAATGCTTTTCTATCTTTTGAGTCTTGTTTGTTTTTGATGTGTGACATATTAAAAGCTATGTGCTGACTAGAGTTGTAAAAAAAAAACTTTTTGCAAAAAAATAGGTACTACCGACTTCCAAATACAAAACTACAAAGTGAAAAATAACTTAATTTTTTGAAGTCGGTGTCTTTCGTAGGTACCATTTTTTTGCGTTATGGACACCGACTTCAAAAAATTAAGTTATTTTTCACTTTGTAGTTTTGTATTTGGAAGTCGGTAGTATTTTTTTGCAAAAAGTTTTTTTATTTTTCACTTTTTAGTTGTACGTACCTAATAGGCAAGTTAGTAAGGGAACTATTTCGCCAGAATAGATTTCATGAAACTTGAACATAACCGGTGAACTGAGAGGTCTGCTTACCCCTTAAGAGCGAACTGGCGTGACGTTATGTTATAAACAACAAACAGACATGCGATTGCAGCAATCCCAAGAGATTTGCCGTTATTTATTGAAGAGTTCTGTTGTATATCTCCGAAGTTCTTCATCAGATCTTCACCAAATTAAAATGGGACCAATTTCATAACATACTTTTTCAAACAAAAAAAGAATTTTCAAAATGGGTCCACAATTGACGGAGTAATCGGTGAACAAACACAAAAAAAAAAAAACAATCTTGAAGTCGAACATAGAACCTCCTCCTTTTTGGGAAGTCGGTTAAAAAACGGTTTTTTTGCTGAGATGAAAAAACAAGTTTAAAAATATCATGAAAAAAAGTTTTTTTCTGGAGTAGGTATTTTTTCAAGAGTACGAAAATAAAAATATGGTAATGCGATGAGTTGATATTACATTTATTTTTGTTTAATAAGAAAATACCATTTGTTTTTTGTTAAATAGTACATAAATGTCTTTAAATAATTGGCAACACCCACTGAAGTTTACCATTTACGGACGGGGATTTTCCTAATAACAAAGAAAAGATGATTCTGATTGTAACAAATTAAGTATTTTCTAAGTAGGTACCCATTGATTTAATCATAATTTGACTGTAATTAAAACAAAACAACCAAATTCACGCTTCACCTTTGCTGAAAAAAAAAACCAAATTAAGAAAAAAAACGATGGTGCCAAGTTTTTTTTCATGTTTTTTTTAAGGTGATGAAAAAAACATTTGGTTTTTTTTTTTCAATTTACACCTCTAGTGCTGACCTATTACATGGATGAAATGTGGTGTCCCTTCAGGCGATGTTTAGTCATTAATTTATTTGTTCTTATCCAAGAAAGTTTGTGTATTTTCAGCGATATCCTCGTGACACTAAGATCCTCACTTTACCTGGGTGACTGGGTGTATAAAAAATTACCCTAAGGAGGGAATCAAAAAATTAATAAATAAAACTCGTAATATAAAACAAAGCATTGTTTATTTGTAATACCTAACTCTCCTCGTACCTTACGGAGCAGGTCGGCAGGGCCACTCGATACAAAAATAAACATCTACAATAAATATAATATCACCCCACGAGTATCCATTGTTAGATGACAAACTCTTGAAATGAGAAATAAGTAATGTAGTTTTTCTTGAGCAAGCATGGTCATCAATGCTCGTGCCTTCTCTGTATGAGAAGAAGCCTTTGCCCCACAAGTGGGACAGTAACAGACAGGTATTTTATTGGAAAGCTAATAACGCAAACTTTTATGTTCAGTTTCTGCCTAACCATAGAGAAAATTTTAGGTCCATGGGTATGAAAATATAGAATATGCATTCAATTGACTCCAAATAAATGCGGTTAGAGGCAGGATAGTTGATGACTATCGACTCGATAAGGTGGTAAAAGTAATATACGACCATGGGCTAGTAAGACCAAAGGCTCTGTCTCCCAACAACAGATAAAAGTGGAGTTGTAAATTAACACAAGACAGAATATCGCGTACAAAACAAGCAACAAATGTCGTTAATCAAACTTTTTGCATGCATTCAAGCATTTTTAACGACATTTGATCTGTACCTTAAAATATCAACGTATGTCATAGATAGGATATAGACAAAGATTACAAATAATTGTGTAATAATTTCATTTAATCGTTACTTGACAGCATATCCAAGAACAAAAAAAATACAATAAAATGTCAAATTAATAAAAAATAGGTGACGATTTGGTATAATTACTTAGACCAGTTTTTTATTGCTTCTTTGACCTTTATAAAAGTCACTGACCTCTGTCACAGATGACGTAAGACGTCAGAGTTGGCAAAAGTAAGTATGCCATATTCTCACCCGCTGATACATAAAATCTGATTTTAAACCAGCGTTTTAAAACTTAAACCTAATACAAAATAATGTTAACGTCTAGCGTGTATGAAATATATTAATATAATAATAATAATAATAAATTGTACAATATCAGTATCATTCCAACTTATTTATTTCGGTACAGTACACTTTGCGAGTTACCAACTTAAAAAAGTTTTGTGCGATGTTGCCAACCCATAAAAAATACAGATTGAATTGAAAAAAAAAAACAGGTTTTTTTAAACGGTTTTTTTAACGAAATTGCAACAATATATTCATAAAAATTCCGACTATTTTTCAACTCGCGAAGTGAACAGAACCGCTGTATAGAAAAATAACCTAGAGACAAATAATATTAATAAAAAGAAAACACTCTGTGTCATGATGTAGCGTTTACTCCTAACGTCTACGTTAAGTTTGTGAACTATGGAATGTCCCTGAGAACTGTCGAACGCAACAAATGCTCGCTGGCCCTAACCTCTAACATTGATCGACTAAGCTTAGTTTACATCCGAGGGGAAACGACTGACATACATCGACGGTGTAATATCAGCCTAATTTTATGTTATACACGGCATATACCGAGTTTCTAAATTGAGAATTTCGAGTTAATAGCGTGTCAAACCCCACTTTTATGTCAAAGTTTGATAGTTTTTCTGATCAAATTCTTATGTCAGAAACTAGGGTTATGTCCTAAAGTTTATTTTTAAAGGAAGGAAGGTATCATTTCCATGTTATGTCAGTCAATACCCCTTCTGTCAAGCCAAAGCTGCCAAACTAATATTACATATAAAATGACGCGCCCTTGTCGGGCACATTACAAACGTACGTAACACTAGATCCTAAGTAGTAGCACCTAATGGTGAAATATAGCGCTCGCGTTATAACGCACAGAACCGTTATTGAAAACGTGTTGTTTTAAACACGTTATTAACGCGTTATTTTTATAGAAAGCTAGCGACTTTATGGATTACAGACGATTGTTTTAAGCCGTATAAGCTTTCTTAAGATTTAATTTTAACAAGAAATTATTAACACAAGTTAGATATATTTTTCCGTTAAGTAACAGCTCTATACGTAATATAGCGAGCGCTCAGATATAATATAGTCCATAGCAACACGTCAATAATATATCTTTTTTAACATATACTTTTGTAGTTTTCGATAACACTTGTGATTCTTTCAACAATCATTCAACCACATTTTTTTTAAACCACTTTAGGGATGTTACTGTATAATTCAGTTTGTCGATAAAACGTCAAAGTATCACAAATCTATCGATAGATAACCGATTAGTCCCGCACTACATTGTATATCGACACTTTAAATAGAAGGGAGGACAAAAAACATAATAAATTTGTATCTTTTTATACCTAAAAACGGTGGTCTAACTCGTGTGACAATATTTTAAAGCTATTCCGTTACAGAAAAGTAGCTCGTGTTACAACCTGGCTGGATTAACGAGCTATATTTTACAAGTCGAATTCCTTAATTTAAAAAGAATTTTTGTGATTTTTTTTAAGCACGTGCATGATTTGAATTTAGAAAATCTACACCATAGAGGTATTATTTCACAGCTGTTTTCATTGGCAGTGACAGTTTACCCAACTCTGTATATCCAAAGCTAAAAGGTAAATGATTTGAGCAAGGTTAACATTTTATTTTAAAAATATTATCCAGCCAGATTTGTCAAACACAAGGCATAAAATGTTTTTTTTATGTAGTAATACAAAAACGATTTTTATATTTTTTTACTATGGCAACATTTATATCTCTACGAAGCCCTATGCTGTCCAGATTGTATGGATGTCTTAGCCTAAGCTTAATTATACAAAAAGAAAAATGCTGCAATACTTAAGATAATATTTTACAATATAAAAATTGCATTTTCAGGGCAAAGGTGGCGGATAGAGAATCGTTATAGAAAACGAGTTATTTTAATAATAATCGGAAGTTATAGTTACAATATCAGGCCATTGCGACTTATCGATATATCGACTAATCGATACAACACTATTTTTTATCGATATTACTATACATCCTTATGTATATTTCCAATGACCTATAGAAATGTAACTATTTTTACCTTCGCCCAAAACTGTAAAGTGCACGACGTGACAACATCAAATATTAAATATAATTAACATTTTATTAATTAATCAATATAAATGTTTGTTTTTTAAATAACTTAGTGATTAATATTCGCATTGTATCGCTTACAACTAGGGCATGTACTACATATACACACAGGCCGTATCACGGCGCGAACTTGGTGGACGTTGCAACGTGTTGCTGTATCTGTTTAGGGTTGCGTGCTTTGTTGCTGTATCTCGATCTTCTCGACTGTCATGTCTGGGTTCATTGCTGTGGCCTCCTGGAGATGGCAGAAAGATAAGATCGTTAGTTATTTGCATCTATTGATGGGATATCGCACTACACACCTTGATCAGCGATAAGACTAAAAGCTACAACGAGTGGTCGCTAGGGAGCAAAAGCTAAGTCAAGAGTCAATATGTTACATCTCGGCAAACTTGTTCCATCGTCGACCACATCGTCGTTTACGCAAGCCTATCAGTAAAAATAAAAAATAACTTTCTAAAAGCGTTTTCATCATATATTTATTCAGTTTAAACTTTTAGTATTTCAGTTAAAATTGAGTTGATATTATTAAGTAAAGTTTTTTTTTTATTCTATAGGCTAGCGCTTGACCACTATCTCACCAGATGGTAAACGATGATGTGGTCGACGATGAAACACGCTTGCCTAGAAATAACCTATACACTCTTGACTTTTTTACATAGATCCGTCCCAGAGATGAGAACAGTACTCCATGCATGATCGAACTTGCGCTTCATACAAATATTAATTATATTTGCTTACACAGTGATAACCAGGTATAAGGGTTACAGGATATAATAATAACAAGTTACCTGTATAGCCTCTGCGAGCGCACGGTCGTGGTCGATGGGGTCTCCGTCAGACTGGATGGTGATCTTCTGCTCCACGCGCGTCTCGATCACGCCGTTACGTTCCGTCTTGTACTGCAACACGTTACGTGACACGGTATAGAACATATTGTTACGGTATAGGTAGTGTAGCGAGCTATAAGGGAGCTTAGCAATGTCAACATTTGCAATGGGATCTAAACTACTGGATACTGGATAGCCCCAGAAAGTAATCTGACAACGAAAAACAGTTTTATCTACTCTCACAACGTAATGTTACAAATATGAATTCAAAAAATATTGTATAAACACGTACTTTATATTCGTGGATAGGTAAAATTTTAAAAATAACCGTACAGTGCAACATTTTCCTTCGATTTTCAAACAACTGCATCATAATATAACTTTTAATATTTATAGCACACTTTTACTTTTTAATTTATTGGCTCGTATGTCATTGACTTAATGTAGAAAAGTAGTGTTATTTTCTATGGATGCGCGCGCTGCGCAGTCATGCGCAATGAGAAACTAAATTGCCCGCCATACCACATATTTTTCCACTTTTGTTTTATTTCAACCATCACAGTTTTTTTTTTTCTAGATTACATCAATAGGATGGACCCTAATTTTATTACAATCTAGCCTTATAAATAGACTAATAAACTAACAATGTGCGTACTAACCAGGGACTTGAAACGTTAATGACAAGTAACGATAATGTGTAACCGTTCCACCAGGATAGGAACAAAATTATCTATTGGCTATAACGTTACTAGCAAACGGGACGAAATCCTATTTAATAAAAATATTCATAATAATAATTATCGTTATTAGTGTATTATGAAATCTACAACTATTTAAATAGTTGTAGATTTCGTTCCGTTTGCTAGTAACGTTATAGCCAATAGATAATTGTGTTACGATCCTGGTGGAACGGTTATACATTATCGTTACTTGACTACCTATAACGCAATTTTGAGTAACGTTTCAAGTCCCTGGTACTAACCATCTGAGTTAAGATAAAATAGTGTATGCAACGGCATATAATAAGGTATTAAAACACTCGCGTGATACACTCGGCATAGCCTCATGTGATAAACCCACGCTCGTGTTTTAATAATACAGATTATATGACTGTTGCATAAACTACTATTTTTTCCTACTACGATACCGGGTAAATCCAAGAAGTTCATATCACCAAGGATTTCCATCATTTTTTTTTGTAATGGTAAGCTTATGAGGGCGCGGCATTTTATAGTACCTATTATAAAAAGTTTTGATTCTAATTTTTACTTGTCTGTGGCAACGCACGCTTTAGCGCATGCGCGGTAAATGCGGTCATGTGCTGGGTTTTGGCGCCATTCATATGTTTTGCTGTACCTACTGAATTTTTCTTACTCTTTTGACTTTTATTATTTAGTGGGTTCAATCCCTATGTATGAGTGTAGATAAAGTAGTGTATGAAACTGCACATAACTAATACCCCTTATTATGCAACAGTTTTATAAACTACTATTGTGTGTCAGATTTTCTAGCTTCTAACTACCTGTAACAACTGCTAAAGATGTACAAATGACATCCGGCACCAACAGCTTAACGTGCCTTCCGAGGAGTCTCGCTATAGTCTCGGATTGTCACCTGTCCACTGACCAACCTCGACATCCGTTACTATAGCTTGAATATCAACCCGCGCGGCATTTATTATTTAGATACAAGCTCCCTTTGTCCTGTATAAACACTAATAAAAGAGAGACTTTTGGTAGGTACGATCTATTACTCAAAGTGGACCTTTTGGTATGTATAGTATTACTCAAAGTATACGTACGGTGATAGTCTCAACGGTGCGCGTCTTGGAGCTGATGGTCTGTGAGGAGACCACCTCGCCGTCCGCTGACACATGCTCCGTCTCCTCCTGTGTCTCCGTCGTCTCCACAGGCTCAGTCACTATGGGGCCGGTACTCGTCTGAAAGTCACACAAGTCTTATTAGAAACAACATTAGTAACAGACATTTCTTAAGTAAGATGGCAAATAAGAAAATGTCCATAACTGCGGAACTGTAACTAAGGCATCGCAGATACGTTGCAATTACAAAGATAATGCTGAAATGTGCCTGTGATTACACCGGCACCAATACTATTCTTTACCTATTGGACTATAGGATACGCTTAACCTTCAGTAGGTAAAGCGTTGAGATAGGCGGGAGCACTGATAGCTATTTCTACGCTACTGTGTGACTCCTATGCCTGTATAATACCCGGTACGTAAGTTGGCAAGAATCGTTAGATGCGCAGAAGTCATTTTTTAGGTATCTTTGGTAGTGAAGCGGAGCGCGGGGAACGTTTAACACCGTTCCGAGCGCGCGATTGGTTACTCAGTTGACACAAGGATCGACTGACCAATCGTGTAGCGTCCACGTTCCGTTCGCTCTATATGGTGGTTGGTCAGTTCGCGGATTATGGGCAAACTTACCCCCACTATGCCAAAACCTAGCCAACTTACGTGCCGTAAGAGATTGCCTAAATAATGATAGATTTTCTATTACTCCTGAGTATCGTGACTCCGTTTCAACTTGCCAACGGATTTTCTCGATCTGTTACGATCAACTGCCTGGTTACCTAATACTATATTGTTACTGAAAACAGGCATTATCTTACTCAGCTTATTCAAATTCAAATCTTTTATTTGCAGAATATGGGTAGGTATACAGGTGTTAAAATTTTAAAAATATATATCGCCATAACCATGCTCACGCCATGCAAATTTAAAAAGCATATTAATAAATTACAAAATAAAGTAAAAAATATTATTAGAATTAATATTTGTTTCGGGTTATTTACCATGTATATTTTGTTTTTGGTTGAGAGCTCAATATTTCGGCATATTGGACAGACGAAGCGAACTGTTGCTTGCCGAATCAAGGAACACATTAGGGCAGTGAAAAACAACGATACCCAAAAATCGGCCAAAGCAGAACATTTTCTCGAATAGGGCTAAACCACTGGATTGAGTTACATGACCCACAGGAGATCTCGACTGAACGCCATTACATACCTAGAATGGTTCGGGAAGCAATTGAAATAACCAAGTGCAAAAATTTCAATAGGGACGACGGGTTTCAATTGTCGAGAGCCTGGAATCCAGTGGTTCAACTATGTAAAGATCGAAAAACTACTGATCAATTGTCAAAAGTGGATACAGTGAGCATCGTTTGTCGTGAACAATATCATGTAACTAGTGAGACGAGTGCTGAACAGTGTCGAGTAACTAGTGAGACGAGTTCTGGTGGTAGCGACATCGTGCGTGAAAAACGAGTGAGGAAGAGGGTAGACAGATATGTCAGCTCGTAAACAACACCCACCCGCAAAGACTTTCGTTCTCGTGATCATGGCGCTTGTAACGGTGCCGAAATATCGAGCTCTCAACCAAAAACAAAATATACATGGTAAATATCCCGAAACAAATATTAATTCTAATGATTGTGACCATGTCAGCTTAAAAACTTATAAAAATATTATTATTCAACTACTCGTAGCTGACCCGGCAAACTTTGTTTTGCCATAAAAACACCAAACATTCATCTACCCTACCTAACACTATCTATCCAACTCTACCTACCCTACCCTACCTACCCTACCTACCCTACCCTACTCTACCTACCCTACCCTACCCTACATACCCTACCCTACCTACCCTACCCTACCTACCCTACCCTACCTACCTACCCTACCTACCCAAACCTACCTACCCTACTCTTTCATTTCATTTCATTTCATTTAATCATTTGTAGACATAGGTAACATTAGGTCTTAAATAACATTTTTGCCGCTATGTTAGCCAAAAATAGCATACAAGTATATCACAATTAGATTAATAAATAAGATTCATTCATTATTATTACAAAATGTCAATACAATTATTAATACATAGTTACAGCACATAAAATTATAAATTTGAAATGTCACAATATTAAACAAGAACAATGTCATATAATTCATACACAATGTCAATACAATTATTAAAAATTACAGCACATAAAATTATAAATTTGAAATGTCACAATATTAAATAAGTACAATGTCATATAATCCATTTTTTTGTCATATCTTATCTTCTAAGTATTCAGTGACACTGTAATAGGCCTTAGAAATCAAAAGCTTTTTCAAAGTACTTTTAAAAACATTCAAAGATTGTATCTGTAGCAGTTCTTTTGGCAAATGATTATACAACCTTGGTGCCATGCAGAATATACTACTATTCAAAAAATGCGTTCTATTAAAAGGGAAACATATGTGATTTTTATAGCGTGTACTTCTCATTTTTTTAAACAGATTGATATTGTTCTTCACAAATATTAACATTTCATATATGTAAATACATGGCACGGTCAAAATATTCAAATCAATGAAGTATGTCTTGCAACTATCAGTCTTTTTTAGTTTACAAATAGCCCTAACACACCTCTTTTGTGATATTAATATCATTTCCCTGGAAGTTGAGTTGCCCCAAAAGATTATCCCGTACCGAAGAAGAGAGACAACATGTCCGTGGTATGCAGTCATAAGTGTTCTGAAATTCGCAACTTTAGAGAGTTTGAACAGCGCATATGAGAATTGGTTAATTTTGGAGCTTATATATTCACTGTGTGTTTGCCACTTTAAATTATTATCTATATGCAGTCCCAGAAATTTTGTGGATTGTACCTCTTGTATTTGCTGTCCTGAATAATTAATTAAAACGTTAGATAATAATTCCTTTCTGTTTTTGAATGTCATTAAATTAGTCTTTGTCAAATTTATCTGTAAGTTATTCATCGTCAACCAGTTAATAATAGTAATTAAGGTATTATTTATATCCTCTTCCAGAAGAGCTTGGCTTTTGCCTTGGAAAAGGACTGTGCTATCATCAGCAAATAATATTGTTGGATGTTGGGTAACGTTTGGAAAATCGTTGATATATATGATGAATAACAACGGCCCTAACACACTTCCCTGAGGCACACCAACGTTTACTTTTCTAAATCTCGACGTGTATTTTATTTCCTTTCTTTGCTTCTTACATATTGCTGTAACTACTGTGGATTGTCTTCGGTTACACAGATATGATTTAATTAAATCTAGAACCGTTCCTCTCACACCATAAGCATTAAGTTTCTCCAAGAGCAGAGTATGATCAACATGATCAAAAGCTTTGCTTAGATCCATGTATAAGGCACACGTTGGAATCTTATTATCCACATTTGTCATAACTACTTGAAGAAGCTTATAAATCGCCACATTTACACTTTTATTTTTCCTAAAGCCAACTTGTTCATCAGCAAATAAACAGTTGCACTCAAAAAAGGAATATAAACTATTATATATAATCTTCTCAAATATTTTTGACAGAACTGGAACAAGTGCAATAGGTCGGTAACATGACATATCCTTTAAGTTACCTTTTTTAAACAAAGGCTTTATAATTGTATTTTTTAACTTTTCTGGGAAAATTCCATTTGATATACAAAGATTCATTATATGACTTAATACCGGGGATATATCGTTTGCTACGTGTTTTAAAACGCTTGTCGTTATGTCATCGTAACCAGTACTAGAAGTGTTTTTCAAACTAAGTATTATTCTTTCTATGTCAGGAGGGATTGTAGGTGCAATAAAAAGGGAATTAACAAGTCTATGAGGGTGGTGTGACTTGGCATTACTTTCATTGCTTGATATTTGGTCGATAAAGAAGTCATTGAAGGACTCAGCTATTTGTGCAGGATCACTAATAATTTTCCCATTTACATCCAGTTCCTCTATTTCGGCCTTTGGTAAATTGTGTTTTGTATTATTGATTATTTGCCAAGTAGCCTTACCTTTATTGACTGCAGTGTTTAAAAAATTGTTATTTTGGCATTTTTGCGTCAGATTAATGATACGTTTCAGTCTAGATGAAAGAGCCTTAAAATTATTTTTATTTAATTCAGTCCGATTCTTCCTATATTTCCACAGGAGTTGACGTTTGCGTTTGCAACATTTTCTTATACCTGAAGATATCCATGTAGGTTGTTTCTCAGTTCGTATCTTTTTAATACATATGGGGAAACACAAATTAAAAAATAATGTGAATAATTCATGAAACATGTCAAATGCAGTATTAGGGTTATCACAATTAAAAATATCAGAAAATGTCAGAGAAGATATACATTGTTTAAATTTGTCAATATTTTGTTTACTAAAGTCCCGTTTTTCTACATACCAATATTTAAGATAGCTACTTGGTTTGACCGGGCACGTTAGAACTTGTGCCGTATGGTCAGAAATAGCAAATTCCGTAATTTGACTAGTGCTACCTCGTATATTATCCATAAAATTGTCTAGGCATGTACTTGATTTTAAACGTGTAGGTTCTTTAATTTGTAAACGTAGATTATAGACAGATAACATTTCTTTTAATCTATCGGTGCTTCTTGATTGTCTCAAAATATTGATATTGAAATCACCACAGATTATAATTTTATTTTTCTTGTAGGATAAATTTGTGAGTATAAGTTCCAACGATTTGAAAAATGTGTCTAGCTCCTGATTACTGCATTTAGGAGGACGATAAATACACACTACAAAAATCCCATGATTGAGCAATTCAATACCTGAACATTCTACAATACCTTCCCTGGAATACTTTCTAATACCAGAAATTTCTTTAAACCTATGTGTTTTCCGAACCAAGATGCATGCTCCTCCATGACGGTTTTTGCGGGAAAAACAAGAGCCAAGAGTAAAATTTTGAACAGAAAGCATCTGTAGATCATTGACAGTCATATTATGTTCTGTAATGCATAGGACATCAATAGACTTAGAAGTGTCCGTCTGGTATGTATCTAAAGCTAATACTAACAAATCAGATTTAGTTAATAATCCATTCACATTTTGGTGCAGAACACGTATTTCCTTATACACGAAAACATTTTGCAGTATTCTCTATTAGTTCTGAATTACGTTCAGACTCAAAATTAGTCTGAGTACATTTATCTAAGGTATTTGGACAATACTCTGAACGATTCAACTTACCAAGGTATTCTTCGTATTTTGTTTTGTAATTAATACGCAGTAGTTCCTTTAATATACATCGGCACTTACAAAGTAGAAACGAGACTCGTCTAGGAATATACTCGAAATAATTTATATTTATAAAACTGTTATTATTATTATCATTTCTATTACACAAAAACTTCAATTCATAATTTAATTTCTTAATATTCAAATATCTATTATATGGAACATCTGTAACAATTATATTAGTATTAATAAGTTCTTTAAAAAAAGCTTGCAATTCAAATTGGCATTTGTACGGGTTTTTGTCATTTGTCCCTGCCAATACAATAACAAAATCCTTTTTCGTCAAAGTTTTTAATGCACTCCTATCCGTTAATAAAACTTCAGCTAGACTAGCTCCAGGTTTCCAGAAACAACTTACGGCAAAGTCTGACCCTACTAAGCCTTGAAAAACACGTTGAAAATGTCGGCCCTGTTCATCGGCGATTACTATAACTTTACTTCGTTTTTTTACCAAAACTCGTTTTGGTGAGTTCTGAAGTCGATCACATAAATCTGTTGTCAGGGGCTGTGTAGAGGTTGTCATAGCAATATAAACATCATTTGCGTTATTCATTACATTTTTCCCAGGCGTTTCATTTTTCCCAGGCGTTTCAGTCTCCTGATCGTTCAACTCATCACTGCAGGGAATCGACGAGTCGATGGAATTTGTGTTAACTGTAATAGTAGGATTTTGTTCCTGTGTGATAATATCTGATTGGTCTGTCGTTTTTGTTGTTAAATCATTTTTTTGTTTGTCATATGAATGTGTTGGTGAAGTAACATCATATCTATTCACATCATGGAGTTGATACCTCTTCTTTTTTTGAGAGGACATAATACCTTTTGTTTTTTCCGTATAATCAATTTTTTTATACAATTCTATAACTTCATAACATTTAGAGAGATCTTTTTTAAAATTACTGATTTCCAAATGCATGTTATCTATTTCATTATGGGCGGACAGTAAACTCATTTTAAGTTCACTTATTTGTTCTCGCAATTCCAAACAACAGGGGTTTACGCCATCTAGCGACGTGTTGGGTAGGCTTAACATTGTTGTATCGAATAGTGAGGATGTCTCATCGTTACCAGTGATATCTTGCATAGAAATAGAACGTTGATTTCTTCGCTGTGTGACGTTATCTGAATCCATTTTTAATGGTCAGTTTTTAAATTATAAGTCTTTAGAAACCACAAAAAGACACCCCGTCGGCTGGGATCGAACTTGGGCACTCGTCAATGCCTTGCAATCCCAGCGGATACTCAACGAGCCACGGCGTATGTTGACAAGTTATACGAAATTGTGGTTCTTGGTGCTAGCAAAATTTAAGTTCATAACTGCGTAGTGTAGGTAGACAGGACGAAACATTGAAATATTTGCACAAGTTGAACATCAAAAAATATTTCTCACTATCACTTATTTACTTGTTTTCCACTTTTATCAATAAGGATGCTGAACTTAACTGTATCAACTTTGTTTATTTCTTTCGTTCCGCCGCTGGAATTGTTTTAATTGGGCACAGAGATTTTGTAGATTATGATGACTTGACTGTTTTATGATTTTTACACAGTACTTATTTGAGAGCGCTAACGCACTTGATTTTTAAAGATAACACTTGTACATATAGTTTATATATTAGCACACACTTTTTGTCCGTTTTTATACCTTGTAATGAACAAAATATAATTTAAACTTGATTTAAAAACAGAGAGTTATACTCTTAGATGTTAACCGTTTGCATGTAGGTACTCTAAAATCTCTATCTCTACCTACCCTATAAACCTCACGGAGCCCGAGACCTTTCCAACGAATGCAAAACCGTTGAAATCGGTTCGTGCGTTCTGGAGTTATAGCGTCAGGAAGGAAAACCCGACTTATTTTTATATAGTGGATTATTTATTTATTCGTTATGGGCTCGCGTTTGACCACTATCTCGCCTGGTGTTAAGTGATAATATGGTATAATTATGCTGTAACTAGCTGTTCCCCGCGGCTTCGCTCCCGTGAACCACTCCACAGGACCCGTTTTCGGGATTATAGAAATAGCCTATGTCACTCAGGAATAATGTAGCTTACTACTGGTGAAAACATTTTCAAAACCGATTCAGTAGATCCAGAGTTACCACCTACAACCTCACAAACTTTACCTCTTTATAATATTCGTATAGATAATAAGCAGCCATCTCGGCTCGAAAGGAAAAAGATGAATATATGAATGAAAGCAGTAAATAAGTTTCAAATGAATAACAGTGGTATCAGAAACTCACCCTGGTGGTAGCTCCGTGCACCATGCTGCCGAAGGGCGCGTTGCCCATCACAGTGCTAGTGGTCGTGGTCTTGTATGAGCCGGGCTCCTGTACCAGAATGCGTGTTACACAACCGTACATCAATACGACACATTACACATATAAGTATAATACATAGATAATAGTTGTTTAAGAAGAGAAAATTTAAACGATTAAAAAAAATCTGATGATGACGGACCAAAAGATTTCAAGGTTTCCTCCATGTATTATTTTTATTTTGGTGGCAGACGCCTGATTCAGGTGTCGCGACAGTTGAGGAGAAGCTTCGTTTTACCATTTAAGGTCGGAAGCCTGAAAAAAGGTCTAGTGGCGTCGACTGTACAAATATAATGTTTTATTTACAAAAAATAATCTACATATAAAAAAACACTGATTACTGAGATTCAAATAAATAACAGGTCAATAAATAAAATAAAACCAGTACTATACCTTAATATCGTAAATAAATAAAAATATGTCTAAATCTAAAATGCAGTGGACAATCACAAAACAGTATTTTAATGCAACATGCTTTTTAAATGCACCTTTTCAAACGATTTTCATGCCACACAATATTATTTCGTTCGGACTCAAACAATCCAAATTCTCAAGGAAATAAAAAATATAAGGAACTGTAAATCTAAAGTGTTTTTCTAAGAAAATTATTTACTTTAATAAGTTTAATAAAATCACACACACACAAATACGACTACACTCTCTACCCTGAAAAGTATATAAATATTATACATATTATTTGTTAGTTATATTTCAAGAATCAATAGTGTGATGTGCTGAATATGTTTTTTATTTTGTAACGAGTTTTCCAGTGCAGAATATAAGTGCCCACCCCCAGTAAACACTAAGTGAAACTAGAACATTGAATCTAGTTGTTTTTCGTCTAAATACCTCAAAACTAGTTGATTTATGAGATCAACCAACACAAATTTTAAAAAAATACATACATTTAATTTGTCATATTACTGGATATATATAAAACATCACCTGACAATCCCCAGCTGGCCTATAGGCCTCTCATTTTATCCAGTTTTACCTCAACAAAATCACAATTAAAGCGCTCCAGCGTCCTATAATGTTTACAATAAAGCGATATCATCGCTTACAGCGCTTTTTCACTCACCGTGACGTAATAGTGTCCTTCGCCAGCTCCTTCATCAAAGTCGATCGGAGTGCCCGAGTCCCCACTGCTAAGAGACGATTCCGAGCCGCGTCTAGCAAGCTGCTGATGATCCAACGTTCGACCAATGTTTGCCGTGAGGTTATTACATGGTAGTGTACCAAATGTTGGTGAAGTTACCACAGGTGTTTGCCAATGGTTGGCGAAGTTTGTTACCAAGTTTGTTTGGTGTTATCGGAGAACGGTGGTATTACCACGTGATGTAAAGTTTAGTAATGTCATGCCCGAGTTTGGTTTAGATGCGTAACCAGGTCATGTCCGTTCGATGTAGGTATGGGATGGAGGGAAAAGAAAAAAATATGTAATTAGAACAAAGTTCAACATGCAATCAAAATAAGATGACAGCTTTTTCACATTTAAGTCCATGGTGCGATTTCTTAATTTAGAACTTGGAAGTGTCAAACCCTACTTTAACGCCTAAAACTTACAGGTTTTCAGGCTAAAAGTACAGTTAAACAAATATTAAACTTTAAAATCTTGATTCAGAAATCAGGGAAATTTTAACATCTTTAGTTCCAACTCTTGTGAATCGCCTACTTGTATCAAGCGGCGATGCTTGTCATGCTTTCATGCTTGCGTGAGATTTATTTTCGTTTTCTCAAGCATCGCTATGCTCTGTCAAAGCATCACGCAAATCAAGCTCTGCCGAAATTGGTTCTGTTTGCGTGTGTCAAAAAAGCTGCCATAGTCAAGCGAAATTAGAAAAAAAAAACATCTTGGAAAATTAAGTAAAGAAAATAATAGAAACAAAATTCAACTAAAAATAATGAACGTAAATAACTCCATTTACATGCTAAATGACTGGATTAAAACAATAATGACAAATGCGAGGGAAATTTTTAGGATCGTACCTGATCGCCGGTTGTGACCATGGTCTTGACTTCTTGGGTCAAGACACGTTGTTCCTGCCTCGTTGCTGACGAGGTGAGCGTATGTGCCACTGTCTTCTCCTCCATCTGTTGAGTCTTCGCCTTTGTATCCAGGTCGTGATGCGTGGTAGCTGTCCTGGTCGTCACAGCGCGCGCCGTCACGTACGGACTCTTCCCAGGACCCTCCATCGGCTCAAGGCTTTCCGCCTAATTAAGGTTAGACTAGCATGCATTTACTATATACACAGAAATCTAACATTGAAACTACATAAGCCGTGGTAAATCAGAAAAAAAATTAAGGCCACACGCTGTACAAATTAAAAGAGAAAAAGAAAAACGACATGAAAAATTAAATCAGGGTGGCGTCTTGTGTGCCGGTTATTGGAAATTGAGAAAGAATTAAACGCACCTTGTTGGTATGTGTGGAGAAGGTGACCTCCCCGGTGCCGAGGTTCTCGACCTCCTGTTCCACATTGTGGGTGACGCCCTCGTCATTCCGAGTCAGCAGCTGTTTGGTGGTGGTCTTCACCACCACGGGGGGAGTGGGCGTCTTCTTAGAGCGCTGTGAAATCGGGATCTTGGAGGATATAGGGGTGGTTGATGACGAATAGCCCTGATGCCTTATATGTTCGCTGGTCGTATACTCTGTGAAGGTCTTAGGCTCGTCTCCTCTCAGCGGACTCTCGTCCTTGCCGAAAGTGGAGAACTTGTGGGTGTTCACAGTCTGTATGTCGATGTTCGCTGGTAAGTCTTGAGTTTCCTTCTCTATCGTGTAGTTGCCGCTCTTGTCTTCGAAGTGCGAGGGGTCTATTTGTGAGTAATGTAGGATCAGTTGTCCGGTTACGGGGTCTCTGACGGCCGTGCTGGGGTCAATGTCGCCGGTGTCGGGGTCGATGTCTCCGTATTCAGTCTTTATCCTGCCGGTGACAGGGTCGATCTTGCCTGATAACGTCATGGTCTGAGTGACAGTTGTTCGCGCGCCCTTCAACCTCGGGTCATCTGGATCTACGTCGATAGTTTCTCCTGTGATCGGATCGATGATCTGGTACAGATACACTGTCTTTGTTGTGATGATTCTGCCGGTCGTTTCATCGATAGTGCATTCTTTAGGATCGACTTCCTTAACTCTTCCTTTGTCGTCTTTCTGTGTGATGATGTATATCTTGATTATGATCAGCCTGCCTGTCTGGGGATCGATCTTACCGAGTTTGGTGTAGATCTCGCCTGTGCTGGGATCGACTTGCGACGCAGAGTAAAGTGGATAGTTGTCCTCATCGACTTCTCCGGTTGCTGTGTAGATCTGTCCGTTGACTGGGTCGACTTTAATGAGTGACTTTTCAACATCATGTGTCCTGATTATTGTGCCAGTCTTGGTGTCGAGACGTCCATATATCGTGATGATGTAGCCAGTAACTGGGTCAACTTGACCAGCTGTGTAGATAACCTCTCCAGATACGGGGTCTTTAGGACCAGCGATCCAGATCTGGTTGGTCTTAGGATCAACTTTGACGTTCTTAGGGTCGTTGGATACGATTTGTTTACCAGAAATAGGATCGACCTTGTTCTTGATAATCCTCAAGCAGATCATTCTAGCGACATCCTTATCTGGCTTTCCTGACTTAGGATTGATTTGTCCCGTCTTCAGTAAGAACTGACCAGTGACTGGATCCACCTTAAGTTCCCTGCTCTCGAATTTGCCGGTCTTAGGATCATTGTATGTAACAGTTCCCTTAACAAGATCGATTTGTCCGTATTTAGTGTCAATTTTGTTGTTGTCAGGGTTGATTTGTCCTGTACTGCTTTCAACAAGAGAATGCTTGGGTTCGATAAGTCCCTTCTTCGTGTCTAACTTGCCAACAAACGTAGTTACTTCGACAACTGGGTCGATATGGGTACCAACAACGATAACTTGTCCAACATTAGGATCAGGTTTGCCCGTCTTAGGATCTACTACACCCTTGATGGTGATAAGGCCGTTGTTCTCATCGATATGTACTGGTTTGCTCGAATCGGAATCTGTGAGGAATATGACTCCGTTCGAGGGATCGATAACACCGTATTTGGTGGAAATGTGTCCAGTTTCGGCGTCAACTTTGCCTTTAGTGTGTTCCACTGTACCTTTGTCGATGTCGACTTTGCCTGTCCTGGGGTCAATGGGACCGGTAATAGTAGTGATCTCGACAACGGGGTCTTCTTGCTTAGCAACGCTTAGAATCATGCCCAAGTTCTGATCAATTTTGCCTGTTTTAGGATCAATCGCGCCAGAGTTGATGAAGATTTGTCCTGTTTCGGTTAGAACGTAACCTTCACGGGTCTGTTTCTGACCAGCGGAGTCCGTAATAACTATGTTACCAGTATTAGAATCGATGACTCCGTACTTGGTTTCGATTAAGCCGTTAGGATCGAGGATACCAGTAAGATGTTCCACTTCAGCAGTGCTCATATCAGGCTTCTTAGTCTTAGGATCAAGTTTGGTGAAGATTACCATGATTTTGACGATCTTCCTCTTAGGAGGTTCGGGAGGAGCCATTGTTGGTTTCACAGGTGACTTCATAGTCGGTGTAAGAGGCGATGATTTCTGAGCATAACTTGTAATAGGAGACGAGGTACGCACAGGTGATTGCAGAGGTGTCGCAATCGGTGAGGGTGTAGGGGTCTTTACAGGCGAGGGTACCTGCCTGGCGGGGGAAATGCTAGCTCGCTGAGACACTGGCGCTACTGTAGACAACACATTCTGCTTATCAACAATAGTCAACTGCTGAGCGTAGGAAGGTTCTACTCTGCCTGTCTTAGGGTCAATGACAGCAGTAGTAATAACCAAGTTTCCAGTCTTAGGCTCGATCTCGGCTTGCTTTAATTCCTGTTTGCCGGTTATCGGGTCCTTGTAGAGAATCTGTCCGGATCTTGGATCGATGATACCGAAGTCTGTGTGAATCTTGCCATCTTCGCTAACGTAGCCTTTAGCGGCTTCCACGTTGCCTGCGCCGGCATCAACGGACTTGGTGTAAGGATCGTATTTGCTTGTGACGATGACGAGACGAATTTCGCCCTTGGAGGCTGGTTTCGTGAAGGGCACGACTGGTTTGTTGACAATGCTGTATTGTTGCACCAGAGTGGGATCAACTCTGCCAGTCTTAGGGTCGACAACGTTGTTCGTAATGATCATGTGGCCGGTTTCAGGGTGTACCTGAGCGCGTTTTACTTCTTGTCTGCCGGTCTTAGGGTCAGTAACTACGATCTCTCCAGTAGCTGGGTCAACGATGCCAATGGCAGTGCGGATTCTGCCATCAGCTCCGAGAACACCACTAATGGTGTCCACATGACCTTGGCTGGGGTCAATCTTCCTGGTCCTGGGGTCGTATTTAGTCGTGATGATAACGAGATGAATCTCTCTCTCAATAGGCTTTGTCTCTTTCTCGACAATCGTGAATTGTTGAGCGAGCGTTGAGTCTGGTTTGCCTGTCTTCGGGTCTACGACGCCAGTGGTGAGAATAAGGTTTCCGGTCTTGAAGCCTACGCCGGAGTCAGCAACCGCTTGCTTCGTCTCAGGCTTGCCTGTCTTAGGATCGACATGTTCGATCTTACCAGTCTTCGGGTCGATGATGCCGTAATTGGTGTGAACCCTGCCATCAGCGGCTATAATACCCCTCGAGGTCTCAATGTGGCCGTTGGGGCTTTCAAGCTTCTTGTTCTTAAGATCGTACTTGGACGTAATGATGACCAGTTGCACCTCCCTGCCAGGAACTGGTGTGAAGGTATCTTTTGGTCTGTCAACGACGCTGATTTGTTGACCCAGGTTAGGATCAACCTGTCCAGTTTGTGGGTCAACAACTCCTGATGTAAGAAGGAGGTTTCCAGTCTTCGGATCAACAATAGCCACTTTAGTCTCACGTTTGCCAGTTACTGGATCCTTGATGACGATATCTCCAGTTGTTGGATCAACTTCACCGAATTCTGTGTGTACTTTGCCATCAGCGCCAATCTTTCCGGGAACGGCATCAACATGAGCGTTTGTAAGATCTAACTTCTTGTTCTTAGGATCATACTTAGTCGTTACGATGACTAAGTTAACGTATCTCTCTTTAGGTGCGTCTTTGTCAACAATAGCGTATTGCTGAGCGAGGCTCACGTCGGCCTTTCCTGTCTTAGGATCGACAACACCTGATGTTAACAACAAATGTCCTGATTGCGGATCAGCGATGGCTTGCTTAGTCTCATGTTTACCGGTCTTAGGATCAACCTGGTCGATCTTGCCAGATTTCTGGTCAATAATACCGAAATTGGTATGTACTCTGCCATCTGGGGCAATGATACCTCTTGAAGTTTCAACAGTACCGTTGGGGTTGTCAAGTTTCTTAGTCTTGGGATCATACTTGCTAGTAATGACAACCAGCTGTACTTCCTTCCCAGGAACGTTAGCGAAGTGATCTTTAGGTTTCTCTACGATACTGATCTGTTGTCCTAGAGTAGGATCAACATGGCCTGATACAGGATCGACCACTGATGATGTAAGAAGCAAGTTTCCTGTTTTGGGATCCACTGAGGCTTTCTTGACCTCTTGTTTACCCGTATGTGGGTCTGTTACAATGATGTCACCAGTGTTGGGGTCAACGACACCAAATGCTGTGTGTACTTTGTCATCGGATCCAATTTTACCAGGGATGCTGTCGACATGAGCATTGGTAAGATCTAACTTCTTGTTCTTAAGGTCGTATTTCGATGTGACAATGACAAGGTTCACATATCTTTCAGGTGTTACTCTATCCTTATCGACAATAGCGAATTGCTGCGCCAAAGAAGAGTCCACTTTTCCAGTCTTCGGGTCCACAACTCCTGAAGAAATGACCAAGTGTCCGGTCTTGGGATCCGCGACGGCCTGCTTGATCTCTTGCTTGCCGGTCTTAGGATCAACATGATCAATCTTGCCAGTCTTGGGATCAATAACGCCGAAGTTGGTGTGAACTTTGCCGTCAGCGGCGACAATGCCTCGTGAGGTTTCTACATGTCCGTTAGGGCTATCTAACCTCTTGTATTTGGAGTCATATTTGCTTGTGATGACAACGAGTTGGACTTCCTTTCCTGCGACTGACGGGAAGGTATCCTTAGGCTTGTCTACAACAGTTATCTGTTGTCCTAAAGTAGGATCAACTTTGCCAGTTTGAGGATCCACAACACCGGATGTGAGGAGTAAATTGCCTGTCTTGGGATCAATGGCAGCCTTCTTGACTTCCTGCTTGCCTGTGATGGGGTCAGTGACGATGATATCACCAGTAGCTGGATCAATTATACCGAAGTCAGTATGTACTTTGTCATCATTGTCGTATTTGCCAGGGAAGCTATCGACATGTGCGTTGGTAATGTCGAGTTTCTTACTCTTAGGATCGTATTTAGACGTAACGACGACTAAGTTGGCGTATCTTTCAGGAATTCCTTTAGGTGCGTCTTTGTCGACAACAGTCAACTGTTGTCCTAGTGATGAATCAGATTTGCCGGTCTTGGGATCAATGACTCCTGAAGTAAGAATGAAGCTTCCAGTCTTAGCGTCAACGACCGCTTGTTTTGAATCACGCTTGCCCGTTTTAGGATCGGTGAAGTAGACTTTGCCATTGTTAGGATCTAGTACACCGAAGTTTGAATGTACTTTGCCGTCCTTATCGCTGATGATAGCGTGTGAGGTCTCAATAAATCCATTAGGATTATCTAGCTTCTTACTCTTAGAATCGTATTTGCCTGTGATGGCGACAACTTGAACTTCTTTACCAGTGGTGGCTCCGAAGGTATCAATAGGTTTGTCTACGATACTGTATTGCTGTCCAAGCGAAGTATCGAGTTGTCCAGTCCTGGGATCAATAACTCCTGAGAGTAACAGAATATTTCCAGTCTTGGGATCGACTGTCGCTTGCTTGATCTCCTGCTTTCCTGTCTTAGAATCTGTGACTTGGATTTCTCCTGTCCTCGGGTCAATGATGCCGTACTCTGTGTAGATTTTACCGTCAGTGCCGCTAAGGACTCCCTTGACGGAATCAACGTGAGCGAATGTGGGATCTAATTTCTTCGTCTTTAAGTCGTATTTGCTTGTAACGACTACTAATCTCACTTCTCTGTTTGCTTTAGTAGCGTCCTTCTCTACAATACTGAACTGCTGACCAAGAGAAGTGTCGACCTTTCCAGATTTGGGGTCCACAACTGCTGTAGTGACTAGTATGTTTCCAGTTTTCTGGTCAACATAAGCTTGTTTGGGTTCCTCTTTGCCTGTTTTCGGGTCAATATACTCAATTTTGCCCGTTCTTGGGTCGATGACGCCGTAGTTTGAGGCGACGTAGCCATCTGGTCCAACGACGGCTCTCGAAACATCCACATGTCCATGAGAAGCATCTAACTTCTTATGCTTACCATCATACTTGCCGGTGATGACCACTAAGTCGACGTCACGGCCAGGCTTGGCTCCAACTTTGTCTTTCGATCTTTCAACAAAGCAGTATTGTTGGGCCAATGTTGGGTCAATCTTGCCAGTCTTAGGGTCGATGACTCCAGAAGTGAAAAGAATATGTCCTGACTTGTCAACATGTCCATTCTTGACCTCCTGTTTGCCTGTTGCGGAGTCTGTGTAGCTAATTTGTCCAGATTTGGTATTGATGAGTTCCTTATCTGTCTGGATTTTTCCATTGGCTTTGTTCAACGTTCCCTTGGTAACGAGGATGGTACCGTTAGCGTCATCAAGTTTCTTAGACTTGGGGTTATAGCGTCCAGTAATGATGACCACTTGGATCTCATTGTCTGGTTTGGCAGCAAGGATTGGTATAGCGGCTGCTGTTGGCACTTCGTGCTGTGACCTCTCAGAGTCCAGTAAAGCTAGAGTCGGGTCGATCATGTTCTTAGCTTGTTCCTTCAAAGCTGCCGACTGCACGTAGTCAAGTCCTGGGGTCTTAAGCTTGCTTGGATCTTCAGGAGTTTTACGCTTTTCAGCGCTTGCGGCGACTTTCTTGTCTTCACCGGGAGCGTAGTTGAAGGCGAGGCCTGCCTTCCTTGTGGTTGGGCTTTGGCTGTCATCTAGTGCCCTCTGTTTCTCATCGGACATAGGTTCCTTTTCGTAACTGAAGGCGCCTTGGATGAAGGGCTTTGTACGAGTAGGACTCTTTTCTGTGTCAGTGTATTCGTAAGGTTTGGTGAACGAAGGTTTATCCTCTTCCTTTGCGGGACTCTTCTCGAGCGAACTATCGAGGTTGGAACTGTCATTTGACGTCTCAAGCGCGGCCACTTTAACTTTGGGGTCTTTAACTTTCTTATCTTTAGTTTTAGGAGACTTCTCTTTCGGAGACTTTTCTTTAGGAGATTTCTCTTCTTTCGGCGATTTGTTTCTAGCACCGAACAATCCGAATCCTCCGGTCTTTAGGGAAAGGGAAGGGTGGAACAAAAATAAAAATTAACAAAATTAAACAGTGCTTTGTATAATTTGACTTATACGGCCGCGAATAAAATGCATAATGCACCATGCAAGTCTAGTTGCGTTGTCTAACATTCATATTTACATTGAACATTTGTATAATACACTAGGTTCTACTATTGACGTCACAGAACTGAGAAAATGCTTTGAATCTACCATTCTTGCATGTATGAACATTTGAAATATTGCATTGTTTAACATGAAAGCAGGACTCACCTTAGACTTCTTGGGAGTTGTTTCAACGTTGTTCGTGATACCCGGATCGCTAGTCGTGTCTGTACCTGAAATAAAAACAAATACGTTTTTAGGAGTGCTTGATTAATATTAGACGGACATATTGTTTACCATTAGAGAGTTTCTGCGAAAAATTAGGAGGAAAACCTAGAGTATACAACATTCTTTCGGCCTAGACTAACGGTCGAAATATGTGTTTACAAATATCTGTTAGTGGTTGTGCATCGCCGCGGTTGTTAACCGCTGCAAACTAAATTGAGAGATTTACTCACATTTTTGCTTTCACATAAGATAAACAGTTGTTATAGGTTTTCTAGGATTTTGTTTTGTTTTTATTAGTAACTGCTATTATCATAATAACATTCGTCACTATCATCTACCTACACAAATTGTGTTTCATTTCGTGTGCTAAATAAATATGTTTTCTGTCTTTCTATAATTTCAACCCGAAATCATCCGGTTTATGCATTCATTCTTTCTGGTCATTCCCAACGGTTTTGCAGCTTGGTTTCGGCCATAGTTTTGGTTGCTTCCTATGCTTACAATACAATAACATTGGCTAAGCCAAAGACTACGTAGCTACGACAAATTTATTCAATGCCAACCGATTTGGAATACATTACCTACATCTAAAAGATATTTCAAAATAAATGCGTACCATTCTCAGCAGGTTTCCTCTGCTCCAAGACCTTCTTCTCGTCCTTCTTTTCGGGAGTCGGCATCACTTTTACGGCACCCGGAGGTGGCTTCTGTAAACACAAAACAAACAATGTTTTATACCTAAACAATATTTTATTTTAGCTGGACAGTTTTCAATCTTGCCGACTGTACTTTTCGAGTAGAGAGACGATAGCTTAAGAGTATTGTAAGCTTTGTTAGACCGTGTTGGAAAGCAGTATGCAATACATATTGTATGAACTAAATAATAGTTAAAGACTACATACAAAATATTACAATTTTTAGATGTATGACTGATAGATGAAGAAATTGTTAAATAAATAAAATAAAGTTATTAGGATAGTGTGGTTTGTAAACTCATCCCTATTAAAAAAAAATATCTTTCGATCTTCAAATAAATATTAAATAAGCTGAAATCTGTGACCACTTACAACGAATCCCTAATAATTATGTAGATTTCTAATTCCTTACTTAGGCATCTTAAACTTTTATTTATTTAAATTCTAACAATACAGACTTAAACAAAAAGCTTCTGTAAAAACTAAAACCAGTACCTTCATCTTCTAAATGTCGGTTAAGAATGGACTATTCAGAATAATTTTGCAGTTTGTTCGACTTCTAATAAAAGCTTTCAACGACTCAAATAAAATTTAATAAGCTTACCTATTAAGCGAGATTAATTAACTATTGGCACTTTACAACGATGTAGAAACACATACACAAAACACTTATACGTATAAAGCAGAATCTGTATATCAGACTTTTTCATGATTTAAAGAATCTGTTTGTATGCTCTTGTCGTGGGTTTGGCGACTTGCGAGCTCATAATCGTCTTTCGAAATAATCTGGGGAAAATTCAAATAGCTGGACAACTATAAAGCACTCGTCAACAACAAAAATGTACTCTTCCCCGAGCGAGATTCATTTCAGTTTGACGAAATTTTTAGTGTTTCTGTCGAGCAAGTTTTTATATCCGCTCAATCACTGTTTAGGCTAAATTGCAGAAAAACGTTTTTTTGTCACTGCTGACCATAAATCTACAATGCTTACTGCCTACTGAATCCACTTTTCAAACTACTAAAGCGCGCATCAGAAAATTTGTACCTGGTGTAATAAACTTCATTGAAAATCTTTATAAGAGGTAACTGTACTCATCCGGATAAACATATTTTACTATGAATTAAAAAAAATGGTACATTCAATTTATTTTTCGTGATTTAAGAGTTGGTCCCATAGCAAGAGGTATTTTTAACCATAGACTTAGAAAATGGACTGAGTCCACACTATCGACAACTATGAAAAGAGAGAGAGCGACTGAGTGGCCAATCAGAATTCTAGAAAAAGACACGTACTGGCCGCATCACCGCTTTCTTTCTCTCTCACTTTTCTGCCCGTTTTCTATCTTTATACCTGGATAGGGAAAAACTCACTACATTCTCTGTCTGTAATAGTCTACGTTCATAATGATGAGTAGAATTACGCCTTTTCGGTGCCAAAATTTTAGTTGCACCTTGTGGAGTAGGAAGCGAGTAAGTGGATGTGAGGATCGATATAGTTGCAGGGAAGGTCAGGGTTGTATGTCGGTGTGTCACACCTTGTCGAGCTTGTCGGCGAGGTACTCCCCCTCCAGCGAGGAGGCGGACGAGGCGCTGGCCGTGCCGCCCGAGCGCCGCCGCAGCTGTCCGGCCGCGTGCGCACACCGTTACAGTGCCAGTATGTTGCCAGATATTATGTATAGGAATATGGGCCCATGGTTTTCTTACGAGTTTCGGCAAGTTTTGGTCGAAACTTCTTCAGTGGGTTTAGTAGAATAAGTTTTAACACAAAATTACTGATTATAAAACTGGCTTATTGATTTATTTAACGCTTTGCGCATACGCAACCCCTCTGTTTGACGGGAGTTGAAAAATGCACAAAGGCGCACTTAAGTAGTCTGAACGATGACTTGGTAGATAACTAGTTTCTGTATTTATCGATCGCATTTCAATATAACGTTTAAGGCTCAAAATACATAACTTTTACTCACACAATATTTGGCAACATTACTTATAATGAAACATGACATTAGTAAAGAGATGAAAATCAACAAAACAATACATCTATATACGAAACCAATACCATTTGAAGTTTGTTAGTGAAATAAATGTTATTGTTAGTACACACAACTGATATTATTGACTATGGGTGGGGCATAACCTGGCGTAATTTTCGCCGCTTAAAATGAGTCTCCGAAACTATGTTGCAAGCGCTAATTACATCACGTAGTTTTTTTTTGTATTGTTGATATGCTCGCGTTTGACCAGTATCTCGCATGATGGTAAGCCATGATATGGTCGACGTTGAAGCACGTTTGCCTAGAAGTAATCTATTCACTCTTGACTGCAAGATCCCCAGGTCAAGTAAACAGATTTTAAGTTCGCTTACTCATTTTTTGCGACGAAATTTACGCCAGGTTTTGTCAGCCCCACCCAAAGATGGTATGATATCACCATGCCCTCTAGAATATAGTGTTTAAAACTAAATACAATGTCATAAGTATAATACGTCCGACAGCACATACGTGTAAAAACTGCATAATTCTTCAAGTTTAATGTGTTGTAGTCATGTCTCAGATTAATATAAGTAAATAGGTATGCTTCATCTTAGTTATGGTGACTAATGCAGTGATAATCCTTCTAAATATAGCACCTGCGATCACTGTTACCTGTATATACAGATAAACAGAACAAAATCATACTTCATGAAGTTGTGGAGTAAGAAATGCATAGATATGTCACCTTGCAGTTCGAGACATAATAATTGAGTGCATTTGAGTGAAGTTTAGTTAAAATATGCTAACGATTAGCCATCGATATATTTGTCTACTTATTCCCCTTCACGTGTGAAATAATGTGAGTCTACAAAAACACTAACAGGATATTCAAATTGAGATCTACTGAGGTCATCATAAGACTGACTGCATTCTATAATCGTCAGGTATATGCCATCGGACTGTTAAACATAATATTGTATTAACACTATTAATATACATAGCTGCTGAACATTTTATATACACAAAATGTTCCAACAGCTTAATGTTTTGTGAGATGCGTTCATTTTTCTTGAGGAAATGTCTAAAAATACAGACGAAAGCTTTTCTAGAATATTCTCATTAACTCAATCAAAACCGTATAAAAACTCGAACTCGATAATATAGACTAAACATCCGACTGAACGCATCTCTAGGGTTGTCAACGACTTGGTTTTTTATCAATATTTGAAAACATTATTTGTCAACATGGAAATAAATTGTTTAATTTTTATTTTTTGGATTTCTTCTTGTTGCCAAAACACAAGAAGTCTCAGTAGATTTCCACATCAGAATTGATCAGTCTCTTGAAATAGAACAAGTCTTTAAAGTGACTTAAACTGAGGTCACTCATGCATCGCTCACAATCTGGCGAGATGTCATCAATCAAGACCAGGAATTATAAGTAAAAAAAAAATACTCGTGCATCACCGTACACGTGATAAAAGGCAAGCTTCATAAAACATAAGAAATTTATTGTGAGTGTAAGAAGGAGTTACATCTATCTTCTCTCTCATTTAACAAAATGTGCCTAAACGGGACGCGTCCTTGAAGTTTACCTCTCAATTCTAGCCCAATATCGAATTACCGCCTACTTATGATCAAAAGCCAGGTCCTCAACAACTTACAATCATGCTAAACTCGTATACAAGACTTATTTACTGTCTGACTATCACCAGCACACTATCCAGTCGGTATCCTTACCTTGTCTTTGATGGTGGGTCGCGGAGCTGGTTGCGGCGGCATCGTGTGACGCTTCGCCGCGTCTGGAGGCATCGATTCATCCTTGTCGCCTTGTGCCAGCGCTGGAGAGAGAGATAACGAACTATTAGTATGACGATGGAATATATGAAGTGAATTTCATTGATTCAAATGACGTTTTAGTAGGATTCGTTGCTACTGCTTTTAGTAGCGACTCGTTGATTTACAAAAGTAAGAACCAGTTAAAGAATTTTGAGTAAAAACAGTGTATGTTTATATGATCTTAAAGTTAGATTTTTTTGGAGTGACACTAAATGCCGTAACTGTTCAAACTTTTATAAGTGGTATTATTTTTTTGCCCATCTCTATGGATATTTCCAGTGTGTATTATATCTGCATCGTCGGCCTAGCCTTCTCCTAACTATGATGAGTCAAATTCTAGTCTAAACGAATACACCAGAATAGCCGTATTTTCTTGGAGCAACTACCTACCTGACCCCCACAATCGACATCATCATCATCATTTCAGCCGAAAGGCGTCCACTGCTGGACATGGGCTTCCCCCAGGCGTCGGCACATTGACCGATCCCGTGCGTCTCGCATCCAGCGCATTCCCGCAACCTTAACCAGGTCATCGGTCCACCTAGTGGGAGGGCTTCCAACGCAATCGACATAGTTACTGGATAACAAGATTTTGTATTGCAGCAAATTCCATAATTATTTATTTCTAAACCACGTCCATCTCAGCTATCATTTGTTTAGTTTACTAACACCCGCTAATATCCAACAACAACCTCTTAAATCTCGCGAAATGCATCATTTTACATACAGCAAGTTATTATTTATTATTTACGCGCGCATTTCCTCAGGATGCAATAGTTTAGCGGTCGATATTTATCATAACTTCGGGCGGGCTGAATGAAAAACAATGATTGATGGGAATTGTTCGGTAAATACTGGTAAATACTAAATCTATGGTGGTTGCTAAAATATGTTCGTCTAATTTTTCGGCACAATGCAGGCGAGACTCACGGTATAAATGGGTAAGTAGGGCGTATGGCCAAGAGCTTAACGCGTTCTACAAGGATATTTCTAAATCATGATACATCACGCACGCGATGGTTATGGGTACCTTATACAAAAACAAAATGCCATATTTTTTTATTTACCTTTTTGATGCCAATACCATAAGACACAGGGATGAAAATATGTCCAAAAATAAGGTGACTATTGAGTATAAAACGTTTCGCTTACCTAAAAATAAATTAAAATAAGAGCAAAAGACACCACTTAGGTTACCGACATAGCCCGAAGAATTGCGTAACTTAAGTGGCAGTGGGCAGGGCACATTGCTCGCAGAACGGATGGCCGATGGGGCAGAAAAGTTCTGGAGTGGAGACCGCGAACAGGAAGACGTTACTTTGGAAGGCCTCCCACCAAATGGACCAATGACCTGGCGAAGTTTGACGCACGGGACCGGTCAATGTGGCAACGCTTGGGGCAGGCCTATGTCCAGCAATGGTCATCTTTCAGCTGATATGATGAAGAGCAAAATAATGATGCTGACCAAAGGTTATCAGATATAATCATAGCAGTCACCACAAAAATGCGCAAATCCATCAAAACGATTCTAAATCGTTTAAAAATCTTTAAGACAAGACATCTTTATATCAGACTAGCTGACAACGTAAACTATTCCATCAAAAGAAACCACGAAACATATACATTCCATCAAAAATACCTCGAAACATTCACACGTTGAACTTCAAAACCGCGCGCGCCGAATAAATATGATCAAAGTAATTATGAGATAGTTCTATTTACATCATCTGTGCAATGAGCCGGCGGTCAAACTCTCTTCTAAATACAGAACATGACGTTATCTGGCCATAGTCTTGTTAACTATCGCGGGACAATCTGTGAATTGGACCTAATATAGCATCTATTTGAATAGTCATTTATTCCTGAGGTTCGTGATGACACATCCAAATTATATAACCAGTAGATGTCTTGTCCAATCTAACGTGGATGAATAAAACAGTGGTATGAGTGATGGATGACGAATTGTGTGAATCAACATTATGGTCAAAAAGGAGATGACGCCTGATAAAGATCATACAACTTTATCAGCCGTGGAAGTCATGTTGCACCGACCCCTAATAAAATGGAGTAAGAACAGATGGAAGATTATAAGAATAATTCATTCTGATTAAAATTATACGAATTTTATGGTATACCGAAATGTTCAATGATTTAAAATCTTATCTAACCACAGACATAAATCTAACTAGATAACGCAAGTCCCTCCATCTGTATGAAAACCAAGCGTGCCACTTTTTCACACACAATTTGAAAACAAATTTACTTACCAATGAGAAACTTTTTCTATACAATCTCTAAAGCTTAATATGGCATAAATAGGCATTTTTCTAGATAATGGTGGCTTTCCGGTGCCGATAATGATAAATGAAAAGCTCAAAGTACGATCATTGATCGTAATTTCACTCCGTTTTTTGACACGCGATGTACCACACACTCGCGTCTTCTAGTTATATTTATATCTGTGGATCTAACGCATTCTTTTTCTTAGGGCCTTTAGTTTTCGAAAAAGATAGAAGAACCAACATTCCTGACGATATCCCTTGAAGTAGCAGTCAGTTAGTAACTCGTTACTATCGCGAGACTATCTGAGAATTTGTTGTGGCCATTGCTCAATTGTAGCGTTGATATAAGTGAGTATATATATTAATAGGAACAATTTGGGACGCGATTCATTCTTGTTTATTTCGCGTCATAATTTATTATAGTAGTAGACGTGTGTTCGGAATGTAAACCTTATTCTCGTATTATTCATTTTAATTTAATAATTTACAGGCAATTTTATTGTCAAGGAGGCTAAAAGTCACAGAATAGACTGGCCTCCATTTCTGGTTGGAGGTAATAGCAAGTGAGCGTATTAACAAGAGATCGGCCAAGTGCGAGTCAGACTCGCGCACGAAGGGTTTCGTACCACTATCGCAAAAAACGGCAAAAACATCACGCACAATATAAATATTTAAGTGGGTCTCCCATACTTTGTTACTGTTTTTAGTATTTGTTATTATAGCGGCAACAGAAATATCAGCCTGGTGAAGACAGACGGACAGTGGAGTCTTAGTAATAGGGTCCCGTTTTTACCCTTTGGGTACGGAACCCTAAAAAACTTTCGAATAATATTTAATAATTGTGCTAAAGAGTCCTACCGTTAGTGAAAAGTCTGTTATTTCTGAAAACGGTGAACATACAGGACCAAACAAGCTCTGATTGTTACAGGCGGTTCCTATTGGTCGGCTGGTCCATAGATATTTAAACTGTATAAACATCACCACATACCGGCAGAAAAAGCTTTAAAAGAGCATTCCTACTAGTCCATAATCCGTTCTAAAGAAAGAAATTATCGCGTATCCCACATTCCAGTAATAAATCCGGAATGTTTACGTTTCGCACCTGAGATCGGGAATACTTGCGCAGTAATAACAATCTTGGATGCCGAACATTCATCGCGGGTTAGCTAATTGACTGGATTTGAAAGCTATGTTTACAGGATAAGCTTTATTTAGCTTATGCAGTCAATAATGCTTAGTCGATAATGATGTTTGTTCATAAATTTGTTTGCCATAACTAGGGTCATTAATTAATTTAATAGGATTATTTTTGTTTGGTTTGTTTGTTTACAAATGTTGGGTCTTTAGTCTTAACTAGGGTCATTAGTTACTTAATATGTTTTAGATATTTCCCACGCGTATGTAATGAATTTAGTTACGTTTTGGTCGTCTTATAAATTTTGAATGTTACGGTTAATATTAATACAAACTTAATACATTCGATAGTAGTATATTTTCTGATTCATCAATTCTTATGTTTATAAACACTGTGAATTATGAAAACACTAGCATCAGCCAGCGGCTTCGCCCGCGTGGAAAGTGTTTTCTTATCCCAAGAGAACATTATACCGGGATGAAAAGTAACCTATGTGCTATTCCAGACTACAATCTATCTCTGTGCCAAATATCATCCAGATCAGTTCAGCCGTTTTAGTGTGATTGAGTTACAAACATAAGTTACACATCCATCCAAACTTTTGCATTTATAATATTAGTAAGAAGTAAGATAAGATGAACATCCGAAATTCCATCCTTGATGGATGATGGACACACGATTGTCATGGTAATCTGGTAATCCTTAAAAATCACAGAAAAACAAACCTGTCCCAGAAAAAAAAAATTGATACACTTATTTTTAAGAGCTGTGGTGGCCCAGTGTTAACGGCCCCGACTGGTAAGGCAAGGTCAATTAATTTGTATAAATTATTTCATCACCACTGCTCTAAAAACACTGAAGGAAAACATCGTGAGGAAACCAAAATGTCCTAGAACCAAAAATTCGAAGACAAGCGACATCCACCACTGGGCCCTCGTGGTGGATTAAGGCCCGTTCCCTCTCTCAGAGAGAATGCCTGTGTCCCAGCAGTGGGAACATTAATAGGCTGATGATGATGATGTAGACAATTATTTTACACAAATTACTGATACTCACTATAACCACCAGAGGCGCAGGTCCAACAGTCACCAAACACCATGATTTATCAAACTATTTCCTTTGCTCCAACTACCACACAGTAAATCTCCGTATACACTATCACAAATGCACTAATTTATGACTGGTCCAGTAATAAAAAACTTAGGTACTGTCAAATTGTTAAGTGCTAACTCCACAATTAGATCACTGTAAATCTGATCAGGGCGATTACAGAACAATGCCCCGAGAAGAGCCGAAGACAGAGTGGCTTGGAAGCAGCTCGTCAGTGACTACGACAAAGCAGACGACGGGCAAGACCGACCTTAAGCAATAAGGGCAAAGAATGAGAAGAGAACTTCACTGTTGATGTTGACCGGTCCAGTGCTACCGTACACACTGTTGATACCGTATGTGAAGGCACCGAATGTTTTTCGTTTGTTTATAAAGCGCGTCTGACCGCTACGGAGTATTTATAACGACTACTTCATAGTTTCATACTACTGAGGCTGAGTTGCAGTGGATGGATGACGTATGTCGGAGTGAGGCATGAAGGAAATTGGGTTAGATTTTCAGGGAGATATTTTGATTGGTTTAATCAGTTTATTTCTGCCATTTTTCTAAATAATTTTACAGAGCAAATCAAATCGTAGTTCGGAATTTCTATTGATTAATTCTACATCACGTTTCGTACAATCACGTTTGTTGTATGGGAGACCCAGATAAATATTTATTTTATTCTGTTTTCAGTATTTGTTGTTACAGCGGCAACAGAAATACATCATCTGTGAAAATTTCAACTGTCTAGCTATCACGGTTTATGAGATAGGTACAGCCTGGTGACAGACAGACAGACGGACAGTGGAGTCTTAGTTATAGGGTCCCGTTTTTAACCTTTGGGTACGGCACTCTAAAAACATAAAAGGCAATAACTTTGTGTAATAAGTGACTAAACAGCGAGCGTTCGATACAATATTCCAGGATTCTTTGTGACGCAGTGTTAAAAAAATAAGTCTATATATATCACTAATACGTAGGTACAACTCGAACCCTAGAAAAGCTATTCTACAACAACTCATCAAATTTCCAAACAATGTTAATGGATTGAACACCTGATGAAAGTTAGTATAGCTACATGTTCCCCTAGCCAATTATCCATGCTCTCCAGTTCTGCTATCGTTGGGTAGGAGCCAACAGCCATCACTCAAGCTATTACGGATCATAACCAAACAGTTTAGATATCGCTGTGTCTGTACTATGAAATATGTGCTGTGCGGTGAGGAGTTTGAAGAGAAATATGTAGTAAACAAATCTATTCTTCATAATAACAATAGTGACAAATCTGGCTTGTTTTGCTGAAACAGTTGAATTCTACAACGAATAATTATAGACAATAACCAACCAAAACAAAAAAATTAAAGACATATTTTCTGCAATTTAGACTTTTAAGAACAAGGTAATTATTATTAGCAGGATACAGTTGGATCAACACCTTTCCACAAAATGCGATTTAGTTCAATCATTTGCCTGTTTTGAATCTAGGTACTTGTCTAAATTGGGCACGCCACAATTACGGCGGTAAGGCCCCTCTTTGAGGAGTGGCTTGAGAGGCGTCACGGCATCCTCACCTTCTGCCTGAAGCAGCTCCTCACCGGACACGACTGTTTCGGTAGGTTCCTGTTCAGGATAAGGCGGGAGAAAACGCCCAGGTGTGGACCGCCTGGAGGACACGGTGGAGCATACGGTGGAGAAATGCCCCGCTTGGGTGGAACACCGCCGTGTCCTCGTGGAGGCGATCGGCGGTGGCAACCTCCTGCGTCCAGCCCTGGTTCAGGCCATGGTACGGAGCGAGAGGGCATGGGAAGCTGTCTCCTCCTTCTGCGAAGCAGTAATGCTCGCAAAGGAGGAGGCGGAACGCGTAAGTAACCCGCAAAGGAGACGCCTTGGGCGTCGGGAGTCGCAAGCCGATTCCCGGCCATCGAAGGCGCGGGCTTGCGAACGGCAACTAATGGGTAGCACGCCGTCCGATAAGGACCAGGGCCGAGTTTACGGCGCGTAGTGGTCCACGCGCGCCTTAAAGAGATGTCAGCAAAAGTGACGGGGCCCGATGCCTGTCTGGGTTGCGGATAAATTTAAAAGAGTGTTACCGCGGCCCTGGCACAAGCAACTGAAGGAACACGAGTGGGTGTTAGTCAGTAAAAGTCTGACACGCCTTCCTTGTCAAAATAAAAATCGATTTTGCAATGAAAATCTCATCAATCTGTGTAGCCTTCTTTCATCTAAGCAGGGGTCTGCTACCGGCCTAATCGGATACAATTGAATACAAATATTCAGTATGGAGTCTATCAAAAGCAACAAATGAAAACCTAATATTTAACTAAAAAGTAATGTGGCAAATACCACTGTTATTGCATCATAAAATACTAAATCGTTAATTTAAACCGAAAGTGTGATTTATACAGAAAATTTCCTACATTACCACAAAGAATGCCTGTTGATTGATAGTCAGAATCAAAAATAACTTACTATAAACACTTCCAGTTACATAACAATTTTCTATTTTATCAAATGTATTGTTAACTAGCTTCTGCCAGCGGCTTCGCACCCGCGAACGTCAAAAATTATCTCGAGGGAACATATTCCCGGGATAAAAACTATTCCATGTGCTATTCCTGACTATAATCTAAATCTGTGTCAAATTTCATCCAGATCCGTTCAGTAGTTTTTGCGTAAAAGAGTAACAAACATACACACAGAGACACTCCCAAACTTTATCGCCTTTAAAATATTAGTGTGACTAGTTTCTACCAGCGTGAAAAGTGTTTTCTTATCCTAAGCGAACATAATACCGGGATGTAAAGCCTATGTGCTATTTGGTGCTCTTCCGTTCGATCCGTTCAGCCGTTCTAGCGTGATTGAGTAACAAACATACACACAATTCGACCTCGTTGGTCTAGTGGTCGCAAGCGCATGAGGTCCCGGTTCGATTCCCGGGTCTGGCAAAGTGTTTTTGAGTTTTCCATCTGAAATTTCTCAGTAGCATCCCGGAGTATAGGCTCGCCCCCTATATCATGTAATATAAACATAACAGCGAAATAATGGTGCACCTCTGCTTACCCCCTCGGGCTATATAGGCGTGATGTTATGTAAAGTGTATTAATAGTTACATTCGCAATATAATAGTGACCTATTTCATTCGATTTCTGGAGTCGACAGCTGATTCACAGTTTTATGATCAGATCGAGAAATAAAAATAGTTTTAAATGGCATATGAATCAAAGTTTGGCAAGAATGGATCGTATTGTGTTTTTATTGGATTGTAAATAAATTGGGTCGGATATTTATGTGTTTAATGCAATAGGCAGGTGCACTATATCACAAGATGTTATTATTTAAGGGTCAATTGAACAAATTCATTAAGAGCTAGAAATATCATTAAATAATAAAGTAAATAAAATTTAATAATTTCATTCCATGCAAACAATTACAATGAGAACATCATAAATCGTACAATTAAAAACTGTTATAAATAATTGTTATTTTTTTATAAAAATATTAAAAAATAATTGAAACATTGTTTTAATTAATAATTGAATTAATAATTGAAACATTGTTATAAATTATACTAGAGGACGCCTCGCGGTTTCACTCGCGTAGTTCCCGTTCCCGTGGGAATACAGGGATAAAAAGTAGCCTATGTCACCCGGGGATAGAGTAGCTTCCCAACGGTGAAAGAATTTTTGAAATCGGTCCAGTAGTTTCGTAGCCTATTCGGTACAAACATACAAACAAACAAAAAAATCTTTCCTCTTAAAATATTGGTATAGAGGTATAGATTTATAAAAAGTGATTAATATCATTAATTATTAAAATGAAATATAATTAATTATATGGTATTTCTGTGAATCGATAAAAGCAAAATATTAAAAAGGATTAATTAATAAGACACAAGGGCTCGGATCCACTCTTTTCATCTTTCACGAGCTTTCTCCTGGCCGTTCTGACGAATTCTTTTTAGTTCATTAGTTTTATTCAAATAAATTTAATTGCCGTTCCTGATCAAGTAAAAAACAGCACATTTACACATCCTTCCAAAAAAACCTTATAAAATTCATCTCAAAATATTCCCAAGTTAGTCACAAATTACCACCTCTGTCATACCACCATCCGCTGCATCAGTTTGGCATAGTGACAATTCATACACATGACTCAACTATCTGCCGTCATAGTCAAGGTCACATCTGTGTGTTTGTTTGTGTGACTACCTCAATTTATATCGATAGTATAGACAAGATAGGTACAGAAGGTCTGGTCTATACAAAGAGCGATATAACAAGCTTACTATTACCTTGTTTTAGTATGTGTGTCCGGCAACTAGTAATCGATATTTTAAGCGCTTCCTGGCATACTTACAACTTGGTGTACTTATGTAACTTGTTTTTTTTTTTAAATAATATTTTACTATGGAACATAGCAACTCCTCATCCAGACAAGATAGCACCAACGTTTTTGGGCTCATTGGATATACATGATGGGCAAAACTATTACTGTAACGCCGTAATGAAAATAATTAAAAATAAAACTTTTTAAAACAAGCTTAAAATGTACGAAACATACAAAAAAACAAAGAATTCTTTATGAGCTGAGCAAATGACGCCAAAAATCATCCTGTATCGTTTGATCCACGATTTTAGGCCCACCCTATATATGTTTTGACAAGTGATATTATATTTCGTAAATTTTAGTTCATTAAAAGCTTCTTTAATTATTGTTTTTACTTTTCTTTTTTTTTTTATTTTGCCTTCATACTACGAACCCTTCACCTTCTGTTCCTATCCATTCAATGTGACGGTGACATAAGCGACCATTTCTCCGTAAGTACGTTGACGTTAGAGTTCACTCCGTGTTATTGTTCTGGCCGTGAGTTGTAATTGTTTACAATGAGCCAATTAATTTTATTGGGGCTTGATTTTATGATGATGAATATTATGATTAGTAAACAACACGGTTGTTAATGATTGGAGCCCCTAATTGATACATGTTTTGTAGTCCCTTGATTCAAGCCCCAGTTTTTGGTCTTCTAACAGGTTTACAAACTGATTCATTCAATATTTTAGAGACAATAGTGTCTTACGAATGAATGACACATTATTTTGTTACTTCAATTTGACATTGACCAAGACTGTGACCTGAATCTCGGTCTCAATCAAAGATTTTATTGAAAATATTACATCGTACCTGTAACCTTTTTTATTTTGTATTGAAACAGATGCAAGATGTTTTGTAATAAAAGCAGTAAACAAGTATGGCGCCCATAATCCTTTTCCGATCCGTTTTTTTTTTAACTTCACCTATCTAAGAACACTTGGGCGGTCAAGACGTATCTAACGATGTCTTAATTATATAAATCCACCTATCGGTTTGAAAGATATGAGGTAATAAAGAATATTACAAACATACATACATACAAGATACGCTCGAAAAACATAACCCTATCCTTGCAGTCGGGTAAAAAAGAGACCAAACCGAAATCCATACTAATCTATACTAATATTATAAATGCGAAGGTTTTCGCGTCATTCTCTCTCTCTGCTTTTCACGTCATAATTGCCGAACAGATTTGTATGTAACTTGGCATAAGAATAGACTAGAACCTGGATTAGGACATACCTACTAGGATACTTTTCATTTCGGTTTAATGTTCTCTTTGGAAAATGAAACACTTTTCACGCGAGCGAAGACGCGGGTAGAAGCTAGTAACCAATGTTATGTGAGACACAGGCAAACCAAAATTCAGTCAAACTATTCTTATTTACAGGCATAAAAGATGACGTCATTCCATGTAATAAAATGTAACGCATATTTCACTTTTCACACAAATTCTCAGATTCGTACTTTTTGCAAATGAAATAAGATCTAAATATAATTATTATCAGTAAGTGGTCATGTCGGCTTGTAAATATAAACATTAGCGAATGTTCCAAATGGATGATTTTTCTTAGTACTTGGATGATGGATGGTGACGTAATTTTCGTAAGAAATCCGGGTGATTTATTTATTTATTTGGCAGATGCATGAAACGTGATGCGATGACAATTGAGTCAATTAAATAAATTAGATGATGATATGAGTGTGGGTTGTGAGGCGATGGTGTCAATAGGATTATCAACATTTATTTTTCCAGAATCTTTTACAAGTTGTTTATTACTTGATATTAAAATGTGATCCAAGTTGCACAGGTAATAAATCAATTCATTACCATTTCTAGTGGTCGGTTTGTGAAACCCATTCACATCACATCATCAGCCTTTTAATGTTCCCACTGCTGGGACACAGGCTTCCTCTCATAGAGGGAGTGTGCTATAATCCACCACGCGGGCCCAGTGCGGATTGGAATTTTTGGTACCAGGACATGCTGGTTTCCTCACTCACGATGTTTTCCTTCACCGTTTTGAGAGCAGTGGTGGTGAAATAAATTACAAGTAAAGCGCCTGCTCGCACTAATCGCAACCCATTCACCCATCATCAATTTTATACGGAGACTTTTCTATGGAAAACACGTTAAGCCGCTGCCGACGACGGTTCCAATTGTTATTCATAGATCACTGACCGCCGTTTCGAGTGCCGCCGTGTTTTAGGCTTATATAGAAGCTAGAAAGTCTAACTATTGGAAAAACTTATTTACGGGTACTCATCGTGAGGAGTGGAGGTCGTATATAGGGATCAAAATTCATGTGAGATACTGATTTCAAGCTTCATTTGGGAAGACTGGGAGCTAGGCAAGATACATTTTGCTTAGTTCCCAGTCTCACTTTTTTTTTAGCGCTTCTCGAAGTTCAACCAAACGATGACTACTGCTTAACCGGACTTTCCCTGTGGAGACTAAACTAGAGACTCCAGCCCGGCACAAAAACTTAATCTAAGCGACCACGTTGGGAGGAGGTTTCTATCTATGGGATAGAAACCTCGGCTCAGGGCGTCGCTGGGGGGACAACTGGGGCTGGATCTTGATTAAGTGATTCTACCATCCGTTCGGAAAATACCTACGTGGAGAAGAACGGACAATAGTATACCATAGTAATGTATATTTTTTTTTACACCATCAGAAAGTAGGGATTTCATAACCGACTTTTTTAAAAAAGCCGAAATTTTGATGGGAGAATTTTCGATTGAAAATTAGGGTAGTTTTTTCGATATTAAGTCAAAATAAGGTGAAAAAATAATTATTTTAGATAAAAAAAAATACAGTGTGTTTGGGACATGCAAAGGTAAGTTTTGACAAAAATAGGTGAAAAAAATAATTTTAAAAGATAGATATAAAAAACCAAAAACTTGGTTATTTGAACTTTTCACATACATTTTGAGGTTATGTGAAAAAGTGTTAATACAAAAGTTGTAGATCTTTTTATCATCTATAACTTTGCAATTTTTTCCCCTCCCCCTCCCTTCCCCTTCCCGACCTCAGATCGCCCGTTAATAATTTTCTTTTAATTTTTATAATATTCTCCTCCTTTGCCAATTGGTTTCATCCTACTATTTTTTCACTTTTTATTATTTTTAAAGGCTTCTCTACCCCGGTCTACAAGGAAGTCTTATCAGTATAGTTTCGCGATCATAATAGTAGCAGGCTGTCATAGAAATATTAAATACAGGAGGACTGGCAAGGGGGCAAGTCGGTGTCCGCGCGACGTGGTCACAGTGCCCATGTCCAAAATTATGTTTCAAAATATCACAGCGACTGTACTATTTTTGCAATAATTACATTGCTCCTTAACCACTAGCTAAGTTTGTCGCTAAGTGACTGGACAAGTAATGTAAACATCACAAAACGATAATTTACTAAGCGGAAGCATCGCGTAGTACGGCCGCTGCTTCTTGCGACGAGTTAGTGATGTGCTTGTGCAGATGTTTGTGTGTGGGTAAGTTGTACGGAGCATGGTAAATACACGCTGTGTTTGATGAGATAAGGTTTATATTTGATTCTGTAGTACGTTCTGATTTAAGAGTTGCGGGTGTGTGTGTCTAGTAGTTAATTGCCGTGTGGTAGGGGCAAACTGGAGACACAGGTTGCCGATATATTTTATCTACTGGACATGTCTCCTTGTTTATTATATCTATGCAGGCTGTACTCACCGTCCATACTGCGCGAGGACAGCTTCCTGTTGGACAGGGTGCGCGCGAAGTGTGGCGGCGGGCGCTGCGGCGGCGCGGCGCGCGACTCGTAGTGCGTGCGGCCGGAGTAGCGGAAACGAGAGCCCAGCCGTGGGAACAGAGTGCTCTTTGTGGGCGGCTCTGGGGACATCAACCTGGGGGAAGGAACGTTATCAGAAGATTATACAGGTAAAAAAAAGTTAATTAAATAAAATTAAAATCCCAACTGCTTAAAAAGCGAACTAAAAAAACATAAACTGTAGCCAGTGACACTCGCAGGGTTAAGACGAATCGATTGACGTAAGAATCATCAAAATCGGCCAACACGTTTGGTCTCTAGAACGCCCACATAGGAACAAACATACATACATACATAGACTGATAAACACATTACCCTCCATCGGCAGTCGGGTAAAAACGGATGGCCGATGGGGAGAAAAGATCTGGAGTAGCGACCGCGATCCGGAAGACTTTGGGTTGGAAGGTCTCCCACTAGGTGGAGCAATGACCTGATGAAGGTTGCGTGGATCCGCTGGATGCGGGATACACGGGATCGGTCAATGTGGCGACGCTTGGGAGAAGCCTATGTCTAGCAGTGGACGTCTTTAGACTGATATGATGATACAGATTGGCTTAACCACTCTGCTCGACAAAATTTTGAAACATGACATACCAGCCGAGTCAACGAGGTATTACAAATTACGACATGAAATTCAAGAATGTATACTTTCAACATTCGAATTTATTTAAAAAAATAAGTTTACGCAATAATTTTACACAGTCAATTTTTAAATAGAATGAATGCAGCTGGTGGCCGATGGGGCCAACTAGTACCAGCCGACCTCCTATCCCCGAGACGACGCACAAAACCGCAGGGAGATCGACATCCAAACCCTCGGGTTGCCCAGATATTACACAGATGTTTTAAGGAAACCAGGAGTTCTAATTGACTTCTGGATCCCAGGTGGGCTGGTTGGAATAACCACCAAACAGCCGCCATGGCCCACGTACAAAGGTCCATTTGAGGGACTAAGTGCGGAAACCAAACCCCCCTAACATAGATAGAACATAGATAGATCAACATCCAGGAGCAGACGTCTGCCAGCTAAATGAGCAAGTCGACAGTTACCTGAAGAACGTGTGATGCTCCACGCAAGTCTTCCACAGCTTCTTGGCGGCGCGATGGTTGGCCAGCTTGAAGCCGACCGTGGACTCGAACTGCTCGAACTCTCCAGGTCGCAGCTTCACGTAGAAGTTGTGCCGTTTGTAGCTGATCTTCAGGATCTTGGGCCAAGCGAAGCGGTTGATGCGTAGTCTGTGGGGAAAATGGTATAAAAATTGTTAATAAAGTCCAATGAGAAGAGCATTCTGTATATTTTTTATTTCTGGATACGATAATAAAGGTCAAGGCCGACAACACGCTTTTGATGGCATTCACTAAGCCAGGCCATTCCAGAAACAATCCTGTATTTTGTTACACAATATTTCTTGTAATGTCTGGACTTCAAGAGATGTTGACCACTGAGTTTGTTTTGCCATAGTATCTTCTCAGGAATAAAAATCATTATATAGGAAATATCGACTTATTCTAGTACCGAGGTATTTTTTTAAATAAGGTTGAAGAAAGTGATTCTTTTATTTACAAAATATATATATTCTCATTTCGAGAGACATATTTTTTTTTATTGTGCTCTTATTTAGTAGCTAATCAAGTCAATATTGTTAGAAATGGAGCAATTTTTTAATTTTTTATCATATAACGTATATCCTAGGTGCATGTTCCACCTCTTGAAATAGTCTAGTAGACTAGCAGTTCTCTTGGGCTCTGCACAAAAATGGATAAAGACAAACTCGTTTTTAGTACCCTAATAATGCTGAATATACTTACTTCTCTCGATGCACGAGCAGCCCAGACGAGCACACTCCGAGGGTAATGTCCACATTCTCCGAGTCCTTAGCTGGATGTAAGTCTACGCCGTACATGGCTAATTTCTTAGCGTTCTCCAGGTAATTTAGTTCGGCTTCCGCTGGGGTTTGACCTCTGTAGGAAAGGAAAATTGGTTATAATTATGAATATCACATTGATATAGGCAGAATTCAGTTTTTTTTAAATAGTGGTTCATAAATCGGGCAATACAATTGATACGATACGAACTTAAAGAACACCCTAATCTGCATGTCTTAAAATAGTAAACACAGCATGCCTTTACAAGTTACAGAAGTCTAATGCGAGCGTTTTCACAGGGCTATCGATCCAAAATGGTAGTAAATTTTGGTCATAAGACATTTTCATAGTTTTTGGGACTGTTCTAAATCCAAGATAGCGATCTTCATCAGATTGTAAACTCTTTTTAAAAAAAAATTGCTGTGCTGTCGGAGGATACATCTGGTTTTGGTTAGCCAGCTCGCGAATATGTATCCTCCGACTGCACAGCATATTTTTTCTTGTTTATGTCTTTTAAGTTCGCTTTCTAACTAGTCTTGTTTTTGTTTGTTTTTTTTTTTTCTTTACTTAATATTATAAAGGGGTAAAGTTTGTAAGTTTGTAGGAGGTAATCTCTGGATATACTGAACCAATTTAGATGAAATTTGGCATGGAGATAGTTTGAGACCCTGGGAAGGACATAGGATAGTTTGTATTCCCTTGGGATGATAAAACACTTTTTACACGGGCGAAGCCGCGGGCAAAAGCTAATTCTTAATAAGGCAATTGCAGACTATTTGGAAATGGACAGCATTTTTTTATGACGCAATTAATTTGTTTTTTTATGCCTACATAACATTGGTGAACTTTTTCCAACACAGTCACCTATAGCATCTGCTTGGGGTACGCTTACACGGGTTAATAATTGCGCAATTATTAGCTACTATTGAGATCTAATGAAGTCTCGGCAACAATACAAAGATTGTATAGAAATTGACGAAAAGGCACAATTTCAGTTGCCCGTGCAAGTGCCTTCACCGTGTAGATCCAATCTATATTGTATCAGTGTTGTGATCTAGCATAAACGTGCTATCATCGTACGTACCGGTGCGTTTTATGAAGCTCCAGCACTTTCTCCTCCAGATCTGGTGTAGCAGCAGACGCGGGCACCAGTTTGAGCTGCTTGCACAGCCCTGCACCAGCTTCCGTGGCCTCGTAGTCTCCCAGCTCTGACTGCAGCAGGTAGCTGGCGAGCAGTGCGTGGGTGACAGTTGAGCAGGGGAGGCGACCTATAAGAAAGGAATAGGTTAGGTTATAATTTTACCAAAATAAACTGCTAAGGCCCACTTGCGCGAAAACCTTAACTCATGGCTAATTGCTAACAGGACGTTAAATATCAAATAAGTTAACTACTAACTCGGAGTTAGATAACCCAGAGGGTTACCGCGGCCCTGGCACAAGCAACTGAAGGAACACGGGTGGGTTTTAGTCAGTTAAAGTCTGACACGCCCTTTCGCTTCACCCAGAGCGAGTGAAGTCATTGGATGATTTCCTAAAAAAAAAAAAGGGTGTGCAAGCGGGCCTAACATGCCATCGAAATTTATTCTCAACTTAAATTGCCAAAGGCATCGTTCACCAACTTTTAGATGTAGCAAATTTATCATCAATGAAGAACCCTCTAACTCATGAGGGTTAGAACTGGGGTTTGAATGAAAAAAGGTTTCAGTCTGTACTTAGGAGTGTGGATCACTGATGCCAACACTTTGACCCCCAGTCTGATTTATTCATAGATGTAGTGGTTACACCGTAGAACACAGGTTATAGTAGTGTAGTGGTGGTTACAAAAAATCTTAATCCTAGATACATATATTATCGGCGGAAAATCTTAACATCGAGATTCAGAAATGGTTCGAAATTGTACAACGCCATCTAGTGACAAATGGTCGAACAAATTTGCATAAGAAACGCGGTGCTTTCTGATATACTTGCCGTGCGGCTAGACATTCCGCCCACCAAGGACATTTTGTGCAACATTATGTCCTTCCAAAGTTAAATGTTACAAAGCGAATTTATATTTTATAAATCAAACAGTTTTAACAACCCTTATACCTAATATGACTTATACATCTAACTTAAACTTAAACAATGCTTAAAATCATAACTTAAACTAAACAGTACTTAAAATTATCACATAATCTATTAATACCATTCTTAGGCAATAGGCAAGACACACAGTTTTGATGTTGGCCTTTTAAATAAAGAACCATTACTGCGAAGTGTGACTACTCGTGTAAGGTTGTCTAACCCTGGATGCTTTTCAACCACTCTGCCAAGAAGCCACCGACAAGGAGGTAAGTTGTCCTCTTTAATTAACACTACATCCCCTACGTTGGGTTCCGGAGTTTGATTAGCCCATTTATAACGATGAAAAAGTGTAGTCAAATATTCGCTGGACCAGCGACGCCAGAAATGTTGCGTCATCTGTTGCACTAAATGCCACCTCTTCAAGCTAGAAATATTTGCATCTTCATAATTACGATCGGGCGCGTTTACAATTGGTTCCCCCACAAGAAAATGCCCTGGTGTTAATGCATCAAAAGTGTTCGAATCCGTCAGCCTACACAAGGGACGTGAGTTCAAGCATGCTTCTACTTGGCTTAATATCTCTTCAAAAGTTAAAGTAGTGCTGCCTATTACTCTATTTAAATGCTTCTTGCATGACTTTATTCCAGCCTCCCATAATCCGCCAAAGTTTGGAGCATGTGGTGGAATGAAATGCCATGTGGTACCCTCACTGGCCAATGCCGCAGCAATATCCTTAGCTGTACCTGAATTTTCGGAGCGAAGTAATAAATCTAATTCCCTAGAAGCGCCCTGAAAATTTGTACCATTGTCACTCCATATATCCTTGCAGTGACCTCGTCTTGCCACAAACCTTTTAAAGGCGGCAAGAAACCCCTGTGTTGTTAGGTCGCTAACGACCTCAATGTGGACAGCTTTAGTCGCCATGCAGACGAATAAACAAATGTATCCTTTATATGCATGGTGACCCCTACCCTTTGATGCCCTCAAATTAATAGGACCAGCAAAATCTACCCCGCTGTTCTTAAATGGCCTACTTGGTGTAACCCGTGCAGGTGATAACTGGCCCATCAATTGAGGTTTTGTAGAAGCTGCGTAACGCAAACAAATTACACAGTTTCGCACGTATGCTGTAACCAACCGTTTAGCTCCCTGAATATAATATTTTGTGTTTAAGTAGTTAAGCATTAGTTGAGGACCGCCATGAAGATTCCTATAATGTGCGTCGGCAATTAGAAGATTGGTAAAATGAGTATTACTTGGAATCAACATTGGATTTTTACGATCCCTGGCCAGATCGGAACGTTCCAATCTACCGCCCACCCTCAGGACATTAACGGAATCGAGGTAAAGATTTAAAGATTTAAACAAATTTCTTTTAGGCTTTTCTTTTTGCAGGTCCAGAATTATCGCTTCAAAGTTTTGACTTTGACATACCCTTATGCATGTCTCCAACGCTAATCTCATTTCTTCTGCAGTTATAAAATTATGATGCTTTCTTTCAGCCTTCGGTTTTCTCAACTCTAAAGGACGTCTTAAATATGCTACTATTCTAACAAGTTTGGTAAGTGATGAATATTTATCCCAAATAAAATTATCGTCTAATGCTACGTGTACCTTTATTTCTTCTATATTTGTTGATACCGTCTTGCGTTTGTCGACTTTAATATTTTTATCCTTTAGGAACCCCGGACCATCTAACCACAATTTAAAGTTTATAAATTCTGACGCATAGAGACCCCGCGATTCGCAATCAGCAGGATTGCCTTTCGACTGAACATGATTCTATTGCTGAGGTTCACTTAAGCTCAAAATTTCAGAAACCCGATTTGCCACGAATGTTTTCCATCTGTTGGGATGGCTATTTAACCACGCTAACACGATCTCTGAATCGGTCCAGTAGAACAAATTTAATTTACTTATTCCCATCACTTCTGAGACTTCGGATAAGAGTTTTGCTAAGAGAAATGCTCCGCACAATTCCAGTCGAGGCACTGAAATCGTTTTTATAGGAGCAACATTAGTTTTTGCCGTGAGCAAAGTGACATGTATCTCACCGTCAGCATCGACAACCCGTGCATACACTACCGCAGCATATGCTGATTTTGACGCGTCGCAAAATCCGTGTAAGTCAATCTGCTTGTCACCGTGCTTCATGCTTAACCATCGAGGTATAGAAAAATTCTTTAAACTTTGCAATTCTTGTCGGTAAGTAAACCATTCTTTTCTTATTTCATATGGAATTTCCTCATCCCATCCAATCCCAGAAACCCATAATTTTTGAATTAGCATTTTTGCAACAATGATTACGGGTGCGACCCATCCCAAAGGGTCAAATAGTCTTGCTATGTCTGATAATATTTTCCTTTTTGTAACAGGTTCCTGCAGCGGAGGCAACTGAACAGAATACTGGAAGGTGTCGCAGCTTCGGTTCCAGGTAAGTCCCAATGTTTTAAATATCTCATCTTGTTTTATGTTGATCTCTCTTTCTACACCATCTTGTCCCTTGAACGAGTGTCTTCCTCCGATTATTTTCTCCATTAATTCACTGCTGTTACTTGACCATTTTTGTAAAGTGAATCCTGATTTTGCTAATAACTCGTTCATTTGATTAAATATTTGCATGCCTTCTTCTATTGAGTCACAACCAGTCATAAGATCGTCCATGTAATAATCTTTAAGTACCTTTTCAGCTGCTAGTGGATAGTTGACTCCTTCATCGTATGCTACCTGCTGCATCGATCGAACTGCTAAGAAAGGCGCTGAACAGGTTCCGAAAGTCACTGTAAGTAACTTATAATCCTTTATTGCAGATTGTTTGGTGTCTCTCCACACGATGCGTTGAAAATCTGTATGATGGTCGGCCACGCGCACCATTCGGTACATTTTGACAATGTCTGAAACGAGGCAAATGCGGTGAGTTCTCCAACGAATCAATAAATGCCGCAAATCTGGTTGCAGCCCCGGACCAATAATTAGGTCATCGTTGAGCGATATTCCATTTTTTCCTTTGCAGGAAGCATCGAAAACAACCCGAACTTTGGTTGTGTCTTTATCGTTTCGTATAACCGCATGATGAGGTAAGTACACTGCATGTTGATTTTGTTCTTCTTCTTTGGTTATTTGCCTCATGTGACCCAATTGCAAGTATTCATTGAGAACTTCTTCATATTTTGACTTTAAATCTGTGTTTTTATTGAGTTTAGCTTCTAATGCATAAAACCTATTAATTGCTACCTTTCTTGTATCACCATATTGACAGCTCGGATCTTGACTTCTAAATGGTAAGTTTACTACGTAACGACCGTCACCGTCTCTTACAGTTGTGGCTTTAAATATCTCTTCGCATCTTGATTCTTCATCGGTAAGTATATGTTTCCTGATTTGATTTGGTTCCTTTTCTAATTCCCAGAATTTTTTCAGGATTTCGTCATCACCAAGGTGAGCATGCATTACGGTAATGTTTGATGTATTTTGAGCAGCAGAGGCTACTGTTCCTGATAAAATCCATCCTAATGAGGTAGACTGAGCTACAGTGTTACCATCAGGAGCCTTTTTTAACCCATTTTGTAAAATTTGACCATAAATTTCTGCTCCTAACAACATATCCACTCTATCCGGTGTATGATATCTAGGATCCGCTAATTTGATGTCGCTAGCCTGAGCCCAATCTAAATATACGGTTTCCCTACCAGGTAATAATGACGTAATAGATTTGAGAACATATGCTTTGACTACAAGTTCAAATGATGGATCGACCCTGGACTGAATTTTAACCTCAACAACCGAATTTAAGGATAATTTGTTATTAACATCTATACCAGTTATTAAACCTTTAGCTGGTTTTTTCTGAAGCCCTAAACTTTGCACAGTATGCTCTGTAACAAACGATGCCTGAGAACCTTGGTCTAACAGGGCCCTGATTGTAAACATAACTCCATTTTTCGATACAGCTCTCACTAGGGCCGTGGCTAATAACACTTGGTTATTTGCTAAACCTTTCGAAAAACAAGTTACTACTTTGTTTTCAGATTCTAATCCTACCGTGTTTGTATGTTCTTTCATAGATGAATCTCCCCTTTCTCTTACTGACTCCTGCTCACCTTTAGGGTGCAACAAGGAGTGATGTCTCCGCTTACATATTTGACAAGTGGCTGTGCACTTACAAAATCTGGCAGAGTGGTTGTGCCCCAGACAATTAAAACATAAATTGTGATCCTGCACAAACTTACGCCGAATATCCACATCCTGGTTAACAAATTGTTTGCAATTTCTTATTTTATGCTCGTTACTATTACAACACGGACAAACCATGGCTGCATTGGCCGCCGCCGTGTGAAAAACCTTTGCCTTACTAACATTAACATTATTTTTAATTGGCTTAGTTCCTAAGAATTCAAATGCCCTATAGCGGCCTGTTAAAAATTCTTTAAACTGTTCAAATGTAGGCAGCTTATCTGAATCAGTATTACTAGTTACCTTTAGTTCCCAATCCTTCCTACTGTCTGGATCTAGTTTTAATGTTATGATATGAATGATTAAAATATCCCATGAAGTTATGTCAATATCTAGGTTAGTAAGTGCATTTAGACAGTCTGATGTTGTATCCATTAATTCCTTTAAGGCACTAGCTGACTCTTGTACTATGTTCCTCTGACTGAGCAATCTTACCAAAATACAGTGAGACAAATATTTTTTGTTGTTATACCTGGTCTCCAACTGAGCCCAGCATCTTTCATAATTTGATTCTGAAATCGGTATATGACGAAGGAGCTGCTCGGCTTCGCCAGTCAAATAACTTTTTAAATAATGTAATTTTTGTACATTATCAATAGTGCTATTTTTATGTATTGCTGATACAAATAAATCTCGAAAGGTCGGCCATTCGGTATATTTCCCCGAAAATGTTGGGATAGTTATTCTAGGTAACTTTATAGACACGCTTTTACCTACGGAACAATTATTTGATGATGACCCCGTAGCAGGAGAAACATCACTACTCTTTATTTTATTTAATGCAGTTTTTAAGTCACATTTCAAATCTAAATATAATTCCTCAGTATTATAATAAATTTCACTTATAGTGTATGGTGAAGATATCAACTCCTTAGGTTCAAAATCTTTAATAATTTGTTTATGTGTTAAACTAAATTGCGCCCACAATTCTTCCACATTTTCTAATCTAGTTTCTAAATATTGTTCGGTAATTCTATCCTTTGGCGACTTTTTGAAATTAGTTTTAGCTCTTGACAATCGAGCGTGAATATCATCTTGCACCTTAACATGTGATTGCAAAGACATTTTGAAGTAAACAATAAAAATATAAGTTCGAGAAAATTTTTACAAGTCGATGTAAACAAATAAATTTTTCTAAGTCCCAAAAAAAATCAAAGTCCAAAATATTTACGAAAATTTTACAAGTCGATGTAAACAAAGAAATTCTTCTAAGTCCCAAATATTTCTTAAAATTTCACAAGTTCTTAAAAGTTCCGAAAATTTTACAAGTCAATGTAACCAACAAATTTTTCTAAGTGTTTGACATTTAAATCTACTAAAAATCGGGCATAGGTTCCCCGTGTAAAACCTAATTAGGCTTAAATCTAGCTAAGTCAAACATGCACACATAAAATTATTATAAGTCCAATTTACTACTCGAAAGTTAAAGTTAAAATCTTCTAGGCAATAAAGTTCACTTTTGCTTGGCACATAAGAAATCACAAAGTACTCACGATTTTCGGCACTATCACTCACTTCCTTACGACCTCCAGTCGTCTGCAGCTTGCTTGCTGCTGGATTTGTACGCCTTCCACCGTACTTCCCCGCTTCTGGATCCAGTATTGCTATCTCCTCTCACCATCCAAGACTCCACTCGGCAGGAACGTATGGGGTTGATGATTCTCCGTCCAATTAGGAGAACACACCTGAACTGTACAGCCCTTGCCACATTCGGCTCCGAAGGACCATGAAGAACCCTCTAACTCATGAGGGTTAGAACTGGGGTTTGAATGAAAAAAGGTTTCAGTCTGTACTTAGGAGTGTGGATCACTGATGCCAACACTTTGACCCCCAGTCTGATTTATTCATAGATGTAGTGGTTACACCGTAGAACACAGGTTATAGTAGTGTAGTGGTGGTTACAAAAAAATTTTTTTTTTTTTTTTTTTTACTAAGTGGCGTCTCGCAGTTTCAATCAAAGTGATTGGATACTGCTTAACCGGGCTAACCTGAGGAGACTAAGCTATATTATAGCCTCCAGCCAAGGCACAAGTAAGTTTTCTAAACCTACAGCGAATGCGCTAAGGGCTACCCCAGTTGGGGTCGAACCTCGGCAAAGGGCATCGCTGGTGGGACAACTAAGGCTGGATCTAGATTAATGAATTTACTGTCCGTTCGTAAACTACCTACTTGGAGAAGAACGGATAAGAAACTCCTTTTAAATCTAACATTTAACTAATGCACAGCTGACGCGGGCTGGCGTGATTTTATTGAAAGGACACGCGACGGACCTCGGCGGCGAGGTAGGTACGGATCGGTTTGTTTATTTACATTTGTATACTACTTCCCTAAGGCTCTTAAGGAGCATTGTGGAGGGGTCATGAGGTTTAGTGAATATGCCTAGTTGGCGAAAAAGACGGAGTTTTGAATATTACGCCCTAATTGCGTAACTTATAATTGAAAGGGCAAGGGTCACACACCTATTTGCGTACCCATTGGCCGTTTCTGAATACTAGGTTGTCTAGCTCCCTAGTAACCGACGGATACCTACTGAATAGGGCTTGGGACTCGGCTGGGTTAGGTATAACACCTGTGGCTTCGATCTTAGTGATCTCAGCGGCCAGCGATCGTGCCTCTTCGGTCATCCAGAACGCATACGCACCGATGACAATGTCGGCTACGCTGCGTCCGGTATTGGGCGTGATTGGGGACGGGCTCGCGGCTGCGGTGGAGGCCACCTGACGACCTTGAGCGGGCATGGGGGCGGCTGGGGCCTGAGGGGCCGGGCTAAGAGTTGGTGGTAGGATGGGCTGATCCATTAGACCTGGGATGGTCTGCTGGTTGGTCTGGGGGGCCACATTTTGGTGGTTTAATTTACCCCATGGAGACTGCCTCTGAGGGGCTAGACGGGGGGGGTCTGGGGGGGGGGAGTTGCGCGTGCTTCGCGGTCCCCTGAACGCTTGGCTTTTTTAGGCGCCAGCTTGGGGGCTCGGGGGCACCCCTTGTAATAGTTACAAAAAATTTTTTTTTTTTTTTTTCTAAGTGGCGTCTCGCAGTTTCAATCAAAGTGATTGGATACTGCTTAACCGGGCTAACCTGAGGAGACTAAGCTATATTATAGCCTCCAGCCAAGGCACAAGTAAGTTTTCTAAACCTACAGCGAATGCGCTAAGGGCTACCCCAGTTGGGGTCGAACCTCGGCAAAGGGCATCGCTGGTGGGACAACTAAGGCTGGATCTAGATTAATGAATTTACTGTCCGTTCGTAAACTACCTACTTGGAGAAGAACGGATAAGAAACTCCTTTTAAATCTAACATTTAACTAATGCACAGCTGACGCGGGCTGGCGTGATTTTATTGAAAGGACACGCGACGGACCTCGGCGGCGAGGTAGGTACGGATCGGTTTGTTTATTTACATTTGTATACTACTTCCCTAAGGCTCTTAAGGAGCATTGTGGAGGGGTCATGAGGTTTTGTGAATATGCCTAGTTGGCGAAAACACGGAGTTTTGAATATTACGCCCTAATTGCGTAACTTATAATTGAAAGGGCAAGGGTCACACACCTATTTGCGTACCCATTGGCCGTTTCTGAATACTAGGTTGTCTAGCTCCCTAGTAACCGACGGATACCTACTGAATAGGGCTTGGGACTCGGCTGGGTTAGGTATAACACCTGTGGCTTCGATCTTAGTGATCTCAGCGGCCAGCGATCGTGCCTCTTCGGTCATCCAGAACGCATACGCACCGATGACAATGTCGGCTACGCTGCGTCCGGTATTGGGCGTGATTGGGGACGGGCTCGCGGGTGCGGCAGTGGTGGAGGCCACCTGACGACCTTGAGCGGGCATGGGGGCGGCTGGGGCCTGAGGGGCCGGGCTAAGAGTTGGTGGTGGGATGGGCTGATCCATTAGACCTGGGATGGTCTGCTGGTTGGTCTGGGGGGCCACCTTTTGGTGGTTTAATTTACCCCATGGAGACTGCCTCTGAGGGGCTAGACGGGGGGGGGTCTGGGGGGGGGGAGCTGCGCGTGCTTCGCGGTCCCCTGAACGCTTGGCCATTTTAGGCGCCAGCTTGGGGGCTCGGGGGCACCCCTTGTAATTAGCCGTGTGACCGACTTGGTCACATAGTACACAGCTTGGGGGCTCTGTGCACTCGGCGGGGTTTTTCGGACGGGGGCAATCCTGCGTACCATGGTCCCCTCGGCACTTTACGCACCTGGGGGTGGCATAGCAGTTTTTCTGACTGTGTCCATAAAGTTGACAGCGGTGACACTGTCCAACTACGAAGGGACGGTAGGGTTTCTCTATTGAGATACCCGACAGAGAACAAACAGAACTAATTCTGAAAATCGGATTATGATGTTCGGTAGGGCTGCACTCGACCACTACCATGTCATACTGCTTACCTCCGCGTGCTTTATGCATGCGGTGGACAGCGAGGACGGGGACTTTCTGTGCGATGAGGTCGGCACGAATATCTTCGACAGGTATCTCCTTTGGGATACGTCGAATTACGACACGAATGGGAGCTTCGTCGGGTAATGTGTAGGTATGAAACGCTACATTATTTTCCCTTAGAAATCGGGTAAGATTTCTGAAATCATTAGATGTCGGGACTTGAATTTTAATGCCCATCTGACAGGCGATAGCATTGGTATAATTTATCTTGCGGTCTAGGCAAGATTTGGATACGTCTGTCCACTTATTTTTATCGTGGAGAAATACTGGCGGGGGCTTGGGGACTTTGGGGACTTTAGCGGGACTAGAGGCGCGGCTCGACCCTTGAGAGGCGTCGGCTACCGTCATAGGGCTGTTAGAGCGGCTAGAGCGCGGGGTAGGGCTGCGGGGGGTGGTGGCGGGGGTGGGGGCGGGGGCGTGTTGCACGTCGGAGGAGTTGGACGGCTGAGCTGGGGATTTAGAGGGAGACGCTGTGACCTTCTTGACCTTGTTGGCCTTTGAACGGGAATTACCCTTCTTCCTCTTCCTCTTGCCATCAGTGACAACCTGGAAGCTGCCAGAGGAAGAGGAGAGGTCATCGGACGTTTCGTAATCGTCCGAGTCCATTACAGACTCGTCGATTACGAGCGGACTTTCGTCTGAAACATGCGGGGGTGAGGCGGGGCTAGCGGGCGGGGGAGATGTAGGACTATCGTCCGATGCGGGCGGGGGCGGGGGCGGGGGGGTACCGTACGGGTCCCATTGAGCCAGGGAGGCGAGGATGAGTTTGTACCTCCTCTGGTTTTCCTTGCGCGGACTGGGATCGTCCGACAGCAAGTCTTCGACTAAGTGCATCATCACCTCTACGGGATGCATAGTGATGTTGATACAATAATCTCAGTGATAAGAAAGTAAACAAAGATAATATAATGAAGTTATAATATCTTAGGGACGGATATTGATAGTCCCCGGGTAGGTACGCCCGGGGATGTGTGGCCCTACCCTCCCAGTCGGGTTAGACTGGGAGGTGAGTACCTAGGTGAACCCTAAGCTTGTTGTACCTATCACCAATCTTATTGTGTGATAGGGGCCCTGAGGTACTGAGTAACCCACAGAAGGTGGGCACCCGTCGGATGTGTACCGTTGTCTGGCACGTAGGGGTAGAAACACCCAGCCGTGCCAGGTGAATGCTGGAAACAGAGTCAAGGGTTGGCTAGGCTAGACACCAAGGCCAGATCCCTTGCTCCCGACTCCAACTGATTGCCGTGCTCTGAAGAAGCTTGGCGGGTGTGTTGGGGCAGCACCCCCTCTGATTTCCGTTATCACCGTTAGGTTTCCACCAGAGGACCACTAAGTCGTGGTTTTTACCCAGACGGGGTCAATAACCGTGACAATATCCGTTAAAGAAACAGAAGGTCGTTCCCTATCCTTAGAAGGACCGGTCCGGACTGCGAGGTACCCAAAGGCGCCTCTGATTGCGGTGCGAGATCGCGACCACAAGTTCGGCGCATAGATCGCGACGACAGCGGAGAGCGGAGTGCGGGCGGCGGGGGGAGCGCAGACGAGCGTGCGTTCGCGACGGCGGCCGGCGGCGGAATTGTTACAAAAAATCTTAATCCTAGATACATATATTATCGGCGGAAAATCTTAACATCGAGATTCAGAAATGGTTCGAAATTGTACAACGCCATCTAGTGACAAATGGTCGAACAAATTTGCATAAGAAACGCGGTGCTTTCTGATATACTTGCCGTGCGGCTAGACACTTTGGTCAAGGCCGGAAGTATGCAAAACTCAGCAGTTACTGAAAAACATTTTACTTCAAAAAAAAAAATACAATTTTTTATTTCACATAGGCCTACATGGGCACTTATAAAACGTCGAAAAAAGGTGCACGGTTCGGGTTGGTCGTTTCCTATGGAGAAGAACCGGCAAGAAACTCCATTCTGTGTTTATTCTATTTTGTTTGTTATTATATATTATTTAAGTTTTTTCCGTTTCCGTAAGTGTGTCCGTGGCATCAACAGTGGGTCCTATCAGAATATCAGCGCGGCGTTATTTTCTTTTTTGGATATCGCTGCACATGCTGAGATAGGAGCCTTTTTGGTCTCGCACGGGGATTTTATTTAATTTTTTTATTATTGTTTAAATTTATGCATATTTCTCGTGTCTCCTGTGCGGGTCACAAATAAATATTTTTTCTTTCTTTCTTTTTTTCATGGTTACTCTTTTAAAAATGGTTTGGTTTTACAATATTTCCATGTTACAGCATCAGTACTTAGATATGGGGGGACAACGTAGACCCGACATAAGACAATAAGTCGTAAGAAACCAAAAAAAAAAAAAAGATTATATATTATATAAAAAAGTTAACAAATGTTAACTAGCATCTAGAAGGCCTAAAATGTTCACACATTCACAAAAGAATCTATACAAAGGTAAAAAAAATATAAGTATAACAAGACAAAATTAAAATTCTTGAAACCCGAAATACCTTAATATAATGAGGCACAACCGTATCACCAAACTGCCCTTGGAGTGTTCCACAATTTTTGAGAAGTTCCAACAAGTTCTAATAGGCAGATTGTCTAAAAATGATTTCAAGCATATTGCTTACCTTCTAGCAGATCTTTCCTGATGGCCAGCACCAGTTGATACCGAGTAAGTTCTTCCTGCAGCTGCGCCGGTTCCGGCGGGTAGAACTTCACTGAGAATCGCACCTGCCAAGGCTCGTCTGCAAATGATACACAAAAAGGATTATAGAAGAGTTTTTCGCATTTTTAAGACCTAACTAATTTGTGCACCAGAAGTCAATAATATAAACGTGTAAAACTTGTGGGAAGGGCTTCCCGCAAGTTAAGTGATGCCGTAATGAAGATAACGGATCCGCTGGATCCGGGAACAGAATTAGTCATCATATTTTGTTCTAAGTCTTTCGGTTGAAATGATGATACGAGAGGGTGGAATGGCTTTCAGACCACGCCATGGTCTACGACTGAGACTGGGGCAGCAGACCAGCTTTTGGCTAGGTGATGATCCTCTTCTTCATGTCGTTGGTATACCTATTTTTTACTGACAAAATACTGGATGATGATGAACGTGAACGATGTTTTAGCCAGAAGTTGAAGTGCCCGTTATCAATCTATATCGAACTGAGTTATTGTCAGAATGACGCTCGACCTTAGGAATAAACTCTAAAGTAATCTTCCTAAGAAGGTACTCACGTTTGAGCATCTTGGACAGCCTCTTCTCGAGGTCGATCCAGACGCGCGGATCTCCACGGTCCTCATAAAGAAGTCCGAAGTAGTCCTTCTCCACCAAGTTCAGCTTGTCGCACACCTTGCCTAGCAGCTCCTGGCCGCGGATCTTTCTCTGGAAGGTAGAAATCGAATAAATGTTAAAGACTGCTGGAGCGATATGGGCGAAGATCGACACTGACTGGACATCTGAAGGAAGACGTTGCCCTCGAGGTTGACCACGGCGAAGGTTGTGTGACGATCTCAAGCTCTAAACCATTGCCACTTATTCAACACTCCATTCGACGAGTGGAGGTCTTTGCCCAACAATAGGACACAATGTAGGCAACAAAAAACGGTACTCTTAGACGGTGAGAGAATATACGGCTTGTAGAGAACAGGCTTGTGTCTCAGCAGTGGGCACATCATAGGCTGATTAGGCAATTAGATCCGCATTGGACCACAAAGAAAAACTTGGTGCTGCTCGCCTGCAACTACCTTGAAATGTCTTTTATTATAATTACAGAGTATTACTTTTGTTCCTGGCTTAATAATACAGGAACAAAAACAAGGCTTCTATCGACTATGTTGCCGTCTTATTATCTGATCAATACTTTTGACTAGCTGTGATCGACCGACGAGAACCATATGTCTTTTCTCACACCTTTCAGAAACTTTGGCTCGCATTAAAGAAAATTTATCGCAATAAAGAAAATTTGATCAGAACTGGTCGGAATGTCGTTCGTAAGTCCTCAAACTTTCCTCTTAGTCTTAGACTCCTTTACAGTCTCCCCAGGGACATCTCCGGGGAGACTGTAAAGGATTCTAAGACCTTGCACAGAGGAGTTCCGGAGTGGTATTTTAGGGCCCCCCTTCTATGTGCTGATGGTTATCACCGGGGCGGTTTTAGTGAGGTAATAATCCCACTCTCCCTGGGTATTCCAGGGCAAACCTTAAATGTCCACGCGCCTTTTGAAGTATTCTCCCCATACCAAAAAAGGCCTTTACACGTAATAATGTATCAGAAAGCCGGAGCTGCTACGAACAAGATCACGGCCGGTCATTTTAGATCTCGTGAAGGTGGCCAGGCCATGTGAGCCAGGTCCCTAATACAATATTTTCCACTTACATCGACGTCCAGCTCCATGATGTGGCCTTCGAAAAGTAATTCCAAATCCAAAGCGCTGGCTGGCAACGGAATCATCCGGATGGACGCCGCTACCCAGGCGGTGACGTTGCCGGCCTTCTTGCCCTCTTTACATTACACTATTACTTACATCAACATCCAGCTCCATGATGGAGCCATCCAGTAGCTCCACGCGCACCCTGGCGAGGTTTCCCGCCGGCCGACGCTTCGGGGAGGCCTCCTTAGCCTTGCCCTTGGCATCGCCCTCTTTGGCCACTCCCTCCGGCATGTTGCCGCGCGACCTTCAAACCCTGGAATGAGGAAATGGTTTTATTAGGCATATTTTATTGGAGGATATTTTATTACCTGGCTAGGGTAATTTTATCGAGGTTTATGGTTTTGTTTTGCGAGGCTGAGTAAGTAGGTCACGAAATTATACAGTTTGGGAGTATTTTCGTAAGGAAAAGAAATAAAGGCATAATAGAAAGAAAAAGAATGAAAGATAGAAAAATAATTCATTTACCTAGGTATGACGCATACCATAAAAAAGAACGAAAAACTTAAATACAAATAGGGAAAGTATGCGTCACAAACTCGCAGAACGGTCATCGCTAACCATAGTGCTGGCACTCGCATGCGAGGTAGAGCCACAGAGTTGCTTTTCGGATATCGCTGCAAACAAACGCTGTGGCTCTATTGCCACAAAAGTGTATCACGATTTGATGTCCAGTTTGTACGATTGTCGTAAAAGTACTAATTCATACACATTCCAAGTCCTATCAATGATGCTAAGTCTAGCCAAGAGAAACAGCAGTACAATGAAACTGTTTTTGAAACAAAAACAATAATAAACCAAATTAATAACGATGACTCAAGCAGTGCCCCATTAACAGAGAGGTCGCTTCATTGGCACTGAAGTTGCCCACACGATTACAACTAGCGTTCGCTTTATTAACAACAACATAACTAACGAACATTTAGGCACGAATATTAAAACAAACATCTGAGTCAGACACATTATAATAATAAATTCTACGATAATAGCTCAACTAAAGGTCTGAACAGACGAGCAGCATGTGAACTGCACACTTGCTGCAAAGTAGCAGTTTGGATGCAGTTGACTTAACTGTCAACCGACTGTCATTAGAACTTCACGTCAACAGCACGGCGACTGCAAGCGGATTTTTAGTATCTACTTCAAGTTCACATTGACCCAATACGATGTAATTCGAACGATTTGCACTTAACTTGATATGCACGATATAATCTATGGTCACAATTTAAATTGCGTCGTGCCATTAGCAAAGTCCCTAGGGTTGAATAGTGGGACTGACTGCCCAAAAAAATAACGTGCTTACCCATCTTATTGTTCTCCACCAATTATATGAGAATAGCTCTAGCGGCGTTCACCAGAAAATCAAGGAGGGAGGCCTAGTATCGCCTCTCGTGAATGCTATTTCAATACACCAAGATATTCAATACATTCTCTTGCACAACAACGTCTGCAGTTTATAAGTACCCCTTTAAAATCAAAACATGTAAACTAGCCCGATGCAGTGTATATAGGAACTGAGCTAATAAACACTGTTAGAGCCACACGAACGAGGAAAACCGATCAAATAGTTAATAACGATACATTAAACTGCATTGCTGTGTGGTCTCGACTGTGAATATTACGCCCCAGGAACTTGGCTAGTAAAGTGGAAGTACATATATTGAGACTTGACTATGACTTACAAACTTATTTCTCAGGAGTACAGTCAGTATATTACATACGAACTACAAAAAGACCTGATGTCACAAAAATCATAATCATCATCATCAATCATCAACGACAAGCAATAGCCCGACAACAACCATCGGGCAGTTGCCCAAACCAATTGATGATGCAGCAGTGCAGAGCAGTAGTGGCCCAGTGGTAAAGGCCGCGATTTACAAATTGTAGGTCGTGTGTTCGAAACCATGCAGGCGCTTTACTTTGTGTAGATTATTTCATCAACACTGCTCTCAAAACGGTGACAGAACATCGTGAGGAAACCTGCATGTCCTAGTAACAAAAAATTGTACATCCATCAACCTGCAATGGGCCCGCGTGTTGGATTACGGCCCATTCCCTCTCGCAGAGAAGAGGCCTGCACGCACAACGGAACAAATGGGAGTCTAAATGCGGAAAAGGGATCCATCTATCTATCCTATCCTAGTATGTTACTATTCAGTGTTTCCTACTAGACGAATGAACACACATACGAACCACAAAAATTACCTGACATCACAAAAATCATACATCGGCAAGCAATAGCCCGACAACAACCATTGGGCAGTTGCCTAGATCAGAGTCGTCGGAGGATACTCACTTTTCAATGGAGGTCGCAGGACTTTACACCCTGCTGTGCATGTCTCCAGAACAGAAATGCAGACAAAAGTGATATGAATAAAGATAACAAATTTTCAATTGATGAACCTTATGGCTTCACTCTTTTAAAACCAACTCCATTGCGCATTTCTCTTTCATGATTTACAAACTTCAGCAAATGAGACATATGTACAGACTTTGTCCCTTATGGTGGAGTATCCCACATGTCCATTCGCTCACATTGCAATAAACGTAGCCACGTATTGGGCCAAAACAGTATGATTAAATGTTCCGACGAAACGAAAAGAGGAAGACGATTCGTTTGTGCCTTTTCGAAATTGATTCCTACAACATTGTTGCAAGAATTTCCATGTTTAGTATTTATCTTCAAACCTATACGATGACTAACACAACTGGAATCATTTTACTATAGCCACACACATAGATTGTACAAGACAGCCCGTACGATTCGATACAATGGCACGGATCGACAGTGCACAGCGTGGGAAACCATTGTTGACGAACTTAGTAATATGCGGTGTTTGAAATTGTGCAGGAGAGATTCATTTACCTCATTTATGTAACGTGGTAAATATCTTAGATGGCATAGCAATAGGCGAGAGCCTGAATATGGGCCTTATAGCTGACGAAATGCGGTTGTTCTACAGGTACAGTCTGCCTTACCCTTCGAATACAGGTGTGTTAGTATGTTATATTATCTTAGATGGACGCCTTTGGGTAGGAACGAATTTCTAGGATACAGAAACCAATCTTCAATTGTACACAAACATGACTCAACCCCGATTTTTGAATAAAGAATTTCAAGTTGAGTATTTATCAAACTCTACTTTAGTAAGATAGCATGTCAATTAAATTACGGTTTGATACGCTCTTAACTTAAAAAAAACTCAAATCAGAACTTTAACCAGCCTGAAACCTGGTTGAACTAGTTGGTCCCTATTTCTAGTAACATAATTATGCCTGTCTCCGTTAGTACCACCTTAACATCCCAAGTTGGTTTAACAGTTGATTCAATTCAAAACGTGATCTACTAAGGTCTATTCTCCAATAATTAAGCACTAACAGAGATGAAACTGTCGCCATTAATCGAGCAGAGGCAATTTGGCGCTATAACTAAATTATCTAACCCCGCGTGAGGAGGCTAACTTAAATGAATTACTGCTGTCTCTTATCTGCTAACTACGTCCTTTGATGGCATATCGTAGGCACATGCGGACAGTTATGGGTGGATTTATCTATTTCTGTATATATTTTCCACTAATGAATAGAATAGATAAACATTTATTCGATATTACAAACAGATTAAAAGACAGGAACCAAGATGGCTATAAGTGAAGGAGAAGACCAAAGAAATGATAGAGGCTTTGGGAAGGATGGCATGTCTAGAAAGCGGGTGACTACTGACATAACTAACAGAGAAGTATGGAAGACGTCGTGTTGCTTCGAACGCAAATGAATGATGATGTTTTACGCTCATAATTCGTGAGTAATGGAAGTGGAAGACCACTTCCGTTTTACTAGTTATCGACTACTTATCGTTTGATGCGTATAATGAGTAGGCGGCGTTTACAGGCTAACAATGATTGTAATAGAGAAGGTTATGTTCTACAAATAACTGGATTTATAATACATACTACTTGTCGATCTCAGCAGAGATCTAAAGTACTGTGGTATTTGTGATAAGACTGAAAATAAAGACAGAGGACAATGCTGTGGCATTGGCTGAGGTCCAGCGTGTGCTTTGCCCGTTATTCTTCAAAGCCATTGGCTAGCCATTATCTGGGCTGGCTCGCTCCATTGTTGAACTCAACCAAAGCTTACAGTCAGGCAAGATCGAAGTCAAGAGCCGGCTCAAAAATACTGAATTTAGATGCATCCTGTTAAATGGAAAGCCGACCCCACTTAGGTCCAGCCAGAAAGATTATGAATCGCTACAAAAAACCTAGCTAATTAAATTAAATGTATGTACAGTTCTTCCTACATCCTTCCGCTAAAGCATCTTCGACCGAATACAGTGTCCATAACTATTATACCGTCGTGATACTATACAATTAAAGCGGGTCTGTCTGTCTGTGCGACGATTATCTAGTTGGAGAGACGTTAGATTGCCATCCTTTATAGCTATGTTGTCGCGACGGGACAATTATTTTCAAGTATATTACTGTGTAGTTGAATTTATTGCAATAGAGTTGCTGACTGGTCTCCTGGTAAGATATTTGGCTAATTTTCGGATGTTCTTCTTCGAGTCGATAGTGAGGCATTTTTTGTTAAACTGTACAAGCCCATGAGGATGGGCTTGTACAGTTTAAAAAAAAATTGCTTTGTACTAGACTAGATTCCCGGGTCGGGCAGACAAAATCAAAAATAGTTTATTTCAAATAAACCTTATAGGCACTTTTCAATTGTCAAACACACATTCGAAAGCGTCAGTTGGTCTCTATGGAGAAGAATGTGCAAGAAACTCCACGGACACTCTATTCCTAAAACAGGCCGAGGCAATCATTTTATGACACTTCACAACTGATGGCGCCCGTTCTCGAACATGACGCATGGATTGGCACCACTCAGCTCAACCATCGTAAAGGGAACCGAATGATCCAACACATGTGCAACCATCAGAGAGACATTTGAGTTGAAAGTGTTGTCTGAATTACCCCAGTAACAGCCCGGAGATCGGTTTTGTGTTCAATTAATGGCAATAATGGGACTTCAACTGGCGAAATGTGCACCTCTGCCCAACCGTTCGGGGAATACAGGGGTCATGTTATGTTTGTACGTAAAAGCCCAAAATTTTGCGTATTTCCAAGAGATAAAGTGACATTGTCGAATCGTGCTATTTAAATAAACGTAGTCTCATGTTGTCATCTCATGAGATTATACGCAAAACATGTTTGTATGCCATTGTTATTTTCCTATTTGGGGTGAATACTTTAAGTAATGAATAGAAATGAGATGGTACTCAAATATTTTTTGTGAGAATCCTAAATGTAGCTCCCTCCCACTCTAACCTTGCTCACTTGCTAAAAAACGACTGCATACACGTATATAAACTCACACCTCTTTCCCATGGGGGTAAGCAGAAACTACAGAACGCCACCTGCTACGATCCTTACATACTTTTTTTGCTTCATTCACGTTCATACATCTAGTCATACACACACGCCGGTTATGAGTACTGCGCACCACTCAGAAAAATATCACCAATAAGATCCGTGTATGTCCTTCTAGATACGACTACTAGTAACTAATCTAATCCTACCCAAGGTCCTATACACACAATCTCCTGTTTCACTTTATCCTTTGAAATTACAGTGCTTCACAATATTGTGTTCCGGACCTCCTGCTGATACAGCCAAGCGTCTGTGCCCCTAATTCGTGCAATTTAATTTAGACGCTCGCGCCAGAACCGTAGACGGGGCATGGCTACAGGAAATAAATGAAATTGGAATTAAAGGCGTTAGTAATGGAAAATGTGGAAGTATGCATAAGTATTTTTTACTGGAACAATCAATCTACCAACCCTTTTTTTCAGAGGCATGGAGGAATCGAGTTATTCACCAACTCGACACGAGGGGACACACGTGTCTCAGTATGTATGTTAAGATGGAACAAATAGTATTTCAAATCAAGTCTAAGAAAAGAGTGCCATTTCAAAGACATAACTTCGAAGAACGACCACATCTCTCGCTCTATTTACCGCATCAATACAATACAGCACAAAATTTCCGCATCCTCTATTCCCAATAGACCCGAGTTCCTAATAACAGAAGTACCACATTAACAACCAACAAACCATGGTACCGTACATAAAACGCTCGAACTGGCTTTACGTCTAAATCTCTTCGTTCGCAGAACTTCAGCGTCTTAACAGCCAGAACCCTGTAATTTGTTTAATGTTTCGGATACACGCTTAATAGACATTTTGTCGGAATATGGCATAAGCTGGCAGACGGCCAAACGTGACTCAGTAAGGCTGGGAGCATACGAACTACTTCGGGTTTTCGGGAAGTCATACCTCTGGTTTTAGAGTTAGAAACTTTTCAGATGTTCTGTTCGGTGTTCGAAATTTAAAGACTGCCGCGAAAGTTGGCATTTTAGTTTCTAAATTGTATTTAAGTTTATCTTTTCGTTGCAGTTCATTTATACTGATTGCCTCGTTGGTCTTGGACTGCCTCGCTGGTCTAGTGGTCGCAAGCGCTACTGCTGAGCACGAAGTTCTGGCTTCGATTCCCATGTTGAGCATTTATTCCTATTATATGGAACTGAACCTGGCGAAATGTGGGTGTACTATATAGGTGCACCTACCTAACTCTGCCGAGAACAAGGCTAGATAATTGTCTTTCATTTATATTTGAGGAGCTCGTGGCTAAATAATAACAGCCGCACGGGTCGATCTTCAAGGTTAAGCAAAGCTGGACGAGGTCGGTCCGTGGATAGGTGACCATTTCAACATAATGAGTTTCCTCCGTGTCTCGGAAAGCACGTTAAGCCGTTGGTCCCGGCTGTCATTTGAAGATCTTTGACAGTCGTTACGAGTAGTCAGAAGCTTGAGATCTGACACCAGTCTAGCCAAGGGGTACCGTGTTACCCAGTTACTGGGTAGTGGAGGTCAGATAGGCAGTCGCTTCATGTAAAACACTGGTACTCAGCTGAATCCGGTTAGGCTGGAAGCCGACCCCAACAAAGTTGGGAAAAGACTAAACAGATTGATTGATCCTCTTTCATTTATACCTGAATGAATTCAAAGTTCTGTGGTTTCTGTTTGGATTGTGTATCCAAGACCTAAGAAAATAATACTCCTTGCAGTCTTGCACTCCCGAATTGTTTGGATATCGATAAGTTTATTGGACAGTATCGATTTATTGAGTAAACAGCGATGTTTCATAGCACTATTTACGAGGTATTTGATTCACAACATTGTTGCATCGCATTCGTAGTATTTCTATTTTGGTATCGAAGTGAATCAACTCCTTTGGGTGTACAAATTATCATCGATTGAGGAAAATGGGAAGTGTACATAAACTTTCTTATCTGAGTTTGTACCTGCAATAAACTGTCGTGAAACATTGGTTATTGCCTTATTCGCGACATTATCTCAAAAGATTGGTTGCCGCAGTATATTTTTGGCGCATTTTCTTTTGCCTACAAGCAAAAACCGTGACCGTGTATGTAAGGATCGTGGCAGGTGGCGTTCTGTAGTTTCTACCTACCACCATGGGAAAAGGGCTTGAGTTTATGTATCTATTTATACTTCTTTTTCCTACTCCTTCAGTTCCTTGATTATGCTTCTTGACGATATCCTTTCATTTGTCTTTGAGCAGATGAACCACATCGGAGAACTTGGTGTTCAATGTTCATGTGTTTCTTCACTTGGTCAGACCATAATACACAGTTACGTACATTGGTTCTCTTTTTGACCCCCGACGGAAAAAGAGGGGTATTATAAGTTTGACGTGTGTTGCTGTGTATCTGTGTGTCTGTCTGTGGTACCATAGCGCCTAAACGGATGAACAGATTTTGATGTAGTTTTTTTTTGTTTGAAAGATGATTTTGTCGAGAGTGTTCTTAGCTATGTTTGAATAAAATCGATTCAGCCGTTCAAAAGTTATGGGCGTTTTACTGTTTGAATCGGGGTGTTTTCGCAAGATAAATGTGTCGGGGGTTTTTTTAATTTTGAAATTTTACTTGTTTACAAGCTTTTATTTAACTTGCAATGTATGTAAGTGTGTTAGGGTCGAATCTTGCAACTGAATTTTAAAGCAGTTATCCTCCACCGATTAAGATGAAATTTTGCATACACGTTTAGTTTGGATGACAATGCATGGTTAGCTAAGTGACATCATTCTAAATCCAATATGGCGGACGGCCCAAGATGGCGGACAAGTTCTTTTTTCTGCACTGCCATGATATTGGTATCAAATAATATTCTGAGAAGAATATGAAAAAGCTTGTTATAAAAAAAGTATTTTAACGATTTTTTTTTCTATCTTTCCAGTAAGAGTTTTTTGGATAGCTGTCGGGCTAATATTACATAACTGAAATATTCTCCTATTAGAACGTCTATTATTAGATTCGTAAGTAAGACAAACCTATTCTTGACCGTGAATCACATTAACTTACTAATTGCTATCCAAACAAGTTTTCACGTGCCCTAGGGGTTCAAAACTGAGTCTGTTAAATTAACTCTAATTGAGCAACAACAGGCAATTGTGCGGTTCGAAACTTTTACTGATTTGAAGATATTATTCCTACAAAGTTTTGTAATTTTTTGAGAACACTACGTCTATTTAGTAAGTATATTTTTAACCCCCGCCGGAAAAAGAGGGGTGTTATAAGTTTGCCGTGTGTTGCTTTGTATCTGTGTGTCTGTCTGTGGCATCATAGCGTCCAAACGGGTGAACCGATTTTGATTTATTTTTTTTGTTTAAAAAGTGACTTGATCGAGTGTTCTTAGCTATGTTTGAATAAAATCGGTTCAGCCGTTCAAAAGTTATGGGCGTTTTACTGTTTGAATCGGGGTGTTTTTGCAAGATATCGTGTCATAATTACGTGTTCAATAGATTGCCGATCGAAGCGTATCTACTATGTACTAGATAAATTATGTAGCAAGAAATACAAATGTGTAAAGGGTTTTTAAAATTTTGAAATTTTACATGTTTCAAGTACTACTCACTCCGGTGTACTTAAGGAATAATTTTCTCTAGTTTGACACTTAATATTAAAGTTGTAAATACGGTAAGCCTTATTTCAATTATCTTAGTCTATCGGAGTCAAGTTTCGACCATTAAGCTCTACCAAATTGCTCAGTAAAGCCCGCAGCTCAAGACTAGTGTAATATCTGCATGAATTTACAATGAGTCCGTAAAGAGAACTAGGCCCGTAGATAAGAAAACCGTTTAAATTGCTAATACCATGAATTTGCAAGGGTAAATTTATAGAGCGCTATGTTAATTGAACTTGTAGTTTGCATAAGTCAATAACATTGCCAATATACGATAAGCTAGAAAACTACCAAAAATTGGTATTAAGTCCGTCCATATTCGAATTCCAAGGCTGTAGCCATCCCCTGGTGGGTCCCGCATTGTCGAGGCGGGGGGGCTCAGTAGCCATGGCTTGGTCACGGGTTCCTTTTTGCCCCACTGTGGGGTGGGGCAAAAAGGAACCCGAGGAAGGCTCGCTCATCAGGGCTTTTGCCGATAAGCTGAAAACGTAGCGACCAATATGTAGGTTGCGGTGCCACCTGGGCGACATCGCAACTGTGGCGATGTCCGTGTTCCCGCAATAAACGGCACAGGAGGACACCGTGGAGTTTTAGTGGATTGGAGACCCACATAACTGCACTATCTCCCCGTGGTAATGCTGTAGTGCAGTATCCATGAGCATTATAATAAAATAATAAAAGATTGTGGCCATATCCAGCACCGTGGACTGAGTTGATGATGACCTAATACTTTGCACAATGCTTAATATTATTCCGTTGGACAGGGCTATAGAGCTGCAGTCCAACGGAATGGAAAAGCCAACAAACAATCTACCATCCGTGAAAATACACACATAGAACGACTGCACATCTTCAAATGTTGCCAAAATAAATTTGTTTTCATTCTTTCATCATCATCATGTCAGCTAGAAGACCTCCACTGCTGAACATGGACTTCCCCCAAGTGTCGGCGCCACATCGGCCGGTCCGGTGCATCTCGCATACAGCGGATTCCAGAAATACTACACGATAACGGTGAAATCTCACAAACCCTATAACTACTTCACACAAACCTTCTTAGTAACATACAACTTTACCAATGACCTTCAACTTATTATAAAGATAGTAGGCACGAAGCCCCAACACCTAAACCAAATCAATGGCAGGCCCTGACCGGGTACAATGATGTGACATCATGGCGACTGATGCTAATTCAGCACAATCGCCGCCTGACTCACTCCATAGGGCCGGCGCTTTATATTAACATAATATATTCTGCACTAAGGTCAATTGGTATAAAGACGAAGGTGTAGCGAAATAATAGTACGATGGGAGGAACGTTTAATATTAGAATCAAATGTTTTAACAAATGGGACTTGTATGCTTTCTTGAACGCCCGAACCACTTGGCGCAGGAAAGTGTGGAGAACTAACCCTAAATAATGGGACCTGGGAAGGAAGAAGATGAATTAGAAAAAGAAGAACTGTGTTTACATATGGATAACAGCATCAAACCTAAAGAGACAGTGACTCCGATTCTGAAGGAATCAAAAGGAAAGAGGGATGATATTGAAATCACAACTTGATAACAGAAAGCATTCGCTCGGTAGCTTCAAGAAGAGTACGAAATCAGTGGTCGGTGACGGATCACATTCACAATCAAACAGATCTAGGAAGGCTGATTTCAAGTAAATGCGACCCAATATCTAGGCAGAAAAATAGAAAATCAAAGCGAGACCTTTGCCCAGCACACACTGCAGATAATGATGATTGCTCATAGAAGAAATTCGAAAATTGTTGGAAACAAATTAATCTATCAAGGATCAGCACAAAAATGAACATTCTAATCCAAAACCAATAACACTATACAAAAACAGATCCCGAACCACTACTTGTTAACGCCAAACAAAAGCAAACCCCAGTAATCAACATAGAAACGATTTAAATTGAAAACGGACGATTTAATGAACAATAAAAGCCATAGCTTCCAATCTAGATCTCTTTGGAACTAACCAGGGATCTCATTTACCCTTCCGATATAGATTGAACGTAGACTTCCGAGCAAAGCGGCTCCGGCATCAGTAGTGTAAATTTTAGTTATTTATCGATAGGATCTTTGACCACTATCTCTCCTGAAGGTATACGATGAAGTGGTCGGCAATAAAGCACACTTGCGTAGAAGTTACCTATTCACTCTTGATTTAAAGACTCCAGGTTGTAGCTATCAGAAAACACAGAGTCAGGAAGGGAATTCCACTTAGCTGTATGCACAATTTAAGTATTCCCAGAACATTTAGTGCGTTTGTGTGGGATGTCCATCATCAATTGATGGCGCATCGCCGTAAGACTCTTAGTATGATGATGTAAAGGGCTAACCGGAATTTAAATAATGCATCTCCTCCCACTCCCCGAAATGTAACCGATGAAAAACCGACAGGCTGCCAACTCGGCCTGGATGTTCAGACATTCTTTGCTCGGACGTCTACCTTCAGCCAGACTAGACAGTCTGCGCTTCAGTGACTCTATTAGGATAGTAATAGAGTTAGATGAAGTTGTCGCTGATATTGTGGAGCTGGGTGAAGTTTGTAGTTGGATCGGGCAACAGTTTGTGTAGTGAAAACGGAGCCGCTTTGCTCGGTAGTGTACTGTCAGCCAGACTAGACGGCGCTACAGCTAATTAAGATACAATAGTGCGGGTAACTAGCAGTCTGCGCTTCAGAAACTCTATTAGGATAGTAATGGAGTTAGATGAAGTTGTCGCTGATATTGGGGAACTGGGTGAAGTTTGTAGCGGGGTTGGTCAGCAGTTAAGTTCAACATATGATCATACTGATTGTTTACGAGTTAGGTTTGTTACTCTTTCACGCTAAACTACTAAACGACTATCATGAAACTTTAAATTAATGTTGCTTATACATCAAAATAACACGTAGGCTTTATTTATTAACGATATTTGGAGAAGCACTAATTCAACGCGGGCAACTATTTGTTAAAAAGGAGATTCTAATTTAGATACGGGAAATTCCTTAAGAAATGTTTTTGATGACTACGATGCATCAAATGTACACCACATTTAAATCACCATTTGTAAATTTGAAATGAGATCCGATCCGATGCGATTATAAGTGTAAATGGAACAGTACGGTGGTCTTATCGCTTGACGATCAAATTGTACCCTTATCGGATTTTAATTCAATGAATTTGATAACCTGCACACCACAGATGGTATACCAAACCCGGTATCTTCAAAACCTAGTGGAAATAACGAACAACAAAACCAAGTGGGACAAAGTAATTTAAATCTATATATAGAGCAATTCTCTCGTCAGATGAACCTTCATGTACTACAAGATTACAACTTCCTCAAGAAGTAACCAACGTACTTGCTTAAGTACCAAAACCAGACGTTGAGAGCGTTGACCGCAAGAACATGCGTAGACCTACTTTGAGAAACGCGCGAATATAATTATTCAGTGTTACTTGCTATGACAAGCACAAGTTTGTTGTATGTTATGTCATATTGTGGGATTTATTCGGTAAATATTTGTGTAAGAGTATCAACATGATTGTAGATCCTACAGTTTATGATCGACAGGCTAAATATGGCGCTTGCGGTTAGTTCTAAAGATGTAGAAAGTCATCGAACTCATTTGTTTTATTGATTACGTTTGTTTTTTTGTTGTTTAGTCTGTTATTTTTATTTTTTATTTTTTTATGTGTGTGTTGTGTGCTCTGGCTTGTGTCAAATAAATGTGTTTTCTTTCTTTCTTTTCTTTTTTATTACCACGTTTGGCATGCTACCGGTGAGTAAGAGCGTAAAAGCTGACTCTATGATCACTAACCCCTTGCCTTATGAGTGTGGCAATAAGGAGGAGTTATAAGCTTATCAAGAGCCGAGAGCTCATGAAGAGACAGATCATCGCTTTATAGACTTTTAAGGTCTACCCAAGATATTGATCATTTAAATAGGCAAAAGAGTTTAAGTCAATAGTGAATAGTCGACCAAATCATCGCTTACCATCACGTTAGATGGTGGTCGAACGCGAGCCTATCAATTTTAATATAGTTTCTCATCTTAAAAGTGTTGCTGTAGCAAACACAATGCAACACAAATCTATAAAATAACGGAACTGCACACTCAACCAAAACAGGATTGCGACAAATAAGAACTTAACCTGATTCAATACAGCTTCAATCGTGGGCGATTACGATCTAACGCAGAGGGAGCCAAACAGAGCGATAAGTGCGAAGGAGCGGCTGAAAGGAAGCAAGATGCGAAATGGAAGGCTGTTATATATGGCTGAGAAAATAATCTAAACTTCTTTATGATAAATTGTTTGTTTGTAGATCATAAACGTTGGAAGCACTCATGGCGATTATGAAAGTTGTTTCGTGGATACACAAATCTTTTTATCTCGTAAAATTGCATGCTTGCTTTGAGACAGGCCTACTATGTGGCCCTTAGTAAAGTACAGTATAGCAGAAGTTAAGATGATGGATGAGATCTGGAACAAAAACGTTTTGATATTTCTTACCTGTCCCATTTCACTGCAAAGCGACTGCCTTCCTTGCGTGGCGTTTTTCCTAGTGTTCCAACAGAACTCTAATATCGCCACCACTATCGCTAGAGCAAGCCTACATAGTAGGGTTACCTCAGAGACAGGCCACTGGACCGAATGATTACGGGATAAAGCTAGAGACTAATAAGATGAACAGCCCGGAAGAAATTCGCACAAATAAATAAAAAGACGTATGTTAGGATCGTAACAGGTGGCGTTCTGTTGTTTCTGCCTACCCCCATGAGAAAAAGGCGTGAGTTTATGTAGGTATGTATGTAAATAAAAAGACAGAAAATATGTCTAACTACGCCAATGATAGCAGATCGCGAATTCAGCGAGTAAGATTCATTCAATTTTTCAATCCTTTTCTTAACTATTTTGGGATAGGCTTCGAATTTAATGGCATGCAGCTGAACACTAGTACCTGTTTTAGAGCTACTGCCTATCTGACCTCTGTCCAATAACTGGGCCATAAGATATCCCTTGGCAAGACTGGAGTTCGATTTGCCGGCTTCTGACGACCCGTAACGACTGTCAAAGATTCACAAAAGACAGCCGGAATCAACGGCTTAATTTCCGCTTCGAAGGACCAAATATGTATGTGAGCTCTCACGACTGTCAAAGATTCACAAAAGACAGCCGGAATCAACGGCTTAATTTCCGCTTCGAAGGACCAAATATGTATGTGAGCTCTCAATTCATATTATACAAATCTCAGATCTCCTGGGTAAGTACGAGAGGCGCCGGGAGGCCGCATGGCGTCATCCACTTAGCCATTTTATTAGTTAATTTACTGAGCCCGTCGCCTATCCGACTCTACTACTATATTGAGATTGGCAACTTAACGATTGGAATGTTAAACACTTTGTTTGTGAAGTTGTGGACTAAAACAATTTATTGAGTATGCCCTTCGGATACTATTCTTAGACTATGAGTTCGCAGAACGGCTTTAAAGGTTTAAATTGAATGTTTCAATGGTTGAGCGAAATTTACTATTTCACACATACCCACTATTGCAAAAATGCCAAAGGTCGATCCGTGGATGGTTGACCTTTCATTACATACCGAGATTCCTCTGTGCCTCGGAAATAATTTAGGCCCCGTTGGCCCTGGCAATTTTTTTAGATCTTTGACTTTCGGTACGGGTAGTCAGAAACCAGATAATCTGACGACAGTCTTGCCAGGGGGTTACTCAGTAACGGAGTTGGGGGGAGGGGTCAGATGCATAGATATTATAGGTAGACGCTCTATGTAAAATTATAGAAATCAACTGAGCCCAACATAATTGGAAAAGGCTAAGGATATTGATACTATTGATACTTTTTATCTTGAACCCCAACGGAAAAAGGGAGATTTTACAAAAGTTTGTAGACTGACCATCTATGACTTATTATTTTCCAGATGAATAATCTAACTCCATTGAAAGTTTCTAACCTTTTCTGTAAAACCTAGACTTAACCTAACCTTTCATGTGCTACCTAGACAGAATAACATCATCTTTTGTTCACGGAAAGTTCAACTATGACTCAGAGTTACACAATATGCGTTCAGAACTGAACTTGAACCGATCACGCTAAGGGCATAAAATAAACCCTGTACTACATTGTCCGATCTGGTAATAACGAGTCCTATAGTATATACTCGTAGTCCTATTACTTTGGTCACATCGCCCACAGACAACCAGATAACCTGGAGAAACTGGTTGTTTTGGGAAAAGGCCACGCGGACGCTCACTTACTCAATGTTCTAGGGCGATTATAGGACTCACGGTAACCACTGCCCTGAGTAGAACCGGAGACGCAGCTTGCCAATGACTCCGTCAAAGCTTTCCAAGACAGACAGGACCTTCAATAATGAAGGGAACGATTATGAAGAAGTCTACGTTGTCAGGGCCGCAAATAGTTCACCACTAAGTTCTATTCATAGACAGTACCTTCATAGTGATCTGATTATTTATAAAGGCTATAAATACTTGTGTTTATATTACAACTAACGTATTGAATCATCCGGCATGTGCTGCGCTATCATACTTGTAACAGTAGCACAAAAATATGATTGAACCGACATGTTATTGTATGTTTCAACTGTGAATTATTGATGAGTAATGGGGCTGAATTTTTGGTCTGGAAATATTTTAAGTTCATATCCGATGTTCTCAAGTCGTTTTGGTCTTAATTCCTCTAGGATAACAAGACTTTCTGTTCAACAAAATTTGAATTCTGCGTCATCATTATTATTCATAACCTTTTTTACTGGGTTGCTTCTTTTTATCCTTTTCATCCTTGTTTTGTTCCATATATCGAGACGTTAATATGTAGGTATGTTTTTCTGCAGCTTCCGTTAAGACACTTAATCTAGTACCTTTTGTAGCCTCAGCAGTCACTACTTGCTTGCAACATTACAACATTTATTAGATGCGTAACTTCGTATGACTGTACTTTCTGCCTAAACCCCTATGGGAAAATAACGTCAATTTATGTATCTAACTTCGTAACACAACCCAAAAATACACGCCAGCACATCAACACTTCAGCTGTATTCCACCAGATTCCTATCAGTAACGGACCGTATATCGTCCGCGCAGTAAATTATAACCGACGGTTACGCGCGGTTACGACTCCAGAGAGATTTACGGCTGCTTTGAACGTGTTTGTTCAGGAGTCACAGTGTGTGGACTGTGGAATGCTGAAGACGATGAGCTTGTAAACAAATCTTGCTGATCCTAAAGGTTTAAGCTAATTTATGAGCTCGACATATTGAGAATGGTAGAGGTGTTAATCATGCTTGATTTGTGGCATAACCACACACGAACCAATGTCTTCTTACTTCTGCGTTGCTGCCCAAAATTAGCCCAATAGAAAACGACAGCACATGACAAATCCTGCACTCCATTGTGCGCCTGGTGGTGCAGGGGTGGACGGTAACAGATCAAACTAAGTCTGCGGTTGGATGTCCTGTAAATGAATGCGCAAAGCTTTTATCTACCAGAGCCAAATGGAGAGAGATCGTGAAGCGAGGGACAAGAACACCAGCGATCTGACTAAATTCATCGTGACCACGACCGCTCTGTCAAGAGCGAAACGAAGAAGAGTAATCATATCCTCGACAATACCTAGTCCTTTTTTGCACAACAGTTCATCACATTTTGCTGACTTAAACTTAGTCCCTTCCACGCCGTCGTCTGCGGCACCGCACAAGTCACAGACTGCAAGCTACTACCTACTTAAAGCAAACGTGACTTCATTTACAACACCAGTCACATTTCCAACTTGATCAATTTAAACTAGAACATAACTCTATATTCATAGATTGAAACGGGAACTAACTAAACCTATCAAATTCAGGACTTATTCAAACCATACACATACGAAGGCTTGCGACATAAACAAGGCGGCGCCACCCAGTCCACGTAAGACTCAATATCATATGCTTTTCATGTCTAGCTTTAGGGTGGTTTACCACTATAGATGCGATATGTAGCGAGGCGGTGAGCAAGGAAAAGATGCGCCGATGGGATTACTTCATTTTCATAGACAGGCTTAGAGCTGCTCTGGTGGAATCGGGAGCTAGCAGATCTATGTATTTCTACATACAAAAATGCTATAGATTGTTTTACTATTATTATTGCACCTCACCTAAGCGATGATGTGGTCGACGGTGAAGCAAGCTTGCCTAGGACTAATCCATTCACTGTTAACTTAAAGATCCCCAGGTTGCAGCAATCAGGAAACACAGAATACGGCAGGGCAATCCACTCTTTAGCTGTATACGCAAAATGAAAGTATTCCCAAAACGAGAGGTGTGTGCGAGAGATGTGTCACCACTTAGCTACACACCTTTTCACAGTTTCACTCATACCATTTTGATACATACAGTAAGCGACCTTCCTTCCAGATGGCAGTAACACTTAGCCTATGGCTTATGTCTATAAGTGCAATAATCTTTTCTGACTAGATACTCGAATGACCAACAACACATGACCTCATACCTATACAGGTACTCTCCAAAGGGCGAGGCAGAGGAGTTCGAAGGTACGTGAAGGATGCTTTACCTGTAACAAAATAATGCGTCTGGTTAAGAACTATTTGATATGGTTAAAATTCTAGCCTAGCACATGAATTAAGTATTAGCGACCTTTCAGTTCGCTCGACGCGATTCGATTAATATCACACAGAAAAGCAATTCTTACTAATCAAAATTGCAAGTATGTTCATAAGGAGACAATGCGTTGCAATTCGACTGATTAGCACTTGCAAAGTACGTGTGCGATATATCAACGCAATACACAATCTGTTGCGCCATCAGGCAAGTGGACACAGCTTCGCTAAGCTTAGGTACCTCGCATTGCTTTCGTGGAAACAAATATTTTCACAGCTTCGCTTTGCATGTTCGCGCAGCCTCGCTACATAGCGCATTTGGTGGCAGATCACCATTAGCATATCTCAGCTTCGATCGCAGTTCTATTTCTAGTGAATGAAGTAATATTTCAGTTCCGGTTAATTTAATAGCAGAGCTTTAAGCTTAAAAGGGAGATAACTGGAAATTGAATCCGTATGAAATACGTTTTAAATTTATGTAGAAATAGCTTTTAGCCGGGATTCCCTTTGAAGTAAATGTATTTTAATCTGCCTATTTTTCTCTGAAGTAGTCTGGAATTAAATATGCAAAGCTTGCCAACGAGACTACGTCTAAAGATTACTTAGTAATAAAACTCAGTTATTTTCTTGGTTTTTAAATACGGAACCTCGGGTCCTTAAGTCAAGAGTGAATACGAATAGGTTACTACTTGCTAAACGTTCTACTTCTACCTATCATCAGATGAGGTAGTGGCAAAACGCATGCCTATCATCATATTGGTACTTTTCAAGATTTGAATCTACGACCTCAAGCAAGAGGCATCAAAAAAAAATGACCAGAAGACACAGAAAAACTCCCGACATAAAAAAGCTATTTAAATACGTCTGAAACAAACAAATCCTGTCTATTCTAAAAATATCTCTTCCCTAATCCTTTAGTCCACACATTCAGTCTGGATCGTTGACCACTAACAGACAGGCAGACGGTCGCGAATACATTATGCAAGCGTGCACACGGGGTAGGCAGGCGTGCGGATAGACGTGTGAAGCCTGTCGGCAAACAGAGGGGAATGTGGAAAGAGATATGAGAAGACTATAGATCTATTTGTTCATTTAATTAAAATAGTCATTAAGATGGCAGCTAGAGTGAATCTTTAAAAAAAATAATGATCCTAGCTTGTGGCAAAAATATATTTCGGCTTCGGATTAAATTTATGGGGATTGTAATTGGTGGTGTTGAGAAAGGCAAAGGAAGAGATGGGCAGATGAGATAAAATTAACAGTCGGTCCCAGCTGAAGAAGAGTGGCTAGAGATAGAATGCACACTGAACTGAGAGACATTCTGTAAAACATTACAATATTTTAGACAACAACCTTAAAAGTTCAGGAAAAAAGGCTCATTGATTGTTTGAATTGGTGGTGTGATCATCTGCGCAGGATGACTGATAGCAGCTAGAAGAGAATTGCCGAAAATTTAAACAAATAGCGTACGATTGAGAGGCCTATGTCACGGGGTTTCAGCGATAAGAAAGAAAATTTGGTTCAAATAAATCTCACTAGATGGCGCGATATGCACCGATCCGTTATTGAATGTGTGTAAAATTAACATTTTCTGGAATTGAACATAAAAATTGTATATTCTTGTTTAATCAACTCTCCTAAGCACAAAATTATGGAATATCGGGCTCTTAATCACATTTCAAAGATTAATTGAACGGATCATTTAAAATTGATGCCAATAGATGGGCGCGGTTTTAAATTTCTGAGGCATGCCACTCGATTGTTTAAATTTGCATTGTAACACATTTTGGTGCAAAGAAACTGTATAACGTGCAAATAAATACTATAAACCAAACCATCACTGTACTTAAAGAAAAAAATATTCACGAACCGAGTAAACCCTTTTACTTGCTAACACCATGCTGCTAACACAATCTATTGCTATGCTCTGTATGCTAGTATTATATTATCTGTGCCTATGTCCAGCAGGAATATAGAAAGCTGCGGGCTGACGATAATGGACCCGCTACCTGACAAGACCCGGGTTCGTCATAAATGCGTCGTACCACCAAAAAAATACATAGAATCATCTTGAAAAGGCGTTCTAATCCTGTATATAGTAATCGTGTGATATCATATCGTGGTCGTAATAGATCATTGAAGCTAGCGCATCCAAATGTTCATACATCTTAGGTACTAATTTTCCATAGAGCTACAAATGTAACACATATCCAACCCTGGCAGCTACGATAGCGACAGAGTTGCAACTAGGAAAGATGGAAAAGATATCAGACCCGTAATAAAAGAAGATAGTACAAGACAAACGCCCTAAACTTTAAGAAGCAGTGGTCACAACACAATCGTGAAGAGGTCACTAATAGAGGGGTGGACGATTGGCCAACAATGGGACAATCAGGGCTTAATAGATGAGGGGCGGACAAATGACCTGACAATCAGTGCGTTCAAGTAGAGTTGATTTATAGCGATAGCTAGCTTAAGTTAGAAATAGTACTTGCACTAACAAGATAGAGAAGATAAGTAAGTTTAAGACAAACTTCTCAAAGTTTAAGAAGCAATAGTCACAAGCGTTAAGAGGTCACTAATAGAGGAGGGTGGACGATTGGCCAACAATGGGACAATCAGGGCTTAATAGATGAGAGGCAGAATAATGACCTGACAATCAGTGCGACCAAGGAAAGCCGATTTATGGCAATATGCCAGAAACATACCTAGGCAAGTTTTTATAATGGTCTGGTTTCAGTATGCGGGCACCCATTTTTGTCCTTGGGGCGAAGATCTGAGGCTTTAGCTAGACAAAGGGATATTCAATCATTGTAAACGATTATGGAAAAGTTAAATTGTGACAAAGTAAGTAAATTATTATTTAATTATTCGTATTTTGTTCCTTCTACCAAAATAAGATTCTCGAAAACCCCAATTCTATCGAATTTTAACTTCAAAAACTTTTAACACGAATCCCACTAAATATGTATTCAAAAACACGGCTGTACAATTCCGTGAAACACATAAAACGCATCAAAGCATTGATTCCCCTCATCGGGAACAGAGTTGGAATTTAAAACCGAACTTTGTTTGTGGAGGCGTTAGGGTTGCCAAAATAATACAGGATAAGTTTTTCAAGTAGGCGTGGAGGCGCAACTCTGAAACTATGAGGCATAGCGAAAATAAACCCCAAAAGAGTCTTGGGCCCGATTTTGATTAAAACTAAAACTTCATCATTGGGTATTTTTTGTTCGTGGAGGCACAAAGGTGAGGGGGCACGATTTTTCCAGGTGGACGTGGATGTGCAAATTCAAAACTACGAGAAATAGCGAAAAACACTCAAAAGAGTCTTGGGCCCGATTTTGATTAAAACTAAAACTTCATCATTGGGTATTTTGTGTTCGTGGAGGCATAAAGGTGAGGGGGCACGAGTTTTCCAGGTGGACGTGGATGTGCAATTTCAAAATTATGAGAAATAGCGAAAAACACTCAAAAGAGTCTTGAGCCCGATTTTGATTAAAACTAAAACTTCATCATTGGGTATTTTTTGTTCGTGGAGGCATAAAAGTGAGGGGGCACGAGTTTTCCAGGTGGACGTGGATGTGCAAATTCAAAATTATGAGAAATAGCGAAAACCACTCAAATTAGTCTCGGGACCGATTATGATCAAAACTGCATAATTGGATTTTTGAAAAATCAATATTCCTAGGAGTCGAACTCATTGACTTTGAAAAAAAAAACCAACGTTATATAATAATAATAATAATAACCCCACCGCAGTATCTCTACGTTGACCCCACCGCAGTATCTCTACGTTGACGTCGTGGTGGGGCTTGCGCGCTTCAATGATCCCTAGGTCTGCGTCGGTAGATGTTACTTTGCCGAAACATGCCTAAGGTGAGGGGCCAGACTAAGAGAGATACAATCTGCAGGGCAGCTTTGTGGCGAGCTGGTGGGCAGTGGCGACCCCACGGACCTGATCTCCAGGGAGAATTTTTGTCCCTCATCTCCGGCTTGCCTTTATTGGCCGGTTGGAGTGAACACTGACGGGGAACAGAGCTTCCACCTCTCTCTTGCCTTAATTGGCTGGCTTGAGTGGAGACTCGCAAGAGCAAACGTGCTCGGAGGAAGGAAGTATTTCAGTAAGGGCTGGTAAGGACTTGACCATCTCCCGGGCTCTGGGATAGTTGCGATAGCCGTGGAATACCGCTCCACTCCTCAAGCACCTCAGGCTATGTTGCCTCCTTGGCGCTACGTCACTTAAGTGCCAGCGACCGTTTCTGGGGGCCCATTAATTGAGTGTGCAAGTCACCCCCTGCCATTTTGTAGCCGTGTTCAACAGTGGTCAAGCAGGGCCCAATAGCCGTCCTTTAGTTCTAGGCACTCGGTCCACTAAGCTACTCAAAACCATAGCCCAATATCTTTTTCTCCAAATTTTGCAATAGTCCTGCACCAACCGGGGATTGTCCTTGGGTGCACTTACTTTGTGCATACAGGGATAATCGCCGGCTGGTGTCACATTTCATTTAAAGATGTCTTTACAAGGCCTCTACCAGTTGGCTCCGGCCCCTGGCACGCCTTTCAAAGGGCCAGGACCCCAGGGTCCTGAGATGTTTAAAGACATATAAATTAAAATAATAATAATAATATAATAATAATATTTTTTATTGACATAAATAGGTTTACAAATATTATTAAACCATGCGATAGTGTCGCTAATAAGGATCAAATTGTGGTAAGTAACTATCCTGTTCTTCTTGTTTATTTATGGTATGCGTCGTGCCTGGCACAAATTAACGTTATTCATTCTTTCTTTCTCTTGAATTTTTGTGGCAACCCTAGGAGGCACCCTAAAACTTGGTGAGTTTACACCATTATCATGAAATTGAAGAGTTGAGGCGGCACGCGAAGATTGATCACGAAATGGAAGAACAGGGAATGTTGACGAATGGTGCTGTTATTCAGAAAAGTTGTATTTACGGTTTGTTCTTTATTGATTGTGTTTTGTATTACATCGCCCGTATTCTCCGAAGGGTAACACCTACAGTACACCCACAATTCACCAGTTATGGTTTAACTCCCATGTAAGAGGTTAGATGACAAAAAAAACCATTTAGTCCGTCAGTTAGATACCTACAAGTAAAATTTCAAAATTTAAAAACCCCCGCCACATTTATCTTGCGAAAACACCCCGATTCAAACAGTAAAATGCTCATAACTATTGAACGTCTTAACCGATTTTATTCAAAAAACTAAATCATAATCGGTTCACCCGTTTGGAAGCTATGAAGCCACAGACAGACACACAGATACATAGCAACACAAGTCAAACTTATAACACCCCTCTTTTTGTGTCGGGGGTTAAAAAATATTGGACAATATTTTTTCTTTTATCACGTAAACAAAAGATGACGACGATACAGTGCGTTGAAATATCGTGTGACGTCACGCCGTGCTACACTTTTACTGAAAAAGTGACGTCACAAGCCTCCACTCCTGAACTTTGATGCGCTTTATCTTTGTCAATTTTTATGACGGACTAAATACAATTATCATTTTTCTATCCAAGAAACATCCCTATTGCGGGCGAGCATATTACCTTCAACCGGGCACAAATCTAAACTGCAAGACTGACCCGTGAATCCGTGAATCGAATCCAGGATATCACTAGACCACTAGACCAACGAAGCAATTTATTGATAAATATTATGGATCCAAAAATCGGCAGCCTAATTGCGTAAGTGAGTTTGCCAGGGCATGACTCCAAGAAAAGGTAACAAATAACAAATTTCCTTTCATTTTTTTTCCTTATTGCCTAAAATTTTTGGACGCTTTAATTGGTGAAGATACACTTTTCGAAAGAGTCCAATAACATTTTTGACAACACCGAAAAAAAATGAAAGGAATTTGTAACACTCTTTCATGGAGTCATACCCTTTGCCCTGCCGAGCTCACTTACACAATTAGGCTGCCGGTCGCTCCCAATTATGTAAATGAAAACAAAACACAATACTCACATTTATTAACCAAGTGACTTTGTTATTGTGAAAATGTTTACCCGTCCACAATTAGTAGCAATTTAGGTAGTAAATTTGCCAATTTTCCTGTTTGAAGCCAATTTATATTTGTATTGGTAATCTACTTCCTAACAAATTAAGTTATCAGATAATTTTTTGATAGCCTCGCGATTGATTATTGCTCAACCGACAGTAAGCGATATTTTTAACAAAATATTCCTCTGCCCATTCCATATTATTATTATTAATCCATTTATTTCAGGCTACAGGGCCCATGTAAAATTCCCCATAGGGGAACACACGTGATGTTATGATATTATTAAAGAGGAATAATTCTATGTTTGTTTGTAATTGGTAACCTCTGCAATTACTGATCCGATTACGAAAAACTTTCTCTTATAGACAGACACATTATCGCTGGATGTCGTAGATGAATTGTAGTTTTTGTGCCGAAAAATTTACCTATTGCGGGTTCTGCGGAGCGTGCCGCAGAAGCGAAATCGGTAAATAATAAATGATTTTATTTCTGTAATTTGGTTTGTAGAAACACTTTTACACGTCAATCATATTTATTTTTATAAACTAGATGAGGTCGGCTAAAAGCTAGTATGATAATATTTGAATCACAAAATAAAGACATGCACAAATAAAAGACCACCGCGGCAGTCACGAACATGTCTTGAAATGCACAATACAATACGTTCCTACACCGCATCGGAATTGCTTCTAAACAGTTAGTAAACAGCATAAAGACTTCTTTGTAATCAAGCAGCTTTTGATAATAAAACGCTTTATACAGGAAATTATAGATTTAACATTGAATAATATTTTAAAGATTACTCACACAACTCTGGCTCTCGAGTTGTGTGTTTGTTCAGACGTGTAGAGTAATTTCTGGAACCAGTACATCTATTTGAGTCTTTTAGCTTTTGAAAGGTACATTATTTCAGATGGTTATAGGCTATAATTTCATCACCAATGCTCTCAAAAAGGTGAAGGAAAACGAGTGTAAATCATTGTTGCGAAGTTCATTATCGCGATGTACGTTTCTGCGAAAGTTTACTATCGCAACGTTCGTTGTTGCGAAAGTCCTTTACTGCGATGTACGTTACTGCGAAAGTTTACTATTGCGACGTACGATGTCGCGAAAGTTCTTTACTGCGATGTACGTTACTGCGAAAGTTTACCATTGCAATGTAGGTTATCGCGAAAGTTCTTTACTGTGATGTACGTTACCACGAAGGTTTACAATTGCGACATATGTCACGAAAGTAGTTCTTTACTGCGATGTATGTTACTGCGAAAGATTACCATTGCGACGTACGTTGTCACGAAAGTTTTTTACTGCGATGTACGTTACTGCGAAAGTTTACAATTGCGACGTAGGTTGTCACGAATGTATTATAACCCAGGCAAAGCCGAAGCGAGACACTAGTTGATAATAAAAGGTGGGGGTATAAACGTGGCATTTTGAAGTTTACAAGCAGGTGGATTAAAGTTTAAGCTCCTCTACAAAAAGGCCTTTTTCTCTTATCTATAGACAACCACTCCTATCAAAGTCGGAGGACTCTACACTCGAAGTTGTGGACAACTATTTCGACAAACGATCCAGTTGGGTAGGGCCAACTTCGAGCAAGAGGTCAACCTTCGAATCCGTCTCGGCAGGACAGCGTTCGGGACCGGTCAATGTGGCGACGCTTGGAGGCGGCCTATGTCCAGCAGTGGACGTCTTTCGAATGATATGATGATGATGAAATAAACACCCTTAATTCGTTTGGATACTATTTACTCTCTAAATCAAAGGATGAAGTTTGCCACTTAGCACATCGCCGCGCGTAAACATAATCTTTATCTAATCACGCCTGTTTTCTCCGTAGGGCTAGGCAGAAGTGCCCTATTGTATACCAATATTTCACCAGTTATGTATCGGCTACATATAACAACCGAAACACAGTCACCACAAGTCTGACACACGACTATAATACAATTATCGCATAAGTTTAATATCGCGAGTGCGTCGCTTGTCCGGCCGGCCTTGGCCACAATGGCCACGATGGCCGCGCCACCCAAATAATTCACTTAATATGACATAAGCGACCTACATGTGAATATTAATTAACACTACGGACAGGGCTTGCGAAGATACTAAAAATGTTCTGAGTTTTTGAAACTTCTATATCTATACTAATATTATAAAGAGGTATAGTTTGTGACGTTGTAGGGAGTAATCTCTGGATCTACTGAACCGATTTTGAAAATTCTTTCACCAGTAGAAAGCTACATTATTCCTGAGTGTCATAGGCTATATTTTCTGAGATCCTTATTAAAATTGCAGTAATGTAACCCAAGGTAGCAAAATGTTGCCTATAAAATTCATTCTTTGGCGTGCGCTGAGAAAACTATTGATGATAGATAAAAATTAGTAGGTAGGTAGGTAGGGTAGGGTAGGCAGGGTAGGCAGGGTAGCCAGGGTTGGCGGGGTAGGCAGGATAGGCAGTATAGGCAGGAAAGGCAGGGTTGGCAGGTTAGGCAGGGTAGGCAGGGTAGGTAGGTAGCCAGTTGATGGGAGCGAAGCCCCGGGGGTACTACTTAATAAACGTAGTACTTAATAAAGTAATTAACGGTGAGTCTGTGTCCAGCAGAGAATGACTGTTGGTTCAAATGGAAATAGTTCTGGCAAGCTTTATATTATTTTGCCAATCTATTAATTTCTCCTTGTTATTTTCAGTTAATTTATTTGGGATCTGCAACAAAGGATACAAGTGTATCTGCACTTCAGATGAATCACCTACCGTATGTGACTAAGTTTCTCATGGCAGCATCCATGCTAAAATGCATGAACGATCTGAATATCTGTAATAATAACGATGTAAATATCAATCTGTGTGCTCAACGAATTGCATGAGAGGCTTGACATATTTTCGTGCAATTTGAGTGAATTCGCAAGAGTTTTGTTGATTTTTGCTAGTTATAATTAAAATTTAGATGTGTTAAGTTTTATTTTATATTAGTTTGGATATATTAATAGTGTTAGAAGTTTAGATGTATATAATTATTACACGTATATGTAAAAACTGATTATAGATTAAGATTTTAACCACCCTATTGTATTGGGTTCAACCTGTAAGATAGTGTGTGTAAGTTAAATAAATAAATAAAATTATCTAAACAAGCAACTATATTACCTATCGACATTATCCTTTGGTTACTATATTTCGACCAACATTAAATTTTCCAAACAATAACTAAATGGTCCTTCGAGCCGGATCCCACAGGACCAAACACCGGTAAACATACCTAATACACGTTATCCTTTTCCATGATTACGTAAGGAAAACCACCATCGGAATCCTCTATAGTTTATTTGTAAAAATAATTATTTAATTTTCACAAATAAACAATGACATCACACTTGACGAACTGTAATACTGATAAATATGTAACCCATTTGTCCTCGGTACCAACCATGGTTACGTGATATGACCTAACCGCGAGGGCGCGGCGATCGCGACATTTTATGTTTGGGATCGCCTGTTTACCCTCAGGAACACATTTTACCACTATTTGTAGTCACGCCTCTACAAACATAACATACATAAACTCACGCCTTTTTACAATATGAGTAGATAATAACTACAGAACGCCAAATGCTACGTTCCTTACATACTCCTTTAGTTTCATATATCTAGTCATAAACGTACTGTATGAGTACTGCGCATCTGAGCCTGTCTGAAGACCATCACCAATAAGATCCGTGTATTTTTCTTCTATGGCGTCCCATCCCGTCCCGTTGGAAATCACGTCTGCCTTGTGCTTTTGTTGGTCACCTTTCATGAGGTTTAATAGACCTGTTTAGCACACAATGTCAGTACGGTGCCCCTGTGCAGAATAGGACCCACATGCAGAAGTGCCCCAAGTTCCTAAACACCAGCCCTTTAGAGCATCTAATGAACGTCACTGACGGAGCTAAAAATCAAAAGAGTTTTCATTCGCCCTTCATTAATTCTTTCAACATGACCAAACCATCTGACGCTTCAACATCATGTACAAATGTACAAACCCATAGTAAAAAGAATATTGGAAGGATTTCACCACTAACCCGGTTTTGTTTTTTTTGCCCAAGATTAGAAAAGTTTAATAAAGTCGCATGCATACGTTTCAAGTGTTGTATAAAGGGCTCTCAAGCGGGAACACCGAAATTAAATTCGGTGAAATAAAAAAACCGGCCAAGTGCGAGTCGGACTCGCGCACGTAGGGTTCCGTACCATTATTGCAAAAAACGGCACAACAATCATGTTTGTTGTAGCCCTACTTAAATATTAATTTTATTCTGTTTTTAGTATTTGTTGTTATAGCGGTAACAGAAATACATTATCTGTGAAAATTTCAACCGTCTATCTATCACGGTTCATGAGATACTGCCTGGTGACAGACAGACAGACGGACCGCGGACACTCAGTAATAGGGTCCCGTTTTGACCCTTTGGGTACGGAACCCTAAAAAGCGATGGTATATTGCTGGACTCGTATTAAATGTTTTGGTCCCAAGTGGATAGATAAATGAAAATGGGGAAACATGGCCTTTCAGGCGTTTGCTACCTATTATGATACAACAAAACGGGAATTTTCCATCGACACAAATGTCACACGAACACGACACGACTTCCAATTCGTATTAAATTAAATTTAGGGTATGAGTTACCTACACGCTCTAGTCAGATCAAAAGATGGCGATAACAGGACTCACTGTGACCACTGCCCTGGGATCAACCGAAGACAGTGTGCCCTGGAAGCAGCTGGTTAGTGAATCCGGCAAAGCTTTTCAGGACAGGCACGAAGCAATGAAGAAATCGAATAAGAAGAGAAGACAGCATGAGCTTTCAAAAATGCTTCTTCAGTGCTCCACTTTTTTACTGGAACTCTTGTGCAAAATTGTATAGTTTTAGACCCAGTGGTTTAGATGGTGCATTGTCTGTCAGTGACTCTTATTAAGTAGATAACTCTGCTATGCAATGGGTCCAGACAGTGTTATTTTGCCAGACGTTCTTGGTAGTAACCAAGAACGTCTGGCAAAATAACACCAGTTCACAGAATCATAATTAGAAACCAGGAGGCTTTAATTGTCAGTCTGCAGTCAACGCCGCTTCTGTTGACACTTCTATGAAGCCATTCATTATAATAATATATGCAGTATATGCTACACCTCACTGAATACATATTGCCTGCTTAGTTTCATAATTAGTGTCTGTAGTACATCTAGTGTCTGTAGTTGTATTGTCTTTTGTGTTATCTCTATGGGCATACACAACAGAACATTAGACACGTCTGTAACCCCCGAAGCGATAGGCTAGGATAGGAGTGTATAATACACCTATATTTCGCCATTTATATTTAAGTCTGGTGTACTAGGGGCGAGCTTAATGCCACCAACTACTACAACTAGAGGGTTTTGGTCTAAAAAGTTCATCATCATCAGCGTTAATTGTTAATGTTCCCACTGCTGGGATACAGGTCTCCTCTCTGTGAGAGGAAATGAGTCGTAATACACCACGCGGGCCCAGTGCGGGTTGGTGAATGTCATATATCTTCGAATTTTTCTCATTTGTTCTAGAACAAAAGAACTCAACATATTTTCCTTCACCGATTTGAGAGCAGAGGTGATGAAATTATTTACACAAAATAAAACGCCTGCCTGGATGCTTGTAAGTCAGGGCCGTTACCACAGGGCCACAACTGCTCCTAAAATGTTAGACTCATAACAAATTAAAATAGGGTACAAACCTTATTTTAATTTGTTATGCTCCACAAGGAGTAGCCAATTTGTCCTAGGCTCTCAAAGGGTGGGCCTACAGCTTTTAAATAATAAAATATTGTGAGCCCTTACTGCTGATGTAGCTTATGATAAGTTGGCGGTAAAATCTCAACTTGATGACAAGGTCCCTTCAAAAGCTCTAACAACATTTTGTAAAAGAAAACTTTTTTTAACGACAACTTTTGCGTGAGAAATCCCTTAAGAACCAGTTCAAGGAAATTTCACACCACAGAAAGACAAGAAATGGTCAAGGTTTTCATTAACAATGATAACAGTTTCCAGCGTAATAACATCCAACTTAAAGATAATGATGTCATTGCCAGTTCCAATCTGCTAGCTATAATGCCACTATCTGACCACTTCATATTTTGAGTTAAAGATGAAAAATTAAAATCGCTGTTTATCAACTACATATAAATCATTTGCGAGGGTTAAAAAATCGAATAAGCACATTTTCAACCGCCGGAAAAAGAGGGGTGTTATAAGTTTGACGTGTGTTGCTGTGTATCTGTGTATCCGTGTCTGTCTGTGGCATCATAGTGTCCAAACGGGTGAACCGATTCTGATTTAGTTTTTTTTGTTTTGTTTAAAAGGTGCCTTAATCGAGTGTTCTTAGCTATGTTTGAATAAAATCGGTTAAGCCGTTCAAAAGTTATGGGCGTTTAACTGTTTTAATCGGGGTGTTTTCTGAAGATATCGTGTCATAATTACGTGTTCAATAGATTGCTGATCGTAGCGTGTCTACTATGTACGAGAAAAACAGCATCGTAGCATGAAATACAAATGAGTCGGGGGTTTTTTAAATTTTACTTGTTAGTTTCTATAAATTACTTAATCTTATCTATACTATAATCCTTACATAGTATAAAACAAAGTCGCTTCCCGCTGTCTGTCTGTCCCTATGTATGCTTAGATCTTTAAACTTCGCAACGAATTTTGATGCGGTTTTTTTAAATAGTGTTATTCAAGAGGAAGGTTTATATAAATAATACACGCGGGCGAAGCCGCTGGCAGATGCTAGTAATATTATAAAGAGGTAAGATTTGTATTTTTGTATGTAACGAATAAACTTAAAAACTACTAGACCGATTACAAAATTTCTTTCACCGTTGGGAAGCTACACTATCCGCGGGTGACAAAGGTTACTTTTTATCCCTGTATTCCCACGGGAATGGGATCTACGCGGATGAAACCGCGAGGCGCCCGCTAGTCAAAAAATATATTTGAAAACATGGAAATTTGGAGAACTTAACAGGGCTTTTGCTTTTTTTTATCCAGAATCTATTGATAGAAGAAAAATACTGCTGAGATGACGAATTATAAATTTTACTGAAAACAATGGCGTCAAACTAAAATCGTCAATAGCAAGATAGTGGCGTTTTAGCTAAAGGACGGCAGCAATAGACTACTTACATACTGATGATTTTGTTATGAGCGTGAGAAACCACACAGAATGAATGTCTTGGGTCGTTTAGTAGTGACTTGTGGTGACAAATTGCGGACATATGGTGCACACTAGGTCCGGAAACAAATGTGCTAGTAGTAAAATGTCTACAAATAAATTTAATGTCTTTTTACTTGTTATTACTTAGGATTTATATTCTGCAAATTAACGAACATGTTGAATTTGGGAGTTGATTTAATGAGTATTCCTGATTAAATCTAAGAGATGCATATTACACTGGTCGTTATTTTATAATCAATATCCTGAGTGATCCAAAAAACTTAGATGAGAGCTTAGCTTGTGTTACATGAAATATGTGCAATCTTTACTAAAGCACAACAACCGCCTTGCCTAGCTATAATTAGCATCATTTGAGTCGAGAAACATCCACTTCTAGACATAGGTCTCCCAAACCATATGCTTTTTGCATGCAGCAGACACCGCCCTCGCCAGGTCATAAATCCTCCTCCTCATAAATCCCTTTGGAAAGCGTTCCAACGTTACTATGATGTAGTTATAACTCACATTTAAAATTTTCCACTAGTTAACCAATAACCACCAACATCCTTCCTAGTTCCAAGCTTTTCATTAGGCTTTATTCACGCGACGTATTTAGCCAGCAATTCACAAAGAATATTAGCGCACAATCGCACTCTATAATGCATACGTTTGCATGACAATATGCGCTGATTAAATGTTCAAACAATGCGCTCGCGTGTTTATGAGAATTAGGGTTGTCAACCGTACTGTGACAGACTATTTTACTGTTATGCTTAGGCGTATTTTATAATCTACAAAAGCCGGCTAATTGATTTTATGAATTCCTGTGAGTTTTTATCTCTTCGGTCATAATTGCAAAGTGATAAAAAGCAAAAAACAGGGATTCATTGAAATTAGTGCCTAGGAATCGTACAATTATTTTTTAAAGAACGACGAATGAGATGAGATTGTGATCAAAGCGAGCCTATCAATATTTACAAATGTAGGTATGATGCAGGCGTTTTCATAAAAAAGTTGGTAACCCTAATGAGTATGGAGTTCCATAGTTCTACGAATTAAGATATTTTTTTCCAACCAGCACTGCATAATGACATACTAATGGAGTACATTACATGTAGTTTTAAATTGGAATTTTTATGGCTTTACACTTTTAACCTAGTTTTAGCGCACGGAAACACGTAGACTGGGCGTCGTCAAAGAAACTGACCTAGTTGTGGTTTGAAGTGGGTAGGTTCTAGTTCCTCGGTTTTAAATGTCAATGTTCTTTGAGTTTGCTTGGTGTTAAAATGAGATGTGTATTTTCTTTTTTTAGGGTTCCGTACCTCAAAAGGTAAAAAAGGAACCCTTATAAGATCACTCTTTTGTCCATCTTTCCGTCTGTTCGTGTGTCACCACCGATTTTCTCAGGAACGGGTGGACCTAGCAAGTTGATATTTGATTTATACCAGATACTGACCTATCTATGGTCCCTATTAGGTGTATAAAAATCAAGGTCCTGAGTCACCAGGATAAAAAGATATGCGCAAATTTAGATTTTCGCGAAAACTTGTAAGTACCAAAATTTACATTACTTTTTTTTCGGAATTTTGCCTTTACTTGGGCTGTATAAACTTGATTTAACCAACATTGACAATTCTAGGTAAACCGGAAGTAACCTATAGGTTTTAGGTAGAAAACCTATGTGGTAGTTCCCGTTGACCTAGAATCGCGAAATTTGGCAAAAAGTAAGGTCTTACAGCACAAGTAAGGTAAATTTTGGTACAAACAAGTTTTCGCGAAAATCTAAATTTGCCCATATTTTTAAAACTTAGCCACCAATAAAAATTATACCAATTTTATTATGGCGGTATAATGGGTAGGTACAGAACCCTCGGTGCACGAGTTCGACTCGCACTTGACCGGTTTTTTTTTATTGTTCGTAGGCTCGCGCTTAACCACTATCTCACCTGATGGTAAGCGATGATGTGGTCGACGGTGAAGCACGCTTTTGATAGCTAATTGGGAATTGGAGGGTAGATTTGTGGAATGTAAAAGCCAGCTTTTATAACCAAGATTATAAGGACAACTTTGATATAATATATGTTTGATATAGCCTAAGACCTCTCTTACCTCCGTCCAGTTCTCTCGGTCTATTGCGAATATTGCGATCGATGGCCAATCTTAAAAACAAGGATTCTAGCTCGTCCCGCCATTTCTTTCTGGGCCTGCCGCATTGATATATGGCCGGTCTTTTCATTTTCAGATAGACACGCGTTTGACCACTATCCCACCTGATGGTAAGCGATGATGTGGTGGACGATGCAGCACGCTTAACTGGAATAATTCTAGGAAAGCGTGCTTCTAGAATTATTCTGGGCAGTTAATTATTAATCTATTCACGGTCTCACTCAACGGTTACAAGACCAAGTAATTTGTTATCCAGAAATACGTAAATATTATTCCTGTGCCAGGGGGCACCTCAATAGTGTTTGTTGTGAACCTCACCAGGGTCACAACAAACACTATTGACTGCAAGGTAAATAATACTTGACCCAATTCTATTCATTGTCGCGAAATAAATAGGATCTGGCTAAGTTTTGCCAACGAAGATATAATAAGATGAAAAAGCGCTGCGCATAAAATTGCTGAAAGGGCTAGATTTTAGGCCATTTAGGACAATTGAAAAGATCTTAATGTAAGTAAAACACATAATATAAAATCAAACCTGTATACCTCAAAGGGAAAGAAGATTTCAAAGAGACGTGAATGATGCTTTACCTGTAACAAAATAATGCATCTGGTTAAAAACTATTTACAAGAATAAATAAACATTTTAGCACATGTATAATAATATATTCGAGTCGAAACTTTTGACAAGTGACATAATTATCTCTTGTCATCATCATCCGATCCTCGTAACTCAAATTTTGCCTTTTAATACTTTCGCTCGCGTAATCAGAAATAAGAAGAATGGATAATTTAAATATTTTCAAACATCAAACTGTGTAACTTTTTCCAAGTATGTTGTGGACACTTTCCAGTCTAACCGGGTTCAGCTAATCTGGTTCTCATGAATTTATTTTAGTTAATTTCTGTATAGGTGCACTTCTGCTTAAACCTTCGGGGTTATACGAGCGTGATGTTTTGTTATGTCACGGTATTATTATCAATGAGTTTTCATGTTCCGTGACCCTTTTTACTCTTGGGTTTACAGTCCCATCTGTTTATCTCCAACAAATATCCCCATACAGATAGGTCAGTGGTGCATTCCAGTAAACATTACGAACAAACACAAAGCAGTCGTTTGTGTGTGCCCACCCTATCGTCTGGCTATCTGTCTGTGTCTGGCTGGCCACTAATCTTACATCTTTTTACTCCCCTTTTATTTGGGTAATTGTTTTGGTCTTAGGGTAAGCTGATACCTGGGCGAAAAAACGCCGCGTTTTATAATTCACTTGCTCTGTCAAAGGCTTTGAGTTAATGTTTAATTTGTATTTTTTTTGGTTTCTGCTATTATTGCGATATTCAGCAATATGTGTAAGATTTAAATTAAAGGTCTTGCACTGAAGCCGTCCAGTGACTACTCCGTTTATTCATATTGCCTCTTAGATAAGGTCTTGGGAGATCTTTATTTTTAGTCTTCGAGCGATTGATGGGTGTTCATTAGATTAACCGCCAGCAAGTTTGGATGATTCTTGATACGCTTTTGTCCTTTTTGAGTTTTCTCCTGTAACTGTTTTGATGCAGAGCTCGTGATGGAGTCTATTGTTTGAGACATAGCAAGGTGCGCTTGTTATCATTCTCAGTACCTTTGGACTGGAATCTTTGTATTATTTCTATCCCAGACTTGCAGACCGTACGTCCATATGGGTTAAAAAACACATATCTCAAATGAATATTTCTGTCCTACTTCATTATTCGTGGTTTCCAGGGTGAAACACAGATTTTTCTGAAATTGTTCGAAGGGACAGCTAGATAGTTATAAACAGCTTAGCTTTTGCTGTTTTTTGGCTAATTAGTTACCTAAATTCTTTGGATAGCACTCAAAAAACAATCTGAAAGCTAGTTCATATTTCTGTACAAGTTTGCGTTAGTAAAACCTACCAACAGCTAAGCTGGCTAAGCTACGGGGTCCTGAGATATTCGCGTAACTGCAGTTAGATGTGAGTTCATCTTTACATCCAGAACCGGTTTAGTAAGTTTCGGGAACAGCTCTTATTTTGCCCGCTGTCTCAGACTCGTAACACTTGCAACTTTGAATACGTGAACGTGGCTGTTAAGCATGCAGAAATCTTCAGAAAGCTTGAATATAGATAAGGCTTTCATTTCAGTTCATTGTAACAACAGCTGCAGCAAATCTGCCAACTATCTTGCCATAATATTTTACAGCATCCGGTACCGGTCTGCGGATATACGCGTAACCCCAGTTAGGTGTGGCTCTATCCTAAGAACAGAACCGGTTCAGTAAGTTTCGGGACGAGCTTTTTAAATTTTGCCCGCTGTCTCAGACTTTAAATTTGTTTGTGCGAATAAATTCTAAAGCTTCTTTATGTGTTTAATTTGTATAGAGATAAAGTGTACAATTTTATGCAGACATGGCTAATTTTGTTTGGGGTTGTTTATTTGTATTAGTGAATTTATTTGATACGAGTTGTCGCAGTTGTGTGGAAGATTTGCGTTTGTGCCATTTTATGAGTCAAGTAACGCAAAGGGTGCTTTTGTGAAATGGTTACTCATACTTTGGTATGTTTTACTATTAATAAGGGTCAATGCAATGCAGCACTAAAAATAGACTCAACCCAAGGTTGCGTCCAGTTCTAGCCATGATTAAGGTGTATATATTCCCCAATGTTAACGCAGTACTGGCCGTGCGCTCGGAGCCAGAACATAAATATTGAACCTGCTTTTGGACAGTTTTGTTTGCAAAATATTCTTATATTTACATATGCTATTTCAATATGAAGAAATTCTAGCCATCAATAAAATATTTATTAACATCTAAGTCGTTTTGGAGGAGCATCCAAAAGTATTTTTTTTAATGCAAATCTATTAGTTACAAGAAAAAACCATGTTTTACAAATAATACCTGAATCAATTTTTTTTTTTTCAGACCTTTTAAAACTAGCCGTTACTAAGGAGTATGCTATAGATTTTGAAAGTGACCGTTTTACGGCACAAATGGGTGGAAGGCAGCACATAAATCAGCATAACATTTGAACACATACAAATTACTCACACTCAACTCTTCATTCACGTTAATATAACAATCAGCAGTGAGCACACAGCCATATTAATTCCGTCCGTTCTCGCTTCTTAAAAAAACAGCTTATACACCCAAGTACACACTTCTCGTACAACAGCCACTTTCTGGCATTTAATAACACTACAACTCATAGTTTTTCTACCAGTACCAACCAACCCGTTCCTGCAGCGTGATTGCTGTGCGAGCGGTCGTTGACCCCGTGACGTCACGCCTAACTGTGCAGGCCCTGTCGAGTACTCTGATAATAGCTAGTACATAGTACCTGCTTGCCTAGTTTGTATGATGTGATTTGTTCGGCGAATAGCGAAAATAAAAGGGTAATGTTTTGTTGTTTGATATCTGTCTATAGTTCCATATATGGGTGAGTGAGTGTGTTCAAGAAACTAATTTGGCTGCAATTATTATCTTGATTATCGGGTTGTGACACAGACATAAATCTAACTAGATAACGCAAGTCCCTCCATCTGTATGAAAACCAAGCGTGACACTTTTTCACACACAATTTAAAAACAAATTTACTTACCAATGAAAGAAAACATCTCCAGTGCCTCGGACAACTTTTTTATACAGTCTTTACAGCTCAATATGGCATAATTAGGTATTTTTCTAGATTTCGATGGATTTCCGGTGCCGATAATGCTAAATGCTATTATATAATAAGCTCAAATTATGATCATTGATCGTAGTTTTACTCCGTTTTTTTGGCACGCGAAGTACATACAATCGCGGTATCTAGTTAGATTTATATCTGTGGGTAGCGATGACAAAGGTCGATCTTTAAGGTTAAGCAACGCTAGCTGAGATCGGTCCGTGGATGGGTGACCATCCACCACACCACATAGCGAGAGTCCTCGGTGCCTCGGCAAGCACGTTAAGCCGTTTTTCCCGGCTGTAATTTGAAGATTATTGACAGTCGTTACGGTAGTCGGAACATCGGAAGCCATACAAATATGACACCAGTCTTGCCAAGGTGTATCGTGTTCTCCAGATAGGCAGTCGCTCCATGCAAAATACTGGCACCCTACATAGTTGGGAAAAGGCTTGGCAAATTGATTGGTTTATATTACTATCTGCTTCTGCATACCCATTCCGTCATCCATCAAAAAACACCGAAGTCGCCATACAAAATGGGCAACGAAAAATCACGTAGTTCATCAATAGCTGTATAATCCATGTTGATTGGTGCCCAAGCGCCAGGTTTCCCCACATTAGCACACAATGGTCGACAATGGGACCCTTCCACGTCGCCCGTTCATTGTTCATCCGTCAAACTCGCTTTAGCTTTCATCGATGTGTCTGTCACATGGCGTGCTTTTTTTTTTCTTCAGTTGTGTTTGTGGTGGGACTTAGCATTTGAATTTAGAATTCGAGATAATTATAAAATTTTTAACCGACTTCCCAAAAAGGAGGAGGTTCTATGTTCGACTTCATGTTTGATTTTTTTTTTGTGTATGTTCACCGATATCTCCGTCAATTGTGGACCGATTTTGAAAATTCTTTTTTTGTTTGAAAAAGAATGTTCCGGAATTGGTCCCATTTTAATTTGGTGAAGATCTGATGAAGAACTTCGGAGATATGCAACAGAACTCTTCAATAAATAACGGCAAATCTCTCGGGATTGCTGCAATCGCATGTCTGTTTGTTGTTTATAACATTTCATAACATAACATCACGCCAGTTCGCTCTTAAGGGGTAAGCAGATCTCTCATTTCACTGGTTATTTTCAAGTTTCATGAAATCTATTCTGGCGAAATAGTTCCCTTATAACTTGCCTATTAGGTACGTACAACTAAAAAGTGAAAAATAAAAAAAACTTTATGCAAAAAAATACTACCGACTTCCAAATACAAACTACAAAGTGAAAAATAACTTATATACAAAGTGTCCATAACGCAAAAATATGGTACCTACGAAAAACACCGACTTCAAAAAATTAAGTTATTTTTCACTTTGTAGTTTTGTATTTGGAAGTCGGTAGTATTTTTTTGCAAAAAGTTTTTTTCGAACAATAAATTCTGTCATACATGTTCAAGTTCAAATTCTATTGTATTTAACACTTTTTAATAAAAAGCCCAAATAAAAAGCAAATTCTTAAGATATTTTGGTGAGTACTAAATACCAATGAATTCGCTTGATAAACCGAAAACTCGATTAACCAAGGTCGGATTAATTTCATAAAAATATACGAGAACCCCAGCGCGGTGCCGAAATACTGAAATTCATAAATTACTATAAAGCCGGATTTCTATCCTACCTGAAGAAAACAAATTTCTACAACATCTAACTTCAAATAAACAAAAAGAAGTAATATTTTTGTAATTAATTAATTTGTGTGTTGCCAGTATATTGGTTAGCAGATAACCTATGGTTCTGAGACGTGGTCAATTCTCAATTCTTTACTGCGTACCATAATGTATACAGTTGGTAGGGAAATAGTTTTATTAGTCACAATTATGGACCCTGTCAGGCACAGCATAAGATCAAGTAGAAGAGAAGGAAGAGGTAGGGGGGGTAGGGGAGGGTAGATGGTGGGGTGGAAGGAATAGGCGGTCGCTCACAATGGGCCTCATCAGAAAGCTTACAGTCCACCAAAAGAGCAATGAAGAGGTCTACGCTCGGAGTTTCATTGCGTAATCGAATCAGAAATGTAGAGATCCGCAAGAGAACCAGGGTTACCGACATAGCCCGAAGAATTGCCAAACTTAAGTGGCAGTGGAAAGGGCACATTGCTCGCAGAACTAGCAACAAGAAAGTTGGAAGGCCTCCATCAGGTGGACCAATGACCTGGTGAAGGTTGCGGAGATCCGCTAGATGCGGGACGCACGGGACCGGTCAATGTGGCGACGCTTGGAGGAGGCCTATGTCCAGCAGTGGACGTCTTTCGATTGATATGTTGATAATGAATGAAATAATTAATTAAGTTTCCAAAAGGTAATATTATCTGGCAGTCCTAATCCGATGTGGAGAGCAGTGGTAGCCCAGTGGTTACGAGACGTAAGCCGTGGCTGCGAACCAAAACAGGCGCATGACTGATGTAATTTATTTCATCACCAATGCTCTCAAAACCTATTATCTATTATCATTTATCATTTATCATAGATTATAGAACATTCTAGGATAATGCCTAATACAATAACAAACTTTCTTCAATGATTGAAAGTTACATCATTGACAAGAATCGCTGGAACTAAATCGCGAGCAGAATTAAATTACGTATAAAATAATATCCTTGAATGAACAAATGATGCAAAAGCTACAATAATAGCATCGTTATCGCAGCACCCGTATACGCGACACACAAACAAACAAATAATTGGTAGTAAATGAGCATCAGTCACGCAGTGACACAGACACGCATATAAAACGTAGTCTATGTCAAATCGATCAAACATAGAGGTTTCCAAGAGTCGTGTGCGCGATGTTTGAGGAAACAAATTAGTTATGTTGACACAAGTGCTGAGAGTGGGAGGTTTAGTTTCAATATTTGAAAAACTTGTCCTCTTTTAAAGAAAGAAAATATGTACTTCAGTATTCATCTCTGTAATATAAATTATTTTTAGTTAAAACGCCAAAGAGTCTGTCTATGTTTGTTACTCTTCAATGTCTACCTAAACTGCTACATCCTTGGGCAGCTGACCAAGTAGTTGGTACACAGAAGGACAGAGTTCTTTTCATCCTGACAAACCTTAACCCTACACATAGCAAAACTAGTACATAAAGGTACGAAAGAACAACTGGCCTTTAAATCAAGAGTGAATAGGTTACTTCTAGGCAAGCGTGCTACATCGTCGACCACATCATAACTTACCATCAAGTGAGATGGTAGTCAAACGCGAGCCTCTCAATAATAACAAGCATAAAGTTTATTATGAACTGTAACCCGACTAGGGAATTTTTTTTTCGCCTATATTATTGCTTACTCCAAGCACTATTACAAAGAAGGACATTCAAGTACTAAATGCTACAACTGCGTTCTATCATAAGGTAAACGATACTCACTATTGCGTAGATACAACGATCGACAATGGTCGTGCCTTCACGCTTGAGTAGCTCTGAGCAACACCATATCCGATAACGATAGCCCATTCAAACTGCAAGATAACTTCAGTTTCATTGTTAACTTTACGACAGGCGACTTTAAAAAGAAACTGCCCATCCTCCTAGCATGTTCCCTGACCTGAAGCTATCTACAGTCCAGTTGGTCTATAGAGGTATGCGGAACCAGATGTGTCCCGCAACCTCCATGGAAAAGGGAGGGTCCTCCAACCAGACCGGTGGTGTGTCCAATTGCCCAACAGTTGTCGGACTGTTGTGATATTTTTTTTATTTTATTAACCATAGGGTCGCATTTGACCACTATCTCACCTTATGGTAAGCGATGAAGTGGTCGACGGTGAAGTACGTTTGTTTATGTTCAAATTACGCCGAAAACTGCTACTCTGCTGCCGCGATGTAGAATGTGATTGAGTGCGTCAATGGCGTCATAGAGGTCGCTACAGGTCTATTCAGACCCTGAAACGCCTATACTTAGTCCATATTAACATGTGTTGCACAAAAGACTGACGATAAAGATACTACAAGCGCTCATGTGTCAACTACCTTGTTCCAGTGCCTTGCTCTGTGACAGACGACAAATTACGAAACCCACATGTCGGTCAATTGAGACCTTACTACAGGAACTCGCATCTGCCTAGTGTTTTCCCAACTCCGGCTCAGGGCTATATGGAAGCAGATGAGTACCAGTATTTTACATGGAGCAACGTTCTTTCTGGTCTCCACAACCCGGTAACGGGGTAACACGAAACACCTTAGAAAACTGGTGTCGGATTTTATGGTGACTACCCGTAACGACTAGCATAGATGTACAAATGACAGCCAGAACCAACGGCTTAATGTGCTTGCCGAAGCACGGAGTGGTTGGTTACCCATCCAAGGTCCAGCCTTGGCAAGTGTTGCTTAACCTTGAATGTGGACCCGTGCGGCAGTTATTATGAAGCTACGAGCTTCTCCTCCTCTTCAATATGGACTCGCTTACTATCATCATCATCTTCCTGTCCTTATCCCATGTTACTTGGGGTCCGCACAACACGTTTTCTTCTTCCATACCGTTCTGTCCCATATTTATTTTATTTGTTTACCTTCGCACTGGAACGCCTTGCAGCAATTACACCAATGGAGCACAAACTTACAAATACTGATTTTAAGTCCCGGTTTCCTCACGATGTTTCCTTCACCGTTGTCAGCGATGTCCAAGATAAACTTAGAAAGTACATATGAATTGAAAAGTCACATTGGTACTTGTCCTGATTTGAACCAACGACCTCATCAAGCACGAGAGGCGAGGTCTTTAATCACGCTATCACTGATTCCCTTTTCTTTCATATCACTCCTCACACAGTCCATCCATATTTGCTTTGGCCTTGCTCTCCCTCTCCATCCATCCACATTTATATTCATAACTCTTTTAGTAACATGCGTTTCATCCCTCCTCATCACATGACCATACTAGGATAAACAGTTTCCTTGAAACTTTTCTGTTTCTGGCGCCTCTTTCAAACTACTATCATTCTACTCACACACTATCATTTAAATATTAGTTATCATGCATTAGTTAATATTGCTATTATTAAGCTATTGCATAGCTTCTATCGCGGGCCTTGAGCGCGGGGACCGAATCCAGAAATTCCGTAACGAAAAAACCTCACGCTCCCCACTCCGACGGGCACGGCGGTGATACTTTGACTTTTAATAATGTTTTTGAATTCTGTGGAATCTGAGTGGTGAGGGGCAGGGGGGCGGGGGGGGCGGTTTGTTGCACGTGTTTTCGATTTCCGTGTTGGTATTTTTAGAATGAAATTTTTTTTTGCGGGGGGAGCAAACGGTTAACGGGGGGGGGGGGGGGTAAATCCTATCTTGTTCTCCTGGATGAAGTAGCGGTGGGCAGGGGGGCAATTTTTTGTCAGAAATGCGCTAACTCCAACCGTTTCTGAGATATGAGGGTTTTAAAATTTTTGTTGGTCGTAATTTTTTTGCCTTTTATCGGTCTCTCTGAGTTGTTTCTGTGACAATGGTGATCAATGTGGACCTTATGCTAATAAGAATAAGGGTCACTTTTGCTTGTCAAAGAAAAGCGACCTTATTTCAATGTGAATAAGGGTATTTTTGTTTTGTTTTTTAGAGTTTTATTAATCGTAAATAAATGCGGGTTTGGCTCGCTACGTTTTCGAGTTTTTAACGTTTTTAATTTTTTTCGACGCATTTTCCAGGACTGGATCTAGAATAAATGCTATGCAATAGCTTTACCGCGGCAGTCCCCGAGTGCCACACGACTTTTTTTTAGAAAAATAAGATCACACGATGAACCGAATTTACGGACAAAGTAAATCAAATCCATTGCTGGAGCGTTTTTTGAATTTGGAACTTTACAACGCTCCTGCAATATTGATCAAATCCATTGCAGGAGCGTTTTTTGAATTTGGAACATTACAACGCTCCAGCAATGTTGTTGTAAATTTTAATATTAATTTAATTAAATGTATAATATAAAATTTATGTTTTTTTTTCCCAGCATTCTTTTGAGAAAAGCACTATATATGCCTAGGCGGAAATGGCAATTGCCTGTCTCGTATTAGTGAAGTCTGAAACTCATACTCGACCTGCAATTGCCTATTGCCCGGCCTTTGCAATAATGTACTATTATTATTTATCACAGGAAGTAAGAGGCTATGGGTACCAGTTTCCCCTGTATAATTAAAATACTCGTCAACTCCTACCTGTTGGGAAAAAAGCTTTGTGTCCCGTCCTACTAACTGTGGGCACCAGAGCGTTACGGTTTTCTGTAGGTCAACGAATTTGTGAACTACAGAACGACCAATGAGTGCCAACAAATAACAGAACCCTGTTAGATAAAGTATGCTACATCGCAAATACTTCCTGTGTTCCTGGCCTGCCCAAAGTTAGTGAAACCCCAAAATTAAAATCACAGAATCTATTTTTTCTTTTAATTATTATTTAATTAAGTAAATCCACGAGACCAGGCAACGATAGTTTTAACAGCAAATAAAGTAATAAAAAATGGACCGATTAATCCGCTGGATACAAGACGCACAGAACCAGTCGATATAACGACTCTTAGACGAGGCCTATGTTCAGCAGTGGACGTCTTTCGGCTGAAACGATTATAAAACTTAAAAGAAACTTGATCTGGCTGCTAGAAGCCGGGCTTCAAAAATCCTATTGACACGATTATTCTTGGCCACACCTATTTCGCCTGACTACAGCAGGATTCCGACTCTAGTTCATTTATTAGAGCCACACCCCCAAACACCCTATTTTTAATCCATTCCCACAAACTACTGTGAAATCCTATAGTCAACGGGAACAATTAACAGAACTCTTCCCATAACAGTAAATTAAGCTCTTTCTAAGGTAAAGCCCGAAGTTTAATCCCCCGTTCAATAAACCGGATTAACTTTTCCTCACCTCCTAGGAAACTGGGGCACAGTAATCTAGTTAGATTTCTGTGTCCCAGTTTCCTAGGAGTGAGGTAGTTTATTAGGAAAAAACTCCTTGCTGGGAGATAGAAGAACTTTTTGAAGAATTTCAGAAGTTTATGCTGATAGTTTTAATAAGTTGAAATGCTTGGATTCCAACTTTGTCTGCTTGCCTCAAACATGATATGACGTGACATTTAAAAGGATGAGGTTGAAAGGACATTCGCAAGGGAGTATCTTAGAGTGGAAACCCAGAAAACTAGGACATTACGCGTCTGACGTCCTCGACGAAAAGAATTACTTGTATAAGCTAGTAGACGATATTTCTTTGCTTAATAAAGTCAAACCAGCGTTGGTCCTAGTCAAAAGACTAATGGATTTAATATTAAGGGGCTGAGGACGAACAGTTGACAATCGACATCTGAGGATCCAAGCCACGCCCACTGTCATCGATAGTTTAGGGGCAAACTTAAATTGGAGCGAAAAGTATTTGAAAATTAAATACACAAGGCCGACCACAGAGGCCCATATCATAAACGGACTCTTCCGATGGTTTTTTACAAAAATATAACCGCGCAAGTTCTTATTTCAAACTGGCTAGCATCTGACATCAGATCGTTCACTGTTATTTTGCCTATGAATGCAACCTTATTGCTACGAAAATAAAGATCACTAAAATAGGTAATCTGGCTAGTGTCATACGAGTCTTTGCCGTGCAAATTGAATAAATATTATAATTATGTCTGCTTCTATGCGACTGCCACATATAAGAACACAGTACGTTACATTTTTTTATATTGTTTTAATAGCTAGATAATTTTACATAAATTATTTTAATGAGTTTTACTATACTGAAATGGACTGTGCAATATTAAACTGGAAACTTTAAATTTGAATTGAGATTTGGTGCTTTCAGTAATCAATTTTATCATTATTTACAATAAGAAAGTCACATCAAATTGTAAAGACACCTTAAATTAGCAAAAATCCAAAACTTACTAGGTTTGGAATTGTCGTTTTTAGGCATGTTTAAAATATGCAATAGAATGTATGACGCTATTAATATCATTTGTACAATTTATTTTCTGTTCTGTGGTACAATTAGTAGGTCCTTATTCCTTGTTTAGTATTCTCTTGAAATCTTAATATATCATTTAGTTACTAATACAAGATGACTTTCCGCTCTCCTGGAATATAATAATTACAAAGCACTTACTGGGTTTTGATATACATCAGCCCTCTGTGGTGAGGTCACGTGGTGCCGCTTTTCTGTATATTAGAGTTAAATAACAAATAGACAGAGCGCAAAAAACACGGTCATGTAAACTTTATCTATCTATATAAATAAAAAAAACCGGCCAAGTGCGAGTTGCACTCGCGCACAAAGGTTCCGTACCATTATCGCAAAAAACGGAAAAGAACACATATGTTGTATGGGAGCCCCACTTAAATATTGATATTGTTCTGTTTTTAGTATTTGTTGTTATAGCGGCAACAGAAATACACCATCTGTACAAAATGTAATTGCCTTGCTATCACGGTTCATGAGATACAGCCTCGTGACAGACGGACAGGGAGATAGACGGAACCCTAAAAATGCTGTATGTGATTGTAAGCGTCTCACTAGAGAACGACTGAAACTATTTGTTGCTATTGTTTGTTATATATCAATCAATCAATCATTTATTTGCTATAAGTATTGGTACAGTGTAGGTGTTTAAAGATAATATAGAAAGAAAGAAAATGTTTATATGCGCCAGGCACAACGCATGCCATAAAAAAAACCGGCTAAGTGCGAGTCGGACTCGCGCACGAAGGGTTCCGTACTTGTTAAATTGTGGTTTACGATTTATGACGTATTTAAAAAAACTACTTACTTGATCTCGTTCAAACCAATTTTCGGTGGAAGTTTACATGGTAATGTACATCAGTGTCAGGGGGGGGGATACATTTTACCACTTTGGAAGTGTCTCTCACGCAAACTATTCAGTTTGGAAAAAAATATATTAAAAACCTCAATATCATTTTTGAAGACCTATCCATAGATACCCCACACGTCCAGGAAGGATGAAAAAAAAAATTGAGTTTCAGTTTTTTTCTATTTTTGTTTGAAAATCTTAATGCGGTTCACAGAATACACCTACTTACCAAGTTTCAACAGCATAGTTCTTATAGTTTCGAAAAAAGTGGCTGTGACATACGGACGGACAGACAGACAGACAGACATGACGAATCCATAAGGGTTCCGTTTTTTGCCCTTTGGCTAGGGAACCCTAAAAAGGAAAACATAAATACTAAAAACAGTGTATGCCTCACAACCACGTATATGTTACTGTAAAAGCAGAACTGTTGTTTCATTTAAAAAAAAAAAAACTATGATGAAACTTATTATTTATCGGTAAAACAGATTTACTAAGTCTTACCGGTAAAAGTCCGAAATCATCATCATCTACCTGCCCTTGTCTCATGTTACTTGGGGTCGGCGCAACACGTTTTCTTCTTCCATATCGTTCTGTCCCGCACCACGCTATAATTGACTCCCTTTTCTTTAATATCACTCCTCACACAGTCCATCTATCTTTTCTTTGGCCGTCCCCTCCCTCTTCATCCATCCCCAATTAAATTCATAAGAGTACACCTAAGTCATTCCAGACATTCTTTTCTCGCACCGTCTAGAACCAGCCCTCACGTTACGCGTCCAAATCATCTCGGCACCTATTTCTGGACCGGCCTCAACGGTGCGTTCCATCTTCAAGATTGTGGAGGCTTGCCCAGCGCTCAATTTGCATGCTACTAACGTGAGCCGTAATAGCATTGGCCCATTTGAGCAACAAGTGTCTGTAGTTACCGGCCCAAGGCAAAGGGCCACCTGGTGGTCAGACGCGGGGTTCGTGAGTAACCCTCAAGCAAGTGAGCTCCTGTGAGCGAGCTGCATGTCCGGCACTTTCCTGGATAGAAAGTAGAGGACTACCCGTTGGATTAGTTTTCCGGCAACCCAGCTGTAGGCATTGGGTAGATGCGATGATTTGCATTCGAGAGGTGAGCGTGCTTACAGCTCCGGGACCATTCTGGAGAAATGGGAGCCAGCTTCTCTGGCGTCCTTAACGGGGATTGAATCCGCTAGCACCAACTGCGCTGGTACCGGTGCTTGCACTAGTGCCGGCGTGCTGGGGTGCGTGTGGTGAGCGGCTTTATTGCTCCGGTACCATTCTAGACAAATGGTTGTGAGTAATCACGATGCGACTCACATTTTCTCTTGAGTACCAGGGGCGAGTGCTCTCGGAGGCGTGACCTACCGAAGATGGTCCCAGACACCTCGTAAGGGGTTTCCTGGTATAGTGTGCCGCCTTATATAACGTAATGTTGGTGAAGGTGGCCACTATAGAAAATCTCAGTGGACTAATGGGGGTATGGCCAATTTGAGCCGAACAGCCTTTTTACCCACGTCTATTATGCCCGTTTGGGAACACAGCGTGTTCCGTATTCGTTCTGTTTTTTTTTCATCCAGAATGCTGCGTAAATCTCTGGCAATCCCCAAGTGTAAGTCTTTGAGTTTACTCTCCAGGGCGATCGGCGGATTTTTTGTTAATAAATAAGAATTTTCAGTGCCGATTTGGCAAAATGATAAGATCAATTAATAATTAGCTTGACAATATTAATAGACTAACAAACTATTATTGTAGCCCGTTATTGCAATTGGGATAGTTAATTGCGAGAAATACAGGACTGATCAATGTGGTGATTCTTGGTGAGCTTTATGTCCACATGTGGACGATTTTTGGTTGAAACGACGAAAAATGTCAAATTCGTGAGAAATAGATTGTCATTTCTCACGAATTTGACATTTTTTGGTCAGTTCTAGGTGCCGTATGTTAGAAAGAAACAAAGATTGAAACAAATGGATACGAAGAATTTTATTAGTTCTGTCATTTCGAGACACTGCCAGCGTGGTTGGTACGACCATTCCATGTTCTGTGTTTTTTGCTTCTATTGTTTTCACATGAACGAAGAAGGTTAAAATAGTATTCGACCTTACCTATATTTTAAATATTGTTTAATTCAAATTGAGATAACATTTGTTGTATTTTCAAAGAGGTTGAAATACTTTTTAGTTATGGACTTAGTAAGTAAACTAAACGACGTGAGTCGTTTATAATACAACAAAAATATAGATGCCAGTGACAGCGGTAGTGCCAAAAAATAAAAATAATACAGACTGACAATATTACTTGTGATTTCGTTAGTTCCAATTAAAGCCACCAGGCTACATGATCTGGCTGCATTATACCTGATTTTTTTTTGACAGATTGAATTGACGAGAGATAAATTGAATATTATATTTGCTTTTTGCGGAAAAAAGCGACATACGTCCACCTAGCAACGCCGCAAAGCGGTCACTGTCGAATTGCACTGGATGGAAAGAGAAGCACGATGTAATTTGTATAGACTTTTTTACAAAACTTAATAATATGAATTACTTAAAAATAATGAATTAAACTTCAATATATAAGACAATGAAGTTTTGCGTCCTCTTATGATACGTTATTGTTGTTAATTGTATAAATGTACGCTGGTCAGTATTACCGTAAAAATCTTTTGAAGATCACGGTAAGAGGTTACTTTGCCATTAAATTGTATCGAGGTTTTTGTGCGTAAACGTGTTTCGGCCACAACAAAGTTTTCGGAAATATTATCAAGATTAACATATCTTTTTTCTGCTGCCACATCTTCAATAGATTTGGCAAAAAAATGTTTAAAAGAAAGCTTATTTTGAGTATTCAGCCCCTTAAACTTTAATCGTATTGAACAGAATTTACATGACCAACAGCAAAAGCGCTAAAAATCCGCTCAAACCATCAAACCCAAACCACAAAGTAATAACCAACAACATTCATGCAACTCATTTTAAAAAGCAACATGGTAGGGGCGCTGGCACTCTGGCACCACGCCAACACTCGGTGAATCAATTACCACGGGTTCAGTGCCACTTTATCATAATATACCTACCTGTTGTACTCCAGCGTATTTTACTTTGCATATTACACTATGTGCAGAATGGTGAGCTCAAAACGATTAAGAAATATATCGTTTGGAAACCGGCACGTTCTGGAACCAAAATGCCAGAAGGACCGCTGGAACATAGTCCACATCTGTGTGAGAGCACAGAAATGAGAACTATGTCCCAGCGATGAGAACATTATAGACTGTGATTACCTGTGCTTTTAATATGTGCAGGTGATCACGATCCGTCCAGCCGTTTGAGCATGAAGAAGTAACAAGAATACATACTCACAAACTTTCGGCTTTTTAATATGTGATGTTTGACTTCTCTATAAATCAGAAAATGTCTTTGCCCTGCATTCGGACGATTACTGGCTGGTATTTTTTTTATTGCCTATTGTCTCGCGCTTGACCACTATCTCACCTGATGGTAAGCGATGATGTATTTTGATCGACGGTGAAGCACGCTTGATTGCTTAGAAGAAACCTATTCACTCTTGACTTAAAGACCCCGAGGTTGTAGCTATCGAGAAACACAGACTCCGGCAGGGAATTTCACTCCTTAGTTGATCGCGTAATAAAAGTGTTCCCAAATCGTTTAGTGCGTATGTCGTGTGCGGGTGTGATGTCTACTATGTACCGATGGCGCATCGCCGTACGTCTGGTAGTCCGATGATGAAAGGAGCTAGGCGGAATTAGATCATGCAGTTCCATCGCACACTTCCTGAAATGTAACCGATCAAACCGACAAGCTGGTAACTCGGCGACGATGTTCAAGGCTCTGGAGCTTGAACTGGACCAGTGCCTCATTGCCTGATCCAGAACATGGACTATGGCAGTCATATGAACATATGGCTAGAATGAGATAACATCTGAAAGAGATGTATGGATGGACTACTGCGTTGATCTCAAATAAATAAGGTTATGGGGGCATAACAGACTACGGTAGCAGCCTGACTTAAGAAGATTTAAATCGAATTTTGATTAATATTGCGAGCGAAAATAAACTCGTTGAACCATCGCATCGCTTAGAATTTAATGTTCAGAAGAAAGAAAATTGCACGGTGTTTATTTTTGGTGTTCAGGTCAAAAAAAAACGAATGAAGAAAACATAATACAACCTAAGAGACAGGTGAATATCGCACCATCACGCAATGACTACCACTTTGCGACTATATCGCACACCACATACTCACGTAAATGAACAGACGGACAATTTATTTACCGTGCTTTTAAGCGTATTAACTTTCACCCAAAATACATGTAATTGCTGTCAATTTACAAGCACAATTTGGCACAAAACCAGAGGTAGTATTACACTTGTGACCATCTAAAGGCTTTTATACATAGTCCTCATCAATTTGCCTAGCCTTTTCACAACTATGTTGGGATCTGCTTCCAGTATAACCGAATGAAGCGACTACCGATCTGACCTTCACAAGCAAGCCAATAAGCTCAAAAATCTTAAACAATCGTCATCTTCCTGCCCTTGTCTCATGTTACTAGGGATCGGCGCAATACGTTTTTTTCTTCCCACCGTCTTGTCAACCGCCACGCTGTCACTGACATCCTTGTCTTTCATATCACACTGTTTATCCATCTTTTCTTTGGCCTTCGTTTCCCTCTCCATCCATCCATATTTATAATCATAACTCTTTTAGTAAAATGCATTTCATTCCTCCCCATCATATGACCATATCAGCACAAACGTTTCCCATAATCTTAAACAATATTCTTACCGTAAAAGTTTTGATTATCTCAGGAATTGCATAAGATATTCCCAAGACCCGGACGATAAGAAAAGGTAGTCTTCGCCCGACAATCTCAGAGAACTTTTCCAATCTTGGACACATTCAAACTTTGCACCGAGCGCCTGCCTTTGTCACCGCTGACAAAAGAAAGTGTTCAGGACGAGAATGACCGTACTATCCTCTGTGGAAGACATTGAATAAGAGGATACTATTCAACTTACTTGCCAGACGGAACGAAAACCAACTGTCGCTTTCTTCAAGTACACTCAAGACAATTTGGAGTACAAAACAATATTGTTTGAACGCTTCACATCTTCTGAACTGCACTTCAAAATGATCCAGCTAACACAGCACTAAACTGATTTTAACACGCGTGTCCCGAAATAAGACCCGTTTCGCGAGGAAATTCTACATTCCGGTTGTGTATATTTTTCAGAAGAAACGTGAACAATCGATTCTGCATATCCAGATTAACCATATCACCGAAGCAACCGCGTCCGGAAGCGTTGTTGTCATAAATGATACAACGTACCTTAGTGCATGCAAAATTTCCCGTCACCTGTCTAGACCTAACGCAATATTGATCGTACGTGCGTCCGGGATTCGGCCGCGAGATACGGGTACGGGTTACGTCCGGTCGACAGCCTCCGGGTCACGGCAGCTCCGGTCCGGGCGCGCGGTAAATCACGTTGAAAACACACTAATTGAAACTGATCCAGGTGTGTCCAAACACGGCGTGCAAGGTGCGCGGCAGCTACGCGCGGCATTCGCGGGACACAAATTTGCCGCGCGCCTAGTTTAAACCTTCTGCGCGGCAGTGATGCGCGGCATGTCCGAGACACGCCGCGCTCTTTATTTCGTATTCAAACTACAATGAAAGCGGCCGCGTGTGTTGTTGCTGTGCTTATTATTCGTAAATTACGTAGAAGAAGGAATAAAAGAAAGTGTATTAAAAAAAGGCAGTGTTGGATGCGACCACTCTTTCAACAAAGGACAAAGAATCTGGAAGGGATCTATTACGAAATCAACTACCGAACGCCACAGTTTTTAAGATTATCTTTGGAAGAATTCGAACACATACATACATTGGTAGAACCATTTATTAAAAAAATGGATACTCACTGGCGAACGGCAATAACGTCGAAGGAGAGACTTGCAATAACGTTACGTTATTTGGCTACAGGAGACTCCTATTCCAGCCTACAATACACGTTTCACGTATCAAAGCAAACAATATCAACAATAATTCCAGAAGTGTGCGATGCCATAGTGAGAGCTCTTAAGGACATGGTACAGGTAAATTATTATGAACTTTATTACTTATATTATTTTTATTATTTGGTGAAATATTTTAAACTACAGATTTTTAATTTATATTTTTTATTTATTTATTTTCATAATTAAGTAGTAATTAAATACAACACAATCATCATACGTCAATCACAGTTGTTCTCAACTAATTCACAATATTAATCTACTTCCGTGTCTAAATCGCGAATCAATTGTGTAAGGCCAGTACCCATGTTACTAGAAGATGATGAGTCAAGATCGGTAAACTGTGAAGTGAAATATCCTCGTCTGTTTTCAGCGTTATATTCTTGTGTTGATGATTGATTGAGGAGCTCCATATCAGCTTCGTATAGTATAGTATTTATTGAATGTTTGACTCTCGTAAACATAGTGGCATCATATTTTCTTAGTTCGGCTGCTATGTGCATGCCAAAAGCAACGTAAGGATCATTACTACTGTCATTTTGTTTTCGCATTACTTCTAATGCTTCTTCTATCATTTGATTTTCAGCATCATACTCTGACTCTTGATATGTCCTCTTGTTAGCGGGCATTTCTTTTCTTGGCTTCTTGGTATCTGTATCTTGGTCTCGAGTGCCTTGTTCCGAAGTTCCTGGTTCCGAAGTTCCTGGTTCTGAAGTGCCTTGTTCTGAAATGCCTTGTACCGGAATAGCTTGTTCTGTATTACCCGGCTCTGAGGGTGAGCCACAATCCTGAAACAAAATAAATAAAACGTTATTAATTTTTTTTTCAGCTACCAGTGTCAGAGCAAGATTGGAAAGCAGTATCTAAAGACTTCGAGGAAAAATGGAATTTTCCGCACACTATTGGGGCGTTAGATGGAAAACACATAACTATTCAAGCTCCTTTTCGTAGCGGCACTGAATATTTTAATTATAAAAAGTTCTTTAGTATCGTGCTATTAGCATTAGTAGACGCAAACTACAATTTTATGTATGTTAACATAGGAAGCCAAGGTCGAATTTCAGATGGAGGAGTTTATAAACATTCCGAATTGTATCGAAAGGTAGAAAATAATCAACTTAATGTACCAGCGCCAGAAATTTTACAAATACCCTACATAACTAAAATACCATATGTAATATTAGGAGATCAAGCTTTTGCATTAAGCACACATTTGATGACACCATTTGCAGGAATTCATCCAAAAGGGTCAAAAGAAAGGATTTTCAACTATAGACTATCAAGAGCACGCCGAGTAGTAGAAAATGCTTTTGGAATCATGTCGGCAAAATTTAGAGTATTGAGAAGTACAATGATTTTAAGCCCAAAATCAGCCAAAACCATAGTTCTAGCTACTGTTCACTTGCATAACTTTCTTCGCAGAGACACTTTATTAAAAAAAACAAATGATTCGACGATTGAAACAGCTACCTTTACTCCAAATCAATTTATTACCACTCCTTCTGATATTCGTATTTTTTTGTCAAGATATTTTATGACAAACGGATCAATTGATTGGCAAGAAAGATATTAAATAATTGCATAACCTTAGGTTAAAAATGGCCAAAATTAATAAACAGCCCCTTAGCATTATTTGATCTCATAGATTTTGCAGTATGCGGGCTGTATGTATAATATGGCCGTTACATCTAAAGTAATATTAAAAAGAGGAAAGATTTTTTTGTTTGTTACGATTTAACTCAAAAACTACTGGACCGATTTTGATTTTTTTTTACTATTACAAAGCTACATCTTCACTGAGTAACATTAGGTTATAATTTATAAAAAACAACCAGACCACGCGGGCGAAGCCGCTGGCGGAAAGCTATAGTCTAATAAAAATATAAAAGAAATAGGTACTTACCACTGCATCAATAGGGTTATTCCTGTCATGTAAAAAACTAAATGCTTCATAAGCAAACCATTTAGATTTATAGGCCTTGTTTCTACCTGCAACAGAAAAAAGAACATTATAACAACTAAAACATAAGCTGATTTTGTGTCTTATTAAAGAATTGAATTACGCATTTCATACATGTTGGATAATCGCGAGGGTAACTTGAAAATTAGATTTTTTGTTTGTTGAGATATCTTAACGATTATGGTGTCAAATAAAAGGTCTAGGTCTAAAACCATTTTATCAGTTTGAATCATGTAACTCGGTCCACGCGTTTAGAGATAATTAAGAATTAGTATAGTGAAAATGTAAACAGCCAGAGATTTATTAATAAGTACCTACTGTTATAAAATGTAATAAGATTAAACTTACCACAACCGGTGACATTACTTGTTTTTTCTCTGTTTCTCTCCCTTCTATAAGAACTCAAAAGACTTTTCATTTTCAATTTTAAAGCTGCTTTTGGTTGTACGAATGTTTTTGCTATTTCATCCCATAGATCTTCTCTCACATTATTATTGTGATATTCTTTACGTCTAGTGTCCCATAATGGACTATGGGAGCCATAAATTTCAATAAGACGAATTGCTGTTTCATTATCCATTTTATTTGATAAAATACGTCCGTCCACACACAACCACTGGCGAACCAACACTAACACCGTTCGCGGCGATCGTCGCGCGCGGCAGGTAGCTCGCGGCTGCCGCGCGCGGCAATCGTCCAATCATAGCGCGGCAAGCCGCGCGCGGCAGCCGCGCTCGAATGCCGCTTTATGTTTGGACACAACGTTACACTGTCGGACGTTAATTTTGGAAGCGAATGCTTTTGGAGTATCATTGTCGGGGTCGTTTGTAAGAGTCGGATTCAGATAAGGGTTGTTTGATTGTGTTTCAATGGCTGCCAAGTCAATTAAAAATCCAATCGGCCATTGTCTGTGGAATTGGCAGCAGAATTAAGTTATTGGGATGACTAACGCGGCGAGTGAGATTCCTTTAGCTCTTAGTCTCTCGAAAAAAAATAAAAATACCGATTGGGTTTTATATCTCACCAGTTGGCGGCGTTGGCGCCACTGTTGATTAAGGACCAGAAATATACCTGTTAAACGTTGTTATTACGCACACGGAAGCAAAGTTTGAATTAAAATAATTTCTGAAGCCGTAGAAGTGCGACTAAATACAAAATCTGTATGCCGCAGTTTTGCGCAGAAAATGTTATCCTCCTTTTTTTTTCGAAACATAAAACTCTATCAAAGCAGTGGTTGGTAAATCCCATACCTATTTTAATCTGCTATATTTGGCAAATATTCACAAATATAAAAAAAAAGTTTATTAACTCGCGCTAAAAGCCAAGAAACTAAGAAATTTGACATTTTGAAGACCTCACTCTGCACCAGCTCCCCTAGCGGAAAATTCAAACGCGGTAGTCCCCATTGAGAACCTCCTCGTTTTTTTTTGGAAGGTGGTTAAAAAGGAAATTACAATTCAATTTACACTACATCACGCCTGTGTTCCCGAAAGGGTTGGGCAGAGATGCCTATAGTACACACACATTCCACCACAATTCAATTTATGGCACAAAATTATTACTGTCTAAATAGCACTTAATATCGAGCTGTCACTAAATAAATACAAGGGTGGAGTACCGATAGCACCGAGGGAATTGCAAATAAAATTCCACGGCACGGCGCGACAAGGGGTGGCAAAGGTCGCCATTTTAAACAGGGAGGCGCAGAATAAACACAAGTGAGTGATGGCGAAGGTAGGGATCTACATAATTTGGTAGACGGACGTAAATTGAAAATAACGCGTTCTCGAGGCAGGAAGGAACAGCGATTGGTTGATTATGAAAATCTTGAAAGTGTATTGGCGGGATCTTTCATTTTAAATGTGCCAATATATGTATATGTAGCACCAACTAATATTTTAGAGAAGAGGCCTGACACCGAGCTGTGGGATCATTATATGCTTATGATTACGGGATATTTTTAGGAATTGAGCTAACAAAGGGATCGTTAACCCTATTCATGACTCAAAATTAGTTCTTACTAAATTATACATCAGCCTTTGACAAAGTCTGAAAACATAAATGGAAACAAGATCAAAAAGACGGTTATTTACACCCACGGTCATCCTCATATTTCAGGCGACATTCCGCACATTACCGGAACACACAAATTTCTTGAACAGCAGAATTACCTCTCACATTTCCTGTTGGCCTGGTAAATTTATTACGGTACAGGACGATTTGAGCTTACCCGGGGGAATAGTTACATATTTTGTGGGTAAAGTATGGGTTGTTTCTGTTTTTTTTGGGATGCTTGGCCAAATAATCTGTTTGATAGCTATTGGAAAACAAATTCGTACGTGATATCCGCGTGATGGTCCGCGAGGATAGCGGGGGATGTCTCTAGTTTGTAAGGTACATCAATACTTTTCCATATGTAGACCATAACAAAAACCTATATCATCATTTCAGCCGCAAGGCCGCCTGGGCAGCAGTGGTGGCCCAGTGGTAACGGCCGCGACTAACAAGTTGTAGGTCGTGAGTTCGAATCCAGGCAGGCGCTTTACTTTGTGTAAATTATTTCATCGCCACTGCTCTCAAAATGGTAAAGGAAAACATCGTGAGGAAACCGACATGTCTTAGAACCAAATATTCGAAGACATGTGACAGCTTGTGACTAAATAATAACAGCCGCACGGGTCGATCTTCAAGGTTAAGCAACGCTTGCCGAGGTCGGTCCGTGGATGGGTGACCATATTTTTTTAGCTTTTTTTTTCTTCCGTGCCTCGGAAAGCACGTTAAGCTGTTGGTCCCGGCTGTCTTTAAACGATCTTTGGATGTCGTTACGGGTAGTCAGAAATCTGAGATCTGACACCAGTCTTCCCAAGAGGTACCGTGTTATCAAATTACTGGGTTGTGGAGGTCAGATAGGCAGTCGCTCCATGTAAAACACTGGTACTCAGCTAAATCCGGTTAGACTGGAAGCCGACCCCAATATAGTTGGGAAAATGTTAGGCAGATGATGATCATTTCAGCCGATAGAAGTCCACTACTGAACATAGGCCTCACCCTACCGTCGGCGTCGTCACATTGACCGGTCCCGTACGTCTCGCATCGCAACCAGCGGATTGCCGCAACCTTCACCAGGTCATCGGTCCTCCTAATGGAAGGCCTTCCAACGCATCGTGTTTCGGTTAGCGGTCGCCACTCAGAACTTTTCGGCCTCATCGACCATCCGTCGTCCATCGTTGGATTAGCTTAATAGAATTTTAAAGTTCGTCAAGCTTTTTTTTGTCTAGTCGCTGTAAGGCCTAACAATACTTTTCTATTCGCAGTCGAATATGAAACCTATCTACGTAGGTTTTATTTAATGACGCACTCAAGGCTGCAGCTTGAAAAGCCCTCCGAGCGCTAACGTGGGAGAATGCTGATGACATGCAAATGAATAACGTGTCGGAGATGTGACGCCTCATTATGCCTCGTGGAGGCTGCCAGCATTGTATTGTTGGAAATTTTTAATTTCCAGTGCTGCCTTTGTTTTAAAAGTTATTTGTAGTTTTGTATATTTACGTGTGATTTGAAGGTTTCATTGCCAAATTCGGTCAAAGACCAAAGTATTATGACACACCATCAGCCTAGCCTTTTCGTAAATATATCGGCATCAAGATCTGCCTGATGGGCGACGCAATTTATTTTGCGTCGATAGGCGATATCGCGCTCGTATTTTCTAAGAAAATTTCAAGTGCAAAGCAATTATTAAAAAAAAAACTATTTTCAAAAAATACTACCGACTTCCAAATACAAAACTACAAAGTGAAAAATAACTTTATTTTTTAACCGTCTTCCCAAAAAGGAGTAGGTTCTATGTTCGACATTATGTATGTTTTTTTTCAAACAAAAAAATATTTTTTAAAATCGGTCCACAATTGACGGTGATATCGGTGAACAAGCACAAAAAAAAAAACAAACCTAATGTCGAACATAGAATGTCCTCCTTTTTGGGAAGTCGGTTAAAAATCGATTATCGGTGTGATATAAATCAAATGGCGTCAAGCCGTTAGGAAGGTCACGGAAGGTAAATGTGCGTAGTATGTTTTAATTTAATTCGTCTTATATTATTTTAATATTGTACACTGAATGCCTGCCCTCTATAATTGTCAACTTCCTCTGTCACTCTAGGGTTTGCTGTAAGAGAGCTCAGCATTGAGTTAAGCTCGCCTTGGTACATGTACTTTATTATCACATTTAAGAATTAAGGTACACTTATAGTCTAACCCGATGCAGCTAAATATCTGTCATCTACAATATTTTTATTTGGAAGACGAAGATCTTTAAGAACACAATGGCAATCATTTTATTAAGATACCATCTTCCATTTTTCAAAGGTCTTTTATGTCCGTCATCGCAAATATCCATCATTTTTCAACCCTGTGATATCATAACAACAAATAAACATGCCCCCAAAGACGACAAAACACGCGATTCCTGACAGAATAGCCTAATTCGAAACTGCGTCACTTATCGTGACAACGCATAGTATTATGGTAAAAATGAAAGGCACAATCCTCCCCCTGTGAAGGGTGGAGACCGCCTTCCCTTCCCTGTCTAATATAGGGTTGATGGACGTGGCTTTGAAATTGATTGTTATTTTTTATTTTGACGTGATCCTATTATGAAGTTTTTGAGCTTTCAGCGTCGAAAGCGAGATTGGGGATATTTGGTTAAATATTCGATTCTGCTCTTGGTCGAAGTTAGAGACAATGGTAGTAGAAGGTACTATTACTGATCACTTATTTTACAAAAAGATTAGCCAAGGTAACATCAGTGTTGTCACTTCAAAAATTGACATGGATATTACTCATTATTAAGACCCTTCAAATTAGAAAAATCCTGAATCTTGAAGGAGATTTTTCTTTAAATGTTTTGATACATTTTTACATAAAGTAATGCTATTGCAAATGGAATTGAGAAGCTTTCGAAATTACATCAAGCAGGCTTAAACCAAGCACTCTGGCAAGATCAAACAGATTAGATTCCTTGGAATGAAAGTAATTCTGAGTCGACATCCCTACTCCGTTAACACAAAAGCCGTGATTGTTTATCTAATGGGGGAACGTTACGCACGATCGTTCTAACTTCGTCTGGAGACTGATCAAGTTAAACTGTTCAGTCTTTTATCAGTTTGTTCGTGGGACGTGATCTTTGGTCATGTTGACTTTTTGCTAAAAAATAATGAAGCAAAGCTGTTCTTGTGGCATTTTTCTTAAAAGTACCAAGAATACGTTCTTGTTTAAGCCAATTTTTTGTTATATTTCGTCGAGGGTCGAAGGCAAACGGCCTAGAGGCAGAAAACCTAAACACTGGTTAGACCAAATCCTAACCTCGCTGAACATCAAAGCTTCAGAACCCGCGCATATTGCTGGAAGTAGGAGCAAGTGGAGAAGCATCATCTATACCACAGATAATATAATACTAGCATACAGATGCCTCATCCCATACAAAGAAACCGTGCCATGTAACTAGCGGTTTTCATCTGATTATACCGATTATTTTTTGTAAATCGTTCGCATCCGGTTCCGTTCCACGGCGATAGATAGATCACCATCTAATAATCAATCGATATCGAGATAAATCAAATAATCAGTACAGTACGTCGGGACAGTTTCTTTGTATGGGATGAGACCTCACGTCTATACTATTATTATAAAGAGGTAAAGTTTGTAAGCTTGTGACGTTGTAGGGGGTAATCTCTGGATCTACTGAACCGATTTTGAAAATTCTTTCACTAGTAGAAAGCTACATTATTCATGAGTGTCATAGGCTATAACATATCTTCACAAAAAATAGAGATCCTTATGAAAATTTTAATAATGTATCCCAAAGTAGCAAAATGTTGCCTGTATAATTCATTCTTTGGCGTGCGCTGAGAAAACTATTGATGATACATACAAATTATTAAGTAGGTAGGTAGGGTAGGGTTTGCAGGGTAGGCAGGGTAGCCAGTTGACGGGAGCGAAGCCCCGGGGGTCAGCTAGTTAAAGATAAAGTTTTGAAACCACGATGTGGTCACGTCCCCAGTATTGACGAATCGATATAAGGAAGAAGAAGCAAGTTTTTTGTCATATTTACAACTTACTTGGACCTTAGACTAAAAACGGACAAAATGTATATCTCAGTATCTCTATGAAAAAAAGTTAGTTCTTCGGTAAAAGTCACAATAAACACAGTAAGGGTGAAGACGAAACAAAAAGAAACTTTCTACATATATCTTCAAGAGACCCAATAAAAACGCACCAAGAGTCACGCATTCACGACCTGGCAACTAAAATAGAACTTAATCCTGACCACATAAGGTTGGGATTAGTTAAAGCTAGGTATATGACACCGTGTTCAAATGAAATACACCGCAACGGGGTACGTCGCATGCAGTTTCCATGGCGGGAGCGTTTCCTATTAGAAAGGGGACCAGCAGACTTTATGGTGGTTTACGTCATCTAGCTTTAAGTCCTTGTTATAGTTATAAATGACATCATAAAGATGACGTAGTAAAATTATTATTATTATTGTAATTCGAATCGTTTTTGTGGTAAACTAATAGGCAGTTTGAGTTAGGATTTATGCTTTTTCTTGTATTAGTAAGGATCAATTATTTGATAGCGTTGTTTCATTAGAAATATTGGCAGAGGACTTTTATATTTAGTGACATATTCGTTATTGGGGTCTTTTTTATCCTGAATTCAGTAAATCTGATGAAGCGAACAAGGCACAAATACGTGTGGGGGAAAATAAAGGACCAGGTATTTGTCGCAAATTGGTGAGATCATTTGTGGTTTCCACAGGGTTATGTTATTGATAAACATACATTCTGTAATAGTAAGTTATCATAATATAACAACCTAAATAAAACTACTTCTATAAGTCAACATCTTCAAACAGTTCCGATAGAATCTTAGCTAACACATAGCGGATGCGACTGCTAACCCATTTACTGAATAAATTGTTGTGACCGGTCCGTAGGTTCTAGAGATAATTTTATTACAGAGGAGAAAGACTTATCTCGCAATTCGAGAATAATAGAAGAATTTATTCTACATACGTTGTAGGCAGAAATGTACTGATGAACATATTTAAGTCTATTTAGTTATTAGAATTAATATTTGTTTCGGGATATTTACCATGTATATTTATATTTTGGTTTTTCTAATGATTGTGACCATGTCAGCTTAAAACTTATATATTTAGTTATACGTGGAAGCAGCTTCGCTAACTAATTGTATTCTATCTATCTACCTATACAAGTAAAATTTCAAAATTACAAAAACCCCCGACACATTTTTATTTCATGTCACACAATTTATCTAGTACATAGTAGAAGCGCTTCGATCGGCAATCTATTGAACATGTAATTATGACACGATATCTTGCGAAAACACCCCGATCCAAACAGTAAAACGCCCATAAATTTGAACAGCTGAACCGATTTTATTCAAACATAGTTAAGAACACTCTCGACAAAATCACCTTTCTAAAAAAAAACAAAATCAAAATCGGTTCATCCGTTTAGGAGCTATGATGCCACAGACAGATGACACATCAACACACGTCACATTCATAACACCCGTCTTTTTCCGTCGGGGGTTAAAAACAAACCACTATTACATGTAGGTTAATGGTACAGTGTTAAGTTTAATTAAAATAAAATTCCTGGCACATACTAATGCAGAGTGGGTCTTTGTCACGACATTTAACCATAACCCTTGAAACCACATACAATTTTGCCAGTCGCCATTAAAATAATTAAAAGTATTACGTCACTTCCCGCAAGTCTTCATTTTGTGGTCTCTGCGGTCTGATCAAAAAAAATTTAGCATAATAACTACTAGTTTTTTATTATTAAACTATGCACCGCCACGTTGTCTCTTCACCACTCTTGGTTGACTGGTTTACCTTTGTGCATAAAGTCTATATAAATAAACTATTGAACATAAAAAGATAATTTAACTAGCATAAGATTTAGTATAAGCTCAAAAACAAAACTACTAGCACATAAGACGCATTAAAATTATGCGAATGGTGGAAAAAGTGTAAGGTATTAAAAGTGTTCTTGAAATTCGTTCGCATGTCTAAAGTTTAGTGCAGGCAAAAATCGGGACCTTCTGGGAACACTGAAAGATATATAAATGTCAATGTAAATACCATAAGAAGAAGGAAAATTGCAAAACGGTCTCCCTACAGGGATAGATTAGTAATTCAACAATGCAAATACTTAATATTATTTTGAAAATAAACATTTAGTTGTTTTTTTCATGATATCTAGACTCCCAAAGGTCTGTTTATAAAATTTCGCGCGCTCGTTTTCGTCCTAAATCGTCGTCCATTTCGATACAAATTTGCAAAAGTACTAATTCGTACGCGAACTAGCTTCTTACAGCATCTATCTCTTTCGTACGTGTTGTCGGATGAGATAGCATGCATTTTAACCTCGCGCACAAAATAGTTCGTGCCGTCGACTAGTTGAACCATTACAGTCTGAAAACACAGCTGACAAACACGTCTCTACTGCCACCACACTTCCTCACATAATTACCTCCAACCACTTAACTCCATGTGTCACCACATTACCTGTTCTACCTGTATAGCGTCACGATGAAGTCACCACCAGGCCAGATGACCGGGCCGGTCTAAAAGTAACTACAGCATCACATTACCTGAAACAAAACACAATGAAGTCGTTAGTTTGATGATCGTGATTGTAAATGAGTAATGTGCACGCGATGGTGACAGAAACTGTTCAATATTTGATTGGTTTATAAGCTTGGACAATCACATGTTAAGGTGTTGGAAAAATGTAGGCTAGCTGTATTAGGACCGTATTATAGAACTTGACTTAATACTCAAGCTTTACGTAAAACTAGTTTGAAGCCTTTCGATTGATTGGCATTGGAATTAGATAATTCTTGAGTAATGATTGAGGTTCTTTTAACATCAGAATTTCAGCCAGGATGACATGATGACTACTTCTAGACACAAAAAAAACAGAATGATATAGTAGGAAACAACATAGTGGGAAATCAATAACTTACTTATTTTTTAAAGGTAATTGAATACTAACCACAGGGAAAATACCTTTCACCTTCCAATATGTAACAAGTATAACTAGATATATGACTTAATTATAAAATAACTCATTAGAGTGGACTCAATACTCAATGCTCACTTCAGGGTTAAAATATAGCGTTCTCAGACTAGCTACGTAATTAATCGTGATAGGTCAAACAAAAGAGACTAATGGCGAATAAAATAACATAAATCAAAAATAGCAGTATTAAACCTTGTTTGTGCTTTTTAGGGTTCCGTACCCAAAGGGTAAAAACGGGTCCCTATTACTAAGACTCCACGGTCCGTCTGCCTGTCACCAGGATGTATCTCATGAACCGATAGCTAGACAGTTGAAATTTTCACATATTTCTGTTGCCGCTATAACAACAAATACTAAAAACAGAATAAAATAATTATTTAAGTGGGGCTCCCATACAACAAACGTGATCGTTTTGCCGTTTTTTGCGATAATGGTACGGAACCCTTCGTGTGCGAGTCCGACTCGCACTTGGCCGGTTTTTATTAGACGTCTGCTCGTATACTAAGGAAGAATTTGTCTCCATAATCAACTGACTTTATGCTCGGAATGGCAACCGTTGCCAACCGGGTGACGACTTTAGACGTCTTATATATGACACAAGGAGGAAGTCAGGATTGGCAGCTTAATTGAAAGAAAGAAAGAAAACTCCGTCACTCACTTTTTTGTTTTTATTAGTCTCTTATTGTTATTAAGGATAAGTGAATAAGGTTCTGGATAGTTCCAAAAGTTTTTGTATAGACCTTGACTCAAAGGACCAGAGTCACCAAATCAAAACATATGATATCTGAGTCAAATAATTTATATTTATGATTCGCGAAATATATTTTACCCCTTCTATAAATTATACCTTTCCCTTTGACCCGGGAAAGATGGAAAATTATGTGATCTCGGTACAGGACCTCAACTTACATATTCCGTACCAATCAGTTTATTTTGTTTGTGAAAAAGTTTTGATTTCTTTATTTTTAGTACACCATCACTAAAAATGAGTAAGTTTTATAGTAAGGTACAAGAACAAAATACCCATAATACACATTCGTGCTGTTAGTCGTGAAGGAGTTCGGTTGTATGCTCCATATTTTTAAAACTGCTGGACCGATTTTGATACAACTTGAACAGTTGACAGAAACGCAATCCAACACAAAAATAATGATCACTATCCGATAAGTAGTTTCGGAGAAATGCGTGGACAAACATACATACACTGATGAAATTTGGCACACGTGTTTAAAAGCCCACATAGAGAAACATATTTGAATATTGTACAGTTTTAACAATATTACATACAAACGTGTCAAATTGATTACCTACTTTTTATTGAAGTCGGTAAAAACTGCAAGACAGCCAAAACAATAAAACTATGTGAGTAAAAAACACAAAACTTTGTGCATGGCAGTCACCGTTCCAATTCCTACAAGAAAACAAAACTGTCAAAATATGAATCGAGAAGTATCCGCAAACAATCCTTTATATAGGGCACCCAACATACGTACAACGAACGCAATCAACTCCAACACAGCTACAAGAAACAGTGAAGCAATGTTTACTCTTCGTGTTTCCGTCACAGACGTGCAGCTTTCCCGGAAAATTTTCACCAGACTATACACTATACACACGTTCCCGATGGAATTGTACCGGAAAAGAATAAACATACGAAGGGGTGTAGGTAATAAGTTATTGAGGAAAGACGGTGTGGAGTAAACTGTCTCAATCAAGTGACAAGCCTTCTTGTGTTGAGTTAATTGCAAGCCATCACATCGCTTTCAATAAACGGGTAACATCGTTAGTTGATTAGAAAGATCTTTGGCAAATAACTACGTGTCCTGTCTTCGACTTGAAGTAGCTTGACAGGTCGATAAAAAGATAAGTTGGTTGATAGATTGTCTGATGATTATTAGTCTCTAAGCAGGCTTTCTTCACTCGACCGTACTTACAGAGTTAATGCCTGTAATTTCGCGCGGTCCCGGCACCGCTCCACCAGTCGGTTGTCGAATACGTGATTGGTGGACGCGGGGGTATTTGTTCGAGCAGCCTCGCAAGAAACGGGCCGTCAAGGATCAACCCAACCTTGATCTCAGAGAGTGAATTATCTGTTACGTAGTAACTTCTCTAATCTGTGCTCTAAGGATACATTCCTAGCCTACCTGACTAGCTGAAATACATGACAACATAAGACAGCGGGCGTCAATTGCATGGACAGGACCGGACAATGAGGCGACATCCGGAGGAGGCCTATGTCACCGACGTCTTTCGGCTTAATTGATGATGGTGAGGATACAAGACATGAGCTATTTCTCTATAAGTTCATGACATAAACTAGAAAAGTAGATGGACATTTGACGTCTAGTGATCACAACCACTCCGCACACTCAACCTGGCTAGAGAGACTTACCTATTCTACTTGGGTGAAATTACTTGGGTAATTGTTTTAAAATTAAGTTCCCTTTTATTTGTACCTACATTGTGTGTATCTGTGTGTGCCAAATAAACTAGTTTTCTTTCTTTCTTTTTTAGGGTGCCGTACCCAAAGGGTAAAAACGGGACCCTATTACTAAGACTCCGCGGTCCGTCTGTCTGTCTGTCTGTCACCAGGCTGTATCTCAAGAACCGTGATAGCTAGAGAGTTGAAAATTTCACAGATGATGTATTTCTGTTGCCGCTATAACAACAAATACTAAAAACAGAATAAAATAAAAATAGGGGGGTCACATACAAAAAACGTGATTTTTATGCAGTTTTTTGCTATAATGATACGGAACCCTTCGTGCGCGAGTCTGACTCGCACTTGGCCGGTTTTCTTTAATTCACAAGGAGTGCATCGTTATAGATGATAAGTAAGAAGTATTAGTATACGCGGCATTAATCGCATTGTGGGGAATCCTTTAATGATGGATATGATATTAATGAAATAAACAAATAATACACAATCCTGTTTACTACTTTTTCACCAGCAATGGTTTCGCTGAGCTTATCCCTTGCACCCAACAACTCCATATCTCCATTGCCCCACGTTCCTAATACAATATTAAATAACATCCGAAACGTACGGCTTTCTCGGACATTTCACCAAGCCGTCTCGACGTATCGTAAACACAGACGGTCGACAAACAGACGGAAAGATATACTCGAAATATATTGACGTGTGTTTGTTTCTACAAGTTTATAGAACTGCAGTGTAGAAATGTTTTGGCTGTCGGTGTGGTTGTAAATTCAGGTTGATGGCTTGTTGATGCTTATTTTTTGAAATATATCGTAAACAAATAGTTTTGTTAGAATGCCAGCGTCGTTCTGTATTCAACTCGAATCTATCCACTTTCTAAATCTATGTAGCCTGCTATTCGTGTGTGAAAATTGTTTCTGGGAGAAAGCTATGTGCATTCCGTTTCGCAATTGCATACCTAGCTCAAGCCAAAACAATCACAAATGTAGAATTCTAGCACCCATCTTATTCTATATATCCACGGTTTCTGAATTAGGAATTCGAAGTACTTCTCACACTACCGAAAACCTATCAAACTTTGGCATACAAGTAGGGTTTGCAATGTTCTTAACATTAAAAAAAATATATATTGATAGTCTCGCGCTTGACCACTATCTCACTTAATGGTAAGCAATGATGTGGTCGACTATATAGCACGCTTACCTAGAAGAAACCAATTCACTCTTGACTTGAAGATGCCCAGGTTGTAGCTATCAGGCAATAAAGACTCTGGCAGGGAATTCCACTCCTTAGCTGTACGCATAATAAAATATTCTCAATTGAGAAACCGGGAGTTTGTTGAACATTTAAGGTTCCTCTACGGATATCATCTTATCAGTTTAGGCATATCAGCCTGATAGAAATCTTCTCTTTATCCTAAAATTCTCAACTGCGAAACCGAGGAGGGAGGGAAGCTAGCGGGCCACGTAATTATGGGTGTAATCTTATCAGTTCTAACCATTCAGAACGTCAGAAATCTTTGCACAAACACAATCGTCTGTGACATCGGTACACTAATCAAGTGGGATGATATCGTCGGCGCGATCACGCAGACTCTAATTGGGGTCAACAGTCCGCTATCAACGCGGTGAGTCATCGCCACGGTAGACGGGAAGGGTTAGAGGGTTCAAGAAGCTACCAAGGCCTGTTTACGAGCCTAAAGGTGTGCTTACATGGGCTATTAATTACGCAATTATTGGCTATTGTGATTAAATATCCCGACTCCCGATAACACCTAGCAATGTATGTATGTTTGTTAGGTTTCACGCCCAGTCCGCTAAACCGATCATGACGAATTTTAGCATAGGTAGGGATTTGTTAGATAGGACTTTGGGAAGCTTTTATCGCAAGAAAACGTTAACGCGGGCGAAGTTACTAGCAAAAGCGAGTTTCAGATAAATTATTTAATCAAGTCAAGTTAAGTAACCGCCAAATCGACACGACCTTGACACGACTCGTTCAAAGAATTTTGTCAGCATATTCACAAAAGATTTATCACACTGCGGAAAAGAATTCGAATGTTTTCTTCGCGTTTGTGAAAGGAAAAAGAGGTATGTTATAAGTTTGAAGTGAGTACCTGTGTGTTTGTGTATCTGTCTGTGACATCATAGCTCCTAAACGGATGAACCGATTTTGATTTCGTTTTTTTTTTTATTGACTTTATCGAAAGTTCTTAGCTATGTTAGAAAATCGGTTCAGCCGTTCAAAAGTTATGGGCCGTTTTACTGATTGAATCGGGTTTAAATCTGTCCAATAGATTGTCGATCGAAGTGTGTTTACTACTAGATAAATAAATATAAAACATGAAATAAAAATGAGTTGTTTTTTTTTTAAATTTTACTTTTACTTTTTTCAAAAAAAAATATCTTCCTTTAAATACCATGTAAGCAACAAAATAATATTTTGCTTTTCCATAAACAAAACCAAGAATTGGACTGATACTAGAAAGGCGAAGGTCATAGGTCATCCTTATGTTATCATCTTCATCATGATTTCAGCCGAAAGGCGTCCACTGCTGAACATAAGCCACTCCCAAGTTTCACCACATCGACCGTTTTATTCCGATTCAGCGGATTCCTGGTGCTTTAACTAGGTCAACGGCTCAACTAGTGGGATGCCTTCCAACGCTGCGTCATACTTACAGACAAACCTAGATATTAAGGCTTGCTTAAGACTAGACTTATTTTTCTCTTCGCAGACGTAAAAGAAAAACTAGGTTATTCTCAACGACGACGAGCAAAACAAGCGATGAGAATATTCAAGTCATGTCAATTCAGACAATTGAACGTTAAATGAGCTATAAATATTTCATTCATATTAAATGAAGACAGATCATTAATTTTACCTGTTTACCTATTAGAAGAATCAAGTACTTAGAAGTGGTCGTGACAAAATTTTGAATGCTGCCTTTGCCTTGCCAAATTCATTACGCAATAAGGCTGCAGATATGCGACTGTGGTTCAATTTTTGATGCTTTAAGAACAGGTGTAGCCCAAATAAAGGTCGATGATTTGTGTGAAAGATGATATGTCTAGAAAGTCCCTAGAAAGACGTGACTACAACTAATAAAGTGAACTAGTAATGTGTGGAACAAGAAGACATGTTATCCCCTATGTCGAGAATGTGTATAGGTGTCTGCCAGGCATCTCAGGCTGGTCCACGTCGGTTATCCCTAATTATTATATATACTTTCCCCTATAACCCCCGACCACACACGGGATTGAACGAGCCCAGGAGACCACCACGGGAACAAATGTGAGTAGTAGTTTTAAGTTGTGTGCTTGTATCACTTTCCACCTATCTGACAGGAATCGGTATCTCAAAGAACAAACCCCTAGTTTACCGCTGCTGCGTATCGCGGTTTCGCGGGTATAGATCTTGCAGGATCCAAGAGTTGCAGCATTGTTCATGGGCCCCAGTGTTTGTGATCCGCAGGCCTCCATTCAACAACCGACTCAAAATAAGTAGAGATAAGAGCAAGAAAATGATGATGAAATATAGCAGTATGGGACCTTGCATTCCTAAAACAACATAGATATATAAATAAAGGAATACAATTTGCAGAACACTTAGATGCATCACTCTCTCTAGAGAGATTCAGTTCAGTATAGTATTCGCAGCAGATACATTACCATTCATTATTCATACTGGCTTGCAAATTGAATTGCATTATTGATGCTGTAGCCTTCAGGCCTTCAGGTCAATCAATGGTAGAGGCAGCATCAAAGTAAATGATCCTTGCTAAGTTACAAGTTATTGAATGAATGGATTAAGTCGAGTTTAGTATTTGTACGACTATAATAGGTATTCAAAAACTTTGTTTTACCAACAAAAAAAATGTGACAGATGGTATGGTTTTAAGGTAATAGAGATAATATCTAATAGAACAAAAAAAGTTAATTCAAAAATTAAATAACAAGAACAAAATCATGCTGTGCAGTCGGAGGATACATATTCACGAGCTGGCTGACCAAAACCACGTATGACACAAAAAAATTGGGCTCCCACAATATGGCGCCCAAAATCCGGGCATTTTTTTTTATGTATCCAGTGACACTCGCAAGGTTAAGACGAATCGATTGACGTAAGAATCATCAAAATCAGCCAACGCTTTTGGTCTCTAGAACGCCACATAGGAACAAACATACATACATACATAGACTGAAAAACACATTATTACCTCCTTCCATTTACCATTGATAAATGACTTTTGGTGAAAGAAAAATACAATTAAAAACGTATAGCAAATATAAATCAAGCATTTTCAAAAGGGGACGTACTTATCAAACGCTATCAACTAATCTATACTATAAAGACAGCCAAGCCTTTCTCCACTTTCATACTTGGGGCTTTATCTACAGCACTTATAAGTACAAGATTCCCTTGATACCAGCTGAATCTTCATTGCATCTGAGTATTTGATAAGATAAGTATGTTTTTGTTAATTTCTCCGAACGTGAATGCATTTTACTATTACTGTGGCCGTTGGTCAAAAAATAATTTTATAAATATTACACAAACATTTATTAAATATGTTACATGTGTAATATTTATAAAATAAAAAATTCTAAACTCGTGAACGAATTGAAAGAAAATAAAAGTCGTATATGAACTACAATAACTATGATGAATCGCACTTTTTCCAAAAAGTTGCATGAAAGGAAACAGTGGTTTACAATTGCTTTATGTACGGCGGTTATAATGTGTTTTACTTTTAATACAGTCTAATTATTTGATCTTCTAAAACGTAACGCACCTTTTTACCCGACTGCCGAAGGAGGGTAATGTGTTTATCAGTCTATGTGCGTATGTTCCTATGTGGCGTTCTAGAGACCAAACGCGTTGGATGATTCTGATGATTCTTACTTCAATCGATTCATCTTAACACTGCGAGTATCACTGGCTACATTAAAATTGGAAAAAAGAAAAATGGCGGATTTTGGGCGCCATATAGTAGGGGACCAAATATTTTTTCTTTAATACCCATCATGTGCGATGTCAAAATAAAGGGTCTTAAGAGGTGATTTCAAAAATATATAACACTTATATGTTTAAATATACGTAATTCTAAAAAAAAAAAAAAGTTACAAATAAAAAAAGTTCATTCTTAAAATCAAAAAACCCGACTACTTAAAAAGCGAACAAAAAAGACGTAAACAAGAAGAAAATCATGCTGTGCAGTCGGAGGATACATCTGGTTTTGAATAGCCAGCTCGCGAATGTGTATCCTCCGACAGCACAGCATGATTTTCTTCTTGTTTATGTCTTTTTAGTTCGCTTTTGATTGTTGTTTGCATATTATGACTGCTACTTACGAGTATATAAATATGACAATATTTTCTTAACTAAGATATTCCTTCATCTACATCGGTGTTTTCAAACCGATATTTACCTATTCGTCGTACATGACTAAGGCCCACAAAACAACCTACTATTATGACTTCATTTTCCTCCCCACTATCAGTAACAGTTACCATTACAATGCTGCGACCTTCACTGCACGATGCCGGTGACGAATGCACATGAAGTCATCTCATAGTATTGTGTACCAATTGGCCCTTTGTCAAGGCAGTTAGGACTATTGTAGCCAGTATGGCTGGGCTACAGTTGGCGCAGGTCAAAGTAGCCAATTGAATTGGATTACTTTAAATGTGGAGCAGTCTCTAAACAGCCGGTGGATTCTGTAGTGAACTGAAGTGAGCTGTCCCTTATTAGGGTTCCGTACCTCAAAAGATAAAAAAGGAACCCTTACAAGATCACTCTCTTGTCCGTCTGTCCGTGTGTCACCACCGATTTTCTCAGGAACGGGTGGACCTAGCAAGTTGAAATTTATACCAGATAATTGGGAGTATGGATATCATGAAAAAACAACTAAATGTATCTGTTCGAAATAAAATTATTTGCATTGTTGAACTGCTAATCTATCCCTGTATGGTGGCTGTTTTGCAATTTTCCTTCTTCTTTGGTATTTATTACCGTCGAAAGATGCGTTAAAATTTGTGTTGAAATATGGAACTTTCGAAGCTCATAACTTACATTTTTTTTTTACTTTTTTGTTTCCGTACAGGGATGAGACAAATTGATATCATTTGATATAGACAAATTGATATTTTATTTTGAACGTACGTTGTCAAACAGTGGCGTTATCGCTAGACTACGTTTGTATGGAAGAATTATCGACTAGTGTAACCTTAACGCGGTCTTAAAGATATCTGACGTAATGTGTGTGTAACAACAACCCTCCGGGGAATACAGTTAATTTGGTACCTACGTTTCACAGTAAAATCCAATTATTAAAACACATCTAAACATTGGTGTATCTTTCAGACGCGGTGTGACACATTCCCACCAACATAATGTAAGCAAAAGAAAACACAACGAACACGAATCCGTGTCTACAGAGAATCCATTGGACAGTGGCTCGACTCGTCGACTGCCAGAGATCTGAACACGCAAACAAAGCTGAAATAATCGACATTGTTGCCAAAACTCACGCGCACAGTCGGAACGCCACGAATTTTCGTTTTGTTATGTCTTTTGAAAGAATTTGAACGAAATTGAGAAATGAAATCGTGGAGATTGTTTGTTTAGGTAACAGTTTTTTTTTATTATTGTTGGCTCGTGTTTGACCATTATCTACCTGATGATAAGTGAAGATGTGGTCGACGGTGGAGTACACTTGCCTAGAACCAACCTAATCACTCTTGACTTAAGACCCCCAGGTAACAGCAACGGTTAGGTAATATAAAAGTTAATCAAATCAAAAAACCCGACTGCTTAAGAGAACTAAAAAGATGTAAACAAGGAGAACATCATGCTGTGCTGTCGGAGGATACAAATTCGCGAGCCGGCTTACCAAAACTATAAATATATTCCGACTGCACAGCATGATTTATACTTATTTACATCTTTTTAGTCCGCTTAAGCAGTATTACCTAATTTTTTAAATTTATATATTAGCTATAATTATAATTCGAATGACTTTCAAACGTATTATGTGATATATTCGCAATTTTTTGTAATCACCTCTAAAACCCTTCGTTTTGATACCACACTTCATGGGTTTGGGAGAAAAATTAAATTGCAACCTCCACATTATGGCGCCCAAAAGCCGCTATTATTCTTATTTTAGGGTTCCGTACCCAAACGGTAAAAACGGGACCCTATTACTAAGACTCCGCGGGCCGTCTATCTGTCTGTCTGTCACCAGGCTGGAACCGTGATAGCAAGACAGTTGAAATTTTCACAGATGATGTATTTCTATTGCTGATATAACAACAAATAATAAAAACAGTTTAAAATAAATATTTAAGGGGGGCTCCAATACAACAAACGTGTTTTTTTTGCTGTTTTTGCGATAAAGGTACGGAACCCTTAGTGCGCGAGTCCGACTTGCACTTGGCCGGTTTTAACGTCTAAAGAACACTGGCCGGTCAAGACCTATCCAACGATGTCTTAATTTAAAAAATCCGTCTAGTAGCTTGAAAGATATGAGGTAATAAAGAATATAACATACATACATACAAGACACGCGCGAAAATATAAGCCATTTCCTTGCAGCCGGGTAAAAAAGCGACATAAATAATGTTTTTTTGTATGTTTTTCGTGAGGTAAAAATATGAGAATTGGTCCAGGAGCGAGCGAAGCGAGCTCGGGAGCTTAGGGCACCCCGACACGGACAGGTTAGGTTCGAAGACGTTACTTTAGACCCTTCAGACAGAAATAGGAGTCCCGCGCAGCGGGGTTCCGTCGACATTGTTGCTAAATAGTAATTGTAAAAACTTTAACCATGAATATCTCCTTAACCATGGGGTTTAGCGGGTTTAGTTGGGATGGTACAGTGGGGTAGCCCCACTACCCCCCACTTCCCTACTCCCCTTCCCGCCCCAAAAATCGATGGACTTTGATAGAAATTTTCATTTTAACCTAAAAACTTTAACCTTATCTCCATAACCATGAGACCACCTCCGAGTGGTGGGGATGGTAAAGGGGGAAAAAAACCTCTTCCCCTCACGAAAACTAAAAATAACTAAAAAAATGCAAATGAGACCCAAATCATAAGATACAGTCGCGAAGGCTACCTAGTAAAATTATAAAGAAGAAAATTACAACTCAGATACGCGTAGAAAATATAACCCTGTCTTGGGTGTCACGCAGCCTGGAAAAATGTTAATTTTCTTATGCAAGTTGTAAAAGCGGTATTCCAGCAAAGGTCAAGTAATGAACTGACAAGTAAAGATTTAGGAGCCCAGATTCCACTTCTTTCATTACAGACATTCCTAACAAAAGGTTCTGAAGTTTTCTATTTCAAACAAACAGCATTGTTTTGTTGAACATTTATTTAGCCATAAGCTACGTAGAAGAGTAATAACTTAGAGTTGTCCTTTAAATTAATGTCAACATGACAGCATGATTCATCATCATTTTCAGCCAGTTGACAAAATGGATCCTGACGTAGGTGTCGCAAGTATTCATAATTTTCTACTACACTACTATAAACTATTTACTACGCGAATAGTAAATAGTTTTTCTAAGAATACATTTCCATTTCGTAGTGTAAACATTAAGGCCTCGCCCAGAGTGAACACGCGGTGACTGAAGCGGTAGCGGGCGCGATTGAGAGACGGGAGGTTGTCATAGGAGAGCATCGCGAGTTGTTGTGTAGTCCCCGGTAAGTAACTTAGCAAGGTTTTGGCGCTGTGGGGGTAAGTTGCGCATAGTGCGCGAACTGACCAACCACCTTATAGAGCGAAGAGGACGTGGATGTGACGTGATTAGTCAGTCGATCCTTGTGTCAACTGACCAGCCAATCGCGCGCTCGGAACGGTGCTTAACGTTCTCCGCGTCCCGCTTGGTAACCAAAGAGACCTAAAAACGACTTGTGCGCATCTAACGACTCTTGCCAAGTTACGTGCCGACAACTATAACGGGTAGTCTAGAGTCTAAACATGTTTCCTCAGTGTAAAACAATAGACGATCGTTCGTCAGCGAGGCTGCTAGGTTATGTCGCGATATATGTCGACAAACACAACGGTATCTATAGTATCTACGAGTATCTATACTATAATATTATAAAGATTTGTATTATTGAAATTTTGTATTTTTGTATGTAACGAATAAACTTAAAAACTACTGGACCGATTTCAAAAATTCTTTCACCATTGGGAAGCTACTTTTTATCCCTGTATTCCTACGGTAACGGGAACAACACGGGTGAAACCGCGAGGCGTCCGCTAGTGTTTGATAAATCGCGCTCGCCTCAGCACTCACCCGCGCTCGCCCCTCACCCTGGTCGGGGCCTAACAATAAGCTCACGCTTGACCGGTTTTCCTTTCAGCGGTGACGCGCACTTTAAAATTTTTGGATCGTAAACACGGTGATTTAGGGTAGTCGGTAAAATATTAGAAACTCGATTAAAACTTACGGCCAGTGCAGTAACTCGTAAGTGAAATTGACTTGCAGAGCAGTATGTGGGTAGAACAATTTATTATTAATGCATATGGATTTACTCGTGGCCCGGTACTCCCGGTGGATGTATACACTTCATATATATCTGTCCCTTACTCGATATCAAAATAACCTTACTCTAATAGCTTGTGGTCACACCTCTGAACGAATATAAAGATGCTCAGCTCGAAGAAGCGCCCTAGGGGATTATTCTTCCATACAAACGTAGTATGGCGATTATTCTACTGTTTGAAGGTATACATTTAAAATAAAAAATGATATCAATTTGTCTCATAATTATCCATCATCATATTATTATTAAACAAAAAAGTAAAAAATACCTATATATATTTGAAAGTTATGTGCGTCGAAAGTTCCACATTTCAACACAAATTTTAATGCATCTTTGGGCGCAAATAAATACCAGAACACACCATAATGAATGCTGTTTAGACGTGCTGATCGCGATTAGTCAATTTCCTAAATGGATTGCCCGTCCTTTGATAGCTAAGTCTCGATAAGGCATCACGCCACTGCGTATAACCACTACAAGAAGCTGGGTGGTATCTTTTTAATTCAACTGCCTTAAATCATTCATTGAAGCAGTAATTAGGAAGCACGGGTTAAGCAGTGAATGGATACACGCTGATAAATGTATTCAGACAATGATTAACTGTTGAATTAACTTTTAAATCGGCAGAGGTTATTTAAATAGAAACTTTCAATGAAATTGTAATCACTTGAGAAACGTGCAAAGATGCTTAATCTCTAATTGAGCCTTTCATTGAATGAAGTCAACTTTCAATCATCATCTTTTTCCAATCATACAAGACTCACGCCTTTTTTCCATGGAAAACTGCAGAACTTCGCCTCCTTATTGCACCAGTTGTGATTACTACGCACTTGACCTTTCTGAAGAACATCACCAATAAGGTCCAGTGTATGTACTATCTCAACCTTCTTTTCCTTGTAAGTACCTTTTGTTAGTCGCCTTTCATTCATCCTCTCAACATAACCAAACCATCTACGTATACCAACACCGTTTTTTCTTTTTAACAACATAAATAAGTTAAAGATAAACATAATATTATGGACAACATTCATACTTAATCATTCTATCAATAGACCGTGTCTGACAGGTGTCGATAATTATATCCATTCTTAGCGCAAATTATACGCGCATAACATAAAAATATAAGAGATGGTCTGTTTGCAAAGAAAGTTGGAGGTGCAATCTGGTCAAATTATTGTCTTGTCAAGAACTTTGCTGGTCAAGAAAACAGGACAGTATTAAAACAGCAGGAAGAGTCCTACATGTCACAATCACAAGACACACTGATCACTAAACCGGTAAATCAGATGATTGTAATGGGTAGACCGACGGCGAGTAATGGGTAACTCGTCGTCCGATAAGGACTAGAGTCGAGTCGAGGGCGCGTAGTGTTCCACACGCACCTCACAGAGATGTCAGCAAAACTGACCGTCCGCCAGGGCCGATGCCTGTCTGGATCGCGGATAAATTTGAAAGAGAGTTACCACGGCCCTGACACAAGCAACTGATGGAACATGGGTGGATTTTAGTCAGTAAAAGTCTGACACGCCCACCCGCTACACCCAGAGCGGGAGAAGTCATTGGACGGTTTAAAAACCAAAAAAAAGATGGCATGTTTAGTATCAGTACATAAAGACTAAATTGCTCCTGCAGTCGAGGAACGCCAAAAAGCTTGGCTCGAACGTCCAACATCTCCGGAAGGACCAAAACGGATTGCATAACCGAATAACATTTAAAACTTTTACAAGCTGCGTGTACTTAGATATTTAAAACCCATGTTCAAGCCATTACACTATTATTTCTCTGGCGTCTTACAACACCTATCACCTCAAAAATTCTTCTTAAATAGCGCAACGAATCATGCAAAAAAACAAGAAAGTTACAACACAGATAGACGTGCTGTCTAATTGTATGCTTAGAGAAAGGGTATCCAAATACTTGGCCTAGTATGCGTACTAAGAATAAGAGGTCGGAGTACATCGGTACAATTGTTTTCGTGTAGCGCCAGTGACTTGGCAGACTTTGATTGGGGACAGAGGAATTAATGCACTGAATTCCGACATATTTCTGTCTTCTATATTCAGACATACAGACATATTCTTCTTAGTCGTTACAATTTTGACAGAGCGGTCGTGGTTGTCATGAAGTATTGTTAGTATTTGCGGCAGATGTAATGCGTCTCACAATGTCTCGCCACCTTTCCGGATTAAGTCATCCGGGTACATTCGTGCACGGGACCGCCCACAGCAGACCTTGATCTGGTCGGTCCAACGCATGGGTGACCTACCACGCGGTCTAGTGCTCTCCACTTTGCTAACCGCTCTATGGACTGACTGTCTCGCCTTGAAACGTATCCGAAGAAAGTGAGTATTCGGGACTGTACTATTGCCGACAGACGCTGCTTGATGTGGAGTTCTTGGAGTATCGAGACATTTGTGGAGTTTATTCTGACATATTTCTACGAAACGGGAGTCAGTGATAGCGTGACGGAGGACAGGACGGTAAGAAGAAAACGTGTCGACCCCAAATAACGGGACAAGGGCAGGAAGATGATTATGTTGCCGACGTATTTCTGCCTCGTTGGTCAACTGTTCGCAAGCACCACTAAGTGTAAGGTCCTGGGTGCGATTCCGGGGTCGGGCAGTATTATTGGGTTTTTTCCGTCCGGTATTTCTCAAGTCTGGATTTGTGCCCGCCCAATAGGATCGCCCTCTATTGAATGGGACAACAGAACTCGCAAAATGTGGGTTTACTATAGGTGCACCGCTGGTTAACCCTTCGGGAGATACAGGCGTAATGTTATGTTCTGTCTTCTGTTATATCAATTGTAGCTCTTATGTCTTTGTTGTCTCGATGAATGAGTATCGGTGTTTTCATTCATAAACTTGCATTGATTTAACTCCAGTAGTCGTGTAACAAACGTTGGTTATGTGATGTGATACAATTGTACCAAACGAGAGATTCGCAATTCTGTATTGTATAACCACTTGAAATTCCGAAAGTTTTTGATTATTATTGGTCAGAATTTTCATTCAAATCAATCAACTTTTTCTAAACACAGAGTCTTATTATAGACCACGCAGAGCAAGACAAAAATTAAGCCCTCGCCTAGGACCTTGCCCTTAGCTACTTCTTAACTAAGTAAATGATTTGTATATACGTAATGAATCTGTCGCATCTTAATCATGCAGAAGTTTCACAGAACATGATTTCTACGCCCGTTCCCGTAGTAACTCCACACCACTCCTAATCTCCTGGTATTTCTGTCCGTAATATAACAGAGCCTTGTTACTGAACCGATTTGAAAATACCCATGTAATATACAGGGTGTTTGGAAGGGAGCTGTACATACGCCTAGGGTAGAAACTAGGGATAGTCTGCTACCTACCCCCGCCCATTATATTGACCTTGGCCTCAAGGTTTTTTTTTTAATTTATTATTTTTTTTTATTTGACTTTTTTATGATTTTTTGACTAAAACTACCTGTAGCTCAAAATCTATCCATGGGACCGGTCGGCTAATGGTCTTGTTTTAATCGTTAGAGTCTTAGGGTCCTGCAAAAAATTATTTTACACCAGAAAATTGTGGAGAAGAAAAGTTATGGGGCCTGAAGTACCGTAGTAAGGTAAAGAAATAATTTTAAGGGCAACTTTCTATGGGGTTTAAAAAAAAACTAACAGGGTTGGAGTTCTTCTGATTTTTTTAAAACATCCTCAGTCCATGCCCTTTCTAACGATATGCTAAAAGTGTATTTATCACTTTTAGTTTTAAAGTTATTAATTAATTTCCGCAACTAGGGCACTTCAAGCAAAAATTTCAACTAATGAAAATTAAATGTGTTCGATCGTAAAAGGATGGCAAATGAAACAAAAAATTTGGTAATGACTAATGTCATTAAATTACAAATTTTAATTAATTACTAATTTTAATTAATTACAAATTTTGTTCAAATTGATGACCATTGACCTGTAAACATGCTCGGCACCTCTTCCTCATCTCCACGGTCACCGTTCTAAGCAGCAGTTCCTCGCGCATTGTATCGAATGCGGCGTGGATCCTGTTAATTAGAACCTCCCTTGTTGGTACTTCTTCTGCGTACACCAACTCTTTCGCCCTTCCCCAGACGTAGAAGTCGAGTGGGGTAAGTGGGGCCTGATTTAGCGGAAGAAGTGTTTGACGAAGATCGGCCCATAGTCTTCCAGCACGACGGCTGTCCTGCTCATTGGAGCCTAGCAGTGAGGGAGCTTCTGGACAACTGCTTTCCTAATTCTTGGATTGGTCGGGGTGGGCCAATTCCCTGGCCCCCAAGGTCGCCTGACCTTACCCCACTCGACTTCTACGTCTGGGGAAGGGCGAAAGAGTTGGTGTACGCAGAAGAAGTACCAACAAGGGAGGTTCTAATTAACAGGATCCACGCCGCATTCGATACAATGCGCGAGGAACTGCTGCTTAGAACGGTGACCGTGGAGATGAGGAAGAGGTGCCGAGCATGTTTACAGGTCAATGGTCATCAATTTGAACAAAATTTGTAATTAATTAAAATTAGTAATTAATTAAAATTTGTAATTTAATGACATTAGTCATTACCAAATTTTTTGTTTCATTTGCCATCCTTTTACGATCGAACACATTTAATTTTCATTAGTTGAAATTTTTGCTTGAAGTGCCCTAGTTGCGGAAATTAATTAATAACTTTAAAACTAAAAGTGATAATTACACTTTTAGCATATCGTTAGAAAGGGCATGGACTGAGGATGTTTTAAAAAAATCAGAAGAACTCCAACCCTGTTAGTTTTTTTTTAAACCCCATAGAAAGTTGCCCTTAAAATTATTTCTTTACCTTACTACGGTACTTCAGGCCCCATAACTTTTCTTCTCCACAATTTTCTGGTGTAAAATAATTTTTTGCAGGACCCTAAGACTCTAACGATTAAAACAAGACCATTAGCCGACCGGTCCCATGGATAGATTTTGAGCTACAGGTAGTTTTAGTCAAAAAATCATAAAAAAGTCAAATAAAAAATAATAATAAATTAAAAAAAAACCTTGAGGCCAAGGTCAATATAATGGGCGGGGGTAGGTAGCAGACTATCCCTAGTTTCTACCCTAGGCGTATGTACAGCTCCCTTCCAAACACCCTGTATAATGGATCTGTATCGACAGTATCTCTGTCGCATTCTTAATGCAAATCTTGAATCAAAACATTTCACAGAACAAGATCCCTAAATTCCCCATAGTAACTGCACACCACTCCTAATCTCCTGGTATTTCTGTCCGTAATCGCTTATAACAGAGCCTTGTTACTGAACCGATTTGAAAATACCCATGTAATATATAATGGATCTGTATCGACAGTATCTCTGTCGCATTCTTAATGCAAATCTTGAATCAAAACATTTCACAGAACAAGATCCCTACATTCCCCATAGTAACTGCACACCACTCCTAATCTCCTGGTATTTCTGTCCGTAATCGCTTATAAAAGAGTTTCATAATCAAGTGACGTCACCACCCTGCTGGTCACTGTATTTATATCTTGCCCTGCGGCTATTACCGAGGAATGCGTGCCATCTGGTGTTTTGTTTGTAGGGCAACCACTTTACATTGAATGGTGAGTTGGTGAGCCTAGCACAGCGTGAAATTGAGGAGAATTAGGATTGGCATGACCTGGATCTAAGATATGAAGACATGATTGGGTCAGGGTAAACATGTATGTGTTGCATCCGGTCACTTACTGATTCGAAAGACCACCAGATGGAATTCATCATTTGGCATTAATAATAATAAATACACGGGCAGAATGGATGCGAGATCCACAGAACCGGTCGATGTGACGATACTTGAGAGAGGTCTATGTTCAGCAGTTTATAGTCTTTCGGCTGAAATTAATGATAATGAGACAGAATAGGCACTTGGTCGAAAATACTGACTCTTTAGTATGAAACTGCTGCTGAACTAAAGACCATCTTTTGTGGCACCTAGGATTGTACACTGTTACCATTTTCACTTTCGTGCATGATTTTGTTCCTTTGATTTTCTTTTAATTAGATAATTGTTTATTACGATAATTATTTTAGCTATATCCATAATTACGAGAATAGATTTAAGCTTATCAAAATTTATCGTCAAATTCTTCACTACTAATACAAAATCTATATCAAAACGAAAGTCATCGATAAGATAGGTGGCACTCCCAATAATATTGGGTCACTGTGTTATTAAGTAAACACACGCCTAAAATAGGACACTAACAAAGGATGTACTAATTAAACTCCTTCTCAAGTGTAGAAAGGTATATCACACCCTGGAGTGATCCCTAGGGAAGAAAAGCGTTGGACCATTTATTCAAGAATAACTGTTGCCCGCGACTTCATCCGCGTCAAACATGTAAAAAACTAAAAAAATAAAGGGCCCTTAATTTATTTTCACGGAAACCTTTTTCTAAAATATAAGTAGCTTAATTTACTTCCAAAAACCTCGACTATCTGCTAGTGAAAGTCCCGTCAAAATCGGTCCAGCGGTTTCGGAAATTACCTGAAACAAACAGACAGACAAAAATGTAAAACATTGTTTTTTGTTATAAGTATTGTATAACTTAGGTGTTTATAAATTAACTCTAAGAATTTTAAGGAGTTGTGTAAGTCGTTTTGTTGATCATCCTCACGAAATTCTTTACAGAGTTCATTTTTAACCCCCGACGGAAAAATAGGGGTGTTATAAGTTTGACGTGTGTGCTGTGTACACAGTGTGTCTGTCTGTGGCATCATAGCGCCTCAACGGATGAACCGATTTTGATTTAGTTTTTTTTTTTTTTGAAAGGTGATTGTGTCGAGTGTTCTTAGCTATGTTTGAATAAAATCGGTTCAGCCGTTCAATAGTTATGGGCGTTTTACTGTTTCAATCGGGATGTTTTCGCAAGATAAATGTGTCGTAGGGTTTTTAAATTTTGAAATTTTACTTGATAACACCTTGTATTATTATACGACAAAAATAAAAGGATCCCAAATAAATTACAAGTAAAATTTAAAAATAAAAAACCTCCGACACACTTTTATTTCATGCTACAATATTTATCTATTACCTAGTAGACACACTTCGATCGTCAATCTATTGAACAGATTTGAACAAGTAAATATGACACGATATCTTGCGAAAACACCTGTAATGGATTTGTAAATGGTTTTTTTTTTTTTGAAAGGTGTCTGTCGAGAGTTTTCTTAGCTCTTTGATGAAAATCGGTCCATTTATGGATGTTTTACTATTTGAATATAATTACCACTATATTCAAATAGTAAAACATCCATAAATGGACCGATTTTTATCAAACAGTTAAGAAAACTCTCGATAGACACCTTTCAAACAAAAAAAAATCGTTATCATAATCGGTTCATCCGTTTAGGGGCCGTGATGACACAGGTACACACGTTAAACTAATAACACTCATCTTTTTCGTCGGGGTTTAAAAAAGGATAAAGGTAAGGGATCATCAGGTGCTCAGGTACGTTATTGAAGCTAGTCAAACAGAGACTCTAATATCTCTAACACCATTCGCAATATTTCGTGACAGACCCCGCATTATAACAAATTACATTTATAAAATTATCCTTAATCGTCCTCCGTAGTGCTAACTGCACGCTGCACGTAAGTTTACCATGCAGGAATGCCAACATTCGCGTGTGTACAGGAAATGACGCCATGCTTGTGATGCGAGGACGTGACGTGAGGATATTTCGTAATATGTTGCATGATATCAAGTTATATTTTTATTAATTTTTATTCCTACATTCGTTTTATACGTCGTTATGATTTTTAACGGGTTACCAGAGTTAGTGGAGCGAAGGAATTTATTTAAGGTTACACTAGTCGATCATTCTTGCGTACAAACGTAGTCTAGCGATTACTCCACTGTTTGACGATGTACGTTCAAAATAAAAAAATCAAAATAAAAATATTTCAATTGGTCTCATCATGATCTAGCCCTGTATGGAAACAAATAAGTTAAAATAAAATATTTGAAAGTTATGAGCGTCGAAATTTCCATATTTGAACACTAATTTTAACGCATCTTTGGGTGGAAATAAATACCATAAGAAGAAGGAAAATTGCAAAGCCTCCATACAGATTAGTAATTTAGCAATACAAATAATTTTATTTTTGAAAATATACATATTGTTGTTTTTTCATGATATCTAGACTCCCAAAGGTCTGTTTATAAAATTTCGTGCGCTCGTTTTCGTCCTAAATCATCATCCATTTCGATACAAATTTGCAAAAGTGCTAATTCGTACGCGTACTAGCTTCTTACTGCTCATCACAGCATCTATCTCATTCGCATGTGTTGTCGGATGAGATAGCATGCATTTTAACCACGCGCACAAAATAGTTCGTGCCGTCGACTAGTTGACCCTTAATGAGACAGGAAGCCCCATATTATCAATCGTTGCAATGACAAAATATTATGTAGGAATTCGCAAGCGGGACATTGTTATGGCTGTATAGCATTATTAAGGACCATTCATTGTTACACAACATAAGGAGTAGCCCCAAGTTCAGAACTAAGCATTTACATTTGGAGAACCTTGTGTATGAACGAATACCATACACAACACCGGTTTGGGCACTGTTTGCTGTAGATTTTTCGTTGTTAAAAGTCGTTTTACATGCATAATCTAAACTTACAATAAAAACCGCCCAAGTGCGAATCGGACTCGCGCACGAAGGATTCCGTACCATTATCGCAAACAAAAACACGTTTGTTTTTAGGTTAGGTTAGATATTTATTTTATTCAGTTTTTAGTTATATTTGTTGTTATAGCGGCAACAGGAATACATCATCTGTGAAAATATCAACTGTCTAAGTATCACAGTTCATGAGATACGGTGAGAGATTTGGTGACAGACAGACAGACGGACAGTGGAGTCTTAGTAATAGGGTCCCGTTTTTACCCTTTGGGTACGGAACTCTAAAAAAGTAACATTTTTGTAAAATGTAATCTCTGGCAATATGAACCAAATTCCAAAAACTTGCACTGTTTTAAAGCTGCATTTAGCTATTGAAAGAAAATATTTTATCAAGGTCCAGCGACTAGAGCGAAGCTGCGGGTAAAAGCTAGTACCTAATATTAAAGCAGCTGTGGCCACAGTTATCCTTTTAGATTCGGAAAATCCATCCGTACATCCATTATACACATGCATTTTCACCGCTTTCTGTTTCCTCATCAACAATCACGGTCATAAATCTGTCTCTAAAATAACTACTAACGACTAACTATAAATTGTTATTATTACCACATGTGTTGCATCACTCGCTATATATAAGTTTTGCGGTTATACCCGTAGTTAGGTACTTTACTGATTATTTGTATTGTTATTTCGGTGCGGTTGCCACCAACTGTTTGTTTAGTTTTATAATTCTTGCTAAATGTTTCATTAGTACCTATTATTAAGTTGTGGGCGCAATTAGCAAGCTTCTCTTCAGTTTTAAATGGCTTGATTGGGATGAGACAAGTTTAATTCCCACGGGTTACAATTAGAGAAACATGCTATAGAAGTTGATTGCAAAATTGTGACGAAGTAATAATAATAATAAGGTTGTCTGTAAGAGATTGCCCTGTGCGATAAGACCGCCCATTGTACACTTATCTTTATAAATGTTTTGTTCTGTAATTATTTAAGTGGTGTACAATAAAGTATATAATAATAATAAATAAATAATAATAAATTATTTAATGAACTTAGGATTAAGGAGCGTCCTCACTGAGAGCATTCACGTGTAATGAGCATTCGACTTCGAATATTCGAGTGGTGTGGACGTTGAGCCGAGCGTTACAAAGCTTACACGCAAGCGCGAACTTCGGCCGGTGTAGAAGTCGCAACAATTTTCGCGGAAACGGCTCGCAATCGAATGATCACGCAAATAAAACGCTCGAAAGCGAGTACTCAGATAATGAAATGAATGAGTATTTATGTAGGAATATTACTGGCCACTTGTAAAGCAAGGAACAATTCCTTTATCCTAAGTATTTGTGATCTTCTTGCCAAATAAAAAAAAAATCTGCTGCCACGACCGCTCTATCCGACAATTTGAAATGAATGACATTTAACGAGATCGTATTCGAATGCTCCAAGCTCGCAAGGGAATGTTCGACTTGAGCGTTCATAGTTTTGCTCGAAAGTGAATGCTGGGCTCGCTGGGAAGCATTTGTTGCTCGCCTGCGATTGCTTGTTTACAAATGCTCACGAAAGAATGCTCCCAGTGAGGACGTTCCTTTAGATTACTATACAATTTAAAAAAAAAACAATACTTCTACGAAGTAATTCGTGTTAAGAAGAAACAGTTCTGATATAGTGACATAATGATGAAGAAGTGTTATGGATTTTACTGCTTGGATACATATTTTAACTTAAAATGAATGTACTGTGCTATCTTTGGTACTTGCATATTTATTACGACATCTACCGACTTTTTATGGACTTGACACACCACAATAGCTACTTAAATGTTTGGTCTACGTTAGAACAATAGATCTAGAAAACTCGTGAGACCAATCAACGTAGTCTTCAATTGACTGTGGTAATGCTAGCTTGAGTGATCTCATTGATTCATTCAAGAAGAAGATTGGTCAAAAGACGCCGCTTTACGTGTAGTTCATGTTTTGTGAACGAAGGTTTTTTTTTACCAAGACTCCTGTGAATGTGGGTAACGTTAGTTTCACTTGTTTGGTAGTTAAGAAAACTTATTTTAAACAAATTCCTCTTGGCCTAACAAGATTAAACTTTGCTTACATGTTAAGCTCCGAAGGAGATTATTCTTGTGTAGAATAGACCCCTACCATGAAGTGACATTTTCATCATAAATCTGCTGCGTACAGTGCTGCGTGCAGCTCCGTCTCTCTCTTACAAACTAATCATACTGGCATTGTCACTTATACATAGCTGATGAAAAAGATGCAAACAGGATCACCTCGGCACGGTTGACTTTCTTATTTTTTTTTCGTATTGTCTTATTTCATATTGACACACATTAAGGCGCGTACGCACGTACGAACACGAACATAGCGAACACAAACACCAGACCCGAACATTTGGTTCGTACGCATGGACGGCATATTCGAACACGAACGCAAACATAGTTCGAGTCGAGTTCGCGAACAACAGTCGTGAACTCTATCTTAGTAGCCATGACGGCGCCGTTGGAAGTGGTCGATTGTGAAGTAGCGGAGAATTTTTTAAAGCTCTTCGAACACCGTCCATACAGAACACACTACAAGGATCGCCGCGAACATGTTTGACGAACAGAGTGTTCGATGTTCAATAGTGGTACGCACGTGCGAACCAAGTTGTTGCGTATCATGTAACGCAACAAATTTGTTCGTACGTGCGTACGCGGCTTAAGGTTGAATAGCGAAACATAATTTAGCATTTTAATAAAAGCTTGTTCTAATTATTATTTTCCTTCACATGGCCGACATACATGACCACATTTGATGCAAGGCGCCAAATGCACGATCTCGGCCCATCTTATTTCATATGCACAGCTTGGGGCTGGATAGCGAAACATATGTGCATTATTTAACTTTTTTTTGTCCTTATCATGGCTGACAAACCATACCGCCCATAGACCATACCAGTCACAAAGCTCTCAACAAACTGACGCGTACAGATATTCAAATTGATTGCACCACAACAATGGGTAATTCATACACACGGCTTATCGGGGCGCGCAGCGTGGAATATGAACAAGATAGTATAATGTGATTTTATTTTATTATATTATTTATAGCTGCAGGATGAGTGTGAGTGAATCTGAATAGCTACTGTGTGATATGAGCGTTTGATGGCCAGTAAATGATTCTAATGTTAGCTGTTTTCATTCTGTCTGTGATTGATTCATAGTTGTATTCACTAGCAGAAAGCTAATCTACTGCTAATTTCCATAGGCTAAAAATGAATGTACGGGAGCGTGGCAAGCAAGAAGAATATAACTTTTGAGTTGCCATTCATTACGTCAAAACATATTTTTTATGAGTCCGGAGGGAGTTGAAAACTTGGTATGACCTCGCCAAACCTACTTCCGTGTACACCCACCACCCGCAAAAATATTAGGGGTTGTCTATTTTTAGCCAAAAAAGGGTTCAGTGAACTGCGAAATTTATTTCCATAATATGCAGAGACGGAACGTCGACGACTCCAAAAAAAAAAAGAAATATCGAAAAACTCGAATGCAAAATCAACTAAAAAGTTTCAATTCTTGACATCGCTAATCCTAGGACAAATGGGTTGCCAAAACAGATCCAAAGACACATACGTATATTTGTAAAAATCGACCATTTTCCCCATGGACCCCCATGGGGAAAATGGTCGATTGGAGGGACTGCAGACCCCTGCTATAATCCTAGAATGACCAGCCATTTAGACGACACGAATGAATAAAAAATAGTACAAACACACGCGCGAAAAACATAACCCTTCTTTGCATTCACGTAAAAAAAAAACTCACACCTTTCGGTCCTACTAGCAAAAAAAAATCAGCACTCTTTGACACATCTCTACAGATTATCTACGATAACATACCAACACATATCTCCCATACTAGAACGCATCTAGAACGACTAGAACCTGCCACTAATTAAAGTGCCGTCAACTTATACGTTATACGAGACCGCCATATACGGACTCACATACACATTATACTGTCCACCGGCAAAAAAATAAGCGAAATTCCTTTTAAAAGTTGCCATTCAAAATGATAATACGCGACCAAATTGAAAACGTGTTTGACCGCTTTACCGGTAACTTGCTGCGTGTAAAATATGGCCCATTTTCTGTTGCTGCCAGTGGTTTATAGGCAATTAGTTGTGAGGCAGAGAAAGGGTAGAAATATGCCTAGGTATGCTTATTAAAAAAAGCTTTAATATCTTACTTTAGGTATTTACAATGCATATGTGAGTGGAAAAGCCGGGAGGGTATGCCCTAGGACATACACGGATCTTATTAGTGATGTTCATCAGAAACGCCAGATGCGCAGAACTCATAACCGGCGTATGCAAAAAAAGCAAAAGGAGTTTGTAAGGATCGTAGCAGGTTACGTTCTGTAGTTTCTGCCTACCTCCATGGGAAAAAGGCGTGAGTTTATGTATGTAACCAATTCAATAAACAAACATGATGAATATTTTCAACAAGGTCTCCGTCGGACCAAAGGACCATCTTCTGATTCCAATTTAGATGCTAAGGCCCAAAGCATGTCTAAAATCGGCCGGGTTATAGGATTGTGACCAAAACGGTGACATCACTCCACTAAATATACGGGGCACGGGCTGAGACCGGTTCGTTTTTTTATGGTTACGTACCAAGAGCTTTTGCGGGCAATGGTTCGGAAAAGCAAAGATTTTGATGTCGAGATAAAACGCATAGTTTTATCGTAAAAGGTTTGCAATGTTGCAATTTTAAGATTGCAAAGAAACTTTCTTAGGCAGGGAAATAATTTTAACTAATATAATAAAGAGGTTGAATTATTTGTTTATTTATATCTTTAATCAACCTTTAGGAGGGTAAGCAAGCGTGACTAATGCTGGTGCCTTCTCTTTATGAGAAGAGGCCTTTGGCCTGCAGTGGGACAGAAACAGTCTGGTATTATTATTATAGCTTTGGTAAAGGTAATATATGGAAATCCTGTATACGATTCCGAAAGTACTTTCACGGAAATAATATTTCTCTGAGTGCGATAGGCTACTTTTTGTCCCGAAAAAGTACACAGTGTCTTTGTGAACGGCCAGAAAAAGGTAAGAAAACAAAAATATGATCAAAAACTATTAATTAAAGTGCAAGAAGGTCATTAAAACAATCAAGGGTCGTCCAATGAAATGTCAAGTCAAGAGTCATCCAATTACAATGATGGTGGATCAGAAATATGATTCTTTCAATATGTGATTGGAAGCAATTTGTCATCTGTCGCACTAATTGACCTATATTGTACTCGTTAACTAGAAAATTAATATCGCATTCTAATGTAATGACTAGCTCTGATAAGCAATGCTTCATGTGTAAAGCATTCCATTCATAAATCATGGTCCCCATTTGAATCAGGCATTCAGGAGTTACAGTGTTTGGGAATGGCATCATGTAGGGCCTGTCCCAAAAAAATTACCACACTACATTCTACATTTGAAAAGGCAGAAAGACTTATATAAGTTTTTTGTAAGTGCATTTGTCGACTCTGACACGAAGCATAATTTCCCCCATTCTAAACTAGAAATAGAACTATCGCTAAAGGGAAGCAGAAAGCGAAAATCTTTATCGCCGTCCAAATTATGATATCTCTGGTCAAAAATAATTGAATTAGCAGCAAAAGAATCAGTTCACGTGACAAGAATGTGATTAAATGCGGGACCGGTTCTGTAGATCAGGCCGCTTGCACTGCACTGATGAGATTTAGACTGATTGAGAATAAACATAGATTAAGGAAGTTCCTAAATGCCAAGCGTACAACAACAGTTTTGTCTGGCAAAACAGATCTATTAACCTTCAAAAATTGCAGTAAACTTTATGGCAAATATTATTTGCTTTTTTGTACACCAAATAGTAAATAAGCAAGTAGTACCTAATCATCGCAAGATGAAGAAGAGAACAAATGAAACAAATATTACTGCTGCAAGCATAAGCAGCTGAAAAATAGTTCCTATCATCATCTTCTTCCCGCCCTTGTCCCATGTTACTTGGGGTCGGAGCAATACGTTTTCCAAAACAGTTCCCAAAGATTCCAATTTTATTTATCTATCTCTTACAAAACGCCTTAAATAACATGCCAAGTCTGTAAGCTCCTTAACTCGAAGCTATCTAATCATATCGGCGAATCCAATCTCTAACGGTGCCAGCTTTTAACGCGAACGCTAAATTGATGGTATTAGAAAGTCTTATGAAAAAAATGATTTACGATTTTATACGTAGAATGTTTTACGATAACATCGACGTCTCATAAATGTAGGTAGATCTAAGTATCTTTTTGTTTAATTCAAGTAGCTGATGAGTAGATAGTTCGACTCATTACTTCTTTGAAAAGGATCTCGATTCGGTATGCGACTGCATAAGATCGGTTTCAGATTAAATTTCAAGTCTGGAATGCATTCGTGATTTGAATTTTAAGCTCAGGTATTTTCGGCTTCAGTATTAAAGCCGCAAATCTTTGCAAAAATAAACGACGGGAGCAAAATTATCGTTGATTATTTCGTACAAGACTAAAAACAGTCATATTACGACTGTTGCATTAAACATTGCCGCCTACGAAAAGAAGGAGATGTAGACAGTTGGGTAAACAGTACAGATGCCAGATTTTCTCCCACGAGCAATAATTAACATCACAACAAAACAAGTCACTATTATTATGACATAATTACCATCTATCGCTGGTTCGTCGAACTTGCGCAGCGATATCACGCCCGCATCCGGCAAGAACCGGTAGGGTCCTTACATGGCGACGTAGCATGCGTTGTAGGAAGTACATGCGTCTAACGCTGATAGGTCATTACCATCGCTGAAGATAGGTTGGTGACTCATCAGATAGAAAGCTTATGTTTTACCAACAAGATTGTTAGGAAGACGATCAGGCGGAAGACCAAAGGATTTGTTTTCTTGTTCTTCGTGTCACTGGCACGACAGTAATTTAGATTCTTCCGGTCCAAAACTCTGGCGTGGCAGCGCATAGTTTGGGGGCAAAGAAGACAAGAGGTGGAGCATAGTTTGCGACTCAGCTCCGTATTTACACCGTACTGTTGTTCCGTCAAGGTAGCCCTACTTTGTGAAGTTGGAGTTACACCTTCCTACTTGGGTTCTGAGGAGGGTTACTAGGCGACCAAAGCAATTGATATGTCATGAACTTGATTATTCTTGGGGAAGAACATTCAGCTAAACACGCAAAAACCAACGCGGATCATAGTCACAAGTTGAGAAGACGAAAAAATGCTCAGCACAGACCACATACGACTAAAGACGTTAATATAAAACAAACATGGATACCTGCTTTATATTTTATCGAGCAGACAGACAGCTTGATCATTTACTATACGCTAAACAATGTCAAGGCGACACTGGGCACTTTTATCGACATGCACTTAGTGCAGTACGCCTAGGTCGTGACCAGACAGAACACTGTTAGGGGACCGTAAAACTGGCCACATACTTACACCTACTGACATGCGCTGAACTCCTGGTACTCGCAAATAATATTTTACTAACGTGGCCTTTGTACGTTAAATCACTTATTATAGCCCTGTAGAATTCGTCACTAAAATAGTCTAAAATCGCAAAGCATGATGTTTTGATTTATTAGTACCTAGTATGGACCAGTTGATTGTATGTATAGTGTGAATCCAAATATACAACTTCAAAAAACTTGTGTTCGCTGCGCACCACGTGATAATTTTTTCTTTTTATTTGCCTTTTTCTCTAAAATTCATAAACTATGCGTTGTTTGACAAACAAAATTCCGTACATTTTTAAACTGAGTAATTTAACGACATGAACTAAGTGCAATACGACTTGGTCGTGAGTGTGACCAGACAGAACTATGTTAGGGGACCGTAAAACTGGCCACATACATACGTACACCTACTTTTCATCACACTTGCACGTAAAAAGTATCTTAACATACAGGTTAACTTGGCCGTAATGCCCCATATAAAACCCTCGGGCTTTCTTTTTGTCATGAAACCCTAGGGCGGTAAGTAATATTTTTTAAATTTAAGGCACAGCACACAGGTCATGCAAGTTCAAGCAAGGAGTTTACACGCAATTGAAAAATTGTCTTAAAATGTTATCTAAACAGGAATTTCTTTGCAATCTCGCTACATGTTACTTAAATACTCAACTAATGTTCTTAATAATCGATTTTAATAGTTATAGTATGAAAACGTCGAAATTATTTAATTCTTTTTACACTCCGTCATGGCTGTATACCTACGTAAGTATTTGCCCTTAAAGTTTCTGAACGAAACACTGTATAATCTATGGTGTGGGCAAAAATTCGCCAACCGCTTAAAAAAAAGTTCACGTATTTCATAATAACAGATGTGCTGACTTGTGTATTAAAGCTATAATTCATAATTATTATTCGCAAATGTGATGAAAAACATTGTATGTATCACGGGCGGTACGGGAATTACGAACCTCGACTCAGAAAGCCCTCAGTCTTCGACTTCGGGCTTCTACTAGAGTCTTGATCGTAATTCCTTACTTACCGCCCTTAATACACAATGTACTATATATGCGCTGGACTCCTGGTACTCGTAAATAGCATTTCACTAACGTGGCCTTTGCATATTGAATAAGTTTAGTGAAGACTGTAATAGTACATTGTGATACAAGGGTGGAAAGTAGGTTATTGCAAACGAGCTGTCATTAACAAGCCCGAGCCGAAGGCGAGGGTTTTTAATGACACGAGTTTGCAATAACCTACACACCCGTGTATCACACGACGTTTTTCAATACAGTTGTGGGAAATAGTAAAAATAAGTCAAAGAATTAAATTTTATTTTTCCATAAAATAAAATTAACGTAAGTCGTGCATATCTTTCTCGATATTTTGGAGGCAAAATTTCATCTTGCGCAGTGTTGGCCTCAGATAAAATATCGGGTGGAGTTAATTCCATTTTATCACTTGTACTTGAACTCATATTAAAAAAAAAGAAATAATTTATCACACAAAAAAAAAAAATACCATTTAAAAAGCTTATTTTATTTTATACTGAAAACAGTGAATAAAAAGGACTTTTAATCACTGTTTTGGTGTTTGAATTTAGAACACCAAAATAATATTCAAACTCCATCTCAATGCTATACAACCTCCTTGCGCATAAAATATTCGATACAAACTTAGATAGAGATAGAGTTATACAAACTTAGATAGAGATAGAGATACAGTTAGAGATAGAGATCGAGATAGAGATAGAGTTAGAGATGGAGTTAGAGATAGAGTTAGACATAGAGTTAGAGATAGAGATAGAGTTATACAAACTTAGATAGAGTTAGAGATAGAGAAAGAGATAGAGATAGAGTAGAGATAGATACAGAGATAGAGATAGAGTTATACAAACTTAGATAGAGATAGAGAAAGAGTTAGAGACAGAGATAGAGTTAGAGATAGAGAAAGAGATAGAGTTAGAGATAGAGTAGAGATAGATACAGAGATAGAGATAGAGTTATACAAACTTAGATAGAGATAGAGAAAGAGTTAGAGACAGAGATAGAGTTAGAGATAGAGTAGAGATAGATACAGAGTTAGAGATAGAGTTAGAGATAGAGTTAGAGATAGAGTTAGAGATAGAGATAGAGATAGAGATAGAGATAGAGATAGAGACAGAGTTAGAGATAGAGTTAGAGTTAGAGTTAGAGATCGAGAAAGAGATCGAGTTAGAGATAGAGACAGAGTTAGAGATATAGTTAGAGATACCATTTTTTTTTTACAACGAAAACAGCCTATACAGCCTATTCGATTTTAGACAAATGTTTATGTGAAAATAATGAAATTAAAATTGTTAATTCAATATATTAAACAACCATTTAATAAACTTTTGAGAATTTTATGCTAAGACGTACGGACTCATTCATTTTGGCCTCGAATAAAATCCCATTTTATTTTAAGTATGAAAACTCCTTGCTACTAAACTTTTTTAAATTGACTTATAAGTTTAAAACTCAACTGCAAAACTAATGATCGAGCTCGTAAACAAAAGTCACGACCGCGTAATAGAAAGATGCCTATGCGAAAGATTTAATTTTCGAATCATAATTATAGCCTCTGAAAGTACGCCATGTTTAACAACTGTATTGAAAACATTATTTTTCAATACAGTTGTTAAACATGGCGCACTTTCAGAGTTTTCAAGGAGTTTTCATACATAGCATAAAATTGGATAGATTTCATTCGAGGAAAAATGAATGATTCCGTACGTTTTAGCATTGAATTCTCGAAAGTCTTTCAAATGGTTGTTTAATATGTTTAATTACCAGTTTTAATTTAATTATTTTTACATTAACATTTGTCAAAAATCGAATAGGCTGTTTTCGTTGTAAAAAATGTCCAGTTGCAAAAACGCGCCATTTTCTGAAAATTTTATTTTTTTGTGTGATAAATTGATTCTTTTTTTAAATATGTGATCAAGTACAATTGATGAAATGGAATTAACTACACCCGATATTTTATCTGTGGTGAAAACTGCGCAAGATGAAATTTTACCTCCAAAATCTCGAGAAAGATATATGGCGACTTACGATAATTTTATTTTATGGAAAAATAAGATTTAATTCTTTGACTTGTTTTTACTATTTCCCACAACTGTATTGAAAAACGTCGTGTGATACACGGGTGTGTAGGTTATTGCAAACTCGTGTCATTAAAAACCCTCGCCTTCGGCTCGGGCTTGTTAATGACAGCTCGTTTGCAATAACCTACTTTCCACCCTTGTATCACAATGTACTATATTAGCAGCGGGTTAGCGAGTGGAATTAAACGCAAAAAGGTTACTAGGGAAAATAAAACTATTTTTGGATATAATAATAAATTGGAATACTCTAACAGCCGTCATTAATATTGAAGAAAATACAAATAAATATGCATCTATGAACTTTGGACAAGTAACTAATATCGCCAATGAGTAAGGTCTGTAAGTGCATTACGTGGCAGCTAATGATGGTCGCTGCAAGTTGCAGTGACCTCATGATGAGGCAACCGCTTCGAAACGTGAGGTCGTTACCGCTTTACAACACTCCCGACACTTTGCTACTTTCTTGAAACAAAGGACCGGATAACAGAAGCTGTAGGTGTATACATTTTCAAGACATCAGGGGCCCTATAATAATGATTTGAAACCCAGGTGATATGCAGTACAGGTCAAGATGACAGTTTACTGTTGGTAAGCCCATGGTACAAAATCGCAAGACCTATTCTAATATTGAGTTGCTATAAAAACCAATCTGCCTAGGATATACCCAAATATTGGGATAGACTTCTAGTCTAAATCGGATGCATCCGAATACCAGTATTTTACATGGAGCAGCTTAGTGTGTGTTGCCAGCGATTACTTACGGGACAGAGACGTGGTCGCTCAAAATGGGTCACATCAGAAGGCTTAAAGTCGCCCAAAGGGCAATGGAGAGGGCTATGCTTGGCATTTCCTTGCGTGATCGAATCAGAAATGAAGATACCCGCATGAGAAACAAGGTTATCGACACAGCCCGAAGAATTGCCAAACTTAAGTAGCAGTGGGCAGGACACATTGCTCGCAGTACGGATCGCCGTTGGGCCGAAAAGTTCTAGAGTAGCGACCGCGTACCGGAAGACGCAGCGTTGGAATGCCTCCCTCTAGGTGGAGCGAGGACCTGGTCAAGGCTGCGGGAGGCCGGTGGATGCGAAACGCACAGGACCGATCAGTGTGGCGACGCTTGGCAGCCAAAAGACGTCCACTGCTGGACATAGGCCTCCCTATGTCCAGCAGTAGACGTCTTTCGGCTGAAATGATGATGATGATAATGACACGGAGCGGCTAACTATCTGATCTTCACAACCCTGTTATTGGGTACTCACCTAAATACGTAACATCGCTAGGTAAGACTGATTGTCAGATTTTTTTATGGAAAGAAAGACCTTTGTACATTTAAGTGATCCTCTTAATCTATGAATAAGTTATAATGATGTTAGGTTCAAGTTCAATTATTATTTGAGAGTATGCGGCGTCGACGAACTTAGTTATTACATTCAGACAGTAACATTCTCAAAGGAACCTGTCAAAACACTAGATAAGGCAGACACAGGCAACCTTATATTTAGCCTTACATTATAGAAAGACGACGTAAGCAAAGGCTTTGAACACGAGTGTGGTAATGTTTTAAATATAGAAAATGATTGGATTTTGTTACATGGCAAACAAGTTTATTATGCTTCATAGGGCAATTTGCCCGTCTTATTGAAGATACACCTGCGACATTGAGGACTAAATGATCAGTTAACAAACTATATTAAGGATTTTGTTATTAACGATAGGTTCGCGTTTGACCACTATCACACCTGATGGCAAGCGATGATGTGGTCGACGGTGAAGCACACTTGAAAAACCCATTCACTCTTGACTTAAAGACCCCTAGATTGTAGCTATCGGAAAACACAGACTCCGGCAGGGAATTGCAATCCTTAGCTGTACGCATAATAAAAGTGTCCCCAAAACGTTTTGCGTCCATACTTTATCTAAAAGGAAATGATTGGGGAATTCACACTCATTAAAACACCGGATGTTAAATGCTAATACGTCACAGGTATTTTAATTAAAATCTAACACCATTTATTAGAATATACAGCAGGAAGTTCAACATAATTCGATTCTCAGTTTCATAAAGGAAATTAGTGCCAAATGATTGCGTTATTTCAAATATAGTAGAGGATAAAACAATAAAATCGCGGTGTGAAATGTTACAACGGAAGAATTGAAGAATATATTTCGAAGTATTTGAGCAGCACAGTCACGAACAGTCATTAGTATATCCGCTTCAATAATTAATGAACTAGCTTCATCATTGCATTTCTAGTTTTTACCACAACGTTATCTGATAACATCGTGAAGTATTAATTTATCAGTAACGGTAAATTCGTCAATAGTGATGGTATTTTTTTTCATTTTTAATTAGGGACTTCTATCATCGCCATGTGTATGACTGTCCCATCGTACACTAAACCACACTAGGTAACTACTATAGATAAGATTTGGGTCATGAACTTGAACAGACTCTTCACATCATCACCATGGTAGGCTTGGTATAGATGTATGATGTAGATGATAGATAGGTGATAGTACGGGAAGATAGTATACATGACTAAGAGTCATGAATATTGAAGACGGAAAAAGATGCCGTAGACGACCACCAATGGCATGGCTACGAACAACAAAAAAAGACTTGATAGCGAGCAACACAACAGAAGAGACAAGCCACAACCGTACAGTGTGGCCCAGAAGTATTTGGAATGCTGACTTCAAATAACCTTCACTGTATGAGAAGAGGCCTTTGCACTGCAGTGGGACAGTAACAGGCTGGGATTATTAAAATAGCCAGAAGAAAGAAGAAGGAGAAGGAGGAAATCCGTCAAACACATTACAACAGCACAAAATCTGCCAACATTTTTGACGAACAAAGTTTTCACAAAACAATATTCCCACAGACCGAGTAAACAACCGTCGCCATAGAAACGGTACAACAGATTATACAACGATGGCTTGGCTACGCAAACTGTAATCTAGCCGAGCTAGACCGGCGCCCACGCAGCTAAACAAGCCGAGACTTGCCGAGCGTGGGCGAGTAATTGTTAGGGATGATAGATCCGATCTGATGGATGTCAGTCATGATCTAACACTACATTTGCGTACTGCGAAGGTCAAAGTTGAAGTGGTTTTATCCGTTTGGACTGATGAAAGAAGTTGCTTTAATGTTGTAGGCAGAGAAATTTCTATAGAACTATGAATGTAGTGGTTGAAGATGTAAATATATTCAAAACTGAACAGACAAGGCCATGGTCATTTAGCTTGTATTAAAAGCCGGTTTCTTAAATCATGTAAGGGACACAAAAGTGGTAATAGTGATCATAAATGAGAGGTGATGGCACTCATAACCGGCGTGCGTGTATGACTACATGTATTAACGTAAATGATGCACAAGGAGTATGTAAGAATCGTAGCAGATGGCGTTCTGTAATTTCTCCCAACCCTCAGTGTGGTATGAGAGATGGTAGGATACATTACGTCATAGCAACTTCAACAGACGTCAATCTAAAGTCAAGTAGAAGTCCTCTAACCCAACTCCCGACACTTCCAGTCTCTGTCAACCCTACGCATAGGTACACGTACTAACTAAATAACTAGCGTCATTGTGACTGTTTGGGCACGGAACACCTTAGTTTGTTTCAATTCGCCTGACAGTTCAGGAAGCTCAAGTTAACAAAACTGACAGCAGAAACAAATCAACCGTCTACATGATATAAACGAAGGTAGTACAGTATAGTTCTAAGTAAATGTACCGTCGACACCAAAAGATGAAGGACTGTCTTCATGATTTAAATCGTGTATTTATCCTACTTCCTAATAATAATAAAAATGTGAAAGTTTGGATGGATAGATGGATGGATGTTTGTTAATCAAACACACCAGCACGGCTAAACGCATCCGGATGAAATTATAGTCTGAATAGCACATAGGCTACTTTTCATCCTGGTATAATATTCCCTTGGGATAAAAAAAAACACTTTTCACGCAGGCGAAGCCACTGGCAGAAGCTAGTGAATCATATATTTACGCGAAACTCCATTAAAATGTTGCACGATAATAATGGAAAGGACACAATGCATATGGAAAGTTTTCAACGGAAACAGGACGCTTCGTGAAACTTTTATGCGAGGCAAAACTTTTGCTGGAGCGCAAATGAGGCCCAAGTTTAAATGAGGATAGATGTATTCACAGAAATATACATATATTGTTGGAGTTTATCAAAAATAAATCAATACTATTCAACACTATAGCGCCTTCTCTGTCTAAACCATAAATCATATAGTTTATTATTTGAGCCCTTGTCAACACTTGAAACTGAAACGCTAGCTGGTTACGGGACTGTATTCCCTCAACCTTTGCTTGAGTAAGATGTTCGCAACACACACCTTTCCGATATATAAAACAAAGGGTAATTAAACTGTTATTATTCAAACCCTTAAACCGTTATTTTCTTTGGTGTCCACCTTAATAACCCCAACATTCCACCTTAATAACCCCAACAGGTTATGGGCCCAGAGCGCTAAGCCAAAGTGAAAATAATTATTGGATGGTTGGACACTAAATAATACAAACGAGTTGTGCGTCCAGTGAAACAAATAAAAATGAATAAGACTGTTCAAAATTAAAATGAGAAATATGAACATTTAAAATTTTGATTGAAATAAGTAAAGTGTGTAGACATTTCGAATATCGAAAATTATTAAGTGAACTTGAAGTACTGAACATTGTCGATAGTGAAGTTCCGACGAAAATATGTGCTGAAGTGAGACGTAGCTGTTTCATTGAAAAAGGTTGCTGCACTGGAAGCTGCGGGTGCAAATTCAAAGAAGTTTGAAAAAAGGTATAAATCTTTTTCATGACTGTAGTGAATAGACAAAGTACTATTGTCACCGCAATCGAGACAATGACAATTTACTAAAGATAATATAATCCCAGCGTTTGTGAAAACGAGATTATTCGATCATAAAATCAAACTTACAAAGTGAAGGTCTCTAAGTCTAGTACATCAGGCTGCAATTTCGAGGCCATAAGTCACACAGTCTCAAAAGAAAGTAAAAGTCAATGAAACCTTTCAACAACCCAAGAAATGGTAAAGCCATGGAAAACAAAAGAAGGAACAATATTACGGTGCTTAAGGTTAATTCAAAACCAGAACCACATGATGAAAATACGTCTGGATTTGCCTTCGTGATGGGCAGTCATGATGGCGCATTTATACACGCAACGAAGGAAAGAGATCTGCCGGTTACCTTTAAGATGGACGTTCAAGGTGTGCTCCAGAATGTATTTTTCTGCGAGTTCCCATATCGGTAAGAAAAGTGCAGCAAGCAGGAATGACTGTCGTTTTTGATAAAACGGCGAAGTCATTGTGTTCAAAGATGTTAAACCGGTATAAAGGGTAAGTCTTTGAATAATCTAATTGACGATTAATTGTCTGCATTTTATAAACGCTTTAATTAGCAAATGTATGTAAAAAATAATAACAATTATGATTTACTGTGAAACGAAATGTGAGGCTATAAAGGCAAATTATATTTTTGGATTAAATATTTAATTAACTATTTTTCTAATAGTGATGCAATTAATAATATTGTGCCTTACGAAAAATAGTGTGAATCTTGTATTTATGGAAATTCAAGCTTGTTTGGCAATTGACAAATTGAAAAAGTAGACATTTAAAGTGCTCACAGATGAGTTACGACTACGACACTTGAGCCTATTGAAAACAAAAACTGAGTTGTGTTTTTTGCGATAGACCAGATGTTTTTGTTTGTGATGTTTCGGGAATGGTTATGTTGTAAAGTTAAGTTAAGTCTGAGAATTATTCCTAACTTATGTTGTGATGATGGAGAGGAAATTGTATCCAATTAAATGAACTCGAAATGGTATTAGTTACCATTACAGTGTTTTTGCATTGAATGGAATTGCCGAATAATGGTAAGAACAATTAATAATAAAGACCGGAATCGTATGTAATAGGTTGTACCTACTATTACGGTTTAATTGTGTAAAATAATTTCTGGGAAGCACTGTGGTTATATAACACACCTTATGAGTTATGACATAATAATAAGCCACAACAAAAGTACTTAAATGTTTTTGGTTTTACTGTTTACTTTGTAATAAGTAGAAGAAAACGAAATTTGACAAAGTGTTGTCAAAAAGGGAAATAATACGTTGGTTATAAACGAAATGGTATACCTGAGGTTGTGGTAGATAATTGGTTATTGAGAGTCAGTGTTGTGATAATGGATGAAATTAATATCTTATCAAATGGCCAGTGAAATCTGAGCCCGAACGGATTATGGCTAAAAGTAGCAATAACACTGTTGAATATTCTGACTTGGTACACCCTGGTAAAGTGGTGTGGATCTGATAAGAATATATCAGATTGTATGTACATGTGAATTAATAGGATTTGATTCCTGGCATAACTACATGCAATCGGCATGAGTTGGTACACCCTGGTGAAGTGGTGTGGATCTGATAAGAATAAATAAGATTGTACATGTGAATAAATAGGATTTAATTCCTGGCATAACTGCATGCAACTGGCATGAGTTGGTACACCCTGGTGAAGTGGTGTGGATCTGATAAGAATAAATAAGATTGTACATGTGAATAAATAGGATTTAATTCCTGGCATAACTGCATGCAACTGGCATGAGTTGGTACACCCTGGTGAAGTGGTGTGGATCTGATAAGAATAAATAAGATTGTACATGTGAATAAATAGGATTTAATTCCTGGCATAACTGCATGCAACTGGCATGAGTTGGTACACCCTGGTGAAGTGGTGTGAATCTAATAAGAATAAATAAAATATATATGTGAATAAATAGGATTTAATTCCTGGTATACATGCTAATAAATCTGTTAAAGAAACTGATCTTTACATTATCACAATGGAAATGAGTTAACTTTACCATAAAATAATAAAACATAGAAAATTAAGACTAAATGTTAGGATCTGTTTGAAATTATGAAAATGATGACGTCTGTGTTTTTGGTAAATAATATCTAATGACTTGTTGTGTGCTGATTCTTTATTTATTTAGAAATTAAATCTATGTATAATAACCTTGTATGGATAAATATCAATGAGGAATATAATTCAATTATTGTAAATGTTACCTGATGTATAACACTAAAATCATGTTCAATAAATCTATTTTGATCGATTGTAAGTGGGCATTTACGATTAAAGTTGATGAGTTTGAAAAACCTATGAATAAATGGTTAGTGGTTTAAGTCAGAAACATTTGCATTATAACAAGATTCGCAAATGTATAAATGAATATCTTTCGCGAGTCAATTTAATTTACTAGTACACCATATGGGTGTTAATTCATTTTAAATGGTAAATTAGTCAAGAAAATCTAAGTACATAATTATAAGAATATTTCCAAGCATATCCCGACTGAATATGTATGTAAGGCTTCCAAAGGAAAGAAGTCATATTCATATTATATTCGTTTTTGTCATTACATTGATTGAAGCAATTTGCAAGCTGTTAGTTCTAAATATTTGAACAAACTTTGATAGAAAGAGGTTTTCAATGCTCATCAGCAGACCGGTGTAGTAACAATTTTACTGCAGGTCATGATTGTTAAGCCCAGAGTCTGGAATTGTGCCCGGTTGACGGCACTAGACTCGCTCCTATATATAACCTAGATATAACTGGTGACATGTTGATGTAGTATAATGTACTATTTTCTTCTGCCTAACCCTTCGGGGAACACAGGCGTGATGTTATGTTAAGTTATGTTTTGAAAATAATTTATGTAACTGAAAACAATGTGTGAGTATTATAATATAGTGTACTAAGCCTCTATCTAACCGTTTGGGTAATACAGGCGTGATGTTAAGTATGATAAGTTATATTTCAAATTGTATTTAAGTTTTACATGTAGATGATCTTGTGACGATCGCTGATTTAAATATGTACTATGAATAGTTCTAAAACATACTGATTGAACACTTTTAATATGATAGACTGAAATGCGAGAAAAGGTTTTCTGATAAGCAAAATAACCAGATCAGAAAAGAAAGTTATTTTTGTTCAGTGTATGTAAACAGTACCTGAGAAGTTTATATATAAGTAGTGTAAATAAGTCAAAACTTGTACCCAAAGTGGAAAATAAACCATATTATGAAATACAAGTATTAGAGTAGTGTGAAATTACAAGTGCCCCTTGTAGAAATTTGTTGTGTGCTTGAACCATATCGTGCTGGCCACTTGACCTGACCTAAGTTTTTCTATAAACATTCTGAGTCAGTATGCAAGCAAAAACAATAGTTCATTATAGTCACACTTCAAAGGGTCTTGACTCTTGAGAAATTTAAAATGAACCATAAATAACAAGTTAATAAACAAATTAAATTATTGGAAGTGGCTTTGTTCATTGTGACAAAAGGCTATGACGTAATTGATAGAAAAAGTACTATGGGTTAATTGTAGTATTTGATCATTGCACAATGTGATTTGTATGCCATAAATAGGCAATAAGCAATGGAAGCCGTGCAGGAACTTACATAACTTAATATGAAGTTGTAAAGGAAACTCTGTGGTTAAAGTAATTGGTGTCGAGTTTTGTCATTGTGATACTAGATTATAATTAAATTGGTAGGGATAATAATGGATGCAAAAGCACCAGCAATCCAACCAGTCACAGATCAGTAAAAATCAAGTTCATTTTTCTCAACTGTCTCTGTGTGAATTTGTTTATGTTTCTATTGACCAGCTGTCTGTTATCCTGACAAATTCCCCGTGTGTGTCTCTGAATGAGTACGAACTTCGGGGTGGTGTTGCAAATATGTATATGCGACGTGGTATTAAGGATATGTTAAAAAAAGGCTTGGTTATAACTACAAGGATGATTACATATTGTGTTAATAATATAAGCTTGGTAATAATTATACGGATATTTAATTATAAGAGCTTGGTATGGTAATTAAGAAGATGAATAACTTTAATATTTCATTAATGATAAGAGCTGAAATTATTGCTTGGTCTGGTTAGGTTTTTCTGGGTTTTCCCTAATCCTGCGCAACGAATGTTGGACCATGATGATATTGTTTGCCCAGAAAGGAAGGTGTGTGTATTTTAAAATTGTATAAAAAAAATTAAAATTAAAAATTGTGTCCTGGTATTATTACGATAACGTAATTAAAAAGGGAAAGGGATTTATTTTTGAGGGGGCGTGTTGGAGTTTATCAAAAATAAATCAATACTATTCAACACTATAGCGCCTTCTCTGTCTAAACCATAAATCATATAGTTTATTATTTGAGCCCTTGTCAACACTTGAAACTGAAACGCTAGCTGGTTACGGGACTGTATTCCCTCAACCTTTGCTTGAGTAAGATGTTCGCAACACACACCTTTCCGATATATAAAACAAAGGGTAATTAAACTGTTATTATTCAAACCCTTAAACCGTTATTTTCTTTGGTGTCCACCTTAATAACCCCAACATATATATCATACATACATACATAACATCACGCTCGTATCTCCTGAAGGGTAAGGTAGATGCTATATATATACTCCTACATTTAGCCAGTTATGTTAGGGCAGACATGGAGCAAAGGGGATTTAAACTTTCAAACTTTTCTAAAAGGAATACGACATAAATTCCAATGTTTTAAATTTATGCCGTGGCATTGAAAAAAATTCTTGACACGGCAATGGAGAGCGCGCTAAGGGATCCCGCGGAGGGAAGCCGCGTCGCACTGCGGAATGCAACGGCACGCCGACGGACGCCGACATGGCGCGGGGTAAGGCGGTGCAAGCGGGAGTATATGCACACCACATTCGCTATCTAATATTATGTTATACTAGCTGTCCCACGCGACTTCGCTCCCGTCAACTGGCTACACCTACCCATCTACCCTACATACATTATTGTTGCGTAACTTAAACCGATTACGTAGCGCACGCAACGGCAGCTCTCTAAAAGGAATATTTTTTTGTCCGTTTTTGTAACATTTTTCATTTATGATCCGCTCCTATTGGTCGTAGCGTGATGTTTTATATACCCTATAACCTTCCTCGATAAATGGACTATCCAACACAAAAATATTTTTCAATTCCAACCAGTAGTTCCTGAGATTAGCGCGTTCAAACTAACAAACTCTTCAGCTTCATAATATTAGTATAGATTATTAGCTAAATCGTCGACGTGACGCGGCATGCCGCGGCAAGTCGCGGGATTTCTTGGTATGCCTTCAGAATGCTACAGTATCTAAACGGCTAGTGTGCGCTGACCAGTGGCAAAATCCTCTGCCATTCCGTCTCGGTATGCGTAGACCTTAAAAAATACTTCTGATAACCATAAATCAGTTACCTTGTCTATTACAGATAGTGATATACTATCAAAGTTGTACGACAAAACGTTTACTAGGTCACTACGATATCTATTATCTAGTTGTAAAGACATCACATTGCCCCATCAGCTGTGAGCTGTCTTATCAGTGACACAGTTTTTCTCATCTATTTGCTCGCAGATAAGGTAACATGTGTTCACAGATTGAGCCTAATTGATGCTGGAGATAACATGGTTTGTTATTGTTTATGTTAGACGGATTTTGCCTTTTATAGCTTTGTTTTGGTTGGTTTAAAAAAAACCATAACGTGCTGCTTAATTAATGTTTGTATGGTGGGGAAAATGGTAAAACTATGATAAGTTAGGCATGCCTAATTTTATGTGGTTTTTGGAGCAACATTAACACCTGCTTTCTGAGAAGATACTTGTCTAGCCCTTATTGAATATCAAAGTTTGACATAATTATACTCAACTTCAAATTATTAATTCAACAAGAAAAATTTCAAAATTCAAAAGCCCCCGACACATTTTTATTTCATGCTACATAATTTATCTAGTACACAGTAGATACGCTTCGATCGGTAATCTATTGAAAACGTAATTATGACACGATATCTTGCGAAACCACCCCGATTCAAACAGGAAAACGCCCATAACTTTTGTACGGCTGAACCGATTTTATCAAACATAAGAACGCTCTCGACAAAATCACCTTTCAAACAAAAAAATCTAAATCAAAATCGGTTCATCCGTTTAGGCGCTATGATGCCACAGACAGATACACAGCAACACACGTCAAACATATAACTCCCCTCTTTTTCCGGCGGGGGCCAAATAATATTGAACAGGCTCCCTAACTAACCTTACTTTTCCATTTTAGACATCAACAATACCAAAATAAAGCTATATTAAAATCCAGACAACACAAATGGTTCGGTATAATTAAATTTGAGCATCAGTTGACTATTACACGAAAAATATATGCCACAATAATTTAGCATACTTCACAGTCGGTCAGTAATATATGACATAGTAGTTGTGAAATTACTACAGAGATCTTAAACAAACACAAATGCTCCAACGATTTGTTATGATAAACAACTCGACTGAAAATAGCGGATGTAAGGCACCCGGGCACACAGTCACACATTCCGATACTGTCAATATATTCTCACTAGCTGTCACCCGCGGCTTCGCTCCCGTCAACTGACTACCTAACCTAATCTACCTACCTACCATACCCTACATACCTACCTACTCTACCCTACATAAATGATTGTACGCAACGCACGCAACGGAAGCTCTCAGAAAGGAATATTTTTGTCCGTTTTTGCAAAAAAAATCATTTATGCTCCGTTCCTACTGGTCGTAACGTGATGTTATATAGCCTATATCGCCTTCCTCGATAAATGGACTATCCAACAAAAAAAGAATTTTTCAATTCCAACCAGTAGTTCCTGAGATTAGCGCGTTTAAACAAACTCTTCAGCTTTATAATATTAGTATAGATTTTACGTCGTTACTTATAATTTATGACGTGTCATATTTTATAGTTCCGCTGAACTGGTAAAATGAAGCAATTGGAACATAATTTCGGGACGGTTTTGCGCTTTTTATGAGCTCGTCTCGTACTCGTACCCTGGAGTCCTTGACACGGTCCTATTAATATCTGCCCACATTCACATCTTCTCAGTGATTGCACCATAGCATGACGTCATAACCAACTCATGGATAACACCAACTTTTTAAGTGGCTTCAAATTAATTGTCTTCCCCGAATGCATTTGGACGTCGTCCAGATATGTGAATCCTGTGACAGCGAAAACTGAAAAACGGTTCTTAATGCACTCAGTACTACAAACATTTGTGAGAATAATAAATAAAGTGTCGTAAACCAGTTGAGGAATATTTGCTTGACCCAAAAAGGATGCGTTAGTTTTTTGATGCGAATTGCGAGACCTGGCTGCGCGATCTTTTATTTATTCAGGGAAGGCGACATTGTCGTGGCAACCTTCCTTATTTCATTTAAAGATAAAATGAAATATGAGAAAGCTGGCTTGACTTGTAGCAGCCAATACGCTAAATCACTTCTATACACATACAAAAAGAAAGATAATAATGCATGGCTGTTCGCACAGTCCCAATCAATTGAAAGGCAAAAAATAAAAATAATGAAGCACTCTGCAGCAAAAAAAACCGGTCAAAGGCGAGTCGGACTCCCGCACCGAGGGTTCCATACAAACAGCTACATTCGCCAACATAATTAGGTAATTAAGTCAACGGGAAGTACCATATAGGTTTTCGACCCAAAACCTATAGAGTACTGCCAGTTGACCTAGAATTGTCAATTTTGTTAAAAAGCAAGGTCTTACAGCACAAGTAAAGGGAAAATTCCGAAAAATTTAATAAGTTGAAAATTAAGGTAAATTTTGGTACTTTCAAGTTTTCGCGAAAATCTAAATTTGCTTATATCTTTTTATCGTGTTGACTCAGAACCTTAATTTTATACACCTAATAGGGACTATAGACCTCCGTATCTGGTATTAAATTTCATCTTGCTAGGTCCACCCGTTCCTGAGAAAATCGGTGGTGACACACGGACAGACGGACAAAGAAAGTGATCTTATAAGGCTTCCTGTTTTACCTTTTAGGTACGGAACCCTAAAAATCAACGATTTATTGAACTTCCACCAATTATATCAAATGACTTCTTTAAAGCAAAGCCCTTTATTTTTCTTTTTTCCGTTAGTCTAGCAGTCTCGCCGTACAAATTGAGCCCTCATAACAAATTCTCGATGTACACCTATTAAGTCGCCACATGGCTGTCATAACGGAGTCGGAGAGACGTTTCCTCCTTAGGCACTGTTAGTCCGTCGGATCCAGTTAATTGAATATGGTTAACCCTGCGAATACTGTTTGTAAATGGAGCTTGATTAACTGACTATTGACGGGCTGAGAAAGGGTTGGGTCTGTGTTTAGAGATACTTCGCAAGTCTAATGTGTAAGACAGGTTCAGTATTAATTGGATGGCTATATTTAGGCATGTGGCGTAATTGGGTGCTTCAATGAAGCTTGGTTGTGTTTTACTCATACACATGTATGTTTCTGTAATGAGTTCTATCGTATGCTGCTTCGTCGAAAATCTTTTAGGTAATATAGTGGCAAGACTTAGCAGACGGCGATAGGGGGGGACAGAGGAAGTTAATGCACTGAATTCCGACATAATTATGTCTTCTATAAAATCCTAGTATACCCGACATAATTAGGTCTAGTGCATGAGGAAATCCGCATGAGAACCAAAGTTACCGACATACCCCGAAGAATTGCCAAACTTAAGTGGCAGTGGGCAGGGCACATCGTTCGTAGAACGGATGACCGATGGGGCAGAAAAGTTCTGGAATGGCGACCGCGAACCGGAAGACAATACGTTGGAAGGACTCCCACTAGGTAGACAGATGACCTGGTTAAGGTTGCGGGAATGCGCTGGATGCGAGACGGACGGGATCGATCAATGTGGCGACGCCTGGGGGAGGTATATGTCCAGCAGTGGACGTCTTTCGGCTGAAATGATGATGACCATGATGGTCGCAAGTGCAACTGCTGAATATGAGTTCCTGGGTTTGATGCCCGGGTCGGGTAAAGTGTTATTGGATTTTTCCATCTGGACTTGCCTTGCCTTGGCAATAGGCTCGCTCCCTACTACATGGAACTTTTCGTGGCCAGCCGCTTGCACCTTTTGGGATCAGAACGTGACGAATGACAGAGCTGTCCAAGAAGCCACATACTGGTCGGACAAAATTTGAATAGTTGAGACAAAATGTGAGTTTTTTCTGCCCAAATATTTCTGTATCATCTCCATCAACGGTAGTTTCTGAGTTTGGATCCTTAAAATGAATATTCTAGTTTTTGCCGAGTATCTTGGCTTGCAATCAGACCACCCAAGCTTTCTTTCTAGCTCTGTTACGATACTCATTCATATTGAAACCATTAAAACTCTCAATGAAATTCTTCGACCTTCCTAAACATTCAGAAATCAGAACACGACAGAAATACATTTCATTAATGTAATACCGGATGCTACACTCCATCACTCTCATACATTTCAACAGCTACTAAAGCACTTAGCAGTTTTAAGTGTTGCTCTCGTTATTCTTCACCGTCACTTTGAGAGACGAGCTTGTGAAGTGGTATGCAATGTCGTATTATATACAAAGGCGATTATCATCGATAATACACACATAACATCGCGTCTAATTCCCCGAAGGATTGGGCAGCGATAGTATACCCATATCAAGCCAGGTATATTCAAGTCTTATCATCGCCTCATTGGTCTGGTGGCCTCATGAGCTACTACCGAGCTTGAGGTCCTGGGTTCATGAGGCTTGGCGAAATAAAGTTCCATCTCCACCTAACCTTTCAGTGAAATAGGCGTGATCTTATGTTATGCAATTTGAGAGACGAACATGAAGTACAATGTCGTATTCGTTTTACATACACACGATTATTATCAACCATTTGAGATAGCTATACTACAAATCACTATTACAAAATCATTCGGTAGAACCAGACGAAGTAACGGTATCTACTCCGCGTTCTGAATTATTTATTGTAAGCTAAAATCTGCGTTAGGTTTATTCGGAGTACCCTTGATATGTCAGGAGATGCTCCATATTCATAAAGGTATACTACTCTAGATACTCAAACGAAATGTCTGGAATAAATTTTGTATTGGAAATGATAAAAGAGAAACTGAGAATTTTGCAGTAAGTGTTGAGGCTACAGAATTCGTCTATTCGATCACTGATTCTTTAGCAAGATGTGTACAGAAAGTGATGAAAGAAAATCTGATACAGATGCTGTAGGGTCTAAACACATTCCTTGTATGCCTAATTTGTTAGCAAAACATTTACCTTTTGAAGATCTTTGATCGTCACTCAAGGATCATAGAGCGTTATTTTGGCAAGTCCAAAAGCTGATTAATTCTGTTTGTTACATTCTAAACCGTATTTTACTTTCAGATGCCCTCGGAATCTCCGTCTATAATGTATTATAATCCCAAACTACCAAACGGTCCGTTTTATTTTTATTGTAAACCCCGATTTTATTTATCTGCAAACGTCTGCTCCCAAAAATAGATCAAATTATAACCGTTTACACGCAGAAATGATATCTATATAAAGTTTCTTATGTATAAAGAGTTAATATTTATAAAAACAAAGTAAGTACAACATAATTAGTAGCGATAATGAAATCTTTACAGTAAACAATGTCAAATGAGTCACGGTATGAAATAACTTGTGAGTCTGTGTGTGGTGAGATAACGTACACAACAGCAAAGATAATGTTGCTGCAGTGAACGTGACGGACAAATTGTTTGGTAGTTTTGAGTTTTTTTAGACTCAGTAGCTGATTTTAAAATGAGAATCACGTCTACACGGCGAGTCGTAAGTTTTTGAAAAAAAATATATGTTACTTTAGAGTTTAGACTATTACTATAAAAAAATTCGAACTTTATTCGTATAACATAGTGTAATTAATTTGTAAAGTTATGTCTAACACGGACAAAAAACGACAATCGCACCAAAACTGCCGTCCATATTTTAATGAAATTGTCACCATCTCAAAGTCAATTTAATTATCTACATTTTGATCTCAGCCTTTTTTTTAAATCATAGAATAAGAAAAGTACAAAAAACTACTGAATTTTGGGTCGCGCGTGTGTGAAACGTGTGTGCGTTTTGTTCCCTCAAATCATCATCGTCGTCTTCTGCTAAGATAAGCCTTAATTTTTTTAAATTCCGTTTGTGTAGATTTTCTTTTTTAACCCCCGACGGAAAAAGAGGGGTGTTATAAGTTTGACGTGTGTTGCTGTGTATCTGTGTGTCTGTCTGTGGCATCATAGCGCCTCAACGGATGAACCGATTTTGATTTAGTTTTTGTTTGAAAGGTGATTGTGTCGAGTGTTCTTAGCTATGTTTGAATAAAATCGGTTCAGCCGTTGAAAAGTTATGGGCGTTTTAATGTTTGAATCGGGATGTTTTCGCAAGATAAATGGGTCGGGGGGTTTTTTAAATTTTGAAATTTTTCTTGTTACAAACTTAAAATCCATTAACCCTTCGAAACCACAAAATAAAAAATAAGCACTACTATTGAAATTATATGGTACTAAGGAGCTGGTCTCATGATGGAGCCAGAATGTAGCCATAGCAACTCCTCAAACAGACAAGACAGGACCATCGTGTTTCATTGGATGTGTGTATAAGTGATATTACATTTAGTAGGTACCTATAATATTAAAAAACTTGTTAAAAAAATACTTTAGGTTCGTATTTCCGTCCCCTGAAAACGAAGAAATACTCTATCGAGATAATACGCCACATAGCACGTTAGCATATTTACAAATTCCTTATGATAGATTATGTATTTACTAACACATGCTTTGACGATATGCTTGGTTGAAATGTGAATTGAAACCGCGCCAAACGGGCCAATGTTACGATTATTGAGTAACACTAACAATAATAATCCTACTTTCCAAGAAATAGGGCATGAAGCGAATTAACTGATAATTTATATCGAGCATCGACACCGATTCTTATATCACGTTATGTTTCTGTAAGCCGAGACATAACGTCTATTGGCTCAGAATTACCAAGCATACAGATAGTGTCCACAAGTTCTCAGCGAATTTTTATGACCCAATTTGGGGACATTTGACCCAAGAATATCGTCGTGTTGCATTCTGTTCACGTCCTGCGGTTTTATACGCACCGTGTTCCGACATGTCCTCGTTTGGGTCATAAAATACAGTTACAGACATCGTGGAGGGCCGTAACGTCGGCACAAGAAAAACATTAGATGGTATAATAAGTGGACGTTTAAGAGGACCAGAATTGAGAAGATTAGCGTAAAAGTCACTAATGAATTCCTACTAGATATTCATAATATATTATCTATTCTACTAACGCGAAAATTCGTTACTTTTTCACGCAATAATAACTGAACGGCTAATGATAAAACTTGACAGTTAAAAACTAAACAGTTAAACTTTCCATCGGTCAATTCTATAACTGACTTTGGCAACTTCTTTTAAAAGCGTATACTGTTTATAAGAAAATACTTGCCAGTTTTCGTTAATCTGAATTTGGTTATTACAATTTCGTGCTTACTGCGTGTATTTAAATTATGCAAGTCGCTTCTAGTTTTGAAAAGCCCTCGATTTTTGCGGACATACAAAATACCATAAACATCAGAATAACACAATAGATAAAATTTATAAAGATTGGGTGCAGACAAATGCCATACAGACGGAGCCGTAGGCAGAAGCTAGTTATTGTTATAAACTGCAATGGCCTGACATGGCTTACCATCTAGTGCTTGGCGTTTATCCGAGTATTAAAAATAGACACATATAGTCCCGGTGGCAAACGCGAGGAGACTAGCTAAGCACAGTGTCACAGTAGGCCTGATGCCGCAGATTCTAGGGAGGTCATTTGCCTGACACATTTCTTGGCAACTGGCGCTAATCGCGACCTAAACTTAGGTGTTGTTTTGAGTCTGAAATAACAGGGCAAGTGCACAGTAAATTCTTCAGAGTCCTGTACGCAAATGTGAGCTTCTGATGTTTTGGCATGAATGTTGTTTTTAGGCTGGCATAATCCTCTGGACTTTATCCCAATTTGTTTCGAGTTTGCACAGCATACTTGCATTCTATTTGCCGTGATCTACCGTTGGACTTCCAACTTTAGATGACGGCAAATATAATGGCCCCCATTTGCACTGAATGTTTTGAAAATACTTTTATTGTGCGTACAGCTAAGGAGTGGAATTCCCTGTCGGAAACCGTGTATCCTGATATTATTTAACCTGGGGTCTTTAAGTTAAGAGTGAATAGTTTACTTCTAGGCAAGCGTGCTACACCGTCGACCACATCATCGCTCACGATCAGCCTCCCTAGCAAAGTAGCAAACGTTTCATATCGAATATCTTTCTACAATCGTTAACGCCTTCTATTTGTATGGTCTGACAACGTTCAGATGTGTCTTCGTTTTCTACTAGCGTTATCGATTGTAGATTGTCAACTTGGTTACAGGTTCTCGTGAGATAGTGGTCAAACGAGAGCCTATAAATTAATAATTTAAAAAAACTTCATAGGCCTCCTTTTTAGGAACAAAATGATCCTTCGTTTCTTGACTGAATATTATTTATTTTACTACAATAATAATATGTAGAATACAAGTTTCCTAGGCAACAGTACTATATTGTTTAGTACAAAGATCTCCGTTAAGAGGCTGCGGTTGACGATTCTTGTCATAAAACATCTGCGGTCAGCGAGGGTTATTCACAAAAGCGACAGCAGGGAAAAAGAAACTCATGAAGTGAAATATTTTGCCTTTGAAAGACTTCGTGTAGTAAAATAATATAAGAATGGAGATGGAAGATGGAATTAGGTGAAAGAGAATCATTACACTAATTACGGCGTATCCTAAGGGAAACATTGCTGGAACTTAGAAACTTAGCAAGAGCAGCAAGGTGGCTTATCTCTTACTAGCTTCTGCCAGTGGCTTCGCCCGTTTGAAGATCGAAAATTATCCCAAGGGAACATATTCCCGGCATAAAAAGTATCCTATTTGCTATTCCAGACTATAATCTATCTCTGTGCCAAATATCATTCAGATCAGTTCAGTAGTTTTTACGTGGAGTATTAAACATACAAACACACTTACAAACTTTCGCCTGTATAATATTAGTAGGTTACGATTATGCAAATTTCAAAATTGCTTTTAATAATCAAGACCTAAGTATTCCGTTTAAACACAGCACAGTTCCACCGCCAAATTAATTAAACAGTCCTAAAAATGTCACCTTTCAACAATACATTTGTTTGTTTAACATTATACAACTACAATCTCATTCACAACTATGCGTAAACTGTTGGTATGCACAGAACGACGTCAACATAATCAACACACTCGAACCCGAGTATAATTCTGTAATTGCTAAGATTTTATCAGCTCTGAAATAAGTATGAGCTACACAGTTAATTGGAGCAATTGTTGCAGTCAGTAATTATGTCAATGTTTTAGATGTTACGTGAATTATTTGAGGACAAGTTGTTCTGAATTGATGAAGAAATATTGGTGCTAATTGACGTGGTTTAGTTTCAAGGACTTTGTGTAGAATAGAGATGATATGGTTTTTATTGCGTAGTATTTTGTAGACCAAGTTTTGACAGTAAGATTTAAGACCTAGAGACAAATTAATGGCATGTTGTTTATCCAAGTTATTGTGATAGGGAGTGACCTACTCAGACTATGTTCTATTTGCTGGAATGTCCCAAATGTCCGTTTACCTGCACCTTAGATGACCTGAACAACACCACCGACGTTGTAATAGACTTGACCACCTACTGGGCTCAAACAGAATAATTAAAAAAAAAAACATTGACACGAAAATAAGAAGAATTGTCATAGAACATCTTCGTAAGTCGTGTAGTAGTAACCATAATATTGTCAATAAATTGCTTTCATTCACCATATCTGTTGTCCTGTTCTAGCTATCTGACCGTTCCAATTGAAACTCTGATTGATGATAATTAGAACCAAGAGCTTAATCAGCACCTTTACCAAACTAGGCAATCAATAAACCACGCTTAACAGTCAATTAACACGTCAAATCTCCACACCCGGACTTAAGGCCCATAGGCAGACACCGATAACTTCCCGTAATTGCCTACTTATACATAGGTCCTCGGTTAAGTCAAGCGGGACTCGCGTAGAGCCTCCGGCGAATATAAATGACACGATTAAACGAGAAGTAGGTACCTGGCATAATCAGTGCGATTGAACGTGGTGGAAACGAAGTACATGGTCATGTGATTGAGCATATCTTAGTGATTATAGCCTCGTTGGGAATAAGATGGGGTTTACCTTCGATAAAATGAGCATCTTCCATGGATATGAGATACATGGAAGGCATGCAAAGCTATATATTATTAGTAATAAAGGCTAAGATCATGCATGCTATCCCAGTGGGTTCCAGTTTCATACTATGAGCGCTGGGAGCATCTTCCATGAAAACTTCAAGAATGGTTTGAAATGGGAATTTAACCGGAATTCGCATAGAATTGGGCGAAAAGTTACGGAGACAGATTCAGAGAGTCCAAATAAAAGGTTTTTCTTTCTTTCAGAGTTCAGTTTCACGCGAAACAAAGACATCTAGGCTATCATTCGCCTCCTATTTCTGTCTGCCCACTACGCACGCCGCATTAGACACCATTAACAAAATAAACAGCTAGCACGCACCAGCGGCATCGCATAAACAACGCTGTTAATTAATATAGTATTCTAAGCGCTGGCCGTAACGGAAGTTTGGTTTTAGAAGCTAATGGTGTGCGCTGATGGATTCTTACGAAACAATGGAGGGGAAATAGGAAATTGGAAGCGCTTAAGAGTAGAAAATTACGAGATTTGTAATGATATAGTGACAGGTAATTGACAACCACGGTTAGTCAAAGAACGAAAATATTAAATGTAAAATATTTATTTGCACACAGGAATGATTATTTAAGGGCAGTGCCATCACTGCCCTTACTACACTTAAGTGTCGTAGGTCGTGAGTTCGAACCCAGACAGGCGATTTACTTTATGTAAATTATTTCATCACCGACATGTCCTAGAACCAAAAAATCGAAGACATGTGACCATCCACTAACCCGCACTGGGCCCGCGTGGTGGATTAAGGTCCATTACCTCTCTCACGGAGAGAATGCTTTTGTCACAGCAGTGGATTATTTTGGAAAACAAAGAAACAAAAAATATTAATTCATACTAACAATAACAGACCTGAGGCTCAAGAAAAAGCGTCAGCGGTGTCGAAATGCCAAAATGTAAGGAATTCATCAAATGACAATCCGACAGCGCCTGGCAATCCCATCATACACTTATGACTTTTTTTTATCGCTGAAATGTCACTTATCTACAGCCTCTGTGCGAGGTAAAAAAGCTCCTATCTCAGTTAGTAGAAGCCAACGAGTCTTACCGCGAGCTATCATGTTATATGTATGGAAGTCAGATATCATATGATCGCTCTTAATTATAAGTCCTAATTCAATTTCTGTCAACTTTTCATAGGGGCAGCATTCACAAGGTAAGCAACAATAGCAACCTCAATATACTAGTTTCATAGTTCCGTTTGTTCAAAAGCTCGTATTCTCAGAAATACATAAGCGAAGCGTTTCCGATTGCGAAAGTGTTACACAATGATGCAGGTGGCTTGGCTATATCCAGCCAGCAATACGTTCTTCAACGGTTCATTCTTGCAACAGGACATTCATTCACGAATGTGTTCCCCTATGAATGAGAAAAGGTGGTGAATGATAGCGTGATGCTTGAAAGGGGACTATCGGGAGAGAAAACGTGTTGCGCCGACCACAAGTAACACGGAATAAATCAATACGTCTTATCTTTTGGAAAGAGACCGCGCGGACGGTAACTCGCTGGTCAGACCAGATAAGGTCGATTACAGGACTGATGATAACCACTGCCCTGAGAAGAGCTAAAGACAGAGTGGCATGGAAGCAGCTCATCAGTGACTCCGTCAGCGTCCGAAGACGGGCACGACCTTCAGAAATGAAGACAATGAATAAGAAGAGAATATTTTCTCAATTATGATAAGGTTGGCTTGTAAGCGGATGCATCTGTGTCATCAGTATTCACCATAGACCGACTGCCTATCTGGTCTCCACAAACTAGTAGCAAACGAAACTCCTTGGCAATACAAGTGGCTTGGGTTGTTGGTGATTTTCCTATGAAAATGATGATGAAGAAGAGAGAACCTAACCAGCTAAAAACTTCTTATGTTACCAAGACTTTTGAACATTGAAGAAGGCTCCTACCAAATTTTTCTTTTGTATACTGTGTGACTAGATTTTGCCGTGATTACCTACCGTGACATTTTTGCCAAATAATCCGACACAATAGAGTACCAGTGGCCGAAATTACAACCCGACATTCAACTGACCTACACAGTCATTTAGGCAATTATCTATAATACCTAGATACAGTTTTTAGTATAAAAGATTCTATCTCAATGAAACTTAGTAAATAAGTGGTTACGTCATTCGCTTAACCTGCAAGTCAAGTGGTTTTTATGAGTCTCCAGATGAGGCGTCATTCAAGTGAATTTTAAATCCGACTTTATTGCTGGTCTTGAGTTCGCAGTCGCATTTTTGAGAGTCTGCGGAAATGTATACTCAGTTGTAGGAGACATATTTGTATTCGGATAAGATATTATTATAAGATGATTCATATTGATGAATGTTGCAGTGACGAAATGGTGCTGTTGAAGATTTTTCTCGTGATTTCTGACGAGAAAAATCTTCAAACTTTTGAAACTGGGCGATTAGGGAGATGAAATTTGCATGAGGGTGTTTAGAAGCTTTGCGAGTAGTATTATAGTCTATGCCAAAAGTATCCAGTATATGGTGTTTTCGAGCTGAAATTTTGATGACTGGTCTTGAATAAAAGAAACAGTGTGTTACAGACATGATCCAATCTCAGTGATTACGGCATCATAACCCAGTAGTACGTTAACGACTTTTTATACTTAATCAACAGATGTCCAACTTATTAAATGAAATCATGGTCTCGTAGATGACGCGTGTTCGTCGGAACCGATGATCTAATATATGGACGGAAGACCACTGAGGTCAAATATTACATTCCTAACATTACTCACGAATCATAATCTCTGTGTAATGTATTGATATCATGACATTATTTCTATTTATGTCAATGACATGTCATGTTGGACATTTTCCCTTATCTGTTGATTTTTCTGCCATTTTGATGCCCAATGAAACTAGCCAATAGAATAATTTAGGCGGACGGACAAGACCGATCAGTGTGGCGACGCTTGTGGGAGGCCTATGTCCAGCATTGGACATCTTTCGGCTGAAATGATGATGATGAATTAGGTAGGTACATACATGCTTTTTCCTACAGAAACTATCAATTTTTCTGGAATAAAAATTGCCTATGGCATTCAACAGTAGTATAGCTTTCTAACAATGAAAGTATTTTCATAATCGAATGCGCACTTTCGGAGATAACCCTTTAGAAACATCGAATATACAATTTTCCAACTTTATAAAACATATTTGGCGTGGAATGGGAACTAACATACGCTGGATGCGAGACGCACGGGACCGGTCAATGTGGCGACGCCTGGGGGAGGCCTATGTCCAGCTGTGGACGTCTTTCGGCTAAAATGATTATGATGTACTGGAACTGATTGATAAGGTAGGTATGCTTAGAACTTTGGGGGAATGATGCAGTGTACTTATTTATAAACCTCAAGACCAATTGTGTATGTGATTAGTAGAGCGATATTAGAAATCCTGGCATCGGGATTCCTAAAAACTATACTAAATAGAGCAATGCAATAAAAACATACGACTTCGACAGACAAAAGCAATATTAATAATCGTAAAACACAAAAAAACTAGACGTGATTCGCGTCAGCCATCATGCATTTAAAAATGGGGCATTTTATATTGGGCAATCACAAAAAGTGTTGACGTGATGTCATCAGGAAACCGCGGCCATCGTGGGCCATTGTCGGCCATTGCTTATCACGGTGATGTCACCGCCTAAAGGTCGAGGTTGGAATGAACTTGATTTTTAAATATATATTCTTAATAGGCACCAACTGTTGGTTAAAGATTGTTGACTGAAGACATTGCTGATAAGGTTTTTTTAGTCTTCTTTGCTATAGATGATAAGAGGCCAAGAATATGTGGTAACAAGTTCAAGTGTCAATAAAAATATTCGATTTTTAAAGTAAAATAGGTATCTGAATTTCATTCTTTCTTTCTTTCATAAAAAGTTTCTTGCTATATTTGTTAACATCATCTTGCTTACAAAAATAACTTAAAATCAGTACAATACAATAAATAAAGTATCCAAGGTTTATCCAACATTGTCAGTTAAAAATATATAGTATGGTGACATAAGCACCATCAAGGTTACTGCACAAATGTTAAAGCCATCATTGTTAATGGTTCTATACTTAGTAGTTAACTAAGAAACCATTATTTTGAAATGATATCAGAGAAATACCTGCCTAAGAACTTCTTGTTACTTTGTGGTTTGAAACAATGTGGCAAATGAATTGATTGGTTACCTAAATAAAATGAAGAATATTCAGAGGGGCTAGAAAATAACCTAAGTTGATTTTATCTATATCATCATCAGCCTTTTTACCAGACTGCCGAAGGAGGGTAATGTGTTTATCAGTCTATGTATGTATGTTTGTTCCTATGTGGCGTTCCAGAGACCAAACGCGTTGACCGATTTTGATGATTCGTACGTCAATCGATTCGTCTTAACCCTGCGAGTGTCACTTGCTACATTAAAATTGCAAAATAAAAAATGGCGGATTTTGGGCGCCATATTGTGGGCTACCAATTTTTTTTTTCTTCCAAACCCATCGTGTGGGGTATCAAAATAAAGGGTTTTAAGAGGTGATTTCAAAAATATATAACACTAATATGTTTATATGTATCTAATTCTAAAAAAAAAATACTAAAAAGTTATAAATAAAAAAAGTTGATTAGAAAAATGAAAAAACCTGACTGCTTAAAAAGTGAACTAAAAAGACGTAAACAAGAAGAAAATCATGCTGTGCAGTGGGAGGATACATCTGGTTTTTGGTAAGCCAGCTCGCGAACTGTAAATGTTATTTAAAAGTGCCAAAATTATTTGACTTTTACTTTAACTATTAATACAAAGCTGTTTTAAAAATAAATAGTAAAGTATGATATTGATGTAGTATTCTATTCCTAGAATAGCATTTTATTAATAGATTTTCCTTCAAACATTACACTACCATGAAATCAACTATTTAACCTTGAAAGGGCAAATGATACACATTATCCTCAAATCACCTAATGATAAGGATCATTAAATACAGTTACACAGTTAAAATTTGTTTTATTATCCTTGTATTTGTGGAGGACCTTGTGGCTTAATAACAACAGCCGCACAGATTGATCGTCATGATTAAGCAATGCTTGCCGAAGTTGATCCTTGGATAGGTGACTATCTTAACATACCGAGATTCCTCTGTACCTCAGAAAGCATGTTAAGCCGTTCGTCCCGGCTTTCATAAATACATCTTCAACAGATGTTACAGGTAGTCAGAAGCCTGAAATCTGACACCAGTCTTGCCAAGGGGTGTCTTGGATATCCACATAGGCAGTAGCTTCTTGTAAAATATTGGTACTCAAATGAGACTGGTTAGACCTCAACATGGTTGGAAAAAACTAGGCAGTTTTTTTTTTTAAGCTTGCGCTTGTCCACTATCTCACCTGATGCTAAGTGATGATGTGGTCAAAGGTGTAGCATGCTTGCCTAGAAGTAACCTATTCACGCTTGAGTTTAAGACCCTGACATTGTAAGCTATCGGGAAACACAGACTCCAGCAGGGAAATCCACTCCTTAGCTGTATGCATAATGAAATTATTTCCAAAACATTTAGTGTGTATGGGTGGGATGTCCACCATATACTGATGGCACATCGCCGTCTATATGTCTTGTAGTCTGATGATGAAACGGGCTTGGCAGAATTATATCATGCAATTCCATCGCACACTCCCCGAAACGCAACCAATAAAAAACCGACAAGCTGGCTACTCGGCAACGATGTTCAGATTGGTTGACACAGTTAATAATAGTTCTATTATCCTCATAATAAAGGTTTTTAAAATAATACTGGAATATAAGGAAAGTTGTGACGGCAAATAATTATGATAGCAATATTAGCAATGATATTATTATTTCCTTTGTAATTAGACATTTTGTATGATTGAGTGATATATAATTATATTGATATTTATCCTCTATGATTGTGAACAGATTGCAAAAGCTCTGTAAATAGATTGATTACAATGTGATCAACTGATCATTGTTGGCTGAGCTGAAATCAGAGTGAATCTATAACTCTAATACAGGCCGCCTAAGGAAAGTAGTAGCTTTTTTTTTTAAATTTGCATTATTACTTAATTGACTATTATTATTGAGATTATTTTAATTAAGCTTAATAAAACATTATAAATAGACAATTAAAATAATATTTTGCTTGTATTCCTATTTCCTTTAATATTTTTTTATTTTCATTTGACATAATTATTATGATTTGTGTATGTTAACCATGATCAGGTCTTGTTTTTTGTAACATCTAGCATGCAGACAATTGTTTTTCAGTTTGGTTTGTCATGCACATGTTTGGAATAAATAAAATTATCGAATCTTATGATCACAGGGAAAAAAAAAGTGTACATGATCTTACACTAGGTAGTAAACTGATGCATCCATATTTACATACATAATAGTCATACAAAAGAATCATATTATTAGAAAAATAAAATTATTTGTAAAAGTAATAAACAAGTAAAGCATTGACAACAATAATAAATGCTCTAAACAGCATAATGAAACCTAAATAAAAACTGTTACCAAACTTTTTGCCATGCCTGACTAATATTGTTAATTTATTAGCATTGATGTATCCTTAGTTACTAGTCCAATTAGCATTATGTTCTGCTAATGAACTTATTACAAAATTATCTAGAACCATATTAGATTCAAGTAAGGTGTTTAAAAACCAGTTTTCATAGCACATAATTGAAATTCTTAATGTTAGACTGCAAATTCTTGGCTACATTATTTAATCACCTAATTTATATGAGACTTAAACCACTTTACGGTATTTTAACGGCGTTTTCGAGTGAGTAAGTGCTTCTAAAACTTTAGCCTGCCGAAACATTATCCAGCAGTCGTATGTTTATGTGTCTATAAAAGTGCAGCGAGGTAGAAACGTGCCAGAGTTGTAAACACTCCGCGTCTCACGACCTGCCTACTGTCCAAAACTGGGGCAGCCGGCACCGCGCCCAGGACCCCACCCGCTCATCGCGAGCGCATTCCAATAAGAGAAACATTTTTTTTTACTACACGAACACTTTACAAAAACAACAATAAGTTACTCAACACCTTTTTTACACCACTCTCGACAACTTAACAACTTCGCAACATCGTCAAAGCGACAGGAAACGCAAAAACAAGCCGTTGCTATCTTCGTATGTTAGTAACTTCGTATGCCGACAGAAAACGGAATTACGGTAAACTAGTTTTCAATGAGAATTGCACAAAAATTACCTGTTGATCAACAAGATCCCATTAAACACTGCACCGGCGACTCCAGAGACCTGTAGATTTTTCACTCGATGATTTTCAGCACGTAAACACAACGGTCTCACAAAAGGGAGAACTGGTAAAAACACAACCACGAATCCACCTTTAGACGCACTGTATCACAATACACCTTTTGTGTCCGGTGATGAGTTTATTATGTGAATAATTCGCACTCGGACTGTCTACAACAATTTTCATTCATCGCAAGGTGAAATCATTCGAGACGAGTGGCAGTTGGTGAAGATACTACGAGCGCGGGCGGCAGGGAGCGCGCGCGTCATCCGCCATATTGGAGGATTACGTCATTTTGTCGTTACTTTTTTTTTAGGTATGAGTAAGCTTGGAAAACTCGTTTTTCTACCAAATAACGGCTTAATTTACACTGTTGGCTACTCTTGCTAGTGTATCCGAATATACCCATTCAAACCGTCATCGTCATTTAGTTCACTCAGTACAGATGTTACCAGTTCAACAAAAGTTTTCCTATTTATGGGTAAAAATCCATCCATCAGCGTTTTATAGTTCCCACGGCTGGGACACACAGGCAAGTTACAACAATTTTTTATTAGAAGTAAGCTGTCACTTCCAATAAGAATTAGTTGAAAAGAGAGACCCATCGCCAATGATATTCAAATAAACAGATATGTTATGAGCGCGCGCATTTTGAAGACTCGAATAGGTCACAATTGTGACCTTTAATCTTTAGTTTATGTCACGCATGGCGTAGAGCGATAGGCTTTGTTGAAACAAAAACAAAATAAAATAAATGCCATCGTGTGTATTTGTAATTTATTTATTTATTGATTAAAATAAATATTTTTCAATGTTAGATGAATGAAAAGTGTGTATGTGTGCTGCCGCTATGTGCGGAACACTTTTTTCAATTGTTTTGTGAGTGTATAACGTATCTGTTTATTTGAATATCATTGCCCATCGCCCAGACAGTCAATCGTCCTTTTTGCATCGTGAACTTGATGATGATGTTATTGGTAAGTAGATTAGATGGCTTTTTTTTAAATAATTGCTCAATTTATTAGCTTACTAATCTTTTTCAATCTACAAAAAAGGCATCAAAAGAGTATACAACGAGTTAGATTTCATATTCTGCTTCTGTCAGCATGAATATTCTAGTTAAAAATAAAGGGAAATCTTGTTTTGCTTTGGGCAACTCGTTTTATTAGTGTCAACAAACTGTCAAAATTGATAAGATTGTGGAGTATTTGTCATCGTTTTGTTATTTTATTAAAATTTGATTAATGTTAAATTAAGAAATTGCGACAATAATCTATTATTCTGCTCAGTTTTATAAGTACCTGAATTTGAGTACATCAATTGCTTAAAAGTGTTAGTTTCAAAATGCAAGGTAATGGTGTTAATCCTTTGGTTTATTCAATCGATTTCTTTGTTTTCGTTTTCCCTAAGTTTTTACTCTTTTACAGACACAAGACCCGAATTATATGAGGAAGTTAAGCTTTACAGAAATGCTAGGGAGCGTGAAAAGTAAGTAATCATACCTAATTATTTTATCTTAATGCCTTTACGTGATGTGTTTTTCTTTCAGAAATAAAGATAATTTCATCATTATACAAGTTACATTAGTCATTGTTATTCTTTTAAGGTAGTATTTCTATTTAATAAGAAAGAAAGAAAAAACGTTTATTTAGCACTTAGCACACTCAATGACTAACAGCCAGCTAATTTCTTGCTATACTTTCCCCATGATTTAAGTAGGTACCATAGACCTTTAAGAAGCTCAACCATACTTTTTATCCATATCCAAGGCATGACAACATGGCAGAGTTATATGCTGTGGTCAGTACTCTGCAGCATCTAGAGAAGGCGTACATGCGTGATTGTGTGCGGGCGCAGGAGTACACCGCAGCATGCAGCCGGCTGCTTGTGCAATACAAGGTGGCCTTCAAACAAGTGCAGGCTGATGAGTTCCCCAATATTGAGGCCTTTGTTGCTAAGTATAGGGTGAGTTGTTTGAAAAATTATGTATCAATTGTTTAATTACTCATACCATTATCTGCCTGCCTTTTTAACCGACTGCCCAAAAAGGAGGAGGTTTCTCAATTTGACCATGTATTTTTTTTTTGTCAAGTTATTTGACGTTGGCGCAGCATGTTATATTCCATACATCTCTGTTTGTCATCTCAATAGCCAACCGGTTAATTTTAAACCTGAAATCTGTTTAAATACAACCAATTTGGTTATTGTTATTTTCAATATTTTTATATTGCATGTAGAAAAATTTTAATTGGTAAAGCTGCCCAGATTATTGTAGAATTTGGGGAAAACAGAAACTGTATTTTCCCATTAACTCAGTTGGACAGGACAATTTCTGCCAAGTAAACTTGTACTCAATTGCTATGAATGTAAGTGATTATTTATTAACACAAAAACAGACAAACAACACACATACAGAAAACAGTCTGGTTAAGCCTTAATTAGATAATAACTTCATAGTCAAAGTAAAATATATTTATTCAACTAGGACAATAAGCGGCACTTTCGTACGTCAAACATAAATTAAAATGTACAAGTAATAAAAGGTGATTCTACTGTGCATTCGGAAAAGTAGCTTATTATGGAAAAGAATGCACAAGAAACTCCATAGCAAACATTTATATGAATCAAATGTGACTCATTGGACGGGCAACTTTTTTATTTTATTTTTCATCGCTCTCACTTGAGCACTATCTCACCTGATGACGGTGAAGCACACTTGAACTTGAATTTACTTAAAATTTATTTTAAATTTTTATCTGAAAAGAATGCCTGGCAGGATTTAGAGAAGGCATTTGTCCAACAATGGGACAGTGTAGGTTGCACAAGAAAATAAAATTTTGAAACCAATTCACAAAGGCTGTCAAACATCTCTACGCAAGCCATTTTCAAACTGAAGTTCTGGATAGAACGTGGGCTAATCAATTCACATTCATTTTCCAGCTTGACTGCCCAGCAGCTCTGGAGAGAATAAGAGAGAACAAGCCGAACCTGATCAAGGATGACAAGGGCAACACCAACAAATACATTGCTGAGATTGTGTCGGTAAGTGCCTACATTACCAGCTAGATACTTATTTCTTGTTATAACAAACTATCTGCCTAGCCTTTCACCAAATATGTTGGGGTCGCGGGTTGGCTTCCAGTCTAACTGGATGCTGCTGAGTACCAGTTTTTTACATGGAGCAACTGCCTATCTGACCTGCACAACTCAATAACTGGGTAATATGATACCCCTATGGCAGTGCTCTCAAGGTTGTTCAAGAATAAGTTTACCTCGGGCAAACTCTGCAGTTTGGTAAAAACAACTTTGAGAGAGAGGCTAGCAGAAGCGTTTCAATCAGTGCATCCTGCCTGTAATGACATATGGGGCCGAGACGTGGATACTCACGGTACGGCTGGTCCATTAGCTCAAGGTCGCTCAGCGAGCTATGGAGAGGACTATGCTTGGAAGACTCCAACTCTGAGGGTTTGAATCCAGAATGAGATGATCCAGCAGAGAACAAAATTTTTCGATATAGCCCAGAGAATAAACAAGCTGAAGTGGCAATGGACCGGCCATATTAGCTGTAGAAAACTGGCTAGGTGGAGCAGCAATCTTCGCAGGGTGGCTGGTTTTAGCTGGATGAGAGAATCGAAAATCGAAACAAATGGCCTGCAATTAGAGAGACCTATGTCTGGCAGTGGACTGCTATAGGCTGATGATGATAATAATGATGACCCTTGACTGTACGCCCACATTTCGCCAGTTATGGTTGTCCAATGTAATAGGGGGTGAGGGGCCAAATCTCTCCCTGGACTGCTACTGAGAAACTCAAGATGAATAAAAAAACAAATTAAACTTTGCCCGACTCAAGAATCCAATCCAAGACCTAAAAGCTCAACAGTAGCGCTTGCTACCACCAGACCTACGACCCAGTCCATCATACATGCTTCAAATCTTAGCCGTCATATCTAATTTCAATATTTGTTTTCTCCACAGCTTTTCATAACACTGATGGACAAGCTCCGCCTTGAGTTCCGTGCCATGGACATGATACAGCCAGAGTTACGAGACTTGCGCGACACCATGGACCGCCTCATCATGCTGCCTGAAGACTTTGAGGGGAAGATTAAGGTAAGCAAATAGATTTAGTGAAAAAAATTGTTTCGTTTAGAGTAGTACTAACTCAATGTTTATCAGGCTTCATATTTCTGATTGCTTGACTCTATGGCATTCTAAAAATTACTGTTATTATTTATTAGGTTTTTTAAATTATTGTATACCAGCTTGATAGGCATCATAGTTTGATAGCATTCTGGGAGTGTTAGGGGACAGTGGGGCAGCCCCATACTGGGACATTGGATACACCTAAATGCCAGTGAAGCGTATAACAAGTTTGGGGGTAAGTGGAACAGGGTGTAAAGTCCCACAAACCTCCATAGAAAAGGGAGGATCCTCCGACCAGACGGGTGTTGTGTCTGGTCCGGGCAACTGCCCGACGGTTGATGTCGGACTTTTGTATACGTTCAAATCGCGCCGAAAACTTTACTTGCGCGATGCAGGATTTGTGTGACGTCATGTCATTAGTTATTATGTGGTATCAAAAATAAAATTATAGTTTCTGCTAGTTATAAGCACTAACAATAATTCCTAAGTTAAGTGTTAACCAAATGTGTAATGTCATTTGTATGTCTGTAATTAAGCTAATTTGTTTTTTTTTTATTGTTGCCATTTTAATTTATTTTTTTATGTTTTTATGACATTTTAATGTTTTATTAGAATTTTTTTTGGCTGAATTTTAAATTTATTGTAAATTTTTATACACTATTTATTTTTAATTGTTACTAAAAATAGTTATCAGGTCTCTCTCGATCTTGTTGTTCGATGAATAAATAAATAAAAATTGCAAGACTGCAACGCATTGCCTTGGACTTTTGGAATAAACTTGGGAACATGACTTACGTTGACAGCCAGAAACGGTCTTGGCCTTAATTAAATCATACAATACAGTTCAGTCAGTCACTTTCTTCTGCCCGCGGCTTCGCCCGCGTAGTATTTGTACTTCCCGGAGTAGGTATCTTCATAAATTACAGCTTCTGCCCGCGGCTTCACCCGCGTCCTAGTGTTTTTAATCCCAAGGGATCACTATAACGGGATAGAAAGTAGTTTTTGCTTCTGCGTTCGGGCTCCTTCTATGCGATTCATGAGGTGGCTTTCCAGGATGTCTGGGTGACGTGTTATCCTCTCCTTTTATAAGCAAGTTTAGTTCAAAAACTTATCAGCCTATTTTTTTACTCCAGGTTCAAGAATGGGTAGACAAGCTGTCCGAGATGTCAGCATCTGACGAGCTGTCGGAGAGTCAGGTGCGACAGCTGCTGTTCGACCTGGAGACCGCGTACGGAGCCTTCAACAAGTTCCTGCATAAGGACTGAGATGATTGCTGACCGGTAAGATACATATAATAAATTCTACATGTTTCAAAAAAAAAAAAAATCTTTTTATTCATCTGACCTGTATTTTGTTAACCCGGGGTTTGGATGAAAAAAAATATGGAAATATTGGGCGCCATTTTTTATTTTTTCTTTTTTTAATGTAGGCAATGACACTCACAAAGTTAAGACGAATCGATTGACAAATGAATCATCAAAATTGGCCAACGAGTTTGGTCTCTAGAACGCCACATAAGAACAAACATACATAGACTGCTAAACACATTACCCTCATTTGCGTCGCGCAGTCGGGTAAAAACATTACACTTATAACACCCCACTTTTTGCATTGAGGAACTACAACAGATAAGCCGTTATAAATGGTGACAATTGTTAAAAATAATTATGGAAATACCTCATTGTTCAATACATAGAACAATAGATAAATAAACCATTTAGAATAAATGAAAAAAAACAATAGATAAAAAAAACAATACAAAAGGTACCAAATAAAAAATAGAGATTAGAGGTTTATGTGTTTTTGAATTGTTTTTTTTACTCTAGACGCTTTTACGTGCACATCCCTTTTACATCGTTCTCACATGTATGTAATTTTCCAACAAGAATGATGTAACCTAATAATGGTGAATAAAACTGATGAAAAAAGTGTCCATAGAGTTCCTTGCACATTCTTCTCAATAGAGACCTACTGACGCTTGCGAATGTGCAACTAGATTCATTTTTAGGGATCCGTACCCAAAGGGTAAAAACGGGACCCTATTACTAAGACTCCACGATCCGTCTGTCTGTCTGCCTGTCTGTCACCAGTCTGTATCTCATGAACCGTGATAGCTAAACAGTTGAAATTGTATTTGTATTTCTGTTGCCGCTATAACAACAAATACTAAAAACAGAATAAAATATATATTTAAGTGTGGCTCCCATATAACAAATTCTAAGGCCTCATCCACCATTAGAAACAGGCAAATCTTTGAATCGTTTACAAAAATATATATAAAAGTTCGATTCTTCTCGACAGCTAGAAATATATCTTAGTTTTATTTCTTGTTTCAGATGTGACCCGGCTCAAAAGCGTTGTGCATATTCACCCGTAGCTTGTTAACGTGATTATATCTAAACATGTAAATTATTATTGTCTCAAATGTACTATTTTAATGTTTTACTCTTGCATAAATTGCATATCGATATCATATGAAATAATTATTCAATAACAAAAAGTGTCTGCTATACTATGTTAATTTTATTGTGATAGGTATATTACATGCCCAATCCTTCTTTGAGATGTAATTTAGCCTTAGCCTTTTAATGTTCCCACTGCTGGGAGGCCTGTGTGGCCTCCTCTCTGTCGAAGAGAGATCTGCCAAAATCCATCACGCGGGCCGAGTGTGGATTACTGAATGTCACATGTCTTCAAAATGTTGTATATCTATCTAATACCTTTAAACAAGCAATTCATGTATATATAAATCTGTATCTCGGTAACGGCTCCAACGATTTTCATGAAATTAGGTATGCAGGCGGTTTCGGGGGCGATAAATCGATCTATCTAGGTTTCATTTTTAGAAAACGTCGTTTTCACTATTTTCACCGTCGCCCAGATACTTCAACTAATATGTTATAGTGAATATTTTGTATGTGTTACATTAAAATTAACAAAGTGTAGCAAGTTTTATTACTCTTCGTGTACCGTTTAGAGCAAGTTGTAATTTTATTATGTTTATATTTCCAAGTTGTTGTTATTTTATTTTTGCAGCTGCCAAAAATTCAGTTCAATGTATAGAAAAATACTCCTCGATAAAAATATCGAAACTTTAATCAGCACGAAAATGTATGTATTTGTGTATCCTTGAATATTACCAACGTTTTAGATCTCTAAATTGTTTATGATATTATACAGTGTCAAATGAAATTAATTGGCAAAACTCCACAGACGTGATGGGTATTGATAGCTGAAGTCCGCGGAGTTTCGCTAAAAGCTTTGGTCTCGTGATCGGAGATCGGAGCGCACAACGCGGACATGCGGTGTCGGAAAGATAATCCTCCTCGCCGCTGACACATACTGCGACGGAACAAAAAGTATTCTAGACGTTTTTCATACGATTTTGGGTCCGTCACCGCATACCGCAGCGTTGTGCGTTCCGATCAAGAGAGTTAAGCTTTATTTTCATTTGACCCTGTAATATTTAATGTATGTTTTATGACAAGCAACTTGTGTATCAAATGTTCGTTTCAAACACACTATGTTATAGTCAATACGATGTCGTTATATTTAAGCGAATTTATTACAAATAAATTTTATATTCCACACCATTTGTTGTTTGTGTGCTCTTAACTCGAAAACTGCTCGACAGATTTTGATAAGATTGTATAGCTAAAATATTTTTACTGTTTGCTTAAGTTGCCCTTCAATTATATTTCCTCAAAAGGGAAAAAACGGCTAAGTGCGAGTCGGACTCGCGCACGAAGGGTTCCGTACAATTATCGCAAAAACCGGCAATAAAAACACGTTTATTGTATGGCAGCCCCACTTAAATATTTTTTTATTATGTTTTTAGTATTTGTTGTTATAGCGGCAACAGAAATACATCATCTGTGAAAATTTCAATTGTCCAGCTATCACGGTTCATGAGATACAGCCTGGTGACAGACAGACAGACGGACCGCGGAGTCTTAGTAATAGGGTCCCGTTTTTACCCTTTGGGTACGGAACCCTAAAAAGGAACCCATATAAAATAACTTAGTTGTATATCTGTCTGTCTGTCCGGGAATGCGTGGAGGTACCAAGTTGAAATTAATATCATAATTACTCAAGGCTACATTCCTTGGAGTTGTCAAAAAATCAAACTTTACAATCAATGCAATCAAAAGACAGCCAAGACAAGGCTCAAAGAAAAATCATGAAATTAGGCAATAAGTATATATATTATCTTATAGCACATAGTAACGGAAATATCCGTAAACGAAAAAAGTTTCTACCAGTTCTTTTTTGTTTTTAGGGTTCCGTACCTCGAAAGGAAAAAACGGAACCCTTATAGGATCACTTTGTTCCTCCGTCCGTCCGTCTATCAAGACCCTTTTTCTCAGGAACGCGTGTAGGTATCAAGCTGAAATTTATATCAAGTACTCAGGTCTACTGTCCCTTAAAGCTGTGAAAAAATAATCAAACTTCCAATGCAATCAAAAGTTGAGCCGTTTATGCCGCAAATTTCAGCAAATTTTCGACACTCGCAAGGGAATCAAAACCTACAGGGTACTTCTCGTGAACTCAGAAACTTGAAATTTGGTACGAAGCAACGTCTTCGTCAAAGGAAAAATTGCGAAAACCGTATTTTTTATTACATCATATAATAAAAATATTTATAATAATTTTAAACTTACTACCCCTTTCCTCATGAACGCGTAGAGGTATTAAATTGAAATTCATATCAAATACTCAGGTCTATAATACGTTTAAGCTGAGGTTTGTATGGAACCCTCGGTGCGCGAGTCCGACTCGCACTTGGCCGGTTTTATCAAATAACCACTCCATCAAGCGATGGAGTGGGGGAGAGTATTAAACATTACGGACCGCGACGGTCATTGTATTTTAAGAAACGGACCCAAAAGACTGAAAGTATCTAATTGGTGACCCCTTGGTTTAGATTATAATAGATACGGAGTCCATAAATAATCCTAATTCCTACTATAATGCTCACAACGGATCTCTGTGTCTCTGAATTGGCTGCAAGACCCTGCGCAGTAGCTATTTTTGTGTCAATGTTGAAGGTGAAGATAGCATTGTATAACTGTCTCTTTCACTCGCTAACGTTCGTCGCATCGTCCTATCTCGCTTACTCTATGCAATATACGCGATGATCAGTTTCTTGCGCAATGGTTTGCAAAACCAACGCGAAAGACTGTGAGGATGGATGGAAGTTTGTTATTCTGACACGTAAAACTACTAAACGGACTTGATGAAGCTTTACAGTCAAATAACTTTTACATTAGCGTAACACGGAGGCTATAATTTTTGACGATATGGGGGGAAGTACTAACGCAGGCAAAGCCGCGGGTGGCATATATTTAATACTAACTGGACTTATCTATACTACTGTAGTGTTATATTATCTGTGTCTATACTAATATTATAAAGCTGAAGAGTTTGTTTGAACGCGCTAATCTCAGGAACTACTGGTTGGAATTGAAAAAATATTTTTGGTTGGATATTCCATTTATCGAGGAAGGTTATAAGCTATATAACATCACGCTACGACCAATAGGAGCAGAGCATAAATGAAAAATGTTGCAAAAACGGGAAAAATTTCCTTTTTGAGAGCTTTCGTTGCGTGCGCTGCGTAAACGGTTTAAGTTACGCAATTATCATGTATGATGGAATTGTTCCTCTTTAAAAGTTCTAAAAGAAAGTCCGGGACATCATATTTGTATCTTAAAAGATTGACTCACTATAACCTTTTTGATGGTAATCCAATTTGTTCATTTGCGAAGGAGTTTTATCAAAATCTATACTAATATTATAAAGCTGAAGAGTTTGTTTGTTTTTAGGGTAAGTAGGGTAGATAGATAGATAGCCAGTTGACGGGAGCGACGCCGCGGGGTTCAGCTAGTATCAAATAAAAAGTAAAGACTAAGAAATAAATTGATCTATGGTAAAAGTGAGACCGCATACATCTTAGCAAAGCTTGAATTCTGTTTTTCCACTAGTTTTATCGCTTATCAAAAAGTAATTGACCAAAGATGATCAGAAATTAATTGCCATAAACAATTAACTTTAGCCAATCATTTTAATTTTGCAACTGTGTTGTTGTTCAAAATTAATCCTTATGACCTAGGAAATAAAAGTGGTTTTCTTTTGCAGTAATCTTGTTAGCAAAAAAGGATTGACTGGATAGTGTAGCCAGTAAAGGTCACGAACGGACCGATTTCTTTTTTAAATAGATGTTGTGAAATATATGCCTTGAATGCAAAATAAGTAAATATATATAATTTCAAAGTACACAGTATATAGTTCTTTGTGATGAGTTTTAAATTCAGATTATGTATTACACTGGTCTTCTTAATTGCTGTATTACATTACCAAGAGGTAAGGAGATACTAATCACAATAAATATAAATAAATGAATATAATAAATCACACTAATATTATATAGACGAAAGTTTGTGAGTGTGTATGTATGTGTGTGTTTGTATGTTTGTTACTTCGACACGCTCAAACGTCTGGATGAAATTTGGCAAGGAGATAGATTAGTTATAGTCTGGAATAGCACATAGAGTACTTTTTATCCCGAGAATATGTACTCTTGGGATAATTTTCGACAACCACGCGGGCGGAGCCGCTGGCAGAAGCTAGTATACTATAATTGCGAATGGTTAGATGGATATTTGTTTGTTACTCAATCACGCCAGAATGGCTAGACGGATCTAGATGAAACATTAAACACTGGTAGACCGTGTCCTGAATTGGTACAAAGGATTACCTCTGTAGGACTTTCCCGTGGCATAGCTTTCGACATTTACGGCAATCGTTGGCAAAAACTAGTCATTGATAATTTTGCCCATGAACGTGAACTCTTCATAAATCTACCTTCCAAAACATCATCAATGTAGACCACTAGGTCACTTATCAATTTCTTTTTATTAGTGCACAAACAATGTCTTCCAAAAAATGGACAAGAAATACTACCTGGTTTCCGAAGCCTACAATATGGCGAAGAACCTGTTCAACCAGGGTCGTGCCAACTATATCAGTTTGAAGAGCAAATCCTTGCGAACCATAGACACTTTCCTGGATCTCGTCTACATCATGAACGATGAAATGTCCAAGGAGTTGAGGAGTGCTGTTCTGAAGTTTTATAAAGTGAAATATTTGCTTGATTTCACGAATTATATTATTAGTATGGAGGAGGTATGTATAAAGTCAAGTTTTCTATTTTAGGTGAATTACTTGACATGAGGTGAGGGCTCACACCTTTCTTCAGATTTAGTCACGTTGACTGACGCTGTAAATCACGCAGCAAATCTTTCGTCTTTAAAAGATGGTGGAGACATGATGGATTGCTCCATAATCCAATAGAAATGGGGTTATATGCAATACTATCAAAGCTCCTGGAGTGAGGCTGTGCAATGGGCCCAAGCCACTTACACCGTTTTTCTTCGCCGGTTCTTTGACGATGTGGAAATAAAACCTGTAATAATACATTCGCAAAGTACCAATAAAGTTACCTACTGTTTGGTTAGGTACACTAAAGGAACCCAGGAAATCTAGACCAACTTAGCACGTAAACTCTCGAAGCCCTAATCCCTATAGATTTTCTTATAAGTTTCCTACATCCTCAGATGATAGAAATAGTAGAACACTGTTTAATGGACCCCATGGAGAAGCTGGAACAGATTCGCACGCAGTTCCACAGCGTCATCAAGAATTTCCAGGACGTTAGGAACTTCGACTCCGTCAATAAATGCCACAAGGAGTTACCTGATGAAGTCGCTGCGGCACACTGCTTGTTACACCAGGCAGTTCTGTAAGTACCTACATTCACGGAAGGGAGAAAATTGTTTGAGTAGGTAATAATACCAGCTTGTAACTGTCTCACTGCAGGGCAAAAACCCCTTCTTATACAAAGAAGGCTTAAGCATTGATCACCATGCCTGCACAGGTGGCTTGTTCATTTTCAAGCATAGGTATCTTTACATAGTGTAAAACAAAGTCGCTCCCGCTGTTTGTACGCGTAGATCTTCTAAACTATGCAACGGATTTTAATACACTTTTCAGCAATAGATAGACTGATGCAAGAGGAAGGTTTATATGTAGTATACATGCATAATATAGTAGAGAAAAGCCGAGAATTTCAAAGATTTGTAATGTGATGTCGTAACAAACATATTTTTGCGCGCTCACATTGCAAACGCTGGCGAAACCTTACGAGATAGATTAAATTAATGTACTACGGAATTGTATATCTTACAAAGATCGATAAAAAGTTCGCGATGGTAGGTATATGTTTATCAAAAAAGGACAACCCACAGTACCTAATCATTTACCCTCTACTTATTAAAAAAAAATGGTTTATTTATCAAGCTATTTTAAACAATACAGTATTAATCCTTATCCAATTAAATGTAGATTATATGTAGATCATAATAGACCTTTACAGCATATCATTAAATTGAATATCTTAGGAGTTATCGCTAAATAAAAACTAATGCGCGCGAAAATAAATTCAAGCGGGTGGGCCTCACACCGCGATGACGGGATCCTACGAAAGAAAAAACGTGGTAGGTATAATACCTAGTATGCTCTAATACCCGTGCGAAGCCGGGGCGGGTCGCTAGTATGAACTTTAAGACCAGACCATAATTGAATATCTGCTACAGCACCTCAGACCAACAAAAAAAGATAGACGTAGCGTCGCGAACATCAAAAGTGAAGCCACATTTTTATCTATGTGTGTTTGGAAGGGTTGCCATTTGTTGATTTTTTCCCTATAAAATGGGTAATAATATTATTGTGTGGGTAGGATAATATCGTTCGAGTAAGGTATATTGAACCTCAAAAGTAAACGATTAAGGTACATTATTAATTATAACTCACGAAAAGAAATATTTTTTTTTGTTACATCGCAAAATCTATTTAAAAATAAACAATTAGAAAGTGGCTTTATATGCTTATGATTTGGAGATCACCTTTTATGCAATCCTTGCTTGTGTTAGGAGACTTCACTCTTCCGCTTAGCAATATCAATTAATTTGCAATTTAATGCAAAAAAAATACAAATATAAATAGATAAGTTTTAAATAATAGAAAAAGCAAACTTTATGTGAACGAGCGTTATACAGAGAAAAAAAATGCGCGTATTTGTGTGATGTGTGGGAGTATAGGGGAGAGCGCGCTAATGTGTGAGGGTGTATAGTTTGTATGAGTTAAAATTAGTATATACAGAGAAAAAAATGCGCGTATTTGTGTGATGTGTGGGAGTATAGAGGAGTGCGCTAATGTGTGAGGGTATATAGTTTGTATGAGTTTAAATTAGTATATTTAGTTCTACTCTGGGGTATATGTTTAGGTGTAAGTTAGCTTAGCCTGTGACAGTGTCTTGGGATCGGAAGAAGTAAAATACAGCTACTTCCTATAACCATGCTCATAGAAATTGTATTAAAGGTTATAAGTTGCTGAAGCGTAAATCATAACATCGTCAAGTGTATGAGTCATTATGTAAATTGTTTTGAAATAATATAGATAATTATATTTTCAATCAACTTTATTAAATAAAAAAATACCACCATAACAAAATCACTGACTCCAAAAAGTAATCTATACTAATATTATAAAGCTGAAGAGTTTGTTTGTTTGTTTGTTTGTTTGTTTGTTTGAACGCGCTAATCTCAGAAACTACTGGTTGGAATTGAAAAATTCTTTTTGTGTTGGATAGTCCATTTATTGAGGAAGGTTATAGGCTATATAACATCACGCTACGACCAACAGGAGCAGAGCATAAATGAAAAATGTTGCAAAAACGGGCAAAATTATTCCTTTTTGAGAGCTTCCGTTGCGTGCGCTGCATAAACGGTTTAATTACACAACAATCATGTATGTAGAGTAGGTAGGGTTGATGGGTAGGTAGGTAGCCAGTTGACGGGAGCGAAGCCGCGTGGGACAGCTAGTACAAAGATAAATGGTACTATTAGATAAAGATAAATGTACTATTTCTTATAGCTACTATCCATTTTCTTTTTGTTTCATTATTATTTGGAAATATAAAATATTAAAATAACATAAAAAAAGAAAACAGAAATATACATCGAAGTAAGAAATCATATTAAATTTGTTTAATTGAATGGGGTAATATGAAATCATATTATGGCAACCCACGCACTTCATGTCACTAATTTCGTTCGTTGAGGTTTTTTGTTCCAAGGAACCTAAAATTCATAGTATATTTAATAAATAAACGATGTTATTTCAAGTACTTACATGTGAAATGTGATTCCGTGAGACTTTTTATGTGCTTTGCTATTGTTTTTACAAGTTTTCACTACACAGGAAGGCATAATTCTATTTTTTTTAATATATGTTAACTAGACGACGACTCGTAACGTACTAAGAGCGATGAGCATAGTTTTAGTGCAGGTGTGTGCGTGAGAGTGTATATTTACTTGGAGGAGCATAGTTTTGTGGCTTCACTTATAATGTTCGCGACGTTACGTCTATCTTTTTTTTTTGGTCTGAGTACAGCACAAAGTTCACTCCTTCTCTTTCATTTTGGTTACTCAACAATATTCTTTGCTTGTTTTACGCTGCTGAGTAGACGGATTTTCAAACATATGAAGCAATGAATACAAGGGAAACAATCCGTACTCTTCTCTTTGAAATAACACAATTAGGGTGATAGCTTCCTCACGATGTTTTCTTTCAGTAGGAATGCTGAAATAGAAAAGGGCAACACCAAGTGTTTTAATTTGGGGAAATACCTGTATTTTTTTTTCATATGATTTCAATTACCTACATAAATAAATTGAGGACATCCAGTTAAACGGACTTGCATTCAGATTTTTTAGCTTGCCTGCTTTGAACCTTGTTTGCTGAGCCACAAAAAATAATAATATTAGGTACTTTATTTTCTCTACAGTTTCAACGAAACGATGCAAGAAAGTTTAGTAACAATAGTCGAAATAAAGACCCGGCAGCACGCTCAAGACATGAATACATCGCTCTACAACGTTCAAGTGTGCATCAACAACTTCGTTCCGAAGTTCTTTGAGCAGCTAATGCTGGACGCATACACAGAAAAGTGTGGATATCTGCGGGTCGTCAATGCGTCAATTGCAGATCTTGTCAGAGACAAGTGGATAGGCAATGAAACTGTGTTCCCGGAGAAATGGAGCCCTCTAGTACGACTGTTGCAAGAGAAGTAAGTTTTTGTTTCTAGGCGAATTATTTCGCTTTCTTTCAATCTGGAAATAAACATCTTTTCACATGGCAAGTTTTAGTATGTAAAGTTGATTTCTTTTGTTACAGAACGAAACAGCCCATAAGTGCGCTAGAAGAGCCGTTACATTTAACCCTTTTTGCGGCAAATCTATCTTCGCAGGACGTTGTTAGAACTTTATATAAGAAGAAATAAATCGTATTATAGAATAGGTTTTAACTTATCATCTAATTGTAATTTATTATTATAATAGCGGTTAGTCACCGAATGGAATAAAGAATAATCAAATAATATTAACAGGACTTGTTCTGTGTACAATGTGCACATGCTTATCGCAAAAAAATAAAGCACGTTTTGCTCGTGTAACTTCTGTTTTAATTACATGCATCCGCATAACAGGTTGATAACGAGGAAAATAACGAATATCATTGTAACGTTTATGAGCCATTACTAATGAACTCCTCGTTGTGATAGGCTGTATGACATCATTGCGTTTGCGTCGATGACAAGTGAACAAGAAAAATAAAGAAGTTGGCTAGTGTTACATACTCTTTGAAGTTGGCTTCGCTTCTGTCAAAAAAACGCGCGTTTATTGTTTCTGTGTATTGTTTGTTATTGTTCAATGTTCAATAATTCATCATTTCATCATGTTTCGGTGATTTTTAATTAAAAAGAGGCTCTTATAATTCCTAAAATGACTAAAGCAGTACGTGAATTGCTCCATAATGGGCGTTCGTACGACGAAACGGATCGAATGCCTGACAAAATAAACATAAAAAACTTAGATATTTTCATGTACATGGTGGCAATAGTTGGTCATTTTGTGGACTTGGGCCTGGATATTAACATAGCTGTGAGGTACTCCATAGCTCTAAAGATGACGGAGTTCGGGTGGACGCTGGCGTTCATACTTGTGCCTGCTTTTGTGAACACTGCTGTCTCCATAAGAATGTAAGTATATTTGTTTACTTAGCCACTTAGAACTTTCGCTACGTTTTGTCAACACTTTCTAATCTGTGGCCTTAATCTTCCTCGAGAGATAAACTTGCTAAAATATTATGAATATCTAGTATTAAAGTTATTTTTAGTCAACAGTTCATTGTACCCATTTTCCTGATATAAAATCCCTTTGTGTTATGTTCCCGTTTAACCCTTTGAGGATGATCCTGTATAAACTCAACACATTTATTATTGTGGTTTTGATAAATTATTAATAGTACCTACTGTGACATTACTTACACTCGTAACATAGAACTTAATAATGTCAAGTTTCATACTAACATAATTATACTCTCTAGAAAAATTAGTTTTTCACCCACTTCTTTCCGGCCTAAAAAACCAGGAAGTGATCATGGGCATCATTTCGGAGGACCATATTTGATGTTCAAAAATGGCTACGGCAACTATGTAAATTGATTGAAAACTTATGATATTAATTTTCTGACTTCAGGTACTCCCTAGATAAGCAGCAGGATTCACTATCCAATGAGTTTACAAAACGCAAGTGGCTCCGAATCTTCATCCTCGTGTTACAGATGGCACCCATTCTGCGGTTTGCTGATGCTCTCATGTAAAGATATTCTTATTATTTTATTATTACTACATGCATACATAAAAAAACACTGTATTAAGACAGACTTAATGCTTTAGGCATTTTCTACCTGTGAACCTTAGGGTAGTGGCGAGACAGTTTATTTATTGCACACAAACCTACAGAGGCATAGTTATGGCAGGTGCAACTTAATGGAAAGACAAACAGAAAGAAATACAATTATAAATGCATCTTTTGTTTTGAATGTTTTTTTTGTGTAGCATCAAATCAATGTTTTAGGTATAGTTATCTTATCTGAGTAATACAAATATTTGAATAATTTAGTTCAAAGCATGCTTAATTAATTTATTCTAATTACCTTATTATTATTATTTATAAATGCATAATTTTCCTTTTATTTGCTTATTTGGGTCAAAAACACAGAGTAGGTCATTAATGGACTGCTATGTCAGAGTGTTTAATTATTAAGTACATTATTTAAAAACCACACCATATAAAAAGTATGTGACACAGTACACAGTATCTGACTACAAATATGAGATACTAGCTGTTGCCCGCGACTTCGTCCGCGTGGTTATGAAGATATAAAGTTTAATGATGTTTAACATAAACTATTTTTATATTTCAGTCAACAGAAAATGCCTATCACACTAAGCAACATTTGTTAAGGGACCAATTAGAAAAAAAATACAGGGGTTTTATTTTTGTAAAACCCCTGTATTTTTTTAACATAATTTCACCGGAAATTGGAGGCGCTTAAATTGAATTTGGTAATCCGATGGTATTAAAGGGATCCGCGGTATAAAAACAATTTCTCCTTGATTCACACCAGTGAGAATGCATGCCTCAATTACGTGTTTATGTAGTCTTTATTTGAAGTCTAGTCCCATTACACAATTTAGGTGGGTTTAGATTCCGTAGCAAAATTATCGGCGCACCTACTTTTAGGTACAAAATATGAGGTGGAATTACAGGTGGCTCGAGACTATGGAGGAACTCTACAGGATAATGTACAGTATCATCGACTTCTAATACATAGTCCACCGATTCATATTTCACTTCAACACCGGGTAATTTCGCTAGTAAATGTAGGTTAATGCTATTGGCTGTATCATTTTTGGGGGTTAGGATTGCTCTTTCACTTAGCCACGAACTATTACTATTTTCTGCGACTTGATGTATGTTAGGGTATATTGTATCAGTTAAAGTGTTTAAATCTTTTACTATGGTACCAAGACTGTAAGAGATTTGTATTATAAGTGATCAATAAATGTTTGTTGAACACATAGGGTTGCAAAAGCGATTATATGCCCTTAAACCGGCCCTGTCGTAAAATCTGTTCCTTCCAGGCATGTCTTAACTATATTCTATCTCTTTACCAATTTTCAGGTATAAAAAACCAAGGATTTCATATAAACTTGCGAGAGGCCTTAGACTTCCTTAATCCGGCCCTGTCGTAAAATCCTTTCTTAACGGACGTCTACTAACTATAAACTACCTCCCTGCCAAATTTTAAGTTTGCTGCTCAAAAAATGAAGGACTTTCATACAAACTTGCGAGAGCCATTAGACCCCCTAAATCCGGCCCTGTCGTAAAATCCTTTCTTAGCGGACGTCTACTAACTATAAACTACCTTCCTGCCAAATTTCATCTTTATACGTCAAGCGGTTTTCGATATTTCGTGATACGTGAATGATTGACCTTTCGAGTTCGATATATATAGATTTGTATTATACTGGTCCCAAAAAAGTTTGGCTTTTTAAAGCACTCTCTCTTTAGATTACATAGGCTCAATTTCTTGTTGCAAATTTCGGTAAAACACTATTTTTCTTCAGTTGTTACACTCTTAAATGGTTAAATAAGTTGAAGAGTTAATTCTTTGTTATACTATCAATTGACGAATTAATGCGTTTTACTGAAATTTGAAACCATTGGTTAGGCTAACCATTACTTGAGTTAACTACGAATAAAAAAAACTGGACCTTACATAAATTTCTTGTACTTTATTCTGCTTATGAGACAATCAGTAACAGCCGCGACTTACAAGTTGTAGGTCGAGGTTCGAACCCAGCCAGGCGCTTTGTGTAAATTATTTCATCACCACTGCTCTCAAAACGGTGAAGGAAAACATCGTGAGGAAACTGGCATGTCTTAGAACCAAAAATTCGAAGATATGTGACATCCACCAACATGCACTGGGCCCACGTAGTCCCTCTCCCAGAGAGGAGGCCTGCACGCACAACGAACCAAATGCGAGTCTAAGTGCGGAAAAGAGGTCCATCTATCTATCCTATCCTTATGAGACAATCTCGTTTAAAGACTAATGTGATATATTTAAAGCATATCGTGGCATATTTACTTATAAAGAAACACATGATTGTCTAGGTTCAAACCCCTCCTGATCAGAAGGTATAAGCTTATAGCTAAATGTCCAACAGCACAAAACGTATAATGAGCAGTAAGTCTAATTAGCAAAACGTCCAACAATCAGATGCTCTGTGTCCATCAGATAATTCAATTTATTAAATTACTATACAAATAACAATACTAAAATAAACTTACGTTACGTAGTGTTATTAAAATTTTGTTCAGCACGTGGGTGTACTGTCCTCATGCAAATTTCGTAATGCAACTGAGGTTTTCTGTAAGAGAACCCTATTATGGGTAAAGCTCACCTTTGTACATTTGTGTCTTATTATGTATTTGTGTATAATAAAGAATAAGAACACCATCCCTGTTTAAAATCCACCAGTTACGCAGTGAAGTCCCGTCGCGCCGCCCGCAATCAGGACCAGGCATCGCAGCGCAAGTACTACAACCTAATGCTGAAAGAAGACTCTGATGCTGCGCTGCTGAGAATCTTCGAGTGCTTCCTGGAGGCGGCTCCGCAGCACGTCCTGCAAACCAGTCTGTTGTTGCGGGCTAATCCGGACTTTACTGGTGAGACTTACTTTTCTGTATTGTATTTTTAGACAGACCCATATTTTTCAACAACAATACAAATATATGCGAAAGTAATTCTTGTCTGTCTGTTGTCTTAGCAGCTGAATGGATTTGAATTAAATTTGGCTCACGGGTAGACCATGTCATGGATTAAGATGACATAAGATACTTTTTCCATTACCTTGTCTATTATGTAACACATTGCCTAAGAAATCGTTTCGAAATATGAACATTTAGACACAAGATTATAAAATAAAAAAAAATAAAAAAAAGAAATTACATAATAACAGTTATGAAATGACTTTTGTATGGAGTTTTGATATCATTATGTAACTACAGAGTAATTATTTTTCTTTTTTTAGTACGAGTGAAACAATTTGCAATTTAAAGAAAAAAAACGGGCCACGTTCGAATCGGACTCGCGCACGATGGGTTCCGTACCATTATCACAAAAAAATGTCACTTTTGTTGTATGGTGCCCTACTTAAATATTTATTTTATTCTGTTTGTAGTATTTGTTGTTATAGAGGCAACAGAAATACATCTGTGCAAATTTCAACTGTCTAGCTATCACGGTTCATGAGATACAGCCTGGTGACAGACGGACAGACAGACGGATCGCAGAGACTTAGTAATAGGGTCCCGTTTTTACCCTTTGGGTACGGAACCCTAAAAAGTACGTAACTGAATAGGCTACTGTTGGAAGACGCATGCTGCCGCTACGCCCGCGCTTTTTCCACCGCCCCATCCGGGAGAATGATACTGAACCTGTTACCTCTCAAAAAAGCGCGCGTTCATTGTGTGTATATAGTCTGTGGTTTTTACTCTGAACGAAAAACTAAAATTTACTAATTGTAAATTTTAAGCTGTTTCTAATAAATTGTTGTGGAACTTATTTGCATTTAATTAAGTAAGCTCGTCAGGTAGTGGAGAAAGAAACTCGCATAAAATATACTATTTCCTTCATAGTTAAGATTTTCTAGGTTTTGAATACTATGGAAAGAAAATATTGACGCCTCATAAATTAAACGCAAGTCCAGTCATGCAATTGACCAATTGCTGCAGCCAAGGCACACTTGACAATAATGCCCATTTTTTCTGCGATCGGTATTGTGCTAGCACCTAGAACCAGGGCTTGGGTATTCTAGTTGTCTGGCGGTGAAAAAAACGGGTTCTTGGCTAAAAATAATCTGATGTTCAGTGTTGTTGAACGTATTTTGTCTTATTTGTAATAACAATTTGTTTTTGTCTCTGTTTCCAGTCCATCAGATCCTATCAATCGCGTCATCTATCATCGGCATGGGCTGGTGCCTGGCCGCGTACCAGCGAGCGGTGCGCTTCTACCAGCCAGACAAGGACAACATGAGCTGGACTGGCACGGTGCTGCAGACCATCTGGCACTTCCTTGTTACATGTAAGTATATTTAACAGAATTTAGGGTATTAGTCATCAGTTTGCATTGGATTTAATGGTTGGTTAGATGAATAAGCAATTGTGGCACTGCTGGCCTGTCCCGCAGTCTTATTACGTATCTTTTGCAAGAGCAAAGCGATAGCGGTTTTTGCGCAATGATTGCTCTTCAATACAAAAGTTTTAAGAGTCGTCGGTTTTTTTTTTAAATAAGTGCATTTGACAAACAGCGAGCGATTAGCAAACGATTGTATAGGAACTACTATTCCTACACTGCAGGTAATTCCGACTTTTATGGCATAAAGCTTTGATCGCTATCGTTTTGCTCTTGCAATTGTTACGTAATAAGCCTGCCGGCCTTTGTTGGTTCTGAAAATTTGTGACGGGTATACTGCTATTTGAGAGCTGAATTTCAGTTATTATATTAGCCCGAATCATCTGCTATAAATGCTGATAATATTCATGACAGGTTTCTTATTATTGAACACTTTCTTATTATTAAAATTTTGCTTTCAGATTCAATAAAATAACTAGATTTTTGTCTTTCCAGTGAGCCGCATAATCTCAATCTCCGTGATCTCGTACCTCTCCCCTCACTGGGCGGTGCTAGCGTGCCTCACACACGTGTTGGTGACCGCCACACTCATACAAGTGTTCGACCGATCTCCGTTCTGCTCGCACAACCGTGTCGCTGACATCGCGTTTTCTTTCGCACTCGGAGCTGTGTACCTCTTCACTTATATCCTACCAGTTGAAGGAAAAACTAGGTATAGATATACTATTTACTATAGTATATGTTTTATACAGAATATAACATGTGGCGCCATCTGGTATGTATATGTGAGTGAGGAAATGAGAATTTCGTTTTACTTCTTTCCAGTTTTAGCGTTTACTGTGGTACCCTATATAGTGGGGTTAGTCATAATGGTGATATATTACAGGTTCTTCCATCCAGAGGTTAGCAAACGAGGGTTTAGTGTGACCTTCGTTAATGATAGGGTGCCGGATGTTACGTGTAGTTAGTGAATAAGTTACTGGAAGATTAGTGCCTTGAGATTATTGTTAGTTACCATGTTAGTACATAACAGCCGGTAGATGTCTAAATACTAGGCATTGGTTGCTCTTAAATCGTTTTAGCTAAAGATCTTGTCTCGTCTAGTTGATATAGCGTAATAATTCCATGAAGTAGTTAGCAAATGGAGACAAATAAATTGTACAAACACTATCATGAAGCCAGGCATCTGAAATAAGCGGCGTAAGACTCAACTGGGAAGAAGTATGTACCAAGCGGCCTACACTGTAGAAGACCCCAAAACTTTTAAACACTTCATATTTGGTCGCGATACTCAGCAGTAAGGAAACGACGGAGAAGAGACAGAGAAATAGATAACACAACCTTGCGAATTTGTTTCGTGGTGTCTAGCATTAATATTCCATTTGCTCACTACTCTGTGGACAAAACAAGATCTGAAAATAATAATTTTATAATAAATAGCTAAGGTTTAGGATTGCAATAACTACTTTAAGTTTATTTTACAATACTTACTGTTAAATGCTTAAGCCTTAGTGCGAGTTTTTACTCACGCTCACTCGTACGTAAACGATCTCTTATGTCAAAATGTATACAAAAAAAGTGGTTTATACCATTCCCCCTCTAAAAAGCTTATTTTATTCACTGAAAACAGTGAATAAAAAGCACTTTTAATCACTGTTTTGGTGTTTGAATTTAGAACACACCAATATAATATTCAAACTCCATCTCAATGCTGTACAACCTCCTTACACATAAAATATTTGATACAAACTTAGAGATAGAGTCAGAGATAGAGTTAGAGATAGACATCGAGATAGGGATAGAGATAGGGCTAGAGATAGAGATAGAGATAGAGAAAGAGATATATATAGAGATAGAGTAAGATATAAAGTTAGAGATAGAGTTACATATAGAGATAGAGATGGAGTTAGAGATAGACATAGATATAGGGATAGAGTTAGAGAAAGAGTTAGAGTTAGAGATAGAGTTAGAGATAGAATTAGAGATAGGGATAGGGATATAGATAGGGATAGAGATAGAGAAAGAGATAGATATAGAGATAAAGTTAGAGATAGAGTGTGAGATAGAGTTAGAGATAGAGTTAGATATAGAGATAGAGGTAGAGATAGAGTTAGAGATAGAGTTAGAGATAGAGTTAGAGATAGAGTTAGAGATATAGTTAGAGATAGAGTTAGAGATAGAGTTAGAGATAGAGTTAGAGATAGAGTTAGAGATAGAGTTAGAGATAGAGTTAGAGATAGAGTTAGAGAGAGATAGAGTTAGAGATAGAGTTAGAGATAGAGTTGGAGATAGAGTTATAGATAGAGTTAGAGATAGAGTTAGAGATAGAGATAGAGTTAGAGATAGAGTTAAGATAGTGATAGAGATAGAGTTAGAGATAGAGTTAGAGATAGAGATAGAGTTAGAGATAGAGTTAGAGATAGAGTTAGAGTTAGAGATAGAGTTAGAGATAGAGTTAGAGATAGAGATAGAGATAGAGTTAGAGATAGAGTTAGAGATAGAGTTAGAGATAGAGTTAGAGATAGAGTTAGAGATAGAGTTAGAGATAGAGTTAGAGATAGAGTTAGAGATAGAGTTAGAGATAGAGTTAGAGATAGAGTTAGAGATAGAGTTAGAGATAGAGTTAGAGATAGAGTTAGAGATAGAGTTAGAGATAGAGTTAGAGATAGAGTTAGAGATAGAGTTAGAGATAGAGTTAGAGATAGAGTTAGAGATAGAGTTAGAGATAGAGTTAGAGATAGAGTTAGAGATAGAGATTGAAACACAAGTGCTGTTACCTAGCTCAGGGGTCAGGGCTTCACATTTTTTTTGTAAATTTTGAAGGTAATTATCTCATTTATTTATTATTATTCCATGTGCCGCTTCAATCTTTCTTTTTCTCGTAGTCATGGTATAAAATATAGTATGCAACTCTTGAATAAAACGGATTTATATCGAGGGCCATGAATCACTCGCGTCGCTCATGATTCTAACACTTGAATCACTCGCTATGCTCGTGATTCAATCATCATGAATCACTCCCTACGGTCGTGATTCAGTCGTTAGAATCCTTCACTTACTTGTGATTCATCTACGGCCCTCGCATTAAATCCGTCTTTTATTCACTAGTTGCATAATATACTATTTTACCGTCACCAGACGGCGCTTATCCAGTTTCAATACAAAATAATGTTTACGTATCACGAGTGAGCGTGAGTAAAAACTCGCACAAAGGCCTCAGAATCCTGATTCTAAAATCCTAGAGAAATTTCTGATCATGGGCTAAATCACCATCTGGTATTTCACAGTAGTAGCCCGCAGTCTAGATGGGTGCCCGGTTGATGTCCCGACACCTATAACATGTGACTTAAACATACCTGGCAAATGTAGGTGTACCTACTATACGTACACTTCCCCTTCAAGGATACAGGAGTGATGTTATTATGTTGATCAGTAAGCACCCAGATTTGCCTTTTAGAAAACATCCATGGGGTGTACTATACAATAGTCTTACACAACAGTACTAAGTGTGTGCGTTTCGACTGCGCGACCACGGCGATATTAAAGAAAAACTATGCCAAGATTTTGTAAAATTTGATTCCCAAAACCATAAATTTGTCAAAGTTATGGTTAAAAAGTTTTAAGAGTTAGAACGTGGCCGCGTCATTGAAACGCGGCGAACCGCGCGGCCACGGAGAGCCGCAGTTAAAACTAAGCGTTGCAGAAACCTGAAATTGAGGTAAAATAACAGATTGAATTTGTAAAAATATAGAAAAAAAACCTAGAAAAAGCGTCGCAGAGATCTGAAGTTTTTTGTAAAACCTAGTTTTGAATTTGTCAAAAAATCCTAGGTTTATAATTCAAGAGCTGTAGTAAAGTGTCGCGTAGAAATAACTTTGACAAATTTATGGTTTTGGGAATCAACTTTCACAAAATATTTGCATTTTTGTTTAAATATCGCCGTGGCCGCGCCGTCGAATCGCACACGTGCTAAGTAGATACTAATGCTCAAAAAGTGAGTGTCCCGACTGTCCATTCACTTGCACCCTGGATGACCTGTACAATGCCTCTACTACGATAAACGTGGCCGCCTAATGGGCTCAAATACTTTGATCAAATGTACCATCGAAACTAAAGAATTCTCAAAAATACAATAATTAATATCTCAATAGGTGCTCTTTTAAAATGTAAAAGACTGTTTAACTATAGGTATTTTACAATATTTTCTTATGAATAAAAGTGAAAAATAGTACAAGTATAAGTACCGGTAGTGGAGTTAGAAACTTATATTTTGGTACTAAGTAGAAAAATATTTTTGTACTTTTTTTATTTATAATTTTCAGTGAATCTTAAACAATACTCACCATTTATATTTTAATAAATTATTTTTTTATGAATATCAAGTGTTTTCTTTCAAAATTTTATGGAATGGGCAAGTCATTAAAACTTCAAAAATTAAAATACAAGTTATTTTTTATTATCAAGGGGCTCGTTTGACCACTATTTATTTATTACAATTACCAAATGAATGGCGCGCGTTCCCTCAGTATCCTTAATCCAAACCTATTCCATTCACTCTGGTTTATCCATAACTCTATGGCTGACTCCAAACAAGACATTACCGCAGCTCCTTTCCAAACCGTACTGGCTGGATCAATGTCTTTTGGTGAAGTCACTATTTCCAGCTGCTCAGTCTTATACGTATAGGGGATTTGTAACGCTAATCGGTTCTGTAACCATAAGTTTAAACCATGGGCTTTGACTCCTCCGCCAACTATTAAAATATTGCTGTACATTTTACGTTTTAGCTCTTCGTTGGGACAGCGGTCTATGCTTTGTAAAATTGCAGCGTCTAAGGCTAGAACTTGTCCTGGTGCTAACGCTACAACATCTCCTGGACCGCCTTCTAATGTGTCAACAACTATGTCTTCATCAGGATTGGTTAAAGGTTGAACTTCATTCGCAGCTTCAAACTGCTGGCTTTCATTTGCTGTTGGATCTGCTGTCTCACGTTTTCTACCAGTTTCCCTCAAAAATTCTGCATCAAAAGGATCTTCAGGATCACTTGGTTGTCTGTTTTGAATCTTGGTAGATTTTGAACCAGTGATTTTGAGTAAATCTGTGTAGAACATTGACAAAGGTGATATGATGCATTCGTCACCAACTTGCAGTGTGTATTTGTTCACTACATCACCAGGATGATCAACTAAAAATGACTTTTCCTGTGGGCCACAGACATCTAGGTTCACGTGACAGAAATTCTCATATAAATTCCTCATTAGTATTACATCTCTAGGTATATTTTCATTCCAGTTTTTATAAGGGAATGCACTTTTGTGGAACATCCATGACAAAGCTTGACAGACATCTCCTGCTCCATAATCCATTCGTAACCTTGTATTCTTATGTGAAATACCATCTTCAACACATGAAATTGCAGTTTTCTGATCACCAATGTCCACCACACATGCAGAACCTATACCAGCTCCAAATGTGGCTCCGACACTCTCTTGAACAAAAAAGCAATGTCCAAAACCCAAGTCTTTCAATAATAGTGACATTAAATATTTCAAATGGCCCCTGGAGTACAGATCAGGTATTAATAGCACACACCGGTATTTCACCAGCTCTATTAAAGGTATTCCTAGCTTATACTCGATTATAGAACTCCAAATAGTGTACAAATCATTCAGAACTGATGAAATAGACCCACCAACTTCAGTATGTATGTTGAAATCACCTCTGCGGTATGGGAAGTGTATATTGTATGGTAGCTCTGGGTCTATATCCAGTACTAAGTCACCGATTACGATGTCACATTGCACTTGCGGCCACGGATCGCCATCATTGACGCATTCTGGCAAAGACCGGCGGTTAAAAGCTGCGATTTGCTGCGGTGGCGTCGCGTACCTTCGTGCCCCGTTTGACTGCACACACGACTGTAAAGTATGCGATATCTGTAGACGACATTCTTCCAATTCTTCAATCAATTCTTTTGTTTTTGGCACACTCGGGGGTATGAAGGAGTCTCTGTATATTTTACCTCCGGGACGACGTTTTCTTGCGATGCAATGCAGTTGCTTCACTGGAAGGAGGTCTGAAGCTCTGCCTATTCGAACGTAGAGTGATCCAGGATGGATAACAATAATTCTATTGGACGGAAACTGCTGGAAATGTTCTGGGCCCGGCTCAAAAGATGGCATACTCATTTTTAGATCTTTTTTAGTAACTTTATGTAGTTTTGATATCAGATTGGCTACATTTACTACGTCTATCTATAGTGTGCGGCTATATTTACTTATTTTTCTAGATAGTTGATTAGTGTTGGAATTAATTAAAAAGATCTCTTACTGTAAACATAACCTCCTTCTGTTTGAAAATTTGACTTGAATTCTTGAATGAAATTGACAATCAATCAAATAACAAAGTAGTTTTTGAACGAAATTGCTCATATAAAGTCTTAGTTTCTGAACTTTGTTATTGATCGAATTATCTATTCGGTGAATAAAATCAACACAAAATTCACGCAGTAATTATGGAGTGAAACAATGCATAAACAATCATGATGTTGTTACTTATTATTAATAATGGTTTTATAAAATAAATATCAGCTTTTTTCTCATGTAATCTTTTTTTTGCAATGTATCCGAAACAAAAGAACGAATGATTTACGGACTGACTGACATCAATTTCATCTGATCTGTTCAAACTTCAAAAGTGTCAAAATTGTCACAAATGTCATCCGCTATCTATCGTCGTGTCACGAAATCGGAGAAAATAAACAGTTTTCCCGAATTTTTTATTGGAAAACAATAAAACTCGGCTGCAAAAATGGTGTCCAGGAGTTTAACAGAAGTATTTGTGTTGATGCGCAACAATGCCATACACAGCCGGCACATATTCGCTGACCAGGCAAGTACTCTCTTGTTATTGATTATGTTTTGTCCATTTTACTTGAATATTAAATGATGCAATTACGAGCGTTTAGTAATTAATTAAACTGCGATATAAGCGTGTGGTTTCCGTATATGAATCCATGAAGGATTAACGTAGCTTTACTTAAAGTATGTGCACCAATCTACGAAATGTCTCATTTGCCCTTCCAAGGTTTTCAAGTGGTTTCTGCAATAGTAAACTTACAAAAAGAACTTTGAAAATATAATAATCTGAATGTTTTACAGTATATAGTAGTGGTTATTAATGAATTTCATAGCTTAATTATAGTAACTGTATTATCTTAAATCATGCTAAAACAAAAAATACACATATACTCAGAATTATTAATATTTTTTAGCGTTCACACACTGGACAGGTATGAAAGCATGCATAACTTGATGTTACACACATTCATGATTATATTTCATCAGTTATTTAATTTCTGTCAACACTCTACACCTTTCTAGATGAAAGAAGTGTTTTTTTAGTATTTTTATTTTCACAACTTTATTTATTTTGTTAGTAAAAAGGCATGTGTTTAGTCATGTTAACAACTAACCTTTTAACCTGTAAGGAAACCCTATTAAGTCTTAATTTAAAGACCATTAAGATCCAGATGAAATTGTTTTATAAGTAAATAAAATAAATAAAGATGCTTGAATTTCATGTATGTGCATATTTTATGTTTCTTAGCTTATTTGAGAAATTGAGAATGTGACACTATAATTTGCAGTAGAGTGGCTGGTTTACTCAGTTTATAATATTTTCATATTAATATAACAGCTATTAAAATATAACTTTTTCCTTCATCCCTCAGCGCAATGACTCCGAGCGAGTCCGCCTCATGCGGAGTAACTCCCACGACATGGAGTCTGGGTTGGAGATGCGGAATGACTCCCATGCACCTCCGCCCTGGACAGATTCGCTGGAGGAAGCACACTATGTTATCACTAGGTTTGTACAGCCATAGTTTAAACAAACATTTAGTTATGTGACTCAGAAAATAGAATTGTCTGGAAAAGGGAGAGGTTGGCCTTTGCCCTGCACTGGGCAGTATGTTAAGCTAGTTAGTTAGGTGGGTCAGGCTGACGGTCCACCTGCTGAGAGGTGAAAGTTGTCTCATTGCTTGGCGAAGTGCTATTTATTAATCTGTGTGTTTATGGTAATGGGTTTCAGCCAAGATATTCATGGCTAATGGATCTTGTTTGCTTAATTAGACTATGTGCAATAGTTTTGCAGTATCTCTAAATAGTATAAAACAAAGTCGCTGTCCACACCTGTCTATGTCATTTCTGTTTCTCTACTAACTTCTTCTATATCACATAATGGATGTTGATAATGTTTTTTCTCAAACATGCTTGGAAATTTGAGCATTATTTTGACAACCTTCTTCGAGATAAATCGCAATTGCTGTACTGGCCAAATACATGCGTGCAGCGGCCGGCAAAAGTTGTATGACAATCCATATCTGTTGTGTGTAGCGGCCAAATAAATTCCATAGTAAACTCATATCTGTCGTGTAATTTAAAAATGGAACGATCTTTTACTCCGAAACATAGCAACCAAGGAGGTAACTTATCAAAGGTTTTATTTAAATTTGGAACTGGCTTGCAAATAGAAAGCTGTTTATTGAAAAAAAAAACAAATGAACACTTTTTAACACGGGAATAATTATTGTTGTTCTTTGTTCGTCATTGATTTCGAAAAGTAATTGTATTTGACAAAATGAGTTCTAGGTGCTACTTAGTTTTAATTTCCGCGCATTATTTGAGAAAAGCACTATACAAGCCTTGGCCACAACTAGGCATTGATGGACTTACGTATGTGTGCCTCGGCTTCGCCTCGGCCCACATTTACACGTTCGTCCATCAATGCCTCTTTTGCTGGCCGCTGCAGTAATGTACTATCACTAATAATAAGAGTGTAACAAGGAAGGGTTTTGTGTACAATTTTTCTTTACATAGCTTACATCTATGGTAGCTTAGGACCCTTGAGCCATCTGTGAATAGTTTATACCTGCATTTATAGTAGTGCCTGCCAGGGTTTGGGGCGGCATTCCTAGACCCACAATTGGATGTCTAGATGCAGCTCAGATTTCTTATGGATGTCTCTGTGATGAGAGCCGAGTTAACGGCGATCACGGAGGCATTATCTTATGCAATTACTGTTGGGGCACAAAAGATAGTCATTTCATCAGACTCAAAAAATGCCCTACAACATATGGCTCGGTGTCTCAAGTATCCGAGGTTTGCTGATAGACTATGACGCCTTGGGGTTATTGCACAGGTTACAAAAACAAAATGTCTGTGCCGAATTTCAGTGGATACTGTCGCATATTGGCAAATTTAAGAATGAGGTGGTAGCTGGCTGAAAACGCAATAGACGATGGTGTGGGTGATTTGGACAAAGGTATATGTAGAGGAAAGTGGAAAAGATCTTTAAGGAGTCATTGCAGACTAAAGGCGCTTGGTGCTTGGTACATGCAAGATACACCTGGCTCAGTGCCGTGGTTCGAGTGTGCCAGCCTCTCCAGGGAGACATTGTTTGTGGCCCTCAGGTTACGGGCTGGTCATTATCCGCTGAACAGGTTTTATTAGCTTATGGGCGTGAGATCGTCACCATTCTGTGACTTGTGCCATAAGCCGGCGGATATAATGCATGTTACGGTGGATTGTGATCGGTATCGTGACCTGAGACTGAGGTTATTGTCGAATATTGATCAATCTAACGGGGGCATCAATGCGACATTAAGGCGACTTTTATGTTTGAAGAATGCAAGAGTATTTATACCTTTTTAAATTTTTTTGTGAAAGAAAGGAATGAGAGATGAGGGAGAGAAAGGTATGTGACTTGTGAGTGTAACTGGTAGTGTGCCGGTTGCTAGCGGAATCGTGGATGCTATTGGTTACACTACTTTTGTTTGTACCCATGAGGCTGGCATTTTACCCAGATTGCACTGAAGCCTCAATATATACATTTAAAAAATACTAAAATTAAAACTTTCTTATCAGTTACTGAGCAATATTGTTGATAACAATCTATTGTTTTACATTAAGTCATTAATAAGTTAGTTAATTATCTACGACCATTAATCAATATAACACGCATATTGTGAAGGCAATATCTAAAACCTTCGCCACATAGTATGCGATGCGATTGTGTTGCGTTTAAAGGGTTCTGCTTCTGTATCTACGTGAAAAATACATTGCTGTTCTGGCGCTGGTATTACATTTGAGGAACCTGAAAATAATCCCTACAGGCCGCCTGCTTGTTATCTGAAATATACACAGATATAATACCCGCACCCGCAGCAGTTTCGCTTTTTGGGTAACAGAGGCATTATCTATACTAATATTATAAAACTGAAGTGTTTGTTTGAACGCGCTAATCTCAGAAACTACTGGTTGGAATTGAAACATTCTTTTTGTGTTGGATAGTCCATTTATCGAGGAAAGTATAACACCACTCTACGACCAAGAGGAGAGGAGCATAAATGAAAAATGTTGCAAAAACAAGAAAAAATATACCTTTTTTTATTTTTTATATGTGATGGGTTTGCTCTTGACTCTAGTGTAGGTCAGAGGTGACAGAGACAGAGTCGACGATGGAGTGAGCTTACCCAGAAGAAGCCTGTTCACTCTAACTTTGAAGAGATTCGGGTTGTATGCGTTCGGATACACAGACGCAGGCAGTGAGTTCCAATCTTTTGCTGTGCGCATTATGAAGGAAGTTTGGAAGCGCTTGGTGCGAATTGGTGGAATGGCAACTAGGTGAGGATGGTAACTTGCAGTGCGTCTAGATGTCCGATGGTAGAAGGGGGCCGGTGGGATGAGGTCATGGAGTTCATGAGCACATTTACCAAAATACAGTCAGTAAAAGACCGACAAGCAGGCAACCTTACGGCGATGAGCCAAGCTGTGAAGCTTGGCATCCAAAAGTTTGACGTCGCCAATTAGTCTCTTAGCTCTGCGTTCCACCGAGTCAAGCGCGGCAAGCTGATATTTAGCTGGGCCATCCCAGAGGTGGCTGCAATACTCCATGCAGGATCGGACTTGCGCCTTGTAAAGAGTTAATAGCCGTCCAGGCATAAAGAGTTGCTCTGCCGCAATTTGGGCTTTGTACTCGATGGAGGCGCCGAAGTTGAGACTGGATGTCAACTCCATGCCAAGGAGCTCGAGCCGATCAGTTACAGGAACAGATGCACCCCAAAAAGTAGGCGTTTGGATGAAATGAGTCCTTTTTGCGGTAAAAAGACATGCCTGTGTTTTGGTGGCGTTAAAAGAGACGAGATTGTCATCACCCCAACGGGAGACAAGACTTAAGGTCGAATCTGTACGCTCCACCATAGCCTCTCTCAAGGAATGAACTTCATCCCCGCCGGTTTTTGCGCTGGACAAGTATCTCTCTGAAACAGTACTGTCATCTGCGTACCCAACACTACCAGGCAGAAGTAGATCATTGATGTGCAGCAGGAAAAGAGTTGCAGAGAGAACAGACCCCTGAGGAACTCTCAATTAATAGCCTTAAGGTCAGAGGAGCAGCCCTCAACGACTACTCGGATCGACCGTTCACTGAGGAAGTCTGATATCCAGCTACAAAAACCGGCTGGGGTCCCATAAGCAGTAAGCTTGCTGAGTAGACTAGCGTGCCAGACCCTGTCAAAGGCCTTCGAGATATCGAGCGATACGGTAAGTGCTTCGCCGTGTTTCTCGATGGCTTCGCCCCAGCAGTGCGTGACAAACAAAGTACTGTTCAGTACCCTTTCCATAACCTTACATAGTATGGAGGTAATGGCTATCGAACGGTAGTGGGCAGGGTCTGCACGGTCGCCGTTTTTGGGTACTGGTTGTACATTTGCAAGCTTCCAGGATTTCGGCACCGTTTTTTTTTCAAGAGAGTGGCGAAACAAGCGTGTCAACACAAGAGACAGTTCAGGCGCACACTGCCTCAATACTCTCGCTGGATTGCCGTCAGGCCCGCTGGCCTTGTTCACGTCTAGGCTGCACAGTACTCTCCGAACCTCTTTAGTGTGAACAGCGATCTCCGGCACCGAAGAGTCACAATGAGGTATAATAGGTGGTTGCTTAGAGCCAGCATCAAGACGTGAATTGCTTGTAAAGAGAGATGCAAATAAATTTGCTTTCTCACTTGTAGAGTGAGCCAGAGACCCATCAGGCTTCAGTATTGGAGGTAAAGTGGGACGACAGAAATTAGTTTCAACCGCTTTAGACAGGGACCAAAACTGTTTACTACCCGGAGGGTGCGATGCCAGCTTGGCCCCGATACGTCCAATATGATCAAAACGTGCCCGACGCAGAACCCGCTTGCAGAGCTTGGCGGCAGAATTAAAGGCTCTTTTCCTCGCGCGAACCCTACGCGCTCTAACTTTGCGGTCGCGGGCCTTGATCCAGGCTTGGTAGGCAGACTCTTTTCGGGCCTCAGCGTGGACGCATTCTGCATTATACCAAGGCCGGGATTTGTGACCGAGCGGGATGTCGGAGAATGGAATAAAATACTCCATACCCTGCCGAATCACGTCCGCAACCACGTCAGCACAGCGAGGGGTCACCAAAGGAGAAGCAGACATGCCAAGGATAGGACACAAAAAAGTGCCGCATCTCATCCCAATCTGCTGACTCGTATCGCCATACTCGCCTCGTGCCTCTAGGACTCTGACCTGGAGGAGAGCAGGTCGAAACGGATTTCACCAGACAGTGGTCAGACGTTCCCAGCGGGGCTGAGACTGATAAGACTGACTGACAGTAATTCAGTCCGGATCAGTTGTCAGCAGGAGTTCCAAGCAATTGGGTGTATGGGCCATACATCCGGTACCCGCGTTGGCACATTCACCAGCTGGGTAAGATCTAGCATTAAAGCAAAGGAGAATGACCAAAAGTGGTACCAAAAAGTCTCACGCATCAAGACCAAAATTTTATAGTAATTAGTTTCATAATTTTTAACGACATTATGCTTCGGGGATTTGATTTTTGAATAGGGAATTTATATCTGAGTTTAAAAGTATGGATATTGATTACTCCCTATAAATTACGTTCCGTTTCACTGTAAGAAAAGAACTTTGCCGATTCTACATTAATTTAAAAAAACTAAAATAGAATAGAATCTTTTCTAAAAAGATTATCATTATTTTATCTATGCTTAAATATCCGTTCACAGCCGGTAAAAAGATGTAGAATGTAATAGAATCAATTAGTTATCTGTGCATCTGACATTTGTACTGAACTGACGTATGTACTCTGTGGTGTGTGGTGTGTGTGGTGTGTTGTGGCCTCTGTATTAAGTAAGTGTATAGTCTATGCACGTTACCGGCTCACAGTACCTACCTATTGGCAATATAATATAGGTCGGGAAAATCGCCGTGTCACATTTACCTGGCTGGAGGCTATAGTTTGGTCTCGACAGGGAAGACCGGTTATGCAGATAGTAAATCGTATGATCGAATTAACTATGAGATGACAAGTATAACAAAAAAAAACACAAGTTTCAATCACGCATCCTGTGGCGCGTCTAGACGTTGCTATAACTCGTACTTCATTCTTCCCTATTAATATAAGTGGATCACGCTGATTTTAGGGTCATAATGTCCGTCCGTGTATAACGTGTCTAAGTAGGTATATAAAATACGTCCTTGGTAGCGTCGAACAAAATAGACCTATTTTTTAGGTTATTTTAGTTTTTTTAAATAACTCCGAAAACCGGGTTTTTTTTCAAAAAGGTTTTTTGTAGGAGTAAACAAGATCAGTGTAGTATATAAAAAAACAAAGTTTGATTTTGATGCAGCATGGTACGGGATTCCATACATCCATGAGCATTCTCCTTTGCGCGCCTCCAACCCAGCATGGTCGGTTTTCTGATACGGGAACAGCCACTCCTTACGATGGGCGTTGAAGTCCCCCAGAAAAACAAGCTTCGCTGTTGGGTATCGTTGCTGGGCTACATCAGTCGACTCTACAAGGCTATTAAAGAGCGCTTTTGACTCCTGGTCACCGCTATGCGATCGGTATACGCCGATGTAAATAGATTTCTCCACGCCTGTGTCCACAAGTAGCCATATGGCAGAAAAACCCGATTTCTCAAAGCAACGGAGACGACGACAACAAATGTCATCGCGGACGTACACACAGACCCCAGCTTGCTTCTTGAACTTGTGTTCAAGAGAGTAACCCGGGTAGTTGAGGTACGCCACGTCCGACGGGGTTGTTATCTTCGTCTCCGTTAGGAAAAACAGGTGCGGCTTCTCGGTCTCAAGGTGGTGGTGGACCGGATCAAGGTTGGGGTGCAACCCCCTTATGTTAATGAGGTGCACTTTAAGTGGGAGGAAGTGTAGCCGTTGTTTAACCTTATTTCTCTTCTTTGCTTTGGTCATTAATTTTGTTAGAATTGCTGGGGAAAAAGTTGAACTGTCGAGGCGCTGCTCAGTTAGCCAAGTGGAACACTAAAACTAACCTAACCTATGGGGAACTCATTTGGAGACTGCGGGGACGCCCGAACCCCCCCGGATATGGCCACCGGGTCCTCCCATCTAGTCGCCAGCTGGCACGGTGAAAGAAAAAGAAAGAAAGAAAAACGTATTTATTGGCATTAAAAACAAAAACAACTTAAAATTAAACAAAATAAATAATCAAAACTATTAATGCCAAAAGGGCCTCAGGTCAGCATAATGCCAAGTGGTAATACAGTACCACCTGACGCTGATTTTCAGCTGCAGCCCACGAGTGCCATACGCTCGAAAACACAAACAAACATTTATAATATACAGTTTTTTGTTTAAAAAATTACCTAAAATAAAATTAAAACATGGTGGAGCATACCGGGATTTTGGCGGGGCAGCCTTTGGCTGGCGTGCTACTTGGGCCCCCTACTGACTACGGTCGGCAAACGGCTGGCACCGTGCTTCGGATCCCGCTACCCTCCAGAATGAGCTACCCGGCAAGTTATTCTCAGAGACCAAGACCGGTTCTGAACAGCGCAACTGACAACCTCCTTCTACTCCAAAGGCACTGGCACTCCCACACACCGACGGAATACAGCAAGCTGCTTGGCGCCGGACTCCGTTGGGATGGTGGTCGCGAGCCAGGCGGCCCCTTGCGGAGCCTACCACCGCTTAAGTGGGATCGTTCAGCCGTACCACAGGCAAGCCCGTGGTGCCGTTGCCCGGGGTGGACCGCTAGGAGGTAGATCCCATACCACCCCAAAGAGAGCTTTTGGAGAGCTTCCGTTGCGTGCGCTGCGTAAACGGTTTAAGTTACGCAACAATCTTGTATGTAGGGTAGGTTGGGTAGATGGGTAGGTAGGGTAGATGGGTAGGTAGGTAGCCAGTTGACGGCAGCGAAGCCGCGTGGGACAGCTAGTTATAAATAAAAAGGATATGGAATAGGAGGATTCATTTACAATGTTGGGATTGAGATGGTCCAAAATTTCGGCTTTCTGACAATAGCATCTTCCCATAAACATGATGTATGAGTAATCCTCCTAGCCCGTTCCAACATCGGACTACAAGTCGTATGGCGATGCAACGTCGGTACATAGTGAACATCCCACCCATACGAACCAAACGTTTACGGAATACTTTTATTATGCGTACATGCCCCTTTTGACTACTGTGATTTCCTATAGTGGCCTCCTTCACCAACATTACGTTATATAAGGCGGCACACTATACCAGGCAACCCCTTACGAGGTGTCTGGGACCATCTTCGGTAGGTCACGCCTCCGAGAGCACTCGCCCCTGGTACTCAAGAGAAAATGTGAGTCGCATCGTGATTACTCACTACCATTTGTCCAGAATGGTACCGGAGCTGTAAAGCCGCTCACCACACGCACCCCAGCACGCCAGCACTAGTGCAAGCACCGGCACCAGCGCAGTTGGTGCTAGCGGATTCAATCCCCGTTAAGGACGCCAGAGAAGCTGGCTCCCATTTCTTCAGAATGGTCCCGGAGCTGTAAGCACGCTCACCTCTCGAATACAAATCATCGCATCTACCCAATGCCTACAGCTGGGTTGCCGGAAAACTAATCCAACGGGTAGTCCTCTACTTTCTATCCAGGAAAGTACATGTATGTAGTATTATGCGTACAGCTAAGGAGTGGAATTCCCTGCCGTAGTCTGTATTTCCTGATAGCTACCAGCCAGAACCAGGGCCGGACGCGAGAGATCGCCACCGCCGATCACCTCCATGAGGACACTGCGGTGCTCCGACCAAGCGGGCAGACCTCCACCGTGTCCTCCGGGCGGCCCACACAATGGTGACACCCGGGCGTTTCCTCCCGCCTTATCCTGAACAGGAACCGCCCGAAACAGCTGTGTCCGGTGAGGACCTGCGTCAGGCAGAAGGTGAGGACGCCGTGACGCCTCTCAAGCTACTCCTCAAAGAGGGGCCTTACCGCCGTAATTGTGGTGTGCCCAGCGCTGTGTGCTATGAGATCCTGCCTGACGAACGTTCTTTCTATTACACAAAAAAAATCTAACCCACATTTTTTTTCAGGCTAAGAACAAAACTCTCCGAGCTCCAGTCCCGCCACGAGAAGCAGATCCGGCGCCCCGCACTCGACGACACGACCGAGCAGCAACACATACAGCGCCTCACCGCGGAGATCGGGCGACACTTCACGCAGGCGCACTCGCATCTCACCACCATCAAGGCGCAGATACGACACGGTAAGATACCACCTGTCTTACTGCAACACATACAGCGCCTCACCGCGGAGATCGGGCGACACTTCACGCAGGCGCACTCGCATCTCACCACCATCAAGGCGCAGATACGACACGGTAAGATACCACCTGTCTTACTGCAACACATACAGCGCCTCACCGCGGAGATCGGGCGACACTTCACGCAGGCGCACTCGCATCTCACCACCACCAAGGCGCAGATACGACACGGTAAGATACCACCTGTCTTACTGCAACACATACAGCGCCTCACCGCGGAGATCGGGCGACACTTCACGCAGGCGCACTCGCATCTCACCACCATCAAGGCGCAGATACGACACGGTAAGATACCACCTGTCTTACTGCAACACATACAACGCCTCACCGCGGAGATCGGGCGACACTTCACGCAGGCGCACTCGCATCTCACCACCATCAAGGCGCAGATACGACACGGTAAGATACCACCTGTCTTACTGCAACACATACAACGCCTCACCGCGGAGATCGGGCGACACTTCACGCAGGCGCACTCGCATCTCACCACCATCAAGGCGCAGATACGACACGGTAAGATACCACCTGTCTTACTGCAACACATACAACGCCTCACCGCGGAGATCGGGCGACACTTCACGCAGGCGCACTCGCATCTCACCACCATCAAGGCGCAGATACGACACGGTAAGATACCACCTGTCTTACTGCAACACATACAGCGCCTCACCGCGGAGATCGGGCGACACTTCACGCAGGCGCACTCGCATCTCACCACCATCAAGGCGCAGATACGACACGGTAAGATACCACCTGTCTTACTGCAACACATACAGCGCCTTGATGGTGGACCGCAGAGATCGGGCGAAACTTCACGCAGGCGCACTCGCATCTCACCGCCAGCCAACCTAGTTCAGGCAAATAAGAAACTGTTGCCTTTTTTTTTTTAAGATATTTTATTGAAAAATGTGCCGTACGTTATAAATAAACGATATTATTATATTATCAAGCGAGGGGCCGATACGACTTGGCATGGTCTTTTTACCCGACTGCCGAAGGAGGGTAATGTGTTTATCAGTCTATGTATGTATATATGTTTGTTCCTATGTGGCGTTCTAGAGACCAAACGCGTTGGCCGATTTTGATGATTCTTACGTCAATCGACTCGTCTTAACCCTACGAGTGTCACGGGCTACAAAAAAAAAAACGAAAAGAAAAAAATGGCGGCTTTTGGGCGCCATTTTGTGGACGAAAAAATTTTTTTTTTCTTCCAAACCCATTGTGTGGGGTATCAAAATAAAGGGTTTTAAGAGGTGATTTCAAAAATATATAAAACTTATATGTTCAAATGTACCTAATTTAAAAAAATTAACAAAAGTTGTAACTAAATAAAGTTAATTAAAAAAATCAAAAAACCCGACTGCTTAAAAAGCGAACTAAAAAGACGTAAACAAGAAGAAAATCATGCTGTGCAGTCGGAGGATATATCTGGTTTTGGTCAGCTAGCTCGCGAATATGTATCCTGCGACTGCACAGCATGATTTTCATCTTGTTTACGTGTTTTTAGTTCGTTTTGATTTTTTTTATTAACTTTATTAATAAAATCCTTGGTCTTTTAGAAACTCGTCCTCTAAGTCCTTAGAAGTTGCCGATAGAATCCTTCCACATGCGGATTTTTTTATTTTTTATCTCATGATTTATGCTTTAGAGACAGACAATCGTCTGCCTAGCTTGTATTGCAGACGACCAACTACATTGGTCTAACAATAGACCATAAAAGTGAGAGGTGATGTCAGTTAATGCTGACCAATGCACTCATTGGTCTGACAATAGAGCATTAACTGACATCACATCGAAATGCGAAGTGCAGATGTCCCACATCTGCACTTCGCCAGTTATATTATGCAATTTATTATGGGTACTTATGCGATTATTTTCCTGCCAATTTGGCGGTGAAGTGCTTGTCGCGAGATACTGAGCCGTGCGAGAAAAATAATTAAGCTGTAAGGCTCATTTGTGTGAAAAGCTTAACTGAGAGTTTGTTGTCGTACATAAATGACATAATTAATACGGGGTTAGCTACTAACTCGGATTTAGTAAAATAACTAAGGGTGGCGCAAGCGGGCCTAACCGTAATAATCACAAATACTTCACTGCCAGAATCAAATAATTTACGATCAGTAGGTAGTTATGGTTACGAGGCAGTCACCGTTTTAAATTTAGAATTTGTGTTAGGATTAATTTTATTATCCATACCTGCACTGTGTGCACTATACCTGTTCCCCCCAGAACTAGGCATGATAAGAAATAGATAGGAATTGGGCCACAACACAATATCATGGTGGATCGCTTATCAGTATGTTTTAGGATCACTTGATAACTGGGGCAACACAGTGCAGTGTTTGTGTATTCTATTTTTGTCACCAAGTGAAAGCTGTGACTCTTGATATGGTTTCATTACTGTTTTTCGGACATGAATCCTATTCCTGAATCGCTACTAAATATAAAACAGAAAATCTAGAAAAACCGAATAACTTTTCGGCCATAGCAAGATGATAAATCTCAACCTTATCAACTCCGTTTACGATCGTAAAATTTAATTGACCTTTATCTATTTCCAGGAAACCCAACCGAACAAAAACTAGCAACAAATGTGGTGCTAGCCCTCGTCACCATACTCCAAGACCTGAGCGTCACTTTCCGCACCGCTCAATCCAACTACCTGAAGTCACTCACCTCTCGCGAGGAACGATCCAACGCCTACTTCGAACTACCCAACTTCGAAGAACTTAGCCTCGACGACAATGAACTGTTACCAGGTTTGTCGAGCAACCAAACAGATCTACTTTTCTCCCTCCCAAGTACGTCTGGAACTCAGAAATTTGATGACAATGATGATTTTACTAGACCAGCGCTAAGTCAGAAGCAGTTGATGTTGATACAGGAGGAAAATACAAGAGATGTAGCCGAGAGAGAAGAGGAGGTAAACAAAATTGTCCGGTCAATAGTCGATATGAATGATATTTTTAAAGATCTAGCGCATATGGTGAACGAACAAGGTACGGTCCTAGATAGAATAGATTATAATATCGAACAAACACAGGTACAGGTTCACGAAGGGTATAAACAACTCCAGAAAGCGGAAAGGTATCAAAGATCTAACAGAAAGATGCACTGTATTCTCGTGCTAGGAGTAACCATCATAGTTTTAGTAATATTACTCATTATTATAAAGAGTTAGTTGATGTAAAAATAAGCAGAAATTGCCTTATTTTTCGTAGTCGAGAGGCCGGACGGCTGGACCGTTTAAGGATATATTGCTTCCTTTGCAAGTTCGTTTTGAAGTTCAAATTTCCAAATTCTTGAGTTGTAAAGGAGTTGGTTGATTGACGGGAGTACTTTTGACGTGAAGAAGGTCGTTTACATAATTATTTCTAAATGAGAATGTGTAAACGTGCCTTTAACGATTTTAGTTGCTACCATATACATTGATATCACATTAGTATCAAAGAAATCACCGGGCTTCCTATGTCAACATTACTGTTAAAAGAGTAAATATAATCTGTTGAAAATAAGAGCCCGACCAAACCTACAGTTTTTGAAATTCTCTGATCAGTGAATCAGTTGTAACATTTCTGAGCATTTTTATTTTCTTGCCTTTTGGCCCACACTTGGGCAAAGACCTGCCTCCACTCTTTCCATCTTTTGCGAGCCCACGCTGCTTCTTCCCAGTTATGACGATGACTCTTCAGTTAGTCACTCCATATCCTTTGTGGCCTGCCCTGAACCTGTCTCAGGGCTCCAACACTATGCTACTTCGGCCCAGAAATGGCTAGTCTAAGCGCATTTAAGTCTGGCAGCTTCTGTAATGTATGTCAGTTATTTTGATTAAGTCACCAAACATACAAAATTGTTACATGATTTAAAAACTGAGATTTCAGAAACTGCTCCAGTGCATCACAATAAATACCAAATTTTTAAATTCTCCTAAAATAAGAATACAATAAGCTCCACAAAGTTGTTGAACGTGAATGAAATGAATCCCATTGATATCTTAATTATTTAAGTAAATTATCTGTATATACGGCAAGCAACCATATTATATATAGGATAACAAGTTAGGTAACGGTTGAAGAAATAAACATTTTGGATCTTGAAATGTTCTTCCCTTATTCTCCCACTGCTAGGTAAAGGCCTCCCTCTCTCTTTTCCAAACATTTATGTCCTTTATTTTAGCCTGATTTTTTCGGTAGGAGCCAAGTTCATGCCTTCATCTATCGCAAACTTTACAATTATAGATTTCAAAGAACCAACAGGTTCCTCAGAGTACAGAGTACTAAAACACTTTTTTCTGTTTCTTGCGAAGTCCTTAAGGCAATTGTCGACGAGTTGACTAACTTCAAACAGCGAAATCCTAATTACAATCGATTCAGGCCCCAACTTATTACATAAACTTGAATTCAGAATCTTAAATCATTTATTCAATTCTTTGCCACTTACTTAACTATCCACTCTATCGTTTTGAAATGTAAGTTTACTTTGGAACAATCATTATTTAAGAGACAATTTGGCCAGTCCAATCTCTCCGTGAGGCCATGGTTAAGAGTTTAAACATGTCTTTTGAGGCTGTCTCGGAACGGGGCTATGCCAATTTGGCCAGGTTTAATGCGTGGCAAAAAAACCCAGGCGTTTCTTTTTGCCACTAAAAGGAGCCAATTCACCCGGTTCCATCATTTGTTGCAATTGAATTTAAACTTTGAGAGGTGAGTACTTTCGAGGTTACTACTTGATCTAAGATTCTGAATTAAAATTGAATAAATTCAAAATTTTTGTTGTAATTTAATGCACATATTCTAGTCTCTATGTCTATATTGTAATATATATTATATAAGTATTAATTAAGGCGTATTTATTGCAATTACGAGTTAAATGTGTGCCTGTGAGTGGTAGATTGTTCTTGAGCAGAAAAAATAATAAGGAAAATAAAAGAAGACACATAAAACAACATGAATTAATAAATATTTTCACGATCTGTGTCTATAGTCGTTAGCTAATAATGGTCTTTTATCCAAGAGCCTCAACCTACACCTGAGAGAAGTATCAATTATTCCAAATTAAACTGTATTTGGGCCCGGATTCAGCTACTTCGACAGCGTTAGCGTTTGTCTCGTAAAGGCACAGATAACACGACAAGAGGTGAGGCATTGTTTGGGACATAATTCCGGAATCGCATTGTGGGTCATTGGAGTAACCTCATCTGACTAAGTTGTGCCTGCAGTGGCCCACCTGGCTTCGTTTAACAATTGGATCTTGGGCTTGATCAAGAGGCGGGTGTTGTTAGAAGGGAGGAATCCTTTTACGAGGCCTGAGCCAATAGCCTGCTGGGCCCTTAAAATTGGACTGTTGGTATTCCTTTTGACATTTAAATTAAATTGTTTGGAACGTAACGAAATAATTTTCTGAAAGGCCTTTTATTTTTCTGCTCAAGCAATATCGTTATTGTTACTGCATGATAGTGAGCGAGTGTGCCAATGTTGCCAAGTTAAGAGCAAAGAGTTGTCATTATAGAGTAAATGCGAATTAATTTATTTTTGTCTGAAAGGTTACATTTTTGTCATGAAAAAAAACGTATTATTTTTGTATACCGATAAAATACTAGAGTTGATTATAATTTATTTTGTTTATAAATAATTTACTGTAAAGATAACGCAATAAAAAAATGCTGTAAAGTTCTACAGAATGGTAGCGGAAAAGTTCCATCGCTATGGAAAAGATGCATATAATATATCCTAACATGTAAACTTTTGTATGTACCTACCTAATGTATTTATTTACGAAGTTATGTAAATATTGTTTACTTATAAATGACATCAAAGTGATAATATAACAAATTATTCAAACCATGTTTTTGTTTTATTCATTCTCCTCCTTATAATCACAAGACTGGAGCTGTGAGCTTAGGGCATGGCTCCATTGAGAGGGATTAACCTGAAACATAATCTTTACTTTGCTACTTTATATAGCCCTTCCTGTTTTACTTTGATCTAAATGCAGTGTAGCTCTTCTTGAACTACTAGTTAATAGCTCTCAATAGCTTAGCTCTTGGTCTGCGGCCGACTTTAGCTGCGTCCTGCGACATAGTAAATGTCACACGGTTGGTGCAGTGGCTCAGCGATTGGCTTCCGCGCTGCGCATCGCGGGTTAGATTCTCGCACGAAACAAATATATGTATGTCCTACAGATAGTTGTTCCGGGTCTGGCTGTTTGCGAGTTTAAATGTTTGTTAACACGCACCTACGATACAGAACAAATTCTTAGTGTAGGGTATTTTAAAGAAAAAACAAATACGAAATTGCATAACATGACCACACATAGCGATACCCGCTTTAACCCCTTGCCAATCATTCAGAGAGAGATATAGCAAGGATGGACGCTACATAATGTGTGTAGGCGATTTCCTTTGGTCACAGCTTCGCCTACTAACCCATATTCATCTAACCTACTTACTCAGCGTCCGTTATGACGATTTGTCACTTTGAATTAACGCGACGTAGTCTTTAGAACCGACAATAGTTTAACGATTATGACCGTTAGTCGGCAAACAGATATGTACCAACCTATTTACTTTTGTAAATATAAGTACCGAAAACTAGCAAACTATTTATAAACTTTTATTTGGTTTCACCTGCCCCGGTGGTGTGTGTAATCAAACCTTGCTACTAACTCCGACAAGTGGGTCAAATATAACTTGCAATTCAAGTTCTATTTGACCCACTTGTCGGAGTTTGATTCCGAATTGTGCACACACGTTTGTTACTCCTGTCATGACAGAGTACAAAACTAACTGATATAAATGCAAGTATGTTAACTACGCTTTGGTATACAGAAGATAGACCACCTGGATTAAAATATCACATATGATACTTTTCATCCAGGTAAAAAACCAATAAAATTGTTTTCACGTAGGCCGCGGGCAGAAGCTAGTTTGTTTAAATATAAAAGCTTGTTTGATTTTGTTGCCCCCCACAGAGTATTCTAACGTATTTTCGACCATGATCGTCACGGTGTTATCACAAAATAATAATAACAATAGGACCCTTACGCTAATCAGAGAGGGCTTACAATATCAACACCCATATAAAGAGGGCGTTGGCCTTTGACCCCGGGAGTTGAACCCAGGACCTCGCATATGGCGCTCGCTACTATTTGAACTACAAAGTCGCCAATGCATGATAAGAGTCGGCTATCTTACTAATATTATAAATGTAAAAGTTTGGATGGATGCATGTGTGTGTGGACGTATGTTTGTTACTCAATTACGCCAGAACGGCTGAACTGATCTGGATGAAATTTGTCACAGATAGATTATAGTCTGGAACAGCACATAGGCTTCTTTTTATCCCAGTTTAATGTTCCCTTGGGATGATAAAACACTTTTCAAGCGGGCGAAGCCGCTGGCTGAATCTAGTACTATTATAAATGCGAAAGTTTGTATGGATGGATGTTTATTACTCAATCGCGCCAGAACGGCTGTAAGGACCTGAATGAGGTTTGCCACTGAGATAGATTATAGCAGGGTTTTTTCGCGAACGAAATCGCCGGCAAAAGCCAGTGTTGAAATGGGATAAGTAAAACAAAATACATCAATTGCACTAAAGAATTATAATTGTCAGTGATCTCATTTTACAGACATAACTCCACCAGTTGAGATTATGAACTGACGAGCTCAACCAACTGTAATTTACTAAACCACACCTCTGAAAACAAACTGGCTAACATTGATAATAAAAATAGTATTTAGATAGAGCTACATGATACTATACAAAAAGAAAATGGAAACAAACAGAAGCAAATTGTACTTGATAAATCAAGTTGAGTCAGATTGCATCTTATTATCTAAACATAGGTTTACAATATAAATTTTGATATTATGCTCTCAGGTATATCTATCACAGTCATAATACACCTACAATTTACATCTACACTAGCCAAGTTAAGTCAAAGAATGGAATTATAAAAGCTAGAACCAAGTAAAATCAGCTATAGAGAAGAGAAACAGAACTCGTCAGCGCAAATCTCAATACAATCACGCTTTCAAACATTCAATTCACAACACAAAATACAACGCAAAATCAAATATATGTTTTTCTTTAATGACAAACAGAACACAAGTCCACTTATGAGTCTCTGTGCTTATTGTAAAATTCATCTACGTATTTCTTATAGGCTGGCTGGTTAGGCCACAGGTACGATGCTTGTTGGTTTAGAGGACTGTGTGTGTTTGGCTCAGCTAATAGGCTCTGAATGGACAGTAGCACAGTGCGAACATCGTACAGTGCCGTCCATTTGTCCTTCAAGATATCTAAACATATTAAACCACTATTATCTACATTGGGGTGAAAGCAAGGGGTTATGAACTTCACCATAGGTGCAGCGTAAGGGTACGAGTTTGGAAACTCTAACGACAGTTTGTACTTGTGGCCTGAATACACAGTATCTTGAGGGCCACTAATGGTGCCAATCCATTTGAATAGGTTCTCACTCTCTGGGAATGCAGATATACCTTTGTCAGCACTTCGCATCAACTCCATTAATTCTTTTTGAAGCCTGCCAACAAAGAGAAACATAATTAATTGTTGGTACAGATAGATGTGACACCCAAACAATGTCTGCTTGTAAACCAGTTTGGTTTTCAACCGTTTTGCGTATCGTCATGACGATATTAACAACGTCAAGTTTTGTAAGCTTATGCATGGTCTATGTGGAGGTCAAAACGAAGTCCGAAGGTTCTTTTTTGTAAAGACACACGTCAGTGACCACAGCAGACAATTTTACAAAGTCAACGTCAATTTCGGTAGGTAAAGAGAAACCGTTAGGCCTCCCATGAGTAATAGCGATACTATTTCTAATACTATGCTTAGAAAATTTATTTAAGATCTAAATAAAATGAATCACGGAGCCATATATGAAATAGGAGGTTCAAGAATTTACACAAAGCATCTAGCAATGTCGTTTCACTTACCGTTTGCTTACAGCATGATTATCTTTTAGTTTTATCGTGTCTTCATTTTGTTTTGATGGATTTGACGACGACGCGTAATGTGGATTAATATTTTGAGCCATAATATGTGAAGCAAACAAAATTAGATGCCTCCACAATTCTACTAAATTTCTGTTAAACTAAGACAACTTCCTGTTTAATTTGAAAAAGCTCAATTTTTATTGGATATTTCACACACATTTGACAGCGATACGTAATGGCGGCAATCAAATCAACGTTGCATTCAGCGCCATCTACAATGCTATTAACGACTAACGACTTCGCATACTTCATTCGCTTGAATATCTATGGTATTATTTTTGTATAAAAAGTCTCATTGATTGTTAATTTCTGCAGGCTTAACCCAACCCAACCACTTCAACATAATATTATCCAGTAGACCAATATTATCTTCCTTAAGTGTTTGAGGCTTCTTTGCATAACATGTAGCACTTATTCAGTAAATAAATAATGAATTTCCATGAATTAGGGCCAGGTTTTTGGTAAGAAACGGATAGTTTTCCAAAAATTCGGTGCACCATGCATAATTAATAAAAAAAATAGTACTAGTCTAATATTTATTTAAAATGACTTCATAGCTTTCTAAGTCAAATGCTCTAAATACAAGATTGCCCGCTTTGTCAGATTTACTTTCACTTTCTTTAGTCATTTGAGCGTGAAATTGAAAATCAGTGACGGGATTATTTAATAGAAAAGGAAAAGTTAACTTTAGAAGTCTATTTAAGATGTCGATATCAATAAATTATGCTTAGTTTAGATTAAGGTTTTGTGAAGAAATAATAGTGAAAATTTATTTAGTGACGAAAATGGTTTTTAAAGTAAGTAAAACAAACAAAACGCAATTGTTGTTTGTTATTTTTAATTCTCTTTCTATTATTGTGCGAAAATGTGTAAAATATTATACATACAAATTTTATAATTATAAAAAATAAGCGTCACAGAGTACTATTAGATATGGGAAATAAGCGTATACATTTAAATATTCTGCGTACACACCAGCCCAACGAACGCCAACGAATGAGTCTAGCTGGCCTTCGTTGGTCCTGTCTGGACGGCTAAGCCAACGCCAACGATCGTTCGTTGCCTTGTGCAAATGATCCGAAGCGTGGCAGTAAAATCAAAGGAATCGAACCATTAGATCGAATTCAGTATGGAGGCCAACCAACAATTGCTCAGTTTGAAATAATTTTATTCCATTATACACATTTCTATTATTAAAATAAGTGGTTGACCACCATCTCCGCTTTCGATTATTTTTTCTTGTTCTTGCTAATTGCTTCTTGGTATTTAAAGCTAGCAATTATAATTATTTCGTCGTCGTCCATGATCCAGTTGCGCTTGCGTGCTGGAATCAGGGGCCTATGCTTATTTGCTCGACCTTCAAAATTCAACGAGCGTGCAGTAGCCAACGCTGAATATCCTTCGTTTGTGCTCGTTGGGCCGTTGTATACGCAGCATTACGGGGCGTAAGCTAATTTTTGCATTGACATAAACCACAAACAAACAGTACATATTTCATTCATTCAATTTTATGTCAGATGAACAGAATTGAACACTGACTAACTAGGAATGACAGAGACTGTCAGGTCAGCTGCAGTGACGCTATCAAGACAAGAAAAACCACGTAGGTTTTGGCGGCAACGGCGTCTATGTTGCTTCTCTGTTTTATTTTCCTACAATTGTGTTTAATTGAGTGTAGATATTTTGATGTTTTATTCTATTAATATTAGTGAACGTGCACGAGTTTGTTCATGTTGTCACCAAAACTCCGTGGAGGCTAAAGTTACCGTCATTTTACTGGGGTCTAACTAGGACATGGACTAAAAAATAAAGAAATTAGAACTCCTAAACGTGACATTGGCTAAATGCACAAACCGTGCGAAGCCATAACAAAAAAGAGTAAAGATTTTTTCTCTAGATTTAAGGTAAATGTGAACTCGCAAGGATGTGTGTGTGTGTTATTAGGTAATGCAATATTTATGAAACGTTTTAATCTGCTATGTAACTATTTATATTATAAATGTCCAACTATGGTGTGTGATATAGTGAAGATGTTGACCCTCTGTACCACAGAGAATATAACCACTACGTTTTACTCTGTACGTCTTGGGTAAAAAGTGCAGAGATTAATAATTTATTAATCTATTTATTAAATAAATGTGCTTCGAGATCAATCAGTTCTATCTTTAATAATCAATTTAAGTTTTAATCAAAAGCAATTTTTGTCAATCATACGGGCGAAGCTAGTTTGTAATAAAATTATGGGTTAACCCTTGCTACAACCAACTTAATTGACTCTAAATATTTATTAGGCAGATATTAGTCTTATTTTATGATAGCCATTCAATTAATTAATTGAAAAGGTTTTACTACTCTATTAGTAGTTCTTCTGTTTACATTTTATTTACATGGCGCTATCCGCTCGATCAGTTTTGCATAATGTTTCTTAATAGCTTACCACAAAAAAGTGTGATTTTAGGTGTTTTCGGGTTCATATTTAGCGTGACAATATTTTTTTTCGTCGGAACATGACATCAGCGGAATACACACATAAACACACGCCCTTTTCGCATACAGTGGAATTATGTAAAATATAATATTTTACTAGTGTTCGGCATAGGGTAACACTAAACAATACGTAGGTTTTAGTCTCAGTTTTAGTACATATTAGTTGAGTTATTACTCCTTGGTCACATAATATTGTTTTGTATTTGTCGGTGGCAATTCCATAATTTGGTCTAGTCTTCTTAAAGGAAAGCATCTCATTACATGATTTTAATGTTAGTCTCGCTCGATAGGCAATGGAATGGAATTTCAGTGCTGCCACCACGCGTTGTGAGTGCATAAATAAATAGATAGATACTTAATTTAAATTATCGTTTGATCTGTTTGGGCAAGCAAAGCGTTTTTGATCTCGCTGGGACCATCTTTACTTTAAATATTATGCAATAACTACTATAATTAATTGACCTACGTTTTTAGTTTTGTGCAATGCTGATTTCCTACGAAAAAGGATTAGGATCATAGACAAAGTTATAATATAATAGATTACTATGAGTAGAAAATCAGTTGCCGCTGAATTTAGACATACTCGATATCGCTTTATCTTATCTACGCTAATTGCCGACAAAGGCATTCCAGAGGCGGACAACTGCGCAGCTGCGGGATGTCGATTGTCTCACAAACAATAGGGTAATTTTTTTATGCGTAAGTCCATTCTTAATGACCGTTGACCGGAAATCCTATTGTTGTTATCAGTGCTACTTAACAACAGCCATTTTCTTCGAAGCAGCTATTGTTATTTACAAACATCACTTGTCGAGGCAGGAAATAAGCGTGTTTTCATTATTAATAAAAAATAATCGTGTGACGTGGCGTAAGCTAAAGCTATTTTTTATTGGAAAAAATAAATAACGCACAAACCTTGCATATACCACAGACAAACCGTACATATTCCATTCATTCAATTTTAAGTCAGATGAGCTGCGTGCGACAGGTATTGAATGACATAAGCAGACCTGACAGCTCCAGAGATGCCACCATAGGGTATGCATATTCTCTAGATTATAGGTAAATGTGTGCTTGCAGTGAAATTTTTAGGGTATGAAATATTAAAGAAATGTTATAAACTTATATATGCTTCGAGATCAATCAAGCTTTAATCAACGATTTAAGTTTCAATTATAAAAAAAATTGTCAATCATACGGGCGAAGCCGTGGGCAGAACCTAGTCTATAAATATTGGTTAGCACTATTACCTATTTAAATTGATCTAAATATTTAGGCAGATATTAGTCCTATTTCTTTAATGCCATTCAGTTAATTAATTGAAATGATTTTACTACTCAACTAGTTATTCATTACTAAATAGCCAAATAGACTTCTATAGCATAAGTTGATTGAGCGAATAAAGTTCTACGAATCTATGTGAAATAAAATATTATTTTACTCAGTTAGTAATACATAACTAATAATTACTTAATAATAAACTAATGGTCTAATGGACCTCTCCATACCATAAGCTATTAAGTTCTACGAATCTATGTGAAACGTTATTTTACTAACGTAATGGTTGGAGGTTAATTTAGTCATTTAAGTTCCTTATTGTTTCCACTAAGCCAAGCTTCTTCCAGAGCACGGGCAGATTGATTAAAATATCCAACTCTGTAAGGGTCGGCTACCAACCTAACCGATTACATCTAAGAAGGAGAATGTGTATGTTTATGTATTAAAAGAAAACCATTTAGGTTATAAAATCATAATTTTATTTCTAAAAATATATTTACATACATAATAAAGAACACCTTATCTAAATACGAAGTCAGTCATTAATTTCATAAGATTATCATTAAACCGTAATTAAAAGTTCCATACATTATATAACCTCTTCTTGATAATGGTATTACAAAATTACATGTTTGAGAAAAATAAGAATATTAAATAATAATGATAATACTTCAATCTTTAACAATAATCATTATTAAAGTTACAAATATAAAACTTTAGAGCAATACAATACTAAAAAATATGGAATGTAAAATACAAAAAGTTGTACTTTCAACCTGCTGCCATATTAAAAAAAAACATTATATTTTACGACAGAAGATATCATATAACGGTGATTAAAAGTTCACATATCATACATTATTTTATTAATCTCTTCTTGATAATGGTTTTACAAAATTACATGTTTGAGAAAAATAAGAATATTAAATAATAACGATAATACTTCAATCTTAAAAAATAATCATTATTTTAGTTACTAATACAAAACCAAAGCAATATATTACTAATAAATATGAACTTTAAAATATAAAAAGGAGTAATTTATACCTGCTGGCTTATTAAAAATACCAATATATTTTACGAAGAAGATATCATTTTACGGTGATTAAAAGTTTACATAACATACATTATAGACACTCAAGGTAATACTTCTTCAAAATAATTTAGCAAAGATTTTACAAAATTTCATGTTTGACAAAAAACAAGAACATTAAATGAGAAAAATAATACATCAATATTTAATAATAATAATCATTACTTAAGTTACTAATACAAAACTTAAGAGCAATACAATACTAAAAAAACTTTAAAAATACATCAAGTTGTAGTAATTACAACCTACTATATTAAAATAATCATAAAATTTTACGGTTGCAATTCTTTAAATTAATAAGTCTATATAAGAACATTATCATCTTATTCACTGCTTGCGGAAGCCCTGTCTGACTCATGTCCACTGTCAGTAGACACTTGCTGTCCAGGATTTGCCGTCTTTTCTTCCTCCTCTTCATCTTCACTCAATGATGAGCTATCAGACAGCTCTGCATCAATCCAAAGCTTGGCTTTCTTTGGTTTGGCTTTTTCATTGTCTGACTTCCGTTTCAAATTGTTTGACGAACCAGCAGCCTGCCAGCCAGCTTCCACCGCCGAGTTCACACGTTCAGGTAGATCTTGACGCTCTTTCTCATATGCAAGATTCAACTTCACTTCAGTATTTGGTTCTGCTACAAGCCTTTCAAGTTTCTTCTGTTTTCGCCCAGCTGCCTCTTTTTCCCTGTCTTCTTGACCCTCCAACCACTTCCTGAGCCTTCTCTCTTCGTTGATGTCACGTAATCGACGCCCAGTGAGATCTCTGCAAGCTTCACGGTTCGTAGTTTTATTTATTTGCTTTCCAATAGTACGTAACATCGATCCGAATCCGCCTTTCCCTCCGACGAGTCTTGTAGCTAATCTCACGACATTGTTAGCGGCTGTAATGTCGTAACTATCTGCTACGGACCTCCCATTGAGCGTAGCATATAGATCTTTTATGGATATGCCATGCTTTTGTGAAATATAGCGTTTCAACGATGTCACATCTGTGCACTCAGACCCCGTTATGTAGGTGTTATCAAAGATTACTAAACAAGGCATTTTTAACTGAGAAGTGTTATATTTTCAAAAACAAAGGATTAACTACTTCTCCACTTTTTTTTAGAAAGAACACCAAAATACAAATAATTACAAAATGAAATAACGACAACTGCGACGTGACAGATAGACGGATAGTGCAAGACTGAATGAAGTGCGTGAGCGCTACTAGCTGACGCAGAGCGACATAGCTGCGGGGGGCGTCCCATTTTTACGTTCGGTGATTGGTCACCAATGTGGAACTTTACTGCCAATTATTACTACCGCTAGGTGTCTCACTGATTTACTATTGAAAAACCGACGAAATATTAAAAATAGATACAAAATTGCAGTGTTTTTTAAACTATTTCTGTTTACTCTTTAATATATGGTGCTATCTGCTCGATCAGTTTTGCGTAATGTTCCCTATTAGCCTACAAAAGAAAAAAGTATGATTTTAGGTGTTTTGGATTGGATTACATTTAACGTGACCATATATATACTTTTTCGTCAGAGCAAGACACCAGCGGAATTATACACACATAAGCACATGCTCTGTTCGCATACAGTGGAATTATGTAAAACTATAATATTTTACTAGTGTTCGGCATAGCTTAACACTAAACAATACGTTGGTTTTAGTACATGTTAGTCGAGGTATTAAGCCTTGGTCACATGACATTGTTTTGTATTTGTCGGTGGTAATTACTGAGTCTGGTCTTCATATAGAAAAGCAGCTCATTACATGATTTTGATGTTAGTCTCGATAGGCTAAATGGGTTTCAGTGCAGCCGCCACGCATTGTGAGTGCACAAAAAATAGATAGATACTTAAATTAAATGATCATTTGATCTGTTTGGGAAAACAGAACATTTTTGACCTCGCTGGGGCCATCTTTTCTTTAAATAAGATGTAATAATTACTATTATTAATTAAACTGAGTTTTAATTTTTGAGCAGTACTGATTTCCTAAGAAAAAGGATTAGGATCATAGACATAGTTACAACCAGTGTTTCTTTAAGGTACTCATCCGGGGGGGCTTAGCCCCTTACTGCCCTGCCGGGGCGTTTGGAACTTAATCAATAGCAATAGGTTGCCGCTCGCTCACATTCGCGCGTCTACAGCAGATTTACGTATATTCGCGACGAATATCCCTACAATTTGGCAAATTATTTAAACCTGGTATCATTTAAGAGCTGGCAACCCTTTATTGATGTGAAGTGGCATTCAATCAGCAAAGCAATCAGGAATTGAGTAATGCATGACATATTAAAGTAGCCAATCAGAAACCAGAATAGCGCCTAGAAAGAACGACACACTTTCGAGAATATCGCCATCCCATTTACTCTACCGCTATCCCATATGGCTCTCCCACTCTAAATAGCTGTTTATAGATAGTAATTTCGCGAAATTTGTAGAATGAAAATTATAGCTTATCGTTTGTGTACGCAAGAAAAAAGCCACGAAGGATATGATTTTTTTAAAGAATATTATTCTTTGTGGCTTTTAACAATGTTACTTTGACAATTTTGGTTCATCTTATAGCATCTTTTATTCATTAAAATATGTATTAATAATACTTGGCATTAATTTTAAATATTACTTTGTTTCCTTTATTTACTCCGCCCCCCAGATCTCTTAACCACCCCCCGGAGAATTTGGCCTGAAAGAAACACTGGTTACAACATAATAGATTACTATAAGTAGAAAATCATTTGGTTTAATTTCCCGTCCCTGTCCAAAGTTGCCAGTGCCGCTGACTTTAGATACATACTCGATATCGCTTTATCTTATCTACGATAATTGCCGACAAAGGCATTCCAGAGGCGAACAACTACGCAGCTACGGGGCGCCGATTGTCTCATGAACAATAGGATCATATTTTTAAGCGTAAAACCTTTCTTAATCACCGCTGACCAGCAATCCTATTGTTGTTATCAGTGCTGCTTAACGACAGCCATTTTCTTCGTAACAGCTATTGTTAGTGACAAGTATCACTTGTCGAGGTAGGAACTAAGCGTGTTTTCATTTTCAAACATACGATTTTTGTTAATACAAAATTAATATCGTGTTACGTGGCGTAAGCTAATTTATTTATTGAAAAAGTAAACAATGCACAAACCATGCATAGACCACAAACAAACCGTACATATTCCATTCATTCAATTTTAAGTCAGATGAGCTGCGACAGATATTGAATGACATAAACAGACCTGACAGCTCCAGTAATGCCACATTAGGGTATTTTCTCTAGATTAAAGGTAAATGTTTGCTTTCAGTGAAATTTTTAGGGTATGAAATATTAAAGAAATGTTATAACCTTATATGTGCTACGAGATCAATCAATCTTTAATCAACGATTTAAGTTTCAATTATAAGCATTTATGTCAATCATTAGGGCGAAGCCGTGGGCAGTCTTTAATTGGATCTAAATATTTAGGCAGTTATTAGTCCTATTTCTTTAATACCATTCAGTGAATTAATTGAAACGGTTTTAATAATCAATTAGTTATTCATTACTAAACAACTTATAATAAACTAATAGCCAAATAGACTTCTATAGCATAAGCTGATTGAGCGAATAAAGTTCTACGAATCTATGTGACATAAAATATTATTTTACTCAGTAATACATAACTAATAATTAACTAATGGCCTAATGGACCTCCATACCATAAACTTTAAGTTCTACGAATCTATGTGAAACGTTATTTTACTAGCGTAATGGTTGGAGGTTTATTTAGTTCCTTATTGTATCCACTTAGCCAAGCTTCTTCCAGAGCACGGGCAGATTGATTAAAATATCTAACTCTGTAAGGGTGGGCTATCAGTCTAACCGATTACATCTAAGTAGGGGAATGTGTATGTGTGTGTATTAAAAGAAAAACCATTTGGGTTATAAAATCGTAATTTTATTTCTAAATATATATTTACTTACATAGTAAAGAACACCTTATCTAAATACGAAGTCAGTCATTAATTCCATAAGATTTATCATTGAACCGTAATTAAAAGTTCACATAAAATACATTATATAATCTCTTCTTGATAATGATTTTACAAAATGACATGTTTGAGAAAATTATAATATTCAATAATAATGATAATACTTCAATCTTTAACAATAATCATTATTTTAGTTACAAATACAAAACTTTAGAGCAATACAATATTAATAAATATGAAATGTAAAAATATAAAAAGTTTCAATCTACTGGCATATTTAAAAAGAACATTATATTTTACGACAGAAGATATCATTTAACGGTGCTTAAAAGTTCACATATCATACATACATATCTATTCAAGGTACTTGACTTCTTCAAAATAATTTTGTAACGATTTTACAAAATTGCATGTTTGACAAAAAACAAGAACATGAAATGAGAACGATAATACATCAATCTTTAACAATAATAATCATTATTTAGGTTACAAATACAAAACTTTAGACCAATACATTACTAAAAAATATGAACTTTAAAAATATAATATCAAGTTTTAGTAATTTCAACTTGCGGGAATATTACAGTAAGCATAAAATTTTACGGTTACAACCATTAAATTCATAAGTCTATAGAAGAACATAGTCATCTTATTCACTGCTTGCAGAAGCCATGTCTGACTCTTGTCCACCGTCAGTAGACAGTCCAGGATTTGCCGTCTTTTCTTCCTCCTCTTCATCTTCACTCAATGATGAGCTATCAGACAGCTCCGCATCAATCCAAAGCTTGGCTTTCTTTGGTTTGGCTTTTTCATTGTCTGACTTCCGTTTCAAATTGTTTGACGAACCAGCAGCCTGCCAGCCAGCTTCCACCGCCGAGTTCACACGTTCAGGTAGATCTTGACGTTCTTTCTCATATGCAGGATTCAAGTTCACTTCAATATTTGGTTCTGCTACAAGCCTTTCAATTTTCTTCTGTTTTCTCTCAGCTGCCTCTTTTTCCCTGTCTTCTTGACCCTCCAACCAGTTCCTGAGCCTTCTTTCTTCGTTGATGTCACGTAATCGACGCCCAGTGAGATCTCTGCAAGCTTCACGGTTCGTAGTTTTATTTATTTGCTTTCCAAGAGTACGTAACATCGATCCGAATCCGCCTTTCCCCCCTACGAGTCTCGTAGCCAATCTTACGATATTAGTAGCATCTGTAATGTCGTAGCTATCCGCCACGGTCCTCCCGTTGATCGTAGCTGAAAGGTCCTCCATCGGTATGCCATGTTTTAGCGAAATATAGCGTTTCAAGGATAACACATCTGGGCACTCAATCAGAGGTCCCGTTATGCAGGTGTTATTAAAGATTACTAAACAGGGCATTTTGAACTGTTTGATTAAAGCACTCTTTTTCGATGAAAAGAAAGTCACCACAAAACGCCACAAATACTAATATTTTGAAATTACGGTGACCACAACGTGTCAGACAAATGGATAGTGCAGGACTGAATTCAGCGAGTGCGTACAGAGTGCTGATGCAGCGGCGCTAAGCGATAGAGTCAAGCAGTGTTACCAGGTCATTGAAAAATATACCCCATTTTTTATGTTATCTTTTTGTTAAATTGTTTCTTTGTTTGTTGTGCCTCAAACGGTTACATTTACAAATGGAAATGAGACAGACCCAGTAAGTAATTCATAATACTTGTGTTGGGGTTGTTTTGCTTCTTCCCTTAATAGATAGTCAACAATAATGTCACGTTATAAAATTTAAATTAAAAACTGCTTTTTTTTTAAACACAGGAACAATATCTGGTAAAGTAATTAGCAGCTCTTTATTTATGTACACATAAAACACTTAACAGAGAAAAGAAAGGATACGGTTGCACGGTTGGCACGGTGGTTGAGCGATTGACTGCTGCGCTGCGTGTCGCGGGTTCGATTCCCTTACGGAACAAATATTTGTATGACCTACATATAGTTGTGCCGGCTCTGGGTGTTGTGTATGTGAGTTTATATGTTTGTAAACGCACCATACAGGAAGAAATTCCTAGTGGGGCAAAGATTATTTAAAAAAAAATACGGATAGAAGAGCACAAAGGTACAGCTTATTACAATGGAAATTTCATCCAGACTTGCGACAGGAAAGTTGGACGATAGACGAATACACAGTGTTTATAAAGAAATGAGGAAACTGAAAATAGATTATAATAACATAACTAGTATAGTAGTGTGTGAGTGTGGGTTTTTGTCTGTGTTTGTGTGTATTTGTAAATATTAATGTTTTATAATAACGTTGAACTTTAGTATCCCTCGTTCTTAGCGTATCGATGACAAATGCAGTTATATTATTTATTTGGCCCAGTATTACACTTGTAAGTTTCGTCATTTTGTCGTTTATTTGTTGGTTATGTGATTGCAGCGCCGTGGTTTCTTCGTGGCTTCAGTAGTTTCATGTCTTAGATATGTATTTTTTTTTGTGGCAGAAGAAAAAAAGAAGAGAACGTATGTTTATATGTTGTTTTAATACACTAATATTGGTAGGGGTAAATTGAAAAATAGACCTGGCAACACTCTTAAGGTTTATCTCTCAGTGCCAATGTTGCTAGTTTATCAAAAATGTTGTGTGATGCTGATTTCCCAGGTAAAGATTATTCTAGACAAAGTTACAATAGAATGGATTACTAAAAGTTTGGTTAAATTCCCCGTCATAGTCCAAAGAGAAGAAGCTAGTGCTTTGACTTTAAAGGCCAACAAAGGCATTCCAATGGTCAACAACTGCATAGTTACGGGGCACCGATTGCCTTACGAACAGTAGGTTTAATTGTATGCGAATGCTTATCTTAACCACCGTTTCACTGGAAACTCTATATGTGTTATCAATGCAACCAGCATTGATCACTAGATCCTTTTTCTCCGAATTAGCTATTGCTGTTGACAAATATCACTTGTTAAGACGGGAATAATGTGAAATCTGCAAAAACAGTATCAATTCACAGGCATGTTATAATGTAATAGAAGTAATAATTCAAGCAATTAATGGCAGCTTAACTGTGGAAGCCTTTTTTCTTGACATGAGTAAAGACTGACTTCATCGGTCATACATAAGCTATTGCTAAGCAAATTAAATAATTATGGCATAAGGGGATAAGCTAATGATTGGTTAAAATCATTCCTTAATGAGACTCGTTTGGTGCTGCCAGACTGCTTAAATAAATGGAGGGGCTTACTTCAATTTTTTTATGTCAGTACTAGCTGTCCTACGCGGCTTCGCTACCGTCAACTGGTTACCTACCTACCCAACCCTACCTACACGAATGTTGCGTAACTTTAACCGCTTACGCAGCGCACGCAACGGAAGCTCTCAAACAGGAATAATTTTTCATTTATGCTCCACTCCTATTGGTCTTAGCGTGATGTTAAATAGCCTATAAACTTCCTCGATAAATGGACTATCCAACACAAAAATATTTTTCAATTCCAACCAGTAGTTCCTGAGATTAGCGCGTTCAAATAAACAAACTTGTCAGCTTTTTTTTTATTTTTATGTCTTACCAAACTTCTTGGCCACCCTGAAGTTAACTACAATAGCTAGGCAGTAATAAATCTCATACAAAAACAGCACCGACCTTTCCGATGCCTTGCGCATCAGAAAGCCAACTTCAGGGCGGCCCAGAATTTTGGCGAGCAATATTATAAAACATAAAAATATTTGGGGTATTTTTTCAATGACATTGCAAGGCTATGGTAAAAATTTACGGAGCCTAGGGTGAAGTGTAAAATAGACCTGGCAAGACTGCTCAGTTCAGTCATTGTCATTGAATGAATTGAATGAAGTTCGTCATTCACTGTCAAGTTAAATATTGTGATTGTGAGCATTTTGTTGTCGTCGTAATTTCACAAATATTTATATGTGAGTGAGTTAGTTTTCTTCTTATAAAAAGAGTATTTATCCTTTTGTTTCTGAAAATATAACATTTCACAGTTAAAAATGCCTTGTTTAGTAGTCTTTGGTAACAACTGCATAACGGGGCCCGAGTGCACAGATGTGTCATCGCTGAAACGCTATATTGCAGAAAAACATGGCTTACCGATCGAAGACCTATCAGCTACGCTCAACGGCAGGCCCGTGGCGGATAGCTACGACATTTCAGAGGCTACTAATTTTGTAAGATTGGCACCGAGACTCGTCGGAGGGAAAGGCGGATTTGGGTCTATGTTACGTGCTATTGGAGCGCAAATAGAGAAAACAACCAACCGTGAAGCTTGCAGAGATCTCTCTGGTCGTCGATTACGTGACATAAATGAAGAGAAAAGGCTCAGGAAGTGGTTGGAGGGTCAAGAAGACAGGGAAAAAGAGGCTGCTGACCGAAAACAGAAGAAACTTGAAAGGCTTGTAGCAGAACCAAAGATAGAAGTGAACTTGAATCCTGCGTATGAGAAAGAGCGTAAAGATCTACCTGAACGTGTGAACTCTGCAGTGGAAGCTGGCTGGCAGGCTGCTGGCTCGTCAAACACTTTGAAACGGAAGTCAGACAATGAAAAAGACAAACCAAAGAAAGCCAAGCTTTGGATTGATGCGGAGCTGTCTGATTGCTCATCATTGAGTGAAGATGAGGAGGAGGAAGAAAAGGCGGCAAGTACTGGACAGCAAGTGTCTACTGACAGTGGAAATGAGTCGGACAAGGCTTCCGCAAGCAGTAAAGTAATCTGATAAACATATTACCCTCCATTGTTTGGTGCAGTCGGGAAATAAGATGGCCATTAGATTATTATGACTGTGTTTTTCTTTAGACTTATAAGTTGTTGATAAACTAAAATATATTTTTTTTTGTATTATGTTCAGCAGATTGAAATTATTACACCTTGATATATTTTTAAATTACGTATTGATATAAAGTTTATTGATATAAGTCATATATTGGTATAAAGTTTAGTAACTTATACTATGCATATTGTAATCAATTGACTAGATAAAACGATAAACTTTTGTTGTTTAATTTAGGCTCAGAAAAAACTGTTTTGTCATAAATATGTAATTTTATTAATAATAATAAGCCTTTTCATCCTGAATTCCAGTTATTTTCTCGATTGTATTCTCTTTTCAAAGTATGCCTCTTAATTCAGTGTGCCTCCGGGCGAAGGCCTCCTCTAACAACTACTAATACAAACACAATTATGTAAAACCATTTCTTAATATTTTGCCAAAAACTTACCTTGAGTAGGTAATGCAAAATGTAAATAATGCTTACTGTGATTGTATTTCATTAATGTCTTAGTGTAGAATTAAGTAATTCTATAATTTGTATGTAAATATAATTTTGGATAACTTAAAATTGTTTTCTTTTTAATCCTATAAAATAAACAAATCCAAACACACACTGGTAGTTCTCTTGCAGAACTTGATGTGCGTAAGGGTTGAGTGTCCGAATCGTAAATTCAAAGCAATTGGTTTATAGATTTAGTAAAAGTTGTAGAAAATTGTAAACCTGATTGAAAATTTTGTAAAACAAAACCTGGAGAAACACTAGTACCCTAGCACTTTCATAACTTAAATCTATTATTGGGGTCCGCGTCTATCTTACCGTAGGCAGCTGAATATAGATACCAGTATTTGAAAGAGTGCCTATCTGACCTCCACAACCTGGAAATGAGGAAAACCATAACGCTTGGCAAGACTGTTCTCAGATTTCCTTCTAAGCACAGACCTACTCACCTCATCATTAATTTTATATTATTAACAGCCTGTTACTATTCTACTGGAGGACAAATACCTCTTCTCATACAGAGAAGGCACGTGCACTGATCACCACGGTAGCTCAAGACGGGTTGGCGATTTCAAACTTGTATTAATTATAAGCCCAGACGTTCCCTCACGATGTTTTCCTTCACTGTTATCAGCAATGTCCAAGATATACATCTTCTTTTTGTTATTTGTGTGAGAGTTTAGCCACCTCTGGTGTCAGTATTAATTAAGCCTCTGGGAACCCCACAGGCCTCTGACTTAGCAATTTCAGACTTACATAGTCCAGGTTGCATCACGATGTTATCCTTCACCGTTGCCTGTGATGTCCAAGATAAACATAGAAAGTACATAAAAATTTGAAAAAGTCACATTGGTACTTACGAGAGGCGAGGTCTTAGTCACTGGGCCACCACGACATAATATATACCTACCTACATTACACATAGAAAGTACATATTAACTCAAAAATTCACGTCGGTACTTTCCCAGATTAGAACCCACGACCTCCAACACGAGAGGCGAGGTCTTAGCCACTGGGCCACCACGATAATTAATAGCAGATGTTTATTAATCTTATAGAGGAACGTGTGGACCGTGATGCTTCTGCTGTCCTTGTTGGCGCTGACGGCTGCGAGACCTCAGGAGTTCGATGATGACGAGGATGATCACGACGGAGCCGACGATAGGAAAGGTAATTATTTAAAATAGCTTCTGCCCGCGGCTTCGCCCACTTAAAAAGTGTTATATCATCCCAAGGGAATACAAACTATCCTATGTTCTTCCCAGGGTCTCAAACTATCTTCATGCCAAATTTCATATAAATCGGTTCAGTAGATCCAGAGATTAGCACTCAACCTCACAAACTCACAAACTTTAGCTCTTTATAGTATTCATTAAGCAACACTTTTGGACAATAATAAATAATGTGCTTGCTAATTTGTGGCAATGTAGCTTGTTATGGAGAAGAACGGACAAGATATAAGTATGAGGTATTAGTATAGAAGTATAGATTATTTAACATTAATGTAAAGTTTCATTACAATCTGTTTAGTAGTTTTTCGTAAAAGAGTAACAAATATCCATACTAACTTTCACAATTCAATATAAAGTAGGTACCTACATAGTAAGACAAAAGATTGTAAAATACAGACATATACCTATTTCGTACCTATATACATTTATAAAAGCTCGCAAATGTTCAAAATATTAAATGAAAATCAGAACAGAAGTAGTAGTGTTAATCACCTTTAGATGCTGACCGTACCTGTTGTAGATTTCGTAGATGGAACAATACCTAACTTGTTTTTGTAATTAGAAGTCGTTAGCATTCCTTTCCCCGTTGATAAAGTCCAATTATAATAGGTAATTATCAATAGTTCTCGCCAAACTTCTGGCACGAAGTTGGCTTTCCGGTGCGCAAGGCGCGTATCGGTGCTGTTTTTATATGAGATTTACTACTGCGCAGTCATTGTAGCCAACTTCAGAGCGGCCAAGTAGTGTGGCGAGTACTATCTATAGGAATCGTTAGCGCAGCTTTTTCACGAGACGTGTCGGTGTCGTGAAGAAGTGTGGAAATGAGTCAGTTGCGCGGCGCGCCTACAGAACACTACGCAACTACACATATGTAGCGCGCGTGCTACACATTGCTAAACCCAAATGGGAAGGCGCTTTCGCACGCGCGCTCATAAAGCCAGGTGCTCTAAACTAGTTAGTGTCATTCGATGTCCATGGCGAGGGGAGGTCAGAGGTTAGAGGTATCGGCCGTGACTTATAAGTTGTAGGTCGTCGGTTTGAACCCAGGCAGCCGCATTACTTTGTGTAAATTATTTCTTCACCACTGCTCTCAAAACGGTGAAGGAAAACATCGTGAGGAAATGTCCTAGAACCAAAAATTCGAAGACATGCGACATCCAACAACCCGCACTGGGCCCGCGTGGTGGATTACGGCTCATTCCCTCACACAGAGAGCATAGCTCCGTGACCGCTCGCCTCAATCCCTTACGGATGTGACGCGACTTCCAACGAAGAGCTTTTCCATCTACTTACTAAGTATTTATTTAAACAATACCAAAAAGATAAGCCGACAGCTTTTGCTAACTCAAAGGTAAGATACAGTTATCTAAGTATTGAGAGATAAGATACTATTTGCCTTGCTTGTTTAACGGCGATTTTAATGTTTATCCGTCAAAAATAAAACATGATTTTACGTTTACGTCTTTATTATTATTACCGAAGGGTGTCGGCAGATGTTTAGTAACACCTTCGTTGTCGCTAGTTATTACAAGCTTTTATTTAACTTGCCTAGTTAGTTAGTAGGTACTTTTGGGTCAAATCTTGCAACTTCCTTTCAAACGACGAAATTGATGTATTATTTTTAGAAGCTTTTTATTTAACTTCCCTTGTTAAATCTTGCAACTGAATTTTAAAACAGTTACCCCCAACCGGTTAAGCTGAAATTTTACTAACACGTTTTTTTTTAAATATTCTATAGGCTCGCGCTTCACCACTATCACATCAGATGGTAAGCGATAATGTGGTCGACGGTGAAATACGCTTGCCTAGATTATTTCTATTTTCGATAGGTTTCCTAATTACTCTTGACTTAAACAAAGGCTCCTAGATGTAGCCGTTGGAAAACACCGCGACAACGCATGGAAAGTTTCATAATTATTTTTAACTCCCCTATAGGACGTGCATAAAAAGCTGCTGCCAATGTTTTCAAATTAATACTTATTATTGAGTCCCATGTTGTAGGGCATCAGGTAACATGGGATCCCTATAACATGGGGCTCAAAAATAAATGTTCCATTGACCAGGCATTTAATTGACATTGGCAAATTTCTACTATTCCTGCTTCTGGAATAACCCAACATCACTTCCTAAAACCATCACTACCAAATCTGGGAATCGAACACAGGAAGGACTGAATGCACAATAGTTGCGTTTGTGACCGTGGATCAAATAGGACATTGATTTGATAAACGAATCAACGGTCGCATATAGGCAGTAAATATTGGGAAATTATATGTGCGGCAACAAAAGTTTTCTTTAGCACCTGCAACCTAGCGTCTTTTTTATATGTGGGCGATGAGTTAATAGAACAGCTTCAATTATATTAATTCATCATCTTTACTACTCCAACAGAATATCAAAAAACCAGCGTCAATTTACGAGCGTAAATTAATATGACTCCGAGCTACCGATAAATATATTTACTTCTGATTTGATAACTCAGCGACTAATGTTGTAAGTGAGCTACTTTATATATTTTAGAGATTCAACATCTGTCTGCTAATAAAATCAAATTCCAGCCTCAAAATTAGCAATCAAAGTTTTTCATTCAACAACTAAATTAATAAATCATATTCTTTTTTCGTGAAAGTTTGCAACACAAGCGCGGGAGTGTAGGTACCTGACGCTCGTTGGGAATCAGAGGGGCGCGACCGGCCATTTGCACCAATGAGCGAGCTCTATTCGGTGCGTGCAGCAACGAGTTCACGTGTATTTGTTTACATTAATGACACGATTAAGGAGTGCTCGTATTCAATTAAATATAAAATAAATGTGAATTAGTCCAAGAGCGAGCGAAGCGAGCTCGGGAGCTTAGGGCACCCCGACACGGATAGGTTAGGTTCGAAGGAGATGACGGTCATCTCCTTCATGTTAGGTTACTTTAGACCCTGCAGACAGAAATAGGAGCCCTGCGCAGCGGGGCTCCGTCGACTTTGTTTCGTTTCCCCCCCTCCCTTAAAACTTAAATATTAAATACCACCCATATTTTTTGTATGTTCATTTGGGTAGGTATAATAGTCAATTACTTATGGTAACATTATAAATAGATAGGCGAATACATGAAATTATAGCTTTTATTGACCATTATTTGATGACAATAATAAGGAAATTTTATGTTCAAATATAGTAGATTCACTCATCAATTACTTATGCTAAAGTATAAAAATAAAGGTGACTCTATGAAATTAGAGTACGTTGATATTATTTTATAGATGAAGTTGATACACTTATTAGAAGCTAGCAATGAGTAGACATATCACAAATTTAGTTGCTTAAGAATTATCACCATGTTGCGTCATATTAACAGTAGCTTGTTTTACAATATATGGTCGCTTATAAACCATTTATTAGACGCTAAAAGTTTAGAATAGAATAGAATAGAATATATTTATTTGCTTAAAACATGGTATAAAAGGATGGTACAGAAAAGAAATGACAAGAGCATACATGTTTTGCTTAACAGTAAGCATGCAAATTTTGGCATTTAACTTATGATTTGTAATCAAAGAAATCCTTAACGCTATAAAAACTATTTACTGATAGCCATTCATGCAATTTAATTTTAAACAATCTTGTATTTAAGACTTTAAAGTCACTAGGTATTTTGTTAAAAATTCTTACACACAAACAGATACAGCTTTTATTATACTTAGCTAGTCTTGGGCATGAATCGAAAACGAGCTTGTGGGGGTCACGCCGGGATCTACAGCTCACATCACTCTCTTTAGTGAAAAGTTCCTTGTGATTCCATACAAACATGCAAGTTTCGTAAATATAAAGAGACGGTAGCGGCAACAAACCAAGTCTTTTGCTGTCAAGTCGCTGACCTATTAATTAATTAGACAACTAAATATATTTGCAGACGAGAATGACATTTTAAAGAAGCTGCCTTAATTAGCACCCGTAAATATTCACCACTTTTGTGTTAATTTGTTCTTGCAAGTTGCATTTCACCCACTTCCCAGTGTGGATTAAGCTGAAATTTTGCATCTTACGTCAACGCAATTTTTAGTAAAAAAACTTTTTAAACAAAGCTTGATTTTGTAAAAAAATAACTTCTGTGATATTGCATTTTCAAGTTTTCTAATCTGCTATTACCACTGACCTCTATCATACAAGTACGCTGGACTAAACATACTATATGAAATGACAGTTAATTTTTGTGCTGATTCAAAGCGCCCCGCTCGAGCGTATTAGGAACTAAAATTGACACATTTAGAGATAGGTTAATACCGATATTTCTCAAAATTAGGTAATACTAATATATTCGCCTGGAAATATTATAATAATGTAACTAATATATCAGTATTAGTGATATTTTAAATTACACTAATATAAAAATAGTAGACTTGGCAAGGCGTATCAGTCATCTACTGTATTGACTTCTCGTAGTATGTTGGAACTAAATATCTCATATTGGTATTGGTGATGAATGTTATATGAATGCCTAATAATCAGTAATAATATGTTCAAAAGCAATGTGTAATATAAAATTCTGGAATCATCATCATGTTCATCCACAGCCTGATTCGCCAACCGCTGAGCACAGGCCTCACTCTTGTACCAATCACCACGTTTCTGAGCATTGAGTTAAATATACTACGTACTAGAGGAGACTCCTCAACTCAATTGTTTGTAACACGCGTTAGAGCGCGCGTACCCCAACTCACTTACTCTGTGGCAAGCGCTCGCTGCAACGTGACACGTTTGAGTACTTAGTTTTGTTTCTTATAAAATGCCTTCGTGTGTATTGAGATACTGTCCAAACAACTCGGGAAATATAAATAAAAGTCAAGGTATGAGTTTTCAACAGTAAGTTGAAAACACGCTTAATTTAATTATATTTTATCAATGTATTGTATCTCGTGACGTTGCGTCACCGCGGAGGCGGGAGGGCGGCCATATTTGTGTAAATTTCAAAGAGTAAGAAAAAGTTCATCTGCGCGCATTGATTGTCTATCTGTGAGAACATAACCCCCCCTCCCCCTGCTTACCTCGCTGTCACCAAATTACCTACGCGCAATCTTTTGTTTGAAATAGCTTCTATTCTTCTTTCTCGTAGTACATTTAACTCAATGTTCCTGAGCCTAGAATTAATTCTGGAATAATATCATGATAATTATAATTTTATTAACAAATGTTTTGAAGACAAACAATTTATTATCTGCATCTGAAACAGAGTTGAAAACTGAAATAAGTCTTCACCTTGCTGGAATGCGATGTCACTATTATTTGCACTTCTACAGAGACAGGATCTCAGCGATGAGAGCGAGAAATACGACCGTTGTAAATGATTATCCATCTCATTTATTATTATTATTGTGTAAATGATGTTCCCTTCACGAATCCGATGAGCGCCAACCGAGTGAATCTGAACGATTGTAAGTATTAATCTAACTAGTGTAGGTACTTGAGCGAGGAGATACTTGCTCAAATATACCTACTAGTTTTAAGGATAAGTTGTTAGCCTATCCCCATATTTAAATCTCACTGATCTGACAGTAATGCGCTATAAATTTACTAGCACCACTAGTTTATAGCTTGCAATCTGAATTAAAATATTTTTCAGTTAACCTTTACAGCAATTATTCTATTACTTAAAAATGAATCATAATAAAAATAACTGGGATGTTTTTTTCTCTTACGTATTTAATTATTCTCACGATCGATAAAGCCCATAAAAGTATTTTTTTAACAAAAGCTGTGTCCCATCTCTAATATTAGTTCCATGTACTCTCACGTTAAGTCACGTTGCTATCAGCGCCAAAATGGCGAAAATCAAATGTCTTCATTTTGTCATCGATAATATGTAGTCCAGCGTACTAGTATGATAGAGGTCAGTGGCTATTACCCTTTGAATATAAAATCGTTCTGTAAACAAAATGCCGGCACTTATTATTTTTATTTGTTTCACAGACGACCCGGGACGAGTTCAAATAAAGGTGTACCGAGGACCCACGAAGCATGATGGATACGCCCCATGGGGATTCTGGGTCAAGCAGCCTTCGGACGAAGAATAACAACTTAGTTTTGAATTTAGAAAATAACAAAAAATTGTAGATAAATAAAACTATACGTAGATTGTTTTTTATTAAATACTTTAATAATAAATACTTATTTTAAAAAGTCTTGAGACTATTAGTAGGATATTCTATATTCAAATTTTCTATAGACAGTTTGAATAAACATTCTGCTAATCAGTTGTGTTAACAGCTCAGAGATTTCTATAAATAAGAGCTTTGTTGAATTTGTAATAGTTTAATGATTTTGTACTAGGTGGCGCCACTGTTTTCGTTTGTAAAACCAAAGATTATTCGTTAATTTTGTCCTATTTCTTTTGTTTGATTAGTTAACGTTAGCAATGGTTTCCTTAATAGCTATACGATTTGTAATTAAGTTGGTGAATTTTATTCATAAATAGATTTTAAGGAAAATAAAATGTTTTTGTTGTTTTCCCCCTTGTACTCCACAATTCGGAGCATAAATAATATTTTATTTTATAATCAACTAGTGGATTAGTTGGACAATTGACCATGGGCGTACCCAGCACTTGCTTAGGGGTGGGGCAAAAGTAAGGGAATTCGAAAAATAGTAGATACTCCAGACACAGACTAACCCCCAGTTTCCCAGCTCTAAATTATCGGGGAATTAATGTGACAAATTGTCAAGCACGTGTTATCTGCTGTGATTGTCTGTTGAAAATTAATTCAACCAATCACAGCAGATAACGCTTGCTTGATAATTTGTCACATTAATTCTCCGATAATTTAGAGCTGGGAAACTCGGGGTATGCCGGTCAGGGATTCAGGGCAGCAAAACCAACCAGGGCTTCTCGAACCAGTATGCAGATAAGCAAGAGAATATTTTGCACTCATCTGATAGTTTGTTCTCTTTAACATTAAATTTTCAGTTTCGAGTCAGGATGAAGGGTGGGGCTGGCTGCCCCATCTGCCCTACCGTGAGTACGCCCATGCAATTTACCAGTCTTGCCAAGGGTTGTATATGATTATGGAGGTCAGATACGCGAGCTGCATCCGGTTAAACGGGAAGCTGACCCCAGCATAGTTTGGAAGAGGCAGATTGATTGAAATAGTAGATTACAAAAAGATTACTTAGCTACTTCCATTACATGTAATGTAATGGAAGTAGCTAACTTCCGTCTGCCGAACCCTTCGGGAAATACCAGTGTGATGTTATATTAAGTTCATGTTCCATTACACATTAGTCATGGAAGTAGTTATTTGTAATAATCCGAGAGCTGTAGACATTTTTGGAAAGGTATAGGTAACCGCAGACCTGGCTGAGAAGTAGTGGGGCTAAACCAACCCTAATTTTTTAAGATCCGATTTATTTTTGCAAAATCTATCGTTGATATCGATTTTTTTATATTTAAAGATTGAAAAAATAAATAAGCCAGATTTTTTCGGCTTTTAAACGTAGGTGCTTCAAAATGTTTTTGAGGCACACTGAAATTTTGAAAGGATATCATTTATAATTAAAATAAATAAATAAATACTGATAATTTCGGTGAGACATTCTACCTGCCAGGTGATCCAGAAAGTTACGTTATGCGTGTGAGTGAAAAGTGCTGTAGGTAAGTTGCAGTGTGAGAGAGTGCGTGATCGGCCGCTATCTGCGTCCGAGGACGCCGTGGTGTTTGCAGATGTTCATAGGTGATGTCCACGCCAAAATTTAGTTTGATTTCCGCTAAAACAAAAGCAGAGCAGGCAAATATTCAGTTAAATAGTTAGGTCTTCATCATCATTTCTCCCACTACCACCACCTCCAAGTGTCACCACATCGACCGGTCCCGTGCGTCTCGCATCCACCGGGTGCCCGCAACTTTCACCAAGTCGCTCCACCTAGTGAGAGGCTTTCCAAGGCGTCTTCCGGTACGCGGTCGCTACTCCAGAACTGTTCAGCCCCATCGACCATCCGTTCTGCGAGCAATGTGCCCTGCCAACTGCCACTTAAGTTTGGCAACTCTTCGGGCTATGTCGGTAACCTTTGTCCTCTTACGGATGTTCTCATTTACGATTCGATCACGCAAGGAAATGCCGAGCATAGCCCTCTACATTTTTGGGTGCATTTAAGCATTCTGATGAGGCCCATTGTGAGCGACTACGTCTTACCTGATGTCTATAATAATAATAATAATATGGAGGGACTCACCCCGCTCTCCTTGGTGAATGAGAACTAGCGCAAGCCTGTAGTGCTTGACACTAATGACCGCAAGGAGGTATGGCAGAGTAAGCTTCACGGACGCTTTTTTCCGGGCTCTACATGGGTCCGATGTAGACCAATCAGCGTCCGTATATTCGGTGACCTCTTTGGGGAAACTGAAGGTTTCGTCTGTGCAATTATGGACGAAGTTATCATGAAGAATAACTACCGGAGATTTATTGTGAAGGATGGCACGGTTGACATCTGTCGGGCATGTCACCGTCCGGGTGAATCGATCCACCACATTATCTCTGGTTGTTCTCGTCTAGCTACCGAAGAGTACTTGCACAGGCACAACCTTGTAGCCAGGATTGTCCATCAGCAACTTGCTCTGAAATACACTCTTGTGGCGTCGGAGGTGCCGTACTACAGGTATGTGCCCGACCCAGTTCTCGAGAATGGCAATATCACATTGTACTGGGATCGGTCCATCATCACTGACAGGACTATTATCGCTAATAAGCCTGATATAGTGGTGGTGGACCGAATCGAGAGGTGTGCAATGATTGTTGAAATAACTGTCCCGCATGACGGGAACCTCGTGAAAGCTGAGAAAGATAAGCAAATCAAGTATCTTGACGACTTGGCTCGCGAGGTTGTCGACATGTGGGATGTGGACACAGCGATCATTGTACCGATAGTCGTGTTAGCCGATGGCTTAATAGCCACGAGCCTCGACCAACACCTTAGGAGGCTCTCGTTAGGCGGCTGGGTCAAGGGCCTGATCCAGAAAGCAGTACTGCTGGACAAGGTTCGTATTGTTAGGAGGTTCCTCTGTCTGGAGCCCTGACCGCCGGTAGCTTGGACCCTGTTCCCGATACCGGTGGGCCTCTATTTTTTATATTTTTAAATGTTTTTTTTTTAATATTTATTTTATAAAGATATTTAAAAATGTAGATAAATAAGAAATTAAATAAATAAAGGACAAAATAATAATATAATATTTATTAGCAGAAAATACAAGTTTGACACATATTAAAGTACACATAATTGTTAACTAGGGTACAGAGAAATTAACAACAAAAATAGTGTGCGGAATATGTGCAAGCACAGTCAGTACAACAATTTGAGCCCTGACTCCTATACTAGGAAGATCCTGTATCTTAGGAGGCAGTGTCTTCGCATAAATAGTGGACAAGCACGCCCATAACTTAGTTTGACTTCCATTAAAACAAAAGCATAGCAGGAAAATATTCTGTTATTACAATTACACAGTTAGGTAGGTACCAACTCTATCTTTATGCTTATAGAACAATGATTTCCTGTAAATCCATACAAAAACTCGTCAGCGTTCGGTAATAAAATAATGACGCCTGCCGAACGGACATTGATTGATTAGGTATTAATTAGTACAATAATATGTGTGTTGTTTTCCTTGACAGGTTGGTAAGAAATAGACGGCCTTAAGCGAAAAATAACCTAATATTTCATATATAAGTAAATTCCTTTACATTAATAGTTTTGAACTGAGTTTAGGCTTTTACTTATTTATACTTAGGTGGGTTCCTATTTCATGATGGTTGAGCTGAATGGTGCCAATCCATGCATCATGTTCGTGGACGGGCGCCGTCAGTTGGGACTGGTCATAATCATAACTTAGTTTCCTCGGCCTGTTTTAATTTACTTATTGTATTTTTGGGTTGTTTGTTTTACTCTAGTCTGTTTTACATGCACGTATTTTTACATCGTTCTCAAATATAATATGTAACTTACCAACAAGAATGATGGAACCAAATACTTTGTAATTCAATTTTGTGTCTGTGTCCGTCCTGCACGTTCTTCTCCATAGAGACCTACCAACGCTTGCGATTGTGCAAACAGATTCATCTTTTGCTTAACAATTCAAAATATGGTTTAGTTTAAATTAGATAGATTTTAATTTATTATACTGTTTGCAGTAAAACTACAAGTGTTAACGAAACTATTACGTTTTGCCAACAGTCGATTGGTCCATGAACAGTTGATCAACAGAATCTTTAATCCATCAACTTTTCATCCAAAGAACTCTTCACCCACGAACGTTTCGCCAACATAACTCTACGTCAGTGAATGCTTAACCAACAGAATATTTTGACCAATTACTTTTCGCCCAACAACAGACACCGGGACAGGTGAAACTAAATTAAGGTTATAAAAAAAAAACAACCAAAAAATATCATAGTTTTAAGCAACTAAGTGGACGTATAAAGTAAGAATGAAAGTTAACTCGCCACTGGCGGGTGCTAAAATTTTTCGTGCGTCTCCGTACCGTATTAAGCACCAATTGATAATTTTGCAGAGTTATGCTAAAAAAGAAACTGAAGGGTAATAGTACATTATGGTACAAGTGTGTAATGTTGGTAATTACCGCTGAGGCGCCATTGAGACCCGAGCCGTTAGGTGAGGGTCTTAAGAGAGCCGAGGACGGTAATCATCAATACACACGTGTATCATACGACGTTTTTCAACACACTTGTGAAGAAAATAATACTAAAAAATCATTTCCAACAGTGAAAACGAGTTGTGAATTTTTTTTTTGCAATGGCGGGCAAAATTGATCAGTTTTCCTATGCGCGCGCATCTAACAATGGCGATCGGCTATAGACTAAAAATAATGAGTTACCTTTTTTTTGGCTTTTCGCGGATAGCGTTTTAGCCACGTACAAAATGAGGCATTTCAAGATTTTTTTATTACAGAAAAGAACAAAAGTTATATTTAAGTGAAAGTTTTATTTATTAAACACGTACAAGTTGAAATTATCTATTTAAATACGAAGTTGCATGAAATGTGTTGCATTTGTACTATTGAGCTTTTTTTTTATCGAAACTTTTTAAGAACAAAGCAAATCAACCAATAAATAAAAAAAAGAAACTCTTTATCTCACTTGTGAATAATAGTAATGAAAAAGTCACAGTTTGATAACAGGTGTCATTATGTGCCTAATTGCGGTGAAATTAGAGCCATTTTATGAGCAAGTGTGTTGAAAAGTACTTTATTCGAAGAATCCGTTTTCTTACGTCGTCAAAGGGCCTCGCGAAATGTACCCTGCTCAAATCGAGACACGGATCGAGGACGTGCCACCGCACTCGTAATCGCCATAAAATCAAGCCGGTATTACAAACAAGAAAGTCTAAATATTTGCATCCTGGAACCTTACTTTACTTTTAGGAAGCTCATAATTTTACGGACCGATATTTTTTTGAACGGATATTGGGGCTGGAATGGAGCTTAAACGTTCTGGAGTGGTGACCGCGTATCGGAATGTTTCCCAAGAAGGACCGATGACTTGGTTAGGGTTGCGGGAATCCGGTGGATGTGAGACGCACGGGGCCCGTCAATGTGGCGGCGCTTGGGAGATCTATGTCTAGCAGTGGACGTCTCACGTCTTACGGCTGAAATGATGATGATGATAATTTTATGGAGTTCTCAAGAAGTGTTCTCACCTCCGATGATGTACCCGGCACCGCTGAGGTACCTCAGTGATCGATCTTCACCAAGTAACTGCTGGATGTTTTGTTTTTTGACACAGTGTACACCTAGCTACATTTTGTGAAAACAATATTTGTATGCCCAGCAAGGCAGCAAACAGTGAAACAATAGTTTTGTAAGTAACACCATCTCGTATGTACAACATTTTAACAGTTTGTCTCGAATTCACGAATTATTTTTGAATTTTATTCATTAGAATTTTTGACGAGCCACAAATATTTCACATAGGTACTTAAACCTACATACGTATGTAGTACCTATGTGTACCCTTATGGAACGTCTGAGTCTATGTAAATATATAGTTCTTATCAATCATTTCCTTTGGAGAAGTAGGTAACTCAATTGCTGTTCTTTGGAGAAGTAACTAGGTACCTCAACCGTTGTTCTTTGGAGAAGTAGGTACCTCAACCGTTGTTCTTTGGAGAAGTAGGTAACTAAACCGCTGTTCTTTGAAGAAGTAGGTACCTCAACCGTTGTTCTTTGGAGAAGTAGGTACCTCAACCGTTGTTCTTTTAAAATACATCAGGTATTCCTTGAAGCTTTGAAGCGCACCAAAGGTATTCCTCGAAACGCATCAACGATGAAAAATAGGGGAATCAGTAGCAGTACCTTTTGTGTAATTCACTAATACGATGCATATGTTAAGTTAAGATAAGATGAATGTATTAACTGGACAATAAAGCATCATTATTATTTTTATTTTTTTACAAGTAAAATTTAGATTTTATTCAATATTTATCGACATCTGCAAAGAACTGTGTTGCAGCTACATTTTAGTCTTGTCCAACGTGCAATGCAACAAACACTGTAACAAGTAATGCAGCTTCAGAAAGTATGCTAATTTAAACGACTTATAATAGTTTCTTCTATTAGAACGTTGCTATTAACGTTGCATTGCATGTTGCAGTATCATACCAAATATATGAGATCGCATCACTTCAGAAAGGCTGCACGCACCTATTTGGCTAATATCTTTTGCCGTGTTTGTAATTTGTAATTGTATGAAGTAAGGACAAGGTTTGTATGAAATAAAATAATCCACCCGTGCAAAGGCCCCGGCTTTGTCCCGAGCAGCTAGTCTATACTAATATATTATCATACTAATATTATTATCATTATAAATGCGAAAGTAAATCTGTCTGTTACCTTTTCATACTTAAACCGCTGAACCGATTTAGACGAAATTTGGTATGGACTATCTCCTTCCCAGGGTCTCAAACTATCTTTGAGACCCTGGGAAGGAGATAGTTTATATCTCAGAAATATTCTTAAGGGGGTGGAAAGGGGGTGTGGAAGTTTGTATGGTAAACATACAATATTATTGCGCGATATAAGAAAATAGGCTATTCGAATTACTAATGCGATGCAGACAAAGTCGCGGGCAACAGCTAGTATAACATAAATAAGCCAAATGAGGACTTGGCAAATGATGGCTTGTAGCTCGGCCTAAGCAGTGTAGGCAGTAACATAAGTAGTTAACATTCTACTAGTAGCACTCACAATACACCTACACCTTTTTACCTGACGACCAATAATACTCGTAAAGTTAATTCAAATAATTAGGTAAATATTTTATTATATATATGTTTATATCAAATACACCTCCAGAGGTACTTTGAACTGTCAAACAAATAAAAAAAGATGACTCTAGTTGCATATTCGCAAGCATCAGTAGGACTCATAGTATATTTTATATCGCAATAGAGAAGAATTTGTGAGAAACTACACTGACACTCTTTACCATCAGTTTTTAACCCCCGACACAAAAAGAGGGGTGTTATAAGTTTGACGCGTGTTGCTGTGTATCTGTGTATCTGTGTGTATGTGTGTCTATCTGTGGCACCATAGCGCCTAAACCGATGGACCGATTTTTATTTAGTTTTTTTGTTTGAAAGGTGATTTTGTCGAGAGTGTTCTTAGCTATATTTGAATAAAATCGGTTCAGCCGTTCAAAAGTTATGGCCGTTTTACTGTTTGAATCGGGGTGTTTTCGCAAGATATCATAATACATATCATATATAGTGTCATAATTACGTGTTCAATAGATTGCCGATCGAAGCGTATCTACTATGTACTAGATAAATTATGAAGCATGAAAAGGAACGTCCACACTGGGAACATTCTTGCGTGAGCATTTGTAAACAAGCAATCGTAGGCGAGCAAAAAATGCTTCCCATCGAGCCCAGCATTCAATTTCGAGCAAAACTATGAACGTTCGAGTGAACATTCCATTGCGAGCTTAGAGCATACGCATATGTGAATACGATCTTAAATGTCATTCATTCGATATTACGATTGACTAAGAAGGTCACAAACACTCAAGATCAAGAAACTGTTCCTTGCTTACAAGTAGCCAGTAATATTCCTACATATATAATATACTCGCTTTCGAGCGTTTTATTTACGTGAACTTTCGAATGCGAGCCGTTTCCGTGAAAATCGTTGCGACGTCCACACCGGCCGAATTTCGCGCTTGCTTGTAAGCTTTGTAACGCTCGGCTTAACGTCCACACCACTCGAATATTCGACGTCGAATGCTCATTACAAGTGAATGCTCTCAGTGAGGACCCTCCTAAATAAAAATGTGACGGGGGTTTTTTGATTGTTGAAAAAATACATATATGTGAGAACGATGTAAAAAGACGTGCACGTAAAAACGTCTAGAGTAACAAGCAATTAAATAAAAAAAACAATAACAGGCCGAGGCAGTTAAGTTATGACCAATCCCAACTGATGGCGCCCGTATACGAACATGACGCATGGATCGGCACCACTCAGTACTCACACATGTGCTGTGCAGTTACATAATACTAAAAGAAATTGAGTTTATACAATACAAAAAATTCATACAGTCTTCAGTAACCATACTTCAGGGCCAACAATACTTCAAAACGTTTCTGCCCATCACTTGTTCTTGCGCCCTAGTGGCTGCGGAGCAGGACCAGCATTGAGACAAGCATTTTTATCAGCGATGTAATCCCCCAATTTATAATATGCTTGCCTGCATAGTGTGCGTTATAATAGTACATTGTACACCGAGGGGAGAAAACGATCTATTTCTGTTCGAGAGTATGTTTAAGCCTGACGCGCAGCAGAGGGCTTAAAGGAAACTCGAGAACAGATATAGAACTTTCTCCCGAGTGATACATAGTGCTTTATACTACACCTACGAGGAAAATAAAATACAATATTTCTTTAATTAAAGTTTATATTAAAATTGTTACAATGGCTTAAACTTATAGTGACGTTTTTTCCAGGAAGGCTAATACTTGTGTGAGATGATTGAGATAAAACTGGGACACTTGGTTCTGCTGTTGGTACACTTGTGTTTGTGGGAAGAGCTAGTTTTATAGTTTGAGTAGAATCATATTCTTCCAGGAAGGCTGTTCGCACTGTGCTCGTTGAAGGTTGTGGGGACTTTTTGTTATGTTATTTTGATTGATCCTGATATTTGGTTATTAATGTGTTTTTTATTTTCTATGGAATCTTCGATGTAACTTTCTGCGACAGCGGACGATTTCCAACCACCATGTCGTTTTATTGCAGTTAAATCAGTGCCTGTATCTGCAAGGATGTTTGCGGAAGTCCGTCTGAAACAGTGCCCAGTGTAGAGATCAGGGTTTGCGAGTTTTAAATATAAGGCTATTTCTTTCGGTACTGAACGTATTTTGTTCTTTCCGATCACTTGCTCGAAGAATTTATTGTTTTTAAATTGTACCAAAACGCGCTTGTTACAACAAAAGTCCTCTCTATTTTAGTTTTTGTTCGGGGGAGCTTGACTATGGCTATATCTTCACGGATCTCTATGTCGTCAGTAGTTAAATCCAAAAGCTCTTGAGAACGACAGGCACCATTTATGCCCAGAATTAAAATTACCTGTAAATAAATAAAAATCATAAGTTGCTATCATAGTTCCGTAAATAAAGTATAACAATTAGGTACAATGATAATGTTCAATAGTTACCTTCATTAGTAAATATTTGTTGTCTGGAGAATTTTGTAAGAAATCAAAGACATCTTTCGTAGTCAATACTTTGGATTTTTTACTGCGAAATCCGCTTCAAAAACGCTGTTAGTTTAGCATATTCTTTAATATTTACATTGTTTTTCACTGACAAAGAGCTTTTCAGCAAAGAATATGTGGACCACAAGAAACTTGGCTTATATTTTTGCGCTTTTTTGCTAAAATATGATAGTAGGACGTTTTCTGAGAATGATTGTGCTTTTTTGCTATTTTTCCACAATATAAAATCATTATAAATTTTGTCGTATTTGCCTCGAGACTTCCCAGAAAGTAAGTAATTTATGACTTCTTGGGCTGTATTTTTTATTTCTGGTGGCGTCGTTACAAAATCGTCACTTTCACTATCAGATGACATTTTGGAAAATTATTTAGAAAATTAAAAGCTAGGTACTGTTAAATTATCAATTTAGTTAAAAACAAAATTAAACGCAACGAAATAAATAGCCGCGCTTTTTTTCTCATTGCAGAACAAGGTTGCCATCCTCATTTCATTAAAAAAGAAAACAAAAAAAAAATCCGCCTCTTTTCTCTAATTATTTGATATAAAACCTTTTTGAGATTTGACGTTTGTATTTTTTTTATGTTCGCTGCTAAAAAACAAAAGAAAGCTAGCCGGGCAGTCATGGATTTTCATACAACATTCCTGCCCTGCTTCGGAGGGCAGTAATAAAATTCCATATAACTTTTCCCGCCGCACATTTTTAAGGGAGAAATTACGAACTTTGTAACCGGTTTATGAACGAGTAATAAGACACTTTCCGAGTGGGTGTGGTATAAAAATATTAAATTTAGTCTTATTCAGTTCTAGAATGTGGTTAGGTATTTTACATATCTCTTGCTCTGTAAGTACACCCTTACACCCCTGAATGCCGGGGTGTATGACTATCATTACAGCATAGGTTTTGGAATTAGAAAAAAGAACTGTCATACTCATACTGCACGAAGAATATTTTTAAAAAGTTAATATTTTTTTTCTCGGTATCCATTAATTACTCGAATCGGAATCTAGACAATTTATTTTATAAAGATTTTATTTTAAATATGGAACTATTTGTTTCCACATCGTATGTTAGATGGAATCGATTTAAAAATCAAACTGGCCAGCAAGATTTGACGCGCTTGCGTGCGTGAAAAAAAAAAAGGCAGTCTACTAGTAGGCGCGAAAGCATCGCGAAAATAATTAATTTTCTTGTTTGAGTTGTTTTTCAATAGTTTTAAACATGTCTAGTGACGAAGACATAGATCTAACGCCCGATTTTATTAAAGAAAGGGCAAAAACAGTTGTCGAAAATATATTACCGCCGAACTCGAAAGAAAGATATGTAAAGGCATACGACGAATTTATGAAATGGCGGTCAGAAAAAAAAGTGAAATCTCTTTCTGAAAGTGTTTTTATATCATATTTTGATGAATTATCTAAGAGGCTACAACCTTCCAGTTTATGGTGCTTTTATTCCATGCTAAAATCTACAATGATGACAAAACATGACGTGAATTTGAAAGATTTTTCTAAACTTACTGCTTTCTTGAAAAGGCAGTCTGACGGCTTTAAAAGCAAGAAATCGAAGGTATTTACTGCAGAAGAAGTACAGAAATTCTTAAATGAAGCTCCGGATGAAATTTATTTAGCAATAAAGGTACCTACGTATTTACTTGCCCTTTTTAATAAGTTACCAAAATATTTCACAAAAATACTAAGCGAATTTGGTGCCTTTAATACAACTTATGTCTTTTTTACAGGTTGTTCTAATTTTTGGGATATCGGGAGCCTGCAGAACCGTGGAATTGACAAACTTGACAATAGAAAATGTAGAAAAACATAACAAATTACTACTCATAAAACTGCCTAACACGAAAACTAAAATTGACCGGTCATTTGTTGTGCATGAAGAATTTGCAAATTATGTTGAAAAATATCAAGCTCTTCGGCCTGAAAACGTGGATACAAATCGTTTTTTTCTTAATTACAGTAAAGGAAAATGCCACAGACAAGTAATAGGAAAAAACAAATTTACAGGCGTGCCAAAGCAAATAGCCACATATTTAAAACTGAGTAACGTAGAGTTATACACCGGGCATTGCTTTCGCAGAACATCAGCGACTCTATTGGCTGATTCGGGAGCCAACCTCACTCTGTTAAAAAGGCACGGCGGCTGGAAGTCCAGCAAAGTGGCCGAAGGTTATATCGAAGATTCGATGGCAAACAAAAGCAAAATTACTTCTAAAATAACAGAAAATATAAACTTGAAATCACCACGTCAAAGCACATCATCTAAGCCATTTTTTAATGAAGAAAATAGTACCAGTCAACTGCCGCCATTTACGATGCAAGAACCTCAAGTCACTCAAACTCAAGTCTTATCATCACAAACTCATATTCAAACTATAAATATTCCTAAAAAGAACGTGACCATATCTCTTACAAATTGTAATAATTTTACTATTAATTTTAATTAAATACACATTTTTTTCTTCTTAATAAATGTTCATTGAAACCTGCTGTCTTGTTGTTTACTTACCTCACAATCGATATGTAAAGCAGAGTATTTATCTCGGGCGTAAGCATCAATTGCATACTCGGGTTAATTAGCGCCTTCGCTTCGCTCAGGCGCCAAAAACCTCGTATGCAATTGATGTCATACAGCCCTTGGTTAATAATCTACTATTATTGTACCCCATTAAAGATGATGCTAATTTAGTCAGCCTGAAACTTGGTTGAATTAATTGTTGCCTATTTCTAGTAACATAATTATTTCTGTCGCCGTTTTTACTAAAAATATGTAAATTCTTTCTAACGTACAAGATGTTCCCCATGTTGAACCCCTTGGCAAGACTGATATCAGATCTCAGGCTTCTAACAACCGTAATGACTGTCAAAGATCTTCAAATGACAGCCAAGACCAACGGCTTTCGCTCGAAATAAAGTTTTTGAATTTGAATTTGAATAGACGGAAACCGTATATGAATTAACTTTTAATTTATGAGTAAAAACTGAAAAAAATAGAAAAATCATTTAATTTGTGTTTATAAACTTGAAGTTTAGTAGTCTGAGAAAGCGCCCATGATGTTCATAACACATCGGCAACGATTCGGCATGCTCAGAACAAGGTTGTCAATGTCTTGCTGCGGAATATTGTCCCATGTCCTTCTGAGGTGCGCAAAAAGTTGATCTTCTGTCGCCAGATTTTCAGGAACTTCCTTCAGAGCTCTTCTTTGCAGCATATCCCACGCATGCTCAATGGGAGAATTTGGATAGAGAAAGCAGGCCAGTCTAAGGCCCTAACATTGTGTGTATGTAACCAAGCTGCTACCGTTCTCGCCGTGTGTGCCCGGGCATTGTCGTGCATGAGCAGGAAATCTTGCCCCATTTGTGTTCTGTGGGGCAAGATTACGGGCCCCAGCACCTGTTGGACGTATCGTTCTGCCGTCATATTGCCCCGCACCCAAACGAGATCCTTCCGTCCTCCAAGACGAATTCCTGCCCAATCCATAATTGTTCCTCCTTGGTATGAGTGAACTTCCTGAGGGTTCTGAAGACGGCTCCATCGTCCAGGAACTCGCCAAACACGCGTCCTTCGTGAATCTGGATGGAAGCCGAACCTGGATTCATCCGTGAACAGCACATTGGACCATTGCTCACAGCCCCAGTCCACGTGGTTCCGAACCCATTCTAATCGTCGTCCACGATTGCCTCTCCGTAAAGGTGGGACCCGGAGTGGTCTACGAGAGCGTAGATTGCTTTCATGCAGTCGCCTTCTTACAGTTTGGTCACTCACAAGCACTTGGTGTTTCACTCGCAGCCTTTGGACCGATTGAGTCGCCGTTGCATTTGGTTGAGCTCGCGCAGTAATTTGCAAAAATCGGTCTTGTCTGGGGGTAGTGATGCGACTTGGTCCCCGGTGCCTCTCCGCTACTTCACCTGTGGCACGATAGCTTGTCCACAATCATGAAATTACATTTTGGTGGGTCCCTATGGCCTCAGCAACATTACGCTGAACAGACCCAGCTTCCAGCATTCCCACAGCTCGTAACATCTCCGCCCTCGTCAAATGTTGGCATTGCATGGCTACAATACCTCAATTTTAACTTTATCTTTCGTTTAAAAATGAAAAAAATCTGTAACTAAACGTAATTCGTATTGTTTTCTAAATTTCGCACAAATGAAAATTCCCTCTCCTACACATAAAGACATTTTTATGCCACCGAAACAATAATATTTTCAAATATTTGAATTTGGAATTAGTCTGAGATAAATTACAAACAAATCGGTGTATAAAAGATTCCAATGCGGCCAGTACTTTTCGAGTTATTTAATTGAGTATGAAATATCCCTAGACCGTGTTGATGTGTGTATATCGAGCACAGTTTATTTATTTTTGACTGGCTCGTGCTTGACCACTATCTTACCTGATGATAAGCGATGATGTGTTCGACTGTGAAGCACGCTTGCTTAGAAGTAACCTATTCACTCTTGACTTATAGACCCCTAGGTTGTACTTGTAGATGTAGATCTAGTGTGATGGGAGAGGCCTATGTCCAGCAGTGGACTTCCATACAGCTGGTGATGACTGATGGTGTTTCATGTCCTCAGGAGTATTTGATTAAGGCCCACTTACACGAAATCTTATGTTTATGTTTTTGTGAAACTTGGTTAAAACCAGATAGGATGTTGTTTAATGTAAATAATTTCTCAGTTGCCAGTGCGTACAACAGATCCACAGTGGGTGGTGGTACCCTGATACTTTGTAATAGTCATTTAAAATATAAGGAAAGGAAGGATATCACTGCTTACTCTGTTGATCGCTTGTGTGAGGTAGCATGTGCAGAGGTCGAGGGGCATACTGTCTTGTGCGTTTACAGACCACCAGCATCAAACTTGTCATTGTTTTTGATAACAATGGAAGAATTATTAAGTAAACTTTTCAGAGATAATAAATTAGTTTTTGTTTGTGGTGACTTAAATATAGATCTGTTAGTCAACTCGCCTGAAAAATGTAAGCTCATTTCATTATTTAAATCATTTAACCTAACATATTTATTTAATGAACCAACAAGAATAACAGCAACTTCAGCTTCTTGCATAGATAATGTATTCACTAATTGTAAAGTAAAAGATTCGTTTTTAATTAGTCGCGTTAAGTCAGACCATACTGGTCAACTAGTATCTTTTGAGTCAGATAAAAAAATGAACCTAGCTAAATCAATTCGATTAAGACCACTTACTAAAAATAAATTAATCTCTTTTAATAATAATGTTTTAAGCAACCTTTGTAACGCCAGTTTTGATTCAAACGACCCCAATATAAATTACGGCACGTTGTTTTCAACAGTTTGCCAAGAATTCAATATAACGTGTCCTGTAAAAACAGTAAAAGTCAACAATTCCAAATCGAAATTTAGTGAATGGGCCACTGTGGGCATAAGAAAAAGCCGAGACATCTTATATAATTTATATTACGAAAAATCTTTGACTTCCGATCAAGTTTTTCACACTTATGTTAGAAACTATTCCAAAATATTCAAAAGAGTCTGCGCTCAAGCAAAATCTCAAATAATAATTAACAAAATTGGTGTTTCTAATAATAAAATAAAAACTGTGTGGCAATTAATTAATAAAGAAACTGGAAAGATACAACAACGCGATCAGAATGAGTTGTCTTTGAAAATAACTAATCAAACCATTTCTGATAGGCAAGAAGTCGCTGAGACATTAGAAAATTTCTTTACCAACATTCCGTTAGAGGTTACGAAGTCTCTTCCTTCCTCTTCTAAATTAGCTGAAGCTCTTCTTAAAGAAAACTTTACTAAAGACATACCAATCTTTAAATTTAAACCAATATGTATTGATTCAATTAAAAACGCGTTCAAAAGTCTCAATAAAAAAAATACTGAAGACTTGTGGGGGATATCCGTTAGGGTTCTTGGAGATATTATTGACTCAATTGCTCCTGTCCTAACAGGCATATTCAATCAATGTTTGGACAGCGGCACTTTTCCTGACTTAATGAAACACAGTAAAGTAGTACCAATTTTCAAATCAGGCTGTGTGACCTATATCCGTGCTTCCAGCATTGAGTAAAATCTTTGAAAAAATCATGCTGGAACAGATGTTGTCTCACTTCAATTCAAATGGGATACTGCATAGTCAACAGTTTGGTTTCACGAAAGGTAGGTCGACAACGGACGCGGGAGTAAAACTCATCAGCCACATCTTGGAGGCTTGGGAGAGGTCCCAGGATGCCATTGGCATTTTCTGTGATCTCTCAAAAGCTTTCGACTGCGTCGACCACAACACACTGATCTGTAAATTACACCACTACGGAATTCGAGGACAAGCTGCTGATCTCGTGCTTTCCTATTTATCAAACAGACAGCAAAAAGTAAATGTTAATGGGGCGACGTCCTCCGGGTCTCTAGTCAAGATGGGCGTGCCCCAAGGTTCAATTCTCGGCCCTTTCCTTTTTCTTGTTTACATAAATGATCTCCCTTTTATGATGGCCAAATTATCGGATATAATTCTATTTGCTGATGATACTTCGCTAATTTTTAAAATAGATAGGCAAGATACGGATGTCATAAATGTCAACGAAAGTCTAATTGTTCTCTCAAAATGGTTCGCAGCTAACAATCTTTTACTGAATGCGAAAAAAACAAAATGTCTAAAGTTCTCTTTACCAAATGTACCACAACATGACCTAAACTTAAATCTTGACGGCAAAAATCTTGAAGTTATAACGGAAACTGTATTCTTAGGGATTACTATCGATTCAAAATTGCAGTGGGGCGCGCACATTAGAACTCTTTCGGGTAGGTTAAGTTCGGCTGCATATGCAGTAAGGAAAATAAGGCAGCTAACCGATGTAGCTACAGGTAGGTTAGTATACTATGCTTATTTCCACAGTATTATGTCTTATGGCATTCTGCTGTGGGGATCAGCAGCAGACGTTGACTCAATTTTCATCCTACAAAAGAGGGCAATCCGCGCAATCTATAAAATGGGTCCTCGCGAGTCCCTCAGAGAAAAATTTAAAGAGATCGATATACTGACTCTACCTTCACTTTATATTTTGGAATGTATTTTGTATGTCCGTAAAAATCGGGGGCTTTTCAAAATTAGAAGCGACTTCCATAATTTAAATACACGCAGTAAGCACGAAATTGTAATACCCAAATTACAGATACAGATTAACGAAAACTAGCAAGTCTTTTCTTATAAACAGTATACGCTTTTATAACAAGTTGCCAAAGTCAGTTATAGAACTGACCGATGGAAGGTTCAAAAACTACATCAAACGTATCCTTGTTAAAAAAGCATATTATAAAATCAAGGACTACGTTGAAGATAAAAACATTTGGCCTTAGCTCCTTCTGCGCATGCAGCTTCCCTGGTAACTTGTAAACGGCACAAATATGTGGATGTCTCTAACTATTCTCAATCTCATTTTTTCTTTCCTTCTTTTAATTTGACTTTTTAAAATGGTTTTCAATCATCTTTAAAGCCCTTTGCTAAGAATAGTTACAGCACTGATAACAAAATTTGTGCAACATGTTAAATTTAGTCTTGTTATACTTATTTTTATTATTTTTTACCTTTGTATAGATTCTTTTACCGATTGTTTTGTGAATGTGTGAACATTGTAGGCCTTCTAGATGCTAGTTAACATTTGTTAACTTTTTTATATAATCTTTTTCTTTTTTTTTAGTTTCTTACGACTTATTGTCATAATTCGGGCCTACGTTGTCCCCCCATATCTAAGTACTAATGCTGTAACATGTAAATATTGTAAAACCAAACCATTTTTAAAAGAGTAACCATGGAGTTTCTTGCCGGTTCTTCTCCATAGGAAACGACCAACCCGAACCGTGCTCATTTTGTCGACGTTTTATAAGTGCCCATGTAGGCCTATGTGAAATAAAAAAATTGATTTTGATTTTGATTTTGAAATACTTAACTCAGAGTAAATTGACTGTTTGTCATACAATATTGTCGACAATGTGTAAGCAAAAAACTCAGTTAAGTTTTTCATGCAAGTATTATAGTCCAAAAACAATTATAATTAACTGGCACCTTGCCCGAAGCTATGTTGTCTTGGCCTATCCCACGGAACCACAATAGTCTATGAAACTTGGTAATTCTGAAGCCATTGGTTTATTGTTTTTTTTTTAAATCGTATCAGTTGTTTCTGTGATTACCTCCTACATGAAGAGTTACAATAATTGGTGTAATCGCTCTGGTAGGATGACAATTTGGCTAGAACCTCAGAGCAGAGGCTCTCGACAAGTGGCATTCTGGCAATAATAGCATTGCGAAAGCGATTGAACTAAAATTATTAATTAAAAATGATTTTTTTTAAACAAGCCTTTTTCGTATTCTACGCAGCAAACCCTTTCATTTGATACCCATATCATGGCAGCGCACAGAAAATGACTAGTCCGCCATCTTGGGCCGTCCGCCATTTACGATTTAGAATAACGTCACTTAGCTAACCATGCATTGTCATCCAAACTAAACGTGCAAAATTTCATCTGAATCGGTGGAGGATACAAAATTCAGTTGCAAGATTTGACCCGAACAAACTTACTCAGATAAATACAATTCAAATAAAAGCTTGTAATTTTTTTAAAGTAAACTTAAGATAATAGACAACAAAAATCAATAAAATAATACAAAACTAATTAGCAAATAGCAAAACTCCTTTTTGTTGCTAATAAGACATAGTTCGCAAGTCCAATTAATTTCGTAACCAGCAACCAAAACTTTGGTAAAAAGTATTTTTTTCAGTGTACTACTCATCTACTTTTTACACGAACGGGGTCACAGTAAAAGTAAATAACATTTCTCAGTAATAGTTTGGCTACCATCACCAGCGGGGCTTATCGCAACGACGTAATAATAATCAGTTGAGTACATCGAGTTTCGTTGATTAAAAAGTAAAAACCAATAAAATAATGTTTATATCAATAAGTGAATCAACTTACCTTATTGATATTTACATAGTAAACGGTTTTGATAAGAAGACGGAAATTAATTGTAGGTGAAAATACAGTAGGTAAGTTCAACTGCCTCGTTGGTCCAGTGGCCGCAAGCGCTACTGTTAAGTGTGAACTGTGAGGTCCTGGATTCGATGGTCGGGTCTGGCAAAATGATATCGGGTTTTCTACGATATACGATACGATTTGTGCCCGGTTTATGGCAATTATGGCCCCCCTATTACGTGGAACTTAAAACAAACACAAACAAATACCCTGCTATATTAGATACTAGCTTCTGTCAGCGGCTTGGCCCTCGTGAATGTCGGAAATTGCCCCCGGGCACCGTATATTTTGCCGGGATAAAAAGTAGCCTATGTGCTATTCCAGATTATTACCTATATCTGTGCCAAATTATATCCAGATCCGTTCAGCCTTTCTGGCGTGATTGAGTAACAAATATATATCCATCCAAACTTACGCATTTATATAATATATAGCTGTGCCCGCGGCTTCGCTACCGTTAACTGCCTATCTTACCTTACTTACCTACCTACCTGTACCTACCCTACTTACCTACCTTACTTAACTTTTTTATACTATTTACTCTAGGGAGAAGAATATCGACTTCATACAAAAAAAGTAAGGACAGATTCGCGCCATCTAGTAGCACTCTAGAACACCACACCGAAAAAATACTACCAACTTCAAAATAAAAACACTACAAAGTGAAAAATCTTTTTTGAAGTAGGTTTCTTTGGTAGGTACCAATTTTTTTCCTTAAGACACAACACCGACTTCCAAAAAGATAGTTATTTTTTTAAAAACACTACAAAGTGAAAAACACTGAAGTTTAGTTATAAACACTACAAAGTGAAAAAAATATTTGGATGTCGGTAGTATCTTTTTGAAAAAAGGTTTTTTATTTTCACTTTTTAGTTGTACCTAATAGGCAAGTTCTTTAGTAAGGTACCTATAATGCCAGAATAGATTACCCAAATATCATGAAACTTGAAACAAAACCGATGAAACGAGGGTGAACCAAGGTGAACTGTACACATCTGCGTACTGCTTTAGAGTGTACTGGCGTGATGTTATGTTATGAAATGGTATAAACAATAAACAGACATGCGATTGCAGCAATCCCGAGAGATTTGCCGTCATTATTGAAGAGTTCTCTTGTATATCTCCGAAGTTCTATATAAGATCTTCACAAAATTAAAATAGAAACATACCAATTTGGGAATATACTCTTACAAACAAAAAAAATAATTTTCAAAATCGGTCCACAATTGACGGAGATATCGGTGAACATAAACTAAAAAAACATAATGTACCTCCTACTTTTTGAAAAGTCGGTTAATAAATACCTATACTTAGCAGGGACTCGAACTCGCAACCATAAATGTAGTAGTAGACCACCACGTTTTTCATTAGGCTATTCAGACGGGCAATAGCGGCAGCGAAATTACGAACCATATTGCACGCACGTCAACATCATTATTGACATTAGTAGTATGATTAGAGACCTAAAAACGTTTTTTTTTAGTCTCGTGCATTAAGTCCCGAATTATTATTTTTACTCTAGCCACACTTGAAATAGCCCATGAAGGCAGTGTTGCCACCTCAAAAATTGTCTTGTCACTAGATCCAGTGTAAAATGTCGCCATATTTTGGCAATTTGGATTGAAGAAAAAAACACCAGTTCTCGCTATTTAAAAAAAAATAAGATTAAGTACCTACTTAGAAATGTCTGAAATAAAAAAAAATAAGTAAATTAGTAACATTCAAAAGTGAAAAAAACAGACTTGATTAAAATTCAAGATTTTGTAATATTATATCTTCCATTATATGATATTATCTTCATCATCCACAGTCGCCGACGTTTGCACTGAAGATATTGTTGGTTGTGATAGATCTTTAAATGAGTACATTGCGTTTTTGCCGATAGCCTCAATGACATCGCTAGTAGTAGTAAAGCAAAAAAACATTTTCTGCCACATTTAATGCCATCTAGTGTCAAGTTTACAAATCGCATACTTACAGGCAGAAAATGTTTTTTTGCTTTTCTATGAATTGACGAAAATTTACCAGTAATGAAATAGGAGTCCGTAATCAGTACAAATTTTTAGGCATGCTCCCGTTCCATCACTTCTATGCCAACTGGAATTTTAGCGTGGTCTTGCTGGGAAAGAATCTTGCCAGCACGACCTTTATATCTGCGATAATTGAGAGGTATACAATTTCTAATTAGTGGCATAAAATAGTACAAATTAAAAAGATTTTAGTACCATCTAAAGTTAAAATGAATGCGTTCATGGTCGTGCTACGAAGTACAATACTTTCATGCTGGCGAAGCCGCTGGCAAAGGCTAGCATGAGTACATACTCGTAAGTAAGTAGAGATTGCCTCCGGATAGTGAGTGTCTGCTCAAACAAAAATAATATAGTTTAGATGTTACTTAGAAAACGAACATATAGAACATTTGGTAAACTCACCGCCGTACAACAAAAAAAAAGTCGTTCTCCTTTTTACCAATATTTCAAAACAATACGAAAAAAAATGTAAAGCCAGTGTCGCTAACACGATTAAAACAAACGTATCGCGGTAACGCGTCCGTGACCCTTTCAATTGACATTCAGTAATGAGTTAAATATCTCATAAACGCGTGGACCGATTTACATGATTTAAATGATACAATGGTTCTACGACTATGCCTTTCATTTGAGACCAACATTATCAAAATATCTCCATTAACAAAAAAATCATGATATATAAGGTACAAGTCGGATCAATGACTTTTATTTTTTTGTTATCTGGCGGAGCGTTCAAGTTCAGAATTTCCAATTCCCAAAACGTCCATCTCATAAAAATGTCCAATACCAGAAATGTCCAATTCCCAAAACGTACATCTCCCAAAAGAAGAAATTCCTAGTGTGGGGCAACGTTTTTTTTTTTAAAGAAAAAAAAAGAAAAAAAAAAAATGTCCAATTCCCAAAACGTCCATCTCCCAAAATGACCAATTCCCGAAATGTCGGCTTCCCAAAACGTCCATCTTTCAAAATGTCCAATACTAGAAATGTCCAATTCTCAAAACATACATCGCCCAAAATGTCCAATTCCCAAAACAGCCATCTCCCAAAATTTCCAATACCAAATATGTCCATTTCCCGAAATGTCCAATTCCCAAAACGTCCTTTTCCCAAAATGTCCAATTCCTCTAACTATTCTCAATCTTTTTTTTTATTTTTTCTTCTTTTAATTAGATTTTTTACAATGGTTCTCAATCATCTTTATAGCCCTTTGCTAAGAATAGTTACAGCACTGATAATTCAAGACATTTGTGCCACATGTTAAATTTAGTCGTGTTATATTTTTTTTACCTTTGTATAGATTCTTTTACCGTTTATTTTGTGAATGTGTGAACATTGTAGGCCATCTAGGCCTACAATGTTCACACATTCACGCTAGTTAACATTTGTTAACTATTTTGGATATTATATAATCTTTTTTTTTTACTTATTGTCGGACCTACGTTCTCCCTCCATATCTAAGTACTAATGTAAAAAAAACAAAATTTAAAAAACCCCCATCACATTTTTATTTCATGCTTCATAATTTATCCAGTACATAGTAGATACGCTTCGATTAGCAATCTATTGAACACTTAATTATGACACGATATCTTGCGAAAACACCCCGATTCAAACAGTAAAACTGAAACTATCCATAACCCATAACTTTTGGAAGGCTGAACCGATTTTATTCAAACATAGCTAAGAACGGTCTCGACAAAATCACATTTCAAACTTATAACACACGTCAAACTTATAACACCCCTCTTTTTCCGTCGGGGGTTAACAGCTGTAACATGGCAATATTGTAAAACCAAACCATTTTTAGGGTTCCGTACCTCAAAAGGTAAAAAAGGAACCCTTATAAGATCACTTTCTTGTCCGTCTGTCCGTCTGTCTGTCTGTCCGTGTGTCACCACCGATTTTCTCAGGAATGGGTGGATCTAGCAAGTTGAAATTTATACCAGATACTGAGGTCTATAGTCCCTATTAGGTGCATAAAAACCAAGGTCCTGAGTCACCACGATAAAAAAATATAAGCAAATTTAGATTTTCGCGAAAACTTGTAAGTACCAAAATTTACCTTAATTTTCAACTATTTTTATTTTTCGGTATTTTCCCTTTACTTGTGCTGTAAGACTTTGCTTTTAACCCAAATTGAAAATCCTCGATGGATGTCCACCGCCCTGGGGGGGGCGGAGGGGTCTGTCAGACTCCTACATACGTCAGGCCAGCCGCCCAGATCGGGGCCCCATACAGGGCCATCGATCGCACGATACCCACGTAGAGCCGCCTACAGGCAGCGCTCGGGCCCCCCAGATTGGGAAGCAGCGTTGACAGCGCCCCAGCCGCCGGAAATGGGGGCCGAAATCCCACCGGCTGTCGAGCACCAATCCCAGGTACTTCATTGTTGACTCGACAGCGATTCGAGCCCTCCCGACGACAATATGGGCATCGGGCGGTGGCAAAATTGACAATTCTAGGTCAACCGGAAGTAACCTATAGGTTTTGGTTCGAAAACCTATATGGTAGTTCCCGTTGACCTAGAATCACAAAATTTGGCAAAAAGTGAGGTGTTACAGCACAAATAAAGGAAAAATACAAAAAAAAAAGTTGAAAATTAAGGTAAATTATGGTACTTTCAAGTTTTCGCTTCTCTTCTTATCTTTAAAACTTAGCCACCAATAACCAATTTTATTATGGCGGTAAAATTCAAATACTAAATATTTATTTCGAGCGAACTCTTAAAGGGTTAGTAACAATGTGCATTAAAACTAAGTATTAGTAAACAACACGATACGGTGACATATGTAACTGAAAGTAGTGAACTACGTATATATACGAACAGTCCACTCTGTCAGCAATCATTTTTAGAGCCCTGTTGGGGCTGGGCAAAACTCGGACCACCATTGATGTTGCGAGCTCGCGCATTATCGCGTAAAAACAAACGCGCCGCCGCATACATCCCTGACGCACTACAACGACAAGGCAACCCCATCAGTTTTCTGAACGCGTTATTATACTGGACACGAAGGGCTCCATACGACGCCCGTGAATACTTATCCCACAGGCTGCAAGTGTAGAAGGTGGTACAGAATGCTCTAAAGAGCCCTTAAACCTAAACCTTTATTTCTGCAGTACAATGTGCAAACCTGCGAACTATCATATTCGCACGCTCGGAAAGAGCCCTCCGTTCCCTTTCAATGTCAGCATTGTCCTGTAAAGCTTATTATTGACACAGACACCGTCAATATGACAACCAAAATGTTGACTGCTAAGCGCCTCATTCAGGGCATTCATATACAAATTGAAGAGAGCAGGGGAGGTCAATCCCCCCTGTCTCACTCCACACTCCAATTGATAAGGCTCCGACAGCACACCCGCCCACCGAACTCTTTTGATCTGGCTTCCATACCAATGCCTGAAGATACTTATAAGCTCGATAGGCAAGCTTATAGGTTCAAGTTTCCTCCATAATATATCTTAGGAAACCAGATCAAAAGCCCTAAACCAATCGAGGAAGCAAGCAAAAACAGGTGTTCCTCTTTTTGTGTAGTACCTGACGGCCTGCTTGAGACACAGAACTGCAATCTCTGTAGAAAGTCCTGGCCGAAACCCGAACTGATTGTCGTGCAGCACAAGATTTTCGTTTAGCTGTGTATCAAGCAGACCATCATGCACCTTAGCGACTATGGTTGCTAGAGAAATAGGTCTATAGTTTCCCCTATCCGAAATATCACCTGTTTTATTTTTAACAATGGGAACCACGATCGTCCTCATTAGGCAAGTATGAATGACCAATACATCAATTGTACAGCAGTGCCAAAACCCTCGGTAAGTGAGGACCGGCGTATTGCAAACGCTCGAGCTACTGAGCCCATCATATTCAGGGGACTTACCTCTAGACGTAGTCCTGATGACCCTGGCCACATATTTGGCACTGAAACGGTTGCCCACATTGCCTCAACGGGGCTCAGCATCCAGCATTTCACAAGAGCTCCCTAACGATGACTTTAAAACAAACTGATTTCTAAAAAGTTAATTCAAAAAACCCGACTGCTTAAAAGCGAACTAAAAAGACGTAACCAAGAAGAAAATCATGCTGTGCAGTCGGAGGATAATGTATTCGCGAATTGGCTGACCAAAACCAGATGTATCCTCCGACTGCACAGTATGATTTTCTTCTTGTTCACGTCTTTTTAGTTCGCTTTTTAAGCTGTTGGGTTATTTGAATTAACTTTTTTTATTTACAACTTTTTAGTTTTTTTTTTAAATTAGGTACATTTATACATATAAGTGTTATATATTTTAAAATCACCTCTTAAATCCCTTTATTTTGATATACCACACGATGGGTTTGGAAGAAAAAAAAAAAACCCCTACAAAATCGGGCCCAAAATCCGCCATTTTTCTTTTCCAATTTTTATGTAGCCAGTGACACTCGCAGGGTTAAGACGAATCGATTGACGTAAGAATCATCAAAATCGGCCAACGCGTTTGGTCTCTAGAACGCCACATAGGAACAAACATACATACATATATACTTACTTACATACATAGACTGATAAACACATTACCCTCCTTCGGCAGTCGGGTAAAAAGGTTTGCAATATCCTTCACATCACACACCATTCACACTAACAGGCAGGCCTGGCCGAATGCTCAATTTATTAGCGCTCTTTCAGAAACCGCGAAAATCACGCTTTGAATGCTTAGAGGCAATTATGTCCATCTTTATCTGTATCTTTGTCTGTATAATGGGTAGGTACGGAACCCTCGGCGCACGAGTTTGACTCGCACTTGGCCGGTTTTTATTATTTAAAAGAGTAACCATGGAGTTTCTTGCCGGTTCTTCAACATAGGAAACGACCAACCCGACGTTTTGTAAGTGCCCATGTGAAATAAAAAACTTTGATTTTGATTTTGTCCAATTCCCAAAACGTCCATCTCCCAAAATGTCCAATGCCCGAAATGTACAATTCCCAAAACGTCAAAATTTAACCTTAGTAGAATTAGCCCGCTTCTAGAGAGGAGGCTTGTGTTCTAGCAGTGCTAACATTAACTACTAAGCTTAGATATGCTTGACTGATTATGCTTATCGTATGCTATGTTAGTACCTTGTTGAAAGGGAAGCGTTTGTCTTGCTATGTTTAGGCGAAGAGGGAATAAATGTATTTTCCTAAAAGAGTTAAGAAACATAAATTTTATATACTAGCTTCCACCCGCGGCTTCACCCGCGTGAATGTCAGAAATCATTCTAAGGGCACGTATTTATAGGATAAAAAGTATCCTATGACCTAATCCATGGTCTACCCGTGTGCCAATATGTTTCATCTAAATCCATTTAACCGTTTAAACATCAAAAGGTAACACACAAACAAAAAAACCTTTTTAGCAAAAAATATGTCGACGACATAACGAACTGAAAAATAGATTTTGAGTTGGCGCCAGACAAATTGATCAAATTTGAGGTATAATCTTGCCAATAAAAATATAATTTTTGAAATCGGACCATTCTGTTAAAAGTTATTCGTCAAATATAAAAAAAATATACATGTCGAATTTAGAACGTCCTCCTTTTTCTTAGTCGGTTAAAAAACAGAGTTTCTTTCGCATTACAACATTAGTATGATGATATCGATGGATACATTTACATTTAGTTACACCACACATACTTCTCAAGGAACGCATTTCTGCAGCATTAATACTACCTTTCATGTCTTTTTTGTCATACCCAACAGACGGTGATGAAGATGCTATAATAATATGTCCACTAAAGGAAGAAATATATTTATTTGTGACCCGCACAGGAGACAAGAGATAAGCAAAACACAAACAATCATAAAAAAATAAAATAAATAACCCCGTGCGAGACCAAAAAGGCTCCTATCTCAGCATGTGCAACGATATTAAAAAGAAAATAACGCTGCGCTGATATTCTGATAGGGCCCACTGTTGATGTCACGGACACATTCACGGAAACGGAACGTACAATATTTAAAGCTATAAAGTAGAATCAAAAAATAATAACTAACTTATTATTTTATGGACACCATTTGCGTTTTATTGACCACAAAATAATAAGTCTCCCGCTGTCCGCCTGTCTGTATCTCTGTATGGTACTACGCACGAAGTACACCAACCTTTCAACAGTTTATTTTATTTCCATTATTGGCTATTGTTCGAGCACTATCTCACTTGATGGTAAGTTATGATGTGGTCGGCGGTTAACCACGCTTCCCTGAAAGTAACCTATTCACTGTTAACTTAAATAATAATTCGTATAACGTGCTTTGAGCTAAGTATTGGAATTCCCTGTCGGAGTCTCTTTTTCCTGTTAGCCACAAGCTGAAGGCAATTCCAAACCATAGCTGTTTGCGCAATGAAAGTACTCCCAAAAAGTAAACGTCGTGTGTAATTGATGGTCGACTATAATTATAAAGATACAACCACTAATTTCCCGTGGGTGGACTTAAGCAGTTATTAGACTGAAAACCGATCGACTGATAGCACCGACCGATCGATATTATAATTACATATACCGTATTTTGACCGATGTAGGCATAAACTTTCTGGTTTCCCTCAACAAACACACCAATCAATCTGCCTAAGCCTTTTCGCAACTATATTGGGGTCGGCTTCCAGTCTTACCGGATTTAGCTGAGTACCAGTGTTTTACATGGAGCGACTGCCTTTCTGACCTCCACAACCCAGTAACTGGGTAACACGGTACCCCTTGGCAAGACTGGTGTCAGATATCAAGCATCTGACTACACGTAACGACTGTCAAAGATCTTCAAATGACAGCCAGGACCAACGGCTTAACGCGCTTTCCGAGGCACGGAGGAAACTCGGTAGGTTGAATGGTCACCCATCCACGGACCGACCTTGTAAAGCGTTGCTTAAACTTGATGATCGACCAGTGCGGCTGTTGTTATTTAGCCACGTGCTCAACAAACACACACCATTGCATATTATTATTACTCCACAAACTCCACCAACAAGCCCTTTCAAAAACAACTCTATCGGATGAGCACACAAAAAACTCCCACCAAATATTTACTATCAATAGATAAAAAAAAAATTTTCGACGCGAACGTTATCTCTTGTCCCGCGGCATTTTAGCGGCCCGGCCAGTACGTGTTAGAAACTGTAGCGCGTTAGTCGCCATGTTCCTATACTCGAGCTCGTGTGTTAGCTGAAGAATATTATGATCACACTGATGCTGAAGATTATCTTCCGGAAGGTGTTCGCCACCATTAAATACTTTGGTGAGAAGTTTATTTTTGTTTCAAAGTTCTGAGTGAAGTGTCGTGTGTTAAGGATTGTCTTCCACCTGTTGCGAGGAAAGTCTAAGATTGCTTTAGTTTTTTGTGTGATTGGGATTGTAAGATATAATGGTAAGTAGATACTGAGGACAAGAGATATCGCAGTTTCATCAACATCTTCCTGTTACTCGGGGTCGGCGCAACACGTTTTCTTCTTCCATACCGTCCTGTCCCCTGTCACGATATCACTGACTCCCTTTTCTTTCATATCGCTCCTCACACAGTCCATCCATCACACTTAGGTGGGATGGATCCTAAGTGTGATGTCCCTCTTCATCCATCCACATTTATATTCATAACTCTTTTAGTGACATGCGATTCATCCCTCCTGCGTTGACATTCCGACGATAAAGCCCTCCACACTGTGAGAGCTAGTGACTCAATCTTCGCATCGCATTGCCTGTTATTGTTACTATCTTTATCTACTGATATCGTACCTAAACCAGATTATCGATTTAAAGAAATAATAAAATGACACATATTTATTAGGTATCTACAAGCAATCAGCCCCGGCTTCGCACGAGAAGCATGCCAATTTTTTTTCTCAGATGATGTGTCATATCAGGAATAATTCCATAATATATATTTTTTATATCACATACATAACATCAAGCCTGTATTACCTATATTTCAAACTCACAGATGGAAAAACTTTAAGACACTTTGCGCGTCCTGGGAGTCAAACCTAAGACCTCATGCTCAGCAGTAGCGCTTGCGCCACTAGACCAACGAGGCAATCTTAGACAATAGCATTCGACATCGTGATAAGCTTTCCTGGTCTGGAGGCCCATAAGCTAGGTACAGGTTTTGGGTTCAAAATCAAACATTAAAACGACTAGCTTTTGTGCAGCAGTTTCGCCTGCTTTCGCCGGCAATTATCCCAAGAGAACGTAGGTACTCCCGGGATAAAAATATTATCTGTCCATAGGACATGGCCTAGCCGTGTACTAAGTTTTATATAATGCCGTTTAGAGATTTGGGCGTGGAAAAGTAACAAACAAAAAGAGTTTATATAGCATTAATAATATTACAAGCTTTCTTTTCGGTATTCCTTACAACGTATTTGCGAATTTTCGTGATGATCGGTCGAGTAGCGTTATCGTAAAAGCGTAACGAACAAACTCAGATTTGCATTTATAATATTAATTTGGATAGTATGGATGTATTTTTATTGGATAGTATGGATGTATTTTTATTGGATAGTATGGATGTATTTTTATTGGATAGTATGGATGTATTTTTATTGGATAGTATGGATGTATTTTTATTGGATAGTATGGAATAGTAAACTCTGTTCAAATTCGGAGCCACTTTTAACCCCTTAATAACTCAAAATCTATTTAACTTAAACAGATGTTGGTTAATATGGTTTATGTATTAAAACCCCTCAGATAAACCAAAATTTCATAAATATAGCTCAAACGGTTATTTAGATATTAAAGTTCAAAAATCGTAATTTTTATCACTGACTGACCTATAGCAAAACTCTAACTCAGTTCCAGATGACCTAGAAAGTTCAAATTTGGCTCCCAAATAGGTAGTTGGGTTATACTCGTAAGGAATAAATCAGAAACTAGTAAATTTTGATCATTTTATTATAATTTTTCAATTAATTGACTCTATTAGGAACACTTACCTAAAGTGCCTGTAATGTAAGAATCAGCAATCAAAATTTATGACAGCCGGTCTTTATGTGGATTTCAAGGTCTTCGTCTACGTGAATATATAACGAGTGGAATACCACCCTTAATTCTAGAATGAGTCAAGACCAAGTTTCAGATATTCAGTTATGTATATTATGTTCACAGGGAACAATTATCTATTTGCTTAGCATATGCCATTACTATTCACAAATCGCAAGGCCTTAGCCTTGACAGCGCTCTTCTCGACATAGGCTCCTCTATATTTAGTAAAGGGCAGGCTTACGTTGGACTCACCAGAGTTAAAACCTTAGTATACAACCTTAGTATACAACTTCTATATTATAGTGTACATCTTTTCAAATTAGATCCAAGTCAAATCAAGGCACAAGAGAGCTCTATTGTAAAGTACAACCGCCTGCGCACGTTACGAGTATACTGCCCCTACTTGGCCAAATTAAGTATTCACAAAAAACGCGTAAAAAAGAATCCGGATACTGAAAGGTACATGAAAATAACACAAACAAGTAAAATTACAAAATTTAAAAAACCCCCGTCACATTTTTTATTTCATGCTACATAATCCTAGTACTAGCTGACCCTCGGGGTTTCACTCCCGTCAACTGGCTACCTATCTACCTAGCCTGCCTACCCTGCATACCCTGCCTACGCTGCATACCCTGCCTACCCTGCCTACCCTGCCAACCTTTTTTTTTTTTTTTTTGATCACGCTGGGAAAAAATGCATTACGCATACTCACCCATTGGGGCAATGGGGGCTATGTGGGACTCCCCGGGCCCCCCAGCCCGGTATACCCACTAAAATAACGCATCGTCTGAATGGAGGAGGACTGGGAAACCGGCACAGTCTTTACGTCCAGTCCTCCGCCGACGACCGCCCGCCTTTTAGGGCAGGCCCTTCACGCCCCTCCCTCAGTGGAGGGGCCCGGGAACGACCGCGAGTGCTCTGCCATTCCCGCCCGCAAGGGTGGTGACTAGTGCAATGCAGGCTAAGGCGGCCCCCACGCCCGTCACCCGCTAGTCACCACCAGGAGGTGGGAGGAAACGATTGTACGACCGCCCTCTTCAACCCCCTCTCCGCCACCCCCTTTTGCGACATGGCGTCCTCGCAAAAGGGGGGCAACCGCCGCCCAGGACCCCCCACCCCCCAGCATGGAATTCACCACACCGGGAAGCGAGAGGTCCCGCCCGACAACTCCTCAGGGCATGGCGCAGCTACGCCCCCGCTGGACACACCTAGACGGTGTGCTGCGCCGTGCCCTCCACCGCGCCTGACCATTACGGTCCCCTACGTTGCGGCATCTGGCCCGCGAAGGCCAGATGCCGCCATCCGCGTGTGCGGCGGCGCGTCGAGACCGACGCTCCGCCGCCCCCTCCTACCACCGACTTGTCCCTGCCGACCATCCCACGTCAAAGGAGGGTCGGCAACGACAAGCCATCACCTCCTACCTACCCAACCTAGCTAAATCTACCTACCCAAACTAGCCTACCCAACCTAACTTATCCCACCCCAGCCCAACTCCGGTGTCGCGTCTGGAGTGTCCTCTGCTAATCAGGGGAACACCCAGAGCGACATCCCCTCCCTGTCAGGTATTCGCCACCGCCAACAAGAACCCACGAATGGGAAGTTATTGACGGTGCCCGGGGTGCACCAGCCCAGCGGGTTGCTCTTCCCCCCGGACGTATCCGAAAGAGACCAGCAACCAACTAGGCCAACGTGGAGGTTACCTGACCCGCACCCCACCCTGCCTACCCTGCCCCTACCTTGCTTACTCTGCCGACCCTGCCTAACCTGGCTACCCTGGCTACCCTGCCTACCCTGCCTACCCTCCCTACCCTGGCTAACCTGGCTATCCTGGCTGCCCTGTCTACCCTGCCAACCCTGCGTACCCTGCCTACCCTAACCTCTATATTTTTTAAAATTATATTATAGCCTATGACACTCAGGAATAATGTAGCTTTCTACTGGTGAAAGAATTTTCAAAATCGGTTCTGTAGATCCAGAGATTACCCCTTACAACGTCACAAACTCACAAACTTTACCTCTTTATAATATTAGTATAGAAGTATAGATATAGATATAGTAGACACGCTTCGATCGGCAATCTATTGAATACGTAATTATGACACGATATCTTGCGAAAACACCCCGATTCAAACAGTAAAATGCCCATAACTTTTGAACAGCTCAACCGATTTTATTCAAACATCGCTAAGAACACTCTCGATTAAGTCACCTTTTAAACAAAAAAAAAACTAAATCATAAGCGGTTCACCCGTTTGGACGCTATGATGCCACAGACAGACACACAGATACACAGACACACAGATACACAGCAACACACGTCAAACTTATAACACCCCTCAAGACAATTATACCCCATAAACGTAGGAAAATACAGTAGATTAATAAAAACCATTTCGTATTAATTTTATTATGAATAAGTACTAATAATTTGTGTACAAAAAGTAATGATATCCCATCAAAATCATAAATGTGAAAAAGGGAGCCAAGTTCAATACTAAGAATATGCGTGGTTGTTGACTACGCCGACAAAAGAATTGAGATATAAATGTGTGCTAAGTTCCGTATCCTGAAATTTATTTACAAGAACATAAAACATTCTAAAAAATATGAATAACACAATTTTTTCCTTTACGTGTTCCTTACTTTATAAGTTTGACGTGTGTTGCTGTGTATCTGTGTGTCTGTGTATCTGTGATAAACTTATCTTCTTTATATTACCCGCAATTTATGTTTAATGGTAAATACAATATGACACTACACTTCGGCTACTACTAGCTTACTACACATTGATGTACAGTATATACTGTACATTAACCAATGTAACTCTTCAATAAATGAGGGCAATTCTCTCGGGATACCTGCAATCGCATGTCTGTTTATTTTTTACACCATTTCATAACATACCACCACGCCAGTATGTTCTAAATGGGTGGTGGGATGGGTATGGTGGATACAACCTGAAGTTATTTTTCACTTTGTAGTGTTTTTATTTGGAAGGCGGTTGTATTTTTTGTATAAAAGTTTTTTTACTTAGGAAATTCAGTCGGATGTTGCGACGAATGCACGTGTCGATGAGTGTGCGATTGAGGTCTCCCTTTATCAGAGACTTTATGGAAGTGAATCCAAAAGTTCTCGACACGTCGGTCGACTTCCTTGTATCGTCTGTTTTCGAAGGATACTAGCTGGCCCAAGTAAATGTACTCATCGACATAGTGGATTTCTTGGCTATCCACGTCAACCCTTCTTTTTGTACTTTAGTCTTTGACCGATTCATCATTAGTCCAACCTCAAAGCTTGCTGTGTTCAGATCTTGGAGCATCTATTGTAACTCGGCAGCGGTCGGTGCAATATGATGATATCATCAGCGAAACGAAGGTTGGCGAGATTTTTGCAAACGACTAATAATAACAATAACCAAATTAAAATAATAAATAGTCCATACTTCCATAATCATATTATAAAAGCGAAATTAACACTGTCTGTTTGTCTGACTGTTCGTTACCTATTCACGATCGAACCGCTGAACCAATTTACATGAAATAAGGTATGCAATGTATGTAGTAAATTTCAAAAATAAATTGTAACAAAAAAAAAAAAACATCCGACACATTTTATTTCATGCTAAATAATTTATCTAGTATTAGACGCGCTTCGACCGAAAATCTATTGAACACGTAATTAGGACACGATATCTTGCGAAAACACCCCGATTCAAACAATAAAACGCCCATAACGTTTGAACGACTGATCCGATTTTTATCAAACACAGCTAAGAACACGCTAGATAAAGTCACCCTTCAAACAAAAAAAAAACACGAAATTAAAATCGGTTCATCCGTTTAGGAGCTATGAAGCCTTAGACAAATACACAAACATACAGCACACGTCAAACTTAAAACACCGCTCTGTATCCGTCGGGCGTTATAAAGGTCACTCTTATTATGTTGCATATGTGTGGCATTTTTATAGTAATTGAAAATTGAAAATTATGATCCGTAACACATTTTTTTTGTTCGTTTTTTTTAAACTTTGCCCCACACTAGGAATTTCTTCCTGTATCGTGGGTGCGTTTACAAACATATAAACTCACATACACAACACCCAGAGCCGGAACAACTATCTGTAGGTCATACAAATATTTGTTCCGTGCGGGAATCGAACCCGCGACACGCAGCGCAGCAGTCAATCGCTCAACCAATGCGCCAACCGTGTACCCAAAAAAAAATTAATTCTAGTCAATTAATAAAATAATTATAATGTCCTTTGTCCTGTAGCTGTGGGAACTCATCGACACTGTAGTAGCCCTTCCTCAATAAGTATCTTAAATTTTATTTTAAACTAGCTTTTGCCAGGTACTTCGCCCGCGTGGTTGTCGGGAATTATCCCACGGGAACATATTCCAGACTATATATATCTATCTCTGTACCAAATTTCATCCATATCCGTTCAGCCGTTCTGGCGTGATTGAGTAACAAACATCCATCCATCCAAACTTTCCAATTTATAGTACTACCTGCCACTCGCGGCTGCGCCCGCGTCCTATTAGTATTATGCTACGCAGACGAAGCCGCGGGCAATGGCTTCGTCTGCGTAGCATAATACTATTAAATAATTAATTTAACGCGGGCAGACCCGCTGGCGGTAGCTAGTACCTATACAATAGCATATACATAGATATAGAAGTTTAGACAGCCAGGTGCTAAGTCTTAGCATCTAGCATTTTTCATAACAAATAACAAGGTTGGGTTTGTATGCGTCTATATTTAAGCTAATCTAAAACAAACAGTGCACAGAAAAAAACGTTGAAACACAAAACCATTTATGGATACTGGGAATCTCGCTGCATTTCCTGGGTTTGTGATAAGAGACCGAAGAATTTTATGGTTTGAAACTGTGAGGGGAACTCGGCAGACAAATATAATATCACCTCAGAACGGCTGCACCTATTTCGCTAATTCTTTATTTGTTTTGTTAGCTTTTAATCTGTCTGACTGGAACATCTCCAGTAACATAATAATAGTACATTTTGATACAAGACACATGTTCACAAGTAATTTGACGTTTTTCAACACAATCACAAAGAAACCATATTTTTATCGAGTGATGTTTGTTTTTTTTAGCACTCATTCGGTAAATATTAGGTTTTACCTCAGAAACACGTAAATGTCTAATCTATGACAATAGTGTATCCGGGATTTGTTTCCATGGCACTAGACATAACATGTGTATCCCCTTTGGAATTCTTTATCAATGACAGTGCTAGATTAAGCCAGCGTGGAGCCAGTAGCAAATTGTTTGGGAAAATTTTGAATGGTTAAGTTCAAAAGAGTAATTTAACAAAAAAAAAATTTTTGTCGATGTCGATACTCAATACCAGCAAAAGCAATGTTTCTGAACAAATATGGATTTTTCCTTGTGTTGTGATCCTTATCACTAAAGATAGGTACTTGAACTAAATTAATTATATGGGAAGTATTTTAATCAACTTTCCAAAAAGGAGGCGGTCCTATGTTCGACTGTATATATTTTTTTCAAGTTAGGAAACTTGGTGACAATGGGACCACCTCGAGAGTATACCCTTTCACACAAAAAACATAATTCTAAATCGGTCCGTGAAAATACAAATAAATCGCCTCCTTTTTGGAAAGTTGATAAGTGATAATGAGGGGATCTCATAGTTATTTATTAGTTTTTTTTAGAACCCAGTCTAACTTCTAGTATTTTTGATTAGATTCGTTTCACATAATTATCATGCGGTTTAAAAGAAGATGTGGTGGCAAAAGGTGAAAAGAGTATTTTTAGATGGTTTGGCCATGTTGAGAGGATGCATGAAACTTTACTTGCAAAAGGTATTACAAGGCAAATGTCTTTCGAAACGCCCGTGATCCCTCCCAGGCGTTTCTTACAACCGCCATGCGTGTATGACTAGATGTATGAACGTAAATGAAGCAAAAGGATGTCTGTAAGAATGGTAGTGGTGTTCTGTAGTTTCTGACTGCCCCTTTGGGAAAATGGCGTGCGTATGTATATGTGTCGGTATTGTATACGAAAACTCGTGCGTCAGTGATTGTTTGTCAAGTGAGTAACAAACATTGTCAGTAATGGTAAGTAAACCTACATAGAACTAGGTGTGATGCCGTGAGGAATGTTTTGAGTATTAGGTAATGTGGATAGAGAATTCTTAATGAATTCGAGTCCAAAGAAGCGAGGTAAACACGACCTAAAGCCAGCCCAAGTTCATTTACTCGGCGACCCAGAACCGAAACATCTGGCGAAGAATAACGAGGAGAGTCGACCCCAAATGAAATGGGATAAGACTAGGCAAAGGGAGAGAGAGTAATAAGAGTATTGGAAGATCATTAAATAACTGTGAGGAAGGATGACATGTCTAGAAAGAGAATGACTATGGAGATAACTTTAATGGAAGAAGTAAAACATCGTGCGGAAACCGGCGTGTCCTAGTAACAGATATTCGAAGATATGTGATATCCACCAACCCGCACTGGGCCCGTGTGGTGGATTACGGCCCATCCCCTCTCACAGAGACGAGGCCTGTGTCCCAGCAGTGGGAACATTAAAAGGCTGATGAAGATGGTAGAAAAATATAATGTGGGGTCAACCAAATAAACTGAATGATGGTACGTAAACCTACTCGACATACATTTTGAAAACAAATGTATTTCGTGGTTTATGCTCAGATCAAATAAAAAGTCAAGATGGAACGTTGCAAACAACAAGGTGACGCCGGTTAAAACGCCTTGCCGTAGACATACACAATTACACGCACACACGTACAACGAATCTACGCCTTAGCTTGTCAGTCGAGCTTTTTATTTGATATGAGAGCCGGCAAGTGACAGTCTATCAACGAAAGCGTCGCCACTGGAAAGAAATATCAAAAATGTATGAAAATGTAAAGCGCTATCGAAATGTCACGTGATATCGCCGTCTCTGATAGAATGACTCGATTGTCTATAGCCTCTTATCACTGACAATGTATCGACGCCATTCGTGACGTCATTATCTGACATAGTTGTTACTACAGTGACCGCTGTTGTCAATTATCTGGTTGTAAAGTGACGTTGCTTATCCTGATGTTTATTAATTACTAGCTTCTGCCAGCGGCTTCGCCCGTGTGGAAGTCGAAAATTATCCCGAGGAAACATATTCCGGTGATAAAAATCCTTTGTGCTATTCCTGACTATAATCTATCTCTGTGCGAAATTTCATCCAGATCCGTCCAGCCGTTTGAGCGTGAAGAATAAACAAACACAGTCACAAACATTCTCCTTTATAATATTAGTGTGAAGTGTGATGACTTATCCCGTGGCTTCGTTCCACAGAACCATAGTGTAGCTTTCCGTAATCAGATCAGTGATTTCAGAGATATCTTTTTACACACTGACTGCCCTATGTCTATCTTCTGTTGTCCAGTCCACCCAAAGGTTGTCTGTAAGAGATTGCCTAGTGCGATAAGACCGCCCATTGTACACTTGTTTTTGTAAATATTTGTCCTGTAATTTTTTTGGTACAAGTGTGTAATGTTGGTGATAACCGCTGAGGCACCATTGAGACCCGAACCGTTAGGTGAGGGTCTTAAGAGAGCTGAGGACGGTAATCATCAATACACACGTGTATCATACGACATTTAGTAAATAAAATGTTTATTTAGAGAAACAATTAGTAAATGTGCAGTTAGTAAAATTATAATTCACTGTTTTTGGTAGCATAGCGGTCTCATCAGATAAATTATTTACTGAAATACTTTCATGTTCTATTGTTTGAGATGTTTCATTATTCGTGTAGGTAAGTGAAATCCAATCATTGGATGTACTTGGTGTTTCGCCAGTAGGACTCGCCTCAGAATCAAGTCTAATTCTTTTTGTGATTTTTTCACAAATTTCCTTCTTGTTTAGTATGGTAATCTTCTACGTATGATTCAGCTACATTGCTAGATCGCCACCCACCATGACGCTTCAAAGTCATTATATCAGCTCCTGAATCAGCCAGCAATGTCGCTGACGTTCTTCGAAAACTATGTCCAGTGTAGCTCTCAGCATCTGCTAAACCTAAAAACTTAGCGATTTATTTAGGCATAGAACCAAATTTGTTTAAAACACCTATAGGCCTATATGTACCTATAGGCCATAGGTACATTTACCATTCTGATAATTTTGAAAGAAACGGTCATTTTTTGCTTTTGGTGAACGCAAACTTTCATACTTCTTAACAATTTCGTGATAGATTATCTTCACTAAAAGGCCATGGTTCTCGACGTCTCTTACTATATTTGTTATTTCTTGTATCCTACAAGCACCATTTACACCAAATATTTAACCAACCTGGAAAAAAGAAACAATAATTAAGTTCAACACACAACACAGGCTGAAGTCGCGTAGATATTTAAAATTATTTTAACTAACCTTAGTAGCCAGATATTGGTTATCTGGAGCATCTTTTATACATTTTTCAATATCGTCAGACGATAAAACCTTTGATTTCTTGCTTCTAAATTCATCGGATAGTCTCTTTAGATAAGCTGAAAAATTAGAGTATGTTTTTAAGTCCACTTCATTCTTTGTTCGGACTGTATTTTAACATCGAGTATATACTCCACAAAGAGCTAGGTTCGTACTCAGAAGATAATTCTTTAAAGTACGCCATGAACACATTTTCTGAAAAATACTGCTTGTTGTTTTGCCATTGTATGAAATTTTGGTTCTCTAATAGATATTTTTCCTTGGAATTTTCAGGTAATAAACTTTCCATAACGTTAAGGGCTTCACATCTTATATCGGGCGGTGTCCAACATAAATCATTTTCTTCATAATTAGCACTTGTAGACATATTAATTAATAAATAACTGTAATTTCAACAGTGAAACGAGTTGTGATAATTTTTTCGCAATGGATGGAAATATTAATCAGTTTTCCTATGCGCGCGCATCTAACAATTGCGATCGGCCATAGACTAAAAGAAATAGGTTGTTTTTTATTTTGGCTTTTCGCGGATAGCGAAATTTCAAGTTTTCTTTATTACAGAGAAAACAAAAGTTATATTTGAGTGAAAGTTTATTTATTAAACACGTAGAAGTTGAAATTATCGATTTAAATTCAAAGTTGCATGAAATGAGCAAGCAATAGGTACATTAATTTATTTGTACTATTGAGCACGTTCTTTTTTGTATTGTAACTTTTTTAAGAACAAAGCAACTCAACCAATAAAATAAAAAAAACTCACTTATGAATATTAGCAACGAAAAAGTTACAGGTATCATTATGTGCCTAATTGCGGTAAAATTAGAGCCACTTAATGGGCAAGAGTGTTGAAAAGTATATAATAAATAAATAAACAATATTACCACTTTTTTTTCTTATACTTCTTGAGATAAGAAGTCACCTAAAATTAAGCCAAAAAATGGCAAAAAAAAATGCCAATATTGCCAATGGCAATGGCAATGGTAATGGCTTAATTTAAGAAACCGTTCTACAATGTTTCAACTGTTGATAAATGGCTGGATAATGTTGATCCATTAAAGACCCCGATTTACGAGTTGAAGGTAGTCGGAAACAGTCAGGCACACATTTTACTTCTGCACAAAATTGTGGAGGAAAACACAGCGAGGAATGTGGGATAACCTAGAACCTGAAATTCTTTTAAAAAGCAATGTTGCATAATCGGAATATTGTGGACGCGGAGCTTATTGCCGTGCATGGACTATAATAGCTTGCTCTATTTTTATCGAAGAAGCCAAGGGTAAAAAAGCTTATTTAATTATTATTGGTGAATTCGCGTTTGACGACTGTCATCTCATCTGATGATAAGCGATGTAGTTGTCGACGATGGCGCATGCTTCATCATCATCACTTCAGCCGAAAGACGTCCACTGCTGAACATAGGGCTCTCCCAGGCGTCGCCACATTGACCGACCCCGTACGTCTCGCATCCAGCGCCTTCCGAAACCTTAACCAGGTCATCAGTCCACCTAGTGGGAGGCCTTCCAACGTATCGTCTTCCGGTTCGCGGTCGCCATTCCAGAACATTTCGGCCCCATCGTCCATCCGTTCTGCGAGCAATGTGCCCTGCCCACTGCCACTTAAGTTTGGCAATTCTTCGGGCTATGTCGGTAACATCGCATCGCATGCTTGCGTAGAAGTAATCTATACACTTTTGACTTAAATGTGTACATAACCCGATCAAACTACTGAGATTTTCTATAGTGGCCACCTTTACCCACCTTTCGGTATAAAAAGACGGCACACTATACCAGGCAACCCCTTACGAGGTGTCTGGGACCATCTTCGGTAGGTCACGCCTCCGAGAGCACTCGCCCCTGGTACTCAAGAGAAAATGTGAGTCGCATCATGATTACTCACTACCATTTGTCCAGAATGGTACCGGAGCAATAAAGCCGCTCACCACACGCACCCCAGCACGCCAGCACTAGTGCAAGCACCGGCACCAGCGCAGTTGGTGCTAGCGGATTCAATCCCCGTTCGGGACGCCAGAGAAGCTGGCTCCCATTTCTCCAGAATGGTCCCGGAGCTGTAAGCACGCTCACCTCTCGAATACAAATCATATCACTAATCACTTAAATGTGTACAGTAAAAATTTACTGAATTGATACGGCTATCTGGAAACATTGACACCGGCATGGAATCAACTCCTAGGAAGGCACAATTAATGATGCCTGATAACTAGAAAATATTGAGCTGGGGCACATTTGCTATGGGCACGCTCAGCACAATTTTTGATTGGACTTTTTTACTATTCTTCTCTTTTACTTTGTGATTGTTGCAGTTGTATTGTGTGTGTGTCAAATAAATGATTTCTATTATATTCCCTATGAATGGAAACTTTTAGTGCGTATGGTTGGGATCCACCATGCTTCTCCTCTAATAGTTCAAAACTGTGTTCCAGGTCGTCGAAAGTGCATAATCCTGCTGCTGCCCGTGGTTCTGTCGGTGCTACTGCTGTTGCCCACAGTCTGGTGGTTCGCTGAGGTGACCAGCCTGGCCCTACTGCCTCCACCCCCGCCAGATCAGCTGCTGGACCACTACAGGAGGAACAGGAGTCTGCATCATTACATGACACATATGTAAGTCACAGTTTCAAACACTCTAGGTCTGTCGTAATCTCCTGCTGGGCAAATACCTCTCCCAGGCATTCCAACATTCGGTTTGAGTCACACGGTTTTAGCTAATCTCCAAGTCACCATATTAGGTCATCAAATTTGTGTTTAGTAAGACAATATTTCGCCCCTCATGTTTAAGTTACGTATAAGGGACGAGCTAATTGCACGAATTCAGACACCGGGCAAAATCAAGGGTTCTCATTATTTCACAGTTGGTGCATGAAACCGAATAACGAACCTTTCTAGTTAACCGATTCCTTTCCAGTACCTACATGGTAGACTGCACTAGCTACTTCCGTGCTTAAGAGTTATATTTAATGTTTCTATGCATCCTATTAATTAAACATGGGTTGATGAGGAATAGCAAAAAAAGAGTAGGTCTTAAAATAGACCCTTGTAGCATTCCATCGGCAAATCATCATCTGCCTAGCCTTTTTCCCAACTATATTGGGGTCGGCTTCCCGTCTAACCGGATTCAGCTGAGTACCAGTGTTTTACATGGAGCGACTGCCTATCTGACCTCCACAACCCAGTAACTGGGTAACAGCGGTACACCTTGGCTAGACTGGTGTCAGATCTCAAGCTTCTGACTACTCGTAACGACTGTCAAAAATCTTTAAATGACAGCCGGGACCAACGGCTTAACGTGCTTTCCGAGGCACGGAGGAAACTCGTTATGTTGAAATGGTCACTGTTGTATATGCGAATGTGCGTACGACACCTGTGTGTGTGACTGTGCGTGCGACAGTGAGATTGTTTAATAAAGGAGTATGACACTGACTTGCGTTTTGATTGCACGTGTTCATTCCCGCTCCCGTTCAAATACCTAACAGTGGCGACGAGGATTAAAAATAAACGAAAATATGTTTTCCAGTGGAGTTTTTGGTTCAATAACCAACTTCGACCATCTCACAAGCGAATGGGATACCTATAAATCACGGCTCACACAGTGGTTTATTGCGAACGAATTAAACGATGCGTCGGACAAAGCCAAGGTCAAACGGAAGGCAATATTGTTAAGCGCATTAAGTGAGTCAAGCTACAAATTAGCGAGTGACCTGGCGCTGCCGCAGAAGCTTGAGGAGGTAGAATATGACAGCATCATCAGTCTGTTGGACAGCCATTTCACCCCGAAACGACTTGGTTTCGCGGAGCGGTACAATTTCTACTCAGCTACACAACGCCAAGGTGAGAGTCATACTCAGTGGGCAGCAAGGATTAGAGGATTGGCGGCACATTGCGGGTTCAAACATCTGGAAGAGGCCCTTCTCGACAAATTTGTGATGGGAATGGCAGCGGGTCCCGAGCGTGAAAAGTTGTTCGCGAAGGATCTGCAGGAACTGACGCTGGGCAAGGCCGTGGAGTTGGCTGAGAACGTGTGCGCAGCGCGCAAAGCAGCAACTACTACCCAACTATCGAGCGGCGTGAGCGGCAACTTAGGCGCGAGCGACGCGGTCGCCGCCGCAGCCGCCGGCAGCACGAGGTCCGACGGCGGCGGCGTGTTCAACATCTCCAGGAACGAAAAGTGCAGTGTGTGCGGATATACCAATCACAAGGTCAATCAGTGCCGTTTTAAAAGTTATAAATGCAAAAAGTGTAACCGCAAGGGTCATTTAAGTAGGATGTGTGCGGCTAACTTAAAAGTGAATTACGTCATGAAAGATGATGGGTATGTCGGAGACGATGGTAAGTCACCGGTACTTAATATTAAATGCGTGAGGGGTAAACCAATGTCAGAATTCGTGCATGTTAATGGAATACTTTTGGAGTTTGAGATAGACAGTGGCTCAGCCGTTAATGTAATTTCAGATCATACCTACCAATCTTATTTCAAGGAAGTTCCATTGTCCGACTCTGATAAGAATTTATATAGCTATACGGGAGGTAAAATGCTAACCTTAGGTTTTATTCAATTGACCGTGACGTATGTAGATAGCACTCATGATCTAAAGTTCTACGTAGTTCGCAGTGGCGGGCCGCCGCTCCTGGGCCGGGAATTTCTACATACATTTAACTTAGAATTTGCCCCGGCGGCGCCTGTTAATTATATGGTTAAATCACAAAATCAGGAAATTACGGAGATTATTTCGCAATTTCCGAAATTATTTTCGAATAAATTAGGATGCTTTAACAAAAACAAGGTATCTTTAAAGTTAAAACCAGATGCGAAACCGTTATTTTTTAAAGCAAGGCCGGTCGCATTCGCCTTAAGGGAAAAAATCGATGCGGAGCTAAATCGTCTCGTAGAATTAGGAATATTAGAACCAGTAGATTATTCGGAATGTGCCTCCCCGATAGTACCGGTATTGAAAAAAGACGGTGGTGTTAGGATCTGTGCAGATTACTCAGTAACTATTAATAAGCAATTGATTATCGAAAAATACCCATTACCATCTATCGATGAATTATTTTCTAAACTGCACGGTGGCGAGCAGTTCACAAAACTCGACCTTTCTCGAGCTTACAACCAATTTCTACTGACAGAGGAGTCACAGGCCCTAACATGTATCAACACGCATCGTGGTCTTTTTAAATATACCAGGCTTGTGTTTGGTCTGGCGAGTGCTCCAGCCATTTTTCAACGGGCGATAGAATGTGTCCTTGCAGGCCTAGACGGGGTAATAATATTCTTAGATGATATTTTAATAACAGGGGGAAGTATTAACGAGCACATAAAAAGGTTAAATTTAGTTTTAAAACGCCTAGAAGACGCAGGCTTAACTGTTCAGCAGGATAAATGCGAATATTTTAAAAACGAAATTTGCTACCTCGGTCATATTATTGATAAAAATGGTATTCGGAAATCACCAGATAAAGTCCAGGCAATATTAAAAGCTCCAAAGCCGACGAATAGTACGCAGTTGAAATCATTTTTAGGTTTAATTAATTATTACAGAAGTTACGTACCAAACGCATCGTCGATTCTGAGCTCATTATATGAATTACTTCATAAAAATAAAAAATGGGAATGGAATACCGTTCACGATGAGGCATTTGAACGGATTAAAAAACTACTTGCTTCCGATCAGTTGCTAGCTCATTTTGATCCAAATGCTAAATTGTTGCTCACGGTAGATGCTTCGCCTCAAGGTTTAGGAGCTATTCTATCCCAGTTATCACGTACTGATGATCGCGAGAGGCCCATCGCATTTGCTTCAAGGACGCTCACAGCAGCAGAAAAAAATTATTCACAGCTACAGAAAGAGGCAACGGCAATTATTTATGGTGTAAGAAGATTTCACCAGTATTTATATGGTCGTGCTACACCATTCATTTTACGTACGGACCATAAACCGTTGATAACGATTTTTGGATCGCATCGTGGCATTCCAGAAGTATCAGCCAATAGGCTACAACGCTATGCTTTGTTTTTGTCAGCGTACAATTACACCATCGAATATATTCGTAGCGGTGCTAACAGTGCAGATTTCTTATCGCGAGCAACGTTAGCGGATGAGAGCCGGGCGCAGGACGAGGCGCGGGAGGAGGACCGCAACTGTGAAGAGCGCGCTGCGTACGTAAATTTTGTCGTTGATGGATGTTTACCCATTACAATAAATGAATTACGTTGTGAGACCGACCGCGACGAGACTTTAAAGAAGGTAAAACAATATGTGTTAAAGGGATGGCCGCGTAAAGTTCACGACCCCGAGTTGCGACCTTATTTTGACGTTCGTTTCCAATTAACATTTGAAAATGAATGCCTAATGCGTGGTCATAAAGTGGTTATTCCACATTCACTTAGAGAGAAAATATACGGAGAGTTACACGATTCGCACTTCGGGGTAGTCAAAATGAAGGCAGCCGCGCGCGAAAGATTATGGTTTCCGGGAATCGACGCGGCCCTCGAGCGGTTGGCAGCCGCGTGCAACGTGTGCGCGCAACTGCGACCTGCGCCACACCGCGCACCTCCGTCTCCGTGGCCTTATCCGCCGCATGCGTTCTATAGAATTCATTTGGATTTTCTTGGACCTTTTCATAACCAGATGTTTTTAGTTATAGTTGATGCATTTTCTAAGTGGGTCGAATGTTACACAGTTAGTACAACATCGTATGGAACAAAAACTGTTATTAGTAAATTATGCGATTTTATGTCAAGAGCAGGAGTACCACACACGTTAGTGACGGACAATGGAACTTCTTTTACGTCTAGGGAGTTTGAAAATTTTTGCAACTTAAACGGTATTCAACATGTATTATCACCGGCGTATCATCCGTCAAGTAACGGCCAAGCCGAAAGTTTCGTAAAAATAATTAAAAAAGGTCTTAAAAGCATAATTTTACAAAATAATACTAGTTTTCCTCTACAAGAAAAAATTGCAAAGTTTTTATTTGATTATAGAAACTCCAAAAATAGTACCACAGGTAAATCTCCAGCGGAAGTGCTGTATGGTCGACCCCTACGCTCGCGGCTGGACTTAATTAAACCGATACAAGTCGCTTCGACATCCGATGACCTTTCGTTGATCGTAAGAAAAAATCAGTCCTTACAGAGTAGTTACAAGGGAGGAAGAAAAAGACCAAAATTTAATTTAGAAGAGGTTGTTTGTATTAAACGATTTTTAGGAAACGATAAATATTGTTGGGTGCGCGGCATAATCAAAGAAGAGATTGGAAATGTCATGTACTCGGTGTTTATATCAGAGCTGAACTGCAATGTAATTCGACACATCGACCAGATTCGACGTTATCAATCTGAAGGCGGTTTAGAGGTATCGAACAAAAGCAATGATTGGCACTCGGATATAGAAACAGATGGCAGTAACTTATCTCTGCGGTCGGAAGCTACGGGCGAAACCGGTGAGACCGTGGTTCCCGTAGGTGCACAATCACCAACATCCACTGAAGAGAGGGAAGAAACGAGTGTTGAGTCGTTAGCTTCACAGTCGCCGTCTACACCAGATGGTTCTAATGTAACGAGTCTCGATCAACCAGCACCTGACACAGTAGGAGGTAATGATAATGTCTTAGAGGAAAACCAACAAAATCAAAGATCCAAACGACGTGTTATGCCAGTTAATTATAAGCCATTTTTCTAAACTATGTGGGGAAGGGAGTGTTGTATATGCGAATGTGCGTACGACACCTGTGTGTGTGACTGTGCGTGCGACAGTGAGATTGTTTAATAAAGGAGTATGACACTGACTTGCGTTTTGATTGCACGTGTTCATTCCCGCTCCCGTTCAAATACCTAACAGTCACCCATCCACGGCCCGACCTCGTCAAGCGTTGCTTAACCTTGAAGATCGACCCGTGCGGCTGTTATTATTTAGCCACGAGCTTCTCATTCCTTCCGCAAATTCCGAGCATTCCATCGGCAAATTTGAGTGAATTTAATCATAATAGGTAAAGCAGTTATTGACCTTATCGAAGGCTTCTTACAGTTCTGTACAAAACGTAGTTTGGTAAAGGAAGAGTTAAGAAGTTTTGATTATGATTCCAGCCAGACGCTGATAGAGCCCTCATCAGCACCATGTGGCAGCCTAGAAGACGTTCCGGTGATCATCCTGGTGTCCACTGCGCCGCCCCGGTTCGAGCACCGCATGGCCGTGCGCGAGACCTGGGCCAAGCACCAGCCCACGTACTTTGTGCTGGGGCTCTCTGGAGATAACGTGGATGAGGAACTGGTGAGACAATTCTTCTAATATTTATATAAAACTTTATGCAACATACAGGCACTACTTGATATGGAGGAAAGTGGAAATTATGTTTTTGTTTTCGTACTCCTGCTTTATTATTTTCTGATTCATTTCGTTGCGGGATCCAAGACAGTTTAATTAATTCTCCGGGACTTCGTCGAACTTCGTTGCCTCGGCGCTTTTCTGGTGGTCACCACTGGCTTTCAGGTGTTGCAGTGGTTTGGGAATAGAGCGGTGGGATCCTCCCAATAAAAAAAAATACAGGCATTCACTGCCAGTTAACCAAAGGTGGTGGAGATAACATGGCAGGTGCATAAAAAAAACCGGCCAAGTGCGAGTCACTATGGCAAAAAACGGCAAAAAAGTCACGTTTGTTGTATGGGAGCCCCACTTAATTATTAATTTTATTCTGTTTTCAGTATTTGTTGTTATAGCGACAACAGAAATACATCATCTGTGAATATTTCAACTGTCTAGCTATCAAGGTTCATGAGATACAGCCTGGACAGACAGACAGACAGATAGACCGTGAAGTCTTAGTAATAGGGTCCCGTTTTTACCCTTTGGGTACGGAACCTTAAAATACAGAAATTAAAGAAGAAAAAGAAAGGAAGACAGTTTTTGATATTTCTTTGGTCTTGCTGTTAAATGAAACGAACTCTTTCTTCTTCGTGTCACTGGCACGACAGTCATTAAATTTGTTTAGCCTAAAACTTGCCACTTCCACGCCATCGTCGATGGCAGCGCATATTATATCACTTTAGCTGCATATTTTGGGGCACAGAGGGAAAGGAGATAGAGCATGGTTTGCGACTCAGTTCCATATGTCCCTGTTGCTGTTCCGTCGAGGTCACTTTAAACTGTAATAACTATGATTTGATTTGGAATTATATATACAAATAACACAGGCATGTTATTCCTTTTATAAATAAGTTTTATAGAGGCCTTTATATATAGTTACTTCTTTGGAGTATTTACGTGTACATTCTTAGGAGGATACCAGTTGTTGAGATGTTGCTTGATATTAGGGATGTTGAAGCTGATATCTTTCTAAAACTTATTAGAATTTCAGATCAAGTTAAAAACCGACATTGTAAACCTTTTTCTCATTAACTGTTATGGCAATAAATCCCGAAAAAAATATGTATCAATCTTCCTTAAAGCAGAGGAATTTGAATTTAAAAATAAGAACCAAACAGTTATGGTAGGAAGGTGGGTAGGCCTTTGGTGTGGGATGCAACATGTGTCGACACCCTTGCGCCATCCCATTTTCTTGGCACGGCGGCCTGTGCTGGGGCGGCTTCTGCCGGTGCAGAAAACCTCAAACGGCGCAAATATAACAACCTTATTGGAAGTTATATGTTTGAGCTTTTTGGGGTTGAAATATTAGGTCCATGAGGTCCGACTGCGCATCGAGTTTTCAAGAAATTAGCACAAAACTCGTCGACTCTTCACGTGAGCAGAGGGCTGGCCTTTTCTTCGTCCAGAGAATCAGCTTTGCCATCCAACGTGGCAATGCTGCCAGCGTTCTGGGAACGTTTGCCATTGACATCGATGTGGACGAATTTTTTGATACACAATGAGCTCTTTTCCGTCTCCCTTTTGTATTTGTATGCAGGTTTTTTTATCATATTTAATTGTATATATGTTAATAAAGAATTATCTTACAATATTTTTTTTTATGTCTCAATAAATGGTTTAAATTTTTAGTAAGACTAAGCTTAACTTTTTAGTAAGGGGGTCAACTGTTTACTCTTTCTGGCATTCGTTATTAGAATTTATTGAATTTCTATGTTTGACTGTTCTAATTGCCTATCTATAGATTAATCACCTTTCTTCTGTATTATCTACCCCACACTACACACAAACACAAATATTCATTCAAATTCTTTATTTTGTTTACCTAGCAAATTAACTATCTTACACTAAATGAATTACACATTGATTCCAGGTAGACACCTACATAGAAGCGAAGCAGTACAGTGACATGATAGTCTTCGACTTTCACGACCACTACCAGAACCTAACGCTGAAGACCGCACTGATGATGAGGTGGAGCCTGCGCCACTGTCCTCAGGCGCAGTTCCTGTTCAAGACTGATGATGACGTGCTGGTCAACCCCTGGACGCTACGGAAGGTTCTGAAGGAGAATGAGGATGCGCAGTTACTTGGTAAGCGCGAGATATATCGAGAACACACTCGTGTAACCATTCTACGCGGGTGGCAGCTAGTATCTTACTAATCCTACTAATATTATAAATGTGGAAGTTTGGATGGATGGATGTTTGTGTGTTACAAAATCACTCCAGAACACTTTTTAGCCTGATAAACGTGGCACAATGATCCCTTGGGATAGCAAAAGACTTCTCACGCGGGTGAAGCCGCGGCCTGAAGCTAGTCGTTTATAAATGTTATATTAATAAAGTTTGCCTTGTTTCCAGGATACAGCAAGAACGACACATATCTACACAGAGACGCGTACACCAAGTGGTTCATACCGCACTGGCTGCTCGCACAGGACCAGGTGCCCAGCTACCTCAGCGGCACCGGGTACCTCATCAGTGGTGAGTCATTACCACATACAATAAAATAATATTTGGGATGGGTATGGGATCTACCTCCTAGCGGTCCATCCCGGGCAACGGCACCACGGGCTTGCCTGTGGTACGGCTGAATGATCCCACTTAAGCGGTGGTAGGCTCCGCAAGGGGCCGCCTGGCTCGCGACCACCATCCCACCGGAGTCCGGCGCCAAGCAGCTTGCTGTGTTCCGTCGGTGTGTGGGACTGCCAGTGCCTTTGGGGGAGAAGGAGGATGTCAGTTGCGCTGTTCAGAACCGGTCTTGGTCTCTGGGCAAAACTTGCCGGGTAACTCATCTTGGAGGGTAGCGGGATCCGAAGCACGGTGCCAGCCGTTGGCCGACCGCAGTCAGTAGGGGGCCCAAGTAGCACGCCAGCCACGTGCCAAAGGCTGCCCCGCCAACTCGCGAAAAATCCCGGTATGCTCCACCGTGCCAGCTGGCGACTGGTTGGGAGGACCCGGTGGCCATATCCGGAGGGGTTCGGGCGTCCCCGCAGTCTCCAAATGAGTTCCCCACATGTTGGGTTAGCTCCAATGTTCCACTTGGTTCACTGAGCAGCGCCTCGACAGTTTAACTTCTTCCCCAGCAAACTCTAAAAAAAATTAAATGACCAAAGCGAAGAAGAATATGGTGAAACAACGGCTGCACTTCCTCCCACTAAAAGTGCACTTCACTAACATCAGGGGGTTGCACTCTAATCTCGATCCGGTCCACCACCACCTTGAGACCGAGAAGCCGCACCTGTTTTTCCTAACGGAGACGAAGATAACAACCCCGTCGGACGTGGCGTACCTCAACTACCCGGGTTACTCTCTTGAACACAAGTTCAAGAAGCAAGCTGGGGTCTGTGTGTACGTCCGCGATGACATTTGTTGTCGTCGTCTCCGTTGCTTTGAGAAATCGGGTTTTTCTGCCATATGGCTACTTGTGGACACTGGCGTGGAGAAGTCTCTCTACATCGGCGTCTACCGATCGCACACCGGTGACCAGGAGACGACAGCGCTCTTTAACTGCCTTATAGAGTCGGCCGACATGGCCCAGCAACGGTACCCAACAGCGAAGCTTAATTTTCTGGGGGACTTTAATGCCCATCATAAGGAGTGGTTGTACCCGTACCGGAAAACTGACCATGCCGGGTTAGAGGCGCGCAAGTTTTCTCTATCGCTAGATCTAACCCAGCTGGTGAATGTGGCAACGCGGGTACCGGATGTTGACGGCCATACACCCAATTGCTTAGACCTACTGCTGACAACTGATCCGGACAGTCATTCGGTTTCGGTCTCAGCCCCGCTGGGAACGTCTGACCATTGTCTGGTGAAATCCGTGTCGACTTGCTCTCCTCCAGATGAGAGTCCTAGAGGCACGAGGCGAGTATGGCGATACGAGTCAGCAGACTGGGACGAGATGCGGCACTTTTTTGCGTCTTATCCTTGGCGGCATGTGTGCTTCGCCTCGGGTGACCCCTCGAGCTGTGTGCGGACGCGGTTGCGGATGTGATTCGGCAGGGAATGGAGTATTTCATTCCATTCTCCGACATTCCGCTCGGTCACAAATCCCGACCTTGGTATAATTCAGAATGTGCCCACGCTGAGGCCCAAAAAGAGTCTGCCTACCAAGCCTGGGTCGGGGCCCGAGATCGCAAAGTTAGAGCGCGTAGGGTTCGTGCGAGGAAAAGAGCTTTTAATTCTGCCACCAAGTTCTGCAAGCGGGTTTTGCGTCGGGCACGTTTTGACCATATTGGACGTATTGGGGCCAAACTGGCATCACACCCTCCGGGTAGTAAACAGTTTTGGTCACTGTCTAAAGCTGTTGAATCGAATTTCTGTCGTCCCACTTTACCTCCAATGCTGAAACCTGATGGGTCGCTGGCTCACTCTGCAAGTGAGAAAGCAAATTTATTTGCATCTCTGTTTGCTAGCAATTCACGTCTGGACGCTGGATCCAAGCAACCACCTACTGTCCCTCATTGTGACTCTTCGATGCCGGAGATCGCTGTGCACACCAAAGAGGTCCGAAGAGTATTGTGCAGTCTAGACGTGAACAAGGCCAGCGGGCCTGACGGCATTCCAGCAAGAGTACTGAGGCTGTGTGCGCCCGAACTTTCTCCTGTGTTGACACGCTTGTTCCGCCTCTCTCTTGTAAAAAGAACGGTACCAAAGTCCTGGAAGCTTGCAAATGTGCAACCAGTGCCCAAAAAAGGCAACCGTGCAGACCCTGTCAATTACCGTCCAATCGCCATTACCTCCATTCTGTGCAAAATTATGGAAAGGGTACTGAACAGTAAGTTGCTGACCTACCTTGAAGACAATAATCTCCTCAGTGACCGTCAATGGCGAATCCATCCGGCGAAAGCCAGGGACGGTCTACTGGTGATCTTCTTGTGTATGTCACGCACTGCTGGGGCGAAGCCATCGAGAGACACGGCGAAGCACTTGCTGTTTCGCTGGATATCTCGAAGGCCTTTGACAGGGTCTGGCACGCAAGTCTAATCAGTAAGCTTCCTGCGTATGGCATCCCCGCTGGTTTTTGTAGCTGGATATCAGATTTCCTTTGCGAACGGTCGATCCGAGTAGTCATAGACGGCTGCTCCTCTGACCTTGTGGCTATTGATTCCGGAGTTCCTCAGGGGTCTGTTCTCTCTGCAACTCTTTTCCTGCTGCACATCAATGACCTTCTTCAGCTTGGTATTGTTGGGTACGCAGATGACAGTACTGTTTCAGAGAGATACCTGTCCAGCGCAAGAACCAGCGTGGATGAAGTTCGTTCCTTGAGAGAGACTATGGTAGAGCGGACAGATTTGACCTTAAGCCTTGTCTCCCGGTGGGGTGATGACAATCTGGTCTCCTTTAACGCCACCAAAACACAGGCGTGTCTTTTTACCGCTAAAAGGAGTCTTTTCGATCGGGCGCCTATTTTTCGTGGTGCGTCTGTTCCAGTGACTGATCGGATTGAGCTCCTAGGCATGGAGTTGACATCCAGTCTTAACTTCGGCGCCTACATTGAGCACAAAGCCCAAATTGCGGCCAAAAAACTGGGCATCCTAAATAAGGTGAAGCGATACTTTACGCCTGGACAGCTTCTAACCCTGTACAAAGCGCAAGTCCGATCCTGCATGGAGTATTGCAGCCACCTTTGGGATGGCTCAGCAAAGTATCAGCTTGCCGCGCTTGACTCGGTGGAACGCAGAGCTAAGAGGCTCATCGGCGACATTGAACTGGTGGATACCAAGCTTCACAGCTTGGCTCATCGCCGCAAGGTTGCCTGCTTGTCGGTCTTCTACAGACTGTATTTCGGTGAGTGTGCTCAAGAACTCCACGACCTCATCCCACCAGCCCCCTTCTACCATCGGACATCTAGACGCACTGCAAGTTACCATCCTTACCTTGTTGCCATTCCACCAATTCGCACCAAGCGCTTCCAAATATCCTTCATAATGCGCACAGCGAATGAATGGAACTCACTACCTGCATCTGTGTTTCCGAGCGCATTCAACCCGAATCTCTTCAAAGTTAGAGTAAACAGGCTCCTTCTGGCTAAGCTCACTCCATCGTCGACTCTGTCTCTGTCACCTATGACTTAGACTAAAGTCAAGAGCAAACCCATCTCAAAAAAAAAAAAAAAAAAAGTTTATATGGATTCCTTATCTAGACACACTGTAGTGTTTCAACCAAGTCGACACACCGGCAGAGGGTTACAGTGCACCACGGAGTAAATTTACACTACACGAACCATTTGCCCCCACCCCATAAGTTTAAATTCGGGACGAACCATTGGGGCCCATTTTCAACTCCTCATATTTGCTAATTATAGGGATCTTACTAGATACACAAAATTGCAAATTATTATTATTATTAATCCATTTATTTCAGGCTACAGGGCCCATATAAAATAACTTAAACCTAAACATACATAAGAATGGTGTTAGTAACAATACAAACTTATACCTATGTTAGTAGCAATTTTAACAACTATTACAATTTCACAAAGATTAAATGATCATCAATGATCATTGCTTCAGCATTCCAGCTGCAATACTGGAGCAACGATTCATTTGAACACAGTCCAGCCTGTCAGCAATCATGGCCAGGATGCCGTTGGAGCTGGCCCTGCGCACCAAGGATGCACATCTTTTACGTATCAATGCATAAAAGCAATCAACGCGCATTTCCGCAAACATCCCTGATGCGCTACAGAAGCGAGGCAGCCCCATCAGCACCCTGAAGGCATTATTATACTGAACGCGAAAGGCGCTGTACGATTTTTGCGTGAAATGAACCCACAGGCCACAGGTGTAAAACGAGGTACAGAAGGCCCTAAACAGAGTCTTCTTAACCCCCGCAGAAGCACGTGAAAACCTGCGGGCAATCATATTCGCTCTGACCGACAGCGCCCTCCACTCTCTCTCAATATCGTCATCGTCCCTGAGGCCAGCGGTCAATACGTGCCCAAGGTACTTAAAGGTCTATACCCTCGACAAAGGTACACCATTAATTTTAACATCAGGTACCGTTTCTGGATATTTTGCAGCAGCCTCAAACACCATAACGACACTCTTCCGCACATTATACAAAAGGCCGTGGGCACTGGCCAAATGGGTAGGTCTTATAAATTTGAGGTGGGCCCTGAAATTTTATTTTTCCGATTTGTAGCAATTATTGTTTTGTAATGAAGATCTTACCACACAACTTACCACAGGGTCTGAAGGCGAAAGTCTATGAGCAGTGTGTGTTGCCAGTTATGACCTATGGCTCTGAGACCTGATCGATCACAATGGGCCTCATCAGAAAGCTTAAAGTCACCCAAAGGGCAATTGAGAGGGCCATGCTCGGAGTGTCCTTGCGTGATCGAATCAGAAATGTAGAGATCCGCAAGAGAACCATGGTTACCGACATATCCCGAAGAATTGCCAAACTTTAGTGGCAGTGGGCATGGCACATTGTTCGCAGAACGGATGGCCGATGGGGCAGAAAACTTCTGGAGTGGCGACTGCTAAGCGAAAGACGTCGCGTTGGGAGGCCTCCCACCAGGTGGGCCGATGACCTGGTGAAGGTTGCGGGGATCCGCTGGATGCGGGACGCACGGGACCGGTCGGCCGGCCGGTGGCGACGCTTGGGGGATGCCTATGTCCAGTAGTGGACGGCTGATATGATGATGATGATAATTAATGGAGGTGCATAATGATCATAGAAAAACCGTCTTATTTCAGGAGACTACCTCGGCAAAATCTTCAAGACAGCCGAACGAGTGCCCATGGTGAACCTAGAAGACGTTTACTTCACGTACCTGGTCGCTCTCAAGGAGTTAGGGCTAACCCTGACTCACGATAGAAGACTGAGCCCCTACAAGCCCTGGCTGAAGCTCTCCTGCCTCTACCAGAACCTGGCTTCCATACACAGCTTTGGTCCGGAAGAGATGGTTACAGCATGGTCCAAGATTGAGGGTTTGGAGAATAATGATACGGATGGCTGTTGGTTTTTTGAGTCGTATTTGAAGGAGTATAGTGAATTGACTTTGTTCTGATGATGGAGGGAATCCTTGATGGGTTCCGGACCTTAGGACACAGTTACTTTGAGTAGATAGAATAATTGATCAAAATGAGTGAGAAATTCGAAGATGAGTAGAGAGTGCGAATTGTATTGCCCAAAACAAAATAGTAGCATCATATTATTTTTGAATTTAGTAAGTAATAATTATTTTTGTGAAATGTTTGCCTAGGTAACATCAGTGTTGTCATTACAAAACATATTATGGCTACCTATACACATAATTAAGACGCCTGTCCATCAAACTAGGAAAATCTTGTATTTTAAAGAAGATTTCTCTTCTATATTTTGATGGCAAGCAAAGCCGATGTTAACTATTCTGCCAGTGTGCAAAGCAATTTGGAAAAGCAAGTGTATTAGGCAAGTGTTATTAGGCATTAAAAGAGAAACACAAATTACATTCTTCTTGAAGAATTTGTGTCAAATTGTAATTGTAAGTTGTATGTTTATGTATTAAGTTAACAACCCACCAAGATGATGTTACAAAAAAAGATGGAAATTGATAGAGAATGTGAAATTTAAGCCCTTATTTATGAAAATCCCTATGAGCTGTTTAGCAGATTTTTTATTCCTATTCTCTACATAAATCTATTCGTGATGTACCTAGAATGTGTCGCAATCATAAAAAATATTTTTCCTATTGTTGCAATAGTTTAGTCATAGACAGATTAAAAAATTCCGGCCGATTGCGAGTCTGACTCGCGCACAGAGGGTTCCGTATAAATAGCTACTTTCATCAAAATAAATAGGTAACATTACTAATTAGGTTCATAAACGATGAAAGCACCGAAAATTGCTCTAACGAAGGGACAAAATTAACTTAAAACTGAAAACTGTTGTCCCCACACATCTATATATACAACTTTCTTCTTTTATATGTTTAGATTTTTTCTTTTCCAAGTACATTTTATAAGTTGGTCGATTGTTACTTGTAAACTTGTAAAGTCTACTTAGCTGTGATAGTTCCTTTTAATTTCGTTATATATTCTAATGCCGTGTATTTTTCACATAGCCAAAAGCAATCAATTAACTAACAGTGTCCCCACTTGACTTTAACAAAAAATAGCAGTTTAAAGCTTACTTTTACGCAAACGGATCTCTGAATCGAAAAATATTTTTACAGAATTTTTAGGTTTATTTAGGTGCCGTACCTTCCCGTTATACCGTCATAATAAAATTGGTATAATTTTTATTGGTGGCTTATTTTTAAGTGTGTGTGTGCTGTAATGGTTGTGTGGATAACGTGTGGTAGTACAAGGTATAAAAAACAAGGTCCTGAGTCAACACGATAAAAAGATGTGGGCAAATTAAGATTTTCGCGAAAACTTGTAAGTACCATTTACCATAATTTTCAACCTTTTTTATTTTTTGCCTTTTTTTCTTGTATTTGTGCTGGGGTCAACGGGAACTACCATATAGGTTTTCGTCTCAAAACCTATAGGGCACATCCGGCAAAAAAGCAAGGTCTTACAGCACAAGTAAAGGGAAAAATCCGAAAAATAGTAGAAAATTAAGGTAAATTTTGGAACTTACAAGTTTTCGCGAAAATCTAAATTTGCCCATATCTTTTTATCGTGTTAACTCAGGACCTTGATTTCTATACACCTAATAGGGGCCTCAATATTTGGTATAAATTTCAATTTGTTAGGTCCACCCGTTCCTGAGAAAATCGGTGGTGACACGCGGACAGACAGACGGACAAGAGAGTGATCTTATATGGGTTCCTATTTTTGCCATTTGAGGTACGGAACCCTACAAATGGAAAGCCTGTAAATGTCTAGCAGTGGACAGCTGTTAGAAGATGATGATACCAGGGGTTCTAAACGAAATGTTATCCTATCAGCGAGGGCGATCGTCGAAATGACAAAATGTAAGGGATTGATCACGTAGCATTTCGATAACGATTGCAATTTCCATACATTTCTGACTTTTTTAATCGCTATTGTGACATTTTCGTTGACAGAAAGTCACTAGTCTATACTCCATTTGAGATAACATTAGACATTTAAATAATCCCATTTTACTGCCCGTTCAACCGATTTTAACTTCTATTGCGTTGGTGATATGACAAATGGCAGCTGTAGTAAACAGTTAATTTTGGTAATAGGTTTATGCTTTTTATGCTATCCTTATATTTACGGGATAGAACTCAAAATGGGTTGAACGGACTGTAAAAAGGTGTTGTAAAAAATTCTAATGTTATTTCAAATGGAGTATAGAGCCTCTGAAATAATTGAACATATGTAAAGCTTGAGACTCGGACCCAATACTAAAGAAAACTATTCAAATGTTAAGTAGATACTTAATAATATGTATTACATGATCAAATCACTCATGAATGGCGATGGATGTAACGTGAATGAACATAGTTATTTATAAAAGAACACCATGATTGTGTCTTCAACTCAAATCTTGAGTGTTATAGTATTTTATTGGTGTTTTGTACCTGATAACTTGTAAATATAGTAAGTTAGATGACAATTTATGTTTAGATAAAGATTTTTATACTTAGATGTTGTTTAATAAATATTTTCAACGTAAATTGTTTTAATTTATTAATCGTATATATATTTAGTTATTTGGTAACTTTCTACGATTAGCTAAATGTCTTTTTGTTCTTATATAACCAAGGTTTTATAAGAAAAAAAAAGACTTACTTACTTCTTTTCTAAAAAAAATGACTTTTTTAGGAATAAATTCCTAGTGTGTATCGTGGGTGCGTTTACAAACATATAAACTCACACACATAATCAACCAGAGCCGAAACAACTATCTGTAGGTCATACAAATATCTGTTCCGTGCGGGAATCGAACCCGCGACACGCAGCGCAGCAGTCAATTGCTCAACCACTGCGCCAACCGTCATTCTATATTCCTACTTAAGGACAAAACTTGACAGATTCATTCGAAAAGTGATAATGGCTGTTAATAAAGTAACCGCATCTTGCTCTAGCCTTCGAAAAACTCCAACTTCGAGTACTGTCTCCGTTGTGGCTTACGGTCTCACGGAGAGAGGGTACGTGTCCCAGCGTGCAGCGGTAGCAACAATATTGGATGACTAAGTAATCAGATAAATATGCACTCCTGCAGATTATGAGATAATTTTACAACCACCACAATGATAAACCAGGTTAAGAACCTCCAACCTGTTCCAGGGTTAGCAAACCTGTGGCCCACTGCAATGCTAACAAGATAGTGTTTATCAACCACCGCTCATATGCAAGCGAGCGCTTGTCTCGATGCAGGTGTGGTGTGATAAGGATTGATTGTGCTCGCCGCTTGTTAGTTATTTCGTTTTTTACGGCATTCATGCGATACAGAGACGGATTTATGTGTTGAATTTGAGAAATGTTTCATATTTCTTTATTCTTTAGTTTATTACCGAAATACAGAGAAATATTGTACGAAGTGAGTCGGCAAGGAGGCAAAGGGAACAACTCAATGAAAGTGTTTCACAGAGTTTCTTTAAATTATTTACGCAATATATTAAGATATTGCGTAAATAATTAAGAAAGGGTACGTCCTCCATGCTATGAGTTGAATTCACATATCCTTTCCATAACCTATCCCCTTCAAGCAAGAGTATTGCGCAATGCGAAAGTCGTTATTTTAAAGGTGTCGTCACCCTTTCCTAAAGGTGTCCTTAGCGGAATTCAGTTATGCAATTAGGCTGCTGGTCTCCAAATCTATAAGGGGTCATATCGCACCCAGCTATTTCTAACAGACGAAAAGTATATGCTGAAAGGTCAGGTAGGATTCAACGTGTGTTCAAACATTATATCTGGGCTGCCTCCATAGTCTAAATTATGTCGCAACAGCAAACGCTAACTACCGGGCCACAGGGTTTCTCGATAGCAGCCCGGTGTCAGGCATTTGTGCCCAGTTAATGGCATTATGCTCGCCTCTTATGAAATGGGACTAAAACATAGCTGGGTGTACTACAACAGAAGGGTTTATTTTCTCTTTTTTATCATTGGACATTATATAATCTAGAATCTTTTGACATTATATTGAAAACTGTTTGACATATTATATTAAAATATTTGACATTATATTGTAAACTGTTTGGCATATTATTGAAAACTGTTTGACATATTATTTAAAACTGTTTGAAATTATATTTAAAACTGGTTGACTTTTTATTTTAAACAGGCACTAAATTTGATTTTTTCTTGAAATGTTAATTAATAATTCATAGTTATTTCTATTTTTATGTAAATGGCATGTGTATATTCAACACAATGTAAATTGTTTTATGAATAAATGAAATGAAATACAGGTGTGATCTAATATTTATGATTGGTTTGGTTCGCTAAGATTTTTCATTTTCAGAGCAGCAGGGTTTTTAATTTGTACTACCGTACAGAAATTAGACACGAGCTTATTGCTAGATATCGATTTAGCAATAAGCACGCCGGCTTATACTTAGAATTAAAAAAACTGGTGAAAGAAGGGTACCAACCACGCTGCTAATTCCTTCATAGATTGTATGCGTGATGATGATGTTATTTCTTACTCAAACCGAATCTACAAAGCACAATCACAAAATGGCCGCTCCGATTCGTCTCTGCGCCCCTAAACAAAGAATCACAGCCTCCATTGAAGTGTATCGTCGTATAAAACCCCTTCGCTTGAGTTCTCTTCAGTTTGTGCACCATGGAAGTTAAGCTGACGGTCGTAGTGCTCATCGCCATGACCCTGGTGGTCAATGTTGTACTTGCTGGTGAGTTACCATAGTTTTAGAAGACAAAAGACAAAAAATCTGCTTGCCATCCTGTCTAACCGGCTGAAAACCAGCTGAAAACCAGTGTCCTACATGGACAGACTACCTATCTGACCTTTAAATCCAGTAACTGGTTAAAGATTTTCTGCCTTCTGTACCCGTAACAACTGTCAAAAATCTAGTTTAAGAGGAATTTGGGCCGTCATATGTGGTTTTAATCCTATCATTGCAGTCATGTTTAGCTTCATATTTTTCGGATCGGTCACTTATAATTATAACTGACAATGACACGTGTCATGAAATTAAATAATCAGATTGTCACCTGTCGTATGTCGGTTAGATTAAATAGGCCTTAGAAATCATGATAGCATAGACTGTGTCTCCACCAATTGTGAGTGTGACAAATGTGGTTGTGATAATCTCATGATAGGTTGAGGCCTGTGACCAGTAGAGAAGTGAAATGATAGAATTAGGAATTATGTCAGGTAAAACAACGTGGATGGTTGGATTTGGCACAAAACAAGATGGTAGATCCAACAGAATCTTTTTTATATCACATCCATCAACTCGTACTGGGCTCATGTTGTGGATTACAACCCGCTCCCCCCAACAGGGAATAGGCCTGTGTTCCAGTAGTGGGAAGGTTGAAGGCTGATTATTCTATGTGTGTGAGATAGTTAATAATAAATTGAAAATCGAAATTGATTTACTTGATCCCGACAATAATGCCGATCATGACAATAATGGACGACTCCACACAAATGCAATACTAAATGCACACCAATGAGCACACAAAGGCAATACTAAAGGATGAGCGTACATCAAAACATGATAACAAGCTGGGGGTATTTATGAGTGAAGTTGAACTGGGGTTCTTTTGGCCAAGTGTGCTCCATCATGGACATCATCACTTCGAGCATCAGGTCGAACGCGAGCCTATCAATAACAGAAAAAACCGGACAAGTGCGTGTCGACTCCGCACATTTAGGGTTCCGTACCAATAGTTAGATTTATCAATATATTGGTATTTGTTAGTAAGTATACGTAATAATAAACATTATCACCAAATTTCAAGTTCGTAGGTCATGAGAAGTCAAAAAAATCTTCGGAACAAAATTATGAGACAGACGACCGACAAACAGACGGACAGACAGATGAACAGACAGACGGACACGTGAGTGACAGCAATATGGCTCCGTTTGGATCCTTCGGGTACAGAACCCAAAAAGCATCAGTTACATTTGATAAATGATTCCAAAAGTCTCGTATATTGAACGATAACGAACACCATCTAACACAGCAGCAACTTTTAGACTTCTTTTACAACCACCCGTCACCAAAACATGAAGAAGTAGATGGTGACCAATACAAATGTGTCCCTGGTCGCACCACCATCAAGATCAATGCAAAACCACAACCACTGTCAGTTCAGGAGGAGACAGACTCAGAAGAATATCGACTAAGAAGTGGAACTAGAAAGCACCATATGTCTGCGCCAACAAAAGATGAATATTGTCAGATGTGCGTCTGTTCTGCCGAAGGGAAATATGAGTACTGTATTAATAGACCAGCGGAGACGATCAATGAGTGTTTGCTGATGAAGAAAGTCACGGATAATTTCGAAATGGGCTTGCCTTACGAGCATGAGAAGAGTCTATCATTCAGGATGCGACGAGGTTTGTGACGGTGGTGCAGGTGGCAATAAAACGAAACTATAATTTTACTTGAATCCATTAAAATAGTCTACCGTGAAATTTTGCTTGGAGTTAGCTTCGTTATAAAATTGTTGTATATTTTGAAAAATTTATGGATATTGTTTCCAATAATTTTTAGTACTATCATCTCGTATCTATCATAAATTGAATTTCGACAGTGTTGTAAAATTCTACAGAGTCTGAGGCACTATACACTTAGCAAAACAACAATCTGAAAATTACATAAGTTGATATTTTGTGAAATACTATAAGAACAATGATATATAAAAGCAAAAAAAAACAAAAATCCATTTGTTACGGTATCAGTTTATAAAATAATGTTGAAATCTTAATAAAGAAAAGATTAATATAACAAAACAATATCACCTTCATCACAGATTACATTTGGCACAACGACGAGATTCCCTACAGCTCCAAGGCCAAGTGCTTCCGAGGCCATTCCTACTATACCAACAGCCTCACTGCTAACGACACTGATGTAGACGTGGGAACGGACGTCGAATCTCTCCTCGATTACCCCAACGAGGAGACTTGCTTCTTCTGCGTCTGCGCTACCAGCGGCGAAGACGTGCGTTGCATCCACAGGGACGCTGCCTTCTGCAACTTCTACAGGGTCATCAGATCAGAAAAAACCATTAGAGACAGATACACCTCGTTTATGGGACAAGACAGGCCCGCCTACTTCAGGCAGCTGTCCTATCGCTTGCGGAGGACCATGGACAATGGCATCTTTGACATGTTGGATGCTGGTATGATTCAGCGTTGTTGTTGGCACTTCTTTGGGTTTTTGGTTCTTTTTGGTTCTAGGTTTCAGTAATTGTGATATATTGTTATTGTGGTATATTTGAGTGTGTTAATTTATATTGATTGTTTTATTATGTGAGTGTCTTGTTATAAGTGACTTGTGTTAAGTGTTTAATGATTAATGTTGCGAACGAATGTTGATATAATATTTTGTTATTAAAAGATGACCTGAAAATAAATAAAGAAGCGATTTACATTAAATCGGACAAAAATAATGTAGAGTGGTTGAATGGAATATTTTACCTGTTGATTCCCGTAGCCACGTTCATTCCGGATAACTAAGCGTCGCCTTTTGCAAGCCAATTTTGCTAAATTGATTCTTATTTTAACCCATTTCTCCCGACACACATAAAAATTTGTCTGTTTAATTCCGAATAATAAAATAAAGATTGGTGCTTGCAGGAGGCGACTCGTTGTGCTGCAACCATCCTGATGGCCACCGGAGGCAGATCCACAACCAAGTCCGGAATAAGCTGAGGACCATAATGAGGAGGATCCCGAAGGAGAACCTTTTGGGGCAGAGCAAGATGTCGATGAAGGGAGACTACGTGGACTTTGTCGTGAACAACGATTAAAAGGAAACAAGAAAAACGATGAATTGTCTGCAGCGATAAACTGAATTTTAATGGTTAATGTGTGGGATATGAATGTTAATTTAATGAATGGACGAATGTGGACCTTAACAGGAAAAAGACACCACAATTAAATTTCTAACAAAACTTAGAGTAAAAACGTCCAATAATGATCACTGCTAAGATGAAAAGAAAACCCATTCTGATAGAAATACGTCGAAAACAAATAAGAGATTATCGAACTTATAACGAATGAGAGTAAAGAAAGAAATATTTCATTATGAACATACTTGAAAAACATACCTTAAAATAATTTTGAAACCGTGGATAAAATAAGAAGAAACTTTAGTGATTGCGTTTTTGTGTTGTGTTGTTGAGTGACAGTGTATATTTTCAATTTTATAATTTTGTGAACAATTTCATTAAATATTTTATATCAATTTTTAGGATTTCAATAATTTAATTTTGTCCTGTTTTTTTGCACACTGTAAGACTAAGTTTTCCAACTGCACATTTTTTATTTCTTTGTCAATTTAGTATTAGAGGCCACATTTTCAGCCGATTCACAAATTTTTTTGCACACTTTATACGTTTTATTTGCACCTGCACCAAGAGCGCCTTTTTTGTTTGATTTCTATCTTCAATTTTGGCACTGCGATAGTCATAATGTATAGAAAGAAAATTGCCATATTTTCTGCTTAGATACAACTAGGAATATTAAGACTATATTACTCGTTATGTTTAAATTAATCTTGTTGGAAATGACAAGGAATGTTGAGAAGATGTCTTGAGATACTATGAACGTCATTTATGGCTGCAGGTTAAACCCCTGCATGATTTCAAGTTTACAATCTTCTTTTTCAATAATAAACTACTCTAACGAACTTAACTGCAAAACGACTACTTGATTCATTTTCGCAGACATAGGTAACTAAGACCGAATAATCAAATACGAATAGTTAGAACGATAGATAAAAGATATAACTAGTTTAGAAACTTGTAACAACAAAAACTAGAATTGAAGAGATTCTATTACTGAGTTGGACTTAGTTACAAGTAAAATATAGAAAGAAGAGAAAGCATAATAAATATTGTAGGACAAAAAGTGCAATATTTAGATCATTTGTATAATATAAACATGCATTTTCAGTAAGTCACGTTGGTGATGGGCCATCTAAGAAGAAATGTGTGCCATTCATCTCGGAATATACTAACTGCAATGAAGGTAAGAAATTATAAATATATCTTTAAGCTAATATGAAATAAGCTCCTGTTATATATCAATAGTCACAAAAAACGCAAAAAGAAAACTTTGAAATATTTACTTTAAATTAATATGTTTGAAACCAAAAGCTTTGCAGAGCCCTAAGTTACAATGTCATTATAACTATGACCAGGCCCTACACAAGTGACTATCTATCATCGAAAGCGTCGCGATAGCGATTGTCAAAAAGGCAAAATTGTATTGGATTGACAAGCGATATCGAATAATCTCGTGATCAATCCCTAACATTTTGACATTTTGACATTTCGACTATCGCCATCGCTGACACCGAATGCAACTTGTCTAAGGCCTCAGATTCTTACATTTTCGCGAGAAGTGTCTTTTACTAAAGCAGAAAATGTATGAAAGTAGCTTACAAATTAGGTTTTGTGCAATACAAATAAAATATCAAAATTACGAGAAGGAAAATTTACTCTTGGCTTCGTTATGAGTTTTTTAACAGGCCCTAGACAAGTGTCATTCGATGTTCGAGTTGCGAGGCGATGATCGAAATGCCGAATATTAAGGAATAGATCACGTGAAATTTCGATGACGCTTGTCAACCCCATACATTTTTGACTTATTTACAATCGCTATGGCGACGCTTTCGATAATAGAATTACTTGGAGCGCTTGCGATGTACCCCTTTACCCTAGACATACTTTGATTTTCTTCAACTATTCTAGATAACGCATGTTCGGGCTGCAGTCGATGTAAATGCGACGGTGACGGGCAGTGGGCTTGTGAGGAAGTACATGAATGTCCTGAACAAGATGAAGTAATGAATCCTTCCGAAGGAGATCTACAAGAGAACGAAGAAGAGACGATCTTTGACAATGCTCTAGAAATGTTGGAATCTAGTGAGTGATACAGTGTTGTTAACGCTAATGGTAGGTGTACGCCGAGTCCGGGTCATCCGATGTGGTCCGATTTGTTGGCCTTCTGTCAACGGACGATGTCATTTGAATTTATTGATCGTCAGCGGACGATACATAAACATAACAACATCCCAGTATTCACTGTGTTCTAATGGTCGCAAGAGCTACTGCATATGGTCCTGGGTCGGGCAAAGTGTTTTTGGGTTTTTCCATCTGTAATTTCTCAGTAACATTCTGGATCTGGATTTGTGTCCGGTTGATGGCAATATACTCGCCCCTTATTACACCCCTTTAGACATAACTGGCGAAATGTGGGTGTCAGGAGACGATGTAATCCGAATTATATTATCGATAACGGTTGAAGTAGTGTGCAATATCATTTTCTTTTATATATGTTTAGTTCAATCGACCGAGGTCTGCCTTCGAGCCGTAAGGGAAAATATATATATACAGAGATGAAACATAGAGTAATATTTCGCAGGTGGAAAATATTTTTGCTTCAATTCTATTTTACTATATGGAGTGGCAAACTGAAAATCTCGTAGAAGATAGCGAGACGAACTAGACCAAACTAATAGCTAATGGTACTTATTAGTCCTGGACCGAAATAGCTGGCAGTAAAGGGGGAGGCATTAGTCCAGCTGCGGGATGTTACAGGCTGACAGTAACCAGTGACAAGCCTTTCTCTTACTACTCTCTCTACTACTAAAATACATGATATTTATTTTAGTTAAAAATATCATTTTACGGCCAAACTGTTTTATCAATTTAAGTTAGATGAGGTCGGTGTTTCCTACATGACTAATCTGAGAAAAAACGTCGAAATAAACTCAGAGGGTAAAATCTCTTTTTAAATGCCATGTAATTAATGTTATGGTCAAATCATATGAGAACCATGTAGGTTTATGTCAGAGTTGGTCGATAGGATTAGCTCCTTTCTTATCAGATTGAACGGCCACTTTTGTGCAAAGACCCCTCATTCCTTTTCTTCCATTTTCCCTTGTGTTGTGCTTCTTCATGCCTTTAATATGGTTTCATAAAATTTATGTTATTCTATAGATTTAATGAAGAAGAAAAATAGGAATATCAAGGTGTTGAGTAGTCCTAGCGTGCCTGCTCCACATCGGTCTATTGAAGAAGACGACCTCCTAGGTTAGTTTTACTTATTGGTGCATTCTCATGTACCTCCTCTTCTTATCTCTACGCTTTACATCTTTCACGGCTTCTTTTGCTTTACTAATTTTATTTGCATTATTTTTCCTGATTTTAATTAGCACTTTTAAGTCCGTTACGCTTCCATTCGAAACGAATTTATTAAAATAACTTCTGAAATCTGTTTCCAGGTTATTTGGTAGCAATACCTCGGCAACAGCACTGATTCACACGTTTTTTAATACAGCACTATTGCACAAACAGTTATTTGGGTTTTATTTATTTTTTGTTAGAGATTATGATACAGTCATCGAGGTAAGTGTTATATTTGGTTTTCTACAAAACAGTTTTAAATTTTAACATTTATTTATTGTTATTACAGCTCCGTTCCACAAACAGGTGAAGCTTGATGAATTGTTTTTTATTCATAAATCACTACGGCCCAGAAGATCGATAGCCGATAAAAATAATAAACATAGTAAAAGATTAGTTGACAAGATAAGTCATGGAAGCGAAGATTCTAGTCATAATAACACAGTCAAAAACTTTGACGCGATTGATGAAATAAACGAAGGTACCTACATATTTCTTGTAATGAAAAATATTATATTGGAAAATAGTTTTTTATTAAACAATTCAATTTTTTATCTATATTTACACACATAATGATTTAACTACCTGTTTTTTCTTTATTGAGTAGGTACTTTAAAGGAAAATCTGACGGGAACACTGGTTGCTAAAAAAGTCGACATGATACCGCCATTCACTGGTTCAAGACGATCAGGCTTCGCAGATACTACCAGCAAGGCACTTCAGATTGAATACAGCCAACCCAAGACATACAACCAAATAACAGATAATAAAATAGAAGAACAAGATAATAAATTCGATTCGAGCCACGAAAATTTAAAAACTGTGCTTGGTAATTACACACAAAATACCAAGAACAACGATATTTCAAAGATCGTAGTCAATGAATTGAAAAAAGGCAGTGAAACTATTGGAGATGCCAGTGTTACTCCAATGTCAAACATTACTTTCACTCCTGAAAATGACACCTTGACTGCAATGGCCTTCATTGCTGGCAATCTATTAAATAAACTATGGAACATGGAAAAAGACGCATATGCGTCTTCTTCAGAAACAGATGTATTAAAACATGAAAAGATTTCTGACTTACTGGAGCTTTTTAAAGAACCACTAAATCTGAGGCAAGAAACGTTCCTCAAAAATGCTTTACAACAGCTATCAAGTGCAATAGATAAGAATAAAGATGCTAAGAACATTTCTATCTGTGAGACTATTAATGAGAAATTGTTATTTAATGCGACTAGTACTAAGGATGAGGAAACTACAACAAATATACCTTGTCGAAAGAAAGCTACGGAAGGTGACAGTGAACCAAAAAATAGTGCAGAGGACATGGAAGTTAAACAGAAAAAGGCTAAATTAGAAATGGAAATAAACCAAAAAGAGGCTACCATGGAAGCAATTGCTAAAATAAACAACGTAGTAGATTTAATTAAAAAGTTTGAATATATTCAAGGAAAATTAAGCGAATTGCAACATGGTCCTAAATTAGTTTTCAATCACACATATACTCAACTAACTAAAGATGAGGAAAACTCTTTCAATATGTTCGGAACACTTTTAGAAAAAATAACAAAGCTGTTATTGCCAAAAAGAAAAAATAAAAATATAGCAAAAGTAATAAAGAACCAAAACTTCCTGAAAGGTAGTGATAACTTGAAGAAGAAGTTTGAGAAATTGTACAATGTTGATTTAACTAACATGACTGTGTCAGCAAAAGACAAATTAATTCTAGACTACTTATCCCATGTCGATAGCAATCCAGATTGTTTGTTGAAGAAAAAAAATCTCGACATCGAAGCGTTACCAAGCATTGGAGGAAATATACTACTCAACTTGTCAGAATTTTTTAAATTAAAATCGTTTAGTGATTTGATAAAACTACTAGAACCAGGAAGGTCAAATGCTCAAGACTCAAGTCAAGAAGCTCTAAATAAAACCGAAAAACAAGCCGTTGAAACTAACACAAAAAAAAATGAAGTAAAGGATAAGTCATCTAGTGTCAAAGAAGTCGATTCTTATAAGTTTAATTCGACAAAGGAGAAACTTAAAGCACATTTGAAAACAATCATGGAAGATCTAATGGAGATACAGAGCGCGAAAGGAGTTAGCTTTAAAGAAAATATTAAAGTCTCAGACGCGTTACCTTGTATCTACAACCTTTTAAAATCTGACACAGAAGAAATTGTTAAAAAAGAAGAAAATATTGAACCAGTCAAAAAAATTGCAAGCATATTTCAAGGATTAAAAAAAGAACTGAAAACGTCATTGTCACGAAGAAATACTGGTATCCAATTGACAGAGAGGCCGAAATCCGCTGTAGTATGGGAACGGTTAGTTAAAAACTTGGTTGCTAAATCGCCGAAAATGAGTCGTAGGTCGTCAAAAAGTAAAAATCCTAAATCTTATGAAGCCTTAAAGGAAATGATGGACAAAATTGAAAATGGCAGTTCTATATATAAAACCCAAGCTATACTTGCCAAAACTGCCCCCGCAAGAAAACTCATAACACTTCAAGCAGTAGAGCAAGAAGTTAAGACCGCATTAAATATAATTGATGAAATAACACTATCCGTCGGCAATCTAGCTAAACGGCCAACAGAACAGTTTACTGAACTCGAAGAAATTGTCGGTAATTTGGAGACAAGAATGAAATTAAATGTAAAAGTGGTTGAACAATTTAAATCGAACCAAAGACAACTAGTTTCGGAAATGAATTCAAGTGACAAAATGTCTAAAGGTAAACCAAAGAAGACTTTTAATTTTCAAGCCAGAGATCCTCGAGAAGAAACAAATGAGATAAAAATAAGTAGGATTCACATAGTAAACCAACTTATCAGAAATCGTGTGGAAACGTATATAAAGCTAAAGGAAAGACGTGGTGATGATGTCAAGAACGATATGATTTATAATATTGCTCAAAGGATTCGATTGTATCTAGATATTGGCGATTATAAACTGGCTAATGAATTATTTAGATTTTTTGTAATGCAGAAACAGGATGATTCTGCAAACTATAAAAATATTGGTAAGTTTCATTGTACTTTCACGTAAGATTTCAGAATTGATCTCCAATTTGTTTCTGGAGTATGTTGCAAAGCACCATCTCATTTTGTGTTGGTAGCAAAAGGACTAGTTTTATCAAAGAACGTGTCAAACTTAAATGTTTTTTTATGACAAAACTTCTAACTATTGCGTGAATTTACTGAGAAATGCAGTTAATAGTAGAAAATCTGTCAGTTAGTAGTCAATAATCGGACAATAGTCGGTTGAAAAAGACCTGAAAGAAGTAAATTTGGACAACAGCGCTGCCCAAGACCGTGGCACAATGGGGAACAAGGATAAGGAAGGCCGACCCCAAGTAAATGGGATAAGGTTGCGACTGATGATGATGAGTATAGTCTATAATAAATAAATTCGCACCTACTCCTTGGGTTTTAGCAAAGTGACATTCTTAAGGCGATAGCGATTACCGAAATGGCAAAAAATTTGGGATCGATCACGTGAAGTTTCAGTAGCGCTTTTCAATCGCATATATTTTTGACTTTACGATAATAGATATTGCTGGTAGCATGTCATTGTCTAGGTAGGTATCATTTTTAACCCCCGACACAAAAAGAGGGGTGTTATAAGTTTGACGTGTATTGCTGTGTATCAGTGTGTCTGTCTGTGGCACCAAAGCGCCTAAACGGATGAACCGATTTAGATTTAGTTTTTTTTGTTTGAAAGGTGATTCTGTCGAGAGTGTTCTTAGCTATGTTTGAATACAATCGGTTTAGCCGTTCAAAAGTTATGGGCGTTTTACTGTTTGAATCGGGGTGTTTTCGCAAGATATCGTGTCATAATTACGTGTTCAATAAATTGCCGATCGAAGCGTATCTACTATGGACTAGATAAATTATGAAGCATGAAAAGGAACGTCCTCACTGGGAGCATTCTTGCGTGAGCATTTGTAAACAGGCAATCGTAGGCGAGGAACAAATGCTTTCCATCGAGCCCAGCATTCACTTTCGAGCAAAACTATGAACGTTCGAGTGAACATTCCTTTGCGAGCTTGGAGCATTTTAATACGATCTTAAATTTCATTCATTCGATATTACGATTGACTAAGAAGGTCACAAACACTCAAGATCAAGAAACTGTTCCTTGCTTACAAGTAGCCAGTAATATTCCTATATATATAATATATTAATTTCATTATCTGAGTACTCGCTTTCGAGCGTTTTATTTCCGTGAACATTCGAATGCGAGCCGTTTCCGTGAAAATCGTTGCGACGTCCACACCGGCCGAAGTTCGCGCTTGCTTGTAAGCTTTGTAACGCTCGGCTTAACGTCCACACCACTCCAATATTCGACGTCGAATGCTCAATAAACGTGAATGCTCTCAGAGAGGATGCTCCTTTCTAGGAGCATTTTATTTGCGTGAACATTCGAATGCGAGCCGTTTCCGCGAAAATCGTTGCGACGTCCACACCAGCCGAAGTTCGCGCTTGCGTGTAAGCTTTGTAACGCTCGGCTCAACGTCCACACCACTCGAATATTCGACGTCGAATGCTCATTACAAGTGAATGCTCTCCAGTGAGGACGCTCCTAAATAAAAATGTGACGGGGGTTTTTTAAATTTTGAAATTTTACTTGTATTATTAAGGATGTGAGTGACATGATACTCTCGTAATTAAGTTTTGAAAATCTCGTGGTAACCAATTAACGTGTCAATATGTTTACAAGCTTTTGTTATTTTGTTAGTTAGTTCGTTTGTTAGTATGTATGGGTCAAATCTTTTTTTCTTATATATACTCGTATTTATTAGGGGCTTGCAACCAACAACAGGTTATGTGAGTCCCATTAAATCATTAACCTGATTACATAAACTTCTTAAGACTATTTACGATAAACTTAGATTTAAAACTTGCAGGATTTGCCAATACAGTTTGATATTCTCCTAAATGTAATGAATTTATTTTAATCGTCTACTTAAATATATTACCTCTGAATTGTTACGAGTGCAATCCAAAAGGAGTTGTTTGTACATCTTATAGTTGGCAGCGAAGTGAACTCATACAAAATCCAATATGGCGAGCCTATTTAAATATGGCGGACCCATTTTTATTAATACACTTCTTGACATGATATGGGTATCAAATGAATGAAAGGGTTTGCGGAGAGGAACACGAAAAGCCTGTTTTTATAATAATAATAATTTTCTTTTCACAGTCTCGTCTACCCCGAAACTGATAGAGCAACCAATACGTCGTATGGGACAGCCCTTACCAAAAGTACCACTGCTGCTTGAGAACCCAAAGGAACTGAAAGCCAAACACACGAACTGGGCCACACAGGACCATATGATCAAACAGCTGCTCAACATCAAGAACATGGGATTGTAGACGAAGTGATATATTTTTAAATACTTTTATAATTTTCAATAAACGTTTTTTATTAAATCATTTTTGTTTTATTGAGTGCGATTTTTTACTCTTACTATTCTGCACAAACGATTCGAGTTGACCACCTTAGGCTTAACATTGCCATTCTATCCACAAAGGCCAATATTGTTGAAATGCCATAATCACGTGATCAATTATGGTCACGTGAGATTTCGTTAGCGCTTGGCAATCCTATGGGTTTTTGGCATTTTACCAATCGCTAGAGAGACGCTATCGTCACACTTTCGTTGAGAGAATGTAACTTTTTTAACCGACTTCCCAAAAAGGAGGAAGTTCTATGCTCGACATTATTTTTGCTTTTTTTTTTTGTTTGTGTATGTTCACCGATATCTCCGTCAATTGTCGACCGATTTTGAAAAACGATTTTCAATCCCATCGTACCTTATCCTAAGACTCTAATCCTAATTGTAAAATACTTGAACTTAATTTAATTTAAATGAGTAGGTATAGCACTTTTAGCCGCATCCGAATTTGGTTCAGCTGGAATACTATGAAAGGCACCAACATTTTTAAAATCAGGCTAAATTGCGTAACAATTGGTCTCTTCTATTTGCATTACGGACACACTCCATTAATAAAAGTTGCACCTCCTCAGTTTTCTCACAAATCCACTTTCTTCATTAAGAAAGCAAAACATCTATTAGGAGTGTGTTCGGAACGCAATCAACATGCGGTCAAAATTTGAATTCTACTTAATTAAGTATTTGTAAACCACGGGAAAACATGAAGAGGTTCGCATTGGATATTTTTATATCCTTTGATTTATACCTTTCATCGAAATATTCTTTAAATGTTTTAAAACATTTATATTTATAACATGTAAGCATTTTTGAATGTTTAGGCAAAATATTGATTTCAACTCCTTCAGAAAAAAAAAGCTATCAGCCTGTCAGCAAAAGTTGTCAGCCTCTCCATTTCCCGTCAGGCCAATGTGTGAAGGTACCCATTGCAGTGCTAAGGCTAAATGGTTTTGATAAAAAAATTATCCTCCAATATTTTATGTGCTACTGAAAAGCCTCTGGTACCAGAGGCGCATCGAGCAATGTGAAATAAGGCACTTTTACTGTCTGTTAAAATTACAGTTTTATTTTCTCTGTACTGGCAGCAAAAGACAAAGCCTATGACACTGCAAATAGTTCCGCCGATATAATACAGGATTATTATTATGTTTAGGTATCGGTATAATTTGTATGCTCCTCCAAGTGAGAGAAGAGTAGGAACCTATCCAGATCTAAATATTAGATTGTACATCCGAAACAGGAACTGCTGACCTATTAAAGGCAGATTGTAAATCATAGAATAGTAGATATCGTCCTGCCCCGGTGAAGTATCTTTTTACATTTAAAACAGTTTTCAATTTCATGAAACGTAAAATCATCGTCAAGTTTCGGGTTAGAAGGTGTCAAAAATAGAAGAAACGAAAACAGGAACACAGACTTCCGAAATTGAAGTTATTTTTCACTTTGTAGTGTTTTTATTTGGATGTTTCATTTTTTTTTCATTAGTTTAGAATGAAATCGTTCTTTCTTTATCGTTCTTGCTCATTTAACCTTAACACAATCTCTTCCTCATCCCTCTCTTCCCATCTCTTTCCTCTTAATTAATTTCCTTCATCAATTAATTATGATTCCACTTCAAACATTTATAAATCGGTATTTGCCTACAATACAAAACATTGTTTGCAGCTGTTCTTGATAACATCTTAATTTTAATGTAAATATTACAATACCTAGTATTGTAATATTTACTAAGGAAATGATATTGCAGATTGTTTTAGAAGAGAGTAAGAATGGATTTTGTATAAATTAATTTTCAAATGCAGCAGTAAGTGGTGGCCCAGAGGTAAGGGCGTGGGTTCAAACTCAAGCAGAGATAAAACTCAGTAAAGCACTTTACTGAGTTTAATTTATATGATCATCATTGCTCTCAAAACGGTAAAGGAAAACATCGTGAGGAAACTAGCGTGTCTTAGGACCAAATATTCGAAGACTTGTGACGTCTGCCAATCCACGCTGGGCCTACGTGGTGGATAACAGTCTACTTTCTATCGTAGAGAGTAAGCCTGTGGCCCAGCATCATCATCATTATTTCAGCCGAAAGACTTTCACTGCTGAACATAGGCCACCCCCAAGTGTCGCGACATTGACCGGTCCCGTGCGTCTTGAATCCAGCGGATCCCCGCAATCTTCACCAGGTCATCAGTCCACCTAGTGGGAGGCCTTCCAACGCAATGTTATCCGGTTCGTAGTCGCCGCTCCAGAACTTTTCACCCCGATGGACCATCCGTTCTGCGAGCAAAGTGTCCTGCCGACTGTCACTAAAGTTTCGCAATTCTTCGGGCTATAACTGACTGACTGTAACTTTGGTTCACCTGCGGATATTCTCATTTCTGATGCGATCACGCAAGGAAACTCCGAGCATAACCTTCTCCATTTCCCTTTAAGCTTTCTGATGAGGCCCATTGTGAGCGACCACGTCTCCCTCCCATAGGTAATCACTGACAACATACACTGGTCATAGACTTTCGTCTTGAGACACTCCGGCGAATAGGACGAGAAGTAACCACGCAACTACCCGAACGCCGCGCCGCCCAGCCGAGTCGGATTCGACGGTTGACCTTTTTCTCGAAGTTAGATCTACCCAACTGGACCGCTTGTCCCAGGTAGACATAATTATCTACAACTTCGAGTATAGAGTCTTCGATCTTGATAGGAGTGGGTGTTACATGGGCGTTCAACTTGACTATGGCTTTGTCCATGTTCATCCTAAGCCACTCTTTCGGAAGCTCTACTGAGGTCATCGAGCATTGTACTGAGGTCCTCCATGTCATCGGCGTGTACGAGTGTAGTCTCACATTTTGATAGAAGTGGGTGTTACATGGTCCAGGAGTGCGCACATAATAGGCGATTATGTTATTTTTTAAGTAAGTCCATACACACACGTTTTAGTTGGTGTTATTTTTATTAATAAAATGGCCATTTATTTCTTCTACTACATAGCAAAGCACATTCAAATCGTAACCTACTAAAGTACAATAATTTAGAGGAAAAATACAAAAATAAACCCGTCGAATATCAAAGCTTACATAAATTTCAATTAAAAAGTGGTTTTTAGATTATTTTTACCTTGATCCTCTTCATTAACTGGTAGGAATCAGGTACAACTAACTGAACAATGATGTATTGTTAATATTATCAGAAGAAAAACTTAACAATAAAATAAAAACCCAAAGTTCGCTTCATGAGCTCATTGTCATAACAATGAGCTCTATTTATATGGCATATTATGTAGTTAATTTTACATGTAGCCAGTACAATAATAGATAAGCGGCGTATATAAATGTGATGAATATTGTGATTGAAATAGTAGGAGCGAGATCACGACAGTGTTCACTGACTGCATCAGTTACTGTGACGAAAAATTAAATTTATCCATTCTATCTACGGTCTACTGCCTTATCACAATGAAGGCAGTCACTACAATGTGCTTGATATTCATCACGACGGTGGGAGCCCGGTACTCTATCAACTCTTCGCGGAGATCCTTGACTGGTCATAGAACTTATCCTTCAACTACAGCAAAAGAAGAAAACATCACTATCGGGGAGACTGTGGAATATTTATTCACAAACAATATTGATAAATTAAACAAAGAGACTGAAAATAATATTCTAGAAATCACAGTAGGCGTTAGTGTATCTAATACTGTAACTAAACCAGCTATAGCCAACGAAAAGAACATCTTCCGTGAGAATGTTGAAACAACTCCTATCAAAAAAGATAATAACGAGAAACTGCAAGATTTACTTGAAAAAGCTATTGATTTGTTAAACAAAACATCAGAAGGTTATACGATTCAAGAAATCACAGTAAGTGAGAGTGTTTCTATTACTGTAGGTATAACTATAGCAGATGAAAAGAACAACACCTATGGTAAGAGTGATAGTGGAGAACGAGCACAGAAAACTGAGGAAAACAAAAATAAAACGACAGTGGAAAACAGCAATGAAGAAACAACAGAAGTCAAGAGTGTTACTAAGAAAAACGGAACAATTTTCATTTCCGAGTGTTTCTTATACACAATAAAGCCAGGAGGAAGAAAAACTAAGATGATGAGTAGTAGAAATACCAGCTTTGCCAACGAAACCTCGATTAATGACAGGTTATTCGTATCGGCGTTAAGAAATATGAATCGACCACCTCAGTCAATGTTTATTAATAATATTAATCGATATAATGTTACGATGAAAATTGTGAATGACTATGACCATTGTATAGCTGATACTAAATGTTTGCCGAAAGAAAATAGATTAATTGAAATAATACCAATTGATGTATTTAGCAAAGTACAAGGCAACTTTCCCACTTATACAATGATGGGCGAAGACTGGAATATTAAAATTACGAATTGTGACTTACACAGTTCCTATGGTACAGCTATAGAATATATCCATATCAGCGACAGTAATAGGGATACAATGACCAAAAAAATGAGCATTATTCATACTAGACGTTATAATGTAACAATTACATTTGTATATTCCTATGACCATTGCATTATTGCTGATGTTCGATGCTGGCCACTACAAAAAAGATTTATTAAAATAAATCGAATCAATTAAATAAAATGAATGATTTTATTAGTACGAAACGATTCTCTTTTACTGTTATAACTGTTCTTACTTTCTGAATAAACGTATATTGTTATTATTTAAAATCTTTGTAATAAAATTATCCAATATTAAAATTTATCCATAATGCCATGGAAGTTGGGTAGGTCTTTGGTGTGGAATACTACGCAAATACAACAACTTAATTAGTAATTAGGTGTTTGCGCCGTTTGGGGTTGAAACACAAGGATATCGCCAAACGGTTGGTCGACTCTTCACGAGACAGCCATCAAACGCTTCAAACATTAAGAAAAAAAAAAAAAAAAAAATTAAATGAAATAATTTGAAAAAGCTAGACAGAAGGATTGACAAATTAACTTCTGTCAGGAATATTCATACAATCATTTGTTTAATTTTTTATTGCAAAAATGTCTTGAAATAATCTATGTAACGCTACTTGGGCCCCCAAGATAGGCTACCTAGTTTGGGGACCGCTATTCAAATAACCATGTTATTCAATGTAACGGAAGCTGCACAAACAGTAAGCACATTTAATAATAAGAGTTATATTGTAACAAAAACTTAAGTCAAATAAAATAATTATGATTGTATAAGTAAAAATTAGCTAAAAATAAACAAATGTAAAAATTCATACTTTTTATTTTGAATATAAGACTGACGTTTCACGCCTCAAACTTCTTATTCATACTTTATTTTGTACTATAAAGCATACAATTTTTAAATATCTGTTCTCTCACCTTTACTTGTCATCTCGATAAATTTGAGCGACTTCAAAATGTTTGTGGAATGTTCATCTAGATTTGCACAAATATGATCATGTTGCCGAATTCCGTGTAAAATTCAAGTGATGGCCAATTCACCATCGCTAGAATGCTCATATTCTTTCTCTTTTGTACAATGTGCTCTTTTTTTCTTTTATTTACCTCAAGGATCGTTTTCAGTTTATCAGCGAAACCTACAGAAATCTCTTAGGTCATCAGAAAACTTGCGACTAAAATGCCTATGCATTCCACTACATTCTTGGCTAAATCATTTACTATCCAGACTGCTTGTCTGTGGAATGCATTGCCTGACCCAACAAAATAAAATGTGCTCAGTCATTGCTTGTCTTTAAAACACTTATAAACGAGCATTACTTGTCTCTGTGATCCTGTTCTTGTTTAAGCTGTATTGTTTTCTTGTTTATATATTTAGATGTACGTATTTATGTATGTATCTATTTTAGTAGTTTGTTTTAGTACCCAATTGTATTTAGTAAAAAAACTTTTTGCTAAAAAATACTACCGACTTCCAAATACAAAACTACAAAGTGAAAAATAACTTAATTTTTTGAAGTCGGTGTCCATAACGCAAAAAAATGGTACCTACGAAAGACACCGACTTCAAAAAATTAAGTAATTTTTCACTTTTTAGTTGTACGTACCTAATAGGCAAGTTAGTAACGGAACTTTTTCGCCTAAATAGATTTCATGAAACTCGAACATAACCGGTGAAATGAGACATCTGCGTAGCCCTTAAGAGCGAACTGGCGTGATGTTATGTTATGAAATGTTACAAACAACAAACAGACATGCGATTGCAGCAATCCCGAGAGATTTGCCGTTATTTATTGAAGAGTTCTGTTGTATATCTCCGAAGTTCTTCATCAGATCTTCACCAAATTAAAATGGGACCAATTTCGGAACATACTTTTTCAAACAAAAAAGAATTTTCAAAATCGGTCCACAATTGACGGAGTAATCGGTGAACATACACAAAAAAAAAAAAAAAAACAAACCTGAAGTCGAACATAGAACCTCCTCCTTTTTGGGAAGTCGGTTAAAAACTAATTCTTTGATTTGAAATTTGCACCAAGTGTGTCCAGGCTATCTCTTTCCATTTAAGGTTGCCTGGAAGAGATCGCAGAACGCGAAAAGGCCGCCTGTACAACAGGTTTTTATTGTTGTGTAATGTGTTCGCTTTAATTTTAAGGTTTATTTTTGTATTGTTTTATCTTGGTAAACAATAAAGTATATATAATAATAATAATCAACCCCAGGGACCTGATCTCCAGGGAGTACTTCCGGGATTGTCCTGATAGCCGTGGCATACCTCTCCACTCCTCCGTCTTTGTTACCCCCTTCGCGCTAAGTCACTAAAGTGCTAGCGACTGTTTATGGGAGGGGCCCATTAATTGAGTACGCAAGTCATCCCCTGCCATTTTATAGTCGTGTAGATCAACAGTGGCTGGGGCCAATAGTCCTTCTATACTTTTAGGTAATCGATCCACGAAACCTTGTGCGTTACCATGGGTGCTCTTGCGTGTTGACTATTACATACAGGGATAATCGCTGGTTGGCGTCACATTTCATCCTAAATGTCCAACAAAGATCTCCCTACAGTTTCCTAACAACTCTAGAGTCAGCAAGTCAAGTGTTATGTCACTGAGATGAAAGCGAGATGGGTAAACTAATTGTCACTGTCTCATTAAATCGATATCAAGTTTGATGCTACGGAAATACATAAGATTTAGCAAAATTTGACCCTAATTGTATAAGAATATCTATAGTAAAATATGCCGACGGGTCAGGAACCAATTAAGTCTATCTTAACTTACTAATATTATAAATACGAAAGTTTGGATGGATGTATGTTTGTTTGTTACTCAATCACGCTAAAACGGCTGAATCGATCTGGATGAAATTTGGCACAGGCATCCCGGGTTTGTATCCCGGTATAAAGTAATGTTGATGATAAAACACTTTTCACGCGGGCGAAGCCGCTGGCAGAAGCTACAATACATAGACATAAACATAATATTATTTTATTTTCATGGGATGAAGAAAAGCCACTTTTTAAAATCTGTACTTTATTCTTTGTACTTCAGATGCATTGAATCACAAAAGATAATGTTGATTAGGTACTTTGTTGCCTGAATCAATGTGTTTTAGTAGTTAAAATTTTTGATGTTGAAGTAGAAGATTTCTTGGTAGTCGGGGGGCGTGTGACTTTCCTTGTCTTCGGCTTCGGTGAAGTCTTCGATTTTGTTGCTGTGGTCTTCCTGGGTTTGTTTCCTGAGGACAATTTAGTATTTTAGAAGAATCAATATCCAATAAGGTTCTAAAAAACTTCGAATTCCGACCAGAAGCAAGCGACATTCTATGAACGATAACGATGCGACAGCGATAAAACAAGTTAATAAAATAAAAAAAACCTGACTGCTTAAGAAGCAAACTAAAAGATGTAAACAAGAAGAAAATCATGCTGTGCAGTCGGAGGACACATATGGTTTTGGTCTGCCAGTTCGTAAATAATTATGTATTCCACTGCACAGCATGGTTTTCTTCTTGTTTTTAATTTTATTAACTTTTTCTTTAATTTACAACTTTATAGTTGTAATTTTTTTACGAATTTCCTCATTTACCCGCGAGTAAAATATGAGCTGGTCTTTCAGTTATGGCACCAACTATGTCGCCTTAAGTTATTGGTATTATATTAGAACACTATCTTACCTCGTCTTGAACCTTTTCTTTGTACTTTTCCTTTCTTCTTCTTTTTCTTAGCGTTTGCTTTACGAGTTGCTTCCGCGGTAGCATTCTTCTGATCCTCTTTTATTCTCGGATTCACCTTATGTCTCAGGTATCTAGGTATTATATTCTTTAACGAACGAGTCTTCGACTGATCTAAAACAGACCTTTTCATCCTAGCTGTAAGTTCCAAATTCTGTTGCCACCTCCTCATAGTGTCCTCATATTCGCTGTACCTTTTCTCTGATATTTCATCCAACCTCTTTTTAGCAAGTTGTTTCACTATTTCGGATTTTGGAACCTTTCTGTGCAGAAGTTCTGCAATTTCGTTCTTTGAAGTCTTCAATAAGGTGCGTATGTGTTTTATGAATGAATGTTTTTTCTTTTGGCGTTCCACTGCCACTGTTAGATCTTTTATAGTCGTTGGCGGTGGAGGTTGAGTCGCAGTTTCCTTTTGATTTTCCCGAAGTGCTTCTGTTGACTTCGGTTTTCCTTTGTAGTATTTGATTAAAGTAAGTATTTTTTTATGAATTTCACTCAATCCAGAGTCTATTTTATCTAATGTTTTGTCACTCACCTTATCTAACATTGTACCCATTCTTCTACTGTGAGCAAACTCTATGAGACCTATTGCGTCGTGCATTTTACTTATATCCAACGTTAGTGTACAATGCAATAGTTTCAACCTATGAAGGCTTTCAGAAGGAGTGCTTCGAATGAGAATGGCCGACACTTCCTGCCACTTACTTCCAATCATATTTAAATAGTTTGTTAAATTATAATGTGGATCGTGTACTCTTAGCCCTGGCAGGACTTGTTGGTCTACGTAGTAAGATTTAATGACATGTTTTATTATTTTTCTGGAGCCTAGAGACAAAGGTGCTAAAGCGTTAGACATGGGCTTGTCTTTATCGATTACTTCAATGACTTGAACTAAATAGTTCTTGATTGACAAACGATCATATTGTTTACTCTGGTCCATCATTCGCCTAAAACCTTTTTGTCTTCTTAACTTGGGTTTTTTGGGTTTTTCAATAGCTGGATTTTTGTAAATATAACGCTTCATTGCATTCATAAGAAGTTTTAAATCGTAAGGTATCTCAGTGTTTTTGTATCTTTGAATTATAGCAAGATCTTTTAAGACTGCAAAAATATCACTTTTTAGTTTTAACATATATTTGTCGTACCTGTTTGGGTTAGCTCTCCTTAGATCTACGTCTAAACCAGTCGCCTTTGCAATGTTGTAAATAGAAAAGGATGTTTTACTGGTAGTTGTATTTTCTTTTGGTACTTGTGTATCTTCAGGTTGAATACTAGATTTGACAAACTTTAGCAGATCTTCTTTGATTTTTTGCAAATTTTCTAATTCTTTAATCTTGTCAGATATGATTTTATTTATAGGTGTCAGGACTTTGTCTTTTAATGTCGGAATTTCTTCAGTGTTATTTTTAGTGGTAGTATTCGTGGTGTCGACCATGATTGTTACAATTGGCACTACATTGGGTGCTGTAATGTTCACCTGGGCAGTTACGTCTCTTTTCATGATATTAAGAGCATCGTATTGTAATATATCGTTTGTAATATCAATGAAGTTTGGATCGAAATCTTTGTTGAAATTTATTTTATCTGAAATATAAATGATTTTTTGTAAATTAATGCCGCGATTTAATTATATTATTTTTTCATTTGTATTTTAAATTAACATTCTTTGAATACATACCTTCTGTAATATTCGCTTTGGCAACGTTGCCAGCTGTTGGCAGCAATATGTCGTTTATATTATAAAAAAAGTTTAGATCTATATCTTTGTCGTTATTTACATTATCTGAAAATAAAAATAAAAACTTAATTCATAAATTATTGCCGCGAACAAATTTTGTATTTTATATTAATATTCTTTGATTATACCTTCTGTATTATTCACTTTGGCAATATTACCAGCTTTTGGTAGAAGATCGATCACTAATTCAGAGGTGCTTGTCACCGGTGATTCAGTAACAACATCATCGTAATCTAGCATGAAGTTAATCACGTCTCCAATATGATCGTTAGGGGTACCGCTTGTTACATTGTCTTCATCCAAAGTCATATAATCAATGCTAAATGTTTGATTTTTGTTAACTTTGTGTATTAGTTCATTGTCAATGGATTTTCTTCGATTATAAGGTGTGGGATCCACAGCAATGCTGCGCAGAACTTCATCGAATGCTACATAATCGGTGTCTTCGATGGTTGTTGTCTCTGTGACGGATTCCGTGGTTGTAAGCCCAGCTGCTACTGATTCAGGTGCTTAAAAGTGGGTTTGATTATATAAAGGATGAATGTAATGTGGACTAGTATGATGTCGCGTACACGTATTTATAAAAGGGGCAGTCAAAGCTGCAAGTGTACCAGATACGTTTAAATTCAATATAACGGAGGTTGGGAAAAATTGGGAATATATATCTTAATATATATAAATCTCGTGTCACAATGTTTGTCCTCAATGGACTCCTAAACCACTTAACCGATTATAATAAAATTCGCACACCATGTGCAGTTCGATCCAACTTGAGAGATAGGATAGGGTAGGGTAGGTAGGGTAGGGTAGGTAGGGTAGGGTAGGTAGGGTAGGGTAGGTAGGGTAGGGTAGGTAGGGTAGGGTAGGTAGGGTAGGGTAGGTAGGGTAGGGTAGGTAGGGTAGGGTAGGTAGGGTAGGGTAGGTAGGGTAGGGTAGGTAGGGTAGGGTAGGTAGGGTAGGGTAGGTAGGGTAGGGTAGGGTAGGTAGGGTAGGGTAGGTAGGGTAGGTAGGGTAGGGTAGGTAGGGTAGGGTAGGTAGGGTAGGGTAGGTAGGGTAGGTAGGGTAGGGTAGGTAGGGTAGGGTAGGTAGGGTAGGGTAGGTAGGGTAGGGTAGGTAGGGTAGGTAGGGTAGGTAGGGTAGGTAGGGTAGGTAGGGTAGGGTAGGTAGGGTAGGTAGGGTAGGGTAGGTAGGGTAGGGTAGGTAGGGTAGGGTAGGTAGGGTAGGGTAGGTAGGGTAGGGTAGGTAGGGTAGGGTAGGTAGGGTAGGGTAGGTAGGGTAGGGTAGGTAGGGTAGGGTAGGTAGGGTAGGGTAGGGTAGGGTAGGATAGGTAGGGTAGGGTAGTAGGGTAGGTACTACTTACTGGTAGGTAGGGTAGGGTAGGTAGGGTAGGGTAGGTAGGGTAGGGTAGGTAGGTATGGTATGTACTGTTTACTTTTCCCCACCAACGAAATGGTGCCTATTCCTTGCAAACTTTCTTATACAATTCCTCTTTCATGCCTCTCGCACTTTTATTCTTCATACTATGGTCCATCGTGCAATTCATCTTCTTGTATACTGTGTGGGTTTATTTAAATAACTTCGGGCAATTTTTATTTTGTCAGGTTAAATTTCAATAAAATATACATAAGTTCTGTTTATCCCAGAAAATAAAATACAAAAAAATATACTAATTATCACAGTGAAAGTTAAGAATTATACAAGAAGTTCAAAAATACAAAAAGTGCGGTATAACAAAATTGTGCAAATAGTGCTGTTTATCACAGGTAATACAAAAGGCGATCACAGAGAGATACATATTAGGGACAAAACACAAAAGCACAGTAATCAAAAAAATATCACAGTAATCTTACACAGTCTATAAACTTAGGTACTAATATGAAATACTGCCGGCTATACATGTCCTTGCTGCATTCCGTGCTTCCATTTAAATATCATACAGAAATATTAATGAAGCACGGTGCGCCTCAGGTTTTATTTCGATGTATAACCGCAGTGGCTACTCTAATGCAATATTCCAAAAACCGTTCCCTAAATTTCTTGTCCATGAGCCCATGCAGGCTCTCCCTCGTTATTTTCCTGTCCAGCTCACATTCCAGTCGGTAGCGTTCCCTGATAAATAACGGGCACTCTACAAGTATGTGCTGGACAGTCTCTGCCACGCCTGGATCGCAGACGCACGATGGGCTCTCCTTACACTTGAAGCGATTCAAGTATTCAGAGAACCCACCGTGCCCCGTCAAAACTTGCGTGAGGACGCCTTCGGGCCGCACCTGTTGTACAATACGGAAAGCCGCTATAGCATCCGGAAGAAACATTTTCGTCACCGAGGCAGTCTCGCCCGACACATATCTCCGATTCCATTCATCAAGCGATTCCAAACGGATCTGTCGCTTTATAAATGAAATCGGACACTGGTCGTAGTCCGGCTTCCTCCGCAACGACAATGCTGCCTCCTTAGCCAGCTCGTCCGCTCGCTCATTCCCCGGCAGGCCGGCGTGGGCCTTGATCCAGAACAAAGACACAGCTTTGCTCTGGCCCAGGGCATGAACCAGGTTGGCGCGCGCGCGAACTGCCAGGGGATGGAGAGAGCCATGGTTTGCAAGCGTCTGCAATGCTGACATTGAGTCGCTGTACAAACCATAGCTCGCCTCTTGCCGCGCGAGGATCACTTCGGTCGCTTTGCAAATGGCCAGGAGTTCCGCCTGGTAGACTGTGCAGTACGCGGCAAGGCTAAGCTTGAGACTCCGGACTTCACCATCATTATCCCAAATGGATAATGCGGCTCCGACCTTCCCCTCAATCTTGCTGCCGTCGGTGAAGATTCGCACCGCCTGCACATTGTTACTGTCTAGTAACTCTTGATCTGCCAGGCACATGAACTCCAGGGGCAATTGCGTAGCTGGATGAGGGGCTTCTGCAAACCTTACCGCACTTTCAATCTCCCTGTCTCCTGGCACAAACCGGGATGACCCTCTCCTCGCTTCATACAGGGCGGCTGCCTCTTGTATGCGCAGGTCTAGAGGTAGTATCCCAGACAGCGCCAGTGCCGAGTTCAGAGAGACAGTACGGTAAGATTTGCAGAGCTTCTGAGCAAATCCTCGTTGAACAGAGCCTAGCTTCTTCCGTATACCCAACTTTTTTGTAGCGGGTGCCCAGGCTGCGGCTGCATACGTTACTATGGGCTCAATCGTTGCTGTGTATATTGTGCGTATGACTTCCGTGTTTAATCCCCAGCTCACCTTTGCGGCTCGGGACAGTCGCTTGTATACGTTAGCTGCCCTCTTGCAGACGTTCGCGACATGCTCATTAAAAGTGAGCTTATCGTCTATGGTTAGACCCAGCAACTTCATTTTCTTGACCATACCGATGTCGACCCCGGCCATGTTCAGTATTGGAGTGTCGTACTTAAGCTTATTGGTTATGGTCATCGCACAGGTTTTGTGCGGTGCAAACCTCAGCTTATTTCGGACGCCCCAACCCTGAACATGGGCGAGGGCTGCATTGGCAGAGCTTGAGACTTCAGTCGCCGTGTCCCCATCCACGACCAAGACGATATCATCCGCGAACGCCTGCACGAAGATTCCACGCTGCTCAAGGTCCTGCAGTAGTGGGTCGAGAACGAGGTTCCACAGAATTGGACCACCGATCGACCCCTGGACACAGCCCTTGCTAGTCTCTCGCGTGCATTCCTCCCCGGCATACCGAACCTTGACCTTCCTACCGTCGAGATAGCTGTCTATTAGCCTCCTGACGTTAACCGGGCACTTTTCCTCAGCCAGTCTGACCCTTATGGCTGGCCACCAGGCGCTATCGAAGGCGCCCTCTATATCCAATGACACCAGGACAATTAGCTTCTTCAGCCTCAACTTGTCCTTTACGTGCTCCACTAGCGTATAGAGGGCGTCCTCGGTGCTCCTCTGGGGCATGAAGCCAAACTGACGAGTACTAAACCGCGGTACAAGCTGATATTTTAGACGCGCTACGACCATCCTCTCCAGGACCTTCCCCAGAACAGGCAGTAGACCTATTGGTCTGTATGCCTTAGGGGTGGTGTAGCTATCCTTGCCCGGCTTTCTGAGGACTACGACTGTAGCCTCCTTCCAGGTGGTCGGGAAGTGTGCCAATTCGAGGCACTTGTTGTAGAGGGCAAGGAAAGCGTCCGGGTCCTGGTGGATCGCTCGACTGCAGATATCAGAAGTCAGTCCATCCCCTCCTGGTGCCTTTTTGGGATTGAAACCCGCCACGGCGGACTTCAGCTCCAGCGTCGTAAATGGGGGATCATGATGTTCATCATGGGCCCACTCATTTACTCGGCTGGCTGCTTCTCTAATTAGCCTGTGGTCAGCGTTGTCCTGGTCTACTCTGTCTTCGGGGTAGAACGTATCCGCTAGTAGGGCGGCCGATTCACTCGGATTGAGGAATGCACCATCGCTGCAAAGGGTCAGTTCTTCTTGCCTTTTGGCGGTCCTACCAATGATCCTGTAGAAACTCTCCCAAACTCCCTCACGATCCTGCTTCCGGCAAAACTCCTTCCAACTGGCGATTTGGGCATTCTTTGCCTGCATCTCATACTCTTCTTTAGCTTTCAGGTACTCGCCAACGACCTTCGCTCGCCGGACCGGCGCAGCATTGCGGATGCGGTTTTTCTTCGTCATAACCTCCCTCTTCTTCACAGTGAGCTCCTCGGACCACCACGGACAGGTAAGTTTAGTTTTAATATTTATTTTTGGGATGGTGATTTTACTTGATTCTAAGATAATATTTATATATTTGACTACTAATTCTTCTAAATTTACTTTGCTATTTATCTGTTTTATTCTTTCTAAATTGACATCATCTCTAATTTTAAATTCATCTAATTTACTTTTAAAAGCTTCCCAATCCGCTTTTCTGGTGTTAAACATCCTAGTTGTTCTAGTAATGTTAACACCTTTTTCCCTTTTTACATTTACATTAAAAAATATAGTGTTGTGGTCCGAGGATGTTGCTCCTGTATCGACCCGCCAGCCGTCTACCAGGTCAAAGAGGTCGAGCGAACATGCCGTGACGTCCACGTGGCTTTTATACTCTCTACCTCCTCTGATGGTGTCAAAGGTGGGAGCGTCACCAGTGTTTAGTACCTGAAGCTCGAGTTCGTCCAGGGTAGCGGACATTTCCTCTCCCCTGGGATCTCCTTTGATGCTGCCCCACCAGGCACTTTTCGCGTTCGCGTCGCCACCTATCAGCAACCTACCGTTGGCCACTTCCGCATTGATCCGGGTCATCTGGTCCAAGTATGGCCCTATGGGTTGGTCTGGCTCGAAGTAGTAAGAGACTACTGCGATTTCCCAGGCTTTAGTTCGGATCCCCACCACAACGATGTTATTTGTAGTAAGTTTCGGGTAGGGTATGACGTCCAAGTCATGATCAAAGACGGCTATCGCAGCCTTAACCCTCCCACTTCCATCGACCTCGCACTGGTAGATTCTCGCACCACGGTAGCTCTTCATACTTCGTGCTCCCCCCACGTAAGGCTCCTGAATCAGTGCCCACGAGATCTTTCGTTCACTGGCCTCTAGAAAGAGTTCGGTGGTCGCCAGTTCCTTGCGTTGAAGGTTCGCTTGGGCCACTCGGTATGGTCTTGCTGTTTGTTGGGCAGGAGTCTCCGGGGCGCCCTTAGCAATACGCTACGGATGAGCGGGCTATCGCGTCCCATCTTCTCCTAACTGTGCACTCTGAGCTGAAGGCGTGATGATGCGTGTTTTCAATTTTAGCCCTTACGCAGTTGCAACAGATCGGTGGTAGACCAGCGCTCCAGTCCGCGCACTCCGTCCTCATGTGAGGTCCGCCACAGTGGCTGCACTTTGCCACGGTATCCGTGCAAGTGCGTCGGCTATGCCCATACCCGAGGCAGAGCGAGCACTGGACTAGCGGGGACTGGTCTTCGACTCTTACCCGCTGAAGGTCCACGTGCACCGATCCGACCTCGAGCATGCGCCGCCAGATCTCTGTGGCAACCCTCAACACTACCTGACACTTAAGCGGGTTCCTGGCGCGCTTCCTATAAAGGACTTCCACCTTACTGTGCTCTTCCTTGAGGTTCGCGAAGATACTGGAGTTTTGTTTCTGCAGGGCTTTTAGTACCTCCTCGTTAGTGAGGTACTGCATCACCTCCTTAATTACCACCTGCGGGTTGCTATTTTTAATGTCCTGAGCCTCCAGCTCAGGCGCCTTGCTAAGCCTCTCTCGAAGCTTACGCCTTTCTTCTTCCGTACGACAGCCCATTATGATTTTCCTGTCTTTCGCCTTGCGGACTTTTTCGACCTGTATGCCCCCCTCCTTGGCGTTCACTACTTTCCGGATCCTATCCAGGACTTGCTCTCCGGATTCCTCCTCGTCCTTGGCCGTCACTACGATCGAGTGCAGTGAGTGAGTGAGTGAGTGTTTTGGCACTTGTATGGCAGGCCGACTTGCCGCCACACTGGCGTAGGAGAGCTTCTCCATGTGCTCTTGGCCAGTTTGTAGTGCCTCCTTCAGCCTGTCCATTTTTGCGCTATTCTCGGCCAAGTTCCGACTGTGCTCCTCCAGCGCCTTCCTGAGGGATTCGGTGTCCACCTCTCTGACGGCCGCTGGAGAAGGGATAGGAGCTTCCCTGGTCTTCTGCGCCTCCTGGACTTGGGTCCCGGTCGTCAACTTTGTCTTTTCTGTTGGGGGTTGTCTGGCATTTTCCAGCTCTTTGACGAGCTGGTATAGTCTGTCCGCCTGTGCCTTTACCTCAGCCCTAATTTCATTTTTTGTCGTTTTGGACATTGTCATTAGGGACTTTATTTTATTTGAGCAATTTCTTGCCTCGGCAACTTTACTCTTCTGGGTGGGCGGGCTTCCAACCTCAAAAGATATAGCTCCCATTGCCGTCGCTGGTGGTGTTTGGACTGGCTTTTTCGGGGGAGTTCTTTTGGTTACCGTTTTGCCCGCCTCCCATTCACCCACGCTCTTCCTAACGCACTGCGTCGAAGGCCACGCTATATCGGGTGTATTCTGTGGGCTTTTTTCCTGTGTTTTCATTGTTGCCGGGCGCTGAGTAGGCGTACGCACACCAGGCATTCCGCTCATCCTGACTTATATAGGTTGTGGGGATTAGTGTAGTGTCTAATTGGGGCGGTGTAAAAGGCACCCCAATTGTATGTAAAGTTAAAGTGAGAAGAGGCGTATTGTAAAAGATACCCCGCTTCGTGTGTCAGTGTTGACGTTCCCCTTCACAATCAGGGTACTGGTCAACAAAGTTTAAATTTAATAATTAAGTCCTAAACTATAATATAGTAACACAATAGTACTACTATATGTCCTAATCTAAAATATTAAAAACTTAGATTTGCAATAAAGTGCCAATATGTCTTATTTAAGTACAGTAGCAAAAAGTACTACTATACGTCAGTCAAAATGTTTTCACAATGAATTGTTAAGCGAATAACGCTTGACAATGTCTTAGCCTAGCTATAGCAGCACAATAATGCTGCTATGTCCTTAATTCAAACACAAAGTATTCAAAAATTTAAGTCTGGTGGTGCTCAGGAACCGATGTAATACGAGTCTGGGCGTTATGGTTTGAGCTGTGTGCTCGTTGATCGCCCTTCAGTAATCTTAGGTGTAATTTGATTACTGATTACTGCCCGTTAGGGAAGTTTTTGTGATCCTGGCTGAGCTGGTGCTAATGAGAAGACTTTCGCTGGGGGCCAGTCGATCGGGCTCCTCGAGCTGGTTAGGATGAGCCCAAGCTCGGTTGGTCCAGCCCTGACCTGGGCCGAGATAGGACGAGGGGGGTGCGGTAATGAATTAAAGGTTGCGGGGGGGTTTCTGTTGGGGCCAAAAGATAGGGCTCCTCAAGCCGGTCACTATGGACCCAAGCTTGGGTGGTCTACCTCTATTTTTGGCCGAGATATCCCGAGGGGGGTGAGGTAATTTGAGGGGGGTCGGGGGGGGGGGTGAAATCCAAAGTTTGGAGGGGGTGAAGGCGGGGGGAGGGGGGGGGGTTAAATTGTGGGGGGGGGTAATATAAAGTGGGAGGAGAGGTAGGTATTTGGAGAAGTAGGGAGGGGGTGTCCAACACAGGTCCAACCTCAGTGACGTCAGGCCAGGATTTGAGGAGTTCCCTCGAAGTTTCCTGCTGAGGATTTTATGGAGCTGTTCTATAGTCAGCTCTATAGTCAGCTCGGAACTGGTAGGTATGTCTGTAACACTCTTCAAAATTTTTACGATCAGGATTTTCGGACCACGTTTTTTATTTTAGGTTAAGTACCGAACACGTGGTCTTACTGCTGTGTTATTTCGCGCTGGAGTCTTCACTTTAAAAATCTGAAAGTCAGACCACAGCAGAGGGCTACACAGAGGGTCAATATCCCGTAATAAAAATGGTACGTCGCCGCTTTAGTTTTAGAGTTATTCGCTAGCGAAAAACCCTAGAGGTTAAGTGTTAAGAACTGCACTATAAAAACTTAGTCACAAATAAAATAAAAGTTTTGACGTCGGAAACTTCACGACTCGTCGATGGCCCACAGGTGGGCAAAACCAGTATTTGTCTCTCGCCCCCGGGCAAAGTCTTCGAAGAAAGATGGATTTTCTTCTTTGGCCAGCAGGTACTCCACGTCGTACCGGAAAAATCCGGAGGACACCTCAAAAATTGCGGGCAGCGAGGGCGCGCCCCAGCACTCCAAAAAATCAGGGGGTAACCACTCAGAATTTAACAACGTTTAAGGGTTTATGAAAAATACTTCCTGAATTTTTCTTCTTTTACCCAGGAAAAATCCCAAAAGTGGATCCCGAAGATTTCTTTTCGTGCGCGTACACAGCACCCACTCGCCCGAACACTTTAAGGTATCACTCACTGGAAACGGGTGTAACTTTCCAATTTTTCTGATTTTTGAGCGCGGAGTGGCTTTAAACTGAACTGGCACGGGCAGAGGATCGCGAGAGAGTCGGGTAGGTAGGGTAGGGTAGGTAGGGTAGGGTAGGTAGGGTAGGGTAGGTAGGGTAGGGTAGGTAGGGTAGGGTAGGTAGGGTAGGTAGGGTAGGGTAGGTAGGGTAGGGTAGGTAGGGTAGGTAGGGTAGGTAGGGTAGGTAGGGTAGGTACGGTAGGTAGGGTAGGTAGGGTAGGTAGGGTAGGTAGGGTAGGTAGGGTAGGTAGGGTAGGTAGGGTAGGTAGGGTAGGTAGGGTAGGTAGGGTAGGTAGGGTAGGTAGGGTAGGTAGGGTAGGTAGGGTAGGTAGGGTAGGTAGGGTAGGTAGGGTAGGTAGGGTAGGTAGGGTAGGTAGGGTAGGTAGGGTAGGTAGGGTAGGTAGGGTAGGTAGGGTAGGTAGGGTAGGTAGGGTAGGTAGGGTAGGTAGGGTAGGTAGGGTAGGTAGGGTAGGTAGGGTAGGTAGGGTAGGTAGGGTAGGTAGGGTAGGTAGGGTAGGTAGGGTAGGTAGGGTAGGTAGGGTAGGTAGGGTAGGGTAGGGTAGGGTAGGTAGGGTAGGGTAGGTAGGGTAGGGTAGGTAGGGTAGGGTAGGTAGGGTAGGGTAGGTAGGGTAGGGTAGGTAGGGTAGGGTAGGTAGGGTAGGGTAGGTAGGGTAGGGTAGGTAGGGTAGGGTAGGTAGGGTAGGGTAGGTAGGGTAGGTAGGGTAGGTAGGGTAGGGTAGGTAGGGTAGGGTAGGTAGGGTAGGTAGGGTAGGGTAGGTAGGGTAGGGTAGGTAGGGTAGGGTAGGGTAGGGTAGGTAGGGTAGGGTAGGTAGGGTAGGGTAGGGTAGGTAGGATATTTAGTAGATGAATGTTTGGTGTTTTTATTGCAAAACAAAGTTTGCCGGGTCAGCTAGTACTCCTATATGTATCAAAGCAGATGACGACAGGCTTGATATACATAGTTACAAAATTGTATTAAAAAAACTTTTGTAGCAAGTTTTCTCGTATTTCTCTCAGCAAACCATTTTATTTGATATTTGTTGCCTATATCATGGAGGTGTCTAAATATAAACGGTCTACTACTATCTTTGGGGGTCCGACATACATTTAGCTAACTGTATTGTTCTCCAAACAAACCATGTATGCAAAATTTCAGCTCAATTGGTTGGGGACAACTGTTTTAGAAATCAGTTTCAAGATTTGACCCATACATACTAACTGATAAGGAAAGTTAAATAAAAGGTTAAGGCAAGTCAAGAGTGAATAGGTTACTTCTAGGCAAGCGACTTCACCGTCGACCACATCATCGCTTACCATCTGGTGAGATAGTTATCAAGCGCGAGTCTATCAATAATAAATGAAAAAAAGGTTTTAATAATAAAACATGACTGTGATCATTACCAGTGATTGTAGTAGCAATCTCGAAAAATGGCTCGTTGTCCACGAACAATGTAAACTCAGTGGTTGTTGTAGCATTTGGACTTTTCTCCTGTACATGTAAAGGTTTGGCTCCATATAACCATTCCGATAGTTTCTCTAGGGTTATAGTAGTTGCAGCGCGTTTTGGATTATCTGTTACTGAACGCTTTGTCTTCTTTGGATGCGATGCTGCAATTATAGATAAAGAAGAATATAATAAGATATCTACAGTGTTCAGCTGCATACAGCTACCATTTATAGATCTTTGACGGTTTGACGGAATGGTTGGCGCAGTGGCTTAGTGTCGCAGGTTTGGTGGCCGCACGGCGTACAGATAAATGTTCCGGGTCTGGCTGTTTGTGTATTTACTTTAAATGTTTGTAAACGGACTCACGATACATGAGAAAAGCCCTCTGTGGAGAAAAGTTAAAAAAAAGGTGTTATGGTAGTCGGAAGCCATAAAATCTGAAACTAGTCTTACCAAGGCGTATCGTGTTACCCAAATACTGGGTTATGGAGGTCAGGGGGGTGACCACAAGCTCTTAGAGTAAGGTTATTTTGATATCGAGTAAGGGACAGATGTATATGACGTGTATACATCTGTCACTTTCTCGATATCAAAATAACCTTACTCTAAGAGCTTGTGGTCACCCCCCAGATAGGTAGTCACTCGATGTGAAATAATGATACTCAGCTGAATCCGCTTAGAATGGAAGACGACACCAACATATTTAGGAAAAGGTTAGGCAGATCGATTGATTGCTTAGAGGAGGCATATGCCTAGCAGTGAACGTCTTTCAGGTGAATCAAGAAGGTACTTACTGTCTGTTAAAGCATCCATGACCATAACGAGGACTCGATGATCAACGTTCAGAGGTGGACCCTGGCCGTGGCAAGGTTGCAAGGTGGTGCAGAGCCACTTGCCCTCAGGGTTGCAGGAACAGGTCTTGCAGTCGAGGCATACATTGTCTGTGGATAAATAGTTATATATCAAATGTTAAATTGCAAAGAGCATGCTAAGATGAAGATGCTGCATTGAAAAGGGAATGGGAGTGGGAGTGGTGGGAGTCCGCTCGATGCGAGATGCACGGGACCCATCAATGTGGCGACGCTTGGGGTTGGCTTATTTTTAACAGTGAATGTATTTCATCTGAAATGATGAGGTTGATGCTTAGATGGTTTGGACTTGTTGAGAGGATGAATGAAAGGCGACTAACAAAAGGTATTTACATGGCAGACGTGAGTGGAAACGCGCGGGAGGGGATGTCCTACATGGACATATATTTAGGATCTTATTGGTGATATGTTACTCATAAGGCCAGCCAGAGACGCTAACAAAGTGACATTCTTTTGATCGAAAGCGTGGCGATAGCGATTGTCAACATTTTATGGGATTGATAAGCGACTTTCCAAAAAGGAGGAGGTTTTCAATTCGACTGTATTTTTATTTATTTTTTATGTGTGTTACCTCAGATCTTTTTACTAGGTGAAGCGATTTTGATGATCCTTTTTTATTTGAAAGCTGGTGCTTGACATGTGGTACTATTTAAATTTCATCAAGACCTGATGAAGAACTTCGGAGATATACGTCAGAACTCTTCCATAAATGAAGATAAATCACTCGGGATAGCTAGGCTGCTCGCATGTCTATTTATTGTTTACACCATTTCATAACATAACATAACATCACATTGGTGCGCTCTAAAGGGGTACGAAGATGTGAACAGTTCACCCTGGTATACTCTCATTCCACCGGTTTTTTATAAGTTTAATGTTATTGGGTTAATCTATTCTGGCATCACTTTGTGCATTATAGGTACCTAGCCTATAGAACTGGTCCATTATGTACCACAACTTAAAAGTGAAAAATAAAACGTTTTTACAAAAAAATACAATCGACTTTCAAGTAAAAACACTACAAAGTGAAAAATAACTTCAATTTCGGAAGTCGGTGTCAAAAAAAGTAGAAACGAAAACAGGAACACCGACTGCCAAAATAGTTATTTTTCACTTTGTAGTGTTTTGACGTTTCATAAGTCATTTATTCATTTGTTTAACATAGGTAAAATAATTGGTATATACAGGTAATAAAGAGTGCGCTATGTTATGCCAGAGGGCGTACAAATGTTTGCAAGTAGGTAATTAAAAATAAAAATCGAGCCAGCTAAATCTCAATAATGAAATAAAATAAGCCTGGACAATAAAACAACAATTATAAAGAATTGCATAATACAAATCAATGAAATCAATGTCAATGTAAATATCAATATAAATCAATGTCAATAAAAAAGAAAAACAATAATAATAACTTAAAAAACAAAATGTCAATACAGTACATGTCAATGCACAGACTGAAAAACAGATAATAAGACTATGTCAATATATACACAAATGTCAATATACAATATTAATGATAATATACAATTTTAAAGTCAATATACAATTCCAATGTCAATATACAATTCTAATATCAATATACAATTCTAATGTCAATATACAATACAGGTATCAATATATAATACTAATGTCAATATACAAAATTTATTTGTAGGCACAAACAGTCGTGTATTTCATTAGCATTCATTCTGTCATTAGATTTTTGTCCGTTAAAAATTCCGAGATACTGTAATATGCTTTGTTCACCAGTAAAGATTTTAGTCGCTTCTTAAATAAACTCACGTTCAATTCTTTGATTGACCGTGGTAAGTGGTTAAATATGACTGGCGCCATGCAAAATACACTTTTTACATCAATGCTGTGTGGGACCTTCTTACGCATAAGCTACTGTTATCCCTTCGACTTCGGTTATTAATGTCCGACATTTTTTTAAACAACTTAGGATTGGTCTTAACAAATACAGCAACTTCAAAAACATATAAGCATGGAAGAGTCAATATTTTAAATTTAATAAATAATGGTTTACATGTATCTATGACTTGTAATCCAAACATTGTCCTGATGCACTTTTTCTGTGCTTTAAAAATTAATTCCCTATTGGTTGAATTTCCCCAAAATATAATACCATATCTCAGAACTGAACCCACCAAGCCATGATATGCTGTGACTAAAGCGTCCACACTAATCACTGAGGTAAGTTTGTATAGGGCATAGGCAGACTTACTAATTCGTTTGGTTAGCTCCTCCGTGTGTGTTTTCCAATCTAATTTATTATCAATTGTTAAACCTAGGAATTTAGATGTGTTTACTTGTGATATGCGTTGGCTGTCATAGTATATACTCATATTTGTGTTTGAACGTTGGCTAAACATCGTTAATTTTGTCTTGTCAATATTTATCTTTAAATTATTATTATCTAACCATTGTACTATGGAGGATATTGTCTTAGAAATTTCGTCGTTGTAGTTTTCAGCATTTGTGCTATTAATAGTCACAGTGCTGTCATCAGCAAATAGTGACATAGGGTGACTTGTAACTTTCGGCATGTCATTTATATAGATTATAAATAAAGGAGGCCCTAAAACACTGCCTTGGGGTACGCCATATGTGAGTGTTCGAAGATCAGATTTGTAGATTCGTTGACACTTAAGTTTCAAATCTATTTCAGATACTTCAACGTACTGTTTCCTGTTCTTTAAATACGATTCTATTAAATTTAGGACATTATCTCTAATGCCGTAGGCATCTAGTTTACTTAACAATATATTATGGTCCACATAGTCAAAGGCTTGAGTCATGTCACAATATATTGAGCACACAGGTATTCTATTGTCAACATTCGTATAAACATTATTTAAAAAGTCATAGATGGCCAAGTTGATTGTTTTATTTTTCCGAAAACCTTTTTGTTCCTCTGTCAAAATGTTTTGTTTATCCAGGTATTTATAAATCTGTGCATAAATGTATTTTTCAAATATCTTGGATATTATTGGAACAAGTGCAATAGGCCTATAAGACTCCATGCAATCTTTGTAATTTTTTTTAAACAATGGTTTAACCACAGTTGTTTTTAGGTTATTTGGGTAAGTACCGTGTGTTATGCACAAATTGAGAATATAATAATAATAATAAATAATAATAATAATAATATAGCTCAAATGTCTACTGATGGAATCCGAAACGTACTTAATTACTTTGGTAGAAATCCCATCATTACCTACACTGCCAGTATTTTTTAAAGACCTAATAATGGTTTTGATGTCATTTTCATTACTTGGTGCCATAAACATCGAATTTCGACTATCACTTTCGCTGACATCGAATGCCACTTGTCTAGAGCCTCTGTGGCTATAGACAAGAGCGTAGAAGAGAGACAAAGAGAACACAAGAGTCATTTGACGTCGGTGATGTCGGTAGATCGAATGCCAAAATGTAACGGATTGATCACATAGCATTTCGTTAGCGCTTGACATTAACATACATTTTTGACATCGCTATCGCCACGCTTTCGATGATAAAATGTCACTTGTCTAGGGCATCAGAACAGACAGGAGATGTATGAACGTTAACGGCGTTATATATTATCGTTGGCGTTCTGTAGGTTCTGCCTACTCCTATGGGAGAGAGAGATATGGAGGAAAAAGTTTAACAGTCAGGCGACAGTTGTGATGCATCTGCACGAGAAAAAGAAGATTTACTCGATTATTTGTAAATATACTGGTTGTTCTCCAATTGTTGACAACTTTGTTGTAACCCATTATGTTGCAAATTCCGCAATTTGTTACCAATCGCGAGGAATGTGCAAACAGTAGATTTTATAAATGTTGTCACCCTAAACACTAACAACATCCGTGCGTATCGATTATTGTTTTTAAAAACAAACGTGTACAAATTGTCTGGAATTGTGACTTGTTTAGACACAACATAGCATCCACATGGTATGATGAGTGAGCCTATGTTAGATTTTGAAGAGCCATTGGTAAAATTAATATTTGAATGAGAATGTGTGTTTGTGGGAATTGCATGATTTCGTCTCAAAATAAGAAAAGGAAACAATTTGAAACATGAGAAGGAAATCAAGAATGTGGAACTCAAAGGATCTTTGATGATCCTAAACCTTATATGAATTAATTGAACGTTAAAAACTGACCTTTATTGCAGTTAGTGTACCGTGACACGTATGGGATGCACTCCATGTAGTTAGATAATCCTGTAACAGCTAAAAATGGAAATAGAATTACTACTAATTTTACATTTTTCGATTTGGAAGTCGTCCTACCACAAAGAAAGCGATCGAGATTTGATTCAACCTTGAAAACTTACGGCAGTACCATGATCCATGATGATGATGATGATAGGTTTCTATTTGAATGTGCCACCATCCACAATAATTGTAGACTTTTGAGTAAAAAGGCGATAGAGCAATATCATTATGCACTTTGGAAATGTTACCTTTGAACGCAGCGACACGGTCGCGCCGACCATATATTTGCCAAGTATTTCAAATCTCGTATTTTAAGACTAAACATAGACTTCCAAGCACAGCGGCTTCACCGTTTGCTTTGCTAGTCAGTCCACCTTTATCGCCTATTAAAAAAAAACAATATCGTACTTTTATCAACCAAATCGAACATTAGCTCATCAACTTCTTTCCTCTTGGCAGCATCTGCAATCCCTCCCGGCACCTCTTTATCCTTAGGGAGTATGGAATCAGCTTCTGCATAGTAGTCACACCTGGCCTTGTCGAGGGTCAAGCAGTCCTTCTCAAAGCACAGGTTGCATTCGTCTGATCTCCGGATAATGCTTTGTGAATAGAAAAATTCTGAGTTGCATGTTACTGGTGCTGGAAAAGATAAAAACTTAAACGTTAATTATATCGTTAGAGGCAATGATCAGGGCAGGAGTCGTAAGATAACGAGACAATGTGGAGCAATGATCTGGTGTCAAGGGCATCTGCTGGGTGCGAGGGACTCAAGATAAGTGACCTCCGCAGCAGTGGTTAATTTTGGAATGTAATGATAATGATGAAGAGCCGGACAATGTAGACAAAAAGAACATTAAGCAAAGGAATATAGTTGTTCAAATATGATGTGCCATCAAAATAAGGAAATAAAACAATGGTTTAGAACTCACAATGATTTAGAACTCGCAATGTTTTAGAACTAAAGTAATCTAAGACGTGTGACATCCGCCAGCCCGCACTGGACTCGTGAAGTGGACAATAGCTCACACCCTTACACGGTGGGTGGCCTTATTCTCAGCAGTGGAATCAGGCCACCCCCTTTTGTGAGAGTGAGTATCGTAAGCTGATAAAAGATGTGCCAAACGCATAGAAAATATTATGGAAATTTAAGCAAAAATTTTGTAATTGCTCAATTTGTGAGAAAAATGGTAGTTACACATGCAGTGCAACGATAAACGAAAAAAAATCCTTGAAAATAGAATAAACAATAACATAAAACCAGTTACGAGATTCTTTACTGCTATACGGTGAGGTGTTCGAAAATTACCTAGTTTCATGTGCAATATTTTTGCCGTACATGGGTAAATTCAATAGCGAGGCATTAAAAAAAGTTAAAAATAATCAACATTGTGTTGTATAAAGGTACTTTACCTCTCTAGTTCACAAAGGTAGGTACAAGAATTATAAAGAATCGATTTTGTCGAAGGCATGGAACATATAATGTGTTTTCTGGCTGACTGGATGGATAGAGTTGGAGAGGGAGGTAAAAGAAAAGATGGTTGGACTGTGTGAGAAGTGATAGTGAAAACGAGTTGCTCCGACACCTAGTAACATGGGATAAGGGCAGGAAGATGATGATGGTGATAATTACCTGATACATTAAATCTTTGTTTTATAAATGAACAAAAGGAAGTTGTGGTTACTACATGAACGCCAAGCGAGATTGAACACATTTTCGGAAATAAAAAACCAAATGTTACACCAATGTTACAACCAAACATTACATTGTGCTATAATGAAGGGTAAAGTAATTATCTCCTAAAGTTTGATATTGGTATGAGATATTTTATATAGGCATCCCTCTAGGTCGAGCGACGACCTGGTCAAGGCTGCGGGCGTCCGGTGAATGCTAAACGCACAGGACCGTTCAGTGTGGCGACGCTTGGGGGAGGCCTATATCCAGCAGTGGACGTCTTTTTTTTTTTTTTTTTTTTTTTTTTTTATCTAATATAGGCTCGCGCTTGACCACTATCTCACCTGATAGTAAGCGATGATGTGGTCGATGGTGGAGCACGCTTGCCTAGAAGTAACCTATTCACTCTTGACTTAAAGACCCCTAGATTGTAGCTATCGGGAAACACAGACTCCGGCAGGGAATTCCACTCCTTAGCTGTACGCATAATAAAAGTATTCCCAAAACGTTTAGTGCGTATGGGTGGGATGTCCACCATATATCGATGACGCATCGCCGTACGTCTGGTAGTCCGATGATGGAACGGGCTGGGTGGAATTAAATCATGCAATTCCATCGCACACTCCCCGAAATGTAACCGATAAAAAACCGACAAGCTGGCAACTCGGCGACGATGTTCAAGGCTCTGGAGCTTTGACTTAACCAGTGCCTCATCGCTGATGAGTCTCTTGGCCCGCTTTTCGATCGACTCCAGTGCATCAAGCTGGTATTTGGCAGATCCGTCCCAGAGATGAGAACAGTACTCCATGCATGATCGAACTTGCGCTTGATACAAGCTGAGCAGCTGTTCTGGCGTGAAATACCTTCTCACCTTTGCAAGTATCCCCAGTTTTTTGGCGGCCAGCTGAGCCTTTGCCTCAATGTATGGCCCAAAATTGAGAGTCGATGTCAACGTAACGCCAAGAAGCTCAAGATAGTCAGCCATTGGCACGGTCACATCTCGGAAAGTTGGAGCCGGGTGAAATTGACTCTTTTTTGCGGAAAACAGACACGCCTGGGTTTTAGCAGCATTAAACCTGACCAGATTGGCATCGCCCCATTCGGAGACTGCCTGCAAGGACAGGTTTAAGCGCTCCACCATGGCCTCCCGAAGCGACTGGATCTGAGGCCCGGTAGCACGAGCGTTGGACAAGTATCTCTCAGTAACGGTGCTGTCGTCTGCATACCCAAAGGTGCCGGGTTTTAGCAGATCGTTAATGTGCAGCAAGAATAAAGTTGCCGAGAGTACCGACCCCTGAGGGACCCCGGCATTAATATCCAAGTAGTCCGACGAGCAGCCATCGATAACCACTCGAATGGACCGATCTCTCAGGAAGTCTGCAATCCAATCACACAGACCACCGGGCAAACCGAATGAAGGAAGCTTAGCAATAAGGCTTTCGTGCCAGACCCTATCAAAAGCCTTCGAGATGTCTAGGGAGACGGCAAGCGCTTCCCCGTGCCTCTCGATGGCCTCACTCCAGATGTGAATGGCATACGCTAGAAGATCCCCAGTAGACCGATTTCGGCGGAAGCCGTATTGGCGATCACTAAGGATATCGTTTGCTTCTAGGTATGCCAGGAGCTTAGTATTGAGTACACGTTCCATACTCTTACAGAGTATGGAGGTTACAGATATGGGTCTGTAGTTGGCCGGGTCAGCTCGACTGCCCTTCTTGGGCACGGGCTGTACGTTAGCCTGCTTCCAAGCATTCGGCACTTTTCCAGCCTCATACGAAAGACGGAATAGGCGTGTCAAGATCGGAGACAGTTCAGGCGCACAGGTTCTAAGAACAAGTGCTGGTATTCCGTCAGGGCCGCTAGCCTTGTTCACATCAAGGTTACGCAGCACCCTACGGACGTCCTTTTGATGGATACGAATATCCGACATACTCGTCTCGCATCCATCAGGAGGAGGATGGGGCCGCGAATCACCAGGATTCAGACGTGAAGATTCCGCAAAAAGAGAGGCAAATAAATTTGCTTTCTCCTCAGCGGAGTGGGCCAGTGACCCGTCGGGTTTCAGCAGTGGTGGCAGTGAGGGACGGCAGAAGTTCGACTCGACCGACTTAGCCAGAGACCAAAACGCTTTACTACCTGCTGGGTAAGAAGCAAGTTTGGTCCCTATTCGGCCAATGTGATCGAACCGAGCCCTTCGCAACACCATCTTGCAGGACTTGGCAGCCCTGTTGAAGGCCTTCTTCTTCTGACCCACGTCACTCGCCTTACGCGATCGAGCGTCGACCCAAGCCAGGTACGCCCCATGTTTAAGCGCGTCGGCGTGCTTACATTCGGCGCCAAACCATGGCCGGTCTTCGCTAGACATTGTTACGTCAGTGAACGGAATGTAGTACTCCATTCCCCGACGCAACACATCCGTCACGGCATCCGCACACGACGAAGGATCAGTCGAAGAAAAGCAAGTAGGCTGCCAAGGATAGCATGCGAAGAAAGATCGCATGCCATCCCAATCTGCCGACCTGTACCGCCAAACCCGCCGGGTGCCCCTTGGGCTGGGATCGGGCGGGGAATAGACGGACACAGACTTCACCAGACAGTGGTCGGAACTACCCAATGGTGATGCTATCGACACAGAGTATCTGTCTGGATCTGTTGTCAGCAGAAGGTCCAAGCAATTCGCCGTGTGCGAATCAACATCCGGTACCCTCGTTGCCCCCTGGACCAGCTGGGTGAGGTTTAGCGCTAGCGCAAGCTTACGCATCTCCCGTCCAGCATGATCAGTGCACTGGTATGGGAAGAGCCACTCCTGGTGGTGGGCATTAAAGTCCCCCAGTAACACTAATTGGGCAGAAGGGTACCGCTGCTGTGCTGCATCAGCCGCCTCACTGAGGTACTCTGTGAGCCTGGTTGCCTCCTGATCTCCACTGTGCGAACGGTAGACACAGGCGTAGATAATTTTATCCAGACCTGTGTCCACCAGAACCCAGAGCGTTGTGAATCTTGAGTCCTCAAGGTTACGGAGACGCCGACAGCAAAGATCGTCACGGGCGTACATACATACACCCGCCCGTGGTCTAAAATTGTGCTCCAGGGTGAACCCTGGGTAAGACAGGTACGACACGTCTGACGGACTCGCTATCTGCGTCTCCGTAAGGAAAAACAGCGCTGGTTTCTCAGTCTCCAGGTGGTAGTGGACTGCAGAGAGATTTGAGTGCAGACCCCTAATGTTGGTGAGATGCACTTTGTGGGGGAGGGGGTGCAGCCGCTGTTTAAAACTAATCTTCCTTTTCCTTGACATGATTCATATTTTTATAAGAGTGAACGGAGGAGAGGAGTTGGAAGTGAGACGAGGTTCCACGCTGCTAACCTTCAGACACGCACTGAAAGGACAGCATCATTGGGGTACTAGTCCGGAGACTGCGGGGACGCCCGAGCCCCCCCGGAATGTCCATCGGGCCCTCCCCATCTGGTCGCCAACCAGCACGATGGCGCATTTCGGGATTTTTCGACAGTTGGCGGGGCAGCCTTTCGTGTGTGGCTGGCACACTACTTGGGCCCCCAACTACCTGCGGTCGGCCAGCGGCGCACCGTGCCTCGGATCCCGCTACCCTCCGCGACTAGTCTCCCGATACATCCCTAACAGCGCGCGTCAGGCTGGTCAACCTGCAGTGGAACAGCTATCTCGACCCAACTCCTCTAGTTGGCTACACCGAGCATCGAACCGGAACACGGCTAGGCCGTTTGGCGGTACGTCTTTGCCCGGTGGGTGGTCACAAGCCTTCGGCCGAAGCCTCCCACCAGTTAGTGTCACCTGATTTGCACCACCCGGGGACCACGTGTAGGGAATCAGAAAAAGGGTACGTTCCTACGGACGTGGGTGACTCGGCCCCCTTAAAGTCTTTCGGCTGAAATGATGATGAGATATTTTACAGATAGCTTTTGTAAACTTTTGTAAAATATTTTTGGTTTATAAATGTTTCAGTTTTGAGTTTCAGAATTGAACAAAACTTAGCTCAAGAAAAAAAAACACTTGGTTAAATAGAAAAGTCTCTTCTCAATACCTTCTATATAGCAACAATAAAGTTGCCAATACAGGGACAAAGCTATCTTAATAGCAAAGTCCTCACGGCGGTGAAATATAGCAATAACAATCGTGCGTGTTTTTCAACGCAATCACACAGCGCAAAACTAACCTAAAGCATGAGTAGTGGCAGTAGCAATTACAGCCGTTTTAACAAATATTTGGTGATTGATATCAACGTGTCAAAAACGCTCTTTAGAAAATCCAGGAAGCCACTTCAACTTATTATTACACCCCTATGTGGCACTACCATCTATGAATAGCTTTTAGACCAGACGTAGGTAGAGCTACAGTAGGCTAAGGAAGAATAATGTTAACGTATTGTAAGGTTAATTTATCTTAAGCCTAAGTGAATTTTGAGCTAGATGCTACAAAGTTATTTTTCCACTACCTTGTCTATTATGTAACACATTGCCTAAGAAATTCGTTTCGAAATATTAATAAATAGACACACGATTATAAACTAAAAATTAAATATTACATCCATACGAAATGACTTTTGTATGGATCATTATGTAACTGGCAGAATGATACTGAACCCGTTACCTCTCGAAAAAGCGCGCGTTGATTGTTTGTATATAGTCTGTGATTTTTAATCTGAACGTTCCTAATAAATTGTTTTTGGAACTTATATGCATTTAATTCAGTAAGCACATCAGGTAGTGGCAAAAGAATAGTTCGTGTCTCGCATAAAAAGGCTTTATTTTAACACTCGCATGTAGCGTTCGACGTTCGCCTTCAGCTCACGAGGAAATTGGCTACATCGCTCGTGTTAAAAATCTCGACTTTTTGTGCTCGACACGAAATGTACTATTTTGGTTGTCCAACTATTTACGACGCACCTACCGTAAGGAACACAAATGACGTAAACAAAACAAACACTACTACAAAAAGGAAATCTTACCGGACAGGCCGAGGATTCCGATCGCGCTCACCCACGCCAGCATCGCCGTCAACAATGATGCTGTGCCGTAATGTTACCCCTGTTTACTGCTACTATTGTTCTCAGGCGAGGGGGCGGACTTGGGACGGAGATTTTGGTACAAGATTATAGTCATCACCACCCCCACGGGGACCAGCCGACTAAGGGGAAGTTTCTCTTGGTTATTAGATGTGGTTGGAGGGTTGTAGTCTAGATCTCCCGCGGTGACAAGCCGTGTCGGGCGAACGAGACGGGCGGTTGTTAATTGCGGGTGTGCTTGAGAAGGAGTTCCATCGAGAAAGTTGTTGAGTGTATGTTTTTTCATAATAAAGTTGTTCATAATATTGTTCTTGTTTTTCTTTGATTTCTGTTTTGGTTTTCTGTACTGGCAGACAATATTTCCATCTCCGGGAATTCTGAGAGGTTTCTTTTTTGTATCTTACGCTGCTCGATTTGTTGGTTTTTATTTTAAGACGATAATAAAATATGAGAAACTCCTAATGAGTTTGTCATATTTTCTTATCGTCCCCAAAGTAAGCAATGTTATTAAGTAGGTCTGGGTTTTTCGGTTTTTATGCCAAGTCTTCGCACGGATTCGATGTAGACAAATGACCAAAACCCTCCAGTTAATATAACTCAAACACCACTAAATATTGAACAAAAAAAAACCTTTTTAACATAAAATCAAACCGACTTCCAATCCGACACTGACTTCGGCAATGAAAGTTATTTTTCGCTTTGTAGTGTTTTGTTTTGGAAGTCGGTTTGATTTTTTGTTAAAAAGGTTTTATTTTCCTCTTTTTTGTTTTGGTAGGTACCTCCAATTAACATGAAAATCATTTATAGCCAAAGTTCATCTCATGACGATTCCAATAAGCCCAAACACGACTCGGACACATTAATTTTAATTGCGGAGTTCCAGTGGCCATTGTGGTCTTCTTCATCAGTTTTACTTCACGAAATGATACCTTCTGAGTGCAAATGCATTATTGATGAACCAAAATCGCTACATGTATGCCTATAGCCTTATACCCAATTTATCATCTTCATCCAAAACAAGTGATATGCAGAACATTATTGTTTTGAAGTATTGTTGGACTTGTGCTGAAGACTGTATATAAATATATTTGTATTGTATAAACTCAATTTATTTATTTATATTATTATTCAATTTATTTATATCAAATTATTATATAACAGCACAGAACATGTGTGAGTACTGTGTACTAACTATAAATCTACCATTTATTGTACCTATGTGTCGTTGGTTGACTTGTGTGTGCCCTGGCAGTTGCGATTGTGTCATGCTCTCCCAAATGTCTCTCTGATGGTGGCACATGTGTTGGATCATTCGGTTCCCTTCATGATGGTTGAGCGTGAGTGTTGCCAATTCATGCGTCATGTTCGTGAACGGGCGCCATCAGTTGGGATTGGTCATAACTTAACTGCTTCGGCCTGCTTTTAATTACGTACTTATTTTATTTATATATTGTTTGTTTTACTCTCTTTACTTTTACGTGCACGTCTTTTTGCATCGTTAGGCGCTCAAGAGACGTGGCCACTTGTACGCGATCATTCCTACGAAGAAGAGTTTCTTCCACTATCCATCTTTCTTTCTTGGTCGTAAAAAATACATTAGCTCCCCCAAATCCGTGCCTGCATAGAAAACGTGAAATTCCCTCGTCTGTTTACAAACACGCTACTGGTTGCACGTACATCGTTGACGCGTCGACTCCTGCGCGCATTCGACTAGGCGGCGACCATGCTGCTGGCGGTGCTGCTGCATCTCCTCATCTTCCACCTGCTGACTGCCAGTGGTGAGCATTTGAAATAGGAAGCAAAATATATTAGTAAAAAAGTGGTGCAGTTTTTTTGGCATCTTATATCAATTAAATTGTGAATTGTGAGGATCTAATTGTGGATCACACCGAAAATGAGGTCCATTGAGGGCTCGCTTGCGCCACCTTGTGTTAACTTATTAACTCCGAGATAGCAGCTAACTCGGCCAATATAGATATGACATATTTTAATTTAACCTCGTGTTAGCAACTTACTCTGAGTTAAGTTTTTGGCACAAGTCGGCCGGGTACTTTAAAGTGCTAACGCTGCTTTTAATCTTCCCACTAAGTGTTTTTTGTATAGTGTGTTAAGTAGTTCTGCTTACCATGTTGCCATTGCAAATGTATATTTCTACAATTTTTATACATAATCATGTATTTTTATTTTTTGGTGGTCATCATTAAACATAATTAAGTAATGATCATTTAGAATTACTCTTAACTGACATATTGTGATAAATGTATACTTAGTTTTAGTCTTAATTTTTAATTTGTAAATGTCATGCATACCATGTCATAATCTGTATGATTGCTATGTGATTCGGACTTTAAATGTATCATTTTTGGATGATTTTAAGCAGTTATACTGTTGGTATGCTTAATGAATAAAAGTAAATAAAATAAACACGTATTTTAAGGACTTATATACTTCTTCTTCCTTCCCTCGTCCCATTATTTGGGGTCGGGTCTCCTGACGCTCCTATGCAAAGTTATTCTGTCTTGGGTTGTCTTTTGTGTTGGCGTGTTTGAGGTCTAATTCTATAAATTCTTCTCTATTTCTTTCTATGGGTAAACCGGAAAAATAATGAATGTTTGCAAGTGTTTTCACCCGTCAAACAAATATTTGTGTAAACGTATCCGCCGCAATCGTATTTCCTTTCAGGCGTGTTTGATAACAATTGTGTGGGTTTTGTGCCGGTGTAGAACTTCTAAGTTATAGCAGTAAAGGACAGAAGAAAGGCCAAGATTGATAACGTAGAAACCCTGACCAGTGAGCCGTGAACCGTGCCCTGGTGAAGACCGTGGGAATCCAACGGATGCGAAAAGTACAGGACCAGACGATGTGGTGACGCTTGGGGGTGATATATGTCCAGCCGTAGACGCCTCCACAGAATACCTGCCTCTTGGTAGTGAATTGCAGTTGCTTATATGGAAAGCACTCGATTGATTGCGTACTCAGAAAGGCCCCTGCAAACACAATTTGGAAAAATGGGAGTTTATAGTCCAGTCTGATACACAATGTGAGTGCGGTGCCTCTGTGCCGAAAATGACTCACATGCTGGAGTTTCCCAAGTGCCCCGGCTGTATACCTGCACTTTTGAAAACCTGATGAACACCACTGAGGCTGCAATTAACGTGGCCATAAAGACCCAAAGTATTTAAAGAGTTTTCCATCGAATCGAAAAGAAGAAGCAGTTACTGCTTACTGGAAGGAATACAAATGAAGACGATGAAGCAACAGGCCATCTCCCACAAAGTAAACCAATGACCTGGGCCATGCGGGAGTCCGCTGAATGCGAGCAGTATAGGATCAAACAATACGGTAACGCTTGGGGGCGGGTTTTGTCGATTGTCCAGCAGTGGAAGACTTTCAGCTAAGCAAAAATAGTAGTTGTAGTAGTGAACTTCCTTTTCCGCACTTAGATTCTCATTTGGACCGGTGTGTGTGCTTTCTTGCTAACATAGCCAGTCTAGCTCCACCCAAAATCACAGAAGCTTCTTGGGAGCTTCACTGACTTCACGGAATGACCTCACAGTGTCGAGGATTTCGACACGTTGGGAAGCCACGGCCTCACATTCCAGGATGGCCTGGGCGGCTGATTTCTCGGGCTGTCTGTGGTGTGGCCCGTTATTGTCCGTATTGTTATTTAGAAGTTATTAGCAGAGAAATAAAGAGCAGGTAGTTAATCATAATTGCTTATTAATAAATAAAAAGAAGACAATGCATGAGACTACTATTGACTATCGTATATTGTGTCAAACAATAACATATTTCTTAGACATTGATCTTACTAAGATGACAATTGAATATAATACTGTATACTCGCAGCTGGGAAAACAATTTAAACAATGAGGAAAACAATATAAAACATGAAGAATGGAATAGAATATCCTGTTATAAATGCAAAAGTGACTTTGTTTGTTTCTTACTCCTTGACGCCGAAATCGCTGGACTGAGTTTGATGAATAGGGGAGAAATGGGGAGGGGAGGGTGAATTTTGTTTGAATCTTCTTAGATTAGATTACTTACAAAATACCAGATGACCAGAAATATGAAGTCAAAACATCCGGGCTTGGAATTATGAGTGGTAATTACTCATAAACTACCAGGAGAACAGAATCATTGTGTTCGATTAAATGTCGAGAAGTAATAGATTTTGTAAATTTGCAATTTGACCTCTACTGAACACAGACTTTTATTTAATAATTTTTACAGAAATTTGATGAATTTAAAATTAATCTTAATGTATTTAAACTTATTGGTTTTTACAAGGGATTTTATTTTATTGACATTAATTTTAAATTGATATTATACATTGTACCTAAATGTATAAATTAATTATCCTTTTTAGATTTTAGTGTGATTCAATTTTGAAATTTCAATGTGATTTTATTTGATTTTATGTTATGGGGAATTCTGTCTGTTCTTGGTTTTATTGATTCAGGGTCTTTTCATGTGACTAACATAGTTTGTATTTGTACTTATTAACAAAACTATGGATTATATATCTGTAACTAATAAAAAATATTAGTATTTGTGTAGTATATTCAGTTAGTAAGAATTCAAGTGTTTTTTAGTATTTGTTGAGCGCTTTTGTTAACTGTCCTAATTTTGTAAATCTCTCTATAACGCTAAGGTTTGCTGTCAGAGAACCCAATTATGAGTTAAGCTTGCCTTTGTACATAAGCTGTCCTACTGTATTTGTATATATGTTTGTTTTGTGTACAATAAAGAATATATGAATATTATTATAATGAAAAGAAGTATTTCTGAGAACATCATGATTATGTAAAATATCTTACAACTGTTACAATGTGCAATTTATTCACATTCATAATAATTTGTAGTAGGTAATAATTCATAATTAGTAGGATTAAGTACTAATCCCATGCGGGCAGCAATTTGTCCACATAATAAAGAACTTGTAAGAAGATCTGAACAGACTAATGACCGCATAACTGTGGGTACAGCTTGTGTAGGCCCTAAAGATTAACCGACGAACTGGTAGAAATTGCAGGATGGTGGGAATCCAAGACCTGCTTCTTGGCGACACTTACTATGCCTAGCAGTGATGACTTTCCGACAGTGAAAAGCTGTGATGACCACGAGCTTTGAGCTACGCGAGAGTCGACAGTTTCATTGGGAAGTAATGCTGTGACTTGATCTCCAGCGCTTCAGAATCTCCAGTAGCCCTATTATCCTTTTCTTAAGATGGCCTCCGAAAACTGAGCATTCTAATTTAACACAAGTACAGTACAAGTGTTATGTTTGCTACAGTCAGAATTGTTAAATATTTTGAAAGTCACCTGACACCGCTTTGCAAAGGATACACTACTGTCAATGAGTATAATATGATATTGTGTGTTTGTAAAGTATTGATTTTCCAACATCCTCAAAACTTCAAAAGGATAAAAACATAATAGCAATAAATGAATAACGGATATTGAAAAAGGAATAAAGTTTATTTGAATTTAGAATTGAGTCAAATTAAATACTATGAACCGGAAGACGATACGTTGGAAGGCCTCCCACTAGGTAGATCGATGACCTGGTTAAGGTTGCGGGAAGGCGCTGGATGCGAGACGCACGGGATCGGTCAATGTGGCGTGCCTGGGGGAGCCCGGGAGCCCTATGTCCAGCAGTGGCTGTCTTTCGGTTGAAATGATGAATACTACTCGTATGATACGAGTAGTTCAAAGTTGCTGGTTTAGTAAAATGGTAATTTCGTAGGTAAAGACCTAATTATTTTTATTATTATTGATAGGCTCGCTTTTAAGCACAATCTCATCTGATGGTACGCGATGATATCTGTGTATTTCAACTTTAGGGGTTATGAAGAATTTGAGTGACATTGATTTGTAATTCGTATGTATGACATGTATTTTTGTATGTTCTCACCCAAAACATTCTAACGTCTTTATTTATTTACTACTTCATGCACACAAACGTACGCATTAAGCTAACGTAAGGAGGCATTAATACCTTAGGCATTTTCTGCCAGTCGATCTCAGGGTGATGAAGAGATACATAGTAGTAGGTGAAATATTGAGAGTCTTTACAAATTCCAAACTTTCAAAGCCAGCCCCACCTATTGCCTATTAATCGAAAACAGAAAAAACAGTTCCAGATGCGCCTGCTCTTACCACGAAGCCCCGTAAGGACACAGCGTACAAGGTCACGCACATAAGGCAGTGTCCAGCGATTGGCTACTTCTTCAAGAGAGAAGCCACAGCGAACGCCTTGGAACCTTACACTTGCAACCTTTGCTTCTGTCAGGGAGATCACGTTGCTGTCTGCTGGAAAAGAGACAACAAGAGATGTAATACGGAGAGCTTCCATTATCACGGTGTTGCGAAAAAGAGGTTTGTATTTACATCATTCTTTAATTTTTAATCTTCCCCATTCCCAATTCATTTGGGTATCTGGCCTCCTTTTAACTTTTGACATCATGGTTTGTCGATAGTGGCATATTTTGCTCCCTCAGGTCTCTTTTGACAGTGGCCCATTAAAAGGTTGGTGGTCTGCCCCTTGTTCTTTGCTTGGTGTTAATATTGAGCATTGTTTTTACGGCATATTGTCGGTATTTTTGAGTCTTCTTAAAATAAATTCGTTCCGCATTTTATCCAAGCGCGTCACGCTACCCGCCCAGTGAATCATTTTCATCTCCACTGTATTTAGCTGTTGTTAGAACAGCAGGCTTCCATATTTGTTTTAAATAATGGATAAGCTTGCGGTGACCATCGCAAGCAGTCGAAGATGGAGCATGCTTTGCAAGAAGTAACCTATTAATTCTTGACTTAAATACCAAAGTTTGTAGCTATAAGGATACATGTCGTGGTGGCCCAGTGGCTAAGACCTAACCTCTCGTCCTTGAGGTTGTGGACAAATACCAATGTGACTTTTTCAAATTAATATGTACTTTCTAAGTTTACATTGGACATTCATCTTGGTGAAGGACTGGACTTATATAGATAATGTAAGTGTGAAATAGCCAAGCCAGAGGCCTGTGGGGTTCCCAGAGGCGGCTTAATTTACTCTGACACCAGAGATGGTCATATCCTCACACGAAATGAAGAAGAAGAAGCTATCAGAAAAAACAGACTCCGGCAGGGTATTCTACTCCTTACATACTATAAGTCTCCTCCGTTCCTCAAGAAGCAGGTTAAGCTGTTAGTCCCAGCTGTCATCTGTGGTAGTCGTTACGGGTAGACAGCAGCCAGTAATACTGAAACCGGTCTTGCGAGGGTATCGGATTGCCCAGTTACTTATTTGTGGAGGTCAGACTTTTCATGTAAAATTCTGGTATTTACCTGTATTTGGTTAAACTGGTAGCTGAGCCCAGCATCGGAAACGGCTAGCCAGATAAAATAATGTATTTAATTGTCATTTTCTCAACAGAGACAAGCGCAGTCCTGGGTTCGCAGACGTCTTCTTTCGTGATGCTTCGAGAGACGGTACGTACCAAAGCTTTTCAGAGGGACAAATAAAAAAAAAATAGATAGCAAAACTTCACAAACGTGTTGGGTAACAGTATCAACACAAGACAAAGTTAAAACAATAGTGATATTACTACTTAACATATGTTGTCTCACTGCTGTGCAAAAGTTTCCCCTATAGCCTTCCAACGCTCTTTAAATCTTGCCTTCGCCGGCCAATCCGTCAAAAACGAGCCCTAAATGAAAAAAAAATATAATAAGCTTTTCGTATTCCTCTCAGCAAACCCTTTCATTCGATTCACATATCATGAGGGTACATTCAAAATTATTGCCCTGCTATTTTTGGGCATCCGTCATATATATTTATTCATTTACACATACAATAATTTTACAGGTAATAAAAGCAGTCACACAATGCGGCGTTATGCGTCATATTGGCTTTATAATGATATCACTTAGCTCCGGGCATTGTTATCAAACCAAACGTTGCAATATTGCAGTTCGATCGGTTGGTGATAACTGTTTTAAAATTCAGTTGCAAGATTTTACTCATATATAATTATTAAACTAACTAACTGACAAGTTAAATAAAAACTTAAAAAAGCTTGTAATGATAAGAAACAGATTTTCGGAACTACAGTTACTTCAGTGCAGATATAAAATAATTGTATTTAGTTAAATTTCAAATGTCCTGCAACTACATTTGATAATATTTTTTAAATTATATTCTTGCAGTGTTTAACAAGAACACAAAGACGCAATGCAAGCCGTATGAGTCCAGCTTCAGCGATGACTGTCCACCAGGTTTGTTCTGATTTAGTATAACATTAAAACGCTTATTGACTCTCTTCTTATTTTCGTGTGAGGATGTGGACACCTCTGGTGTCAGAGTTAATTAAGTCGCCTCAGGGAACCCCAGAGGCCTCTGACTTGGCTATTTCACACTTACATTATTTTTTTAAGTCCAGTTTTTTATCAAGATGAATGATGATGTCCAAAATAATCTTAGAAAGTACATATGAATTTGTAAAAGTCACATTGATACTTGCCCGGATTTGAACCCACAACCTTAAGCACGAGAGGTGAGGTCTTAGCCACAGAGCCATTACGACATGTATCCTGATAGCTACAAACTTTGGTGTTTAAGTCAAGAATGAATATGTTGATTCTTCGAAAGCGAACTTTGGTATTTAAGTCAAGAATTAAAAGTTTTCTTCTTAGAAAGCTTGCTCCATCATTGTTACCATAAAAATCCTTAAATAGTAGTTGTACCCTTCAAAATCCAGCTAGGACACCTTCTACATTAAATTCTTTTGTTCTATTAGATACTGACGTAAACGAAGTAGTAGCCATAATAGACGGGTTGAAGGATGTTTGTGCTACTGGGTGGGATGATATACCCAATAACATTCTAAAAAGGTTTAAACACCTCCTCGCCCCTCCGATAACCCACATTTTTCAGCTATGTTTATCCAAAGGAATATTTTCTAAGTTGTTAAAAAAATCTGTGGTCACTCCTATTTTTAAATCAGGCGATATAAACGGTGTGAACAACTACAGACCCATTTCAGTATTAACAGGCCTTTCAAAAATACTAAGCAAATCGAGTTACTGTGTACTAGAGTGCGAAAATTAATATATGTGTTTAAGAATTTACGTAATATAGCTGACTTTAATTAATTAATCAGATTTATTTAACGTTATGTCTATCCATTCATACCTACTGTATACTTCTTGGGGTGGCGCGGCTAATTCAATTTTACTTCCCCTAGAACTTGCTCAGAGGGCAATTCTAAAGGTTGCTTTAGAATTGCTCTCAACTTTCGCTTTTTTCGATTTCCAACACAGCAGCTCTACAAAGCATGTAATGTTTTTACAGTACGGCAATTATTTATTTTTCACACAATACTGCAACAGCACATTGCACTTCTCTATGATCCAGTTCCTTCCGATAAGGGACGGAAGGATCTGGTATGCACAATGCCACAGACCAGACATGCTTTTATTAATCGGTTTTATGTGTTTTTAGGACCTTTTCTGTATAATAGATTTAACAAGATACTCGATGTTTATAGCTTAAGGTTACAATGGTCGATATTTTTTCCATTCAAAGTAGTCTAGGGATTACTCCACTGTTTGACGATGTACGTTCAAAATAAAAAGTCATATCAATATGTCTCATCATTATTTAGCCCTGTATGGAAACAAAAAGTAAAAAACAAATTTTTGGAAGTCATGAGCGTCGAAAGTTCCATTTGTGTTGAACACAAATTCTAACGCATCTTTGGGCGGAAATAAATACCATAAGAAAAAGGAAAATAGCAAAACGGCTTCCATACAGGAATAGATTAGTAGTTCAAGAATGCAAATAATTTTATTTTGAAAATATACATTTAGTCGTTTTTCATGATATCTAGACTCCCAAAGGCCAGTTTATAAAATTTCTCGCGCTCGTTTTCGTCCTAAATCATCATCCATTTTGCTACAAACTTGCAAAAGTACTAATTCGTATACGAACTAGCTTATTACTGCTCATCACAGCATCTCTTTCGCACGTGTTGTCGGATGAGATAACATGCATTTTAACACCGCGCACAAAATAGTTCGGGCCGTCGACTAGGGGAACCTTAACATATAAAAAATGTTGCTTTACCTTAACAGATTATTTAAGGACAATCAATTACAGTGACAAAGAAAAACTTCTAGAAATCTACTTGTACATACTTAAATTACTTACTTTTATTTTTAGTTTAGTTTTTTTGTTTCGTACCAATTTATATATTTTTATGTTTGTTAATATACTAAATTCTAATCTATCTATAGGTACACTAATTCTTGTTCTTTATACACATTTTTTTTCCGCACATATTTATTATTTAAAACAGAATTCAATTCAAAATAAGACTAATAAATAACAACACGAATTTTCGTAAGGACAGCTCCAGAATAGGGTTGCTACTGAGAAATCCCTGTTTAAAAAAGCCTATACCACTTTATCCAGGTCAGAAAAAGTGGTTTTGGGTTTGAACATAGAACTTCTCAAAATTATTGGATATTTATTCAGCACTTATCTACGATGCGATTAATTGCTACGTCAGAGGCTTTCTAGACAAGTGACATTCTAGTAAAAAAAAATGTCAACAATTTATCGGATTGCCAAGCGCTACAAATCCCGCCGCGTCACGTCAATCCCATGCAGTTTGACATTTCGACAATTACTGATTTAATAGCACTATCTAGAGCCCCAGGTTGTGTCTGCTACGCGTTCGTAGAACATTGCTACGCCGTAGCACGAGGCGTATCAGGACATATTGCCAGGATGATTCACGCAGGCGCGGCAGATACTCGCTTTATTATTCTAAAAACTTACGTACCTTTTCACCCGACTGCGGAGGCTAAAAAGTTGAGTAATGTTTGAACTGTACGTTGTGGTTTTATAGCTGACTGGTGTACCGGCTGCACGGTGTGTGACTGCGACGCCAACGGACGCTGGGACTGCCACCTGCTGAGCTTCTGCCCTGATGGTAAGCATTGTATTGAATAAGGGAATCCAGTTCCCGCACTTGGGGCACGGTCCCATTGAGATCTATTAACTATTAGCCATGAGCTATTGTGTAGAAAGAGCTAAACTGCAATGTAATATACATACAATGATACAAGAGGCTCTAGACATATGTCATTCGATATCAGGTTTCGATATTCCTAAGGCGATGGTCGAAATGCCAAATTTAAGGGATTGATCACACGAACTTACAATAGCATTTGACAATTTCATAGATTTTTGACATTTTGGTAATTGTTCTCGCGTCTCGAGCCTCAGTTTCCGTAGAAATCTAGCAAAATCGCGGATTACTAGTTAAAAGCTCTTAATATAATACACATATAAAAACACATACTTATGTTTCAAATTAAACAAAGTGCAGAACTTTTGTTCATTTTCAGACAAGAAGAAATCCAACAAACATAAAGGGATGCCCGGATTTCCCTTCCCTGAATTTACAGAAAATACGGGAACAAATGACAAAACAAAAGAAAAAAATATAAATTCATCTGCTGTCAAGAATCCGAAGAGTATAGTAGTCAAAAAGCAAAAAAAGACTAATATCAAAGACAAGAAGCAAAAAAATACTAATATCAAAGACAAGAAGGAAATACAACGCGCAAGCAAGAAGAAGCCACAACCAAAGCTTTTCGTCAAAAAAAATGTACCGCAGAAGTCAGGCAAGAAAAGCAACGCTGGCAAGATGAAAACTCCGATAAAATATTCAAAAGTAACGCCCAAGAGACAAAATTCAACGAAAAATATCATCAAAAAGAACGTAGCAACACGTAAGCCAATAAACATTAATAAATCGAATAAAGCTAGTTTAGAAGAGATGTTAGCAAAACAAATGATGCAGTCAGTTATGCAGAAACTGAGAAAAACAGTCGCGACTAAAGTAAAAAGTATGTCGGAAATAGCCAGGCAAAACGCGATCCATGTAAATTATAAGAAAGCCAAAGCGAAAGCAAATCAAGTGAAAAAGAAACCTAAGAACGTACACAAGAGACAGATTAAGAAACCTAATAAAAAGCCACCGTTAAGGAAACCTAATAATATGACACCGATAAGAAAACCTAATAAACTCTTAAAGAAGCCTGTATACAGAGCAAAAGGGAAGCCCACACACAAACCTTGCACAAAAGCACATTCCGTAAGGAACAAACGAGAAGTCACAGAGGAGGTAACTCTTGGTAAGTAGTGATGAAACAGTCATTAGCTCATAATATGTATGCTTGTTTTCTCGAATTGGTTATAAGAACGATACGAAGTTTCAAAGAGGGTGAAATTTAAGTTTAGTATGATAAAGAAGATGGAGGCTTTTTTAGAAACTTTTTCACTCTCAAAATTAAAATGATTTATTTTTAAATCATAACACTTTTTGACACTTTCCTGATAAGAGCAATGTTTATTTAATTAGCGTTAGCGTCGTATAGTTCATGTTAGTAATCCATTTCTCAGAATATTCTGCCGAGTCAAATACTACAGATATTATAGATCCTATAGATACTACAAATTAAAAATAATATATATTATCTTTAATGACAAAAAATGCCATTAAAATAAAATATAACGTAACTTTAACACTTTCCTAATAATAGCAATGTTTATTTAATTAGCATTCTCGTCGGATGGTACATGTTAGTAATCTTTTTCTCAGGCTATTCTGCCGAGTCCAATACTACAGATATTACAAATACTACAGATACTACAAACACTATAGATACTACAAATACTATAGATACTACAAATACTATAGATACTACAAATACTAAGGTGGAATTGACCGTCATACCAATGAATAGTAACCCACTTCCACCCGATGATGGCAACTCCTCACTCACTGTTATGGAAAATACAACACTTCCTGAAGATATATATTACAAGTATACTATTGTTAGGGAAGAACCCACGGTTAAGCTGAATGTAACAATCGGAGATACATCAATCACACAATTTAATAAAACAGTAACAATCCTCAACCTTATTGGCGACCAGCCCAAATCCATTGTATCCACAACAAAAAGACACATTAAAAACAACGAAGAAAATAAAACTATAAATATTACAGGAGTAAATTATGAAGAAAATGAACTCAATTATACAACATGGCCTAATGTTAATATTTCGAAGGACAAAGGTTTTATCTCGGATTCTAAGATCAAACATACAAGTCTTACAAAATTAATTTCTCAGACAGCCAAAAATAAACAAAAACGCACACAAAATACAAAACATCTTGAAGATAAAATCAAGACAGATGGGAAGAAGTTTGAAAGAAAACTGAACTATCGCCAATATAATATGGTGAAGCTAATACATTCCAAATGTAAGTACGAAAACTGTAACATTAACAACAGTATCAATAATTACATTCCAGCAAAAAATAAAGGTGATTTCTATGGTTATATAAAAAAGGTATTAAACAATCGCCACAAGAATAACACCACTAGGAGGAGAAGGAAACCCGGGGTTCTAAAATATTTGAAGGGGCTTTTTAAAAAAATATTTAAAGGCAAGAGAGCGCCCGACAAAATGAACAAACATCAACTAATAGAAACTCTATGTCAAAACTTCGGGCCGTGTTCAAAAATAAATAGAAGAGACAAAGCTCTCTTGCGCTCTAAACTTTCTGAGTTAGATAAAGAAACTACAAACATTCTGAAAACCGTCACAATCATCAAGGGTTTATTGAAACTGCTGGAATTTCCCAAAACTGTAAAAAGTTATGTTTCCAAAAAGGATCACATCCGGAACGATATCGAAAAATTAAATATTATTCTCAAAGGTCTTTATTCTGAAAAGGACCAGCTAACAGCAACACAAAAAACTCAAATAGAATATATTAGGAGATGCACGAAAGATTTCATAGAGTCAGTTACTAAATTCGCATCGTTGCTAAATGAAATAATTGCTATACTTACACAAGATGATACGAACCTCTTCAGAAATAAGACAAAGAACTACTACATTAACAAAAATCTATCAAAAGACAATCCTTTTCAAGGTTTGAGAAATCTTCTTTTAAGATTCAATTTAGTTCAAAACACATTTATGAAGCAAATGTATGAGCAATTGAACAATTTTGAGAATAAGATTAATGAGAAAACGAAGGTGAGTGAAGTCAAGGATTTAAATAATACTGTAGCAATTGAGAATATCTCAAGGAATATCATTCACAACCTTAGGAAGCTGAAGCGCCTGGCTCAAACCGTGAGCTTTAGAGGGAAGGGAAGAGGGAGGACCAAGAGATCTACCGGTAAAGAGGAGGATGCCATGGAGTATCTGTTGATGATGATGGAGTATTTAATGAAACATAATCATCACCCGTTAGACGCTGAACCAGGTAAAGTCTTTGATTTTATAAGTTTTAATATGCTTCACTAAAACAGACGTTTGGTAAGAATTTAATTTTGTAGTATTATATATGTATGTCAGACACACCACATTGTTATAACAATACTGTGAGCGCTGATTTAAACAGTCAGTAGTAGGGTTTCCATTTTGATTCCCCAGTTAGTGCCAAACCATGAGAGCTTTTTCAAACGTTACGTTAAATAAGATTAGTTAGCTTCTCTCTGACAACAAACTGTATTATGCTTTACGTTTTAAAATAACGAATTAATTCTTACCTAAACCTGATAAAAAGGACGGTCGCCATGGCTCACGCACATCGGTTCTCATTATCGATTTAGTGCCAAAACCAAATCCCAAAAGAAAAGGAAGAACTACCTAATCGAAAAGTCTCGATATTTTCGGGCATTTCGAAACCGTATGGGACTCGAAAATCAGGTCCCGGGACTATAGATTGGAATCCCTAGTGAGTGGCCGTAACTTATCTTCATAACTGCACTCTTGTATCACTCTGCTAACCTAAAGCATTACTCATAACATACTTAACATGTTATTGTGTTCAGTTAGAATAACGATGACAAAAATAAATAATGTTATTTATTATTTTCCAGTTAATGATGGCATAGATTTACTAATAGAAGCTATCAAAAACGCACCAGATATTAAACCAATCAAGAAAAAAGTACTTGACTATACACCTGATATTAATCCGGATACCAGCACTGCAGCTTCTCCTAGTATTCTTAGTACTATCTTTGAATATCCTGAACCTATAAGTGATGACGAGAGTCTTTCTGACAGTGACACAAGTGACACAAGCAACAAGACAACTTCCAGTGAGGATAGTGTCAAAACCAAGCTAGAAGATAATGAAAGTAAATTGAAGGAAAATAAAGATTTTGGGGATATGGTTACAGATGACGAGAAAGAATTTGAAGATAAATTTCAATACGACCGAAGGGTTGGAGCTGATAATACGGAAGAAATCACTGAAATGGCTTTATTTAAGAGACTAGGAGCAGAAGAAAATATGATGCTGGATCCGGAAAGCACATTTCAAACTACGACCTTTAAAGATACTATAACGCCTTTAGAAATGGAAACGGTTAGTTATAAGTTAGAGAATCCTGATGATCTTAATGTGGAAAAGTCACTTGCTATGGAAAACAATAATTTGGATAAGCATGCGGACTATAATGAAGCCAGTAACAAAAAAATTGAAGTATTCAATGGAGACCTGGACGAAGAATTATTTGTAACAAGTACAGTCAGTACAACAGAGCTAGAAAATATACCTACTACTATGCCTGCATATTTTTCCTCTCAGCATTTTCAAGCTGAGAAGACCGTTACGGAAATGGCACACGAAGACTTAGAATCGTCTTTCAATGACAACGGTGATCAAAGAGGTAGGTTGAAATGGATAGAAGAAAACTTTGGGAAGGAAAGTGAAAAAGGATTTGTAGAATTGGACGAAGCTAGTTCTACATTAGGCATAACACCTGTTACAGCTAAAACTATAAGAGCAAAAACTATAGTTAAACAAGATGATACAATTATAACTAGAGAAAAAGGTGATGTCAACGACAAAGTTGCAGAAAGAGAAATAGGTTATGTAAGAGATAAATCTGGTGAAATAGAAAAAGCTGCTCAAATAGACAAACCTGTTGAAAGAAAAAAACCTAGTGTAAGAGAAAAGGCTGAAGCTAGAGTAAAAGAAGTTGAACCAGAAAGGAGAAAAGTTGCATTTAAGTTTAGCCGTTCAGATGATGAATCTGATTCATCGAAGAAAACTCAAGCTAAATTAAGTGCTGAGGAAGTAATGTTTCGGAAGCAGATGGAACTTTTGAATTCACTCGACTATGGAACGGAGAAAGCAGAAGCATTGGAGACAGATTCTAAGGATAGTAACGTTGACGAACCGAACACAGCGGACAGCTTTGCATCGTATTACGTTTAGTTAGAGAATGTTTCGATTTGTTGTTTAACCGTAAAATATGTTACAGCGCAAGTATAGTTCGATTAGAAATTAATGATGGCTGATTTGCTGCGCGGATGGTAATTTGTGTGGCATCGATGGTGACGGATGGGCTAATGCGAAGTGTGTAGCGTACTTTAGAGCTGCGATTAAGTTTGAACCCTACCATACCTAAGTACGATATTTTGACCGGTATGTTAACTGTATAACTTAAGAACATTGTAGTGGTATGGGAGTCCTGAGACTTTAGACAAAGGGTAATTCTATCAGTGAGGGCGATTGTCAAAATGCCAAAATTTAAGGGATTGATCATGTGACATTTCGATGCCACTTTGCAGTTCCATATATTGTTGACGTTTTACCAATCGCTATCGCGACGCTTTCATTGATTGAATGTCACTTGTCTATAGTCCTAGAAAACATCTCTATTATCTGTTTATAGCTGATTGATATATTTTATCGGAGATACAAAATATATTGAAGAATCGGCCGTTTTCACTGTTTTACCAAAGCATTTGTTGGTTTGTTAAAAAACCAACATGACTTGTTTGTAACTTTCCATTCGTTTCTTTCTTCTTCGACTCGATGATTCCTTATAAATATTTCATACGCTTCTGCCAACGGCTTCGCCTGCGTGAAAATTATCTCTAGTATAAAAAGTATCCATTCAGATCGTTAAGATGTGAAAAGGTATTAAAGGACAGACAGAGCGACAGAGTTACTTTCGCATTTATGAAGTTAGTATGGATTACTTTTGATTCGAATTTCCACGGCGTCATCGTAAGCTTTGTTGGCTTTTACATTACAATACTCATGAGTATTGTTAGATTCTACAGAGAGAATTTAGTTAGGTCCTTAACCTTGCAGATACGAGTGTTAAATTGTAATCAAACTTTACGAGTAATTTATAAAATTTGTGCTGTTCGAATGCAAGCCAAACTTGCAATTACTTCTTTCATATTAGGTATATTTCTGTATGTATGTCCACAATCTTATAACTGATTCATTGGTTGTATATTGTGTTTTCAAAAAAATAATAATGGAGCTTTCCTTACATATAGTTACAAGAACATACAAACTTCAGCCTAGTTTTTTATTCGGATTTTAATATGTAAGTATAAAGTATATAATAAATAAATAAGTACGGCACGAAAAATGCTTTTGATAATAGACTTTGTTTACGCTCTCTTAAGAAAATGATGTCTGTTTGGGATTTTGAAGGATATGTATAGTATTATTTATGAAATATACGATAGTAAATTGCAATAATACCTATTAATAAATAGACATACAAGTGGAATCACAATGGACGTCATTAACTTTGAATTGACATATAACTATCGATCGCATTGTACGGTTAAACAGCAGTCCAGTAAAGTAATAATTATGATTGTATACTAACGCACTTTAAATAGCAATTTGTTTAAATCATCGTCTTGAGCAAGCGTGGTGATCAATGCTCGTGCCTTCTGTCTTTGAGAAGAGGCCTCTGCCCTGCAGTGAGGCAGTTAGAGGCTGGTTTTATTTAATTGTACATAGCTACACTCGATTACTCGACCTTACTCCTAGTTCAATAAATTATTAATATTGTTTTGGATTGTTTCATTTTGTGCCTTGTATAGCTTATTAAAAGTGCGATAGACTTCGTTGGAATTTACTGAATTTTCTTTAAGTTGTACCACTGAACAGGACTATGCTTAATTTTACAGATAATATAATAACTACATAATTTATAGTACTAAAATCTTTTACATCAATATCATCAGACGATGTCCCATGTCTTGTCAGACCTTTGCGAGGCCAGTGCTAAGGCTATCGACTTGACTGAGTACTGGTCGAAGAAAAATACATACAGTCAAACATAGAACTTCCTCCTTTTTGGGAAGTCGGTTAAAAAGAAATCATTGACACGAAAAAGAAGAAGACATGAATATTCTAAGTGCTCTAACACCTGGTGTTTGGATATAGAGTTTGAAGTTAAGAGCTTGTCGAACTCTGCTTGAAAGCTTTTTGGCAATTGTTTTTGCTAAATTAGAGCTTGAGAAGTTCTCAACCTCATATTCTCAATTTAAGAACCCTGGGCTTATTAAAAAAAAACCATATTTCGTTTAAGCACTCTTAATTCACAAATTTTATGGAGAATTTGAATCTGTATTAACTGTTTAGCGACAGATTTTTTTTAATTTATAGCACAGCCCACAGGTCATGCAAGTTCAAGCAAGGAGTTTACACGCAATTATTCGTCTTATTTATTTATTTATTTAATACTTTAAGCACACAAATGTACAGAAGCGGACTTAATGCCTTAGACGTCTTAAAATGTTATCTAAACAGGTATTTCTTTGCAATCTCGCTACATGTTACTTAAATATTCAACTAATGTTCTTAATAATCGATTTTAATAGTTATTTGTATCAAAAAGTCCATTTTGTTTACTCTCTGTCATGGCTGACTACCTACGTAAGTATTTGCCATTAACGTTTCTGAACGAAACATTTGTATAATCTGTGGTGTGGGCAAAAACTCGCCATACGCTTAAAAAAAAAGTTCACGTATTTCGTAATAATAGCTGTGCTGACTTGTGTATTAAAGCTATAATTCATAATTATTACTCGCAAATGTGATGAAAAACATTGTTTGTTTCACGGGCGGTACGGGAATTACGAACCTCGACTTAGAAAGCCCTCAGTCTTCGACTTCGGGCTTCTACTTGAGCCTCGATCGTAATTCCTTAATTACCGCCCTTAATCACAATGTACTATTTCAAGCACTTCCTGGTATCCGATTAAGTAATTAGATTATTTCTAGGCAAGCGTGCTACATCGTCGACCACATCATCGCTTACCATGGTGAGATAGTGTTCAAGCGCGAGACTAATAAAAAAAAAGAAAGTTGAAACGGCATACTTATGTAAGTTTGGAAACATTGAAATACATAGTATGACCACAGAGCTGGTCTCATGATGGAACCGGAAAGTGACCATAGCAACTCCTCAACCAGACAAAGATAACCCCATCACATTTAGTACCTTTTTGTTCTAAAAACAATTTTACTCAATACGTGTTATTATACGTATTACTCGTATAAATAGGGCCCATGGTTATAAAGTTTTTGGATAAAATTTTAGAAGGCCTCTAGTGTTGCTCATAAACACACTTGTATACATCAAATTAATAATTATCATGTGCTTTAAGAAAAACATTATCTTAATTAAACACCTCTAATCTCCCATCTGGCTCACCGGTGCGGTTCTCGTGTCGCAACCGTTCCGGTCTGCTGCCGTCCCGCTGGCTGACGGCTCGACCTTCCGTCTTACCCGCGTCTAATTGTCCGACGGCTTATCTCTGTTCTGAAACATCCGTTCGTACTGATAGTGATACTGTTTTTGTTGTGTTTCGTAAAGGTGGAGGAAAAATTGGAGCAGCACCTATAAACCTTATTAATTTTAGAATTATATTAATTTGTTCGAGCATTATTTATATTTATTATATTCCCATGATAGACCAACCAACTTAACAAGTTTTGTTTGAATAATGAAAACGAATAGAAGTCCACTGTCTCTTTAAGTTAAAGGTAACCCTAGTGTAAGAGGCAGGGGTCACTCACTAATTGCAAACAGATCTTGTTCTTGTAACGCTTATCTAAAATATCTCTTCTACCAACCAGTTGTAATTATTAAATTTGTTATTATATGTAATTTACTGCTTTGGAATTTCTTGGGCTCTAGGAGTAATAAGTGATGTTCTATCGGCGATTACGATTATCAAAACGACAACAAGTTTGGGGTTAAAAATGTAATATTTCGGTGGCGCATGATTGACATGGGCGAGATTCTCGTTTCTGATGACTCTTGTCACGAATTCTTCACTTAAGCCTCTTTAATGACAATTTCTCAATTTGTCATTAGAAATTTAAACAAAACAAGCTAAAAATTGTGTTTTTTTACTTTATTCTGCTGTAAGGTTTTATTGTATAAACCCGAACGAATGGTCCTTGCTAGATTACTTACAACGATATTTCAACATTGTGAAGAGATTTCTAATCGAGTAACTAGTAACGGACTTTGATTCTATGCAGTCTTTTTGCCGAGCATAATTCAACAAAGTAAAATGCCAATAAAATATAGCTTGAAACGTAGTAGAATATAGTCTTAGCATAGCATAAAACACAGTTTCCTTTGGTAGAAAACAGCTATACTAGCCTCCCATGTGTGAGCAAGAATGTGCAGTAATCCACCACGCGGCCGCAGTGCGGCTTGGTGGAGCATGTCTTCTAACGTTTGTTTCTAGGACACATGCTGATTTCTATCACTGGGTTTCCACTGGATATAATTATATATGAAATTAATTGAATCTTCTAGGCCAAGGGTCACCAATTACTTTCATCTGCGGTCCGTAAGTATTAAAGCCACCTCTCCCCATCAAGGATACCTTTAAAATAAAAATAAATAAAAAGTTTTTATTGTTTCTCATACAATTGTTCTACAGCACAAAATTGAGGCAACCCCGGTAAGTTATAAGGATACTTGTAATGGGGTTACCTCGCAACTTCCCGTGGGTTACTATCTACAATGTTGAGACTTAATTAAAAAGGAAAAGAAAAATGAAAGTTTAGGTCCTATAATGATTACAAAATTATTGTTATTGTAGTATGTTCAAGTACGTGTAGTGTTAGTGTGTGTGTGTGTGTAAGTGTGGTGGGATGGTTGAGCAGGGTGTGTGGGAGTGAGTAAGTGTGTGTGTATTAATAAATGATTAACTGATGTATGTTATGGATGGGTACTGGTTCTTCTTTAGCATACTCTGGTAAATAAAAGTTCAATTTCATCGTACGTTTGTAATTTTAACATTTTTAACCATTCCGTTAGGGTATTTTTACATTCGTGCCGCAACATGGGGTAAATATTCAGTTTGAGGTTTAATTTATTATAGATATAAGTTGACTGTGTATTATACTGACGCCTGGCGAAAATCGTACGGACCCGAGGGGAGTGGGCCACAATGTCTTTACGTCTTCTATCGAGCTTAGAGGGCTCATATGAGAGGGTCTTGTGCAGATGTATGGTTATGTTCAATATGTATAGTTTCCTAACAGTGAGCAGATTACTAATCTTGTAAAGGTTGTCTGTAGAATATCGAAAGGGTTTAAAATACATAACTTTGATGAGAGACCTTTGGGCCTTTTCTAGGTCTAGAAATTTGGTCTTGGTGGCCCTTCCCCAGATCGGTATACAGTATGTGATGACCGATTGTGCCAGAGCAGTATAGATTTTATTGAGTAACAACGGTGGCATCACATGTCGCAACGTTTTAAAAATCCATATAAGTTTTCTGACCCTGGTCATGGTATTTTCGATATGGGTGTGCCAGGACAACCTTTGGTCTACTGTTATACCAAGATATTTGGTGAATCTGACTTGCTGTATGCTTTGACAATTACAGGGATAGTGGGGGCCTGTACACTCATGAATCACGATCCCGAATTCAGCACCTTTGACCTAATACTTTAACTAAATACTTACTAATACCTTTGACTAAATATATTTTAAAGTTTTTTTAAAATATGAATGTTTATAAATCATGTTTTGCCTTGAACTATCCGTCTGTATGTGTAATGTGTATGTGTAACTCAAGTAAATCTGTTTACTTAAGATACACATAAAATAGGTCGCCGTTCCGCCATTTGGTGACACAAGGGAACATATGGGGACCTTAATTTATCGTTCAAAAATAGCAGCTGTTTCACAAGATTTGTTTAGTATTATTTCAAAAACCACGTATATCAACGTGTGAAGTCTAAAGGTCAGTATAATGTGCATTACACAAATTGTCTCATTGGCAGTTTGTGGTCGTCATAATATCCACATCGTGGTCAAATATTCGGTTACCGCGAACGTGAGACGATGCTGAGTATTTTGTGTGAAGCTGGGTCTTGTAAATGTTCTGTGTGTATGTTAATTATTTGTTTGTCCTAGTTATTTTGTGGTTGCATTATAAATGTTAAAATTAATTTTAAATTCTAATAGGTTGAGATAATCTTTGCAAATCATTTTGCTAAGATCGATCATTTATTTGATGATGATTGAGTCATACACGGTAAACGTAAGGATCCGTTTTTACTTCACACTCAGCTGGATGAGAGTTGCCGGAGATCGAAACAAATGGCGTGCAATCGGAGAGGCCTATGTCCAGCAGTGGGCTGCTATAGGCTGATGTTGATGATGATGATGATTGAGTCATACCGGATGAATCCTTATGTTAATGATAAAATTGATGATCTAGACAAATTACCATTCTATCAGTAATGGGGTTGTTGAACAAACTTTTTTTTTGTACAAAATGGCAAGATCATAGGTATATAAGTTTTATTGCAAAATTATTTTTAGTTTGCTTGTTTTCGCTATAATTACAAAAATTGAATCCCGTACCGATAACACGCCGACCGACAGTTCCCGAACAAACCCGAGTCCGTGTGACGTCACGATGTTCATTTCTTTTCATTGTAGCACATAGCTGATAGTGTTTTGACTTTCAACCGACTTAGTATTGTTATTATCGTCAGTATATTGATGAATATCAAATATATTAATCAAATATATCGAACCTTAAAAGTTATCGTGCTTGCTTCTTACCATTATGAACGAATAATACAAAAAAAAAACGCCCCAATAAATGCGATTCGCGCAATAGCCAAGTACCTGGCAATATGTACTAAAGTTTTGAGTAATGTTCTATGTCTAACTAGATTCCAATTTTAATTAAATTAGAATGTGTTAATTATGTTGTGTTTTAATTTAGTATTAGATTCGTATTAGTTTCTTAATTTGATCATTAAAGACTGAAAAAAGTAAATTTGTAAGGGAACTTTCGAGCAAAGTTAGTAGTTAGTTAGTTGTTTGTTGTACTTGAAAACATGATTTTATGATTATGGAGATATATTCATTATTTTAATTTTAAATGACATAATTATGCTACAGGCACTACCGTCACCCAACATAGGTACTGTGTTGAGTGACAACACCTTTCGGATCGCTAGATGTCTGCGTTTCGGTGCTCCCAGAATTGAATAGAATAGAAATATATTTATTCGCCACAGGCACAACTCAACAGCAACAAACATGGAGTAAAATACAAAAAAGAAGTGCAAAGACAAATTGCGCAGAACGTGCCATACAGAAAGGGTTACCAACTCAGCATTTGCTGGGCTTCAGACACCCAGCGCTGGTTTTCAGATGGCACCACGCAACGACACACGGACGTGGGCAACAAAATAAAATATAATCTATACTTACATAATTTGACATGAGTGATACAATTTAAGGATGTGTAAATAAATAATGTACAATGAAATAATAGAAGAATAAGTGTATAGTGAGCTACAATGTGTACAACCCACACACACACACAGTGTGTGTGTGGGTTGCAGCGAAAAAAAAGAAAATAAATAATTCACAAATACCCTACCACCTTATCACAAAAAACAAAATAAGTCACCAACGTGGTGCATTAGCCTACTAGTAGCAAGTCACCAACCGGACCGTTCTTGAACGCATTATCTACTTCCATAATCACCGCCAAGGCCTCCACACCAAATGCTACTGCTTAAAAACTAAGTAAGTAGTTTTAATTGCAAGTGGAAAGGAGTCTACCAAAAAATAAAAATGAAAATGCGAAAGTCACAGAGTTCCCGGCGACAGACGCAACGGGCTCACCACAACCAGCCCATCTATTATGTAGAATTGGGTATAGTCGTAATGGTGAGTTTCTATACTACTGTGATATAATAGAATATAATATAATATACTTTATTGTACACCAAAAACTGAATTTACACATCTCTTGATAAATGATAAACTAAAATTAAAAAGAAGCATACTTATTTTTTTTATTGATAACATGATTAGAATAGTAGATAATAATTTGATAAATAATAAACATTGGTTTAAATAAACTATTTGTCAATTCTAATGTCATTTAATTCTATTTGTGAATTCAGTATATTTTTTAAGTTTCGTCCTATAAATAAAAGCCAGCGCCCAACGGAGCTCCACATCGTTGTCAATGTGTTGAAGCAGGCGACCGTCACTTGTCTAGAGCCCCTGGTAAATACTGACGGTTGACGATTCATTACCGATTATACTCGTTCTAAAACCAAATGAAAACATTTCTTTATCCAGCCAACTACAAGCTTTTCTTTTTTTTTCGGCACCGGTAATCCACCGAAATCTAGAAAAATGCCTTTGTATGCCATATTGAGCTCAAAGTATAGAAAAAGTTGGCCAAGGCATTGGAATTGTTTTCTTTCATTTGTAAGTAAATTTGTTTTTAAATTGTGTGTGAAAAAGTGGCACGCTTGGTTTTCATACAGATGGAGGGACTTGCGTTATCTAGTTAGATTTATGTGTGTGGTGTATATCGCCTGACATGGTCAGACCATGTAGGTCACAAATCATTTACTGCAACCTGCAAAAAGTAGCCATTAATGTTGTCTAACGCAACGTGTTATCAGTCGTGCATCTGAGCGGCCTTGTGGCAAGCTTTATGTAATAACTGTCGCAGTTAGCTGCTGGTCGTGACATATGGCGCGGAGGCTTTGTTAACATACTGGTTTGGTATAGTGAATAATATTTAGACGACAGGTTTGTTGTTTTTGGTAAACTTTAATGGAAGGTTATTTCAGAGTCTAGATGCAGAGATATACACACTTTATCTATATATATAAAAGCGAAAGGGACTGACTGACTGACTGATCAATCAACGCACAGCCAAAACTGCTACGCCTAGAAGCATGAAATTTGGCAGAAAGGTTCCTCAAGTGACGTAAGTGTGCACTAAGAAAGGATTTTTGGAAATTCCACCCCTAAGGGGGTAAAAAGGGGGTTGAAAGTTTGTATGAAAAAATTTGATTTCTTGGGTCAATAAACTTGAAACTTGCCACAAATACTAACCTAAATGAATAATAAAGGTAGCAATTCATATTTTTTGAAACTACCCCTAAAAGACGTTTTTAATTAGTAGACATTATCTTGGGTTAATAAACTTGAAACTTGACATAAATACCAATGTAAATAATCAATAAAGGCTTTCATTGTCAAACTCCACCCCTAAGGGGGTAAAAAGGGGGTTGAAAGTTTGTATGAAAAACCTAATTCCTTCGGCCAAAAATCTTGAAACTTAGCACAAATAGTATTCTAAGTAAATGATAAAGATAAACATTATTAGTTTTTCGAAACTACCCCCAAATGATTATTTAGGGGATGTTGAAGTTTGTATGAAAGAATCTGATTTCTTAGGTCAATAAACATGAAACTTGACATAAATACCAAACTAAATAAACAATAAAGGTTTTCATTATTAGTTTTTCGAAACTACCCCCAATAGATGTAAATCATCTATTGGGGGTAGTTTAGTAGTGTGTAGTTGGCGTTAAAGTGTTTTTGAAAAATCTTATTTCTTGGGTTAATAAACATAAAATTTGACATAAATATCAACCTCAGTAAACAATAAAGGTTATCATTATTAGTCTTTTGAAACAACCCCAAAATTCGAATAAGGGGGTGTTGAAGTTTGTATGGAAAAAGCTGATTTCTTAGGTCAATAAACATGAAACTTGCCACAAATACTAACCTAAATGATTAATAAAGGTTATTATTATTTAAATCTATCCCAAAAGACGATTAAGGGGTATTAAAGCTTTATTGATATATAAATATATCTTATCTTATCTGAAGAATCTTATTACTTCAGTTAATAAACATGAAACTTGACATAAATAAACAAGAAAGGCTTTCATTGTTAGTTTTTCGAAACTACCCCCAAAAGATGATGTAGGGGATGTAATTTTTTTAGTAGATACTTATTTCTTGTTTTAATAGACATGAAACTTGACGTAAAAACCAACATCAATAAACAATAAAGGTTGTCGTTATTAATTGTTTGCAACTACCCCCAAAAGACGATTTAGGGGGTATTACATTGTTTTTGAAGAATCTTATTTCTTGTTTTAATAAACATGAAACTTGACGTAAAAACCAACATCAATAAACAATAAAGGTTGTCGTTATTAGTTGTTTGCAACTACCCCCAAAAGACGATTTAGGGGGTATTACATTGTTTTTGAAGAATCTTATTTCTTGGGTTAATACATTTGTAAGTTGACATAAATCCCATCCTAAGTAAACAATAAAGGTTATCATTATTAGTTTTTCGAAACTTCCCCAAATGATTATTTAGGGGATGGTGAAGTTTGTATGGAAGAATCTGATTTCTTGGGTCAATAAACATAAAACTTGACATAAATACCAAACTAAATAAACAATAAAGGTTTTCATTATTTTAGAAACTACCCCCAATAGATGATTTAGGGGGGTGTTAAAGTGTTTTTGAAAAATCTTATTTCTTGGGTTAACAAATTTAAAAGTTGACATAAATACCATCCTTAGTATACAATAAAGATTGTCATTATTAGATTTTGGCAACTACCCCCAAAAGACGATTTAGGGGGTATTACAGTATTTTTGAAAAATCTTATTTCTTGGGTTAATACATTTGAAAGTTGACATAAATACCATTCTAAGTAAATAATAAAGGTTGTCATTATTAGTTTTTCGCAACTCCCCCCAAATGACGATTTATGGGATGTTAGTTTTTTTTTAAATCTTTTATCTTGGGTTAATAAACATAAAATTTGACATAAATATCAACCTCAATAAACAATAAAGGTTATCATTATTAGTCTTTTGAAACAACCCCCAAATTCGATTAAGGGGGTGTTGAAGTTTGTATGGAAAAAGCTGATTTCTTAGGTCAGTAAACATGAAACTTGCCACAAATACTAACCTAAGTGATTAATAAAGTTTATTATTATTTAAAACTATCCCAAAAGACGATTAAGGGGTGTTAAAGCCTTATTGATACATAAATATATCTTATCTGAAGAATCTTATTACTTCAGTTAATAAACATGAAACTTGACATAAATAAACAAGAAAGGCTTTCATTGTTAGTTTCTCGAAACTACCCCCAAAAGATGATTTAGGGGATGTAATTTTTTTAGTAGAATCTTATTTCTTGTGTTAATAAACATGAAACTTGACGTAAAAACCAACATCAATACACAATAAAGGTTGTCGTTATTAGTTGTTTGCAACTACCCCCAAAAGACGATTTAGGGGGTATTACATTGTTTTTGAAGAAACTTATTTCTTGGGTTAATACATTTGTAAGTTGACATAAATCCCATCCTAAGTAAACAATAAAGGTTATCATTATTAGGTTTTCGAAACTTCCCCAAATGATGATTTAGTAGGGTGTTGAACTTTTTATGGAAGAAACTGATTTCTTGGGTCAATAAACATGAAACTTAACATAAATACTAACCTAAATAAACAATATAGATTTTCATTATAAGTTTTTTGAAACTACCCCCAAAAGATGATTTAGGGGTGTTAAAGTATTTTTGAAATATTTTATTTCTTGGGTTAATAAATTTGTAAATTGACATAAATACCCATCCTAAGTGATCAATAAAGGTTGTCATTATTAGTTTTACTTGTCTACTCCCAAATACGTTTTAGGGGGTGTTAAAGTGTTTTTGAAGAATCTTATTACTTGGGTTAATAAATTTTAAACTTGGCACAAATACCAACCTAAGGTAACAATAAAGGTTGTCATTATAATTTTTTCGAAACTAACACTAGCTAAGAATCTTACTGCACTGGGTTTCGTTTTTGACGTAGGCTTCTAGGAGAGCACTAAGTCGCGATTTCGCGGCCGTTCTTTTAGGGAGGTGAAAAGGGTAAAAATTTGTTTGTATGTAAAATCCAATTCCTTGGGGATAAGATTGATACTCAAAATTTGCATAAAACATTTTTAAAACTCTCTCCCAGATAGGGTTAGGGGTGTTAAAGTTTTTTTTAAGGAATCTCACTGCGCAATCTGATTAACATAAACGATAAATAAAAAAGAGAAGAAAAGAGTGAATAGCATATTTAGGTTGTTCAAAACTGGACCCTCAACTGGACAAAAAGGGGTTGATAAGTTTTTAGGGAAGGATTTTACCTACTTTGTGGCGGTAACCTAAAATTTATTATTCTTTAAGTCAAATAAAGAATCGTCCCAAACCAATAAACCCTGTATATCTACGATACCCAGTTTTTTATTGTTTTATTAATAGCTTATTTTTGGTCGCCTTCACTAACTGCATATAAGAAAATCATTTATAGGATAAACAAAATCACGCGAACGAAGTCGCGGGCGGAGTGCTAGTATATTTATATACTAGATAGAGAACCAATAGTTATAAATAACAGAAGGATAACAATGAGATATAGTAAAATGATAGGGATTAAGAAAGTGCTCCAAGATGTATTATGTTTTAATGACCGCCTTACTACTGAATAAAATATATATTATAACTAGAGGACGCCTCGCGGTTTCACCCGCGTAGTTCCCGTTCCCGTGGGAATATAGGGATAAAAAGTAACATATATCACCCGGGGATAGAGTAGCTTCCCAACGGTGAAAGATTTTTTGAAATAGGTCCAGTAGTTTTAAGTTTATTCGTTACATACAAAAATACAAATCTTTCCTCTTCATAATATTACTAGCTTCTGCCAGCGGCTTCGCCCGCGCCGCTGGCAGAAGCTAGTAATATTATGAAGAGGAAAGATACGTGTCCGCGTGTATTATACCTATAAACCTTCCTCTTGAATCTCTCTATCTATTAAAAAAAAACGCATCAAAATCCGTTGCGTAGTTTTAAAGATCTAAGCATACATAGGGACAAAATCAAAATCATACATTTTTATTTCACATAGGCCCAGTCGACCGTCATTTTTATTTCACATAGGCCAGGTCGACGTTTTATAAGTGCCCATGTAGGGCACTTATAAAACGTCGACAATAGGTGCACGGTTCGGGTTGGTCGTTTCCTATGGAGAAGAACCAGCAAGAAACTCCGTGGTTACTTTTTTTTTAAATTATTTGGTTTTACAATATTTCCATGTTACAACATTAGTACTATGAGAAGAAAAATTAGTACATGTTACAACATTAGAAGTCGTAAGAAACTAAAAAAGAAACGGTTATATAATAATTACATAAAGAAGTTAACAAATGTTAACTAGCATCTAGAAGGCCTACAATGTTCACACATTCACAAAACAATCGGTAAAAGAATCTATACAAAGGTAAGACAAAAAAAAAAGACGTGTGGCACTCGGGGACTGCCGCGGTATTGCACAGCATTAAATTTTTGAGAATTTAAGTCATTTTCTTTCACCTATTGTTCTTAAAATCTACTTTCTTTTCCCAAATAGTAAATGCAGATCACGGTCCACCCACAATAATAAACCCTTAACGCCACCCTCTAACAACCCCCTTATTATCATATTTTTTACCATTTCCCCAAATAATAAATTTAAATAGTGACCCCTTACCACATTACCCTTACCCATACCACAATAAGGTCGCTTTTTCAAAGTGACCCTTATTCCCACATACATAAAGTCTACATTGAACGCGGTGGAATTTAAAATAGGATACAAATAAAGAACCTCAACATCAATAGAACATAAAAATATTTCCTACATTCGTCATAATAAAAATCTTATTTTAACTTGTCATTGCCAAGCGAATATGAGCCTTTAAATTAAAAACGTTAAAAACTCGAAAACGTTGCGAGCCAAACCCCCATTTATTTCCGATTAATAAAATTCTAAAAAACAAAACAAAAATATAAAATGACCCTTATTCACATTGAAATAAGGTCGCTTTTCTTTGACAAGCAAAAGTGACCCTTATTCTCATTAACATAAGGTCCACTTTGATCACCATTGTTATTTTCGTTACGGAATTTTTCTTTACGGAATTTCTGGATTCGGTCTACACGCTCAAGGCCCGCGATAGAAGCTATGCAGTAGCTTAAAAAAATAACCAGACTAAATTTAACATGTGACACAAATGCTGTTATCAGTGCTGTAACTATTCTTAGCAAAGGGCTATAAAGATGATTGGAAACCATTGTAAAAAGTTCAATTAAAAGAAGAAAAATAAAAAAGGAGTAAAATGAGATTAAGAATAGTTAGAGACATCCACATATTTGTGCCGTTTATGAGTTACCAGGGAAGCCGCATGCGCAGAAGGAGCTAAAGCCAATTTTTTTATCTTCAACGTAGTCCTTGATTTTATAATATGCTTTTTTAATAAGGACACGTTTGATGTGATTTTTGAACTTTCTATCGGTCAGTTCTATAACTGACTTTGGCAACTTGTTATAAAAGCGTATACTGTTTATAAGAAAATACTTGCTAGTTTTAGTTAATCTGAATATTACAATTTCGTGCTTACTGCGTGTATTTAAATTAAGGAAGTCGCTTCTAGTTTTGAAAAGCCCTCAATTTTTGCGGACATACAAAATACATTCCAAAATATAAAGTGAAGGTAGAGTCATTATATCGATCTCTTTAAATTTATCTCTGAGGGACTCGCGAGGACACATTTTAAGACTTTGTTTTATACTATGTAAGGATAAGGATAGTATAGAAGTATAGATATAGATTATAAGTATTAGTATAATTTAAAAATATAGAAGATAGGTCGTGGGTTCAGACCAGGCAGGCGCTTTACTTTGTGTAAGTTATTCCACCACCACTCCTCTCAAAAACGGTAAAGAAAAAAACATCGCGAGGAAACCGGCATGTCCTAGAAACAAAAAATCGAATACATGTGACATCAACCATCCCCCGAGGCCCGTGTCATTAGGGGCATCAGCAATGGGAACATTAAAAAGGCTGATTATGAAATTCAATTTAATTATACTTACGTATTTAGTATTTGTATTCGATATTTGTCGGTTAATTCGCAACGCACCTGCAAGGCAACGATACCATCACTGTAAAGGATGCACACTACTCACTGCACAATGCCACACATTCCCTTCACACTAGATAATAATTCTAATTGCGCACATCCTTTGTCTGAATTGTACAATGTTGTAACATTCTTTAGGAATCCTCTATGACTGGAAAGCCTTCAATCTGCCTTGGCTTTGCCCACTGTGTCTCAGTTGGCATCCAGTTTTACGGAAAAGCATACTCAGCATAAAATAGCATAATCAGGCTAAAATGTTGCCACAGCTAGGCATAGTTCTCTGTGAGAAACAGGCAGTACCTAATCCACCACGCAGGCCCATTTCGAATTGGTAGATGTCAGATGTCTTCGATTTTTCCTTGGACATTTGGAGTTCCTCACTATGTTTTCCTACGCAGTTGTCAGAGTAGTGGTTATAAAATACATTATAAAACGTTAAGCACTTATCTGGATGGGAACCCACGACCTATTACACTCGTAAGTCGGAGACGTTACCTCTGGCTCTGCCTCGGGGCCGTGACTAATTCGTGAAGAGTTTCTTGCAAAAGAACTGAGAATATGGGTGATGTGGAATTATCTATTCAAAATCTTTTATTTTTACTCGGCTGCAAGGAAAGGGTTATGTTTGCCGCGCGTATCTTGTATATATGAATGTTTGTATATTTGTATCTATGTTTGTTTGCATGTATGTAATATTTTTTATTGCCTCATATCTTTCAAACCACTAAACGGTTTTTTTTTATAATTAAGACATGGTAAGATAGGTCTTGACCACCCAAGTGTTGTTAGACAATAATGACGTTAAAAAAAACTTTTTTGCAAAAAAATACTACAGACTTCCAAATACAAAACTACAGAGTGAAAAATATCTTTATTTTTTGAAGTCGGTGTCTTTCACAGGTACCATTTTCTTAGCGTTATTCATCAGATCTTGACCAAATTAAAATGGGACCAATATCGGCACATACTTTTTCAAACCAAAAAAATAATTTTCAAAATCGGTCCACAATTGACGGAGATATCGGTGAACATACACAAAAAAAAAAATAACAAACATAATGTCGAACATAGAACCTCCTCCTTTTTGGGAAGTCGGTTAAAAATAAGAAACAGCGGATTTTAGGAGCCATATTGTGGGGTTTGTATTTTTTTCCTATTTCTTACAGTGACGTAACAACATGAAGGGTTTTTAGAGGTATTTACAAAAATATATACCCTTTAAATTAACAAAAGCCGTTCGAAAAAAAACACTGATATAACTAAAAAGTTGTAAATAAAAAAATAATAAAATCAAAAAACCCGACTGCTTATGCGAACTAAAAAGATATAAACAAGAAGAAAATCATGCTGTGCAGTCGCAGCATATTAAACATTTAATAGTTTTGGTCAGCCAGCTCGCGAATATGTATCATCTTTTTTTTTTGTTTATTATAGATAGGCTCGCGCTTGACCAATATCTCACCTGATAGATGATGATGATCTCTGTTCTAAATGAGTTACATAGATGAATGTTTTTCCTGAGCACAATAGGCGACACAATCCAGTGACTAGCCTTCGTCAGTATGAGCGAGTTATGATGGAACATATTTAGCTAGTGTCATTTCAAGAGTGCGACTGGACCTTCAACCTTATTTTAATTTTTCCCTTTGGTAATTGTAGACATCTTAAAACTCAATTTAGCAAAAAGGGCAGATGTTTTTTTTTGTTGATGGACTCGCATTAGACCACTATCTTGGGCTATCATCTAATAGCTTTTTCCGCTCTGGGTGAGGCGGCGATCTATCCGCGACCCACCACTATCTCGCCTGATGGTCGGTGATGATGTGGTTGACGGTGAAGCACGCTTGCCTAAAAGTAACATATATTCTTGACTTAACTTACTTCCAGGTTATAGGTGTCACCAAATACAGACTTCGGCCACTTCCACTCCTTGGCCGAATCCACAATTGAAGTATTCCCAAAACTTTTAGTGCTGTCACCATGTACCGATGCCATTCTTTTTCTGTGACTAAAGTTGTCACAATCTAAGAAGTCCGTTGACGTTTCTCATTTTGCATGACGCGATAACTTTCTACATATGAAATTGGTAAATCAAATTCATAATCCTAATTAATTACTATGTTACCCATACACTATAACAACGAGTATCATTCGCAAGCATCAAGTTTAATTATTATTAAGTATTTTTTAGCTGTCAAAACGGGCCTTTTATTTTTTGACTTATTTAGCAGTACCTATAGATTATTGTGTACAAGTTATAAATCTGCACAACTTCCGGTTATAAGTACAAATTTACATAAACTTACCTACATAAAATTAAGATACTTCTCATAACTTAATGTAGCCTCATAATATTTTCCGGTTTAACAAATTACATGAACAATATTTTCCCCCCGCCATATTGCGAGCGACCTTTCGCGCGCCGCAACTGACATTTCACCGCGTTTTGGCGCCAACCGCGCGCGGCTTGACGTACAGCAGTTTTTTAAATTTTATTTTTATTTATCGTCTGCTGTGAATCGATTTGTGACTTCTTTATTTGAAAAACTTTAATCGATAATTGCTTATTTTTATTTTGTGAATTGGATTGATAAGTTACCATAACCTAGAGTGAAAGTTTTTAGTGTCGTGATTATTTTTCAATTATTTTTCGCCGGTTGCACTCAGGTGGGTTCAATATTGAAAGTTTTTTTCTCGATTGCATGCAATTGACCTTATGATTTTAAGTTTCTCCAAAATATTAAGAGGCTGACATTGATATCTTTTCGTAACAGAATATGTTTAACTTGATACGGATAACGTAATATGCTCGTGTTATGAGTTATGAAATAATATTATTAAAATGAAATGAAATGATAAAATTATATTAATACACAGTTCTAGTAGTTTAACTCTGAAAATTAATGAACAAAATTACCAAAAAAGTCTAGTAACGTCAATATCTTCTAATATCCACCATCCCGATGCTTGGCATATGGCTTTTGCTCATTCTCTAATTCATTCCTGTACTCCTGTTATTACGACAAGCAAAGAATCAGAATTGAACAATCCAGGAGTTGTCTGACGACTTGTCTGATGTTATCTACCCACCCTTCTGTCTGATGGCATAGATAAAATTACATTCCGTACACGACAACGATTGTCAAAAAGTCCTTATTGTATGTACTCTAGACTATTGTCTCGGCCAAGTGTCATTCGATGTCAACGATTGAAATGTTCCTAATGCCAAAATGTAAGGGATTGATCACGTGGCATATTGATAGCGACATTCCCATGATTTTTTAACATCTTTACAATAGCTATCGCCACGCATGGATGATAGAATGTTTCTTGTCTGCCTCTGGTCTGTGCCACCATTCTGTCAACATCCTCTAAGGTTTAACTAAAGGACAGCATCAACAATTCTATGTCAAAAGCACTCAACTACCCGCGTTCTCAAGTATTTCGTACATTCTAACAAGCTGGGTAATGTTGAATACCATAAGTACATGAAGCAATGTCGTATTGCCTTTAAGTGTTGCGACAGCATCAACAAGTGTCGTTCAAATTGTTTAGGTTCTACTTAACACATTGCATTCTTGAACATGGTTGGAAGGTTTGCTGCTTCAGAAATCGAGGAGAACTTGTACTTTATACCCTAGGGCCATTCTACGTATATGCTCGATCTTTGCACAAAAGTCTTTGGTCTACAAACTTTGCGAGCAAATCTAAACATTTACTGGCATCTTCCGTTAGACACAGCGTCAGCAAGCCTACCACTAGACTGATGGCCTGGTGAGGGCCGCGGCAGACCGCTGGATGCGAGAACCATAGGACGGTTCGATGATGAATTATGACATTTTGCGTTTTCGAGCTTTTTGCACAGATAAAGGTTCATATACGCATACTATTAGAAGGAGGTAGCTAGCTCGTAGAATAAATACCATAAAAAAGCTGACTTCCAAAGAAAAACTATTAATTAATAAAATAAAAAAATCCCGACTGCAAAGATGTAAACATGACACAGCTCTGTAAAAATCACTGCAAATAAAGATGGCCGAAAGTATTACTGTGCTTGAGGTCCGTAGTTTAAAATAAAGAGTTTATGTACCTATCCTCCGAATGCACAGCATGATTTCATTAACTTTTTTTATTTACAAATTTTTTGTTATACCTTTTTTTATGACTTTTGAAAATATAAGTTGTATATATTTTTGTTATCACCTCTAAAACCCTTCATTTTGATACCCCACTCGATGGTTTTGGAAGAAAAAAAATATTGCAACCCCTAAACTAGGGCGCCCAAAATCCACCATGTTCCTTTTATTAACGGCACTTATCTAAAAACACTTGCGCGGTCAAGACCTATCTAACGATGTCTTAATTATAAAAATCAGTCAAGTGGTGAAAGATATGAGGTAATAAAGAATATTACATACATACATACATACAAGATAAACGCGAAAAACATAACCCTTTCCTTGCAGCCGGGTAAGAAGTGCGTTAAAAATTAACATCGCATTTTTATGGCATTGTCCAGTCTCGCCAGTCTGCCGCGGGCGCCTTAAAGCTGTTGTTGTAAAATAGTCAAGTTAATTATTTCGATCAAGATTACTTTATCTACGCTCGTTCTGGGTCAATTGCCTCCACAGTGCGATTCATTGCTGTCACTTACACTTGTGTGGACAATAAAAGTTGTTTCACAAGAACATGTTCTATGATCTGTTGGAAGTTGTTTGGATGACAAGTGGGTTTACTTGGAGTCAGGTTGTTCCTCAGTCGCAGCTTGGTGTCTGGACCTGTGAAAGTAAGAAAGACAATTAATTTACACAGGAGACACGTCAAAGAAAAACCGGCGAAGTGCATGTCGGACTTCGCACATTTAGGGTTCCGTACCAAACCGCAAAATCAAATTGGTTGTAATGGAAAAAATTAGGGAATTTCACAGAAATGATCTGATTTATCAATAAATTGGTATTTGTTGTTAAAATATACGTCATCGTCATATCACCAAATTTCAAGTTTTTAGGTCAATGGGAAGTTAAAAAATTCTTCGGAACAAAACTTTGTAAAAATAGCTGACTTTGGTGGCTACTCATTCCTTTGTCTTCCAATATTTTTACAACAAAAAATACAGTATTTGTCTTCTCACCGAGTTCTAAACAACGATACCTCACTCGATGGGGAAGAACATTTTTTTTCATTTACTCCTTTATCTGTATGGGAGCCCACCCCACTCATTAAAATTTGGAGACTCTATCTCCAACTCTAACCGTGTAGCTGTAAAACCTGTGTGACAGACGACGGACAGACAGACATGTGAGTAGTAGTGTGCTGGCTCCGTTTGGACCCTTCGGGTACGAAACCCTAAAAAAAAAACCCGTGCGATACCGAAAAGGCTTATAACTCAGCAAGTGTAGTTATATTTAAAGCGTTATATACTTGTGCCTGGTTGGTTGTATTACTTGGGATTTAAAACATAATTGGTGAAATATCTCTCCTTCTAACCTCTGCATAACCATTCGGGGAATATTAGCGTGATGTTATGCATCCCTAAAACATACAACTTAGGTATAGTGGTCCGGTAAACATGGAACATTTTGCTGGTCCAGCCTTAGTAGGAACTTTCAATGGAATAAGAGGCCAGCTAATACTGGCTTTGTTTATCTCTGACATACGTCATATAATACCTTCTGGATATAACATTACAGCATTTAAAAGTGAAGGGTTCCGGAGACTGGCTTTTAGTAGGAACTTTCAATGGAATAAGAGGCCAGCTAATACTGGCTTTGTTTATCTCTGACATACGTCATATAATACCTTCTGGATATAACATTACAGCATTTAAAAGTGAAGGGTTCCGGAGACTGGCTTTTGAAAGTATTGGCCATCGAAAAATGCGTGGGTGTTCACAGCCTTTTTTGGATAAATGTCACATTATTATTTCATTGAAATTTTTGCAACGGCGTGAGCTATTTCTGATATTTATTTTTCTAACAAGAGATTGCAAAAGTTCTCTCTTGCAAAAATATAAAAGTGTGGCTCGAAATAAGTGACTATTCATCGACGAAAATGTCGCAATGCGATTGGAAAAAAGTTAAAATGTAAAAGATTATCAAGCGCTATCGCACGCGATCATATTTTGGCATTTCAACCATCGTCATCGAAGATAGAACGACAGATGTTTAAAGCCTCTGTTTCGGTATTGTAGATGCTAAATGTTGTTCTAAAAACAGTTTCTCTGGACTTGCTGGTGCCACTTTTGCAGTTCGCATACTATTCATTTATAGATATATCAACCAGACCCTTGACCAATAAATGATATTCTACACCTCACGTATGGCTAATACCCAATTTCTTTAAATTTTTATATGTTACACGCATTTGACCGCTATTTCTAACAAAACATAACAAAAGTGTAACTTCCACTATTTTTACAATCAACATTAACATAATATAACGCCGTTAATTCTTTGAAGGGTTAGGCAGGGATGCACCGATAGTAGCTACAATATTTAATCAGTTATGTTTAATCATCATCATTATCCTTTTAACATCCCCACTGCTGGGACAAAGGAATCCTCTCTGTGAGAGGGAATGGTCTTCGAATTTTTGGTTCTAACGATGACACGATGATTTCCTTCACCGTTTCAAAGCGCCTGCCTGTGTTTGAACCCACGACACGTAAGTCGGAGCCGTTACCACTGAGGCCACCACTGCTCCTAATTATGTTTAAGTCCCATTAATACGAGTCGAGCATATTGCCATCAATCTGTCATAAATCCTGACAGAAAATTCAGATTGAATAACCCAATAACACTTTGCACGACCCAGGAATCTAACCCAGGACCACATGTTCAGCAGTAGCGCTTGCAACCACAAGACCTATAAGGCCGTCCATATCTCACGTAGGGTGAAAAACTAATTTCTTTAATATTTTCGCACTTGACCGCTATATTCGACAAACGTGTTACCAGTCTGGCGAAACTCCTATACAAAATAACGATGTATGAAACGTACGTCCTTTTTAATGGCGGCTATAATCCGATATAATTACGAAGAACACTGAGAGCTCTGGGGTTATATAGGCCTTGACTCTTCAACACATAGACGGATAACATCGACCGCCATTTTGACTGTCAGTTACTATAGATTCCCTCTGGTCAGGCGTTTGACAGTTAGTTTGTTATGGTTTTCTAAAGTTATATTTTTACGTTTATATTGATTATAAGTGTATTAATAATCATTTTGTTGGAAGAAATTTGTTGTCCGTTTGTGATGGAGTGTATCTAAAGAACAACATGAGAAAAATAACACGCAAAATATGTGGTTTGAAAACATGCCAGGTTGGTGATAACAAACTTGTTATTTATGGCTAAATTTCAATACGATGAAGAACGGTAAGCATAATGAGTTATTTATTTCTATAAAGAAGTCAATTCCAGTGCAATTTCTAAGGTTTAGTGCATTTTATAAAAAAAAAACTTAAACAAAACATTACATAGTGTTTACCTACTTATCAACCTGGATTTATCGACATCGATGTTTACTGTGGACATCTATTATGCTGATGATTATAATGATTTTAACAACTTAACTGTGAGACAATAAGACACAATAGAAAATGTATTATTTGTCGGTCATCTGGCAGTTAAGATGTTCCATGTCAGTATATTTCATGTATGTATGAGGCACGGCCTTACATTGATATATCGTTTTTATGTTACAGATACTTCAACATCGACCTCACATACAGACATAATACTGGCAACGGATTCTTCTATTGCAACTTAGGGAACAGTGCAAGTTTCATTAAAATCGCGGTTTGTTTGCCCAAACTTACTAAATAAATAAATAGCATGGATAATTGTTTATTTCGTTGAATAAATATGCATTAAACAATCTGAGTTTAATTTTTATTTTATTTATTTATTACCTGAAAATAAAATCGAATCCCAGATTCGCTGCTGTAGCCGGTATCGATATCGACAAATTTTCACTAGTCACCACAGTCCCATCACTAATAATGTCATTATGTTGGCAGTATGTAATACGCCGTGGTTTTTAACCCCCGACGGAAAAAGAGGGGTGTTATAAGTTTGAGGTGTGTTGCTGTGTATCTGTGTATCTGTGTATCTGTGTATCTGTGTGTCTGTGTATCTGTGTATCTGTGTATCTGTGTATCTGTGTATCTGTGTATCTGTGTATCTGTGTGTCTGTCTGTGGCATCATAGCGCCTCAACGGATGAACCGATTTTGATTTAGTTTTTTTTGTTGGAAAGGTGATTGTGTCGAGAGTGTTCTTAGCTATGTTTAAAAAAAAACGGTTCAGCCGTTCAAAAGTTATGGGCGTTTTACTGTTTGAATCGGGATGTTTTCGCAAGATAAATGTGTCGGGGGTTTTTTAAATTTTTAAATTTTACTTGTGTTAGGTTGGTATTGGTTTAGGGTGCACGTTTCATACATTTTGTCTGATCCTGTTTTTTCTATGGCAGTCCCGTCTCTTAAACGTAGTGTTACATACTCTTTGCGTGTTACCACTTTTATATTCCTACTAGCTTCTGCCAGCGGCTTCGCCCGCGTGAATGTCGAAAATTATGCCAAAGCAACATATTCCCGCCATAAAAATGTATGGCAATGTATCCTATGTGCTATGCTAGACTATAATCTATCTCTGTGCCAAATTTTATCCAGATCCGTTAAGTAGTTTTTGCGTGAAAGAGTAACAAAATTACAAACGCACTCACAAACTTTCGCCTTTATTTAGTGTAATCACACTAATATTACAGTACCTACAATCAATTCACTTAAAATGTCTATGTCGCAAGCTCGCAAGCGTAGCGCCAAGATTTCTATCGCATTGTGAAGTTTCTTGTAGGAATCTCTTTGGTATTGTAGATATTACATATATTTGCTTCTACACATGAATTCAATCAAAGACCCTTGATCAGGCTTTTACATTTTCACGTCTGACACGCACTTGACCGCTATTTCCAACAAATTAACAAAGGTGATTCTAACTGCCACAATTCCTACGATCAATTCACTTAAGATTTCTATATCGCAAACAGTACATAACTGTGCCAATGATTTCTTTCTCATTGTAGAGTTTCTTGTAGGAATCTCTTCGGTATTGTAGAACATAATAAAATACAGCTTCGGTGTAATTTGCAGTTTTAGTCGTCACAATCTAAGAAGTCCATTGACGTTTCTCATTTTACATGCCGCGATAACTTTCTACGTAAGAAATAAAAAATCTAATTCATAATCCTAATTAATTACTATGTTACCCATACACTATAACAACGAGTATCATTCGCAAGCATCAAGTTTAATTATTATTGAGTATTTTTATAGCTGTCAAAACGGGCCTTTTATTTTTTGACAACTTTAATGCTATCATAGATGAATCAAATCAAAGACACAAGACATTAATTTTTGTCTATACCTCACGTAGGCCTGTCCAAAACTCGATTTCTTTAACGTTTTTATGTTTAACATGCACTTGACCGCCATTCCCGAACCTAAAAAACTTGCAACTTCTACTATTGACTATTATATTCCTATTTCAACAATCAATTCACTTAAGACTTCTATGTCGCAAGCTGGCAAGCGGAGCGCCAACGATTTCTATCTCATTGTGGAGTTTCTTGTGCTTGTCATAACGACACGCTTGTCTGTCTGTACAGTTGAAATATTTGCATTTTATTACTGTTTCGCACGGTATACTACGGCTGTTTGTTAATGTTTGTTGTTTGTTGTTGTTAGAGTAAAGGCAGTGGTGTTGAGAAATTTGTGTTTGTCAATTTTAATTATAACTTGTTGTTTTATTTCATACTAGCTTCTGACAGTGGCTTGGTCTGCATGTTTGTCGAAATTTAACAGGCTGAAAAGTATACCTTTTTCTATTCCAGGACACGGTTTAAATCCGTACAGCCGTCAAAACGTGAAAATGTAATTAACAGACAGACAGAGTAATTTTCAGATCTATTTATTTAGACTTAAGTCAACCAAAACTACCATTTATTATATAAGTATGCATGAAATGTAAACTAATATAATTAAGAGATAAAATTGTTTCTTTGTTCTTTTACTTACAGATAGATGCCACTGCGTCCATTTTCATTTTTGGCAACATTAATTGTCGTTAAGTGACAATTAATACTTTTTCTCGAAAATATGCACGGTTTCTATGGTATACGAGACAAGAGCGAAGTCGCGACAAATCTAATAAGTATAGATGTTAATTTTGACCATGAACCTACAACTACAAACATTATTAATGTATTCAAAAGTCATTTGGCAGCCAATTTTCATCTTTGGACGCAAAACAACATAAAAACCAGTAACACCCATTTTGAACTTTCTTAAGTACATGCCTATCTATCAAGTTAACACACCTTCATTTATTTCCATAAAGGAGCAATCCATAAGGCTAGTGTTATATAGGTATTTAATATCAAATATATCTTGAAAAATTATGTTGGTAATAATAAAATTGCTAAAGAATAGTAATAACCATTAATTTTTTGTCAATATAAGCTATATTGACAAATACAACTATTACATATGATTGATTGGTGTGTATGTATTTATTACATTCTTCGACATAGTCCGAAGAAGTGGCAGTGGGCAGGGCACATTGCTCGCAGAACGGATGATTGATGGGGCTGAAAAGTTTTGGAGTGGCGACCGCGTACCGAAAGACGAAGCGTTTAAAGGTCTCCGTCTATGTGGACCGATGTCCTATTTAGGTCTGCGTGATTCGCTGGATGCGGAGATGCACAGGACCGATCGATGTGGTGACACTTGGGGAGGTCTATGTCCAGCAGTGGGCTCTTTCGGCTGAAATCCTGATGATGTTATTCTTCATTCTTATATTTCAAGGATACACACATTTATATTTTCTTGTTGTAATACACACGTATAACAACTATTAAATAAGTAAAGCCCTGAAGCTCATAACCATACTATCTATATGAAATGTATTTCTGAACAATTCTATCGCGGGGTATAGTTTCGAGTGAAGCTCTTGTAATATTTCAAGTGACAATTGAATGTAGCAGCCAAAACTAATCGCGGGATACAATGTGTTCGAAGATTATTTATGTAGTTAGATTCCTATCATAAACTATTAAATATCCTATCTAGATACCTATTTATATATTAAATGCGAAGGTAGCGCTATCCTATCTGACTGTTTGTTTTTTTGTCTGTTTGTTACCCTTGCATGTCTTAACGGTAGATTGGCTTTGGATAAAACTTTGCATACGGGTAGACCATTTATACTATGTCCTAATCCAGGTGAAGACATTTTATACTTTTTATTTCGAAAATAAGTTCCTTTTGGATAACTTCCGATAAACACGCGGGCGAATAAGTTACAGCCAGGAAACGAACTAAAAAAATAAGTCTTAAAATAAAGATTCCTAGATACAGAATAAATACTACATTATAACATCATCATCATTATAAAGTTCAATATTGTCAATTTGGCATCCTTCGCACAGAATTAGTATCAAGTATCAACATAATACGATCGAATCCGTTCACAAACAGTAATGATTGGGCAATATTGGGATCATGGTCGTTCAGGTACTACACCATACAATTCTATGAGCTATGGTTGTGGAGTAAAGGTTACAAGCTGCTGCACCCACATCATTGAATTCATTATTTAGTACATAGTAGTAAATTCTTCGATTGAATTTATGTTTTGTAGTAACACTCATTTTGAAAGGGCTTGTCATGTGCCTAGCCTTTTCTACTGTGTTAGGATCGGCTAATCAGATGTAGCTGAATATATCTTTATTTTATACTAGCTTCTGCCAGCGGCTTCGCCCGCGTGTATGATATATAAACCTTCCTCTTGAATCACTCTATCTATTAAAAAAACCGCATCAAAATCCGTTGCGTGGTTTTAAAGATCTAGCATACATAGGGACAGACAGCTGGCAGTGACTTTGTTTTATACTATGTATAAGGATGGAGCGGCTGCTTACCTGTTCTCTATAACCAGCTGTTACTGAATCCAAATGTTCCTGTTGTGTCCAATGTTTTGACTCTGTAGAAGGATCTATTAGGTACCTACTGATGGAGATACAAAGAACAATGTTGGCGGCTGATCACTTTTCGTCCCTTAGGATTAGGATTCAAATTGAAACTGTAACGGTTTGCCAATAATCGATTGGTCAACATTATCTTTAAACCATTAACTTTTCATCTAAAAGACTTTTCACCCACGAACGTTTCGCCAACATAACTATTCTTTAGTGAATGCTTAACGAACAGAATGTTATGACCAATTACTTTTCACCCCACGAACAATTGGTCAACAGACACCGGGACAGGTTTACCACCATACCCAGTCATTCACAACAAACCAATCAATTACCAGTTCAATCAAGTCGCATTGTGATAATTCCTACCACAATAACATTGTCTTGTGACCATGTGGTCGATTCGAGAGCCGATAGCAAAGGTCAAGGGGGCTGTCGAAATGTTTGTCTTTTGTGCAACAACAGTCAACAACAGTTGAGGAGACCGGTGATACTAATGTTTATGTTTATTAAGTCTTCAGTAAGCAATGCATTGTGATTTTCTGAAATATTTTTTAAAAGGTTACATTCCAGCAACTGTAATATAAACGGTAAATATAAACCGTAATGTTTAAACTTCTAAACTATTTCCAAAGAGGTAACATTGTTTCTTTGTTCGTAGGTAATCTCTGAAATGAGATGAATGAGAAGGTCGAAATGCCAAAATGTAAGGATCGATCACGTGTAATTTTTGACTACTCCGTTCGTTAATAAGACGCTTTTGTTGATAGAATGTCATTTGTTTAGCCTCTGGTATTTTTTTTGCTTATAGATAGCTGCACTATCTCCGAGTATCATAGGCTATTTCTACATCAGAAAAATACATGGATCCTGTAGGGTAGGATACGCAACGGGAATAAAGCCACCGAAAAATGCTTTATCTTGTCGATTAGCAATTTTTTTAATTATATCTCTCTTTCATAATGAAAATAAGCTCTCAAATTTATTGAAACTTTTGAAAGTAAACAATATCTATCATTTTTTGTTAATTGAACAAGAGATTTCTTCACACATTTCTTTCAGGTCAAGAACTCCAAACTGGTTTCGACAATAACAACAATTTGTTTTAACAAATCGCTCGTCCATTAACAAATAATCGTCAATTCAAGGCGAGTCTCTAATATTGACCTAATGATATGCAATTATATGCATCTATCTCTCTCTGCCGTTTCTGATAAATAATCATGTTGACCATACTCATTATTATATTATTCGTAACGATAAAGAAATATCAAACAGCCTCATTTTTCTAGTGATCGCAAGAGCTGAGCATAGCAAAATTCGGCGTCTATCCACCACAGTGGAAGATTTCAAGGGTTACTTCAATTCCCAAGAGTCAGAATAAAACATTGGTAGAAGAATTCCGTCCCATTGCCACTTAATTGTCATCACCAGCAGTGTTTGAGAATGTGTTGCATTATTACATTTATTCGCAAGTCGAGAAAATCTGTGCGATGAGGAAAATGGTTTCAGAACGAAAAGATCTGTAAATACTATCCTTTTTACCCTAGTAGACTACATTTCAAAACGTTTAGACCATGGAGGTCAAGTTGATATCTTGTATTTTGACTTACGGAAGGCGTTTGATAGGGTTTATAATGATATTCTGCTTGCGAAGCTATGTGCTATCAGTTTTCCGCCTGGTCTCCTGCGGCTCCTCGCTGACTACCTCCGTGATCGTCAGCAGTTTGTCAGACTGGGCTATAACGTATCCCAGCCCTATCATACGCGTTCCGGAGTGAGTCAGGGATCAATATTAGGACCACTCTTGTTCGTTACAATGGTTAACGACCTACCATCAGTCATCCATCACGCTAAAAGTCTACTGTATGCGGATGATTTGTAACTTTTTGTGAAGTCAAGTCTGAAGCTGATTATCTTGCGCTGCAGTATGACTTAAACGCGATATTAGAATGGAGTGTTAGGAACAAAATGGAATTTAACTCTACCAAATGTTTCGTCATGAGTTTTAAGAACATCAGTGCAACCAAATCTAGTTTTAATGTACTAGTACGCAGTAAGCTGGAGTCTAGTGCATGTATCTGGAACCCTCATGAAAAGAAATACACACTAATTTTGGAAAAGGTTCAGAAAGCTATTCTGAGGTATCTGTATAAGCGTGTATATGGATATTATCCATTCTCATACCCTTCTAACTTCCTCTTAGGCTGTTTAAGCTACAATTATCTCGAGGTCAGAAGAAAAAATGATCAAATCATAAATATGTGTAAAATCTTTCACGGGAAATCTGCTGCCCCTGAACTACACGACGAACTATCTCATGTTTTTGCCCCGGTCAATTATAGACGTAGTAGGAGGCACATATTTTTTGCCGTACCGGGGAGTCGAACCGTCGCTCGAGCCCAGACTCCTATCCCTCATACACTCGCCACGCTTAACGCCCTCTTGGATGCTAAGCCCGATTGTTATGTGTTCACGGACGAATGGAACAAGATTTTGTCTGTATACAGATTAGGGCTTGCAAATATTCGACAATTTTGCAATTCGAATACTCGATATTTTTTTGGGCTATTTTCGAATAATTCGAAAATTGTTCAAATATTAAATAAAAAAATAAGTTTTATAGAAATCTTATAATTTAATTTCTAAATAGTCTTTATTCAATTCAAACAGTGTTAAAAAAACAATTAAAATAACATTTTTTTTTCTTTTAAAAGAACACAAAGGATTAAAATAGGTGTTAGCTATTCTAATCCTTCGTGTTGAACTGCAAATAATTAACTACTTTCTTCAATTAAAATAGCTAACACAATCAATAACAAAATCAACGTATATTTTTGGAAGAATAAATAATGGTCAACTTAATATTGTACTGATGATATCAAAACACCACAAAGCAAAAATTTGAAACAAATGCTTAAAATGTTTTAAAATAAACAAATTTTCTCAAAATAAACTAATCTTCTGGACATAAACAAAACGCAGTCTTATAAAATCAGTTAAGTATGAGTATTGTAATCCTATCCTACTAATATTATAAATGTGAAAGTTTGTGAGAATGTATGGATGTATGTTTGTTATTCTTTCACGCAAAAACGGCTGGGCCGATTTGGTTGAAATTTGGTAGGTATGTAGATAGGTAATACCCTGGATTAACACATAGGCTACCTTCTGCGGGCGAAGCCGCGGGAGGAAGCTAGTAATATAATAAAATCAAACATAAATAACAAGTAACCCAATTAAAGCTTCGATGCAAAATCGGTTTCTTTCTTAATGTTAAATTAGAAATTGTCATTAACAATGTGTGAATTTGGTAATTTAACATTAAATCTTAGTTTATAACAAAAATAATAAATCACGAGATCAGATCAGATCAGACCTAAGTAGCACGTAAGTAAAGGCACTGTAATTTTTTGTACATGTAGTGTAAAAAATTACAGTACCTTTTTAATCCTATCCGTATCATATACTTTTGGCGTGTTCTTCAACGTTTTCCCTGGAAGTAGGACCTAAGGAAACTTAGAGCATCCACGGATTCATCGTTTAAGGCACATCTTAGATGGTTGCAAATGTATTTGCTGGAAGAAAATACCCTTTCACACTCTACACTTGTAGGTGGCGAATATTCGAATATCATAAATTTTCTATTCGAATATTTGAAACAGTTGATTATTCGAATAATTAGAATATTCGAATGCAAGCCCTAATACAGATATACAGACAACATCGAGTATTATCATTGTTGTTTGTTTTTAATATTTTATTTGTAATGCTTTTTTATAAACATGTATTTAACTATTGTAATTGGCCTTGGGCCGTGTTACGTTAAAGTAAATAAATAAATAAGGTTCTCTCTTGGGTTCGACTCCCGGTACGGGCAAAATGTTATTGGGTTTTTCCATCTGAATTTTTTCGGTAACAAACGAAATTAAAAAAAAATGTGTAAAAGATTTCGACAAGAGAACAATTCCATGAAAGAGTAAAACACATTTATTAAAATGTTTTCAGTATTGCATAAATAATTTAGAAAGGGTAAGATCTCCACCCTATGAGTTGAATTCACATATGTATGCTTTCAATGACCTATCCCCTTTCGAGTGAATTACGCAATACGTTAATCGTTATTTAAAGGTGTCGTCATCCTAACCTTTACGTGCTCTTTGCTGAATCCACTTACGCAATTAGGCTGCTGGAGTCTGGATTTGTGTCCCCTAATACATGAGACTTAAACATAAGTGGTATAATTTGTGTGTACCTACTTATCACCTTCATCATCTTTCGAGGAATACTGGCTTGGTGTTATCTATACTGTCTATATCAATACTAATAATATTATAAAGAGGAAAGATTTGTATTTTTGTATGTAGTTTTTAAGTTTATTACTTAAAAACTACTGGACCGATTTCAAAAATTATTTAAAAGTTGGGAAGCTACACTATCCCCGGGTAACATAGGCTTTTTATCCCTGTATTCCCACGGGAACGGGAACTACGCGGGTGAAACCGCGAGGCGTCCGCTAGTAATATTATAAAAAGGTAAAGTTTGTAAAATTGTAGGGCGTAGGGGGGTAATCTCTGGATCTACTGAACCGATTTAGATGAAAGGTCAATTTGAGATTAAATTTCTAAGTATTTAAATGAAAAATATCTGGTTTAACTCAGGGTCATCTTCTGAATTCGTTTGTGCAAGAATGTTTGTTCGAGAATGCCGAGAATATATTCCCTTACCTAGTTATTTCAGTATGAAATGTAAAGCATACTCTATGGAAAGAGTATATTTATTTATACTAAGCGACTTTGACGTGTATCAAAAGGTCGTCGTCATTTCGACAACAACCAAGCTATATTTTTATTAGTATAAAACGGCAGCACTAAGCTGATGAAAGTTAACGAAAATATTATAATAACTTGCATTTATGTACAATGTTATTATTTATTCGTGGTGTTCCAGTTAATGTTATACTTTGAAAAAACGTAGTCAATTCAATGTCATTAATTTCGTATATAATTCACTTTGCGACGCTCAAATTTAAGTAAGCTAAAATTTCACCATTGTTTATTTATTTATTTATTTATGTACGCACAAAAAAAAACTTACAGAGAAAAGAAGGAATACAGATAGAAGAGCACAAAGGTACTGCTTATTTCAATAGAAATTTCTTCCAGCAGACCTGCGACAGGACAGTTGGATGAAAGAAATGAGGAAACTTAAAATAGACAATAATAATTTAACTAATTTTATATAAATTACACATATACCTTACTTGTTCTTTGACATGGATATAGTTTGTGACCCTGGGAAGGACATCGGATTTGTTTACAAGTTTGTATTCCCTTGGGATGATAAAACACTTTTTACGCGGGTGAAGCCGCGGGCAGAAGCTAGTGTTCTATATTTTGACAGCCGTTTGGGATATTACATCATATTGACCAAGAATTTGTAACGAAAGAAGAAATATATCAAGACATTGTCACAGTATAAATATGGACGAATAGTACGGAAACTTCCTACAAATGCTCAACACGGCACACTCTCTCAAACATGAGCATCGAAGAGATCTTAAAGCGGCTAGCACTACTGACAGGAATGCGAACGCTTCTTAGGGGTCTCGTCGGTGCGCGGTGTGCCGTTTCGAGCGTTTGTCTGTAATAATAATAATTCATAATTCATTTAATCATTTGTTAACATAGGTATAAAAAAAATATAGTTGTTATAAAAAATACAAGCGCGCTATGTTATGCCTGAAGGCGTACACATATTCATAGATAACATTGATATAATAATTACATGAATGGATTGCAATAGATTCTTGAAAAGTAATAATAAGCAAAAAAGCACAAAAAATATATATTACAAAAAGTAAAAGGAAAAATATAAAAAATGCCCATTAAAAAAAAAATTGTCGTTTCCAAAATGTAGTTTCCATACTGTTTGTATATTTATACTGTGACTTTGTTTAATTTTTCACATATATTTCTGCTTATGAATTACTAGTTTATGTTAATACTAAGTAGGTGTGTTAACTTGATAAATAATGCAATTATCGAGATAGGAATTCTTTATATGAGGTAAAATGTTTGATAAAAGCTTTTTGCCTTATATAATCCTATATCCGTATAAGAATAATATAATAATCCTTAAAAGAAAATGGGCATCTAAATTACTGTTGAATAAATATATTATTGGAAATTATATTCTAAATAGGCAACTGTTTAAGTATATAGATATATTGTGGTCTAAAATATTTGTGATGGTATCTATTTATGTACTTACCTACTTATGTTATTTAAAGAAGCCAGGAGCTAGATGGCAATAAGATGCTATCTTTTGAATACCAAGGACAACCAAGAAGGATACTTCAATATTAAGACTTGTATGGACAGAGTTAAAATATAGCTAGTTATGCAATTTAGAGAAGAGTTAAGTTTGATTTTTTTCTAGTTAAAAATTATGCCAGTGTTACGAATTACCCAGTTCAGAGTGATTTACATAAATTATATAAAGCAGGTAGTCTAGATATTATAATCATAAAAATGTTAATATTGCACACACAATAAATGTTTCCAGCCCAGTTCTCGCGTTTAGCACTTTATAATATTTTTATAATGCGAAATAATCTGCATTGTTTTATAATATTTTTGGTGAATCTTTTGTAACTTTCATAATCAAGTGTCTGAAGACTTTACAGGGGTTAAATAATAATTTGATATCGAACTAAATAAAGAATCTGGCTGGCTTATTAGAAATTAGAAAGAATAGAAAGTGTAATTCTAACAGCGATGGCTATATGGTCGAAATGCCAAAATGTAGTGACCACGTGACATCGATAGCGCTTTTTGGGACAATCCCACCGCACAATTCTCAAACCACTGCTATTCCTGAAAGCCAGAATCAACAGTGGCGACCACCAGAAAAGCGCCGAGGCAATGAAGCTCGACGAAGTCCCGGAGAATAAATTTAATTACTGTCTTGGATCCCGCAATTAAATTAATCAGAACAGAATGACGGAGTAGAAAAAAATACAAATTTCCACTTCCCTCCATACCAAGCAGGAGACAGAACAAACAAGGCCAATAGGCACAAAGGGTCGTTTACAACTGGCATGACCCCAGTTGCCTGCACCTTGCACCACGGATAAAAAATATCATTAATATCGAGTTACACTCGACACTCGTTAGTCGATTATTATCGATAGCGCTTGACAGTTCCATACATTTTTAGCTTTTTCCAATTGCTATCGCGACGCTTTTGTTCTTAAAATGTCACAGGCGGAGATACCCCTCAGTAGCTTATTTTAAAATGAGAATCACGTCTAAACGGCTAGTAGTAATTTGTTGGAAAAAATATGTGTTACATTAGACCATTTTCTTAATAATTTGATCTGAGAAAAATTTGCGTTTCATTCGTACAACATAGTGTAATTAATTTGTACATTTATGTCTGAAACGGACAAAAACTCGACAATTTCACCAAAACTGCCAGGAGTATTTTAATGAAATTGTCACCATCTCAAAGATAATTTAAATGCATTGAATAATAATATATAGTTTTTTGTACTTTCCGTACAAAACACCACAAAATTTTGGCGTTAGTCGCCGTCTAAAGGGCCTACAACCGCTTTAGTGCCGTAAAACGGTAACTTGCCAAAGCATACTCCTTAGTAACGGCTAGGTTAAAAGGTTTTGTTAAAAAAAAATAAAGTTGATACATGTACATTTTTTTAAACAAGGTTTTTTCGTGTAACTAATAGTTTTGCTTTAAAAAAATCATTAACAACACAATATTTTTTCGCAACTTTTGGAAACTCCTCCAAAACGACTTGGATGTTTAAAAATATTTTTACACAGCCAAATTGATGGCTGGAATTTCTTCATAATTGAAATAGCATATGTAAATCAAATAATATTTTGCAAACAAAACTGTTCAAAAGGAGGTTCAATATTGATATTTTGACATCGAGCGGGCGCACGGCCAGTACTGCGTTAACAATGGGGCGTATACATAGCCTTAAGATTAAAGTACATTCCCTTCATACCGCATTCTTTAAGGATTATTAACAACCCAAGATGGAAGCAAAACGAGTAGACTTTAATTACTTTGCCCTTTAGCAAATACAATTACCCACATCAACATCCTTGCATATACATTTATTTATAGATATGCAAATGTATATTCCAATTACTACAACGGATTCTGTACAATATAGAGCGGGTTTCTTGCGAGTGAGCGGTGTTGAAGAATGGAGGTTTCGAAAGTGATGTCCTTACGATCGTGAGAAACTGGGTCTGTTTATATTATTTATTTTATAAAGGTAAATAAGGAAGCTTACAGATTTACATAATTTAAAAGTATCTACGATTGCCTTCCTTTTCAAGCAGCTACTTTTAAACTTTATTTAATTTATTTTCTTTGACTTTGTTTGCATTTACTAACTTATACTATAGTTTTCATATATATTTTATTGTCCGATTTTTTCTAGTGCCATGAAAGTCACAAATGTGGAACGTCCCAGAAAGATTTTTCCTCGTAAGAATTTAAGCATAAGAAAAGACGTTCATGCTGGGTAATTATTTATGTGGACCGTATTTCAGCCATTCAGTCATTCATAGAGGCTATGTATACGAGGTAGACACGTAGGTAGAGATACCCTAAAACTTTTTAAAATAAAAAATACAATAAGTTACGTTACGCACGTAGTACGTTTTAACTCGTGGTTTAATACTATTACGCATTTGACCTATTTCTCAAGGATTCAAAATAAGAATTCCATTCGGTACTCGTATAATCCTTCCGGACCGTAATGTCGAATTTGCAAAATGTTGAATTCCCAAAATGTTGAATTCTCAAAAGGTTGGATCCAAAAATTTTAATATGGAAAATGTTGAATTTGCTAAATGTTGAATTTGCAAATGGTGAGTTCTCCAAATGTTGAATAGGTATGCAAAATGTTATGTTATGTTTTCAGATGTTTTTCGTTTTTGATATTTACAAAAAATACTAGAATTAGTTTAAACTCGTTTTATTTAATGTTAAATTCAAGAGCACTTTTTTGTATTTTGATTATGAAAAACAACGGTTTGAAATGCGCACTATATAGGGTTGGTTGTTCATGTATAAAAAAAATGCGATTCTATTCGAATGGTCCTATTTTATTGTCGGTAAACAAATAAATGTGAGCTTAAAAACCGTCAAATTGAGATTAATATATAGCATGCGCGACAATTTTAATAAAACTATGTAGCTATATACTTATCTAGCTATATTAGTGGCACCTTGGTTCGGTTTCTAGGTTGGTTGTAAAAGTGTACTTGGGTTATTTTCCATCTGGATTTCTTCAATAGCAGGCCGGAATCTAGATTTGTGCCCAGTTGATGGCAATTAGACTCGCCACTATTACCTCCAAGGTATTTAAATGTACTGGCAAAATTTGTGTGTACTATAGATAACATCTTTGCGCTACGCTTACGTACGCTTTTCGGGCATACAGACTTGATGATACGTAATATTATTATTAATATCTTCTGTTTGATACTCTTTGGCTGCACCTGTGAACGGAAAGTGAACGGTGCTTGTATTATCATGGTAAGTAGGTCTAAGCTGCCTACCTATTTTTGTATATGGGTATAAATTTATTGTATGATCTGTATGATTGGTTTGTATTAAATTGCGGCATATCGTGCGAATGATCTTATAGTCGTTTTGCTAGAACCATTCAGTTCGCAGATGAAGTTTTAATACGCAAGTTATAAAAGTGTAACCAAGATCTTGAGTAACTTGATTTAAAAGAGTGTCCATGGAGTATCCACGTTTAGCTTTCGCTTTCCGTCGACCTGACATACTCCTTGATAATTCAAAAGTGCTTGTTAAGGACATATTCTACATTGGGCACCCGGTTTAACGGCACCTGAGTTATTCCACACACACAAGAAACTCTATTGATTTTTATCGAATTTTTGATTTTGCCGTCGTAATTAATATTAACATCCGAACACTATCACACCACATCATCACCTATGTACATCATTGGTGCCAAATGTGGAATACAATTTTAAATAATAAATTATGCCACTAATGGTACTTGCGAAAAGTATCGATAGATGCCGTATGTGGAATACCTCAGGTGCCGTTAAAGCGGGTGCCCAATGTGGAATACGTCGTTAATGGTTTAGTTCAAATAAATGCATTTACGTACATAAATATATGCAGCCTACGGAGAACAAACATGAATAAAAACAAGTGTACACAGTCTTGACCTTTGGATAAGTTTAGAAGACAATTCTACGGATATATGAATAAAAATTCCTTAAAAAAAGAATGTCTTGAAAATTCTTAAGGTATAAATATGTAAGTATTAACAATAATGTCTGGGTGGGAACTAAAATAAACACTAAAATAAGCACGAATAATTTACCTAGAATTTAAAATAAATCATTCATAAAAGCTATTAAGAATTCAAAAATCGTACATTCTAGAATGAATTTGACCAACTGACACCAATTTGAAACCTTACAATGAAAATCATGAAAATTCTGAAATTAATGATACTGATTGGACTTCGTCTGCAGAAACAATTACAATCTCCGATGTTGGCAATCACAACCCTGCGATTCCTTGCGTTGAGAAAAAGTATAAACACTCACCTGGATAGGCAGGGATTGAAGGTAACCACTACACTCGGGACTCCGGGCCGGCCGGCGTGGCGGATATTCAATATGCACTACAAGCTCACGTTTCTGCTTGATTTCACTTCACAAGGAGGATTACGAGAACCAATCAGTTAATCAATTTCTAGCGAAGCCTTTTGGGTAATTTTTAACCCTATTTTGAATCGGACCCAGCGCGGGAGCAGTTATCTGCTTTTCGCCATTTTTTCAAGTCGTAGTTTTCACTCTCACCGCAGTGAGGCGCTAGCGCGGCACCAGCGGGATGGCGCCAATTTTGAATTAGGAAGGGAAACAATTTGGATAGGATATTTAGAAGGATAGGCTTAATGTTTATCCATTTCCCCCCACTCGAAATCGACCAGGATTTTGCAAGTTAAAGGACTGCCAGAGTACAACTAGCAGTGCTCGAGAAATATAAAATTCTTACTTAATAAGCACAATTACCTAAGTACCTTAAACTATTTGAATTGAACAATACTGATCAATACACAATATTGTTCGAGATATAAGATAATAGTTAATTAATTGGTAGCGGACAAACCTTAACTACTGGTCTGCGCATAGTTTTACCGTTTGCAGTTCGAAGAGTCACAACCCGAACTATGTTATCAGATCCCGGATGAATCTGTTCTATACGAGCTAATTTCCATAGTAAAGGAGGCAGATTAGACTCATTAACCAGGACTAAGCCGTTTATTTTAAGGTTAGGTGTATCTTTGAACCATTTAGTTTTTTGTTGAAGCGTATGCAGATAATCACGTTGCCAAGCAAGCCAAAAACTTTGAGTTATTTTCTTGAGCATTTGCCAACGAGAACGTGGACATAAGCAGTCACTAACAGGTTCTTCAGGTAGTGAAACTAAAGGACCTCCCGACAAGAAGTGTCCTGGAGTCAAGACGTTCGATTCTTGCGGGTCTGAAGACAAAGTACAAAGCGGGCGTGAATTTAACACAGCTTCCACTTTAGCGAGAATCGTAATAAACTCTTCCAGAGTTAAAACTTGAGCACCAACTACACGCTTAAGGTGATATTTTGTGGACTTTATGCCACTTTCAAATATGCCACCGAAATGTGGTGCACCTGGCGGGTTAAATTTCCATTTTATTTGACGGATAGCCAAACCATCTGATATGTCAGCTTGATGTTTGCGAAGCTCGCCGGTTATTTCGTTAAGATATTTGTTTGCACCCACAAAGTTGGTGCCACAATCTGTAATGATTGTATCACACATTCCGCGACGGGAAACAAATCTATCAAGAGCCGCGAGGAATGCTTCAGAACTCAACTCAGTGACGGCCTCCAAATGGACGGCTTTCGAACTCAAGCACACAAAAAGAGATATGTATGCTTTATAGGTTTTTGCTCCACGTCGACGACTTTCCTTTATAATAAATGGGCCACCGAAATCAATACCTGTGGTTTGGAAGCATCGAGAGGGCTGAAGACGAGCGGCAGGGAGCTTGCCCATCATGGGTTGACTGGACACTGGTTTTACTTTGAAGCAACGCACGCACTTTGAGAGTGCGGTACGAATAAGTAGTCTCAACCCAATTATCCAGAACCTTCTATGAATTAGAGACTGTAAAGTCCGAGGGCCGCAATGCAGATATTTTTGATGGAAATGTTCGACAATCTGCCTCGACAAAGGACTCAATTTAGGTAAGAGAAGAGGATGTAACGCAGATGGCGATAGATTAGCTTCATCGATGCGTCCCCCCACTCGCAATAAACCATCTTCATCCAAAAAAGGAGACAGTTTTTGAATCGACTTGTCGCATTGTTCATGATTTTTCACTTGACTGACGTGAGACGACATATAATGGTCTTGAGTAAACTTGACTAGCATCTTCATTGATTTATCGAGTTCAGAACTACTAAGGGAGGAGAAATTTCTATTTGAATAAACAACCTTTGCATTTGATATAAAACGGAAACACCATGCCAAAGTTCGTTGAATCTTTGTCAGAGAAGAAAGCTTAGAAGTTAACGTCAGAAGCGGATTATCAGATTGAGTAGCGTGTAGGCTGCTTGGAACTGAAGTTCTTAATTCCGGCAGTTCTGCATTTACGAGGAACGTACGTTTGCAAGGCCATTTATTAGGCGACATTTGCAACCAAGAAGGCCCGCTCCACCAGAGTGGGTGATCAAATAATTCTGAACAGAGAACACCGCGACTACAACAGTCGGCCGGGTTATCCTCAGTGGACACGTGAAACCAAATTTCGGGACTAATTAAATCGGTTGCTTGCACGACTCGATTTGCTACATACATTTTTAGCAAATGAGGTGCCGTGTTGAGCCAAGAAAGAGTGGTGGTACTGTCCGAGTAGGCTTTCATAGAATTTATGTGAATTTTATCCTTGAGTAAGTTGTGCATGTGTGACATAACTTGCGCTAGAAGCACAGCTGCGCTTAGTTCGAGTCTATTTATCGTTGTCGGTTTTAACGGAGCCACTCGAGATTTACCTATTAACAGGTTAGTGACCGTGGTAACTTCATCCACAACAACACAAAGATATACACAACAGCCATACCCTTTGAGTGAACCATCACAAAATCCTACCAAATGCACTTCGGCCGGACTAGAGGGCATAATCAGTCTCGGTAGTGAAATATTCTGTAAATCAGATAAGTTGGCTGCTATTAAATGCCACACCTTAGCCAATTGTGGTGGTATAGCTTCGTCCCAACCTAAGTTTAAGCGCCACATTTCTTGTAAAAGCGACTTTGCAGAAAACACTACCGGGCTTATCCAACCGAGTGGGTCGAAAATGCGGGCCACTATAGAGAGGATAGATCTCTTAGTAAATTTAACGTCAAACGAGTCTGAAAACTTGTAGGAGAAATTGTCATCCAATGGATTCCACCGTATCCCTAATATCTTGACAAACTCATTTCCAGCATCATCGAAGGATTTAGAAGTCTGAAGATGGTCAGGAGGAACATCAGACAAAAGAATTGGTGTATTCGTACTCCACTTACGAAGTTCAAAATGACCCTTTGACAATAACGAGGTAACATCCTCTTTTAATTGTTTCGCTTCATCAAGAGATGAGCATCCCGTAGTGATGTCGTCCATGAATGTATCTTCATAAAGAACTTGAGCGGCGCGGCTTGAATATTCAGAACCGTGATCCTCAGCAAGTTGACGCAGAGTGCGAATAGCTAAGTATGGGGAGCTGCTGACTCCATAAGTCACGGTATTAAGCTCATACTCATTCAAAGCCTCGTTAGGCTCGTCACGCCACAAAACATGTTGATAACACCTGTCCTCAGAACGTATCAATATCTGACGGTACATTTTACAGATGTCCGCAGTGAAGACAATCTTATGAAGTCGGAATTTCGTAACTAAATCGACAATGTCAATTTGAAGTTTCGGTCCAACATGAACTAAATCATTCAGAGAAAGATTATTTGTAGTCCGACTGCTAGCGTCGAAGACTACCCGGAGTCGTGTCGTAGAGCTATCTGGACGCACGACGCAATGATGTGGAATTATGTAACGATCAGTAGTCGAAGAATCTGCAGGCTTCATATGTCCTAGTTCTTCGTACTGGTGCATAAATTCCTTATAATCAGCTTTCAGCTCGGTCTGATTAATAAGACGCCTTTCTAAGCTGAGAAAGCGATTAAAAGCTTGGCGAGACGAATCGCCTAAAGAAGGCGCATCCTTCTTTAACATTATAGGTACCACGTAACGACCTTCACGTGTACGGTAAGTATCCTGTTTATACATTTGTTCACAGAGATCATCTTCAGGACCGGAAATTTTACATTTCGGCGGTTCTTCAGAATCCCAGAACCGTTGAACGATATCTTCGAGCGTGCAAGAGGACGCGAGGAGTGACGTAACGGATTCACTGTGAATATTGTTAGGTGGTGTGTTATGAAAATATTGACCACTTATCACCCAGCCGAATACACTAGACAAGGCGCAAGGTAATCCGGGACCGGGAGTGAAACGTGAGCCAGTGTATATTTGATCAAAACACTCGACACCTAACAGTAGATCGATCGGACCGGATCTATCGAAGTCGCGGTCGGCGAGATCAAGATGTTTGAAATGATCCTTGACGTGCAACAGTAACGTTGATGAAGGCAGCAAGGAAGTAATTTTAGGCAAAACTACTAAAGGTAAGTCAAACTTAGGCGACTCACAAGAATGAGGTATTATTGAAGCGAAAGTATAACCTTTTATGTCACAAACATTACTCTGTCCGAGACCGGTAACGTTCAAGTTACATTTTCTTATACGTAAACTAAGGCGGCGCACGCATGCGCTGGTAATGAAAGAATCCATCGAACCGCTGTCAATAACGGCGCGTGCACACTGGAGCGAGCCGTCTGCGTGACGTAAACGAACTACCGCTGAGCCAAGAATCTTCGTACTACAATTTGGACTCGAAGTTTGTGACGTAATACAAGTAAGTGTGCTCGTAGCTTTAGCGGAACTTTCGCTATTCTCATTTGAATTAACAGTAGACCTTAATAAACTTATATTTTCAACATGTAATAACGTGTTATGTTTCGCGTTACAAACAAAACATGTGGTTTTAGATTTGCAATTATTATTATCGTGACCGGGCCTTAAGCAATTGGCACACAGGTTCAATTTCTTAACGAAATGTTGACGCTGTTCAAGTGTCATAGAATGTAACTTGCCGCATCGGTAAATAGAATGATTTTCATTACAACATAAACAAACAAATGAGCCCGATGCATTATTATTATTACTTTGGTTCGTAGATGCTACAAATGATGATGACCTTTGCTGACCCTTATGTCCTGCCTTATGAGGAGTAGTCGAAACCGAGACAGGTTGACTAACTTCCAGAATCTTTATATAATTTTGTAAATAAACAATTAAGTCATTGAACTTAGGAATCTCGTGAGTATTTTGTAACTCGAACCGTTTCCTAGTTTCAAGGTCAAGTGATCGCGATGCAATGTGAAATAACATAAATTCACTTAGCTCATCAATTTGCAAAGCACGTAACGCATTTACGCTTTCATATAACGCATTGGTCAGTTCGGATAAAGTTTCAAGTGACGGCTTGTTAACAGACGTTAATTTAAATATTTTTTCCAGATAAGTATTTGCTAATATACGCTTGTTGTCATATCGATCTAATAAAAGATTGAAAACCACGGAATAATTCGACTCGGTTATAGGTACGCCCCTGGCCAAGGTCAGTGCACACCCAGACAAACAAGACAGCAAATAATGAAACCTTTCCGTGTCCGAAAGTGAACTATTGTTATGAATAAGCGGGATGTAACTATCCTTGAACGTCTGCCAGTTTTCTATTTTCCCACTGAAATGCGGAATTTTCAATTTAGGTAATTTCACTTGAACAATAGAACCTTCTGGACGACAATGTACGGACGGATCGACGACTGCAGACGCGTGGGGCGCAGGCAGCGACGTCGCAAACAAAGATTCGGCAACTTCGATAGACGCATAATACAAATCATCAAATGACAACATCGCACTCAAATCTATTTCCGACTTGGGTTTTAACTTTAACTGTAATCTATTGATATTTTCACACTCTAGTAAAATAATGCTGCACATTATAAACGAACGACTGAAATCGTTTTTGTCCAGAGAAATTGCGCCAGAACAAGCCGGTTTTGTAAAAGGCAAGGGAACCCGTGAGCAAATTCTCATCGTTCGTCAAATTATCGAAAAAGCTCGAGAATTCAACAAGCCGACATACATATGCTTTGTTGATTTCTCCAAAGCGTTTGATTCGGTGAAATGGCCAACACTGTGGAAAACACTACTGGACACGGGCACACCTCAACACCTCGTACACCTGCTCAGAGGACTCTATGAAGGAGGAACAGCATCAGTGCGGACAGATGACGTCTTCTCAGACAATTTCCACCCAAGTGCGGGTGTACGACAAGGATGCATAATTTCACCCTTGCTGTTTAACATCTACACGGAGCTTATAATGCGAATCACTCTCGAAGATTGGAACGATGGTGTTATAATTGGTGGATACAGGATTTCTAACTTACGATACGCAGACGACACCACCTTATTTGCGAGTAACGCGGACCTCATGCAGGAATTACTTCACAGAATGGAGCGCGTAAGTCTAACGTTTGGACTGAAGATTAACCGATCCAAGACCAAGATTATGATCGTGGACCGCGTCAATGACAACTCGCCAGAAGTAACACAGATTGCGAACTGCGACGTGGTTCAAGCCTACGTATACCTTGGGGCCTTAATCACAAACAGTGGTGGTTGCGTAGATGAAGTAAAGCGTCGTATGGCCATAACCAGAACCGCGGTAGAGAAATTAAAGAAAGTGTGGAAGAATCGCAATATCACCAAAGCCACCAAAGTCAGACTCATGCGAACATTGGTGTTCCCAATCTTCCTTTACGCAGCAGAGACATGGACAGTGCGTGAGTTGGAAAAGGGGAAGATAGATGCTCTAGAGATGTGGTGCTGGAGGAAGATGCTCGGCATATCGTGGACAGAGTTCCGCACCAACGTGTCCATACTCCAGGAACTCGGCATCACAAAGCGTCTATCGTCCATAGTACAGACGCGCATACTGCAGTACTTTGGCCATGTCTCTAGGCTTGATAACAACTCTATAGAACGGCTGGTCGTGCAAGGAAAAGTAGAGGGAACCAGATCACGCGGCAGATCCCCTATGCGCTGGACTGATCAAATTAAATCTGCAGTGGGAAGCCGCGTATCAGACTGCACCAGGCAGTCTACAAACAGAGAGAGAGATGGCGGCAGATCGTGAAAAGAGCTGTGTCCGCCTCTAACACCAAAGTGGATGACTCAACGTGACCACGACCGCTCTGCCAAGAGCGAAACGACAGAGGAGGAGGAGGAGGATTGATATTTTCGCTAGACTCCATAAAAGCAACCCTAATCTGATCAATCTTCTTGTATCTAGCCTTGAAAGGAGATAGCTTAGAACTATCCTTCAGAACATCTTTGGACAAATCGTAGATAATCTGCATACACTTGAAATCATATTCGCGTCTTTTAAGGGACGCCTGTAATTCAACTTCATCAGACATTTTGTTAACTTACGTATTCACGATTTATAAATGAGATGAGAAGGTAGGTAGGTAAGTACCTATCCGAACTGCAAGCGGAATATACTTTAGGCACTATTATGCGTACCTACTTTGGCAAGCAATACAAGTTATGAATTTAAATATGTAGGTATAAATACCTATTACGATTTAGACACTTATAAGTTATCACTTTTATTCGTAATAAAATGTAGATGGATAGGTAATTTCTCGAGCACAACTATTTGACCATGAAACATTCCCATTAGCTTTATACCAACATCAGTTATTGCAAGAAATAGTCATACAAGAAATACCCATTGAATTGAAGGTTTCAATTTAAACCTTAGATACGATTAAATTTCCTGAATAAATAATAATGATCAATGAGAGTAGGTTAGGTACAATCGTGGTCCGCTGGCCAGCTTGGCACGTTGTACGGGAACCCGACTTGAATTGGACCTACCTTTTGCGTTGTACCGTAGAAATTATGAAATGTATTTATTTAAATCGTGATTCTTACTTGTTACTTATTAAATTAATAAGAATACACGATATTACAACGCAATATGTACTCATTAAAACGAGAATTATGATTAATAAGAGAATGTGAGGGTAAGTAGAATCCTCACAGGAGGCACCAAAAAGAAATGATTGGACTTCGTCTGCAGAAACAATTACAATCTCCGATGTTGGCAATCACAACCCTGCGATTCCTTGCGTTGAGAAAAAGTATAAACACTCACCTGGATAGGCAGGGATTGAAGGTAACCACTACACTCGGGACTCCGGGCCGGCCGGCGTGGCGGATATTCAATATGCACTACAAGCTCACGTTTCTGCTTGATTTCACTTCACAAGGAGGATTACGAGAACCAATCAGTTAATCAATTTCTAGCGAAGCCTTTTGGGTAATTTTTAACCCTATTTTGAATCGGACCCAGCGCGGGAGCAGTTATCTGCTTTTCGCCATTTTTTCAAGTCGTAGTTTTCACTCTCACCGCAGTGAGGCGCTAGCGCGGCACCAGCGGGATGGCGCCAATTTTGAATTAGGAAGGGAAACAATTTGGATAGGATATTTAGAAGGATAGGCTTAATGTTTATCCAGATACTATATTCTGTCCTGGTGTGTTCTCGTTAAGTGACAATGAATAGAAAATCTTGCACTTAAGGCGCCGATTCCCTTGAGTAGCTGATTTTAAAATGAGAATCACATCTAAACGGCTAGGCGTATTTTTTTGGAAAAACATATGTTACATTAGATCATTTTCTTAATGCCATAGGTTAAGTTAACTATGGATCCAAAAACTGGGCCTAAGAAATACAAGATGGAAAAGCCCAATACATTGCCCGACCCGAGCATTGAACCCAAGACCTCATGCTCTGCTGAAGCTGCAGTAGCCCTAATATAAGATCCATTCAATACATGGATAACTTTTCAATTGCAAGTATATGTATTTTATTAAGATTCTGTGAACAAACTAATTATCTTGGGTTTTTTGGCGAAATGAGGTATTTACCTCATACCTTAATCCATGTAGATAAATAATAAAAGATACAATCGCAAGGTTTTTTTATTGAAAGTTATTTTCGGATACCGATATATGCGAAACAAAATAAAATTCTTTTATAATGACTTGTGTCATACTGTGCGACCTGCGCGCCAGGAAGGCAATACAAAACTCAAGTTGTGTCATACCGTCACAAGTTGCATTACCGGATACAGTAACTATTAATATAAAAATAATTATTACCAACTTCCTACAATGTTAAGGCTCTAGACATGGCCATATGTATGAATCAAGATCTTAATTTTAAGGAATCCGGGCCGATAACGAACGTGGTCAGACCATACAAATAGAAGGCGTTAAAGATTGTAAAAAAGGGATTCGATACGAAACTTTTATAACTTGGCTAGGGGACTAGTGACCTTCTATCATCGAAAGCGTTTCGATAGCGATTGTCAAGAAGACAAAATAGTATGGAATTGAAAGCAATATCGAAAAATCACGTAATCAATTCCTTACATTTTGAAATTTCGACAATCGCCTTCGCTGACCTCGAATGCCACTCGTCTAGAGCCTCAGGGGTCCCAGCCATCCGGTTATCATTAGCTAACATCATCTGCATGTTCTTATCCTAATTTGTAAGTAACCGACACGGCAGCTGCAAGTCACAAAGGATAGTTGACAAAAAATTTATATTTAGTCCGTCAGTTAGATATAAAATATTAGACAAGTATTTTTCTTTTGCCACGTAAACAAATAATTTTGACGATACAGTGCGTTGAAACATCGTGTGACGTCACGATGTGCTACACTTTATACTTACAAATTGAAGTCACAAGTCCCCACTCCTGCAATTTGGTGCGCTTTATCTTTGTCAATTTGTATTTATTTGATAATCTCACTGACGGACTAAATAGAATTATCATTTTCACGCCCAGGAAACATCCCTATTAGAATGAGACATTTCTTTTGCGATACATGGGCATAATGGTTTTTCGTCATTGTCTCCTTCGTCCACAGTTTTCTGTTAGCCTTCATTTCTAAACTCGTTAAACCTCTAAGTGGCATGTTGTACATACGTACGTCATACAGTAGGCAGGACGTCAGTGGTAATACTATGGCCATGAGCTGGCCTAGCCCTGTACGGAGTTTCATTACAATAAAAAGCCCGCTTATAATGGTTCTGTTACCGCTGATGTTGAGCTTACAGTACGTAAAGCAGACGCGTGCGTGTGCGCATCTGCTGTGAACGTTATGTAACACCACACAATAGACGTCGTTATGTGATGCACTCTTACCATACACTTCATAATCCTCATAGTGTTCGGCTAATTGCCACATAATGAGGTGTGAGGGATAGTGTTCGTGATGTTGGCAGCTGCAGCAGTCTTGATGAGTTATATTAAATAATTTTTTATTCATGTTGCATGATAAATTACTCCAACCAAAAACTGCCAGTCTTCTGTCTGTAAGTCTTTGCCACTATGTTGGGGTCTGCTTCCAGTCTAGCTGATTGCAGCAGAATACCAGTAATTGACATCGATCGATCGCCTATCTGAACTATACCTCCCAGTAACTGATTGTTTTGACATTGTCAGATTATTTTGGCTTCTGACCACTGTTAAAGATCTTCAAATGACAGTCTGGAACAACGTCTTTACATGCTTTCTGAGGCACGGAGGAGTTTCGGTATGCATGGTCACCCATCCACAGAACGACTTCGGCAAGCATTGCTTACCCTTGAAGATTGACCCGTGCGGCTGTTATTACTTATCCACTAACTGAGCATGTCACTGACGTTTCTAAATTCTTTCTTCCATTGTTACAGATGGCTAAACAAGAATGTATCATCGTGGGAGGCAGAAAATGAGGCACTTTATAATCAGTGCTGTACTCTTACTGAGTTGTCCAGCATACTCCTACAGCAAGTCCATAGTCTCCACACAGAAACCAGACAAATATGGAGAGGATAATCTGGACAACAGCATTATCGACTTTGATGAGGAATACACACTCAACTACAACAAGAAATACGGGATGATCCCATGGAACTCAAATGAAGCATTCAACAAAGAATCAAATAGATATACCATAGTTAGGGACTTTGATAAGAAACTAGACAATAATACCGAAGCCAAATTAGAAGCAACTTCAACCATAGATTATAGTGTCATACCCTTAGAACTGATTAGTACAACTGAGAATACTCTTATAAGTATATTAGAAAGTACTGAGGAACCTGATTTGACGGTAATACCACTGTCAACTACCAGGAAAGCTCCAAAAATAGAAATCAAACAAACAGTTACATTACCGACTTCTACACAAGTAATTGATACTACAACGTACTATTCTGATGATGAAACCACAACAGGAGAACCTATCACAGAAAAATATACAAGCAAAAATACAGATACCACCGAAGTAGATACAACCTATGACACTACAACAGAGATTTCATACGAAAACCTAAGCACTTTGTTGCCGTTAACGAACGCAACTGAAGTAATCTTTGAGAAATCAACCATACTAGCATCAAATACCACAAGCCGGGCAAATATAAGCAGACTAGATTTAGGCACGGATGAAGAAGACTCAGATGTGCCAATCTTCACAGAATTAGATACAGAAGACATCGAGGAAATACCGGACGATTATTACGATTCAAAGGATGTGGTGCCAACAACGGCTCCTAAGACAGATGCTCTGTCGGTGATCTTTGGTCTAGCAGGTTCTGTGGTGGGAAGCGTGGTGGAAACGGTGGCTGAGAGAGTAGTGCCCAAGGGCATTGTGGACCTGTTCAGAAGGATGCAGAGGCAGAGTGAAATGTTGGAGGCGGAGAGGCTTAGGAGTCGTGAGGAGAATGGCGGGATTGGTAAGCTTAATCAAGATTTTATAATTTTTTGATTTGATTTAAATATTAGTTAATGACAACTGAAACTAACTTTTGAAAGCTCTCTTTAGAAAATGTCTCCCTTATTAAAATTCTTCTACCTAATAAATATAAACCAATATTTTTTAAACTTTGTATTGTGGGTGCGTTTACAAACAGTTAAACTCGCATACAAACAGCCAGACCTGGAGCTGTATCATGATATCTATATGGATACATCTGTCTCTTACTCACGATGGAAAATCACCTTGCTCTACGAGCTTATGGTTAAGCAACTAATTATTTTTTGGTTTGGATATCATCCAATGATTTCTCCCGCTCTGGGTGAAGCGGGAGGACGTGTCAGACTTTTACTGACTAAAACAATTATTTGTAGGTTATACAAATATTTGTTCCGTGCGGGAATCGAAACGCGACGCATGCCAAGCCGTGTAATTATATAGGTGTGCTATCAAAAGCTAACTATTTAGTCTATTTAACCTACATGTTTCCGTTTGATTGTTGATCTGCTAGCATTCAAATGATTCAGTCATTTGCATTCTATTTAAGGCTGAAAATGCGTAAATTATTCACATTGTGACATTTCGTTTAGCAGTAATTTTAGAATCATTGTAGCAGTGACAATTTTATTTAACGCTTGCACAAAACATTTACTGCGTCTACTGCGTTTATGGGCGTTTGTAATCCACAACATTTTTATGTTTTCTCATTCGGGGTCATGTTATTCACGGAGTTAGATATAAAAGACAGTTGCAAAACCATCATACGAAACGGTACAAGCATGTTCTGTTAATAGCAATATGATCTTAGAGCTCACGATAAACAGATTTACACATTAGATCTGCTGTATAATTTTCTTAATATCTACGTTCGTTTACATCGCTGTCTAGTAATCGCGATAGTAAGCGCGAATGTTGATTATGTTACTAATATCCCGGGTTCGAACCCTGAGTAGGGCTGTCGATGATTGCCAATTAGGTGACACTTTTTAGTCCAGCTAGATCTTAATAGCAGTAGTCTGAAGTCAATCATCGGAAGCCTGAAGCACGGTAAATCCTAGAATTTACCGGTAAAACCTAGGATTTATCAAGTCATACTGGTAAAAGCCCGAAATGATCTATGATAATCGCTGATTTCGAGCTTTTACCTGCAATCACACGGTAAATTTTAGGAATACCTCAGATACATATAAATGTTGAAAAATGCTACAAATAGTCGAAATCAACAAAAAAAAACTAACAAACAATAAGAACTTTGTTGAAGCTCATCAGTTATCCTTAAATTGTTCTCTTATTTCGTATAATAGTGTTTGTAGACATTTCAAATTTTTCAAACATTTACAAGTCTCTGAAATAAATTCTTAGGATTTATTTCGGGCTTTTTACCAGTACGACTTGGTAAACTCTAGATTTTACTGGTAAATCCTAGGTTTTACCGTACTTCGGGCTTTTACAGTAACAGATACACTTTAATTTTACTTAGCTAACCAATATGCTCGTCCAGCTTTGTAGTTTGTTGTAGTTTCATTAGAGTATTTAAAAGGTTTTAAAAAACAAGCCACTCAGACAGCGACAGCACCCCACGCTCCCCCGTAAAGGGGAGTGAACGATCATCGAGGGCTGATGGAAGGTCTTCCACCGCCCGCCTCACGCTCAGGGCACCGCGCCACGTCTCATCAACGTGACTTGTGAGGACTCACATAGTGTGAAAGTCTCGAGAAGAGCTTACTATAGAAATGATCCTATGAAGTAAGGTCTTGTCGAATTTCCGGAACTCACGGAGGGTCATTCAACCGCGGTAAATTTTAACACCGCGATGTAGAAAATCGCGTCATCGGTACAGCGCCATCTAGTAGCATGGTTTAGAACTAAAGCATAATGGCCATGAAGCCATGATAACGCATGTGTTATTTTTAAAATACACAAATATAAAAATACTACCCGTGGTTATCTTTGTAAAGAAAGTGATACTATCGTATTAGATAAATGAAATGTTAAATATTCCTTAATTTGTATATACAGGTGGTAACTTGCGAGTATATTTACCACCTGTATATACAAATTTGAATTTATAATTTGACTTTCGTTATGTAATTATTAGTAGTTATGTATCAATTAAAATCTCATGAATACTTAGTAAATTACCGCCATAGTTATAAAGCTTTTAAATCATATGATTAGTATAAAAACTGATTAGAAAATTCTTAATTCAAATACTGCATTCAAACTAATTTAAAATAAGGACAATAACATACACATAAGAAAGAGTATTCTATCTATCTAAAACAACTGAAAATCAAAGTAAAGGCAATCGACGTATGTAGACACAGTGGAATTTTGTGTCTCTGAAGTTGGCTCTGCGAACCATTGCGCAAGAAACAGTTTGTCATCGACTATATTGCATAGAGTAAGCGAGATAGGACGATGCGACAAACGTAAGCGAGTGAAAGAGGCAGTTATACAATGCTATCTTATACAGCAACTGCGCAGGGTCTTGCAGTCAACCTCAGAGACACAAAGATCCGCTGTGACAACTGTACAGTTGGTAACTGCGCTAACTCTAACCGAATAGAATAGTCAAAATCAAGAAGTCTGCATCTTCAGTCTTTATCTTCAGTCTGATCACTGAACACAACACAATAATATTCCTAATCGGTGTTTCAAAACCACAACCTGATCTGACCCACCTTCATTGGTAATACTAGTCGTTGAAGCTTTTTCCTATGACGCTGTACGATAAATCATACATTTTACTAAAATGCACAAATGGCACTGTACAGTACAACTATTTTCTTAATGTTCCTCGGCAAACTTCGTGTTTCGTCAGTCGTCGGATTTCTATCAGACTTCCAATTTGATTGAGAGCGTCCGGTCTGCACCAAGTGCAAAGGGTAACTGCAGATACATGCTTTTTCTCATACAGAGAAAGCTAGATGCAAAATGTCCCAATCTAGAACACCAATAATAGCATCCTGTTCCTGTCACACTGCAGACACATGCCTCTTTTTATATAGAGAAGGCTAGATGTAAAATAAACGAAAATCAGTACCGCATAAATACTAACGTCCCAATCTAGAACACCAATAATCCAACAATAATTCTGCTGTGTGGCATCCTGCACTATATTCTGCCAGTGGCTTCACCCGCGTGAACGTCGTAAATTATCCCGAGGAAACATTTTCCAAAGTTCAGTTTCCATTTTCTAAATTTTATCCAGATCAGTTCAGCCTTTCTGGCGTGATTGAGTAACAAACATACATCCACCCACACATCCGAACTTTCACATTTTAGATTGGGAGAAGTACTAATACAACGCGGGCGGAGCCGCGGATGGTAGCTAGTACCTATTAACATAAATTCAGGTTTCCTCAGGATGTTTTTCCTTTCCCGATAATAGCGATGCCTATTCTGAAACAAGATTTTAGTAAATCGAAAGGAGACGGATTGCTGGTAGCGCATTCGAGCACAAACGCCATCTGAGCATTCAAAGATAACCCTGCCGAATGTGGCTTTTGAAAAATTTACTTCCCTCCCGTATTAAATTTGCAGGTGTCCAGCATTTTACTAAGCCAAGCCAATTTTACCAAGAAAAACTGACACAATTATCAGGTATTCTTATTTTTAACACGTTGCCTCACACTAGGAATTTCTCCTGTATCATAGATGCATTTACAAACATATAAACTCACGTACACAAACAACTGCAATTCAAATATTTGTTCTGTGCGAGAATCGAACCCGCGACACGCAGCGCAGCAACCGATCGCTCAACCACTACTCCAACCGTGTCGTTCCGTATTATGGGGTGGAATAAAAAAATATCCTATGACTTATAAAGAATTTTCGAAATCGGATTAGTACTTCTATAGGGTATCTTTTACAATCATTTACCTCTTTATAATATTAAGTTAAAATTGAGCGTGAAACAGCTATTGCATCAGAATCGTGTTTTGTTAAAGTTTTTAACCAAAATGTCGAAAATCTCGTTCCCTTGAAAAGAACACGTAATTATTACGAAACATTTTGATGGAACCAAAGCAAAATATAAATATATTGTAATTTTATTCGTGCTACACTTTTGTTCCGATTGTTGCTACAGATTTACTTACTAAAATCAAGTGTTTTACGAAGCGATGGCGATGGCATTCTTAAACTTCGACCACCGAAGACTGCTTGGAAACATGCTGGTCCTGCTCCATAGGGCAATGTTTAGTGTAGACAAAATCAAATTTGTTAATTTATATTCATAGTTATTATATTATTATTATTTTTTAAGAAATTGGCTGTTCCGTTGTTGTTGATTTAGGTATTTTACCTATGTTTGCAATATTTGTAAGTATGTGAGAAACATGCCCCTATTTATAAAATTAATGAATTTACCTGTTAATGATTTTAATACTGTATACCTGTACGTTGTATAGTGTGTATTGCTTTTCTGGTGCATGGTCCTCACATATATGAATTTATTAATGTATATACTTATGTAAATATTTTAAGACACATTTTTCTTTTTAAAAAGAGTAAGTATGGAGTTTCTTGTGCATTCTTCTCCTTAACAAGCTACTTTTCGAATGCACGGTAGAATCAACCTTTATTACTTGTAAATTTTAATTATAATTTGTGTACGTCGTTCAAAAGTGCCGTTTTTTGGCCTATATTTGACTTTGACCAAAAAACAAAACATTTAAAAAGATCGGTAAATTATCAGCAATTGTTGCAACATCTGCAATCCTTTGGTAATATATTTTTTAAAATTTAAGACAAGTAATTTTGCTGTTGTTGGATTATTAAATCCAGTCACCTTATTGGTAACGTGTGAGGATGTATGGATGGATGTTTGTTACTCTGTCACGCAAAAACTACTCAACTACTCAACGGATTTTGATGACAGTTTACAGTAACATAGCTTACACATCAGAATAACACATATGCTATAAGATATAAAGATTTTAGGGAACGTACTAAAACTACGCGGGTGGAGCCACGGGCAGTAGCTAGTAGGTTATAATTATGTGCGATCAAAAGATAAAGTTAAATACTTTATTTGCAAACATAATATACATGTTTTTTTATGATGATATTGTATTGTGGCACTCGTTGGTGATCCTTAATTAAATAAATAAATAATTACCTCATACAGTTAATTGTCCATACATTCGCATTCTATATAAAGCAGAATATGCGTAAATTATGCAAATTGTGAAATTTCGTTTCGTGAAGTTTATTTTATAATAGTGTAAGTCATTTCGGACATCAGCAATTATATTTCCACTTAATGCTTGCTAGAACCATTTACCTATGGCATTTATGGGTAACTCAGTAATGTGCAATATTTTTATGTTTTCCCATACGGGATTATTTTGATAACAATTTTATATGTTGAAGACAGTTGCAAGTGTTGCAACACTGTCACACGAAACGGTAATAGCATCTTAACGCTATCTATGATCTTGGAGCTCATGAAAAACAGATTGACACATTACATGTTTATCATATTTCGTAACATGTACCGTTTACTTCGCTTTTTGTCTACTAATCGCAAGCGCACATTTTGATTGTGCTGTTAATATCTCGGGTTCGAACCCTGAGTCGGGTATCGGCCAGTGTTATTATATAATGACAATGAGATACCTATTATTCTTATTAGATACTAGCGGTTTCACCCGCGTAGTTCCAGTTCCCGTGGGAATACACAGGGATAAAAGTAGCCTATGTCACCCGGGGATACTGTAGCTTCACAATGGTGAAATAATTTTTGAAATCGGTGCAGTAGTTTTTAAGTTTATTCGTTACATACAAAAATACAAATCTTTACAATATTATTATTAGTGTAGAAGTATAGATAAAGATTAGTAACAGTAGCCTGAGCATAATTATTGTTCATTAGAGTTAGAGCTAGTAAATAGACAACTAAACTTAGATTTAAATTAGAAGTTGCAAATGATAAAACGATTCATTAAACCTTAAATTTAAAAACACCAATCGTTAATTGTGGTGTGCTTGTCAGTTTTGTTGTTTCATTAGGGAGTTTAAAAGGTTTTAAAAAACAAGCCACTCAGACAGCGACAGCACCCCACGCTCCCCCGTAAAGGGGAGTGAACGATCATCGAGGGCTGATGGAAGGTCTTCCACCGCCCGCCTCACGCTCAGGGCACCGCGCCACGTCTCATCAACGTGACTTGTGAGGACTCACATAGTGTGAAAGTCTCGAGAAGAGCTTACTATAGAAATGATCCTATGAAGTAAGGTCTTGTCGAATTTCCGGAACTCGCGGAGCGTCGTTCAACCGCGGTAAATCTTAACAGCGCGATGTAGAAAAACGCGTCATCAGCACAGCGCCATCTAGTTCAACATCTAAGCACTAAATAACGGTGGCCATGACTCATGTGAGGCCGCGATAATTACGCGTGGTATTTTTAGACCACTAACTAAATATATTCTAAAGATGACGCGCGCGTTTATCATACGCGGTTATCTTTTGTAAATTAAAGAAGGGATATTATTGTATGAGATATTTGTCTGTATCGTTTTGTAATTATTAGTATGTACTTATCAATATCCCAATTAACACTGATCGTTTGCTCGTCGTAATTAGATGAATATAAAAGCTGATGAATAGTAAATTATAGCCGTATTTATAAAAACTTTTTAACACCGACTTCGTAGTTGGAATGAACAATCATCAAATAAGGTATTGTTTATTATTGTAAAACGAGAAAACAGAGTATTCTATCTATCTAAAACAACTGACAACCGAAGTTAAGAGTCAAGACAATCGACTTACCATTGCTGACTGCTCTGTCAAAGACTATCAAGCATTGAAACCATAGATATTATATTAAAACAGTCAAAATGAGGAAGCCTAAAGTGATCACTAAACACGACACAACAATATCCCTAGTCGGAGTTTCAAAACCACAGTCTGACCTGACCTACCTACATAAGGCAATATTCAATGGTAGCTTTCTCCTATACTGAACAATAAATCGCATATTTTATCTATAACTATACTATGATATTAAAAAGAAGAAATATTTGTATGTTTGTATTTTTACCCGACTGCCGAAGGAGGGTTATGTGTTTATCAGTCCATGTATGTATGTATGTTTGTTCCTATGTGGCGTTCTAGAGACCAAACGCGTTGGCCGATTTTGATGATTCTTACGTCAATCGATTCGTCTTAACCCTACGAGTGTCCGAGCGTAAGGGCTATCCGAGCATTCAAAGATAGCCCTGCCGAATGTGGCTTTTGAAAAATTTACTTGCCTCCCGTAACCTAATTCGCAGGAGTCCTGCATTTTACCAAGAAACACTGACACAACCATCAGGTATTCTTATTTTTAAAACGTTTCCTCACACTAGGAATTTCACTTGAACCATAAGTGCATTTACTGACATATAAACTCACATACACAACCAACCAGACCAGAACTACTATCTGTAGGCCATACAAATATTTGTTCCGTGCGGGAATAGAACCCGTGAAACGCAGCGCAGTAGCCGGTCGCTCAACCACTGCTCCAACCGTATCGTGTCGTATTATGGAGTGGCATAAAAAAATCCTACGACTTATAAAGAATTTCCGAAATAGGATTAGTACTCCCAGAGTTTATCTTTTACAATCATTTATCTCTTTATAATATTAGTTAAGATTGAGCGCGAAACAGCTATTGCATCTGAATCGTACAACTTATTTAGTTATTCTTTCGAAACATTTTTATGGAAGCAATGGAAATGTATATATTGTAATTTTATTCGTGCTGCACTTTTGTCCCGATGGTTGCTACAGATTAACTTATTAAGATCAAGGGTTTAACGAAGCGATGGCGTTCTTAAACTTCGACCCTGATTTAACTTAACATACCTATATAATAACATTTATTTTAAATCAGCCAAGTGCGAGTCGAACTCGCGCACGAAGAATCCCGTTCCATTATCGCAAAAAAAGGCAAAACGATCAGGTTTGTTGTATGGAAGCCCCATTTAATCCGGTTTTAGTAGATATAAATTGTTGTTATAAATGATAAAATGATAAATGATTTTATTTCTGTAAGTTGGTTTATACAAACACTTTTACATGTCGAACATATTTTTTAAAACTAGATGAGGTCGGCGTTCCCTATCTGACTACTCTGAGAAGAAACGCCGAAACAAACTCAGAGGTCAGTCTCTTTTAAAGTCCAGACAAAATCTTGGTTAGATCATGTGAAGACCATGTAAACTGGTGTCTGAAATGGTCTTCTGAGAAAAGAACCAGCCAGATTGAGTGGACCTGTCCAGTCAGTGCACGCATTTGTCAATAATCGAGCAGCTCAACTCAGAATTTAAGGAGCTCAACGATTCGACGAACAATACCAAAGAAAGGACATTGGGGTAGGCCGCATAAACTACCCAAACTGCCAGACCATGATAAAAAAAACTAAGATAAATTAAATTAAAACAAAAAAAAAGAATGATCCACATAGTCTTCACATTTACAATAATTAAAATAAAATAATATAATACTTTAAAAAGTAAATATTCTTGTCATTATGAGACAACCAATATATAAAACAAAATTAATTGGAGCAGCTCAATCCCAAGCCTTTTTGTCCTTAAGGTAATCTCTAGTTGTATAAAACGCTTTCTTTTATACGTTTAGTGAAAGATTTAAATTTATTAAGACTTAGATGTTGTACGTGGCTTGGAAGCTTATTATAAAATCGTACACATTGACATCTAAACGAGCCACCTATTTTCTTGAGCCTTGTTGTAGATACTATAAATTTGTGTTTGTTCCTACTATTTATGTTATGTATATCACTGTATTTTTTAAACAATTTTATATTTTTATGGGCATATAAAAGATTTTCATAAATATACTGAGAAGACACAGTCATTACATTAATCTCCTTAAATTTCTCTCTGAGAGAGTGTCTCGGGCTTAATTTATAAATTGATCGAACAGCTCTTTTCTGCAAAACAAAGATAGTCTCGGATCCCGTAGTGGCGGCGTTTCCTGATTAGCGTTTCATGAAAAACACAATCAAATGCTTTGGACAAATCACAAAAGATTCCCAAGACATCGCACTTATCTTTAAGTTCTTCAGTAGTTGAACGACCCTTGTAAAACCGAACTGTTTGCTATGTAATAATTTTTAGCGGCAACAGATATACTCGTACATTATTTGTGAAAATTTCAACTCTAGTTATCACGGTTCATGAGATACAGCCTGGTGACAGATAGACAAACAGACAGACGGACAGTGGAGTCTTAGTTCAAACGGGACCGTATTGGTCCCGTTTTCACCCTTTAGGTACGGAACCCTTAAAAACGGCACATTTCAGCAATTGTTGCAACATCTACAATCGTTTGGTAATATAAAATGATAAATTAAGACAAGTGATTTTGCTGTATAGTGCGGTCGCCTTATTGGGATGGGCAGGTCTCTTTATTTAGAGGATATCAATATCCTACTAATATTATAAACGCAAAAGACAAGTGATTTTGCTGTATAGTGCGGTCGCCTTATTGGGATGGGCAGGTCTCTTTATTTAGAGGATATCAATATCCTACTAATATTATAAACGCAAAAGACAAGTGATTTTGCTGTATAGTGCGGTCGCCTTATTGGGATGGGCAGGTCTCTTTATTTAGAGGATATCAATATCCTACTAATATTATAAACGCAAAAGACAAGTGATTTTGCTGTATAGTGCGGTCGCCTTATTGGGATGGGCAGGTCTCTTTATTTAGAGGATATCAATATCCTACTAATATTATAAACGCAAAAGACAAGTGATTTTGCTGTATAGTGCGGTCGCCTTATTGGGATGGGCAGGTCTCTTTATTTAGAGGATATCAATATCCTACTAATATTATAAACGCAAAAGACAAGTGATTTTGCTGTATAGTGCGGTCGCCTTATTGGGATGGGCAGGTCTCTTTATTTAGAGGATATCAATATCCTACTAATATTATAAACGCAAAAGACAAGTGATTTTGCTGTATAGTGCGGTCGCCTTATTGGGATGGGCAGGTCTCTTTATTTAGAGGATATCAATATCCTACTAATATTATAAACGCAAAAGACAAGTGATTTTGCTGTATAGTGCGGTCGCCTTATTGGGATGGGCAGGTCTCTTTATTTAGAGGATATCAATATCCTACTAATATTATAAACGCAAAAGACAAGTGATTTTGCTGTATAGTGCGGTCGCCTTATTGGGATGGGCAGGTCTCTTTATTTAGAGGATATCAATATCCTACTAATATTATAAACGCAAAAGACAAGTGATTTTGCTGTATAGTGCGGTCGCCTTATTGGGATGGGCAGGTCTCTTTATTTAGAGGATATCAATATCCTACTAATATTATAAACGCAAAAGACAAGTGATTTTGCTGTATAGTGCGGTCGCCTTATTGGGATGGGCAGGTCTCTTTATTTAGAGGATATCAATATCCTACTAATATTATAAACGCAAAAGACAAGTGATTTTGCTGTATAGTGCGGTCGCCTTATTGGGATGGGCAGGTCTCTTTATTTAGAGGATATCAATATCCTACTAATATTATAAACGCAAAAGACAAGTGATTTTGCTGTATAGTGCGGTCGCCTTATTGGGATGGGCAGGTCTCTTTATTTAGAGGATATCAATATCCTACTAATATTATAAACGCAAAAGACAAGTGATTTTGCTGTATAGTGCGGTCGCCTTATTGGGATGGGCAGGTCTCTTTATTTAGAGGATATCAATATCCTACTAATATTATAAACGCAAAAGACAAGTGATTTTGCTGTATAGTGCGGTCGCCTTATTGGGATGGGCAGGTCTCTTTATTTAGAGGATATCAATATCCTACTAATATTATAAACGCAAAAGACAAGTGATTTTGCTGTATAGTGCGGTCGCCTTATTGGGATGGGCAGGTCTCTTTATTTAGAGGATATCAATATCCTACTAATATTATAAACGCAAAAGACAAGTGATTTTGCTGTATAGTGCGGTCGCCTTATTGGGATGGGCAGGTCTCTTTATTTAGAGGATATCAATATCCTACTAATATTATAAACGCAAAAGACAAGTGATTTTGCTGTATAGTGCGGTCGCCTTATTGGGATGGGCAGGTCTCTTTATTTAGAGGATATCAATATCCTACTAATATTATAAACGCAAAAGACAAGTGATTTTGCTGTATAGTGCGGTCGCCTTATTGGGATGGGCAGGTCTCTTTATTTAGAGGATATCAATATCCTACTAATATTATAAACGCAAAAGACAAGTGATTTTGCTGTATAGTGCGGTCGCCTTATTGGGATGGGCAGGTCTCTTTATTTAGAGGATATCAATATCCTACTAATATTATAAACGCAAAAGACAAGTGATTTTGCTGTATAGTGCGGTCGCCTTATTGGGATGGGCAGGTCTCTTTATTTAGAGGATATCAATATCCTACTAATATTATAAACGCAAAAGTTTATGAGGATAGATGGATGGATGGATGTTTGTTACTCTTTCACGCAAAAGGTACTGAACGGATGTTGATGAAACTTTACTGTAATATAGCTTATACATCAGAATAACACATGGGCTATAATTTATGAAGATATTAGGGGAAGTATTAAAACAATACGGGTGGAGCCGTGGGCGGTAGCTAGTCTTACTAATATTATAAATGCGTAAGTTTGGACGGATGTATGTTTGTAACTCAAACACGCCAGAACGGCTGAATGGATCTGAATGAAATTTGCACAGAGATAGATTATAGTCTGGAATAGCTATATATAGCATAGGCTACTTTTCATCCCGGTATAATGTTCCCAAAACAATTATCACGCGGGCGAAGCCGCTGGCAGAAGCTAGTCTATACCAATATTATAAAGAGGAAAGATGTTTTTGTTTGTTTGATTGTTTGTTTGTTTGTACCGAATAGGCTCCAAAACTACTGGACCGATTTCAAAAATTCTTTCACCGTTGGGAAGCTACTCTATCCCCGGGTGACATAGGCTACTTTTTATCCCTGTATTCCCACGGGAACGGGAACTACGCGGGTGAAACCGCGAGGCGTCCTCTAGTAGATTATAAATATGTGCGATCAAAGGGTAAAGTTAAATACTTTATTTGCAATCACAATAACCCCATATAGTTTTTTATTAAGCATGCAAATTGTCTATTGATTCGCGTTCTATATAAGGCAGAATATGCGTAAATTATGCAAATTGTGAAATTTCGTTTAGTGAAGTTTATTTTATAATAGTTTAAGGCATTTCAGACATCAGCAAATATATTTCCACTTAATGCTTGCAAGAACCATTTACCATTACCATTTATAGCAATAATGGGTATGACAGTAGTGTGCAACATTTTTGTGTTTTCCCATCGAGATCATTTTGATCACGGAGTTATATATAAAATACAGTTGCAACACTGTCACACGAAACGGTACTATCTATGATCTTGAAGCTCATGAATAACGGATTGTCTACATTAGATGTTTATCATAATATTTCGTAACATCTACCGTTTACGTCGCTTTTAGGTCTACTAATCGCAAGCGCGAATTTTGATTGCTTGAGTTCGAACCCTGAGCAGGTATCGGGCAGTGTTATTATATAAGGCGATACCTATTATTCTAGTGAGATATTATAGTAACTGTGGCCTGAACATAATTAAACTAAACTTACGTAGTAACTATTTAGTAATCTGTGTGTAGTCCCTTAGAAACTTGGATTTTTAAGTACAATTCATTATACTTTAAATAAATAAACATCATCTTGTGCTTGTCAGTTTTGTAGTTACATTAGAGGAATTAAAAGGTTTTAAAAATCAAGCCACTCAGACAGCGACAGCACCCCACGCTCCCCCGTGAAGGGAAGTGAACGATCATCGAGGGCTGATGGAAGGTCTTCCACCGCCCGCCTCACGCTCAGGGCACCGCGCCACGTCTCATCAACGTGACTTGTGAGGACTCACATAGTGTGAAAGTCTCGAGAAGAGCTTACTATAGAAATGATCCTATGAAGTAAGGTCTTGTCGAATTTCCGAAACTCGCGGAGGGTCGTTCAACCACGGTGAATCTTAACAGCGCGATGTAGAATAACGCGTCATCGGCACAGCGCCATCTAGTTCCAAAGCTAAGAACTAAATAACGGTGGCCATGACTCACGTGAGGCCGCTATAATAACGCCTGGTATTTTTTATTCTAAAAATACCACGCGCGTTTATCTATCCCACGCGGTTATCTTATGTAAAAAAACTGAAATTATTTTAATAGATATTTATCTGTATCGTTTTGTAATTATTAGTATGTACTTATCAATTTCCCAATTAATACAGATCGGTTGCTCGTCGTAATTAGATGTATTTAAAAGCTGGTGAATAGTAAATTATAGACGTATTTATAAAAAAACTTTATAACATTGACTGCTTAATATAATTTTTCTATTGAGTAATGAGTATTCGAATTAAGAATTTTTAAATAAGGTATTTTGTTGAAAAACGAGATAAAAGAGTATATCAAAAAAACAAATTCCAAGTACGATTGCCGACTTCGCTGTCAACTATCAAGCATTGGAACCATAGAAATATTCAAATAGATTGGAACAGTCAAAATGAGGAAGCCTATAGTGATTACTAAACAAGACACAACAATATCCCTAGTCGGAGTTTCAAAACCACTGTCTGACCTGACCTACCTACATAAGGCAATATTCAATGGTAGCTTTCTCGTGTACTGAATGATAAATCGCGTATTTTATACAAAATAAACGACAATCGGTACTGCATATCTAGAAACGTCTCAATCTAGAACAAGATTTATATAAATCGAAAGAAAATTGGTTAAAAGATACCATAGGCAATGGGACTTGTGTACAAGGGCCATCGGGACTTTCTAAAATAACCCCGTCGAATGTGGTTTCTAAAAAACTTACGTTTTATATTAAAAAACAACTTAAGTTATTTGATTCCCGAGACTTCCCACCCGTGGCCTATGGCATATTCCACGAAAAATAAAAATAAAACATTCAGCGTCAGCTCAGCGCAGCAAGTGTAGCTTACTATCAATTTTTACCCGACTACGGCGATGTCAAAAGGAGGATTATGATTTTAATCTGTTTGTATTTTATTCTTGGATCAGTATCTCCAAAGACTACCTTTTACAGACATACAATTATTTGTTGATTGAGCATGAAAAAACTATTGCATCAGAATCGTGTTTTGTTAAAGTTTTGGACTAAAATGTCGAAAATCTCGCTCCCTTGAAAAGAAGTTAATCTTTCGAAACATTTCGAAGCAGGCAAAGGAAATATTTTTTAATTATATACATGTTAAACTTTGGTTCCGATCGTTGCAACAGATTAACTAAGATCAAGGGCTTAACGAAACGAAGGCATTCATTAATTTTGACCCTGATTTTAGTTAATATGTATTTGTAGAATAATTATTATGCCATCTTTACGTGGAAGTTTCAAGGTGTTTTGTTAAAATCTAATCCCCGTCGCTAACTTTTGGGGGGCAACCACAAAGTGAAACAACAATGCAATACGACAATAAGTTCGACACAATGGTGTTTCTTACCTAGTCTTACCATTGTAATTTTTTATCATAGCTGTTGACGATATTACTTTGTCAATATGACTTTGTTGAAATATTTAACGACAACCCTAGTTGCCCTAGTCGACAGCACGAACTATTTTGTCCGACAACACGTGCGAAAGAGATAGATGCTGTGATGAGCAGTAAGAAGCTAGTTCGCGTACGAATACACACTTTTGCAAATTTGTAGCGAAATGCATGATGATTTAGTACGAAAACAAGCGGGCGAAATTTGGGAATATGGATATTATGAAAAAACTACTAAAAATTTCTTAAAAAAAATATTTTGAACAGTTACACTGTTCAAAATAAATTTATTTGCATTGTTGAATTACTAATTTATACCTGTATGGTGACTGTATTGCAATTTGCCTTTTTTATGGTATTTATTTCCGCCCAAAGCCGCTTTTTTTTCCATACAGCGCTAGATAATGATGAGACAAATTGATATCATTTTCATTTTGAACGTACTTCGTCGAACAGTGGAGTAATCGCCTTGCTACGTTTGTATAGGAGAATGATCGATTTAGGGCAACCTTAATAGCTGAGAACCAGGGATACAGAAAAGGAAAATTGTATAGCAGTGGCATATTAACAGGTTAACAATAAATGTTATATGGACGACGGAGTTCTTTGTTCTGCTGTGAGTCATTACAGGAGAGATAAATATATAGACAAAGAGATTTATTTCAACTTATAGATAGATTTTAACTTTGAGCTAGGAATGAACCATAAGCTTATATTCTGAACTTCTTCAACCAACAAATAACATGACAAAAAGATTAAAAAATCATTTTCAATTTTCCCAGGTCAATTCGGACGCGGCATCCTGAAGTCTATCTCCTCTGGTATCAGCAAGCCATTCAGTCAGCTCATGGCAGGGGCCAGAGACATAGGGTCTCTGGATAACGACCACGGCTTCGTGGCCAGCCTGGCTTCCGGCGTCACCAGCGTGGCCAACGTGGCTAACTCCGTCGCGGATTCGTTCAAGGATCGGGTGCAGGCTATTTATCCGGGTATGTATAATGGCATTTTACTTATTTTTACCAAAGCATAATTTTTGGTAAAAAATAAGAGCATACAAACACGGGAAACCGCTGCGCTGGCTGCTAGACGCATAGGATCGGTCGTTGTGGCGTCACTTGGGTGAGGTCTATGTCAAGCAGTGGACTATTTTTTTACTGAAATGATGATGATGTTACAAAATGTAAGTTGGAGAGTAAGTCTAGAGGAATCAACTTATCTTTTAGCTCTGGTCCTATGTTACTTGGAGCCACAACACGTTTTTTTTCTATTCTTTGATATAATTTCTCGTGCAATCCATCCATTTTTTCTCTGGCCTCCCTGTCCATTTATCAACATTTATAGTCGTCATGATCATTTTTTTGTCACATCTATTTAATATCGCCGCAAATACCAACAATAACATTTGTTTTCAATGTTAAGCCATTGGTCCTATGCCTGACCTCTCCCCAGTCGTATTAGATTGCCGTCCAATTGGACTATAAGAGTAAAGGAAGAGAGAGTGTAAATGTGTTTGCGCGTACATTTGTGGACTGTAATAATTATGTCTCGCACCGAAGGCTAGCCCCTGCTGGAATTGCCACTGTGGCGGACATTCGGTCACGAGAACTATACATTCACCTTCTCCCCCCAGGCACGGTATGGTGCGGTGACGGGCGCTCCGCCACGGCGCGCTCCAGCGACCTGGGGCTGTTCTTCTTCACCGACACCTGCTGCCGACAGCACGACGCCTGCAAGTTGTACATCCGCGCGGGGGAGACCAAGTACGGCCTCACCAACACTGGCCTGTTCACCAGGTGAGAATTTAAAGAAGCTAACATTACCTGCAGCACATATAACATTAAATAGCTTCTAAGCGCTGTAAAGTTATTATCTGTCAGTCCTCAACCATTATGTCTAGAACTACTTTGGGGTAGGCTTCGAGTCAGGTTGCATGCTTCTGACTACTCGTCTCCTTACTCTATACTTATAAGTCCCGCTACAACTCTTTTTAGCGTTTCATACCCGAACCCGAACGAAGGGTCGAAACGGAGTCTATGTGCCCTGTGTGTCTGTCGTCTGTCATACAGGTTTTAGGTACAGCCAAACGGTTGAAGCTACGGTCTTAAAATTTTAGCAGTATAAGCATCTTGTTGACCCAAAGCCATACAAATTCTCAAAGGGAGGGGGGAGAATGTTTTGACCTATAGGGTTTCGTTCTTTAGAGCTCGTTGAGTAGATAAATTTTGTTTAAATAAATATTGGGCAACAAAGGAATGAGAAGCAACTAAAGTCAGCCAGTTTTACAAAATTTTGTTCGAATTATTTATTATATTAACCTGAACTGTCCCATTTGTGAGCAAAGGCCTCTCTCATTCCTTCCACTTCTCTCTATGCTTTGCTTCTTCGCGCCAATTCTCTGAAACTCTGTTCAGCTAAATCCTTATTTGTCTACTTACGTAAACAAACATTTACAAAACATAATCATTTACCTGATTTGTAAAACACTTCACGCTGATGATCCATTGTGGGTAAAATAAACGACCATTATACTGTGTCAACTATAGACGTAACCATAATTTTGGTCACTAAACATCACGAAGTTACGGAACCCATGGGATTTGAGACTCCATAATGGTCTTCTGACCCTAATGCGATGATTAACATATTTAGGCTCACCATAATGCGAAGATTTATTTTGATAGAGTGTGCTTTGCTAGTGCTAGTGCAGTGCTAGTACAGTGCTAGTAAACTACTATTGTTAGTTATCCCAACAACGATGTGTTCTAAACATAAATAAACATTTTGTTTTGTATTGTATTGTTCTATTGTCGAAAATCGGACCGTTTTGTTAACCAATCAGAAAATGCGGTAATCATTGCTAACTGGTATTTTGAAATTAGTCTAGAGGCAAAGATGCCTTTTTGATCTTTTAGTCGTGATCGCTACTGCTGAGCAGTTATAGTTTCGAGCTGAGCTGAGCAAAGAGTTATTTATTTTTCCCATATGGAATTTTTCAATAGCCCGGTGTATGAATTTTTGCTCCGTTTGTAGCAAGGGGCACAGTCGCAGATACCCCTGAGTAGCTGATTTTAAAATGAGAATCACATCTAAACGGCTTGTCGTAATTTTTTTGCAAAAATATATGTTATATTAGACCATTTTCTTAATAATTTGATCTAAGAAAATTTTGAGTTTTATTCGGATAACATAGTGAATTTAATTTGTGAAATTATGTCTAACACGGACAAAAAAACAACAATCGCTACAAAACCGCTGGGCGTATTTTAATGCAAAGAAAATTTAATTATATAAATTTTAATCCAAGGCTTTATTTTTAAAGTCATAGAATAATAAGGGAAGTACAAAAAACGTGTTGTTCCCTCCTGCCTCAAGGTCGTTGGCGACTATCGTCGTCTTGGAGGCCCCTTTTTACCCAATAAGTACCTAAATCTCTGCCTACTCCTTCGGCGAATGCAGGCGTGATGTTATGTTAGATAAAGACAATGCTTTAATGTCATCAGATACACAAGGTTGTTAAAAATCAACATGAAAAGCGCACACGACAATCAAATTGGCAACAGAAGATAAAGAAATATCAATTTATCGCTGAAAACAAATTTGATAATGCCAATTACTTTCACAGATAAACCTTGCAGCTATAAAGATTAATAAAAAGCATTAAAACAGCCATTACACCACTCCGGCGCATTCAACTCAGAACATTAAATTAATTGGCGCGTAACTATGGATTACATTGTAGTTTTTTTTTATTGAATTGTGGCATGGATATAAACTAGATAACGAACGGTTGAAAATCACAATGATAGAAAGTACATACTACTAAAATTATATAATTGAAAGTAAAAGTAACGGAGGGCTCTTTCCGTGCGTGCGAATATGATAGCTCGCAGGTTTGCACGTTGTACTGCAGAAGTAAAGGTGACGCTCTTTAAAGCATTCTGTACCACCTTCTACACTTGCAGCCTGTGGGAGAAGTATTCGCGGGCGTCGTATGGGGCCCTTCGTGTCCAGTATAATAACTCGTTCAGAAAACTGATGGGGTTGCCTTGGTGTTGCAGTGTGTCAGGGATGTTTGCAGCGGCGCGTGTGGATTGTTTTTACGCGATAATGCGCAAGCGCGCAACATCAATTGTGGCCCGGGTTATGGACTAACAGGGTTCTGAAAATGATTGCTGACAGAGTGGACTGTCCGTATATAGTTCACTGCTGTCAGTTACATGTGTCACCGTATCGTGTTGTTTACTAACACCACAAAGTACATATGCGGCGGCGCGCCGCAGACAGAGAGTCCACTTCGAACAAAGCGCTATTTTGAACTCACACATTGACATTACGATTTTACAGGGAATAATGGGCAATATTGGACCGAGAAAAGTCGCGGCTGTCACGAATGCTTTGTGCGGGAGTTTGTCACGTCATTCATACATAAAGTAGGTACTGTAAAGAGGTTGCACTAGCTGGGTTACCAATATTAATTGTTATAGTCCGAATATACTTTAAATTAGTTCTATATAATTTAAATTCGTTCTTACATTTATTTTAAGTTATAAAGGTCATTAAATTTTTCAAAATGTTTAGTTAGAAATTCAATATCTAGGAAAATAATAAATTATTTTAAGTCCGTAGACGAAATTGGAAAGGGTATGAGACTTGTCATATTAATATGGTTTAAGTCATCCAGCTCACAAATATGTTTCCTCCGATTGCAAAGCATAATTTTCTTCTTGTTTAAGTACATTCATGTTTTTAGTTAGCTTCTTAAGCAGTCGGGTTATTTGATTTTATTTAAAAAAAAAACACATTTATATTTTTGTGGAGCTTGGTGCTTTTCACATTTTTACCTATGTTTTTGGTGGGATCATTATTACACCATTGTTACAAACCTAATCATCGTCGTATGTGGAGTCTCTGTCTATTCTCTAAACCATGTTAGCATGTTAAGATGTTTGTTTAGACGAATAGATGTATTTATGTTTGAAACTTATACAACCTACTCTTTTTTTAACTTCGGTATCAATATAGTAGCAACCTTAGTGAGTCTGTCAAGTTTAGCTGTCAATTTTCGAAACGGCGGGAGTGGCCCTTCTGTATACTTTCTATTTTGTGCTAACACTCTTAAGCACATTGTTACTAACCCTATATGAGTTATCGCTCGAAATAAAGTTTTTGAATTTGAATTTAAATAGTTCCCGGTAAGCACTATACAGATGAAAAACCAAAAATATCTGATATTGTTATTGTACTCACTATTATGCACATCTTTTACTACGGGACCAACCCTAAAATCGAGAAAAAGCGTCAATTTCCCTACACATAATATGTTTGCAAACTTAAACGTGACAAAATGTTCTAAACAGCTGATATTTTTTACGATTTCAGGGTTATTCCCATCGTAAAAGTTCAGTGATCCCCTTTAAGGAATAGCATTGCAACATCTTAATTATTTATTGTACACCAAAACAATACATTTATACAAAGTGAAATCAATATTCATGAACAAATGCTTTTTTCTGTTACGTATAGGGCTAGGAGGATAGAGGTTTTCTACCAGCTGTTGTTCTAAAAGCTAGTTTTTCCTGACTGATATTAACATATTTAGGAAACTTACTTCCAACACCTAATGCGTTGCAAAGCATAGGGTCAAAGATTCATTTCTTCATGTTAATAAAAAATATACACAGTAATTAAGTAATTAACTTTAGCGGTTAGCATTCATTTTAAGATGTGTTATGCATAGCTGGAAGACCTCATCGAAAAGTGGGAAACTAAGTGACCCTGCAGAATTGAGAAGAATCTATTGAGAAATGTTGATAATATGTAGTAAACACAGATTTGGAAACTATGACCTTATCGAGATTACTAAATCTTTGCTGACCATGTTAACTGGCCGTCAACCATTTATAATACAAATCTCAACACACAAATCGATAAACATTGATTCTGCTATAGGCGTTTATGTTTGCTAACCTTCTATCTCTTGTCTCTTAACATAAATCTCTTGCAAGGCGTCCATCCTTAATTAACAGCATCCTGACGAGCCCATCAATACATGGTCTGCTGTTTATTAGCATGATTTATGGAGATTCGATGAACTTCTTTAATTGATAGGTTTGTAAAACTAAGTTTAATTTTATGCTTCCTTCAGGCAAGTTTATTTTTCTTGGTATCTCATATCTTTCTTGTCTTCAGGCTAGATGCTATCCTCCAACTGTACAAAAGTCTTCCCTATAGTTGTCCACTTTTCTCTTTGTCTTAAAGTTATCTAAAATACTGAGTGACTTATCGGTCGGGCCACAAAAGAACAGATTTCAATTTGACTTCAGGAGTCTTAATTCAACTCATTATGAACTCCTGTTGCGCAAAAGTTGTTGTATTTTAGATTTTACCTTCTATATTAATACACAACTCCAAATCACTGCATATAACTTTTCTTTTCGAGGAAGCCACACACTCATTTGGTTACTAGGTCACATTGAACGCGTGCACGCTTCGCTGGCGCTTGCACATGTTCAAGGGCACTACAAGAGAACTCGTGCGCATAGCATAGTTGTAGTCATAGTAAAGTTAGACGTTATATGTAGTTGCGTGCGTTGCGTGTTCGCGTGTGGCTACCAGGAAGGTAGGACATGGTCAATGAACTGTGGGTAGTGATTAGGTTTTCTTGCTGTCATTGATTGTCATTTTGGTCATGTGTACGTTTGTCAAGTTGGAAATGTGGTAGACTGGTGAGACACAATTCCATAATACCAGCTGAATTCTTATAACAGCCTGTTAACGTTGGTAAATCGACAAGCCCATTCACTTAATTTTATTGATGTGTGACTATCACATATATAGACTCCTGAAACACAAATGAAGTAACTGATGCATGGCAACTCGATTTTCATGGCGTCAGAAATAATGTTTCTTTAGAATGGAAGGTTAAACCTACAGTTACCTACTATCTCTACGAGCCCTTTACAGAGAATCTGATCTCCCACTGGCACAGTTGACTGCACGTTGGAGGTATAACCTTAACATTGAGCTGAATTGTCCTAGCATAGTACGGAATCATAATAGGAAACAAGTCGAGCTTGTACTGGTTTTTATAACGCTGGCGTGCGGCCGATTATGCATACTGGTCTGTACTGTAATGAAATGGTTGGTTAATGTGGGTTATGCCTAAAAACGGAAAATGCCTTAAGCTTAGTTTCCCGGACCTACAAACGTAATATTACGTCACGTTGGCCACTTATGCTACCATCCTGTAATTGTTAATGACCTGGGAAATAGCTAGTGTCCGACTTAACTTTCGGCTTCGGTCGTCTTCGGCAAAAAATACCACCTTCAGCCAAACCTTGGGCTTTGGCCAAAATGGGCCGAAGTTTTGGCCGAAACTTAAGGTTTCTAGCAAGTGCCGAAATTGAACCAACTATTACTAAAGTGCTAGAGCGCGATGGATCAGGTAACGGGCTGGGGGCAGTTCTCTATTGCCAGAAAGTAGCCACATGAAAAACAGAATAAAAAAATGGCCAATTTTGAACTGAACTTGTTAAGGTTATTCAACCTTCGGCTTTGACTTAATTTGGCCAAGGATTGTTAAGGAGTCCCATTTCTTCGAGGAGAGCCAGTTCTCGCCAAACATGGTTTATTCCCATCGGCCACCCTCGAGTTGCCACCCCGGTGGTCGATGGGAATTATTTAGTGAAATCTGTCACCTTCCTTTATTCCCATCTGCCACCGGGGTGGTGGAGGTGTACTTCAGGAAGGAAAGTAAGCCATAGTCTCACTAAACGTTGGGCGATAGCCGATTAATCGGCTTCGGCATCGCTTCGGCCAGTAATCTGCCTTTGGTCAGACACTAGAAATTGCCTATCCTACTAATTACAAACCAATCATACAACACTACATACTTCCTTATGCCTATCAAATATGACCAAATGGGGCGGATACCGATAATCTGGGCTTCCCACATTTACAAATTACCAAATTTACCATACATCTGTGAAGAACTTTATTATGTGGGACATAGGGTTGATATTAGCGTGTGGTAGTTAGTGTTTATGTTTGTATGCAACTTTATGGCTGAGTGGGCAATATTGCTCAACAGTGGTGTCGACAAAGATGATTATATTGAATCGATCGATTGATTAGCCGATAGAATGAGCTGGATGGATTGTATGGATACATTTTGTTTTTACCCGACTGCCGAAGGAGGGTGATGTGTTTGTTCCTATGTGGCGTTCTAGAGACCATACGCGTTTGCCGATTGTGATAATTCTTACGTCAATCGATTCGTATTAACCATGCTAGTGGTGCTGGCATGGTTAAGACGTATTTTAATAAAAATAAACATTAGAAAATAGAAAAATGGCGGCATTTGGCCGCAATATTGTGGGACCCAATTTTTTATTTTAGTTGGAGGATACATCTGGTTTTCAGCCAGCTCGCGAATATGTATTCTCCGACTGCACAGCATAGGTTTCTTCTAGTTGTCTTCTTAAGCAGTCGGGTTTTTTGATTTTATAATTAACTTTTTTTTCTTTTCGAGTGGATGCTTAACTTCATTCTTTATTAATTCTTGCAACTAAAAAAAAAAAAAAATTTTTTACTCTCTGTTTATTGCTGTTGTCTGTGTTTTCTTTCTAATCTATTGTATTCTATAGCGTTGTCAAATGTTATGATAAAATCTCCTTTGCTGATATTCGCAAACAAGTTTGAAAAGGTTCTCCTTTTCTATTTTAATAATTATTATCACATTATTGTTATCACCAATCTATCTGTCATCATCAACATCAGCCCATAGCAGTCCACTGCTGGACATAGGCCTCTCCAATTGCACGCCATTTGGTTCAATTTTCGGCAACTGTCAATCAGCTGCTATCAGCCACCCTGCGAAGGTCGTCGCTCCACCTTGCCTGAGGACGTCCTACCCTACGTTTACCAGTTTGCGGTCTTCCCTCAAGAACATTTTTACCCCAACGGTCATCGGTTCTACGACTTCTATGACCTGCCCATTGCCACTTCAGCTTACTTATTCTGTGAGCTATAAGAATCTGTCGACAACTTTGGTTCTCTGCCGGATCACCTCGTTTCGGATTCGATCCCTTAGAGAGACTCCGAGCATAGACCTTTCCATAGCTCGCTGAGCAACTTTGAACTGATGAACCAGCCGTATTGTGAGAGTCCACGTCTCGGCACCGTAGGTCATAACAGGCAGGACGCACTGATTGCAGACTTTAATCTTCAGGCTTTGTGGGATACGCGACGAGAAGACTTGACGAAGTATTCCAAACGCCGCCCAGCATCTATCTGTCGAGCATGATGATGTTATGAATGTTCTACATCACTCCTCTATTTTAGGAGTAAAAAAGTATCTAGCCCTCAGCTATCACCGGTGGATATTTAACAAACGGCTGATGGGGGATAGGGTTTGATTGCCAAATAGTTAAGCAAGATGTGAGTCCGATTTCCACTCATTCCACAATTGACTTGTACCCACTCCGATATTTAGCATAGTGAATTCACAAGGCTAATAATCATGCTAATAATTCACAAAATAGGTGCGGTAATTTCAATATTGTGATATTCTTAGGGTCGGCAATATTGTAAGAACAATTTGACCTAAAGCCTATAGCATTGCATTATGTAGTAACACGATACGACTGGTTGCTTAGTCGCTAACCAGATAGTCGCTAACCCGTGACCAGTCTTCTTAGCAACTGGTTGCTAATTGATTGTTACAAGTTACAACTGTGCCTTTTCGTTATCAGCTGTTGGCACATTGTAGACGCAGAAATGTTTTGATAATAAAGTGCAATAAGTTATATTTAATTCCCATATAAAAGAGGGCCAGCCTATTACTATCAACCGAGCAGTCTAGGCACGTCTAGGTATCAAGTCCGGTCTCTGGGCCGCTACTGAAAACTTCCATCCACAACATTCCTTCCATTTTAATTGACAAACTCAATGAAACTTTGATGGCTTGGGAATCAAATCTAGGAGTGAAGGATGCATTAAATGTCAGTATGCATTAAATTTATATTTACTTTAAAACAACTCGCCCAAAGCCCAATTACAATGTTACTGTCTATAATTAAATCCTCCAAAGAAAGCTCATGTTTGACGCAAATTAAAGCAGTACTTTTAAAGAACATCACGTCTGTAACCCCCGAAGGGTAAGGCAGTGTTGAATATAGTACACCCACATTTCGACAATTATGTTTAATACCTTGAGTGCCCGAATCGTGTATCCACGCGAGACACATTGGATGAGATATTGTTGCGGTAATTACAGGCATTCAACCAGTTAAATCCCATGTAATAAGGGGCGAGACTTTTGCCATAAACCGAGCACATGTCAGACTCCGGAGTCTCAGTTTTTGCGGGCCTAAAATCATAAGCGATAGAGAACTAGAGACTAACGCTTATGATTATGTGATAACGGTATTTTTTTACACATCATGATTCCTCGGTAATATTTCCTCATGATTATAATCTCCTGGTACTTAAGTTAGTATTTACCGGTAATGATCCCAGCCCCGCAAATATTAATATACTTCTTCATGATTCTGGCCTCCTGGTAGTTGGGCATAAACGCTTATAATGTTCAATATCTAACTAAAAAAGCAAAAGAGCAAGTTATATTTTTATCGTGTTATTAAACTTTCTACTGATTTTATGTTCCTGACGATATTTTGCCTCTTAAAAAGGATACGTCCAAAACACCACTCAAAAATATTAATAATAACGAAATTCCTGTTTCGACCGGATCGGACGAAACTCAGTGGGCGAAACGCCTACTAAGCCCGGGAATTGAACCCAAGACCTCAAAGTCAGAATTAGCGCCTACGACCACTAGACCAATGAAGCAGCTCACTCTCTTATAAACATTTAATTTTTCTCTTATAAACTTATACAATGCTACTTCCCGAGGCGCCGAGAGTGTGATTAAGTGATACATAACTAGGTGCGCTTGCGCAAGCTTGAGTAACGTGACGGAAGTTAAATAACAGATAATTGTCAATCGTTACCGCTATTGTTGCTGGTGAACTGAAGAAGAATGCTTGGATACAACAGTTGGTTTTGTTAGTGGTAACAAGACCAGTAAAAGCAGACCTCACCTTCTGTCGATACTTTCGGTTAGTTCCGCTATGCTCTAATCCCGCTATGCTCGACTCGAAAAATACCTACCAAAAAGTTTCACTATGCACGAAATCACATTCGCGGACAGTGATGAAGAATAGAGTTCTGTGTAATATTTTATTAAACCATTTAAAAAGTAAATTAAGAAAACCTGGCATGTAAATTCCCGTTACTTTCGCGAAAAAAAGTTAATAAACGTTCCATTTTATCATACTAACGCACACTCGCCCCGCCGCCACTCAACACGTCGCTTTATTCATTTTATAAACAACTTTGAACTGTGAAAAACTAAACTTCTTGCCGTACAAGAGAAACGACACCTGCAAATATTTCGACATAAGATTTCGAAATTTTATGTTTATTTTCTATATTTCTCAGCTGCCTGCTCATTTAATTGAATTAAAAACTTTTCTTTTCAACTGTACCTTCCATTGTTTACGTAGCTTCGAAGAATAGCGGGACTTTTTAGTAGGCATTTAAGTCGAAAATAGCGGGACTAGAGCATAGCGGGACTAACCAGAAACTTTGCAGTACGCTAGGCCAGCTCGAGGTGACGTGTAGTCGACGTTTTTTTATTGGGTTATTAAAGGGTCATTCGGATTTTTTTCTTTTAGGATTATTATGGTGAAAGAGATACCTTGTTGATATTTTGAACCATCGGTATCATAAAACTCTTCATGCCTCATCTTACATTACTTGGAGTCGGCGCAAATTGTTTTCTTCTTCCGTTCTCTCTTATCAAATGACACATATTCACTCTTTTTAGGGTTTTCTATTACTAAAACTCCACTGTCCGTATGTCTGTCGCAGCTGGAACTACGGGTCCGGCTGTTTGGATCAGGGTACGCGGGGTCAGGTAGGCCCTCCACCATTGCAAGCGCAAAGGTGGGACCTGACATTGAGGTTGGACTCGCGGTGGTCTATGTGGTGGTTGCAGAGGAGTGGCATGTTGTCTGCTCGGCTATGTGTGGGTCGAGCGTCATTCCTCGCGCGCAACAAGTGTCTGAAGTTACCGACCCAAGGCAAAGGGCCACCTGGTGGTCAGACGTGGGGTTCGTGAGTAACCCTCAAGCAAGTGAGCTCCTGTGAGCGAGCTGCATCTCCGGCACTTTCCTGGATAGAAAGTAGAGGACTACCCGTTGGATTAGTTTTCCGGCAACCCAGCTGTAGGCATTGGGTAGATGCGATGATTTGTATTCGAGAGGTGAGCGTGCTTACAGCTCCGGGACCATTCTGGAGAAATGGGAGCCAGCTTCTCTGGCGTCCTTAACGGGGATTGAATCCGCTAGCACCAACTGCGCTGGTGCCGGTGCTTGCACTAGTGCTGGCGTGCTGGGGTGCGTGTGGTGAGCGGCTTTATTGCTCCGGTACCATTCTGGACAAATGGTAGTGAGTAATCACGAGGCGACTCACATTTTCTCTTGAGTACCAGGGGCGAGTGCTCTCGGAGGCGTGACCTACCGAAGATGGTCCCAGACACCTCGTAAGGGGTTGCCTGGTATAGTGTGCCGCCTTATATAACGTAATGTTGGTGAAGGTGGCCACTATAGAAAATCTCAGTAGACTAATAGGGGTATGTCCGTATGTCTGTCTGTCACCAGGCTGTATCTCATGAACCATGATAGCTAGACAGTTGAAATTTTCACAGTTGATGAATTTCTGTTGCCGCTATAAAAACAACATTATTGTTATGGCTAACAACAAATACTATACACTTACATACATAAATGCCCGCCTTTTCCCATGGGGGTAGGCAGAAACTACAGAACGCCACCTGCTACGATCATTAAATCCTCCTTTGCTTCACTCACATTCATACATCTAGTCATACACACGCCGGTTATGAGTACTGCGCACCTGGCCTTTCTGAAAAACATCACCTATAAGGTATTTAGGTTCAAATACTAAAAAACGAATAAAATAAATAAGTGAGGCTCCAACACAACAATCGTGATTTCTTTGCCGTTTTTTGCGATAATGGTATGGAACCATTCATGCGCGAGTACGACTCGCACTTCGCCGGTTTTTCTTTAGTCTTTTACTCCGGCTCCATCCATCAATATATTACTGTACTATAGATACTTTCACCTACGTAAATAACACTTTATCTAAGTTGCATTGAATTTGGAATTGTTCAATGTTAAGGTTAAAGACAGCAAGGTTCAGAAATGCATAATATGTAGTTAACCTATGTACAAGGTCAATTTTTTATCACCTTGTACGATCACAGGTGGACATTCATAGTTTATTAGGATATATTGATTAGCGTCTGTTTCAAGGTTTTCATATAATTAGGTTCCTGAATGATTATGAATATATGCTAAATCTGAAGTCAGCAAATCATGCGGTACTCAGACTTTGCTGTATTATAATCCTAACTTCGTACTTACCTATTTTAGTTGAACAAAGCAGTTCTTATTTAGGTATATCTGCCTACAACTACAATGTGTACTTCTTATACTTACGTGTGTGATTTCTTATCTTAATTAGGTAAATAATTTGTATAATTTTGATAAGAACCATCATCATTTCCTTGCGTAAGAGAACCAAGGTTACCGACATAGCCCGAAGAAAGGCCAAACTTAAGTGCCAGTGGGCAGGGCACATTGCTCGCATAACGGATGGCTGTTAGCCCGAACAGTTCTAGAGTAGCGACCGCGTACCGGAAGACGCAGCGTTGGAATGCCTCCCTCTAGGTGGAGCGACAACCTGGTCAAGGCTGCGGGAGTCCGGAGGATGCGAAACGCACAGGACCGATCAGTGTGGCGACGCTTGGGGGAAGCCTATGTCCAGCAGTGGACGTCTTTCGGCTGAAATGATGATGATTATAATTTAGATAAGAATACTAGATTAGAATAGAATATACTTTATGGTACACATCTCTTTACAAGAACTTAATACAGTAGGTACAAAGGCGGTCTTATCGCTAACAGCGATATCTACCAGACAAACTACTATGAAAGCTTCTTCCCCCAGCCTCGCTCTCATTGTTTATCCCACAGGAATATGCATTAAGTCTATGGCAGCCCACGACAGAAGGTACAGTTGAGGGTCAAAAGTGCAGTCACATTCTACCAAAACAGTAGCTGCAATTTTTTTAGGCAGATGAATTTCAATTTTTCACGGTTAGTAGGTACAATCTATACTTTAATTTCAATACAATATATTAAATCAGTTGTGGATAATTTAACTTCTTCTGCAAAAACTAGACATTTGAGTTACTGCACTTTTGACCCTTGACTGTACCTTTAGCTTTCTATCAGTGCCAGATGTTTTTTAATGAGATAATTAATGCCAGACATTAAGTTCCTTATACAAACAACCAATCAATTTACCTCTTTTAACTATTACTTCAGATAATTAGTAATTACATCACAGCTTACCGTGGCACAGTAAACGGCACTAAACATCTGCTTCATTAGATAAGCGCTTGCGCAAGTATTCGGCGCGCGGAGAAAGTTACGTCGTCGGTACCTATTTACCTGATACACGCCTGTTAGTTCTTAGCGAGATGTATCGCTGAATTGATAGATGGATTGGAGTAAGCTGGGACGTATCTGGCTGGCTTAATAACGCGACTGTTCATTTTCTATTTGTGAATGAATTTTGTAACGGGAATCAGTATTCAAACTATGTAACGCTTTGTAATATTACTTTACATTTGTAGCTGGCCCGTATCTACTACCTAATTCCTCATACCCTTCATCATCGTGCATCATCCGACCGACAAGGCTGGCTGCAAGGCCCGACGTCACCTAGGGCCCATAGGGCCTCTGTTCTCTTGTACTAATCCTCACGTTCCTGTGCCAGCCTCATGCTGGTTCTCCCCATTTTAGTTAAGGCCAGCACTGCATGTCTTCTCGTTGCATTAATTATCTATTCCAAATTGTAAATGTATGGTGAATCTGCAAGCGTTCAGTTGTTTTGAAGTTGATTATACAGAAAAGCACTAAGTAGATTCTGCAAAGGCAATTATTAAATCGTAGTTCAGATCAGTTTCCTCGAAATCATACTTCAATTATTATTAATAATTCTGTAGAATATAATCTGTACTGTATAACCATTCTAGCTAATAAATGAGTGTTGTTGAATTGCAGCCATTTACGGGACTCCTGACGATGTTTTCCTGTCAGTTGATATCGTAAATTAAAGGTAGCTTAGTAAGGAAAGTATATAATAGGATATGGCATTGATACATTTACATAATAAGTCAATAACGGATGTTGTTACATAATTAGGCATCGGACTTGATATATTATAGCATCTAATACTAGTTTTACTAGTTCGTGAAGTAAAAGTCGGTTGTTAAATAAATAATCAATCTTGATTTTAACCAAACTTGGTTAGGTTAATAGCAAAAGATAGGCTGAAAAGGCCTTAGCCCTGCAGTGGGACACAACAGGCTCATCCTATTAAAGTTAAAAATGTAAAAGTTTGTGAGGATGTTGTTTCGCAAAAATGAAAGAACAGATTTTGATGAAACTTAACAGAACTAGCTTACTTATTACATAGGCCATAAATTATAAAGTTACCTACTCATTCCACGTGGGTGGCAGCTAGTAGGTAGGATAGGATAGGATAGATGGACCCCTTTGCCCGCACTAAGACTCCCATTTGGTCCGTTGTGCATACAGGCCTCATTCTGAGAGGGAATGGGCCGTAAACCAGCACGCGGGCCCAATGCGTGTTGGTGGATGTCACATGTCTTCGAATTTTTGGTTCGAATTTTTCCTTCACCGTTTTGAGATTAGTGGTGATGAAATAATTTACACAAAGTAAATACCGCCTGCCTGGGTTGGAACCGACGACCTGCGACTTATAAGTCGCGGCAGTTACTTAGTAGATAATAAACAATAATAATAATTGGGTAGTTATTAGAAAGCTGCATCATCAAGATGACATGCCGTGATGAAACAGTCAGGACCAACTGACTGATTATGCACCATTATGCACGCTGACCTAAAGTTAAAAGTATAATCAATTTGAAGTGTTAGGCGATGATAATCGTTGATTATTACTATTTATTACCATGCAATCATTCGATTTATTTTCAACAAATATTGGAGCGATGTTACTTGATTTTATTTCTGTAAGTTGGTTTGTACAAATACTTTTACATGACAATTTTTTTTTTTAAACTAGATGAGGTCGGCGTTTCCTATCTGACTACTCTGAGAAGAAAGACCGAAACAAACACAAGATCACAGTCTCTTTTAAAGCCCAGACAAAATTTTGGTTAAATCATGTGAAGACCATGTAGGTTGGTGTCTGTAATGGCCTTTTGAGGAAAGAACCAGCCAGATTGAGTGGACCTGTCCAGTCAGTGCACGCATTTGTCAATAACCGCGCAGCTCAACTCGGAATTTAAGGAGCTTAACGATTTGACGAACAATACCAAAGAAAGGACATACGGGTAGGGCGCATAAATTACTCAAACTGAAAAATTAAAATAAATAACAAATAAAAAGAATGATCCACATAGTCTTCACATTCACAATAATGAAAATAATTTATAATACTTTAAAAAGTAAATATTCATGTAATTGCAACAACACCTAAAAAAAACAAACAAAATTGAGTCTGCAAAAATAAACATTACCTGAATTCCTTGCATACATAGGATACGAAGAGCATAGTATACCATTAGGATGTAAAGGAAATATCGACTCTTTTTTTGGGAATGGTGGATGGTACGAGTATCGTACTTGTTTAATTGTTTAGACAAGACTTTGTAACTGGGATATTATATTCATGGGTAAAGTTTGCTGATTTGCCAATAAAGCTGTGTTTTTAACAAATTCCACTTTTGCCCTCAGATCCCACTGCAGCTGTGATGCCAAGTTCCGCGAATGTCTCCAGAAGACCAACTCCTTAGTATCAGCTCAGATCGGCGTCACCTACTTCAACATCCTCGGGCCGCAGTGCTTCCGGAATACTCATCCCATCGTCAAGTGTGTCAGGAAGACCAGGTGAGTCGCCTCCTCATTGAAGAGGAACTCCTTAGTATCAGCTTAGATCGGCGTCACCAACTTCACAATCCTCGGGCCCCAGTGCTGCCAGAATACCCATCCCATCGTTAAGTGTGTCAGGAAGACCAGTTAAGACGTTACCATGATGAAGAGGTAGATTGATTAATATAGTAACCCACTTTAGAATTTATGATAAGTGCTCGTTCACATAGAGATCCGTTTTACAGGTCCGCTTTATCGTATGCGTTATTAAATTAAAAATCCGATCCGACAAAATAAACAGCAGTCTCTTTTACAGGTTCACTTTATCGTATACTTTTTTATTCGGCAATGGCGTAGTTAGATGTATGAGCGAGTTCACACACACAACACTATTAAAATACTGATCCGTTGAAGCCATTTTTCCCAGTAGCGACGGATCCGTTAAAACGGTACTGCAAATGCGGTGTGAACATCACCTCTAATAGCGACGGATCCATTAAAACGATCCTGGAAATACCGATATTCTGTGTGAACGAGCACTAAGCTGTACCAGCCACTGCTGATGATAGGCCTCTCTTTTATTATGCAAATCCACGCGATGCTGTGTCAATCTCATCCGGGCTCTGCCCGAGAAAAGATCAGACAAGACATTTTTTATGATGCTGTTTATTAATCATATTTTTTTTGTTCTGCAGGATAACTGGTCAGAAATGCGAAGAGTACGAATTGGATTACACAAAACCTAGGATGTGGCAGTGGTTTGACAACGAGACCTTCTGAAGACTCAAACTGTGAAGTGAAGAAGTTGTCAGAAGCAATTCATGCGGGAGAAACTGCCATTGTAACGTTAACATTTATGTGATAAAATGAAGTCTGGGAAAGTCACATGCAACAGTGGTCCTAGCTTCAGGTGAAAATTACGACTCACTTTACTTAAATTTTCACGGTGAACGCGTTGTAGAATAGGCTTCTGTTGGTGTTAGTTGGATTAGTCTTCATCATCATCATTTCAGCAGTAAGTCGTCCACTGCTGTACATAGGCCTGCCCCAGGCGTCGCCACACACACACAGCGCCTTCCCGCATCCTTAACCAGGTTATCAGTCCACCTAGTGGGAGGCCTTCCAACTTATAGTCTTCCGGTTCGCGGTCGCCATTCCAGAACTTTTCGGCCCCATCGTCCATCCGTTCTGCGAGTAATGTGCCCTGCCCACTCCACTTAAGTTTGGCAATTCTTCAGGCTATATCGGTAACTTTGGTTCTCCTGCGGATATCATCATTTCTGACGTTATCACGCATGGAAATTCCGAGCATAGCCCTGTCCATTGCCCTTCGGGTGAATTTAAGCTTTCTGATAAGGCCCATTGTGAGCGACCACGTCTCGGTCCCATAGGTGATCACTGGCAACACACACCGGTCATAGAATTTTGTCTTGAGACACTGCGGTAAATTGGACGAGAAGATACCACGCAACTTCCCGAGCGCAGTTAGTTAGATTGACGTGATCAAAATAGCAGCCGGTCAATTCTGTAAAAAAAGTGAAGAAGTGAGCTGTCGAATTAAGGTGGAATGAAAGTTCACTTCAAACTTCCTAAGTTTTCACAGTGAGGTGTTTACAGAATCATACTGCTGATCCAAAAAAAAATGTAGCTTTCAGGCAAATCACACCAAGCCTTTTAAGTCTTGCCTTTTACAAAATACAAATGAAGAGTGCAAATTCACCTAAGTTTTTAGGGTTTCTCATATTTCTACTGCCGTGCATGTTGCATGTTTTATTTACCTACATATTGTAAATAATAAATATAATTAAGTTTTGATACCTATTTATTGCGTAAGAGACAATTTCCATCCGTAAAATTAAAGATTTGTATTCAATAAGATAGTTTCTAAGATTTTTTGTAAAGAAATAGATAATAAAAATTTTAGAAATACAACAATTTGTTTTATTACTTTTTTATTTTAATAATAGACATATATAATAATTAATTTAATTAAGAAAATGTTACAAAATTTTAACATTGTTCCCTACCTATTCAAGCCTACTGTATCTTGGCTACCAATTGTGACCTGTCCCGATGTCTTGACCACTTGCCTTGACCCACTTCCCGGTGTTGGAATGAGCTGATATTTTGCCCACGCGTTTAGTTTCTATCTCTTGAGTCGTGACATAGTCTGGTCAAATTAGACATATCAAATTGCATTAATTCGCATAGAGCTGAAAATTGTTACGAATGTTCGGAACACCATTGTGAATGAAATGTCAAAAGTCCCCATCGATCCCACACTTGCAAAAATTTTTATTCAAGGTCAAAGTTTGCAAATAAGGGTTTTTTGCGTTTTTAGCCGAACGGTAAGTTTTATGATAAAAATAGGTCAGACAAAAATTGTTGATTATGTAATTATCTATAAAAGTGTCTAAACATTTTTCTCCTAAACGTCACACCGATTCTGAGATATAATGGTTGAAAAAGTTGTATTCTTAATAACATACATACGTTTCCAAACCACCTGGGAGTTAGTGTAATTGGCGCGTTTTTTTAATGTGTTTTCCCCGATAGACCTGGCCTATTCCACAATCTTTTGTGATCCTGTTTAATTCAATCATATTCAAAATTATGTAAAAACTGGTACTATTCGAAATGAAGAAACCCATGTGAATTCAAAAAAAATTGGTAATATTATCCGTCTCATTCATAATCATTTGATAATTCTGCTTCCTCTTGTTCTTGTTCGTCTTCTTGTACTTCTTCTTCTCCTTGTTCTTCTTGTTCCTGCTGGAAGGAAGTAAATTGTTCTAACAGCGATGTATCAGATGTCTCCTCGCTGATATCGTACGAATCCTCTTCTAATAAGGAGAAAAATTGTAGAGACAATTTTTATAGATAATTGCATAATCTACAATTTTTTGTTTGTCCTATTTTTATCATAAAACTTACCGTTCGGCAAAAAAACGCAAAATAACCATATTTGTGAACTTTGACCTTGAATTTTTTTTTTTGAAGTTTAGGATCGATGGGGACTTTTTACCTTTCATTTATAATGGTGTTCTGAACATTCGTACCAATTTTCAGGTCTATGCGAATTACTGCAAACGTAACCCTATTTTTTGGTCTAACTTGACGGGACCAACAGTGATTTTTTTAATATAAAAGCTGATTTTAATTTAATTTTAATTATAACTTGTTTTGACTTACCCATGTATTAAAAATATAGACAAAAATATTGGGGTTCGAAATAAAACCACAATTTATTTTTATATAATAAAACATCAGAATATATTTCGAAATTACACTTACTAACGGATAAACAATTAATTACTGCACAATAATTCTAAAATAATATTTAAATAAACGAGAAAAAGAATGTGCTCATTTTTTGAGCGTTTTTAAACTGTTAAATTGATATTGATATTATTTTGTGCGTAAAACGTTCAGAAAATTGTGTATATCGGATATGTAATAATTAATAATATTATAGTTCAAAATGATATTCCGATGAGACAGTCAATTGGCGATTTATATGATTATTACAATAATGTATATTATTTAAAGTTTTTTTTTCTATAGAATGCGCGGTACACTGGTTTTTAAGCATTATTTTTGACTATTTGCAAAACATTATTGGAAAACTTAATAAATTGTTATATTTTGAGCATTTAATATTATTTTGCTACAACAACTATTATTTATCTGTCAAATCTGACTGGTAATATTTGTCAAAGGTTTTTCATAATAATTTATTTGCAAATAGACAAAATTCACAAGATTTCTTACAATGTGTACATTTGTTCCAAAAAGGTAATATCTTATAAAATGACAGATTATTTTTCTACCAGTAAAAGATTTAAATTGCTGTATGGATAAAATGTTTTTATCTAAAATGTTGTTTAATAATACAATGATAATTATTATTATCTGATATTGAAAAATAAATATTTGTAAATAATTTCTACAAAAAAATGTTGGTGTTCCGTAAAAAGTCTTTAAACTCATCTATTCATATTTTTTGTATTTCACCATTTTTAAGATTTTTCCCCAAATACTTTTTTTACAATATCAGATTATGACATCTAATATATTATAAAATAACACATATAAAATCGAGAATAATAATTTAAACACACATAAAATGACGTATTCACATGGAGACATCGATACTATTATATATTTTACTATTTAAATATAAAATTCTAAAGTAAGCTACGCCTACTAAAAATCTATGAAATATCTATGGGCCTATCAAATATATAGATATATTGCTTAACGTGGTCCGATGGGATTATTATAATTAGGCGTGAACCTATTTAAGGTTAATAAGATCTACTACGAAATTAGGGAACATGAAATTTCGGGCAAAAGTCTTGTCTCGTTGTTTGATCTGAACCCCGCAGTAGGTAAATTTGGCTTTTAATTTAATGCAGTAATATGCAGCTAGAAAGAAACACACCTTTATGTCTTTTTTCTATATTGCCATGTCCGTAATTCCATGTCCCAAATTCGTTCGACCCACGACTTGGGCTAAGAACGTCACTAAAGTGTCATTCCCGCACAAGTGTGAACAATTTCGCAAAGCAAGCGAGGGAAAGAGAAAGGAAACAGCAGTAGAATTAGCTCTTCACTCCTTTTCTAGTGAAATTAAAGTCTCAGTTTCGTCGTTTATCTGTCTGGCTCTGGATTTTTACTGCGCCAAAGGTCTTGATATAGTGCTTTTGAAGAAAAAACTAATTACATTACTACTTTTTCTTCCCAGTCGTTGAAGCTAAGCTAAATGAAGAAGCTTATTTTCTTATAAATATTTTTATAGAAACGTCAAACGGCACGATTCTTCTAATTCGCGATACCTTATTGTCGTTTCCCTGGATACAACTTTGTCTCTTCTATAATTACATTTAAATAATAAAGATACGGCCTTCCGAACACGGCATTTCTGAAGATAGCCGACCTCGTGGCGAGTTTCCTTCGGTCTAGTATGGAAAAATTGTGGAGTCAGAAAGACGCACAGTATGCCCTGTCTTTACTATTTAAGTCATACTTCTACATGAGTTTCTTAGTTATATGTAGCTCCGATTCTAATCTCATGATACTGATAGTTTATTATTTAAATTGGTTAAAAGCAAATAATTTTAAGTCAAAATAAATTAATTTGATTTCTTATTGCAAATTGTTTCGCGTTTGATAACAAAAGCAAGCATTTAGCTTCATCATTTTGTGAAGTTATTTTCTTTTTTGTTCTCTAGTATACGTGCTAGTATTATTATAAATTTATAATCTTGGTAAAGTTTACCTTTGGAATATAACTTACACCAAACGGCATTATAAGAACCGCGAGGAAATCTGTAATAAGAAACACGGCAAAAACAACATCAAACAGTTAAAAAAAATCGTATAAAATCTATTTTCCGCATAAAGATGGGTTGATTTACAGTTGATGAAGTATACAAGAATGTAGATACGATTCTTATAGTTCAGTGATCTAGCTTCTAAGAATGACTCAACTCTACTGCTGGAGGTCTAGGATGGGCCAGGATAGTCCAAGTGAGAGGCGAAATTGGTGTTTATTTTGGACCCTGGGGTTAAACATATGTCTTAAGGTAAACGATCAGAAGCGTTAAAACTTCCACGTTGGTTTTTTATTTGGTTAATTTTGGTTTTTTGATCGACTGACATTCTTAAGAATTTGTTGTCTTACAAAAGTTACTAGAAGTTTTCTTACAAAACTGTGTTTTTGACAAACATGGACAAGATTTCAGTCGATCAAAGCGCCTAAACCCAAAAAATACTAATAATTACAATACTGAATTACAATTTAACATCGAGTAGAGAAGTTAAAAATACATCTAAATTACTTTAACGACTAATAATTCAATAATACTAAATATATTTATAATAATATTATGTATATTCTAGCACGCGCCATCTATGAAAGAAACACGACACTAATAAAATAAGGCAAACGGGTATTACGGAGGGATCAAATAATTATGTTATTTCGAACATCAGGCACTCAAATTGAAATCATTTCTTTTAACATAACATCGCTAATTCTAAGGCTTTATAGCATTTGAACTGAAGACTACATTATAAACTGTCTGCAAGTGTCATTATTGTTTACTTTCCGTGTCTGTGTATATTATTTACGCAAGTGTAGTAGTATACTTTGCGCATGTGTCATTTATTTGTGCATGTGTGTTTACTTTGTGCATGTGTGCATTCTTTGCGCATATATGCTTACTTTGCATGTTTTGTTTATTTGTCCCTGTATAATGTATTAATTACTTGTGCATGTGTGTTTTCTTTGCGCATGTGCCCTTTATATGTGCATGTGAGCCTACTTACACATGTGAGCTCTTTTTTGCACAAGTATGCTATATCTTCTGCTCGTCTGTGTCTGTTGAGTATAATACATTCAACATGATTGTGTGCTTAAAATATTTATTTGTGTGTGAATCACTCGGTTTTTTATTGTCAGCTTGTCATGTTCTTCTATTCCAATTAAAACGTTTATTAGTTTCCAGTTTGTGGTCTTCAGTCTACATGCTGTAAGTTCTAAGTCGTCAATTCTAAGGGAAAACTAAAACACTATGCGGGTTTGCTAATAAAACTGTAAACTACCGCCCTAATTCTGAGGAACATACTTTTAGTTGTTTTTTTTCATAATATACTTTTGGCAATCTATTGTTTGGATGGACTCGTAATTTTTGTTCTTTCTCTGATTCTAATTTCATGGTTTTGAATGTTATTTTATTTTGTTTTTCAATTTATTTTCTGCCATCACTTATTACTTCATGTAACCTTATTGCTTTCTTGCGGCTGACGATAATGTGCCATTACATTAGGATCTTTATTTCAACCGCATTAAAATCAGATATCAATTGTTCTATCTGGATGATAGCTTCACATTCTCACATCTGACCGTAGCTCAAGAACCCTCTCAAAATCTAATGTCTAAAGACAATTTCATCCCCCGAAATTCACGGAACAAAATAACCAGCATCCATTGTCCCAGCTTAACAGCATCTATTTATAAGCTACGCTAAGTGATACGAACTAGCCCTGTTTGTCAGCTGATGACTAAAACCCTGTTTCTGGAACGAAAACTATCGCATTTGTGACCAAATGTCAAACTGTCGCTCGTTAACGGCTGTATGAATTTTAAACAGCCGCAGCAGTTTTATGTTTGACACGTCGATTATTTTGTTGCAGGAACCGGGAGTAAATCAATAACGTCACTCTACTTCTACCTAGCTATGTACTTGCCACGATATAAACAAACAGCTAGTCTTAATTAATTCGTTTTGCCAAATTTTGCAGCGGTGGACCCAAATATTTGTTGATATATTCATATTTATGCAGTTTATGCGTGAATCGTGAAAGTGAATACAATGTCTGAATTTATTTGAAATGTACGATTTTAAGTAGAATACTTACGATGCTTATGAACTAAGACCATATGAAGCTGTAAAAAGTCGTAAGTGTACTTACGCCTTAAGAATAAAATTTAATAAAATAAAATAAAAAAATTAAATAAATTTTACAAATTCTGATAATTATATAGTAGACATAGATTATTATTATTTTACTTTGGTTAATTATAAAATGTTAAATAGTTTTGGCTAATAATAACTGTTCTATGGTTACATAAAAGTTACATAGTTTTTTTTAATAATGGAATGGGTTACACTTAGTGGAAGATTACACAATGAGTTTCGGTATTTAAACATTTTTTTACAATTATTTACGATCACTATAATGTCTGATTTTTTGAATATTTAAATGTACAGCGAATATTCATCCTTATATTTATGACTAGATTTACAATATCAAATAAAACATAAATTATAATAAATGATAATTATAACTTACATGAAATTGTAATATAAATATTTATATTAGATACAGTATGCGTAAAACAAATATGATAAATTTTTGTTAATTTATTTTTTCTCACATAAATATTTATACGTTTGTAATAATCCAAATTCACACATATTTATTTAAATATAAAATGACATACATCTTTACGGAGTACAAACATTAATATTAGGAGACACACTGGGATCACAATGATATTATATTTAAAGTCTAATCATTCGTTAGCTAATACTCATTAAACCTCTCTATCCTACGTTGAATAATACCGTCGTTTACAAATATCCATACGATATTTTTAAAATTCTTTTCCAATTTTATCATTGAACTGAAATACTAAAACCATTCTACTGAGTGACGGGCGTTTAGTTTAGTCAAGCTCCGATAGATAGCAAAGCAAAAAAGCTCTAGTAATATTGTTAAAAAACCTTTTTAAAAAGCAAAATAATTAAATGAATCATTTGATTACAAAAAAAAGTAAAATCTAGGTCAAACGTTTATATTGACGGTTAGCGCCATCTATCGTCACAATGCTAACAACGCCCATCTTACGCAAAAACTTCAAACATTTACTTTTACTACCATATTTAAATTCAGTCCTCCAACATTAATATTTTGTTTACAAATTCATTTAATTTATTTTATTTGTTTACCGCCGATCCGTCAACTTCCCGAAAGTTTATTTATATTTTACCCGTTTTTCTGTATAGCATAGCAAGATTAGTTTATTTTTAGTATAGTCAGAAGCTCTAAAAGTAATAAGAGACTGATATAATACCCTTTTATTTGTAGAACAATTAAACCAATCAGGATATAAATATTTATATTGGTTTTGTTATTCTAGTTTAAATATTATTTTAACTAAACTTCAACAGATGGCGTTGTAGTTTAACGCCATCTATCGACGAGAAGATTAAATACAAATACTCTAAAGGACTCATAGAATATTATGGTGTTAGGATTTCGCTACAGGGAGTGCTATGGGGTAGACAATAGTTTTACAGACAAAGACGGGTTGTGGAATAGACTGCCTGTGACTGTGTGAACTATAAACAATTGCTTATAAAAATGTGAACCAATAAGATCTTCAAGAATATTTTTGTCGATATGAAAAAATGTGATGCCTCTAAAACCGATTAAGTGAATATCAAGAAATTATTTACTTCTATTTTCTTTCATCGGTAGAATTAAAATATTTAACTAGATTTACAAGTAAATAGAGACAAAGATAAGACAGTTGGTAACTCAATGAATGTAGATCTTTACTATTTGTAGGACATTAATATTTGAAAATCAACAATAGCAGGTCACACTGTTATCCTACACAATCTATTCCACTTCCACAAGTAGCCACGAATTCACGTGTAGGTGGCAGCACAGTCGAAGAACGGGAAGCAGGCGACGGATTCGGCGGCTGAGTGCTAGAGGACGTGCAGGTTCTCACATGACTTGGACTTGGAGTCACGCGCCCACACGCGGCCCAGGAGGCCTCGGACCTGAGGAGGACAAAGGAGAGAAACCATATTTAACATATTAGAGGCATTTTTTTTAAGTTAGGCATGTAAATGGTGCTCATGGTAAGTGACACCCAAGAGAGTGATTTTTGGGCATAAGCAGAATCCGGCTCGAAGGACCAAAAAGATGTAGGGTCTTACACCTTTTATTGTTGATAGTTTGAGTGATACGCAAGAATATATATAATAGAATTTATTGAATAATTGAATGATAATGAGTGCACGCGATTTGAATGGTTTTGGTGTACTAAAGTATAGACCACGCGTAGCTAGTAAACAGCTGACACAATGGTGTCAAATTTGTACATGTTTACACTGTACACCAGTAGTAATATTCTGACTCAATCTCACTGTGACAACTTAGGTGAAGTGAGTCGAGTTGAAATTGACAACACGCTTCACCAAGTTTAGTAAGTTTTTAGAATAGAAGAGATTCTACAGAATAGACGAGTTGATGCATCGCAGGTATGTTGCCATTTCAGTGACCGTCTGCTTATTACTATGGTACTCACAATCGTTAGATCGGAATACAGTAACGCTGTTTGGAGGCAGAAATGGATGTGGTGGTAGGAGCTGACGTTTCCGGATGAGCTTATTCGCAAACTCTTTATAGGATTATTTTCATGATGAGAAGCGACTAGTTTTGTTTTTACAAACTTCTTCTACACTGGCCGTCCAAGTTTATTACCACATTTTTAAAACTGTAATTTTTCCTAAACTATAGAAGTCAAGAGTTTTGTTCGAGTTATCGACTCGAAAAGAAGAAGAGTTTTGAATGAAAAAACGTTTTATAGAAAATTTCGTCTAATTCCTTTGAAATTTCTAAGTTTATTATACGATTGACTGAAGAGATTACTGGTAAAAACTCAAACAACATTTTAAGTATTTTACGCCATTACATTTTAATAGCTGGTATTGCCTACTTGGGCTCTGATACAGCTTCGAGTCAGTTTGGCATATCAAAAACGTGGTCTTTTTTATATACCTTTTTAAGTTAAAAATGTTTCAAATGTATAATAAACTATGATTTCAAAGGAAGTTTTGAAAATATAAAATTTCAATGAAATGTTTTTATTTCAAAACTCTGACATTAGGAGATATTGCAATTTCGATAGTGTGGTACTAATTTTTGAACACCAGTGTATTTTATCTAAGCTTGATACTAAAATATTAATTAGTTGTTATTACATTATCTGTACATTTAATTGTTAAGTCAGCTACCACAATTCACTTACTTATTTAGTATTTAGGAACTGGAACGGTTACCGGTTAGCGGCTCAGCGTTGCTCAATATCCTCTTACCTGCTAATTAAATAATTTCCGACGTCCTCTTCAGTAATGTGGCAATGACAATTAGATAATTGTAAATACTCGTAGTGTAAAATAATATGTGTACGTTAAAATAAACGTTTTAATGATAATATCATCTACAAGGCTTTTAAGAGCTCAGTGGAGCTCTTTGAGAAAGAACTTGTCCGGGAAAGTATAGTTTGGTAAAACAGTGTATGATGCAGTGTTATCGGTAGGAAGCCTTTTAAAAGGCGCCTGGAGTTTTGGGTAAAAGACCAGGGATTGTGGGATTTTATCTATCTATATTTTATTTCTCACTAAAGCATCCCCCGTGATCGCCTTCAGCTCATGGAAGGGTCTCCATGACGTATTAAAAGCCCACCAGGAACCCCCTCTGTGCAACGCCTGTTAGGGCACTTCCCAGGGATGGCTGAAGAAGCTTTAACCCTCGCCGTCCACGGCAGTACGAGATCGTTATATTGCCGTCTTTTCTGGAGTCACAGAGTCACCCATCAGAACGCCCGCAACCCCGGAGTGCGTATCATGCCGGCGAGGTTTCGATGTTTATCTTCTCCATGCATCCACATTTATATTCATAACTCTTTCAGTAACATGCGTTTCATCCCTCCTCATCACATGACCATACCAGGACAAACTGGTTACTTTCAACTTTTCTGTTGTGGGCACAGGCATGTATACAATCAGGTGTTTTATTTTTTCACACAAACATAGTGAGAAGACTAAAAAGAACAAAACCGTTCGAGTTAGTGTTTAGTGTTAGTGAATAGTTGTAGTGAATAGTAACGTACGAAAGTGCTACCAAACAAACACAAGAACGAAGTGTATTCGCCTTAATAGAGACAATAAGAAAAGTGCTATTGGACACATTCTTGGTAAAGACAATGTAATAGTTTAGGTTATAATTAAATTACTTATTAGTCTATTTATCAGGCTAGATTGTAATAAGATTAGGGTGAAAAGGTGTTTTATACAGTCCTTCATCCACGAGCTAACACCTACTAACACCTACTAACACCTACTAACACCTACTAACACCTACTAACACCTACTAATTATTCTTTTTTCAAATTATTTTCTTTTATGTTATTGTAAAATGCTCAAAGTGTGATTAATTATTTCATAACTCTTGTTTGCCATGCTATTGCTATCCATACCGTCCTATTTCTACCGCCTGTAACGTTGCTGTGTTCCACTTTGAAGGGAATGGATGTTGATGTAGTTACAACTCTTTGGCCAGCTGTTACTTCGACATTTGTTAATACTCATTTCTCGTAGAATCTGAAACAATGAAAATATGCCTTGTAATATAGAGGAACATACCTTGACGCTAGCGGAGAGTCTGGTCCTCTTGCGCGGCGTGCTGTTGGCGGAGACGGAGGGGGGCGGCGCGGGGGGCGCGGGGGGCTCCACCTCCAGGGGGGAGCGAGCGCGGGCGCGGTTCTTGCGAGAGTTGCTGCGTTTTCTGGAACACATTCCATACTTGTTACAAGCTGAATCTCGAGACAGATGCTCATTGATGGGCAGTCTAACTGGTCTCAAACTAGTCCGGATTAGTCAATACTTGCACTTGATTAGCTCGGATGAGTCAGGACTCACTCAGAATTAGTCTGATTAGTCACGACTACATTCAAAATAGAAATGACTCGCTCCGAATTATTCAAGACTCACTCGGAATTAGGTCACGACTGCTTTCAAATTAGTCAAGAATTCTTCCAAGTTAGTCAAGACTGGCTCCAAATTAGTCAAAACTCGCTCCGAATTAGTTAAGATTAGTAGAGTCTTAACTCGCGCCGAATTAGTTAATATTTGTCATACTTGGCTCTAAATTAGTTAATATTAGTCACGTTACGCTCGGAATTAGTTACGATTAGTCACGGCTCGCTTCGAACTAGTTACAACTAGGACTGGAAGCAATTAGCATGTGTGGTTGCTCACTAGTGTAACAGTCTCACCTCACTCGCTCCGCGTGCTGTTGCTTCAGCCTGATCTGAGTGAGCAGGCCTACTAGCAGTTCATCCACGTTGTGGTTGATGCCAACTGATGTCTCTATGAACTTGCACTCGTAGGAGGTTGCTAGGTTCTTGCCCTCTGAAAGGTTAAAAATTTATTTGCAAGAAAATACATAAGTACTACCGCAAGTGTAGGTTTGAGGTACCCTGAGGATAAGGATGCCTGGATACATTTGGGGAAGGCCTTTTGTCTAGCAGGTACTTAAATGCGATACCTAATAGTAATGTAGTGCATGCACTAAGATCAAGGCTTGCGTCTTACGAATATGTACCATAGACACCAATTAAATAGAACATAGATCGATGTTCATGTTTGTTTTCATAAAATTTAGTATAAACAAATTTCTGCAAATAACGATGAGAAAATATCTATTTCATAATAATTAGGTTCAAGAATGCCATAACAGCACTTATTTTTAACCCCCGACACAAAAAGAGGGGTGTTATAAGTTTGACGTGTGTTGCTGTTGATCTGTGTATCTGTGTATCGGTGTATCTGTGTGTCTGTGTATCTGTGTGTCTGTCTGTGGCACCATAGCGCCTAATCGGATGAACCGATTTTAATTTAGTTTTTTTTGTTTGAAAGGTGATTTTGTCGAGAGTGTTCTTAGCTATGTTTGAATAAAATCGGTTTAGCCGTTCAAAAGTTATGGGCGTTTTACTGTTTGAATCGGGGTGTTTTCGCAAGATGATGTGTCATAATTACGTGTTCAATAGATTGCCGATCGAAGCGTATCTACTATGTACTGTACTATGTAATGTGACGGGGGTGTTTTAAATTTTGAAATTTTACTTGAAGAAAAATAAATAAGTAAAGTTTTAAATGCCGAACTGAACATCGGCAATAACTATCTAGCGGCAGGAGTGGTTTTTAGTCGGTATGCACCTTCAGTGAACCCGACACTGCCCAGGCTAGCTCGCTCTGGGTGCGAGTCAGTCTGGGGCGTCCTAGGAGGATTTTCCACTCCTGCCAAAAAAAAAAAAAAAAAACCTAACCTACTTCTACCTCCAACGTTGTCGGAGTCTATTCTAAGCTTTACTTTCATTCCAGTTCTCGCATTTATTCCTCTCGCACTTTCATTCCTCATACTTGATGTTTCTTTCATACTTCCTCATTTGTGTCTATTATGGGTGGGATTCCCAACTATCGTCTGGCTATCTATCTAAATTCAATTTATTTCAACACTACAGGACTGAATAGATTTTTATGCTTACTTAATTTTCACATGTTTATGCTCGTGACTATATTTATAAAAATAACTAATTTTATTACTCATTTCTTGGAACTGAATCCCGAACTCAAACGTATTTCTAACACCACTATGAATCCGTTGGCAATTACGAGCTCTTAATCGCTCAAAACTTCATTTCTAAGAACACACGCCTGTGTGAAGCAAAGCAAAGTGCTTCATACACCTATTTGAAGTATAAGCAAATAGGTATTCGAAGCACCTGATTCGTCTATTTCTTCGCCGTAATTCGGGGTATTGGTGTCGCCGTAACTTCGTGTATTCCGGTGATATAGTTCCCAATAAACCGGGTCCCAATAATTAAGAGTTTGAATCCGATTTGAATTGACGTTGGTGTGCAGTCAAGTGGGGAATAAAGGCGAACTCAAAGGGAAGTCAAAGAGTGTGCGTCACTGAACAAAATGGTGGATTGTTGGTAAAGGAAGGAAGTGGGGCTGAAACCCTTTGCAATGTGTATTCAGCCGAGATATTGATAAAGTGTTAAAATTCCTTTAAGATTTTTGTTTATAAGATTTTTCCCTTTTTTCAGGCGTCGGTTACCTTACCTTCTGGTGGTACTTATAATGCATATCATTTATTTTTAAGCAATCAAAAGAAAAATACTGAGGAAAACCTCCAAATTAGCTATTGGTGTCTAAGTGAACGAATACCAGAAATTACTCTCATTGAACAAACGGCTATAGGTACCTACATCAACGCAAAGGTTAGGTATTCAAGTAAATTAATTAGGTTTTTCAAAACAAATCGAGAATAAGGAAGTGACGAAAATTGGTAAGATTGCTGTTATAGATTAAAACATAATTGACAGTTTGATTAAACAACGTCATAAAACTGAGTCCTATCTCCTCAATCTATAACTTTTGTATCCGGGGACAACTTCCTCATTTAAAAGTCCCCTAGAAACGCAAATTGACAAATGAAATTACTTTGAACGCCTGTCAAAATATAATAGCAATTAAAATGTAGACGTATTATTCATCCAAGTTTATTTTTCAGGCACTCAAATAAAATAAATGGTAAATTTTGCGACCAAGTATTTATCTTTTGGAGTTACACGAGCGTTAAAAGCTAGTAACAATTTACGAAACATGAAAATGAATTACTGCACATCACACATGAAAAATATCGTGTTTTTCAATAACATTGCAAGCGCCTGATAAATTATTCTTGGCAAAATGTGGCGTATCGTTGTTAACAGCGTCTGTCGGTGCTAATTGGCAGGTAAACAAATCGTAGAGAATTTAATTAAATTCGTATAATTTATGCTAACGAAAATAATTGGCGGGTTCTGGCTTTAATCATGAGTTTGTTTCGGTCATTTCGCAAAAAAGAAATGGTTTGAACATTCTGAGTGGCACTGTAACGTTTACGTTACTTAGATTGTTTAATACCGCTTAATTTTCACGTTGAAAGTTAAATATAACTGTAGAATTTGTATTTAATTTTAAAGACAAACATGCTAAATATATCGGCCAAATATAAAAACCAAAGGTTTTCACTTGAACTAATAGCAGCCGTTGGTTATTCGTTGTAATAATATTACCCATTCTCAAACGGTAATTTAAAAAGCAAATAAATTCTACGAACATCATATCTATCCATTTAACTAACACATTGGCCTAATTTTGCAACAAACAAAAAATAGAGATTCAAATTCAGCAAGGACTTCATGAGTAGATCTCCTCAATGGAAAAAAAACGATTTAGTTCCACTTACCATCAGTAGGAACAGCTCTAGACCTGGCCAGGTCAGCCTTATTCCCCACCAAGATGACAGCTCTCCGCGAGGTGTGGCCAGCTGCCCACAGGATCTGCAGTCTCCTCTCGGCTTCAACGAAGCTGCCCCTGTCTGCTGTCGAGTAGACCACGCAGTAGCCGTGCGCGCAGCCTTCGGTCTGGAAGAAAACAAGACAGAGTTATTCATGTGAGATAGATTGCTAAGCTGTTAGTGTATTTGTGGATGTAAAACTTTCAATAGGTAAAGAAACTAGATTAGGTAAGGCCGAGATTAATTAACTCTAATAAAATTGCCTTTTACGAGTGAGCTGTAATGTGGCAATTATGGGTGTTGTTCAGGGTTTACATGGAAATGATGAGGCATGATCAGCAATGCCCTTAATATAGACGCATAAGGAAGCTACATATTCTACACATAAATGATGATGATGATAAAGATCTATATGCAATCCTAACAATTCTTAAATTCTATGTTGTAAGGGATTGTGTCCTAGCCAAGTGACATTCAATCAACGATAGCGATATTCAAAAGTTTTAAATGTATAATACAATGTAATGTACATTATAATAATAATATTAAAATATATAATTAAACAAATAAAATGAATACTATAATATATTATAATTTTATATATATAATAATGTATGAATATAATATTTATAATAATTGGTACATATATTTTTATTTTTGTATAATGGACATGGCTGTACGCATATATAACAAATTACCATGTAAACTTAAAATATTAAATAGCAGACTACACCTGTTTAAATGGCTAAATGATAATAATTTTTATAGCATTAAGGAATACTTTGTTGTATTAATCATTTGGTCTTAAGCAAAACATGCATGATCTCACCCTTAACTCATGTAACACCATTATATACCATGTTTTATGCAATAAAATGTTTACGTGATCGATCTCTTAGCATTTCGACAATCTTACTCTGATAGACTTACACACTGCCTAGTGACATTGAATATTTTTACTAGTTATGATAACAAATTAAAGTAACTCACAATGATACTATCAGGCGGTGCATCCAGGAAGGTGATCTCCGACTCCTCGCCCGCCAGCAGCACGCACACCGACCGCTCTCCTGACTCGTCATCTGTAACGTCATGCTCTACGTTTGGGTGAGGCGGTCTGTCTCTGGTAGTCAGTTCAGCTAAGAGATGAGGATCTGTCAGACACCACATGAGTGGGCCATCTGACTCGTCATCTGTAATGTCATGCTCTACTTCTGGGTGAGGAGGTCTGTCTCTGGCGGGTAACGGTTACAGAGATGATGGCTCTTTATCCTACTGAAAACCTAATTCTGGGTTAAGCTCGCCTTTGTACATAACAAAGAAGAATAAAGAATTGGAATAATAATCTGGGTCTAAAGAGTCTGGACAATAATGAGGGTTTATCACATACTTCATGAGGAGGCATTTGCCATTATCCAATGAAGGTTCATCCTCCGTAGAGCTGTGTCAAGAATTATCGCCGATATCGGTAGCAGTACAATTTTCATGTTTGTTGTTGTCCTGGATTGGGAACGGACTATGAAGAAACTGATCATTAGCAGTGAAACAATAGAGGCTAATGATGGAACTACGCACCACATTCGTCAACGGGTAGATTATACAATATTAACTGTAAAACTGCCATATGACATTCTTTGCTTGCTGAAGGGGCAAGGCATTTAATTGAAGTGAATCTCGCACAAAAGATCGAGATTCAACTTACTGTTATGAGATGTTTAAAATTCGTGATACGAGGTCGTAATCATGAATTAAAATCTAAGAAGCGTGCAGTCACAATCAGGGTCCCTCACGGAATTAACTAAACCAAAAACTATATGTAGCAAAGTTCAGTTTCTTCAGCTTCCTAATATATCAATATTTCAGTAATACAAGAAAAACAATCCATAACATCACCAGTATTTTTACTACATTAAGTTCCAACTCACCGATACTAGTATCGTAGGCGTGCAGGTACTCCGAGGTCATGAACTGCCCCACCAGGCTGGACTTGCCCACGCCCGGCGCGCCCAGCACCAGTACCCGATACGAACTAAGGCCGGCTGACGAGTCCCTGGATGAAAACGAGAAAGATAGTAGTGCCTTTAAACAAACTTTAAATAAACTTTTATCATTGATAGCGATATGACTGGACTGGGACTTCAATAGGCTGGGGATGATGAGAAAATAAGAGATAGTTGGTGGCTTCAAGATAAGATAAGGCTGCTCATGAACATGAGTTCCAGTATGGCATAATGCCCTGCTTTGAGATTGAATGATACTTTTGAGTTGGTTGGTGGAACTTTTTTTTATTATTCTGATTCTGGGGGTCTTTAAGTCAAGAGTGAATAGGTTATTTCTAGGCAAGCGTGTTTCACCGTCGACCACATCATCGCTTACCATCAGGTGAGATAGTGGTCAAGCGCGAGCCTATAGGATAAAAAAAAATATATATATATAGGCTCGCGCTTGACCACTAACTAACCGGATAGTAAGCGATTATGTGGTCGATGGTGTAACACAAATCTTTTTGAATTTAAAGGAATATTTTAGTAGGTAGTATCTAGTCATTCTTCATTATTATTTATTTATTCATCAAATATCTTCTATCTGACAGGCTTGTTTTAGCTGGACTCGATGTTTAATTAACAAACCGCAAGATGAGCAAGGGGTAGTGCCGTAATTGACGCAGGAACAGTGACCGCAACCTTTTACTAATGATCATCAAAGATGTTGATCAAAGGCTATTTCTGTCATGATTGGTATTACGTAGTCAATGACAAGTCCAACGAAATAATTTCACTTTAACAGCGCTTTTATTTCATTACGGTTTTACAGAAACCACCCTTACAGCAATGAAGGAACCCTTAAATCAAGTGCTACTGACACCCGTTATATGTAGCCCAATGTAATACCTGCCTCTTTGGTCTAGTTCCCAGATCAGGAAAAGTATTGTTCGGGTTTTCCAGCAGGAATTTCTCTGTAGCACCCTGGAGTCTGGCTTTGTGCCCGGTTCATGGCACCAGGCTTGTATTCTATTACATGGTACATACCTAAACATAACTGGTCAAAAGTGTAACATAACAAATCCAGCCTCGCATTCTATTCCATTTTGGTTCATTTGAAACTCCTTACCACGCTAGGCCAGCTCAAAGTCGAATAAATGTTATGCCTCTGCAGAATCTTTGTAGGGTTAAAGGCGTGATGTTTTGTTATCTAATACCTTGCTCTCTACATATTCCTTACCTGGAAGACGCCAGAGAGCAAGGGGCTGATGCCCTGGTGACTGCCTCTGTACTGGAAGCGCTGGATGCCACTGAGGTGTTGGAGCGAGAGCGTCGGGATCGCAGCGAGTCGCCACGGTTCACCACGCCTTTACCTGTAAATGGAGAAAAATGGTTAACATGGAAAGAACATGGTCAAAAACATGCATTGTAAGTACCAAAAAATGTAATGAGTACAGTCGGTAATAGCTTTTACCTGACCCACCCTAAAAATGAAAGAATTTTAACCCTCCGGCAGTAATATTAATGATTATTTAAATTGTATAAGTTTAGCAGACTAGCGCTACTCGATGAACTAATACAGATACGCTGTCTTACAGGCTTTAAACATGTACTACGTACATTCTCGTATCTACATATTATAGGCACACATAATGTTCTAGTTATGTATGTGCCATTAAGAGTTAACCTTTGACACGAATCATCGATGTAAATTAATTATATCGAGAGAGTGTCAAGTAATCAGCGCTTTGATTGAAATACGATTAGTCTTTTAAGGTAGTAATGTGTGCAAATAATTTCGTTAAGTGTTTCATTGGTTTATTTAGTGGAAGAGTAGACATGGGCCAAGTTTTCTGCTTGAGTATTTCATGCAGAAGCCATGATTACCATGACGTGTCAAAACTCTCTTAGTTTCACTGTGAGAGAGAGACGAAGCTATACAAGACTTAAAAAACTGGCTAAGTGCGAGTTGGACTCGCGCACTGAGGGTTCCGTACAAACAGCTACATTCACCAAAATAATGAAATAACATTACTGAAGTTCATAAACTATGAGGGTACCGAACATTGTTCTAACGATAAGATAAACAAAATTGAGGGACACAATATAACACATCGACATAAGTCGCGGTCAGTTTACCAACTCCAAATAAGCAGTTTTTTTTTTATGTGTGTACTAATTCACAGTTTTCGGATTTTTTATCTTACTTGTACTATGAGACATTGCTTCTTGCCAAGTTATTCCTGTTTTCTTTCCTTATTTTCTTGACACCGATTGCCGAAAATGAAGTTATTTTTCATTTTGTAGTATTTTTATTTGGAAGATGGTTGTAATTTTCCTTTTTATTTCACATTTAGTTGTGGTACCTAATAGGCAAGTTCTATAAAATTAAAATCGAATTAAAAAATCAATTTTTTATTTCACATAGGCCTACATGGGCACTTATGAAATGTCGACAAAAGCGCCCCTGTCACAGCTCCACCGCGTGCCACTGGTTCATTGAATTATTTTTATACGAATAGATTGTGTCCATATTTTATAGATTTCAAATCGGATATAATAGAAAGGTATTGAACAATTAATGGAAATGTGTTCCATTACTGAAACTGAACCACTAAAAACAATTGCACACGTGTTACAAAATTTTCCTGTATAGATGTATAAATTAATCGATCTTCCTACGCACCATGTACATTTCCCTAATTGAAGGAAACTTATTTCGATGTAAACTGGCAACACCAACCATTTACTGCCAATATTTTGTGTTCTGAGTGAGCCGTAAATATTAGTGGGTAAATCAATATCAAAACTATAAATAATCAAAGTTACCAGTGGAAAGATATTCCATCTTCTATTTTTTGTTTTTGGGAACAACTTTTGCAATGTTTAAAGATTTTCACGCATACAATAAGAAATGACTTGTGACTTGTAAGCAGTGCGACGCGTAGTTTCGTACTAACGCGAGATTGTATTAGTTTTCAATTTGTATTTGTATTGGTGGTTGCACTCTCTTGTTCCGTACGCTCTATCTGTTTACTGTTTGATCTGAGATAATGCCAGATTAGATTACCCGAATATCATGAAACATGAACATTACCGGTGAAATGAGAGTGTACCGAGGTGAACTGTACATATCTGCATACCCCTTTAGAACGTACTGGCGTGATGTTATGTTATGAAATGGTATAAACAATAAACACAATCATCTAAAAAAAGAGTTACAAGATTGGTCAACAATTCACGGAGAAATCGGAATATAAAAATAAATTAAAAAAATATATATATATTCTGTTTTTAGTATTTGTTATTATAGTGGCAACAGAAATACATCATCTGTGAAAATTTAAATTAAATGGCTATTGGAGGAGGCCTATACCCTACCAAGGGGTTCCTATAATATAAATTAATAAAAACTAACATTAGAATCTATACATAGAGCTACTAACATAGAATTAAGAAAATATAAAATATACTGAAACTACTTACTAAAGGTTTATAGGAAATAAAAAAGGCTTTATTATTATTATTTAGCTATCATGGTTCATGATATACAGCCTGGTGAAAGACGGACAGACATACAGACGGACCGCGGAGTCTTAGTAATAGGGTCCCGTTTTTACCCTTTGGGTACGGAACCCTAAAAACAAACATAAAATCAAATGTAGAACATCCCCTTTTTGGAAAGTCGGTAAAACAGTCATCCCCAATCTATTGAGCTGCAATTTTGCATAAATGTTTAGTTTGGATGACAAATACACGGTAAGCTAAAAAATATTTTGATCCGGCCCTTCGGGTAAGTTACCCTAAAAAGGTTTTTCAATAGGATTTTTTAAATCGTGCACAACTTGTCTTGCGAACTAGACTTGCTTTTTTTGCCAAAATAAACGTAACCGGTAGGTAAGTTTCAAATGGTCATTATTGTACTTCTTAAACCTCCACACGCTTGGCAAACAATGGCAAACAGCAAGCACAAAACAACAAACACGAACGTGTAGATGGGTATTTGTTTGTGTTTGCCTGTTTTTGTTTGTGTTCGCCCGTGTTCGGCATCGGTGTCGGTTTTTGTGCACAAATCAAAAGGTGTTAGACAAACATGTTTGCGATGTATCCAGACGCTTGTTCAGTTCAGTAGTAGGCAGGAACTTGCGGGCGGCGGACGGAGTTAATAGTGGTGGTCAAATGCTATGGTATAATGTGTCCTAAGCTAAATTGTAAGGAAAAATGTCTGATTTACCCCAGCCCGTCTTAACTTGTTCTGAGGAGGTTAACCCGAAAGTATTCGCTGCCACAACAAGCTCGTCGTCTTCCATGTTTGCCAATCCGGAATATACTATCACGTTCGCCAAGCCTGTGGATGCCGTGTTTGTGTTGGATGATTGTGGTCAGTGTTTGGCACGTGTTTGGCTTTCGCCACTGTTTGTGGCAAACAACAAGCGTGTGGAGGCGGCATTACAATTTGCAAATTGTTCTATTGTTACGTTTTGTGTTTGTCTCACAAACACAAAACTGCGAATTGACGCAGAAAACAAGCTCTAGATTTTTACGATTCGACGTCCTACCGCAATTTTGTGTTTGGGCCCATAGCTCGCCCAGCTAATTTGCTTGCTTGCTTTTGGCTATGCCAGCACTATCCGTTCTGGAGCTATATTGCAAGTTTAGACTCATCAAAAGGGTTTCCGAATTTCTATCTCCTGTCTTTGTAAACAAATCATATACATTAACAAGAAACGAGAATCTCTCACAGACGATTAACTGCTTTCCGAATTAATTGAAAAGAGGGAGAGAATGATCGCCATTACTTCCATGGAGCTGGGAGCTAATGAGGCTCTCTTCGTAAGCTATGGGCAGGGAAGTAATCTCTGGACGTAAAAGTTAATGTTATGTTAGGGAGTTTTCAAGAGGCTGGGATAAAGGGTGTTTTGGACAATTTGATGATGGTGTTCGGTAATTATATGGGTGAGGTTATAAAAATAATGTTTAACAAAGACTTCCATAGACACGCGAGGCGACAATGATACTATGATGAGTTTTCATAGGTATAGTTCTATCTTTAAAGTAATTTAAGAAAAACCGGCCGAGTGCGAGTACCATTATCGCAAAAAACGGCAAAAATATCACGTTTGTTGTGTGGGAGCCCCACTTATATATTTATTTTATTCTGTTTTTAGTATTTGTTATAGCGGCAACAGAAATACGTCATGTGTAAACATTTTAACTGCCTCGCTATCACGGTTCATGAGATACAGCCTGGTGACAGACAGACGGACCGCGGAGTCTTAGTAATAGGGTCCCGTTTTTACCCTTTGGGTACGGAACCCTAAAAATAAGGTTTTCTTTAAAAACCCGTTGTCGCATCTCATCGATGTCGCATTGTCGCCTCGCACCTGTTTAAGGTAGCCTTAACTGAATATAGATATTTCTTGAGCAACAGGTGTACAATTTATTATTTAGTTTGCTCTGACAAAACATCTGCAACATGATTTTTACCAGGTGTTTTTGTCGAGTCTCCCGAGAATTCCCTCACAAAACTCTCTCAAAGATCTCTGTAGGGAGCTACTTGAATTCATCTATTCTCAAATTCATCTTACCTTTTTTACTTTTCTTTATTTAAGCATCACCTTTCTTATCAACACGAGGGTTCAAATCCGGGCAAGTACCAATGTGAATGACGTAGTGGTGGTCCTCATCTTTCATTCTTGAGGTCATGGGTTCAAATTCGGGCAAGCCACAATGTGATTTTTAACCCCTGACACAAAAAGAGGGGTGTTATAAGTTTGACGTGTGTTGCCGTGTATCTTTGTGTCTGTGTATCTGTGTGTCTGTCTGTGGCATCATAGCGTCCAAACTGGTGAACCGATTTTGATTTAGTTTTTTTTGTTTAAAAGATGTCTTAATCGAGAGTGTTCTTAGTTATGTTTAAATCGGTTCAGCCGTTCAAAAGTTATGGACATTTTACTGTTTGAATCGGGGTGTTTTCGCAAGATATTGTATCATAATTACGTATTCAATAGATTGCCGATCGAAGCGTGTCTACTATATCTATACTAATATTATTGTTCCGTCCCGAGTTTATATTTACTTGCAACACCGGGTTGGTGGGCTGTTAACGATTTTGACAGATGACACTAAACAGTGTAGTTAGAACATTTGGATTGAACACGCGAGAAATTCGGTGTCTGGTATTTTGATAACCTAATCGAGCGTTATTTCGTTGATTTGTAATAGCTAATAGCGCCCTCCGTTCGCAATCGGTTAGTGGGACGCCCGCGCTGTCGGTTTTGTATATATTTCACGCGCATCGAAGTGTTTTTGCGGGAAACGTGCTGCCTGGTGGACGCCGGCCGGATTCTTCGGTCCAGACCGCCGTCAGTCTATCCCTTATTGTCCTTTATTATATATATATTCTCCTATCCCTAACCTCACGGCACGATATTGATCGACCCGCAGGAGTCTACCGCAGGAATCTAAGGTAAGTGACTATAATATTACCGGCCAACCCTTGTGCCACCTTATACCCGTAGTAGGAACCAGTATATCTCCCAACAAGGAGCAAATCCATAGCTTTCCACTGCCGCGAACTGCGGTTTCGTGGGATACAGGTTCACACAGGGTCCAGGAGTTCCCAACGCTGCTATGGGCCCCAGCGTTAGCTCCTGGCTTGGGACCAGAAGACCTGTATTTAACAATTATAAAGAGGTAAAGTTTGTGAGTTTGTGACGTTGTAAGGGGTAATCTCTGGATCTACTGAACCGATTTTGCGCTGAGAAAACTATTGATGATAGATAAAAATTAGTAGGTAAGGTAGGTAGGGTAGGCAGGGTAGGCAGGATAGCCAGGGTAGTCAGGGCAGCCAGGGTAGGCAGGGTAGCCAGGTTAGGCAGGGTAAGCAGGGTAGGCAGGGTAGGCAGGGTAAGCAGGGTATGCAGGGTAGCCAGGGTAGCCAGGTTAGGCAGGGTAAGCAGGGTAGGCAGGGTAGGCAGGGTAAGCAGGGTATGCAGGGTAGCCAGGTTAGGCAGGGTAACCAGGGTATGCAGGGTAGGCAGGCTAGGTAGATAGGTAGCCAGTTGACGGGAGCGAAGCCCCGAGGGTCAGCTAGTACTAGATAAAATAAGTAGCATGAAATAAAAAATGTGTAGGGGGTTTTTTAAATTTTGAAATTTTACTTGTAAATACTTATCCTGCCTCTATATAGTCGTTTTGATAACCTAAATAGATCTTTTGTAAGTACCCATACATCGTTATATATGGGTATTCCTCAAAGATTAGTCCCTAATGGAAATGTCCCTAAAAAGGTATTTATACAGGTAAAATTTAAAAACCCCCGCTATATTTTTTTTTTCATCCATACTAATACTAATATTAAAAGATTCCGACGAATTGAGAACCTCCTCCTTTTTTTGAAGTCGGTTAATAAATGCTAAAGTAACTCTGTCTGTCTGTCTGTCTGTTACCTTTTCACGCTTAAACCACTGAACCGATTTAGATGAAAGTTGGTATGGAGATAGTTTGAGTCCCGGGAAAGGATATAGGCTACTTTTTTTTCATAAAACACGAAGGGAGAGAAAAGGGGGGAGGATTCATTTTGTATGTAACTTCTTATCATGTAACTCCTTCTTATTACAATTGAAATTTAATATAACTTTAAAAAAAAGGAAGAACATATGCTCAGGATAAAAATTATCCTATGTGCTATTTTATCTCTCTCTGTGTCAAATTTCATGTACATCCGTCCAGCCGTTTGAGCGTGAAGAAGTATCAAACATACAAACACACTCACAAACTTTCACCATTATAATATTAGTGTGATTTCTAATCAACCACAAGAAATTCAAGATGGTGTCTACATTGAAATTTCAATTATCTCTTTGCGTCTACACTAAAACTATTAGTATTCAATTTAGTCTCCAGATTAATCAGGCTTAGTCTAAACTAAATACATACATATATTTTAGATTATTCTTAGTGTTGGCTTAGGTTTGAGACGAATTAAGACTGTGTTCAAAGCCTTTGGATTAGGGTAGGTTTGTCTATCAATGAATATAATCATGGCACCTTTGAAGAACATAGATATGCAAATTAATTGATGCATGTGCTTTGTTAAGTCTGTTTGTTGGATCGCGATTTACTATTGCTAGGTAATCTGTTAAAGTGGCAGAAGAACCTATTTTGAACCGTGATCCATATCTTAGTCTTACCACAGATAATATAATACTAGCATACAGATGCCTCATCCCATTCAAAGAAACCGTGCCGACGTAACTAGCGTTTTTCATCTGATTAATCTTGTTATTTTTGTAAGTACATCAATTGCGTTCGATCCCGTTTCACGGCAATAGATGGTGTTAGCAGCGACATGCAAGTAAAAGGGTTTACTAGGTTCTTGAATTATTTTTTCTTTAAATACAGTGAAGGTTGGTTTTATAGTATTTTTTTGCACGTTTTTACAGATTTTTGCACCAAAATGTGTTACGTTGCAAATATTAACAATCGAGTGGAATGCCTCAGAAATTTAAAAATGCGCCATCTATTGGCATCCATTTTAAATGATATGTTCAAATAATCTTTGAAATGTAAATTAAGAGCCCAATATTCCATAATTTTGTACTTAGGAGAGTTGATTAAACAAGAACATACAATTTTTATATTCAATTTCAGAAAATGTTAATTTTATATACAATTCTATTGAATTGTGTGTACATGTCGCGCCATCTAGGGAGATTTATTTGAACCAAATTTTCTTTCTTAGCAATGAGACCCCGTGGTCTTACTTTCTAAGTTCTCAATAATATGGTTCTCATATAAGTTCAAAGTGGTCGGTCACAAGCGCTACTTCAGAGCATGAGGGCTCGATAACCGGATGATACCAATAGGTTTACATCCTTTCACCTTATCTGTACCATAACAACCTTTTTCATCATTCCTTTCGCGGGTATGCTGGAAGAGATTTAATGGGAACTAAGCATCACCTCTGTACCTATTTTTACCTGAATGCCGAAGGAGGGTAATGTGTTTATTCTATTCCTTCTTATTGTCCTTGTATTATTTGTGTGTTAATAAATTGTTAAATATATAAATAAATACACTGGGCAAAGAAATGTGCCTAATTCTTCGAGGAATACAAGCGAGTTATGTTTGTAAAATGTCAATCTTGCTATGTTTGTTAATGTGGTTTTTAACCAGGATTTACTGTTACCAAATACGATCATATCACCTAAGTATTCCAATTTACAACGCCAAAGCTCCTCCCACTTACAGCTAGGATCTATTAGACTTAGTTTCTTCTAAGAATTCAACCAATACCAATCAAATTTTCCTTCTCAGAAAACCACAAAATATAAAGTACCTAAAATACATAGTTTAACAAACATCACGCCTGTATTATTCGAAGAGTAAGGCTGCGGTACATTCGAAAACCAGTGAAATCTACCAACACGCATTGGGCCCACGTGGTGAATTATGGCCCATTCAATCAATCAATCAATCAATTTATTTTTATTTCACATAGGCCTACATGGGCACTTATATAACGTCGACAAAAGGTGCACGGTTCGGGTTGGTCGTTTCCTATGGAGAAGAACCGGCAAGAAACTCCATGGTTACTCTTTTAAAAATGGTTTGGTTTTACAATATTTCCATGTTACAGCATTAGTACTTAGATATGGGGGGAAAACGTAGGCCCGACTTATGACAATAAGTCGTAAGAAACTAAAAAATAAAATAAAAAGATTATATATTATATAAAAAAAGTTAACAAATGTTAACTAACACCTAGAAGGCCTATAATGTTCAGACATGCACAAAATAATCGGTAAAAGAATCTATACAAAGTTAAGAAAAAAAAAATATGTATAAATAACTAACAAGACTAAATTTAAGATGTAGCATGTTGTTATCAGTGCTGTAACTATTCTTTGCAAAGGGCTATAAAGATGATTGCGAACTATTGTAAAAAGTCCAATAAAAGAAGAAAAACAAAAAAAAAATGAGATTGAGAATAGTTAAAGAAAGACATCCACATATTTGTGCCGTTTATGAGTTACCAGGGAAGCCGCATGCGCAGAAGTAGCTAAAGCCAAAATTTTTAACTTCAACGTAGTCCTTGATTTTATAATATTCTTTTTTAATAAGGACACGTTTGATGTGATTTTTGAACTTTCCATCGGTCAGTTCTATAACTGACTTTGGCAACTTGTTATAAAAGCGTATACTGTTTATAAGAAAAGACTTGCTAGTTTTAGTTAATCTGAATTTGGGTATTACCCACCTATTTATTACCCTAAAATATAAAGTGAAGGTAGAGTCAGTATATCGATCTCTTTAAATTTATCTCTGAGGGACTCGCGAGGACCCATTTTATAGATCGCGCGGATTGCCCTCTTTTGTAATATGAAAACTGAGTCAACATCTGCTGGTGATCCCCACAGCAGAATGCCATAAGACATAATACTGTGGAAATAAGCATAGTATACTAACCTAGCTGTGGCTACATCGGTTAAGTGACTTATTTTCCTTATTGCATATGCAGCTGAACTTAACCTTCCCGAAAGTGTTCTGATGTGCGCGCCCCACTGCAATTTTGAATCGATAGTAATCCCTAAGAATACAGCTTCCGTTATAACTTCAAGATTTTTGCCGTCAAGATTTAAGTTTAGGTCACGTTGTGGTACATTTGGTAAAGAGAACTTAAGACATTTTGTTTTTTTCGCATTCAGTAAGAGATTGTTAGCTGCGAACCATTTTGAGAGAATAATTAGACTTTCGTTGACATGTAAGACATCCGTATCTTTCCTATCTATTTTAAAAATTAGCGAAGTATCATCAGCAAATAGAATTATATCCGCTAATTTGGCCATCATAAAGGGAAGATCATTAATGTAAACAAGAAAGAGGAAAGGGCCGAGAATTGAACCTTGGGGCACGCCCATCATGACTAGAGACCCGGAGGACGTCGCCCCATTAACATTTACTTTTTGCTGTCTGTTTGATAAATAGGAAAGCACGAGATCAGCAGCTTGTCCTCGAATTCCGTAGTGGTGTAATTTACAGATCAGTGTGTTGTGGTCGACACAGTCGAACGCTTTTGAGAGATCACAGAAAACGCCAATGGCATTCTGGGACTTCTCCCAAGTTTCCAAGATGTGGCTGATGAGTTTTACTCCCGCGTCCGTTGTCGACCTACCTTTCGTGAAACCAAAATGCTGACTATGCAGGTTCCCATTAGAATTAAGTGAGACAACATTTGGTCCAGCATGATTTTTTCATAGATTTTACTCAATGCTGGAAGCACGGATATAGGTCTATAATTAGAGGGATCACTCTTACAGCCTGATTTGAAAATTGTTTCTACTTTACTGTGCTTCATTAAGACAGGAAACGTGCCGCTGTCCAAACATTGATTGAATATGCTTGTAAGGACAGGAGCAATCGAATCAATAATATCTACAAGAACCCTAACGGATATCCCCCACAAGTCTTCAGTATTTTTTATATTGAGACTTTTGAACGCGTTTTTAATTGTCTCAAGACATATTGGTTTAAATTTAAAGGTTGGTATGTCTTTAGTAAAGTTTTCTTTAAGAAGAGCTTCAGCTAATTTCGATGAGGAGGGAAGAGACTTCGTAACCTCCAACGGAATGTTGGTTAAGAAATTTACTAATGTCTCAGCGACTTCTTGCTTATCAGAAATGGTTTGACTAGTTATTCTCAAAGACAACTCATTCTGATCGCGTTGTTGTGTCTTTCCAGTTTCTCTATTAATTACATGCCACACAGTTTTTATTTTATTGTTAGAAATACCAATCTTGTTAATTATTATTTGAGATTTTGCTTGAGCGCAGACTCTTTTGAATATTTTGGAATAGTTTCTAACATAAGGGTGAAAAACTTGATCGGAAGTCAAAGATTTTTCGTGATATAAATTGTATAAGATATCTCGGCTTTTTCTTATGCCCACAGTGGCCCATTCACTAAATTTCGATTTGGAATTGTTGACTTTAACTGTTTTTACAGGACACGTTCTATTGAATTCTTGGCAAACTGTAGAAATAACGTGCCGTAATTTATATTGGGGTCTTTTGAATCAAAACTGGCGCTACAAAGGTTGCTGAAAACATTATTATTAAAAGAATTTAATTTATTTTTAGTAAGAGGTCTTAATCGAATTGATTTAGCTTGGTTAAATTTTTTATCTGACTCAAAAGATACTAGTTGACCAGTATGGTCTGACCCAACGCCACTAATTAAAAACGATTCTTTTACTTTACATTTAGTGAATACATTATCTATGCACGAAACTGAAGTTGCTGTTATTCTTGTCGGTTCATTAAATAAATATTTTAAGTTAAATGATTTGAACAATGAAATGAGCTTACATTTTTCAGGTGAATTAAATAACAGATCTATATTTAAGTCACCACAAACAAAAACTAATTTATTATCTCTGAAAAGTTTACATAATAATTCTTCCATTGTAATTAAAAACATTGACAAGTTTGATGCTGGTGGTCTGTAAACTCACAAGATAGTATGCCCCTCGACCTCTGCACATGCTACCTCACATAAGCGATCAACAGAGTAAGCAGTGATATCCTTCCTTTCCTTATATTTGAGATGACTATTACAAAGTATCAAGGTACCACCATCCACTGTGGATCTGTTGTACGCGCTGGCAACTGAGAAATTATTTACATTAAACAACATCCTATCTGGTTTTAACCAAGTTTCACAAAAACATAAGATATCCATGTGGGATTTATCTACTAACAATTCCACGTCTAAAATGTTGCCGGAGAAGCGATTTATATTTTGATGATATAGTAAAATATTACTATTCGTCTTCTCTTTTGTCGGCTCTAATCGTTTAAAGAATCAGTAGTACTATCAGAAAAACTGGATAATACTGTTAAATCACTAAACCTAGTCTCAGTTAAATCATCAATAACTGCGTGTATATTAAAAGCTAACTAATGTAGCTAATAAATGTCGACTATTTTTGGGAAGAAACATATGGTGCCCAATCAAAACAAAATCACTAACAAAATTGTTGGTGTCAAAAAACAACAATCGGTCACTATGAAAAGATAAAATATGCATCAAGTTATTTAAACTAGAAATGTATTTATTTTCATGAACAAGTAACTTGCCAGAATAGGGCAATGCACATATTATTAATTTGCCTAATCTTAACTTAAGTAGGGTGTCAATATCATTAACTATGTCCCTTTTTGTTACGCTAAGGCTATTTCCAATAAGAAGTACTACAGTAGTTTGCTCATTCAATTATGTCTGTTGAATTTTATGAATAAGCTCATTAAATTGCAGTTTATGATAACAATGGTTCACTATTGTATGTTTAGAACCGTTATTTAACAGAGATCCAACACCTGTTCCCAATCTATCAGAATATACTAAGACATTACTTTTGGTGGGGTTCAAAGTTGTTGCAGTATGATGGATGGGTAAAGTTGTAGGACCAACATGTTGTGACATGAGAGGTGGTGGAGCGGCAGCACAACTACAGGTGAGGTTGTTAGTCAAGTCATTCCCTCTCACAGAGAGATGGCTTGTGCCCCAGTAGTGGGAACATTAAAAAGGCTAATGATGAAAGCAGAGGTATACCTGACACATTTTGCCAGTTATGATTTTAAGTCCCATGTAACAGAGTGCGTGTCTATTGCCGTCAGTCGGGCACAAGTCCATACTCAGAGCATTTACTGAGAAATTCCAGACGGCGAAACCTAATAACGCTTTGCCTGACCCGGGAATGGAACGCAGGACCTCATGCTCAGCATTAGTGCTTGCGACTAAAACAGCAACGAATTTTTTCCAACTTATAACCACCTTAGTATTCCAACAACAAAGTTACTGCCACTTACAGCCATAATTAATTTTATTACACTTATTTTCTTCTGAGAATTTCCTGATAGCAATCCGAAACTGAGTTCAAGTTCTGAAAGGTTTTCGAAGTATTTTCCAACTTCTCAGTAAACCTCAAACTATAAAACACTAGAGATCCACCCCGGCTTCATTGCCACAAATTATGTAGACTTCATTTCTTTGGTCTCGTCACGGTCAATAGAGTCGATGCCTCGTTGGGACAGACGAGGCATCGACTCCATTGGCCAGCTTGTGGTCCAAGGGAGAGTGGTAGGAACGAGAGCGCGCGGTAGGTCGCCCATGCAATTGACCAACCAGGTCAAGTCTGCAGTAGACGGCCTACTGGATGAGTGCACACGAGCCATAGCCGACACAGAGGGATGGGGTCGCATCGTGAGGCGCATCATGGTCCGGTGTCTCTCTGCAACCTGCTGACTACGACCGCTATGTCAAGAATGGTGTTGGGAATTCATCCCAACACTTCGGGCGGCCGGAGCGCGCCGTCTACGCTGCACACACATCTGCGTGAGACACACGGCATCGGTGTGTGAGTGCGCGGCGGTGACGCGGCGCGGCGCGGCGAGACACTCGCTACCACGGACTCTACCGCGACAGTCGACACCTCTCTCTTAAACCTATACTATTGTTTGTCCAGAATAGTTATTTGTAATTATAACGGCATTAAACCATTTCGCCTAAAAATATAGTCCACTCATTTCATCCACGAGCTAACAAATGGACTGATGAAGAAGAAGATGAAATAGACAGAGACAGACAGCGACAATTGTTTTATACTATTTAGAGAAGATACATTACCAGTAATACTAAAGTGCCTCAGTCTGTAGTACTCCTCCTCGACCCCAGTGTTGGGCATGGAGGCCACGCGTGCCCTCTGCTGTGGCAGGCCCAGAAGTTGCCTCTCCCCCGTTCGGGAGCGGCCTGCCTTGACAGACTGCGATCTGGAGTGGTGTGGGCTGCCGTATCTGGGGAGAACGAAAAATATTTTATAACATGCCAGCATGTTTGGGGAACTAAAGACGATCATGGTTTTTTCAAATGAAGAACTGTTTTGTTTTTTAAACATAGATTCTCATTCATCTTTGTTTGTATTTTGAAGTGTTTTAATCGTGGATTAAGTAGTGTCTTCTCAGTTCGAATTTCAAAGTGATTTTAGAGAATACAACTTGAGTATAAGATTAGGTTGTTCCATACATGATATATGTAGGCATTACTAGTCGAGTAATCCGAATTATGAACAAGTTTTCATTAGACACAAATCTAAAGAGGATTTACTGCTTTAATATGCATAGGTAACTGTTTATTTACTATTAAATTAAGGATACCTCAGAGAGATGGGACGCAATTTTCGACAATCCTAAGAATATATTCAATAAGGGTAGTCGTCACTGTTGCATTTTTGCGTCTTGGCTGTCTGAACCTTTAGCCATCACAGCAATTTTAACAACGGGCATGGAATTATGAAATGCATGTCACACTACAATACAATAATCCCTCATCACTATGCGTGGCGGTCAGTTTCACGACCCATTTAGGTTTCAGTAACAATCAACTATAAGTAAAGAACAATATCACTAATTTTACGTACCTCTATCAGTAACAATGAAAGGCGAGTGATTCCGCCCGACCATTTGTAAGCTCTGTAGCTAATTTAGTTAATTGATGGTGGTAGTGAACTTAAGTAGCATGGGGAATGAAACAATCTAAGGGGAAATGTATTCAGCCATTTGCCCATTTCTGTTGCGTTTTCTTATTGTGTTGTGTTTACAGGCTACGGTAGAATTTGACTTCAGAATGCAATTGAGAAAAATATCGCCTTTATGTTCAGAGACAACTATTTCAACGGTGTAAAGACAGGATTAATCTTATTTCACTTGCTATTTTTGGGGAATCAGTTGGTCTCTATTTTTTATTTTTTATTATTGATAGACTTGACCACTATCTCACCTGATGGTAAGCGATGATGTGATCGACGGTGTAACACGCTTGCCTAGAAGAAACCTATTTACTCTTGACTCAAAAACCCCCAGGTTGTAGCTATCGGGCAACACAATTGTGGGAACAAAATTGTGCCGTGCACTGAAATGTAACTGTACTGAAATAGTACTTAAAACTATAAAAAAACTATAATTGAAAAAGTACTTGAAAATGTTTATGACCTAATAAAAACCCACAAAAATAAAATATTTCGGCAATATAAACACAAAGCGTGTTTATTTTACCATAAAAACACATTAAAATTTCAACCTTTTCATTCCCGCAAAAACGGTGTCTGCCATTTTGGTGACGTAATACTGGTATGGATACAAAACAGTCATGACCGGCACTCATTCAACATTTTGATGTCCGTGACTACTGCTGGACCAACAAAGCCAATCGCTTCCATATTATTTTGTTAGATAATCATTATCATCATCAGCCTTTTTAATGTGTGAGACGGAATGGGCCGTAATCTACTACGCGGGCTCAGTGCGGTTTGGTGGATGTCACATGTCTTCGATTTTTGGTTCTAGGACATGCCGGTTTCCTCACGATGTTTTCCTTCACCGTTTTGAGAGCAGTGGTGCTGGTGATGATATAATTTGCACAAAGTCCATGCGGTTCGAACTCACAACGTATAACTTGTAAGTCGCGGCCGCGAGTAGCTAGTTGCTTTCCTCAAACCTACATAGAAAATTAATAACTTGCAAGATAAAATTATTACCCAAAATTTTAAATTACTTCTTCTGCAGTTTACGAGATATACGATGCTATTGGTAAAGTGGCGGTAGTCACGGTGTTAAATTTTAATTTCATGATTTCCCTATTAAAAACTCTTTGATTTTTCCAAAATTTATACAAAAATTAGTACTCCTAAAGAAGTTAAAGTGATCCAAAACTGTTAGTGTTGTATTTTAAGAGAAATTTTCTATTATTATTTTTCCATACTAAATCGCCGCGTATAACCCAACTAAATTATGGTATTGAGCTGTTTAGGAGATGTACACTCGTGCACATAAAATGGATGCCGGAATAGTATTAACAACAGGTCAATATCTATATTCTTTATACAAACTGTTTACCGAATAAAAAAAAATAACCTATCGTTACCCATTGCCTGTGATACCTTTGTTAATAACGTGGGTAGGTTGGTACTCAAATAATATTTTTCTGTATTGTAAGTACCTACCTTCTGTGTTTTTATATAAATATCATTAAAGAGTGATAGATATTTCTTATTTATTTCTTTCCTACTAATTTACCGTTGTTGAAAGCAGTACCTAAGTATTTAAAACCTAATTTACTGCAGTAACAATATGTTGCTAATAACGTAAGTAGATAAAAAAGGTTACTCATTTTATCTTGTATATTATGGTCTTATTTTTTTTTCAAGTTACACTCTAAGTCGTTTTTTTTTAAACTAACTAAGGTACCAATTTCGTTGTTCGAGTACTAATTATTAGTACCAATTGTGCAGTAGTTATCTACCAAATATGGAAGCGATTGGTGTTGGTGGTCCCGCGGCAGTCGCAGTCATCATGTTTACTCAACTGACAGATGACAACTAACAGTTTTGCCTCTATGACGACCAAAGACATTATACGTATTTCTTACTACTAGACTGTGTACCAAAATTTTTTGTTTAGCTAAAATGAAATCTATTATCATACACCTAGGTTACCTATTTCCTTATAAGCGGTAGCTAACCAAAAGCGGTCCTGGCGAGAGGGTTTCCGCTGGTAGTGTGTCCTTGTCTGACCTCTTGCTAGTTCAACTAATCATTGGGTTTAAAATAAATAATATGCCCGTACGCAAAATACGCGCTTAGACATGGAGTTTGCAGACACCAGTCCGTCTTAATCTAAGGTAGAAATGGTAGAAAATTTTATATTTGTGTTATACCAAAACGAACAATTCATAGACTTTGACACGTATTTAAATATTTCAAGAAACGTATTTAATTATTTCTACAGTTCCTATATTTAATCAATTCGTTGTATTTAAAAAAATATCGTAACGTTAACGTATTAAACGTATTAAACGTATCAACGTATCGTACGTATCGTATTTAACGTTTTGAGAATACTTTTATTATGCGTACAGCTAAGGAGTGGAATTCCCTGCCGGAGTCTGTGTTTCCCGATAGCTACAATCTAGGGGTCTTTAAGTCAAGAGTGAATGGGTTTTTTCTACGCAAACGTGCTCCACCGTCGACCACATCATTGCTTACTACCAGGTGAGATAGTGGTCAAGCGCGAGCCTATATTAGAAAAAAAATAAAAAATATTCATTATACATATATGTATATGATAACGCTGCTGCCCATTCTCTGGTTTTCCCATAATAGCCTCTTACGACAACCATACGGTTAGTGATGTAGATACCAAAAAATAAAAACACATTTTTTTTTATTATTTATTAATTATGTAGGTTTAGGTAGCGCAGTTAGATAGCATCAATATATCGGGATATTTGAATTATCGTTTTTACAATCAATTTGTCCCGTGTTCTGTTTGGTCATGGTCACCTCATTAGAAAGAGACACACTACCAACGGGAGCCTTCTCACGTGGACCGGTTTTTGCCCCATAGTGCACAGTCTAGTAGTAAGAAGTATAAGGTCTTTGATGACGACACGCCATGGTGGCTCGTGTTTTAGGTCACGTGATATATAGATTAAAAACATTGATTTTTTATTATTATTAATTTTTAACCCCCGCCGGAGCCAATTACACTATTGCAACACTTTACAAACACAATATGTATAAATAACAAAAGTAATGAATGAAAAATAAAATACAATTAACAAACAATCACAAATAAATAGCGTAGGTCAATGATATTCAAATAAACAGATATGCTATGAGGGCGCGCATTGTGAAGACTCGAATAGGTCACAATTGTGACCTTTAGTCTTTAGTTTATGTCTCGCATGGCGAAGAGCGATAGGCTTTGTTGAAACAAAAACTAAATAAAAAAATGCCATGGTGTGTATTTAAAATTTATTTATTTATTGATTAAAATAAATATTTTTAATGTCACATGAATGAAAAGTGTGTATGTGTGCTGTCGCTGCTGCGCGGAACACTTTTTCAATTGTTTTGTGAGTGTATAACGTATCTGTATATTTGAATATCATTGGCGTGGGTACAATAAAATAAAAATTAATACAATTAAAAAATTAAAACGATTTATTTAAATAATTTGACTAAAAATGACGAAATTAATTTAAGAAATGTCAAAAAAATAAAAAAACAAATGTAAAAAGGCAAACAAATCAATTTAAAACCAATAAAGTGGTGGTATAAGTTTGACGTGTGTTGCTGTTTATCTGTGTGTCTGTCTGTGGCATCATAGCGTCCAAACGGGTGAACCGATTATGATTTAGTTTTTTTTTGTTTAAAAGGTGCCTTAATCGAGAGTGTTCTTAGCTATGTTTGAATAAAATCGGTTTAGCCGTTTAAAAGTTATGGGCGTTTAACTGTTTGAATCGGGGTGTTTTCACAAGATATCGTGTCATAATTACGTGTACAATAGATTGCCGATCGAAGCGTGTCTACTATATACTAGATAAATTATGTAGAATGAAATAAAAATGTGTCGGGGGTTTTTTAAATTTTGAAATTTTACTTGTAATATATTAAAATAATAATGTGGTTTTATGACTCAAAATCAGAATATTTAACTATATTTCCACATAAATTTTATCACATTTCATAATTTATTTTTCACTACCGAAGTACCCTATTGATCGAATCTCCTGAATAGCTTTTTTTCATAATATGTCAGCTTTGTGTTTGTGTGGCAGTGGAAATTTGTATTTTTTCCTACTCTTTCGTTATTATTTTCTGATTAATTTCCTTGCGGGATCCAAGACAGTTAAATTAATTCGCCGGGACTTCGTCGAGCTTCATTACCTCGGCGCTTTTCTGGTGGTCGCCATTGTTGATTCTGGCTTTCAGGAGTTGCAGTGGTTTGGGAATAGTGCGGTGGGAATGTTTTAAAAAGGAAATGTCAGCTTTGATTCAATAGCACTAGGTACCTAAAAACTTTCAGCTCCCAAAATATCCATGGAAGCAAAAATAACCCTATATTTTTCAGTTCTTTGTACCCACTTATATAATAGCGATCTCGTTTGTAACCAAAAGGTAAAAAATGAAGGATCACACAAAGCAGATAAAATGAAAACACACCACAACATCCGATCGATCACTGTACGTGTACAATTGGGGTGACAATACGTAATCCTCTGCCAAAGATTAACTGGCGTACATTTGTCCGTCATCGAGCTATCAATAATACCCGACCGTGAGCACCTTTTGTGATGGCATACCGCAGAGAAGGTACAGAAAACCTACAGCTATCGAAACATTTACGGTCTGTTAAAAGTATTTTCTTAAAAATATTGTGATACCAGTGCCACTGAATTATATTTTTTTTTCGTCCTATGTTATCATAAGATAAACAGCCAGCAAATTGTTACAAGTCAACTGCTTGTCGATTCTGATAAAATCCTGTTTTCTCAGCGTGAAGGCTCGTAGTGAGCTGCGTGTCATTTCAACCGATCTTAGGGATTGAAAGCTCACTTCATGTTCACCGTAAAGGCTTAGATGAAGTACCTAAGTTTTCTTGGTGATATTTTTATACAATAGCACAATTACAGACTGACTTGTTGATCATTCATCGCCCGTGAAGTCTAGTGTCAGTAGTGTTAGCTTACCGTGGGAACTTATAAGTGAGCTTACTGTGGTAAGGTGAACTGAAGTCATTCCATCTAATGACAAGCCCCACATCAAGCTCAATTTACCTATATTTCTACGGTTTCTTTGGAATAAAAAAAATATAGTTTACGTAGATAGAGGTTAAAATAGCCGCCAAAATTGTGGTTTTAATTAAACTTAAGCATAGAAGACACTCCTGTCTACATTTTGATGCAAACTAGCATAAGTGTAACGACTAAATAAAACACGGTTTTCCAGCTATAACTAGAAAATTTGTGTGATAGCGTTGTTTCCAATTTGTTTGGAGTTGGTCTTCTGTATCCCTCTGTAGAGTTACATTTTTCATAAGAGGATTATGAAATGTATACCTCTTAGCCCGTGTGTGTACATATTTAATCCTTTATTGTTTCGGGCAGGTATTATAAAATATGTGAAAATTAAAATATTTTTTCTGCACATGAAATTTATCGGAGATAGCAAACAATTCAATGTTTAAAATTTTGAGAAAAAAAATATGTTTGGTCAGTTTTCAGTGGACGAAAGATTCAAAGCTCTAACTCTATATATTTTGTCTTGTAACTGAAGCCCATATTCCAAGATAGTTCCTCAGGTCAGGTCAAGGACCTTCACTCGCCTTGAAAACGGAATAAAACCCTCGATTAATATCAATAAATTTCAAGCTATGCTTAGAGAGGGAGACGAGTTGGTGGGTATGAGTTTTTGTTGGAAGGTTAGATTGGAAGGCACAAAATATTCCAAAATTGCAAAGTAAGGTAAATTATTTAGTACATAATATCAATTAAGTTAAAGATAAATTTATTTGTTTAAACATGTGTAACATGATACATGATGTTTTATCTATGACCAACATGTTTTGCTTCACTCGGCGTACAAAATGAAAATAATTTGCAATTATAAATTCATTTCAGTTTCATATAAAATTAAATTCAGTGCAAAATATAGTCAATAATTCAACATGTTCCGTATGGTGTCGGACGTAAAGAATCTCACCATCCCATATCCTCCCGTGTGTGTCGTAAGAGGCGACTAAGGGACACACCAGAGAATGGGCAGGAGCGTTCTCTGTGCACTTTAACAACAAACTGCGATCGCCAACCCGCTTGCCAAGCGTGGCGATTTAGGCAACCCTCACCCCCCTCCGCATACGTAAAAATGAAAAGCACAAAGAAAAAACGGCCCCGAGTGCCCGGCAGCCCGTCTACCCTCGACTACGGTAGCGGCGATGCACGATGGCGTGGCAAGGGGTGCGAAGAATCCCCGGAGTGGACCCGGTTACTGCGACCGATGACCTGGTGAAGGTTGCGGGGATCCGCTGGATGCGGGACGCACGGGACCGGTCAATTTGGCGACGCTTCGGGGAGGCCTATGTCCAGCAGTGGACGTCTTTTGGCTGATATGATGATGATTATTCAAAATACAATTAGAGTCAGTTCAAAATGTAGTCTATATTAATTACAGACAAAATATGTCAATATAGGTACAATCAAAAAAATTCAAAATTTTTCATTTAAAAAAACAACAATGTTATAGTAGCACTTTAAATAGACTCACACACTGTTCCGTTGTTGTTGAATTAGGTATTTTACCTATGTTTGCAATATTTGTAAGTATGTGAGAACCATGTTCCTATTTATCAAATTAATCTTTAATGCTTTTAATACTTTATAATTATACGTAGTTTAGATGTAGTGCTATTCTGGGTGCATCGTCCTCACATATTTGAATTTATTAATGTATTTACTTGTGTAAATATTGTAAAGCACTTATTTTTTTTAAAGAGTAAATATGTAGTTTCTTGTCCGATCTTCTCGGTAACAATCTACTTTTCCGAATGGACGGTAGAATCCATAGCAGAATCAATTATTATTACTTGTAAATTTTAATTGTTGACGTTCAAAAATGCCGCTTAATGGCCTAGTTGAAATAAATATTTTCGACTTTGGCTTTGACTTATCAATAAGCATCTTTATACGTGTTTTATTAAATAAATTAAAATGCAATTGCTTAATGTAATTTCATTGTATATTAATGGAGCCATGCATACAACAGTTTTTCCTAGAAGTGTTGTTTTGGCCGAGTGTTACTGCACCCAAAGTCTATACGTTATCACCCTAAAATCTGCTAAGACTTATCATTAAACTCAAATTAAACTTTCAACCGACCTTTAACACCAGAACCACAATTGTAAGCTCTCCGCTCCACCGACAACAGACAGTTACTCGAAACAATTTCAATTTCCCTTGAGGCGAGCCTACTTTCCAATAACTTTCCAATAACTTGCTAATAACCAGAGCTTATCGTTTGGAGAGCAGTGGTGGCCCAGTGGTAACGGCCCCGACTTACGTGTCGTAGGTTCGAACCTGCTCTAAAAACGATGAAAGAAAACATCGTGAGGAAACCGGCATGCCCTAGAACCAAAAATTAGAAGACACGTGATATCCACCAACCCGCACTGAGCTCGCGTGGTTGACTAAGGCCAATTTCTACTCACAGAGAGGGGTTCTGGGTCCCAGCAGTGGGAAAGTTAAAATACTGATGATGGATTATGATGGAACCGTGTGGCTAAGTAATAACAGCCGCACGGTTGACCCGTGCTTAAGGTTAAGCAACGCTTGCCGAGGTCGATCCATGGATGGGTGACCATAACATAGCGAGATTCCTCGATGCCTCGGGAAGCACGTTAAGCTGTTGGTCGCGGCTGGCATTTGAAGATCTTTGACAGCCGTTAAGGGTAGACAGACGCCAGGAAATCTTACAAATCCTACTCCCTACTATCATACTAATATTATAAATGTGAATGTAAAGGCGGGTACAGACTGCTGCAACGCAACATGCAATGCAACACGAAACGAGCATTGCATCAGTGTAGACGCGGGGCGCGCACAACGTGCGCACGAACCGCGCATGTACCTACTCACATCTGTTTCCGAGATGCGCGCGAACGGATCGCTCAGTCTGCAAAAGAACACGCAAAGGAATGATTAAATTCTCATGTTGTGGATTCCACAAAATTTCCTTTGATCTGTACACTTCAATTAATTGAAGCACTTTTTCTTCACTCCACGTAAATGTAACCGCCTCCTCCGCCGCAGTAGCGTCGTCTTGTTCCATGTTCGCGCTCGTCTAGCCGTACACACCACACAACCTGTCCACACTGACGCTCCGCGCATACTGCGCGCCTCTTTGTGTTCGGGGAAAAAACCGACAAATTTCGGGTCGCTACGCGCAAGAGTTGCAACAATCTGTTCGTGCGCGTAGTAGACGCGGTTCGTGCGCGCAAGGCGTCTACACTATGGGAATTCTGTTACTTTACATGATACATTGCAGCAATGTGGACGTCAAATTCTTGCATTGCATGTTGCATTACATGTTACATTGCACCAATGTGTACCCGGCTTAAGTTTGTTTATTACGCTTTCACGCGAAATCTACTTAACTGATTAAGAGGTATTAGAAGTAACATAGCATAAATTAATTGAAAAAAAAACGTAAGATATGACTTTTTCCGCGATAACCGACATTCACGCGGACGAAGTCGCGGGCTTAGCTAGTAATATTATAAATGCGAAAGTTTGGATGGATGTATGTTTGTTACTCAATCACGCCAGATCGGCTGAACGGATTTGGACGAAATATGGCATAGATATAGATTATAGGACTTTTCATTCTGGTATAATGTTCCCTTGGAATTAGAAAACACTTTTCACGCGGGGAAGTCGCTGGCGGAGGCTAGTCTGACATAAGTCTTGTCGAGGGATTAGGTGCTGGATTGTAGAGTTCAGATAGACAGTCACCTGATGTAAAAAACTGGAATTCAGCTCCTTCTGGTTAGACAGGAAGCCTTGCCTTGTGTAGGTGGGAAACATTCTAGGCAGATTAAAAGGGTTGTTACCTGAGTAGGAAAATGATAACTCTATTTAGTCCGTCAGTGAGATTATCAATTAATATTGGACAAGTATTTATTGCTTTACCAAATCAATAAAAAATTACAAAGTTAAAGCGCATCAAAGTTCAGGAGTGGGGCTTGTGACGTCACTAAGGCAGTATAAAGTGTACTAGCGGCGTGACGTCACACGATATTTCAACGCATTATATCGTCGTCACTTTATATTCAAGTGTCAAAAAATAAATACGTGTCCAATATTTTTATCAATTTTTGTCCGTCAGGTAGCTGACGGACAAAAATTTAGACTATTTTTCAGTAAACTACCCTTTTGTAGCGTGGCAATTAGGAAGCCAACTGAAAGCGTCAAATGGCCAATTTTGACCTTTACTTAGATAGGCTCAGTAAAGGTCAAAATTCGCTAACTTACAGCCTATAGTTTCCTCTCACAAGGCCATCAAACATCATAACTAATTCGAAGGGTGCCGATAAACTGCGCCGCTCCGGCTTGTAACCCAAAAGTTTGGGAAACTAACGACTGTGTTTGTTACATATTAAACGGAGAACTAAAGGGTGGAACTGGATGGTAATAGTCAATGTTCCATCATGCTTTTGATGACTTTTGACCACGAACTTTAAAAAAAAACGTTGCCCCACACTAGGAATTTAGATAGATAGATAGATACATTATTTATTCAGCGCATACAAAAGACACAGCACAGCACCCAAAATCACAATCAAATTATTTTAATTTACATGTATCGTGGGTGCATTTACTAACATGTAGGCTTAGCATGTATTGCGATTTCTTGCCGCGCGGATTTTATTCGTGCGAATTTTTATCCGCGTACTGAATCATAACTAACACGCACTGCGGATAAAATACGGCGCGATTTTTGTCATTCTACCTGTTTATAGAGATCGAAATATTCGCGCGGATTTTAAATTGCACCGCGTTGAAAGAAAGAAAATTAGTTTATCTGGCACACACAGATACACACAATGTAGGTACAAATAAAACTTAATTTTACAACAATTACATACATAGTGTGCCCCGCGGCTGCGCCAAAAAGGTCCAGTTCAGCAAAACAACTGGGAGTTGCCTGACGCTGGTTTTCAACTGAACCTTACGTTGAAGTGTACGGATGTGAATCAGTTTTACGGTGTTAAATATACAGCTAAATAAATATAAGTTAGTGTGTTATTAACTATACAGGTATAGGTATGTATAATAATTTGGTGCGAAACATTATGCCATGAGCAGCTGAGCGAAATAGACGGATTGCAAGTAACTTTTAATATTAAAAAATTGTTTTTATATTCGGGTAGTTTGAGAAATATTGCGATCAGTATGTACGTCACTTTTAAAATTTTGTCAGAGCGGCGAAACAAAGTGAAATAAGGACATTGGCAGAATGATAGAAGGTAAGTGTCTGATAGAAGCCAAGTGTGTGTCATCCATCAATAATATTAACCATTTAGAATTTAAAATATTAAGCAACATATTCATTTTTACCCACAGGCCTCCCAACCTCGAGCGAAAGCAGGTGCCAAGGATGGATGACACACCAGCCCGCGGCCGAGGGTACGAGGCAGCTATGTGAAGCAGCGGTTTATACGAAACAATAACCACCCGCGTATTTTAGCTATGTATAAACTCTTTTATAATTTATGCAACTTATACTACCGCACCCACACACGTACATAAGAAAACCGGGCACTATCAATTGCGAATAGGATCGACATCATATAAGTGAAAGGTTCAAGTGTATCAAAGAAAAGAAAGAAAAAATATTTGTTTGTGACCCGCACAGGAGACACGAGAAATATGCATAAAATTAAACAATAATATAAAATTAAAACCCTATGCGAGACCAAAAAGGTTCCTATCTCAGCATGTGCAAATCAACCAATCAAATTGCGCGTCCGTTAAATACTGCCGTAAACGTCTTCTAAAAGTACTTATTGTGTTTATTGTTCTAATAGGCGGCGTTGCGGTCGAACACGGATTTCTTGCGGTATTATTTCCGCGCGATTTTTTTACCGCAATGCTTGCTTTGACCGGTTTTGGGTCGAAAACCTATGGTAGTTCCCGTTGACCTAGTTACCTAATAAAGTTGGTGAATGAAGCTGTTTGTACCGATACCCAGTGCGCAATAAGCCTTTAAGTCACAGACACAAACAGCCAGACCCGGCACAGCTTTCTGTAGACCTGTTAGATTTGTTTCGTGCAGGAGTCGAATCCACGACACGCAGCGCAAGCAGCAGCTAATCGCTTAGCCACTGCGCCAACCGTGTTATCAAATACTTCAACAAGTACTCGATACCTAAATGTTTCATTCAGGAAAGTAAACACCTAACTTGTACCTGTGTCATCAAAAACCTAGCATAAAATTTTGTCCTTATCTAAGCCAAAGTCCAGTATATATTTTCCATGTTTCACACACTATCAGAACTCGTTCCGGTCATCAATAAAGGTACATGGTGGCGGGCGCGACGGTTAGGTAATAAACAAACGCTTGTAACTGGTATCGCGACCACCATGTAGGTACCTAAGCCCCCACAAACTACAGACTTTTATCGGCAGATAGTTTGTTCTGTCCTTAAATCAGTCAGTATGAAGAAATATGCAAGAGCGCACATTGCAACGATTTGGTATGTTATTTTCAATTGGACCAAACTATCGGCCGATAAAAGTCTGTAGTTTACGAGGGTTCTTACTAGATGAGTTATGAGCTTTTATATACGATAGTTTTCACACCTTATTGTGGACTGCTTGATTGAGAAATCGGCACACTATTCTCAACCACTGCAATTCTTGAAAGCCAAAATCAATGCAAAGCGCCGGGTCAATGGAAATTGACGAGCCTCCGCGAAACGGTTGAGATCCCGCAACGAAATTAATCAGAAAAAAACAGCGGAGAAGCAAGAAAAAACGTAGTTGTGGACTGCTTGCCTTACTTTTCGGTGGGGGTTTTGAGAACCAGGAAAAGAAAATTCGGTTTCAATTGTTTTGGTGATAACAGTCTTTGCTACCATATGAGGTACAATTCATAAGACGTACGTAGGTATTAGGTTAAGTTGATGGATTGATTAAGGGAGATTTAATAGCTCTAAAATAAAAGTATTTCTATCTGACCTAGATAGTTTAATGACAAATCACCTATCATAATTAGACAGTCCACAGAACTTTTATTTTAACAAGTATTGTCTCTATTTCAGGCAAGAATTAAAATAACATTTTTTTTTACGGTCACCGAATAATTATTCTATCATAATAATGAACAAATGTTAAAATATCAACGAACGAAGAAAAATATCGTAAGCGAATCGGACGTCACTGGTCCGGTCCGCCACGAACGGGAAAATCCGGCACAAACCGGAATGAACCGGATCGAACCGGAACGTCTCGGGGACCCATAATGGGAAATTAATAGCTGATATCGAGACTTGAGCCCTATCGTGAGGCTTTTTAATAACTATTGGTTCGGGGTTCGATTCTCGGACCGGTCATTATTCTTGTTGATTGGAAATGTGATAAGGATTTCGTGAAAAAATTGAGGCGATTTTTTTCCCTGTAATTGGGAAAATTGTGATACTCGCTGCCACTAAAAAACAGTTTGTAATTAGAAAATGTTCTTATCTTGAAACATCAGTTTTCGACCTCGAGCATCTAATACAGAATAGTTTTAAGGATCATTGAATGTACTACTTGTATGAAAAATCTGTGTCCAGACGCTCATAGTTCCATGTATGCTGCCAAATTATTTTTTCTAGAACTGCAACCTTCATGCATTGCCCAGTAGAGTGAATATTACAACCTAGAGTGTGAATTTAATATTCTATAAAGCTCGCACCTGTATAAAATATAATTGAGGGATCTGCAAAACAATGCTAGAAACTCTTGCTAGAAAAAAGAACTAGTAGTATTATGCAAATATTTTTTCTGTTATACTTAACGATTTATGATATCTGCAAATCAACTTAGAGGGCAATGCACCTACAGGTTATAACTTAAATAATTAATCGTCAAACAAAAATATTTTTGAGAAAATAAAAATATAATAATATCGTTTATTTATAACATAAGGCACATTTAAAAATTAAAATGACAAGAAATAAAAACATACTTCTCAAGTCGTGGTCTTCTCTTTGATGTTTTCTCCATGACTATTTTGTATTGGTTTACCAAATATATGCAAATTATTATAATAAAAACCAATAGGTAAGCACAAAGTGCGGCTAGTTTTAAAGCGTTCTCCATTTTAACCGACTTTCCAAAAATAAGGAGGTTCTATGTTCGACTTTATGTTTGTATTGAAAAGCTATTATTTCCTAACACGAAGGACAGCAGACTTCTGCAGTCAGTTATAGCAATAAGGCACTTTTGAATGCAAAAATAAAAGCTTAATAAAAATTGGCCAGACGTCCATTCAAAAAGGTAGTTTATTATGGAGAAGAATGGACACGAAACTCCACGCACTGAGAATTTTTTTGGCACTTAAGAACATTTTTTCAATCAGCAACAAATGCTATTTGTTAATTTAGTTTTGTATTAGAATAGAATACTCTTTATTATGTACAACATAAAAGTTACAGAAAGTATAGATGAAGAAAATATAATATAAATATATATAATAATAATAATAAAATCAAATCAAATAGTTTATTGACAAATAAATTGTATACACCAGAATAATTGAAGCCCTGACATCTGAGCTAGGTAAAAACCTGTGTTACAGAAGTCAGTCCCATTGTTGACGCTTGTTTATAATAGTAGTGACAAAATAAATATTTGACATCATGCTCAAACCAAGATTAAAATTACATAAAATTAAATTAAATCTGAATAAGAAGTCAGAGAAAATTCTAAATTGAAATAAAATTATATAAACCTTAAATCAAAATAAATCCAAAATTACAAAAAATAAAAATCAAAGCAAAATTTCGATAAAATTAAAATAAAATAAATTCAAAATTACAATAAAATAAAATATAGTCAAATTGATTCCTAATTGCAATTAAATGAAGTGAAATTAAAATCACGGTAAAATAATATCAAAAATTCAAATAAAAAAAGAAAATTAATTAAATCAATCAAAATAAACTCAAAATTACAATAAAATCCAAAATTTAATTTAAAATCCTTAAGACAGTTTGTGAGTGTGTGTGTTTTGGTGTTTGTGTGTATAGTTGGAGATAGGTAGTATTCATCATGTTACTGTAGGACATTTTCAGTCCGCTCGTAATCTAGTGTTCGAAGCCGAATTTTTATTTTCTGTTTAAACTTGATAAGTGGTAGTGGGTTAATGTTCATTAGCGTGTTAACTTTATTGTAGATTTTTGTGCCTAAAAACATGTGCTGCCGTCTTGCTGATGCAGTGTTACATTTAGTAGACTGACAAACATCGCGAATCGTACATCTGCTGATTGCATGCTCATTGTAAGGAGTAACACGATGCTGTTGTATAAGGAGATTCAGCAGATATAATTGTCTCACGGTTAGAACTTGACAGCTTTGGTACAGAGTCACTGTTGGAAACCGGTAAGGCTTAAATGTCATGACTTTGAGGAGTGATCTTTGGGCTCTTTCCAAATTAATCATATAAGACTTAGATGCTCCACCCCAGACCGTGTTACAGTAACCCAGTACCGACTGTGCTAGTGCGTAGTATACCGTCCGAAGCAGCCCCAGATCAGCAACGTGTCGTAACTTTTTGAATGCCCAAATTAACTTTCTTGAGCGTGTTGTAATTAAGTCTATGTGAAGGTGCCAGTTAATGATTAAGGAGTGGACCTTAATCATAACTTCAGGTAATTTGGTCTTAGAAAAGGCAAACCGCATGAAAGTTGTTTTCGAAAGATTGAGGGTTTTTTTTTAATTTTTCCAGCTAACTACAAACAAAAACGAGTATACTACAAACCTCTTAATTCCTCTACCAACGTTTTCCAGTAATTTTCAGCGTTTGCATTAACCGTAATGAAAATAAGTAAATAACAAACCTCTTTATACCTCTACCGATGTATTTCAGTTATTTTCAGCGTTTGTAGTAACCGTATAAGCGTTCAAATTGAATTTATCGATATAGAAAAAAGTCGTTTTTTTTTTACTACAAACGAAAAAAAGTACACTACAATCCACTACTAACGCTCACCTACCAGATACAATCGGAAAAAGTTAGGTTTTGCAATGTCGGTGGCGAACATTTTTTTTGCAGTCCATTTTTTTTTTGACACCACTACTAACGAAATAATTTTCACTACTATCCACTAATTACTGATATCTTTCAATTAAAACAAAAAAAAAAATATTCAAAGTCGGGTGCTAGGTTCACGGAGCCCCTGTTCCCGATACCGGTTGGCGTCAATTTTTTATATTTTAAATGTTTTTAAGTTTGCTTTTTTAAATATTTAAAAATGTATTAAATAAGAATATAAATGAATAAAGACAAAGAAAAAGACAAAGATATTTTATTTCAACTAGGCCACCAAGCGGCACTTTTGAACGTCAATACATAAAAAATTAAAAGGGATAAAAATTGATTCTACCGTGCATTCGGAAAGTAGCTTGTTATGGAGAAGAACGCACAAGAAACTCCAAACTAACACAATTAAAAAAAAAAAAAAAGTTTTTTTTACAATATTTAGGTACATAAGTACATACATTAATAAATTCATATGTGTGAGGACAATGCACCCAGAATCACTACATACTATACTACGTATAGGTACAAAGCATTAAAAGTACCTACACATGTACCGTGCAGTTACACAATAGGTACTAGAAAAACACTAGCATCCGAAGCAGTTAAGTTAAGACCAATCCCAACTGACGGCGCCCGTTCACGAACATGACGCATGAATCGGCACCACCCAGCTCAACCATCATGAAGGGAACCGAATGACCCACCATCAGAGAGACATTTGAGAGAGCATGACACACTCAACTGCCAGGGCACAAACAAGTCAAAGGTACAGCAAATGATAGATCTACAGTTGGGTACATTGTACTCACACACGTGCTGCGCAGTTATACAATACTAAAATAAATTGAGTCTATATAATACAAATATATTCATACAGTCTTCAGCAGGTCCAACAATACTTCAAAACAATAATGTTCTGCATATCACTTGTTTTTGCGCCCTAGTGTTTGTGGAGCAAGACTAGCATTGAGCCAAGCATTTTTATCAGTGATGTAATCCCCCAACTTATAATATGCCTGCCTGCATAGTGTGCGTTTTATACAAGTTTTAAATTTCGTCTCATTCAGTTCTAGAATGTGGGGAGGAATTTTATTGTAACATTTTGTACAGTACCCCATGAAAGATGAGGCTACTTTAGCCAGTCTGAAACCTGGTTGAACTAATTGGTCCCTATTTCTAGTAATGTACTCGTAATTATGTCTATCGCCGTTTTTACTAAAAAGATGTAAATTCTTTCTCACGTACATGATGTTTTCATAAATATATTGACAAGGAACCGTCATGATGTTAATTTCCTTAAACATTTCCCTTAGAGAATCGCGCCGGCGAAGATTGTATATCGCTCTGATGGCTCGTTTTTGCAGAATAAAAATTGACTCAATGTCTGCAGCCCTTCCCCATAGTAAAATACCGTAAGACATTATACTATGAAAGTAACTAAAATAGACCAGCCTAGCGGTATCTACATCACTAAATTGACGAATCTTTCTAACAGCATAAGCTGCCGAACTTAGTCTCCCTGCAAGTGATATTAAATGAGGACCCCATTGTAACCTTGAGTCTAGCGTGATACCCAGGAAAACCGTTTTATCGACGAATTCTAGCTTCCCATTGTTTAATATAATGTCACAATCAGTATTTTTGACATTCGGCAAGGAAAATTTAACGCACTTGGTTTTTTTACCATTTAAAACTAAATTATTGGCAGTGAACCAATCCTGAACCTGCCGTAGCGCGTTATTTACGTCGTCAACCTGACAAGTAAGTCTATTTATTTTAAAAATTAAAGATGTGTCATCAGCAAATAACACCATGTTTAGTTTGTTTTCCAATAAACGGGGTAAATCGTTTATGTATATTATTTATTATATATTTATTTGTTTTAATTGAGCCCTGGGGTACCCCCATTTTCACGTGTAACCCCGACGAATTCACACCGTTTATTTGAACTAATTGCTGTCTATCATTCAAATAAGATTTAACCAAACTTAACGCTGATTGACCTAGCCCGTAATGCTCAAGTTTCAGAAGTAATGTTTCATGATTAACGCAATCAAACGCCTTCGACAGGTCACAGAATATACCTGTGGCATCCTGCGACTCTTCCCACGCATTAAAAATGTGTTTTAATAGGGTGACACCAGCGTCAGTTGTACAACGTCCTTTGGTGAAACCATACTGTTTATCATGCAAGATGGCATTCGTATTAAAATGAATGAGCATTTGATTAAGCATTATCTTCTCAAATACTTTGCTGAAAACCGGCAAGACGGATACTGGTCTATAATTATTTGTGTCTTTACTATCCCCGGATTTAAAAAGTGGTATAACCTTACTATATTTCATTAGATCCGGAAAGACTCCTTGATCCACACACAAATTGAAAATTACAGCTAAGTACGGCGCTATAGTCTCAATAATGGAGGTACAAGCTTTGAGGGACATTCCCCACAGATCTTCAGTCGGTTTGATCTTGATTTGCTTAAAAGCTTTTATTACTGTTATGGGGTTCATATGTGAAAAGTTAAATACATTCGGGCAGGCTGAAACGTTCGCGTTTAATAATCCAAAAGCAAGCGAGGGCGAAGAATTTAAGGTTTCAGTAGTTTTAATTGGGATGCTGGTAAAGAAATTTACAAATTCTTGCACAACTTTTTTTACAAATTCTTGCGCAACTTTTTTAAAGGAAATAATAATAGTATATATATATATATTTTATTAAAGTTTATTTTCTAATAACTAAAATTTGCTTTTTAATGTTACAAAACTTTATCTGTTTTAACCAAAACTGTGTGTAACGGGCAAGAAACTATATTCCCGTAAAGCCAAAGTTCGATCTCTGAACTTTGCCCTAAGTGATTACAGCAAGATGTTTTGGACGACCTTTTAGACACCGGGTCCACTCAAATGTATCTAAACCACTCTCTATACTAAGCGACCTTCCTGATTTTATCAATCACACCGATAAGTGATTTTTACTTAGCAAAACTGTAAGTACGTTCACAGGAACGCAATGTGCCACAATTTCACCGAGTTGCACTTGAAATTTTCGTAGAAAATACCTACGTATGCGATATCACCAAAAAAGAAAACATCCATACGATCGTTCTAAATAAATAAGATTTCCTAAACTCACTCGTTTTTATCAGGAACGGGGTACACCGTTGACATGTCATCAACAACGACGCTGAAGCGAATCGACGGCATTCTGACACTACACTTATGACTTCATATCTTCAAAAACACTGTTTGACTTATTAAGGAAAACATTCAGAATTTCACAGCCCTTTTTAAGTTTTTCCACTAACACTATTATGATCAAGAAGTCACAAAAAGCTAAGCGGTTAAGCATTAGGCGAGACCGGGTATGGCACGGGTTAGTTGTTACAGCGGCTTTTCCGAAAATTTATAACCGTAAACGTAAAAAACGAAAGAGTTTATTGATCGGCGTTGAAGAATAAAGCAGTCAGTCATTGCTAAGCTTAAAACATGGTTAAAAATCTAAAAGGTGAAACAATTTTTTTCGTCATAGATCTCTCCTACAGCATTACTCGTAATAACCGCCATTATATTCACTGCACTTCCCGATTTTAGACATAATCATCAAGGTGGCACTAAATGATTGTTATATTTTTAAGCGATTTAGAAATATCAAGAAATTCATCTAATATTTGCCCTGTTTTTCAGAACACTGATACATCTTGACTGCGGTCTCTTCTATAAAAGCTGGCGGAAGCAATCCTCTTCCATACAATTCATATAGAATAAGGCGTAGTACAGGTTATTGAAGAGGATACAATTTCCTATTGCCGGCGGTGAAGGATGCGATCGTGTGCCCTGGGGATGAATCAACCGGGTTATAAGAGCTGTATTAAAGGATGTTTTGCTCCCATTTTGTGTTTATATGCATAGAGTTTTACAGGATTCGAGCATTTGGCGTGGTGGGCTTAAAATACCAGTATTTACTGCTGGATTCGACGTTAATGTTCGAATCTTTAAAAGATCTACATAAAACATAGATACGGGGTAGTTGAGAGATTGCATCGAGTCTCGTGGTGTATTATTTATTATCTATTTATTGTTTTGGGTACCAGACCTGAGGCTCTAAGCGCTATCAAAAAATTATTAAAAAAGTCGTGTTAGTTACACCACTTATAACTCAAGAACGGATGGACCAATTTTTATGATTTTTGTGTTTTTGGATTTATCTTCGTCTGGAATAGGATAATAAGTAATAAAACATGGCATATATTAACGATACAAAATATACATTTTGCGAACACAGCGCCATCTCTGATACATGATAACAAAAGCACACACAAAAATTAAAATGGCGTTGTATGCTGGTTCCAGTATTGCCAGTAGATGGCGTTGTCGATTTTTCTGAAATTCATCCTATGTCCGTTAGTTACATACTTTAAAACCATCCAACCAGGTTTATACCCCAAAGTAGTAGGTAGGTAAAAAAAAAATGGTCGGTAGGTATGTTGTAGGGTAGGGTAGGTTAGGGTAGGGTAGGAAGTATGTAGGGTAGGGAAGGGTTGGTAGGTATGTAGGGTAGAGTACAGCAGGTAGGTTGGTAGGTAGGGTAGGTGTATAGATAGGTAGGGTAGGGTAGGTAGGTCGAGTAGGGTAGGTTGGTAGGTAGGGTAGGGTAGGTAGGTGCCATTTTGCTCAAGATAGTTCTCACGTACAGGTAATTAAGTGATCTCATATAAATAATAGTATTCAACACGTGTCACGAGCTCCAGCCAACAACAACCATTGTGTTAACTGTATAAACCATTCCATTATTAAACGACAGTTAAAAATACTATAATAAAAAGAGCGTGCAAAATTTTTGGGAATCATTGACATAATTTATATGTCTAAGCAACATTTGCCGGGTCAGCAAGTTTGTTATAAAGCAGTCATCTACACACTACTCAAATATGTTTCATTACCTCGCCTTCTAACCTAAAACTGCTATTACATCTTTCACATATAAAACAATTGTTTCTCTCAAACATTCCACATTATAGTAGCAGTTAAAACGCTCGGAAGTTGGTTTAATAACACAAAGCGCAGCGGAGGGATAGTGTTCCGCTCAGACAGCCGTGGTATTCCTCTCACCAATGAGATAAGTTACAGAACTACCAATCTACGAAGCCTTCTAAACTTCCTCTGCTAGAGTTATTAGGACCATTGCTTGCTTTGAGAGAAATAAAGGACGCTTAGGAAGCAGAATGATGAATCCCAAATATCAATTGCAAGAGTTACCTGATTGTCCACCACATTCAGCCAGGTAATATTTTCCTTACAGATATCTATACCAATATTATAAAGAGGAAAGATTTTTTTGTTTGTTTGTTTATTTGTACCGAATAGGCTCCAAAACTACTGGACCGATTTCAAAAATTCTTTCACCGTTGGGAAGCTACTCTATCCCCTGGTGACATAGGCTACTTTTTATCCCTGTATTCCCATGGGAACGGGAACTACGCGGGTGAAACCGCGAGGCGTCCTCTAGTCTAAAATAATTAAGTAGTTACTAAATATTTAGTGATTTTAGTTCTGGAAATTGGGTCGAAAAGTTGCGCGAAAGATGAAAATAATCCATTATAAGCTACTTCGGGATCGGTAAAAGAAAAGAGAGGTTTATAGTTCTACGTATAGTTTGCCAATAGAAGATCAAAATGGAAATAGTTGGAATTACTTAAATCAATCAATCATTTATTTTGTAAAATATAGGTATAGTTACAGATTGTATATTGTCTAAAATATGTGTCTATGTTTTGCCAATTCGATATTCAACATATTCGAGTAGAGTTTATTTTCTGCAGTTGTCTGTATAGAGTCCCTTATCCCCTAGAGATGTGTTAGCCCGGTATTTGAGATTTAATGGCATTTCAAATGTGGTGAATATTTAGCTTCCGTTTCATTTTATATTTATGAGGGGAGAGGACCCGGAGGGATGCCAGGCGTTTTATTCTCAACTGAAGATTAGCTACCCTTTCTCTGTATCAGTTACGTTTAAACCCCGATTACTGAATAAGGAATTTAAAGTAGAATATTTGTCAAAGTCTATTAAAGTCTGTAAATCTGTTTTACTTTGGCATTGAAGTGACTACTTCAACGCGTACTTTTTAACTCCAAATACTCAATGTAGGAACCGGACCTAAATCTTAATAATTATACTGATGAATTTTTATAGGTAAATTCCTGCACATATTTTAAAGAAATACCGACTAAACTTTGTACTTACGAGTTCACGACCTACAACTTATGTGTCGATGAAATAAATAAAGTGCAAAGTAAAGTGCCTGCCAAGGTTTCAGCTCATGACCTACGACACAGAATACTGCTCTCAAAACGGTGTAGGAAAACTTGGTGAGGAATACGGCATGTCCTAGAACTAAGAATTCGAAGATTTAAGAAATCCTCCATGAATGCGTACTGGGCCCGCGTGGATTATTATGGCCCCCTTCCTCTCACAGAGTGAAGGTTTGTGTCCCAGTAGTGGAAATATTATATTAATGTAGAGAAGCATATTATGTATTCGGCATTTTGACAGCCAACGCCAGGTATGGTTCGTATAAAACAGTGAAACGTTGAGGAGTGTGATGTAAATGATTACGAAAATTATATTGCTTTTAATTTAATTAAGTATTTTTTCAGTTGTATAAAGATTTGCTTTTTAATTGCACCTATTTTTTATTCTATGGTGAAATATGTCAACAATTTATAAACTTTACCACCATAAGTACGGCATTTAATGCAAATAAATGACTGTGACTTTATAATACATCAAGATGACACTTATACAATCACCCAACCCTTCGCTCAACCATGCTTTAAAACCGCAAAGTCCTGGAATCCAAAGCCATAACTTAAAAAACAACTAAAAAAATTCGCAATAATAAAGCATCCCATTCACACTGACACCCAATTAAGGATCCCCACTCACCGACAATTGAATAAAACAGCCGTCGCATTTGCCGAGAGATGGCAACATTTAAAAAAGTTGTGTCGCAGGCGGCGCCGCCCGAGGCACAGGCAAAGCGAATTACCTCAACAAAAGAAAAAAGCAACGCCTTTTATCTTTTAAAAAAGGAACGTCACAAAGGAGGCTTTTACGCGGCAAAGTTGAAGAGCGTCTTGAAGTTACAATGAAAGTTGAAGACTTGAAGTCGAATGGTGATATAATTTGTGGGTTTATTTTGTGGAATGAGTGGTTTTGATTATTGGTGTTAATTTGATTGACATGGGTCGGTCTTCAAAGTTAAGTAACGCTTGCCGAGGTGGTTATCCTAAAATCTGACACCAGTTTTGACTAAGGGTATCGTATTACCCAGTTACTGGGTTGTGGAAGTCAGACAGGCAGTCGCTCCATGTATAATACTCATACTCAGCTGAATCTGGTTAGACTGGAAGCCGACCCCAAGTTGGAATAAACCTTTTTTGTTCTATGAGTGTTTTCAATGATTGGTGTTAATTTGATTGTGATTAACATTTTGTTAAGTGTTATTGGTTCATCGCACGCAAAATTTTTCTTTGTTCAGACAAAACGTTTTGTTTCCTATTAGTTCCTGGGAGTTATTGCCAACTCGTGACTATTATAAGAAAATGTAAGGGCAGGAGCCTTTACACTTAATGTTTAAGAAAATAAATGTTAATGTTTAAAAAGGTATTTAATACTAAATTGCACTAAAATAATGTAATAATAAAATAATAGAAAAATGTTATAAAAAATGTTGAATGTTGCGCGAGCTCGATACAAACCGAAGACTGACGTTCTTGCGTAAGTGCCGATACTACATTTTATAAATTAACTAAATCTGCAGTATTCTAACTAGGCCAAAGTACAATGTGCGGTTGCTAACCGTACATCTTGGCGGGGCAAAAGGTAATAATTAAGATAACTTATTACAGAATATTTTTCCAATGTAAATAAAAAATATTAAATTAAAACAATGTGAATAAAAAGTTATTATAAGTTAAATGTTAAAAGAATGAGGTCTCGCGTAGGTAAGTTCTATGTTTTCAGTGGGTGCTTCAGCTCTTGGTGGCTTCCGTGGCGGTAATCTGGCGGACGCGCCAGTGGCGCTGACGGCGACCTTGCCGCAGCGTTTGCAGTACACGTAGGCTCCTCCCGCGACGACTATTGACAAGATCAGAAGTCCCATCGTAGAGTATGATACGATGTATTGATGCACATCGTGTTGCGACATTTCAGTCTGTTTTGTTTGATCTTGCAATTCTTTCAGCGAATTATGAAGTTTTTCATAATCGTTTCTTACAAATTGGGTGTTCTGTTGTCCAGTTGATAATTCAAGTGGCTGGACAGATGTTAAATTGTTGATGTCTTCCAGATCAATTAGTGGAATTTCCGGGTTGACATAGATTTTATTTGCGTAGTTAACTTGTGTGTAATATGTTTCTTCGTTATTTCTAATTATACATCCTTCCTTGGCTTCTAAAATTCCCGTTAAATGTATTGCCTTAGTGGTCATACGACCTTCACAGATTATTTGCAGTTGGCAATCCGTACAGCAGACATAGAGCCAGGTGTTAGGATTTCGTAATGGTGTCCATTTGTTGTTGCAGGGTTCAGATGTGTAGATACATTTTGATAATGTAATGTTTGTTATTGCGCCGATTTCGCATGGAATTTGATGATTTCTCATATTACGTGTTGGTTTGTTTAGTGAACATACATATGTACTTGGTTCAATTTTAATACAATGTTCCAGGTCACTGTCTGTAAGCTGCATATATGTCTCCTTTCTTATATTCACTGCAACATATTCTGAATTTGTTTTCATTGTAAGTGAATTTTTGTTGTTTTTTATCATCGGAATAGGAACTGTTTTATATATTGTGAATGGAGTGTCGCCTGTTAATGGTAATGTAATTTCGATGATAAAATATTTATCAAATAATCTGGATTTTACTTCTAGTAGTTTGTATATGTCAGCTAATTGATTTTGAATGTTGTCAACGGGTAACGATAGTTGTTGTGGCAATTGTCCAGAGATAATGTTAAGCTCCTGAAAGAGCTGGTTTTGCGGTAAAAGTCTGGTATCTACATGACCATGGTGAATGTTAATAGCTGTGTCTAAAAGCATGTGTTGGATGTGGCGCAGTTTAGACAGAATTGTTGAACTAGTCAGAGCCATTGTGTTAAAGTAGTTCAAAGCTTCCTCTTGCTCAACAACATTACCCAATTTCTGCAAATAGTTCTCGGTAGCGTTAAGATGTTGGTTTAAGAGATTGAATTGAGTGTTCATCGTCTCTTCATTTCTCTTTAAAATGTTATTATGTGCCTCAATGATTGATGTTTGACCTTTGATCAGGTTCAATAAATGGTCTCTATTATTTTGCAATGTTTCTATGTCCTTTTTATATTGTATAGCGAACCTTTCATCTAGCACGCCGAATAGGCTGTTTGCAAGGTAACCTATTCCATTGACAAGACCTCGGGTAACGCGTCCCTTTGTCTGCCCATGATGACATGTGTTTCCAACATGTAATTGTTATGATCAAGTTCGTTGAGTTCCTGTTTGAATTCCGTCATGATGGTTTTGCACATCGTTTGGTATGCAAATTGCTCACACCTTTCTCCCAGGTGTTTTACAACTCTATGTATGTTTGCCATGCCTTGCCAGTAAGATGTCATATTATAGTAAGTAACAATCTTCCAGTCATCGTGTACGCTTTGCAAATTTCCGATTTTGTCAAAGTACACGGCTCTATTTGGTTCAAACGGTGTGATATTTATGGCGTCGTTGCTTTGATATGTGGGCTTAAATAATGTTAGTAATGTTAAGAGTATACATAGAAGGCTGGAACTTATATTTAAATCGTTGTTTCCTGGCGGTTGGTGGTGTGGTTTTTGTAGATTTTTGATTTTCAGTGCAGATTTTGTCATTGGTGGTGGTGTCAGGTATTTCTATATGCGATTCAGATATAGGGAGTTTGACTAATTTTGTTATTGGTCTGGTTAGCAGTCCTGTTTTTGTTTTCATCGTCACAACTCTGACTAGATTGTCTCTCCCCGGGTGAACTTCCTGTATTCGCCCAAGTGCCCATTTTGCAGGAGGAAGGTTGTCTTCTTTGATCAAGACAATATCCCCTATTGATAAATTATTTGTTTTGTTCAGCCATTTACTACGAACTTGAAGTTGTTGCAGGTATTCTGACGACCATCTGGTCCAAAACCCTTGTTTCATTTTGTTTAGTAACTGCCACCTATGTCGAATGTTGATGTTTTGCTTTTCGAAATGTTCCGATGGTAAGAATGTTACTGGTCGGCCAATTAAAAAATGTGCTGGAGTAAGATAATCAATATCGTCCACATCCTCCGTTAAAGGGCAAAGTGGTCTAGAGTTCATACAGGCTTCGATTTGAGTAAGCAGTGTTAAAAACTCTTCGTATGTCAACTTTTGCTCTCCTAGGACACGCTTTAGGTGATATTTCATAGACTTAACTGCAGCCTCCCAAAGTCCTCCCGCAGTCGGCCAGCTTGGGGCGTTGAAATGCCACTCTATTCCCATCTCGGTGTTCCTTTTCAATAAAGTGTCGTTGTTAAATGTTTGTGAGATGTGTAGTTGTTTGGCTAACTCCCTTTCGGCTCCAACAAAGTTTGTTCCGTTGTCGGAGTAAATATGTTTCGGACAGCCTCGTCGTCCAATCATGCGGTTGAGAGCCAGTATAAATGTTTGTGACGTTAGATCTGATGCAAGTTCCAAATGCACCGCCTTTGTTGCCATGCATACGAATACAACGACATAACCTTTACTCGTTCTAACGCCTCGACCCTTGTTTAGTTTAACACTAACAAATCCTGTGAAATCCACCCCTGTGTGATAGAATGATGGTGATTGCGTTATCCTCTCACTGGGTAGGTCGGCCATTAATTGGTATTGTTTCGATGGCTTAAAGCGACAACATTTTACACAGTCTTGCAGGTATTTTTTAACCGTGTTATTTCCTCCTGTTATCCAATATTTTTGTCTCAATGTAGCCATAGTTAGTCTCGCTCCACCATGTAGTGTTAACACATGCGCACGGGCAATCAGAAGATATGCCAGCTTGCTGTTTTTTGGGATAATAATAGGGTGTTTTGTTTCTTCAGGTAAGTTTGAATTCTGTAATCTCCCTCCAACGCGTAATATGTTATTTGCATCTAGGTAAGGGCAAAGTTTCTGAAGCTTATTCTCTATTGGCGCTTGTCGCATACAGACGTGCCCACAAGCAATATTTAGTTGCAATAAATTATTAATAATAGTGACCTCCTTAAGTGTATTGGTAACTTTGCACTTTTAATTTAGCTTAGTATGTGTGCATTTACAAACTATGAACAAGTAAAAGTGATTTAGTGTACGCATAAAATGGAAAACAGACCCTCGAATTCAGGGGGGCCAGTGCTCTCCTTTGCTTCGCCTGTAGAAGCGCCACCTGAAATCATCACCACGCCCGAGATTCAAAAATGGATGACTTCTATTGAGCTGCATCTGAATGAAGTCTGCTCTATTGCCGCGGATGGAAAACTCAATTCGGAGCAGAAAATGAAAATAGCAAACCTTTGCCGTAAAATAGGATCCGGTACCTCACAAATGGCAGTAATATAACTGTCGCTAAAGGCTAGATCTCTTCTAATGCACAATGCGGTTGAATCCCTTACTGAAAAACGAGACCTGTCAGACCACATCATGGACCTCAAGAAGACGATACAGGACTCAGGTACTGCGGGAAATGTTTCTTTTGCCGAAATGGTAAAAAAGGGAGCAAATAACTTTGTTCGCCCCAATAATTTAAGCTCGGTTGCAATTTATCCCCAAGATAAATTGAAATCGAGTGACGAAACAAAAGACCTCGTTAAGAAGATCATACGCCCGGAGCAAATGAAACTGCATGTTCGAGGTGTCCGGAATACCAAAAACGGAGGCGTAATTATCAGCACCGAGACCAAACATGACGCTGATAAAGTAAAGCAAGCAGTCCAGCTCTCTACTTCAGGACTTACCGCCGACGAACCCAGCAAGCGCAAACCCCGGATCGTGATCTTAGGAGTGCCGACTTCCATGGCTGAAAATGAGGTCTTCAGATGCATTTTTGAACAAAATGTAGCCTACAAGTTTGAAGACATGCCCTTTGAATCCTTCCTGGCCTTGGTAAAATTAAGCCACAAATCTGGAAAGAGAGATGCGTCGACCTGCAATTACGTCATTGAAGTACCAGCTGATATACGTAAAGCCCTAATCGCTCAATCAAGACTTTTTATTAATTGGACGTCCTGTCCTGTCAGGGATTTTACACTGGTAACTCGGTGCTACAAGTGCCAACAGTATGGTCATGCAGCAACAACGTGCAGAGAAGTCAACTCGACGTGTGGGCATTGTGGTGAAATAGGGCACTCGATGACAGAATGCACGAAGAAAGCTGATGTACCAAAATGTGCAACTTGCTCACGCTTTAAAAAGCCCAGAAATCATAAAACAGGAGATCCTGAGTGCCCTGCAAGGAAGATAGCGGAATTCAGATACATCAACTCTGTCGATTACGAGGGCGTCTAGAGCGTCACACTCATGAGATGCCGACTCAACAAAAAGAAGCCACTGCACTGACCTACTTTGCTTTGTTGGATTTGTTGCTGTCTCAGGAAATTTGCCGCCGTGCGTACTTTGGCAAAATGGTTTTAAAACATTTTGCAATTGTGGTTAACCCAGCTCAAATATCTGCTGATGCTCAAAGTTCGTTGTCCGTGTGTGTAAATAATTATGTGCAATCAATTTAACGTTATCTAAGCTAAGTAAGGAATCATATGTTTATTATTATTAATAGAATTTAATTTTAATCTGTTTTAGTAATTAAGATTATCAATAAATAAATATATCTGTCACTATTCTAATGTTAAGAAAATATTGTAAAAAATTCCTTGTCCTTCCAATTACATTGTTTGAGACCCCGCCGCCTGTGATACAGGATTACCTAGTACAGGCACCTAACATTGTTGTACCCACTTTATGTATAAGACCAATTAGTATATTTTACCAATTTCAAGTTTGAATAAAGATTATTATTATTATTATTATTTGTTGCGATTAAACTGTAATTTTACAACCAAAAACTGTGTTTATTTTGAAATTATAGAGTCAAAAGTTCGTTTAGCAAAGGTATTAAACTAATGATAATGTTTAAGTTATTTAATTGAAAAATATAGGTACCTAATTATGGTACCTTAGTATTATTGCTTGTATAATTAAGCTAAAATAAGTGTAACAATTGTAGATAGGCCAATTAATATTTTTATTTAGGCAAGATTTTATTGTTATGACTGCATTTTAAACCATTCGTCTTAATGTAGGTACTGATTTTTTATGATTAAAAATCTTTTAATACAGCTGTAACCACGGCAACAGCTTTGCTAGTATATCTCTTTAAGTAACTTGGATTCTAGTATTTCTAGAATGATTGCCTTAAATGCAAAAGCATCATCATCATTTCAGCCGAAAGACATCCGCTGCTGGACATAGACCTCCCACAAGAGTCGCCACACTGATGGGTCCTGTGCGTTTTGCATCCACCGGACTCGCGCAGTCTTGACCAGGTCGTCGCTCCACGTAGAGGGAGGCCTTCCAACGCTGCGTCTTCCGGTACGCGGTTGCTACCCTAGAACTTTTCGGCCCCAACGGCCATCCGTTCTGCGAGCAAGGAGCCCTGCCCACTGCCACTTAAGTTTGGCAATTCTTCGAGCAAAAGCATTTCGTGAAAATTACTCTTTCATAAAATGTTTTTCCGCACATACAAAGTCAAAGGATACAAAACTTATTTACTTGTCTTATTATTCTTTTGTGCAATCTTCACAGATATTTTCCAGCTTCTTTACCGAGTTTTCAGAACAGTAAAGGGGTTAACTACATGTATAAGTCCTGTCTATTATTGGGAAAGCGTCGGACAAAAATCGTAATATTCTAATAGACTACTGTGTGAATATAGCCGAGAAATGTTACTATTATATTATGTATATAGTTCAGTAAACATAGAAAAAAAGCACAATAATTGTAAAATAGCATAAGCAGTAGGATAAGACAAATTGTAATTTATGTGTAAAGTAGATTTATTAAAGTGTAATGTACTGTAACTGTAATGATGTATAGCAAATAAGATTATGTAATAAGAGTAGCTACAATAATTAGTTATTAGATTGTTAAATAAGTAGAAAACAATGAAATGCTAAACGATGTAAATACAAACCGTAGTAAAACAAATTATTTCCCCATGGTTCTGAAATGAAATAAAGAATTGAAATAGGACGCATAAGCAGTAATAAGCATAGGAAGTAGGTCATGAAGTGGGAGTCCCACCCACTGAATAAATGGTGAAGGATGAATGAAAGATATAGTATGTGGCATAAAAGTGCGAGAGGCATAAAAGCGAGAACTAGTATGAATGAGGATAAGATAAAACATAGGCGCCAATAACGTTGGAGGAACCAGACAGAAAAAAAAAATAGTCCTGGCTATTTTATTACAAGCTTTTATTTAACTTGCAATTGCATGGTTAGCTAAGAGACGTCATTCTAAATCCAATATGGCGGACGGGATAAGATGGCGGACTAGTTATTTTTTGCGAACTCCCATGATATGGGTATCAAATGAAAGGGTTTGCTGAGAAGAATACGAAAAAAGCTTGTTTAAAAAAAGACTTTTTAATGTTTAACTTATTCTTTTGTGTTTGCTTATCCACCTATCGCTACAAAAAGTCCTTATCAACTGGATGTTTAGAACTTTATTAGTATAAAGTTGATTCGTTTATGACAGGTTTCTAACTTAGTAATGTATATTGCGAAAGCACGTAAACACATACGCACATACATTTATTTTGTAACTCTATCTCCGCAACCATTACGGACCATTAGCCAGTTCAAATGATGCACTACGTACATCAAACAAATCGAATATACTGAGGCCTTAGTGCGAGTTTTTACTCACGCTCACTCGTGATACGTAAACGATCTCTTATGTCAAAATGTATACAAAAAAGTGGTTTCTCCTTACCGTCACCAGACGGCGCTTATCCAGTTTCAATACAAAATGATGTTTACGTATCACGAGTGAGCGTGAGTAAAAACTCGCACTAAGGCCTCTGTAAGTAATGTGAAACTACCGTCTACTGTAAGGCTATACAGTTAAGTTCAAAATTTATAGACGATCCGATTGCTGAACAAACATCGAACAACAGTTATAAATCATAAATCATAAATCATAAATCATTTATTTCTTTGCAAATATGGGTGATTGGTACATAGATGTTTTTTAAAGGTAATTAGCTCCTCCATATTCTACCGTCTTGTGGGCATGCAAAAAATTATTTCATTCACAAAAAATAGTAATATAAAATTGTAATGATAATATAAATTTAAATGTCAATTTATCAAAATACAAAAAAAAATATCTTTTTTAAAATTAGTCAAGTGAAAGTAGTAGAATTTTTATAATAATGTCAAAGAGAATAATAAATAAGTCAATTTGGAAAAAATATAAATGTCGAAATAGTATCATACATGTCCATCACAATAATACGTTTTTATGTCATTGTAATAATTTATCATTAAGAAAGTCATCAATTGTGTAATAACATTTCTCTATTAATATTTGGCTTAGTGCCCTTTTAAATTTTATTACAGTCATATTTTTTATTGCATCAGGTACTTTATTATAGATTCGTGGGGCAAGACCAAAGAAACTCTTCTGCATAAGTGCCGTTTTGCATTTTACTTGGGATAGTTTATTAACATATTGAGCCCGTGTCGGATTTTTTCTGCCTGCTGACAGTTTTACAAATAATTCTGGATGAATTTTTACAAACAATGCTGTTTCTAAAATGTATAAACACGGGAAAGTTAAAATGTTTAGAGACTTAAAATAGGGAAGACAGCTATCTGTTGTTTTAAGCGCACACATTGACCTTATACATCGCTTTTGCATTCTAAATACTAGTTCCCTATCGGTAGACTGCCCCCAAAATATGATACCATACCGCAAGACAGAGGCAACTAGTCCATGGTATGCTGATAAAAGAGCCTGCATGTTGACTTTTTTTGAAAGTTGCCGGAGAGCATACGCGGTTTTGCTGAGTTTTTTGCACACAACTTCAATATGAGGTTTCCAAGTGAGTTTACTGTCAATAACTATACCCAAAAACCGTGCCTGGCTTGCTTCCTCAATATTACAACCTTGGTAAGCAATACTAATATTTGGGTTTTCACTGCGTTGATGAAATTGCATTATTTTTGTTTTATTGAGGTTTATAATTAAATTGTTATTATTTAGCCAATTTATTATGTCATGTAAACAAGTATTTATGTCCTGCTCGTAATTAATATGATTCTCACACTTAATCACAGCTGTACTGTCATCCGCAAAGAGAATCATTTTATTTGATGTTGCAATTGGGAGGTCATTGATGTAAATTAGAAAAAATGGTGGCCCCAGTACGCTACCCTGCGGAACACCATATTTTACGTGTCTTGGCTTTGATACATAAATGGTTTCCATTTTAGTCTTCGGACAGATTCTAGAGACTTCTGTGTATTGAATTCTGTTGCTTAAATATGACTCTATTAACTGAAGAATATTTCCTCTTATTCCGTAGCTATGCAGTTTTTCCAACAGAATTTTATGATCCACATGATCAAAAGCCTTGGACATATCAGTATAGATAGCACAAACTGGAATTCTCGTATCTACAGATGACATGATGTTTGTTAAGAGGTCAAAGAATGCCATATTAACTGTAATATTTTTGCGGAATCCCTTTTGTTCCTTACAAAATAATTTATACTTTTCGAAATACGAGTAAAGAGAGTTATATACAACTTTTTCAAAAATTTTCGAGAATATTGGGATTTTCGCTATTGGTCTATAGTTTTTTAAGTCCGATTTGTCATCTTTTTTGTGTAAAGGTTTTATGACAACCGTTTTGAGCTTGTTTGGGAACTCGCCATTAGCAATACACAAGTTAATAATATGCGCCAATGGAGGTGCTATTACGTCTCTTGCAAATTTTATGACTTTTGTAGAAATGCCATCGTATCCTACAGTATTCGTGTTTTTTAGGTTAGAAATTATTTTTATAATGTCATCGGCAGTAACAGGTTGCATGAATAGGGAATTTAATGTCTGATTTTTTAAATTAATATTATTTAACGTTATGTCAGCTTTAGTTTTATTTTCAATTTCGTCAATAAAATAATTGTTAAATTCATTCGCAATGTCTATAGGGTGTGTAAACGTTAGATTATCTCTATTTATGGTCATGATTGACTCCTGTGGCAAACATAACTTGGTTTTATTTATTATTTGCCATGTAGCCTTTGATTTGTTTTCAGCGATGTTTATAAAATGATTATTTTGAGCTTTTTGTGTTAGCTTAATAATTTTCCTATAAAGTTTTGTGTAGTTTTTAAGATTTTTTTTATTTTGTGAGTTAGAATTTAACCTATAAGCCCAAAGTAACTGCTTTTGTTTCTTGCTACATATTTTTATTCCTCGAGAAATCCATTTTGTTTCCTTGTTCGTTTTAATTGTTACAATTTTTTCCGGGAAGCACAGCTTATAAAAAAGAGTAAAATCATCCATGAAATCATCAAAAGCTGTGTTTGCCTCTTGTGCATCAAAAACCTGTGTAAATGATAGACTGCTAAGATGTTTTTTAAAAGTAAATAAATGATTCATATTTAGGTCCTGCTTTTTAGTTTTCCAATACTGTAATTTACAGGTTTTTTTAATAGGTATTTTAATTATTTGTGATACATGATCTGAAAGGATTAAATCTATAACTTCAGTTTCGCAACCTTTCCTGCAGTTGTGTGCAAAATTATCAATACAGGTATTACTACTTAATCTTGTGGGTGTATAAAGTGATAGTTTTAGGTTATACTTCATAAGAAAAAACTCTAATTCTAATGTTGCCTTGTTTCTTTTCAAAACATCAATATTAAAGTCTCCGCACAAGACTATTTTTTTATTCGAAGAGATAGAAACTTTACTTAAAACATAATCTAATTTTTCATAAAATATTTCATAATTAGGTTTAGGGATTCTGTATACACAAATTATAATAATTTTATGAGTTATTATCTCTACGGCACAGCATTCGAAAATCCCTGAAACCGATTGTTTTGATATTTCCGGTATTTCCTTAAACTGTAATCCTACTCTAACAAAAATACACGCTCCTCCTCTCTTCACTTCTCTAGAATAAAAAGCTGCTGGACAAAAATTAGGAATGTGTAATAAATCTTCAAAACCCTTTTGTACGAAGTGCTCCGTGATACAAATAATATCTATAATAGTTCCTCTGTCAGATAATTCCACTAGCTTTACAGTCAGATTATCAATTTTATTAATTAGTCCAGCTATGTTCTGATGTAAAATGGTAAGGTATTTAAAGAAAAAACTGAGTATTTGCATGTTGTGAATCTATAGGCTGAGTATTTCGATTTTGAGATGGGCAGTCCACTTCCAAGTGTGTAGTAGTCAGGTCGCCAAGGTCAAATATAAGGTCTTGCAAATCTGATACAACAATCTTTAAACCAGAGTAATTTAAAGTTCCATATTTGTTACTGTAGGATTCGTAATTGTAAGGTAGATTAAAATTTGAGTCTAGTAAATGAGCATAATTCCACGTATTTATATCTAAATAAAGAAGGTTATTGAAGGTTTCTATACGGCTGTTAAACATTATGTTGGCATCTGTCATATATTTAAAAGTCGGTAAACAAATTATGAAGTTTGTATGATTCAGTGGTAACAATTTTTCCCTGACAGATATGACTAGTTCTAAGTAGTTATGCGTTTTTCGAAAGTCTTCCTCGCCGATATAAATAACGCAAAAGTCCGAGTGTGTAAAGTTATGTACTTTTCTTTCGATTTTGTCAATAAGTTGCAACAACCCACATGTTGGTTTGCGATAGTGACAGATTTCAAAGTTACACAAATTAGTTTTTTGTGCAATTGTATAAAGTCTGTTTGAAGTTTCGCTGCTTACTAGGCATATTTTATGTTTCACGGAAGGAGATATAACAACATCAGTTCTGGTTGTTTTTATATTATTTGTTTCTTTCGAGACGCAATCGTTGCAGTTGACAGTTTTTGTACGTAAAATGTCATTTTCTTCAATAGTTGGAGTGGTCTGGGTTTGTTTTGTCTTCGTGTTATTTTTAGGTGTGTTTTTAGGTGTCATTAATGTTGTCTTCGGTACACGTTTTCCTGGACTGTTAATAAGTTTTTTATACATTTCATTTTTTTTTGAAAATTCATCATTCAATTCTTTTAGCTGACTGTTTTCTAATGACAGAAGCTCGATTTCTTTGTGAGCACTAGTAAGTTGAGATGTTAGTCTCGCTACCTCATCTTTCAATATTTTTAACTGCGGAGCGTCCTCATCTTCAGATATATCGGGTAGACTACTCGTCGTACAGTTCAAAGTTTGTGATATAATATCGCTTTCGTCATCATTTGGTTCCGACCGTGTGCGGTTCCGCCGGAAAGTTATATTCTCCAAGAAATTCATTTTAGATTGCAGTTATAAATTGTATTAATGATGGTACTACTACCGTCGTTTGTAAGTATTCGTTGCCCGTTGTTATTCTTGACTATCAGATAAATTCCGATTAATTTGTAGATATCCCAAAAAGTGAATTCGTTTGCGGGGATCGAACTCGAGTCATAGGCTACAAATGTATCATGTAGGCAGTTTGCCGTACCTGCCACCGCGTCTGTTAAGTGTGTTGTCGAAATAGTCGAACAGTAGGCTCTTCCAAGTAAAAAATCGTTAATGATATCGGTTGTGATTTGAACGATTTGAATATTTTTTCACTATGACTCACTTTTTTCACTTTTTTTTTTTTTTCACTTTTTTCGATGTAATTGTTTATATTTTATTTGTCACACGTTTTTTAGTTAAGTATTTAGCAATATGTAGTTCATTAGAGTCATAAATACTACACTCAAAATTGATTTTTTTCACAAAGTTTTGTCCAAATTTATAAGTTTCGTCCATAAGTTTCACAGCGAATAATTTGTTAGGATAACACTTTCACACGCGTATTGTACTATCTTCTTAACTTTTATGATGTATTAGAGTAGATAGTGTTTAAATAATCATTATCATTATCACAGTTATGAAAATATAATAATCCAATCAAAAACATAACATGTATAAAACACAAGGCTCGCGGGCTTCGTCGCTAAACGACCCTTTCGCAGAATTTCTATTTTGTATTACGTTCTATAAGACGAAAAATTAAAGTCAAATTTGTGTTTGGGTTTATTATTGTTTCTAATTACCACGAATGTATGGTTAATACGACTGTTTGTAGCGGCACCAACGCCGCCACCTACGAACTAATTTTGTTTTAGGAGTTCCACAGTCATACTCTATGAACAGAGAAGGAGTGGGAATAGAAATTAGTACTGTGGGAGGGAAGTTTAGATGATGCCTTAGGTGGGATCTACACTGGACATCGGCAGCGCGAGTAAAGGAAAAGCGACAGCGCATATATCCAGGGTATGCAGGGTTAAAAAGGATGATGAAGAGGAGACATAATACTCGAGTGTTCCTGCGAAGACGGATAGGGAGCCACTTGAGATCCTTGCGGAACTGAGAGACATGAAGAGAAGAAGAAGAAGAGTCATAGAAGAGTTTCTCAAAGATAAAAGTAGTTCGAACTAATATGTGATTACATTTTTGTGACTTTAGAGTAATGTATCCGACATTCTATCATGACTGACATTTTACATCTTAATTAATTTAAATATAATCTAAATAAATTTTATTGACATACATTTCTTGAAATGAATTATATTGATTTTAAATTGATGTTGGGTTTGGTTTGTTTGGTATAATTATATCTGTATTAAGTAAGACTAATAATGTTGGAACCAATCTGGAATGCGGTGTTTGTTTTTTTCTGACTTTATGATGATTGTTTAATTGTTGTGTTATATCTATTGTTAAAACCACTGTTCGACACAAATGTTAATTTGTTGAAGAATGAATAAATAAAATAATGATCGTATTTCCTCAGACCAAAAACAAAACAGATGCACAGATTTTGCAAGCGCTCAAGCTTATTTAAGAGCTCCTCCGTGGCATCCAGATCCGATGATCGGCTGAATTAGAGCTTGAGCTAATTGGTTTTAAAGGGCAAAAGGTCCTACGTAGTTCCCTGGGTTTCAAACTAGATAGTTTGAACATATTTGGAAGCGGTTTAAAGGTCACAGAAAAGGGGCAAGGGACAGGCACACAGAGTTACTTTCGCAATCATATCTAATAGTAGCTTCTGCCCGGCTTCACCTGTGTGAAAAGTGTTTTATCATCCCAAGGGAACATTATAATCGGATAAAAGAAAACTTAAAACTAAATAATAATAAAAAAAGAGAAAACAATTTAAATGTAACATTGTGTGTCCCCCGGCTGCGCCAAATAGGACCAGTTCATCAAAATGTCAGGCATCTAGTGCGATACTGGTTTTTAACCTGGACCTGTGACAGTGTGACTGACGGCGACGTGACGGACGTGAAGCAGTTTTATAGTGACACAAGTAAAATTTCAAAAACCCCCGACACATTTTTACTTCATTCTAAATATTTTAACTAGTACATAGTAGATACGTTTTGATTGGCAATCTATTGAACACGTAATTATGACACGATATCTTGCGAAAACACCTCGATTCAAACAGTAAAGCGCCCATAACTTTTGAACGGCTGAACCGATTTTATTCAAACATGGCTAAGAACACTCTCGATTAAGTCATCTTTTAAATAAAAAAAAAACTAAATCAAAATTGGTTCACCCGTTTGGTCGCTATGATGCCACAGACAGACACACAGATACACAGCAACACACGACAAACTTATAAAACCCCTCTTTTTGCAGCGGGGGTTAAAAAGTAGCCTATGTGCTATTCCAGACTATTATCTATATCTGTGCCAAATTGTATCCAGGTCCGTACTACTGTTCTGGCGTGATTGAGTAACAAACAAACATCTATCCATCCATGCAAACTTTCGCAGTTAAAATACTCGTATTAGTAAGAAGTAAGTATGGATTCCGAGGAGCAACCTGCATCAACGGACGTGTTGAGGTGCTTCGGCATTATTTAATTAAAGGTGTTTTCCTCTCAAGATTTACGACGCTAACTGTACAACATTATTAGTGAATTCAGGTTGTTTTGTTGCTAGCTTCGCCTCTGTCAGGGCCGGAAATAGGCTCATTTCCTTATTGTTTCCATGTTTCTGTTGTAGCGTTCTGCAGGCAAATTACGAGTAGGCCATCATTTAACTTCCCAATATGGTTTTAAGAGGGCGTTAAATACTGTTAGAAGGGACATAGAATATTATTATTGGGAAAATAATGGAATGTTGAATAAAATACATTGTCTTCAATATACACACATACATAAACTCACGCTTTTTTTTCATGAGGGCAGGTAGAAACTACAGAAATATATGGCCTAGGAAATTGCCATCTCTACTCAAGTCAGTCACCTTGCTAACGGTAAAACACTCCCGAGTTGAGAAAATTCATCATCATCATCATCATTTCCTCCCCAGGCGTCACCATATTGACCGATCACGTGCGTCTCGCATCCCGTGGATTCCCGCACCCTTAACCAGGTCATCGGTCTACCTAGTCCTTCCAGAACTTTTCGGCCCCATCGGCCATCCATTTTGTGAGCAATGTCTGCCCAGAGTTGGGGACATTAATAGCCAGAAAACGAGTGTACTAGGTATAAATATACTGAGGGTTTAAAAATAAGCTGCAAATAGTTTTCCTGCATACGAACCATATTGCTTTGTTAATTTAATTTATTCTTTAGTTTTGATTCTGTTAATTCAAAAAACAACATCTTTACACTTTTTAGGATTCCGTAGTCAACAAAGAACCCTTAGTCCCTTTTCACACGCTCCGGTGCCCGGGTAGCCGGTGCCGGGTAAACGGCGGCATGTATGTTAGCTTTCACACGTACCGGCGCACATGGCCATACATTCGCCGCCGGTTACCCGGCACTGGCTACCCGGAAACCGGGGCGTGTGAAAAGGGGCTTATAGTTTCGCCATGTCCGTCTATCAGTCCGCACCTTAGCTCAGAGACCCTTAGTACTAGAAAGCTATAATTAGGCATGGATATACATATTAATCACGCCGACAAAGTGGTTAATTAAAATCATGAAAAAAATATACTGTGTATCATAAAATATGAAGATAGTGGTAGTTTTTGTGGAAACATACAATATTGATTTGAGATTTCGTAAAAGAGAAAATAAAACATAATCTCACCTCTTATCAAACTCATGCAGATCTTCAGACGTGAACTGGCTCGTAACATCTAGCAGCTGCTGTATATGATCGCTGCAGACCCTACTCTTGCGCCGATCCTCTCCATCCCTCACGAGGATGGTGGCACAGCCTCCGTAGTCCAGGGAGAGCGAGGGCTGTTGTACCACGATGGTGGTACGGCCGGCTGGGATGGTGCTGGCTGCTGAGTCCAAGGGATTGGCTGTCACATGGACTTGGGCAGCTGAAAGGGAAGAAGGGATGTTGTTAGTTTTTATTTAAATAATAGTTGAGTACCATGTTGGTCACAAATGAGTAGACGACATTGTTGCCATGGCGTGTAGAACCTGGATAAAAGTGGCAAAAGAAAAGAGAGGCCATGAGAGACCTGAAACTGAAGTCAAGTTGCGGATGATGTTGACCATTTTGCTTATAACAGTTACAGTACACCTACATTTCATCAGCTATGTTACAAATCACAGCCTTACCCATCGGAGAATCGGGCATTTATGCGTAACACACGCATAAATGCCCGATTCTCCGATATATTTCATATATATCGGATATATCCATATTTTATGTTGCTTTTGTTGATCACCATAAGCGATCACACACACACACACATCAGGTCGAAAACCAGCGTCAGGCACTAGTTGTCTGGCATTTTTGCTAAACTGGACCTTTTCGGTGCAGCTGTGAGCCACACTTTCCTGCAAACTTCTTACGTCAGACTTTACACTTATTTATTTATTTGTATTTTATCTGATGTATAATGTATGTTATGTTGTGTCTTCTTGTGTCGTCTTCTTCATAGCTAATGCGAAGGCTATTACTGTAAAATTCCAGATGGAAAAACTCAATAACTCCCTGACCTGGAAATCAAACCCACGATCTCTAGTTCCCAGGGATGCCTTCAAGCGGCTCCTGTCCAATCTAGGTGGTACAAACGCCTCTTGCCGGAGACTCTACGACGCTACGCGGGGGTCCGTTTTGTCCATGGCCCTTTACGGGGCACCGGTCTTGGCGCATTCCCTGATTCGCCAACCAGCCTGCCGGTTGAACGCGTCCCAAACGGTCATGGCCATCCGGCTGGTGCGGGCATACCACACAGTCTCCGGTGAAGCAGCAAGCCTCCTTGTCGGATTGCCGCCATAGGATCTGGAGGCAAACGCCGGGAGTAGCGCGAGGAGGCCAAACGCCGGGGCAAAACTCCGTTGCCGCGACAAATCGCGGCTCAGTGGGCAGAACTCCGGCAGGATCTCATGGCGACATAAAGAGAGTGACTGTCGCAACCCAGCACTAGGCACGCCAAGGACACGGTGGAGTACAAGGTGAAGGTCTGCCCCGCATGGGCGGAGAACCACCGTGTCTTCGTGGAAGCAATCAGCGGTAGCAACCTCTCGCGATCGGCCCTAGTACAGGCGGTGGTACGGGGTGAGACGGCATGGGAAGCTGTCTCCTTCTTATATGAAGCAGCAATGCTCGCGAAAGAGGAGGCGGAACACGTGAGGGAGACGCTCTGGGCGTCGGGAGTCGCAAGCCGATTCCCGGCCACTGAAGGAGCGGCTTGCGGACAGCGAGTAATGGGTAGCTTACCGATATGGACCATGCCCGAGACGACAGTGCGTAATGTACACGCGCGCCTCAAAGAGTTATCAGCAGAATTGACGGGCTCCGTTAGGGCCAATGCCAGTCTGGGTAAATTTGAAAGAGAGTTACCGCGGTCGGTTATTAAGCAACTGGAGGAACAGGAGTGGGTTTTAGTCAGTAAAAGTCTGACACGCACTCCCACTATTTTCCCGCATCCTGCAATTTTTTTCATGTTTTCTTTCTATGTCGCTTATGGGTCCTCGCTGGTCAAAATCTAATTGGTCGTTAAGTAATGCGCAAACGCTGAACATAAGGTCCAGGGTTTGATTCCCGGGTCGGGCAAAGTGTTATTGGAGTTTTCCATCTGGAATTTCTCAAATGCTGCTCAATGTTTGGAATTGTGCCCGGTTAGCAGTAGCCTCTGACCAACTCTTCAGGAAACATAGGCGTACTACAATCACTCATCGTAAGAAAGCCTATTTTAAAACACGATTTAAACGCTAAACTTCAAAAACAAATATGAACCATAAAACAGCGAACACAATGAGATGCTGAACTTGATAAACTAACTATCTAATTTAACGTTCCAGGTAATCGCCTGCGGTTACGAGCGGTAAGCACGAATGGCACGGTTATCTGGCTCTACAAATGTCTAACTATTTGGAACACTAATGTTTCTGTAGGCATAGTTAGAAGGCAAGTTGTAGATACTGAAACTTTGCTTAACTTAACTTATATCTGCCTAGCCTTTGGCCAACTATGTCGGGGTCGACTACCAATCTAATCGGATGCAGTTGAGTACTAATATTTTACGCATATACCCAGAAATTTAGTATTACGATACCCCTTGGCGAGACTGGTGCCAGTTTTCTTACTTCTGACTACCCGTTACGAGTATGATTCATCATCATTATCATCATTTCAGTCGAAAGATGTCCACAGCACATAGGACTCCCACAAGAGTCGCCACACTGATCGATCCTGTGCGTTTTGCATCTACCGGACTCCCGCATTTTTGACCAGGTTGTCGCTCCACCTAGAGGGAGGCCTTCCAACGCTACGTCTTCCGGTACGCGGTCGCCACTCCAGAACTTGTCGGCCCCATAGACCATCCGTTCTGCGTGCAATGTGCCCTGCCCACTGTCATTTAAGTTTGGCAATTCTTCGGGCTATGTCGGTAACCTTGGTTTACGACTGGGTCGAGTATGTTTTGGTATGTTAAGAATGTTCAACCCCGGCAAGCCTTAAAGATCGACCCGTGCGGCTGTTATTACTTGAGAGATCAGAAAACCACCATCAGTTTAATAATGATATAAATAGGCTGGACAGTCACGAACAGATTTAAGATATGGTAAGAACAATTAAAAGATAAAGTACGTAAAAAGAGTAACGATACTTCCAAGGAAGCAGGAAAACTATCGATGGGGACAGTAACTGGAATCGAGAAGATTTTACCGCCACAGGAGGCTGTAATAAAGATGTCAGGTAAGACAAATGATCTTACTGTCAACCTGTGTCAACAGGAACAAAACGCGTGTATTTACTTTGGGAACGAAACACATTAAACAGTCAACGAACGAGGAAAAGAGTTTGCAACTATCTAACATTTCTTTGTTGAAAATAAATGATTTCAGAGAGTTTGTAAAAATTTGGCAATAAAAAGCGTGAAACAATAAAAAAATTAACGTATTCGGGACAGTAATATTTAATTCTTGTAATAGTTAACATATTATATATGTATTTTGAATGAGAATCAAAAAAATAGATACTTCAAAAAAAGTTAATTGATAATTTCAAGTTTTATCCTAGAAATTGTCGAGTATAGAAGATGAGCCATTTTTGTTCCTTTTGGTTAAAACGTGAGACAATGCCAATTATGTACAATGAAAGGAGAAAAACTGGAATAAAACCGACAAATGTTGCCCGGTAGCTTAACTACCATGAACTGTCTAGTCAACATTTTGTTGGACAGCTATCGGTAGCATTCATATAATTAATATCTGGAACGTTTGAGTGGATTGAATGTCCCTTGGTTGACTGGTAGAAAATACTTAAGGCATGCAGTCCGTCTTTTTAACCCCCGACACAAAAAGAGGGGTGTTATAAGTTTGACGTGTGTTGCTGTGTATCTGTGTGTCTGTGTATCTGTGTGTCTGGTTGTGGCATCATAGCGTCCAAACGGGTGAACCGATTTTGATTTAGTATTTCTTTTTAAAAGGTGACTTAATCAAGAGTGTTCTATGTTTGATTAAAATCGGTTCAGCCATTCAAAAGTTATGGGCATTTTACTGTTTGATTCGGGGTGTTTTCGCAAGATATCGTGTCATAATTACGTATTCAATAGATTGCCGATCGAAGCGTAACTACTAAATCTATATCTATACTAATATTATAAAGAGGTAAAGTTTGTGAGTTTGTGACGTTGTAAGGGGTAATATCTGGATCTACTGAACCGATTTGGAAAATTCTTAGTAGGCAGGGTAGGCAGGGTAGGCAGGGTGGGCAGGGTAGGCAGGGTAGGCAGGGTAGCCAGGGTAGCCAGGGTAGTCAGGGCAGCCAGGGTAGCCAGGGTAGGCAAGGTAGGCAGGGCAGCCAGGTTAGGCAGGGTAGGCAGGGTAAGCAGGGTAGGGGCAAGGTAGGCAGGGTAGGCAGGGTAGGCAGGTTAGGCAGGGTAGGCAGGGTAGGCAGGGTAGGCAGGGTATGCAGGGTAGGCAGACTAGGTAGATAGGTAGCCAGTTGACGGGAACGAAGCCCCGAGGGTCAACTAGTACTAGATAAATTATGTAGCATGAAATAAAAAAATGTGCCGGGGGTTTTTTAAATTTTGAAATTTTACTTGTTACCTTTTTTATATATTATAGCTTTGTATTATATTATCTGTGCCTTTGTGCATGAAGTCTAAATAAGTAAGTATAAGGAAAAAATATTTTCTTTACATACCTGTAGACTGTCTCCTCGAAGAAGGCGGCGGCACAGAATGCTGGTGTGCAGAAGACCGTCTTCTCGACGTCGTAAACACCTCCGTGCCTTCCAACTGTCTCCTCAGCTTCGCCACCTCATCCTTATAGTAATCCTTCTCTATCTTCTGCTTATTCTTAACCCTTGGCTCACTGCCCCTTCTTCTGACAGGGTCAGGCTCAAACTTGAAATGCGTTTCGTGTTTCGACGGATTCGCTTTTGGACTTTTGGGCGTATCCATTTTCGGATCATACGGAATCTGAATTGAAGTAGACGCTACACTGGTTTGGCTCACTTGCGTTTGTGTTTTGTTCCTTGGCTTTTCATGTCGTTTTGGATCAGGGATTGGAACATCGAAGACGAATCTAGCTGGTCCTGGTCTTGGGGAGTCTAAAACGTCGGTAGCTGATTGTGGTTTGGTGTAAGCAGGGGAGTCGATATCACAGCTGTTTGTATTTCTGTGGTAGTGTGGTGGTGCTGTGCTCGGAGGGGCAGTGCTAGGGTGAGTAGGGACGTTAGGGTCATCGATCAGGCTAGGTTCGGAGAGGTCAGGCCCGTCAGGTTCAGCGTCCATAGAGTCGTCGGTGCCTGTTACCGAGGTGAGCGCGGTGGCTGCGGAGTCGGTGCTCGTGTTGATGGTCTTGTCTGAGGTTGTACTGCTGCCCATGACGACCACCTGGAACAATGAGAAGGAGGATTTTAGAAGTGGAAGAGAAAGTTAGTTTAGAGGATAGAAATAGCATCCTGGCGAGCGTTTGGCAGGTAGTTTGTAGGAAGGGTTTTATATTGTAGAACGGAAATATATAAGAAGATGGAAAGAGTATCCTTTTTTTTTTTTTTGCGTGGCTTATGCATACTGCGCTACCACGGGGTGATAGCGCAGTTACATGGGACCCTAACCCACTAAAACACCACGGTGTCCTCCTGTGCCGCTTATGGCGGGAACACGGGCACGCGTTAGCACTCACCGCGAACCCGCCGCGGTTGTCCGTCACCGGGCCCTCCTCGGGGAGTACCCCCCATCACCCGGCGAACCAGAACACGCTGTGCGCCGTGACCATCCCAGGGACCAAACCAGCACATGGGTGCCAGACGACCCCGTGTATGGCACCCTTGGTCCCCTTGTGACGGGTTGAGGTCAATGGCCCCGCCACTTACCATTTTTCGGCCGCAGAGGATAGGGAGAGCGGCCATCGCTATACCAACACTCCTCTTCCGCTACGGCCCCACCGCGTCCGCCATCGGACGGTGGCGACCCCGTCCAGGCCGCGGAAGGTAGGGAGAGTGGCGAGGAGTATCCTGGAGAGCTTATTACGGGTCATAATAATATCAGTAAGTTGTACATGACGTAATTCTAAAACTGACTGAGTTTTTAATGCTGAAACCCTTACTCCAAAGTGGTCAAGAGCTAGGTCTAAATACCCATACCAGGAGCTAGTAACCTCTTCCCACTGGAAACTGTAACATCACTTGGTTATAGCTTTATATATTGTATGCGTAGGTATTGTAAATGAAACATATATTATGTCAGTGGTTTCCCCCAAGTAAAGAGGGGAAAAATCCTTATAAGTACAACACATCTTCAATACTACTTGACATACGCATATACGTACATGGCTGTTCGATGTGTTCGTGTTGTCACAAATGGACGCTCGAAATACAGTACTAACTATAAATAGCTACATGAGTTACTCAATAGGGTATGGCAGACATAATTATCATGGTTACCCACTGCTAACATTAAATAATACAGACACACTAACACACCCAGATACTGGGGTTCAATCGATATTCCACATTGACGTAGTTATAAGTAGGTTGTAATTACTATTAATGAAACAGCTGTTTACTTTTTTGTATTTACTATTAATGTAGCAGCGAAATTATCGCGAGCCTTTAGTTTATATGACGGAAAAGCAGTCTCAGGCAGCCTAGGTGTGTCGCAAAACTCATGAGAACTGTGTATATAAACCCCCAAAATACGTCTGCACGTCATTCTACAATGAATAGTAACATACTTATATATCTGTACAATGTTTCATAAGATATAATTGCTAGAAAGCTGGAATCCCATCGAACGCGGCAAGGTATCGCTGGTATCGCAAGTAGTGAACGAATCTAACTTCAAAACTATTTGTTGAGCGAGGTGCCCTAAATAAACGTAGGGCTACCAATTCGTTGTAATACATAATTTATGTTTATCATTGTTTTTAGTACTTCTTCTTTTGGAATCAAAAGTTTACTATGGATAATTTGGGCACAGTAGGTGTTAAATAAAAGTTTTAGTAAGTAATTTCGTTCATCTAATTGTCAAAACTGCATTTTATGGGCATTTAGGGCACTCCAGGTAAGTCAAGTTCACATCGTTTTTAGTAGCTAAGGCCGAGTTTGTCACCTCTAAATTACTGAAGAATTAATGTGACAAATTGTCAAGTACGCGTTATCTGCTGTGATTGGCTGTTGAAAATTCAACCAATCACAGTAGTGCTTGAGAATTCGTCACATTAATTCTGCGATAATTTCAGTAGTAGTTCAGAAAAGATTTATGGCAATACTTGAATGTTTTGCGTAGATTTGAAATACGTGGGTCTTGTTATGTTTTGTTTCTTGTTTTATCTTAAGATAATAAAATCCGTCCTTATTGTATTCCTATTTGAACCCTGAAACTTTAGAATACCGCTGCTTTATTTATTTATTAAAACTGTATGCATTAGTAAAAACCACTGTACAAAAACGGACTTCGTGAATGGATGTTGTTTTCATTCAAGTTGTGATTATTTATTTCAGTAGGGGAAAATTCAGTAGCAAAATTTTTGTGAAGTAACTTGTCTCTTAACTTGAGGTTGGCACGGGAACGTGGTGATTGGTACGGGAAGAGAGAGGCCTATGCTCAGCAGTGGGCGAAGTCGGGCTGTGGATGATGATGAACTTGCCCAGAAAACAGCAAAACAGTAAAGCACATTACTTTATGAAATACCTATTTAAAATTGGTTAAATATCTTCAACTTTCTGACTGGTCGACTTCTTGACCAATCAAAAGTGCCTATAAATGGTTTAGTATAAACTTGATTTGTCCCTCGGGTTCGCTCCCGTGACCGTTTCCATGAATGTATCCGTCCGTAATAGCCGACACTTAGCGATAGAGTACTTTTTTATGGGTGAAAAGAATTTTATAATCAGACCGGCACTACCAGAGATTGCCTTTGTGAAATACGTAAACAAACAGTAGTACAATATTAACTAAATTAACAATAACTACTAATAAAAGCGAACGCGTATAAAAGGGCAGGGGTCATTGGGCGTCAAAAAATTCATCCACATCCCTGTCAACGTGAAAAGTGCCCAGAACGCTAGCAGCATTGCCACATTGGATGGCATTGGATGGGCAGATTCTCTGGCCAAAGAACAGCCCAGCCCTCTGGTCACGTGAAGAGTCGACTAACCGTTTGCTTACATCTCGATATACTCAAAGAGTACTCGGAGCCCATGGACCTAATGTTTCAACCCCAAACGGCTCAAATATATAACATCCAATAAGGTTATTTTCTTTGCGCCGCTTGAGGTTTTCTGCACCAGCAGCAGCTGCCCCAGCACAGCCCGCCATGCTAAGAAGATGGGATGGCGCAAGGGTGTCGACACATGTTGCATCCCACACCAAAAGCCTACCCACCTTCCAAGGCATTATGGTCATCCCGTCTGGTCTCTTCCCATCGTCGCGTGCCCAGCCATTGGGTTCAAAAACAGCTGGCACCCCGGCAGTGCCAAGAGCCTGACGTATGATGTCATTAATGCTGGCGTGCCGTGCTAACTGACCAGCGCTCCTACTGCAGGATAGGCCATGGTGTCCAAGGCGGTCGACCGCTTCACCACATTGACAACGATGTGGAGCTCCGCTGGGAGCACCCAAACGTAGACATGTAGCGATCCGAAAAGTGTTGTCACTCAACATAGTACCTATGTTGGGTGACGGTAGTGCCTGTGGCCAGAGGCCCGACTCCCACTCTCCCACAGCCAGCAGGCGGGCACGCTCAGCAGTATTGGTGGACGTATCCATAAGTTTATTTCGTACCAACCTGCAGAACCATATTAGCTTGTGTATAATATTAGCTTAGGATTAAAGCGTATATATTTCCCAATGTTAGCACGGTACTGGTCGTGCGCCTGCTCGGTGCCAGAAGATGAATATTATACTTCTTTTTGGACAGTTTTGAAGGCAAAATATTTTTTGATTTACATTTCCTTTGTAAGTTAAGAAGGAATTCTAGCCATCAATGTTTGTGTGTAAAAATATTTTTAAACATCCAAGTCGTTTTGAAGCAGTATTTAAAACAAGCGAAATAGTATCGTGTTGCTAATTATTTTTTTCAAGCAAAAGTCATACGAAAATACCATGTTTTTTCACAAATAATGTGCATGAATCAATAACAATATAATTTTTTTAGGGTTCCCTACCCAAAGGGTAAAAACGGGAAAGGTCCCGTTTTCACCCTTTGGACACGGAACCCTATCGGTCGGTCACGGATCGTGGAGTCTTAGTAATAAGGATTACTAAGACTCCACGATCCGTCTGTCTGTCTAGCTAGACAGTTGAAATTTTCACAGATGATCTGTTGCCGATATAACAACACATACTAAAAACAGAATAAAATAAATATTTAAGTGAGGCTCCCATACAACAAACGTGTTTTTTTACCGGTTTTTGCGATAATGGTACGGAACCCTTAGTGCGCGAGTCCGACTCGCACTTGCGCATTTTTTCAAACCTTATAACCTAACCGTTAGTAAGGAGTATTCTTTAGAAAGTATCCGTTTTACGGCACTACAGCAGAGTACGAGCCTTAAATAAATGCGATCAAAATCAAAATATTTTATTTTTTATTTTTTATAGGCCTACATGGGCACTTATAAAACGTCGACAAAAGGTGCACGGTTCGGGTTGGTCGTTTCCTATGGAGAAGAACCGGCAAGAAACTCCATGGTTACTCTTTTAAAAATTGTTTGGTTTTACAATATTTCCATGTTACAGCATTAGTACTTAGATATGAGGGGACAACGCAGGCCCGACTTATGACAATAAGTCGTAAGAAACTAAAAAAAATAAAATAAAAAGATTATATATTAAATATAAAAGTTAACAAATGTTAACTAGCATCAAGAAGGCCTACAATGTTCACACATTCACAAAACAATCGGTAAAAGAATCTATACAAAGGTAAAAAAAAATAAGTATAACAAGACTAAATTTAACGTGTGGCACAAATGTTGTTATCAGTGCTGTAACTATTCTTAGCAAAGGGCTATAAAGATGATTGAAAACCATTGTAAAAAGTCTAATTAAAAGAAGGAAAGAAAAAATGAGATTGAGAATAGTTAGAGACATCCACTTATTTGTGCCGTTTACAAGTTACCAGGGAAGCTGCATGCGCAGAAGGCCAAATGTTTTTATCTTCAACGTAGTCCTTGATTTTATAATATGCTTTGTTAATAAGGATACGTTTGATGTAGTTTTTGAACCTTCCATCGGTCAGTTCTATAACTGACTTTGGCAACTTGTTATAAAAGCGTATACTGTTTATAAGAAAAGACTTGCTAGTTTTCGTTAATCTGAATTTGGGTATTACAATTTCGTGCTTACAGCGTGTATTATGGAAGTCGCTTCTAGTTTTGAAAAGCCCCCGATTTTTACGGACATACAAAATACATTCCAAAATATAAAGTGAAGGTAGAGTCAGTATATCGATCTCTTTAAATTTTTCTCTGAGGGACTCGCGAGGACCCATTTTATAGATTGCGCGGATTGCCCCTTTTGTAGGATGAAAATTGAGTCAACGTCTGCTGCTGATCCCCACAGCAGAATGCCATAAGACATAATACTGTGGAAATAAGCATAGTATACTAACCTAGCTGTAGCTACATCGGTTAGCTGCCTTATTTTCCTTACTGCATATGCAGCCGAACTTAACCTACCCGAAAGAGTTCTAATGTGCGCGCCCCACTGCAATTTTGAATCGATAGTAATCCCTAAGAATACAGTTTCCGTTATAACTTCAAGATTTTTGCCGTCAAGATTTAGGTTTAGGTCATGTTGTGGTACATTTGGTAAAGAGAACTTTAGACATTTTGTTTTTTTCGCATTCAGTAAAAGATTGTTAGCTGCGAACCATTTTGAGAGAACAATCAGACTTTCGTTGACATTTAAGACATCCGTATCATGCCTATCTATTTTAAAAATTAGCGAAGTATCATCAGCAAATAGAATTATATCCGATAATTTGGCCATCATAAAAGGGAGATCATTAATGTAAACAAGAAAAAGGAAAGGGCCGAGAATTGAACCTTGGGGCACGCCCATCTTGACTAGAGACCCGGAGGACGTCGCTCCATAAACATTTACTTTTTTCTGTCTGTTTGATAAATAGGAAAGCACGAGATCAGCAGATTTTCCACGAATTCCGTAGTGGTGTAATTTACAGATCAGTGTGTTGTGGTCGACGCAGTCGAAAGCTTTTGAGAGATCACAGAAAATGCCAATGGCATCCTGGGACCTCTCCCAAGCCTCCAAGATGTGACTGATGAGTTTTACTCCCGCGTCCGTTGTCGACCTACCTTTCGTGAAACCAAACTGTTGACTATGCAGGATCCCATTTGAATTGAAGTGAGACAACATCTGTTCCAGCATGATTTTTTCATAGATTTTACACAATGCTGGAAGCACGGATATAGGTCTATAATTAGAAGGATCACTCTTACAGCCTGATTTGAAAATTGGTACTACTTTACTGTGTTTCATTAAGTCAGGAAAAGTGCCGCTGTCCAAACATTGATCGAATATGCCTGTTAGGACAGGAGCAATTGAGTCAATAATATCTCCAAGAACCCTAACGGATATCCCCCACAAGTCTTCAGTATTCTTTATATTGAGACTTTTGAACGCGTTTTTAATTGTATCAATACATATTGGTTTAAATTTAAAGATTGATATGTCTTTAGTAAAGTTTTGAGTCAGTAAATGATGAGTCCCGGTGTTCGGAGTGTAAGTCTATACTTCTATACTAATATTATAAAGAGGAATGATTTGTATTTTTGTTTGTAACGAATAAATATAAAAACTACTGGATCGATAGCAAAAATTCTCTCACCGTTGGGAAGCTTCATTATCCCCGGGTAACATAGGCTACTTTTTATCCCTGTATTCCCACGGGAACGAGAACAACGCGGGTGAAACCGCGAGGCGTCCACTAGTCCGAAATTAAGCCCAAATAAATAATTTAACTGTTACAGCTTACCAGCCCTGTGAAAACATCGGGCGCTCTGCAAACGGGTGTACATGCAAACTTTGTAATTGGAAGTTGTAGCACTATCTAATTGGCAAACCTTAATGAGCGCGGTTTCAGACTTCAGCTGAATTCCAGCTAGTATATAGTAGGTAACTGTTTTTTAGTTGAATGATTTAAAATAAAAAAAACAAGATTATCTGTTTCAGATTAATTACACCGTTTTACGTTTGTCCAGTGGATACCTGGTTTCAGTATGTACAAAATAAAATAATTGTACTTAATACCTGTTATTTTTACCAAACTACCCGATTACGGTTCATAGAAAATGATTAATATTGATTAGATCATTGAAAAAAAGACTCCGTTTTATTTATTAATACTTTATGCTCAAGAACAAAGGCGGACGTAAAGCCTTAGGCATTTTCTAATATTGCCTACAGGTATTAAAACGAAAAAATAAATTGGTATCATATCAAACTGCAAACTCAAAACAAACCTTTCATTATAATATTTCCATTTATTGCTACATCAAATACATTAAGTATGAAAATATTTTAACAGCGTCATTTCGCAAATGCCTCGATAAGCAGTAGATGATTCAGTGGCTACTGATCTGGTACTCTGTTACAAAGAGCCACCATTTTTGAGCTTCGATTACATAAGGATTAAGTCCGTGATCTTGATCGCTGGAGCAGTATCGACTGGGACGTTTGGTGGTCACGATTCGAGGGCGATACGATTTTAAATACATTTGAATATTACTTCAAATTAGAAAGATCTTTTAATAACAATATTTTAGGGCTAATGTTAGAAACAACAGTTTACAGTCTGAAGGCGTTATATAAAGTCAGCTAAATGATACAAAATTTTAAATAGTGTTTGCCAAAAACGAAAAAGAATAATAAATGTGAAAAATAAAAGAAAAAGAAAATTTATTTTACGGCAACAGAACTGTACATTTTTATCATAATTTTAATTAAATGTGAATTGCAGTCACTACCGTGCGGTACACAGTAGTGACTACAATTCTTAAGATTTAATACTACGAATTACTTCTTTGAAATCTAACTGTAAAGCCAGCAGCATTAATTTAACGGTTTCTCTATGAAATTGCAATAATATTATTCTACGAATCGTGCAGTATAAAGGTCCCTCAATAAAGAGCCATTGTCTCTGCAGAATAATAAACCGTCAGACATTTATATAATGCTACGAAGGCTGTATTTATGCAGAGTTTATAGTCCAATGAGGATGACGGGATGGTTCAGCGATTTATTGGCATTTTATTGAGAACCTTCATGTAAGGAAAGGCTTTTAAAGAGGTTATTGAAAATCAACAAAAAGTGGTTCAGTGGGTTATGCAGAGTTTTTACTCGTGCTCAATCGCGTTAACGTGAACGTTCTATTAAATAATAGAAGTTAATGCTATGGTCATATAATAGGGGTTATTAAAATACGAGCGTGGTTTTTCATTCGGATTCGCCTCATGTGATAATTGAGCGCGAGTGTTTTAATACCTAAGTATATGCATTTGCATACACTATTTTATCTTCACTCATACAGTTGAAATAAAACGTAAAAATTGTGGTATGGCGGGCAGTTTGGATTCTCATTGCGCATGACTGCGCAGCGCGCGCATCCATACACGCGCCAATAAATTAAAAATTAAAATTGTGCTATAAAAAATAAAATGTTTATTTTATGATGCAGTTGTTTGAAAATCGAAGGAAAATGTTGCACTGTAATGTTTTTTTTTTAATTTTTCCTATCCACGAATATAAAGTACGTGTTTATTACAATACTTTTTGAATTCATATTTGAAACATTACGTTGTGAATGTAGATAAAACTAATAACATGCATACATCCATAACATTATTATTATATTACATACTCGTATTTTAACATAATAATAGAACTTTCACACTTAAATAAAAAAATATACATTAAATTAAGTAAAACTGGTAAAATTTTATTATAGAAAATTGAATTTCATTTGTTATTTCACTTAATATTACTTTAAATGTAATTATCTTTTATTAAGTGAGGTATCCATATTTGGGCATAGGCCTTCACCAACCTCTTTCAATTATCCCTATCTCTAGCTTGACGGGTCCAAATTGGTCCAGATACCTGAGCTATTTCGTCGACCCACCGGCGCTGCGGCGGCGGTGAGGTCGTCCGCGTGTTCACATCGCGCCTCGCGGGCACTAGTGCAGGATCCTCTCGGTCCATCGATTGTCGGTGTGTCTTGTCACATGTCCGGCCCATCTCCACTTTACTCTACACATAAGTTCCACGGCTACTATTTTTTTACTTTGTGTCTGTATTTCTCCTTCTTTCCTTCCAGTAATGTTTAGCATGCTTCTTTCGGTAGCTCTATGTTCTCTTATGTTAATTTATATACAAAAAAGTGGTTAACCATTATGTCACCGGACGGCGCTTATCAATTTCTATACAATTTGACGTTTACGTTAACGCGGCCGAACATGACTAAAAACTCGCACTAAGCCTGGTGAAGCTCTAGAAAAGGATCATAACTATCAACGAAAGCGTCGCGATAGCGATTGGTAAAATGGCAAAAATGTATAAGATTGCCAAGCGCTATCAAAATGCCACGTGATTAGCAATGGCATTTCAGCCATTGCCATTGCTAAAAGATTGATACTTTATCTTAATGCCTCTGGATACACTTTCCAAGAATTTCTAAACAATCAGTCTGTGTTGACTTTCCCCAACCGTCGTCGGCGGTAGCATTTTTATTAATACAAGGTTTTTTTTAACTTGCAATTTATTTATGTAAGTGTGTTCGGGTCAAATCTTGCAACTGAATTTTAAAGCAGTTATCTTCCACGGATTAAGATGAAATTTTGAATAAACGTTTGGTTTGGATGACAATGCATGGTTAGCTAAGTGACATCATTCTAAATCCAATTAGGCTCAAGATGGCGGATTAGTTACTTTTGAGCACTGCCATGATATGGGTATCAAATTAAAGGATTTGCTGAGAAGAATACGAAAAAACAGGCCAAGTGCGAGTCGGACGCCACGCACGAAGGGTTCCGTACCATTATCGCAAAAAACGGCAAAAAACAGGTTTGTTGTATGGGAAAAAATTAAATATTTATTTTATTCTGTTTTTAGTATTTGTTGTTATAACGGCAACAGAAATACATCATCTGTAAAAATTCAACTGTCTAGCTATCGCGGTTCATGGTATACCGCCTGGTGACATATAGACAGACGGACCGCAGAGTCTTAGTAATAGGGTCCCGTTTTTACCCCCGACACAAAAAGAGGGGTGTTATAAGTTTGACGTGTGTTGCTGTGTATCTGTGTGTCTGTCTGTGGCATCATAGCGTCCAAACGGGTGAACCGATTTTGATTTAGTTTTTTTTTGTTTAAAAGGTGACTTAATCGATAGTGTTCTTAGCTATGTTTGAATAAAATCGGTTCAGCCGTTCAAAAGTTATGGGCGTTTTACTGTTTGAATCGGGGTGTTTTCGCAAGATATCGTGTCATAATTACGTGTTCAATAGATTGCCGATCGAAGCGTGTCTACTTATACGTCTTTATATATTATACTAATATTATAAAGAGGTAAAGTTTGTGAGTTTGTGACGTTGTAAGGGATAATCTCTGGATCTACTGAACCGATTTTGAAAATTCTTTCACCAGTAGAAAGCTCTATTATTCCTGAGTGTCATAGTCTATAATTAGGTAAGGTAGATAGGGTAGGCAGGGTAGCCAGGTTAGCCAGGGTAGCCAGGGTAGCCAGGGTAGCCAGGGAAGCCAGGGTAGCCAGGGCAGGTAGGGTAGGCAGGGCAGCCAGGGTAGCCAGGGTAGGTAGGGTGGGCAGGGTAGCCAGTTTAGGCAGGGTAGGCAGGGTAAGCAGGGTAGGGGCAAAGTAGGCAGGGTAGGTAGATAGGTAGCCAGTTGACGGGAGCGAAGCCCCGAGTGTCAGCTAGTACTAGATAAATTATGTAGCATGAAATAAAAATATGTCGGGGGTTTTTTAAATTTTACTTGTTATTATTAATAGGCCTGCGTTTAACCACTATCTCACCTGATGGTAAGCGATTATGTGATCGACGATGAAGCACGCTTGCATACAAGTAACCTATTCACACTTGACATAAATATTCCCAGGTTGCAGTTATCGGGAAACACATACTCCGCCAGGGAATTCCACTCCTTTGCTGTACGCATAATAAAAGTATGCCCAAAACGTTGGGTGCGTCTGGGTGGGATGACCCCCATGCACCATGACGCATCCTCGTACGTCTTGTAGTCCCATGATGCAAATGGTCATCATTATCATAATTTCTGCCAAAAGACGTCCACTGCTGGAAAAAGGCCTCCCCCAAGCGTGCGTCGCCACATTGATCGGTCCTATGCATTTCGCATCCACCGGCCTCCCGCAGCCTTGACCAGGTCCTCGCTCCACCTAGAGGGAGACCTTCCAACGCTGCGTCTTCCGGTACGCGGTCGCCACTCGTGAACTTTCCAACGGCCATGGTTCTCTTGCGGATGTCTTTATTTCTAATTCGTTCACGTACGAAAAGGCCCTCTCCATTGCCCTTTGGGTGACTTAAGCCTTCTGATGATGCCCATTGTGAGCGACCAGATCTCTGTCCCGTAAGTAATCAATGGCAACACACACTGGTCATAGACTTTCGTCTTGAGACACTGTGATAAGTTGGACGAGAAGATACCGCGAAATATAACCGATAAAAACCGACAGGCTGGTAACTCGGCGCCGATGTTCAAGGCTCTTGATGCCGATTGTCTATATATACGAGTATATATACATAGAGCGACTGACTTTCTGACCTCCATAATCCATTAACTGGGTAGCACGACACCCTTTGGTACGACTGTTATAGAACTACAAGTGACAGCCCGTACCAATTTCAAGGGCACGGAGAGGTCTCATTGACCACCAGTCTACCACCCATCCACAGACCTGCCGTGGCAAGAATTGCTTAGCCTCAACATGTTATCATTTAGCCAGAATCACCTTTGCAATTTGCCAAATGATTAAAATTAACAAAAAAGTAAGCTTTTATCTACTAGAGAACAAAAAAAGAAAGAAAAGTATTTTGTTTAGGATTCATTTTCTTAGAACCAATAAGTTCTAGTCATTGGGGAATTTCTTAACATGGTAGTTAATCTAAAAAGGTTGCTTGATAAAATGGTTTAATATAATTTACAGACTAGAGTTTACAATTCCCTAGTGTAATTTCTCTGAAAAACAACAGGAACACAGAAGTTCTTAGCAATACAAAAAGGTATTACGCCTACTTAGAAGTTCCTTGAAAATATTGCTAACCAAGTATTCATACTAATATTATTAGTAGCTTAGTTGCAACAACACTAACTGATTTATATTAAGTTTTAGTATTGTGTAAGTGAATTATTGTATTCTTAAGAGAATAAAGATATCTCAAACCTCAAAATTAACTTGGTCTGTTGGTTACGTGTTCACGCCGTTTTTGATGAATTTATTATAGAGATAAATTGGACCATGGACATAGAAATAGGATACATATTGTCCCGGGCGTATATTCCTTTGGAATAATTTCCGACTATCACACGGGTGAAACCGCTGGTACTAGCTATTACTACTATAATTTTATCTTCATTTCATTTTTAAAGTGGTCCTCAGATTTTCAAATCCAAAATTTATTTGCTCTGTAAATATACCCAAACTCTCAGCCCTTTTCACGTTAACTTCAGCGAAAAATTTCGTCAAAATAACTGAGGTGAATATTTTTTAAACATTTCAATGAATATTTTTTTACAAATTGGCACTTTATCTCGTAAAGTCGGTATCTATCGGGGTGGCGAATATAACTCGCTGACTTTGAGTCCTCCGAGTTTGAATTTACTTAAAAAATAAACTTGGATATTTTTATTAGAGATTTTTATATAATGCTAATTTTGAAGATTGGTCAGTTGGTAGACAGAGATAATGTTAATTATGATTCATTATTTTCTTAACCTTTTTTCTAAATGGGTGGTTTTTCTTGCAATTTATATTCTGTTTATTTTCGTTACTAAAGTAAGATCAATTGACAGACCCTGGAGTTTTTTGCAATAGGTTATTTTTAACCCCCGACGGAAAAAGAAGGTTGTTATAAGTTTGACGTGTGTACCTGTGTGCTTGTGTATTTGTGTATCTGTCTGTGGCGTCATAGCTCCTAAACGGATGAACCGATTTAGATTTCTCGTTTTTTTTATTTGTAAGGTGACTTTAGCGAGAGTGTTCTTACTTTTTAGCTATGTTTGATGAAAATCAGTTCAGTCGTTCAAAAGTTATGGGCGTTTTACTTTTTGATTCGCGGTGTATTCGTAAGATATCGTATCATAATTATAGATTATTAGTAGGTTTAATAGTAGGAGGAGGTCTGTGTCCAGCAGTGGGAAGATTAAAAAAGGCTGGTGATGATGATGATGGAAAGCCCGCAAAAAACCCGACATGATGTTGAATCTCCTACTATATCCTACCAATACAAATGTTAAAGTTCGTGGGGTTGTTTGTTACTCTTTCATGCACAAAATACTGAAAGGATTTTGATGACACTCTGCAATAATATAGCATAAACATCAGAATAACATAAAGGTTTAAATTTATAAAGGGGGCCGAGCTGCGAGTGACACCTATTAAGTTTATAATCGTAACCTTTATTTTTAATCAGAGAGTTACGAGGATATTATTAAACTAGCTCTAAGTTCTGTTGGAAACAAACATAATCCTATTTTATTAAAATAAACGTCCCTAAATGTACCTTTTCTAAATGTCACGCTATTTTAGAATATAAAGCGACGTGTTTTCAGATTAATTCAACTAATTTAACTGCGAATAGAATTTCCTTTAATGCTAAAACTAATGGAGATAAAATATCAGAATATTATAGGCAACCAAATACATCACGTACTTAAAGTATTTTAATAAGGTTAACTCTCCAAATTGCGCACTGTTTAATCCTCTGTCAATCAAATTGGTCTATCGCAGTCCACAGCTGGGCATAGGTTTCTCCTCAATAGGCTATAACACCCAGTTCAACATTGACTCCATTCGAGGAATCTTCTACTTACTTACAACTAAAACCCCCATTTCAAAGTATAAAATGCGCATTACTTATGAACGGCTGAACTGATTTTCATCAAGCAGCTAAGAACACTCACGATAAAGTAAACGTTAAAAAATCTGTTTGTAAGCTATGATGCCACAAACAAACAGATAAAAATCAAATCAAAAATTTCTTTATTCAATTAATATTCAATAAGGCCATTATGCGGCACTTTTGAACGTCAAAAAAAATAATAAAAATATAATAATTGATTCTACCGTCCATTCGGAAATGTAGCTTGTTATGGAGAAGAACGGACAAGAAACTCCACACTTACTCTTTTAAAAACAATGTGTTTTAGAAGTATTTGGTTGCATTATTCTTGTTGGAAAAGTACATATATGTACACACTAAAAACATATAACACCTCTCTTTTTCCGTCGGGGGTTTAAAATTGAAAGAACTCTACTCTCTCTGTATTGATTTAATTAAATGTCACAACTAAAAAGGGGAAAATAAAAACTTTTTACAAAAAAATTACAACCGACTTCCATGTAATTTTTTTTTGTAAAAAAGTATCCGTAGTCGCTTGTATTTTTTTTTTGTAAAAATCTTTAGAGAAGCACCAACTTTTAATAAAAAGTTCTGCAGTTCAACACATAAAAAAATACAGTCGAATTGAGAACCTGCTCCTTTTTGAAGTTGGTTAAAAGAAACAACTGAAAACACAACAAAAATAAGATATTTTCTTCAAGTTATCCAGACACAAACCACACTTCATATTCCAGCCACCGCAAGTCTTGTCAGTATGGCTTACAAACACATTAAAATTTTAATTTCTTTTGCAACCTTTGTTCCAACGTGTCAGACTTTTTGTAGAGGCTTTGAACCTCGTCTCAATGACCTTGAGTACCTACACTTAGCGCCATTTTGAAGTGCTTCAGAAATGTGCGGGCATTTTATTTTTTTATTAAAATGAATAGAATGGGATCATCATTTGAAGGGCTTGGGTGTTTTATTGTAGGGGATTTATTTACAAATGCCAATGTTCGATTTAAGCTTTGGTCTCTTGATATGAACGCACATCGTTGCGGTATGCGGTACCGGACACATAGTCATATGAAAAACGTAAATAATGGTATTTAGTACCGTTGCAGTATGCGGCAGCGATTTGGAGGATCAAAAGATCTAAGCTAGGTGGAATCTATTCCCGCCGATCCACTGTTTACAGGGTGATTGAAAAAACTCTTTTCAACGAAAGTTCTGTTCTATGTATTGTACTCACAGTTTTCTGATAACTGTACTTTCAAAATCCTTTAAAAAACAATATCTTTAGTCTAAAAATCTATTTTCAAAAACCTTTGCGCCGGGAACAGTTAGGGGCGGGTTATTTGACTAGTTATAAGACAACGCTTTTTGACGAGTCGTTGTGACTTTGACATCTAATTTGTTAATCTATTTATATATATTTTCAAAAAGGTTACAGTTTAAAATAATCCAAAAGCTAGTTCATGAGTTCATCCTTTCAGTTAATTTACATTTCTAACACGTTGTCTGAATTTCAATTATAACTTTCAAATGCCTGCATAAAGTAACTTTAAACAATATTTGAAATGCACAACTTATTCTGAACCATTTATCAAATTTGCATAAAAAATGTTCTATATAATATAATTTCAGTGCCTAAACTCAGTTATCTAGTGATTTTACAAGAGGAGCTCGTGGCTAAATAAATAAGTTTTAAGTAAAAATATATTTTAGAACATGCTTTTTGAACTAAAAGTTACTTAACGTAGTATTACTTTTCAATCCACATCCAATGATCCCAAACTCGATGGTGGTATCTTGTGTTAAAATTTTAAAAAACCCCCGTCACATTTTATTTCATGCACATTATTTATCTAGTAGTAGACACGTTTCGATCGACAATCTATTGAACATGTAATTATGACACGACATCTAGCAAAAACCGCCCGATTCAAACAGTAAAACGCCCATAACTTTTGAACGTCTAAACCGATTATCATAAAACATAGCTAAGAACATTTTCGATAAAGACACCATTTAAACAAAATCGGTTCATCCTTTTAGAAGCTATGATGCCAAAAACAGATACACAAACACACAGGTACACACGTCAAACTCATAACACCCCTCTTTTTCCGTCGGGGGTTAAAATAGTAGCATACACTTATTGTTATCGACAAATTGTCACCTCCAATCGTACGTCTGTATTGTTCCTTTGTCGTATCAGTTGTTCTCCGTTAGTCGTATATCATCTATATCAGTTCGAGGAACGTGTCGTGAACAATCTTCCTCAAAGGCTCTTACAATCACTGTTGTGTTTTCTCCCTGAGTACAGAATGCGATATAAAAGCTTTTAATGTCAGTCTGTACCGATGTTGTAATGTCTTTTATTGTATAGATCTATTTCAGCTGCTTTTATAAGGGAACGGTTATTAGCTGGTGATATTGTTTTATCAATTACATTCATGACATCTCGCCAGGTGCACCCGTAGTTCTGCGTCATTGGTCTAGTGCTGTGCATGAGGAACTAAATCAAAATCGGTTCATCCGTTTAAGAGCTATGATGCCACAGTCAGATAAACGAATATACAAACACACAGGTACACACGTCAAACTTATAATACCCCTCTTCTTCCATCGGGGGTTAAAAACAGCAACTTGCCGAGGGCGGTCCGCGGATAGGTGACCAAACCTATAACAAACCCTGGAACCCCACCTGTCACTTCAAGATCTTTGACAACAGTTATTGTAAGTTGAAGCCAGGCAATCTGACGGCAATCTTGTCAAAGGGTACCGTGTTACCCAGTGCCTCGGTTGTGGACTAAACATAGATACTCGTCACCATCATCGTCATCATCGTCATCAGCTTTTTTTAATGCTCCCACTGCTTGGTCACAGGCCTCCTCTTTGTGAGAGGCAATGGGGCTTTATCCCCCACGCGGGCCCAGTGCGGGTTGGTGGATGTCACATGTCTTCGAATTTTTGGTTCTATGACATGCCGGTTTCCTCACGATGTTTTCCTTCACCGTTTTGAGAGCAGTGGTGATGAAATAATTCACATAAAGTAAAGCGCCTGCCTGGTTTGGAACCCTCGACCTACAACTTGCTCCTCTGCTCTCTCTACTGGGCCACCACTGCTCTCTCCACACGCGCTCCATATAAAATACTGGGAAAATTCTCGGCATATTGATCGATTTGTCTAGTGATTTACAGTGCGTCTGAATTTCAGCTATTTTCGGTATAATGTCGTAAATTGAGCCTCCACTTCAGTTGAGTACTCACATATAGGTTTCGACGAAATCCTCTGCAAATTGAGTATCGAAGTACACTCATTAATCTGGAATGTACGAGTATGTGTGTTTTGTATATCGGGTTACTTTGTACCCGACTACGAAAATAAAAGGTTATGAGTCTCACAGGTTTTGCGTGTATATCTGAAAGGCTCTGGCAGACAGTTGCTTTGCGAAAATGCGATAATAATGCAATTTCTGCGGGAATTTATGTCAAAGATTTTTTGCATCGATTCAGTAGTGCATTTTTGTTATTTATCGACTGCATCGCTACTAACGCGCGACTGTGTTGATGCATACAATAGGCTGTGTCGCATTGTTATTTGCTATTGTGTCGTTGCTGAATCGCTGTAAAAGTCGCTGTGGGCGACCATCCTTAAACGGATAATACAGGAAGTCAGGATAATTTATAAGATCCTATTACCTACCAATAATGATCAGTTAATTTCCAAGAAATTCAAAATTTTCCGGTTAACCTTGTTTATATTAATAAACATTAAAACTTTCCTTTCATCGCTAACAAGCGTTTAAAGGTATCGAGTTAACCTTCAAAGTTATTTCAAAAGGTAAGTTTTCGCATTAACAAACAGGAAGGTAACTACGATTGGCAAGTGATCCGTTAAACTAATGTTGTAAAGTGAAATTGTTTATTTATGAGTAAACTCTGGAAGTCTTCGTTTGTTTCCTGTCTTGCATAGAGTTGGGTGTAGAAATTAGTAGCTAAATCATTAATGTTCTTTCGTTTCGTGATTGACTTTTCGTTTCACTCTTTTTTAGGGTTATCGCAACGCAGTCACTCATTTGTGTCTCACCTTTCTTTATCTTGCTTGCTCTATGTCTATTGTCGCAACACAGTCACTCATCAGTGCCTTACCTTTCTTTACCTTGCTTGCTCTATGTTTAGTGTCGCAACGAAGTCACTCATTTGTGTGTTACATTTCTTTACCTTGCTTGCTCTATGTTTAGTGTCGCAACGCAGTCACTCATTTGTGTCTTACCTTTCTTTACCTTGTTGCTCTATTTCTAGTGTCATAACGCAGTCACTCATTTGTATTGCTGCAAGAACTCCCCCTGCAGTGTTACTGCTCTTATTAACCATTCAGTACTTAGTTAATACTCAGTTATAATAAACTTTATAATATCTGCTCTATGGGAACATGTAAACCCCAAGGGCTGTTGAAGTTGAGACAGCTGCACACTTCCGACAACAGAGAATTATGACTTAATTCTGCGGTGATTATTTTTTGTTTCAGGCTATAAATAAACATAAATAGAATTTGAGGCGAATGTTAGCTGAAAAGCTTTAAGTGCGAATGCGATCGCAGATATCCGTCTGAATTACCTAAGAGAAAAGTCATAATTCGAAGTTTGGCTCTCGCCAATTTGCTCCTCCAATATTGGACCAATTTAAAAGATATTCCTTAAACAGGAAAAAAAAATGTCTCGTTTTCCAAAAAAGTTGTTAAATTGATACACTAGGCCTCTGTTGACAGCGCAATTTTAAGCATCTTTTGAGGGTATTGACTTTAAAACTTTCGCGTTTCATAATTGAAAAACAATATATCACGGTAATTTAACGCGATGATTTCGATTATTTATTTACCTATTTCACCCGACGTTTCGGCCGTGTTGCAACGACCGTGGTCCTGGGTAGAAAAAAAGCCAAGAATGAATACATTCAATTCCCGTGATATATTGTTTATCTTTTGAGGGTTCTAGTTCTTCAAAAGATTATTCAAAACATTACGTACCATTATCTTTTTATTTTAACATCTGGCATTCATGATGGCAATTTATTGTATGTATGATACTCATGCAAATAAACAATGATTTGATTTGATTTTAAAATGCATGCAAGAATAATAACTGACAACTGAAATGCCATTACATAGGCGTTAAAGCTAAAAAAAAACATGTCCCAATATATCTTGACAAGCGGGTCTAGACATTACGTCGCATTATGTCACATTTCGCCTCTGGTAATAAAACTGTCAACGTAAATAAACGTCCTTCTATATGTGTGCAAGTAATTCGAATTACTCACAGTGAACAAAACGTGTTGGACTGCTGAATCGTTCACTCCATTTGCCATTCATTCGTTCGTTCACGTGAAAGGCGTTCTGTTTCGAGTTCAGTCGTTTTATTTGTACAAAGAAGATCGATAATTTATGATAATAGGTTGTTTTGCCCGCGGATTCGCTTCCGTGGTTTTTTAAAAAGGAAACGTGTAATTTTCCGGGATTAAAAGTAGCCAATAGCAATTAGCGGTACCTAGTGTAGTTTATTTATTAATGAGAGCATTTTCCTAATCCGATTAGTACCCTATGAGATTACATTGTAAAATCAATTTTACCTATTTTTAACCGACTTCGAAAAAGGAAGAGGTGTCTCAATTCGACCGTACATATTTTTTATTATGTGTGTTAGCGGATAACTTTGTCGTGTATGAAGCGATTTTGATGATTAGATTTTGTTGGAAAGGAGATATCCCAAGGATGGTACCATGATAAGGAAACCAGGATCTGATTAAGGGATCCTAGAGAAATCGAGGGAAGTCCTCAAATATTACAGGCATACAAATAGCGGTTTTGGTATTTTTATCAATGATGTAATCATTTGCACTCAGAAAGTATCATTTGGTGAAGTGGAATTGATGAGGAAGACCACAATGGCCACTGGAACTCCGAAATAAAACCATGTATCTTAGTCGTGTTTGGGATTTATTGGAATCGTGATGAGATGTACTTTGGCTATAAATGATTTTTATGTTAATCTGGGGTACCTACCAAAACTAAAATAGACCGACTTCCAAAACAAAACACCACAAAGCGAAAAATAGCTTTCTTTTCTTTCTTGGAAAACAATGGGTACAAAAGACACCGACTTCGGAACAGAGTGTTTTTTTTAATCCAGAGCGGAGCGAAGGTTTCTAGAGTAGAATCCTGAGCGTAACGAGGAGTTCTAAAGTAGAATCCTGAGTGCAGCGAGGGATTCAAAGTACGTCACTCGAGCTGAAAATAGTGTTGCTCCAGAGGTGGACACTCTACTTTTTATAAACCTCTGTGATAAAGTAAGTAAGTGCAACTTATGAACAAGAACGTTACGTTTATTTATTTATATAAAATTAAATACCGTATGACATAAAACAAAATAATTAGAGGCTAATGTTTATATTTGAACAATTATGGAAGTGCATCGTAACAATTTTATTAGTACCATCCGATACAGTTGTAGATTTATTTACAGCTTGGGAATTAGAACGGTTTTGAGAAACAAGTTTATAATATTCTCACTTGAGGAAGTCGCGCTCATTTTTTATATTTCTAAAATCTGAAATTGAAACAACTACGAACGAAGGAAGAATGCATTTATTTTCGCGCGTTGTTTATTTTTCATCACATAACTTTTTCTTTTTTTGTGCACTCGCAGTTTTTCAGCCAGTCACATTCAATACATTGTTCCTGCATGGTTTGTGATTCATCTCTTTGCTGATTGGAACATTTACTAACAATATCCACATTCCAAATTCAAATCTATTTTGGTACCTAAGGGATTAATGAGCTATTTTTAACCGCCGACACAAAAAAAGGGTTTTATAAGTTTGACGTGTGTTGCTGTGTATCTGTGTGTCTGTGTATCTGTGTGTCTGTCTGTGGCACCATAGCGCCTAATCGGATGAACCGATTTTGATTTAGTTTTTTTTTGTTTCAAAGGTGATTTTGTCGAGAGTGTTCTTAGCTATGTTTGAATAAAATCGGTTTAGCAGTTCAAAAGTTATGGGCGTTTTACTGTTTGAATCGGGGTGATATCGCAAGATATCGTGTCATAATTACGTGTTCAATAGATTGCCGATCGAAGCGTATCTACTATGTACTAGATAAATTATGAAGCATGAAAAGGAACGTCCTCACTGGGAGCCCAGCATTCACTTTCGGGCAAAACTATGAACGTTCGAGTGAACATTACTATGCGAGCTTGGAGCATTCGAATACGATCTTAAATGTCATTCATTCGATAATACAAATGACTAAGAAGGTCACAAACACTCAAGATCAGGAAACTGTTCCTCGCTTACAAGTAGCCAGTAATATTCCTACATATATAATATATTCATATCATTATCTGAGTACTCGCTTTCGAGCGTTTTATTTGCGTGAACATTCGAATGAGAGCCGTTTCCGTGAAAATCATTGCGACGTCCACACCGGCCGAAGTTCGCGCTTGCTTGTAAGCTTTGTAACGCTCGGCTCAACGTTCACATCACTCCAATATTCGACGTCGAATGCTCATTACACGTGAATGCTCTCAGTGAGGACGCTCCTTTCTAGGAGCATTTTAGTTGCGTGAACATTCGAATGCGAGCTGTTCCCGCGAAAATCGCTGCAACGTCCACACCAGCCGAAGTTCGCGCTTGCGTTATTTTGCTTGCTCATTTCAAGTGAATGCTCTCAGTGAGGACGCTCCTAAATAAAAATGTGACGGGGGTTTTTTAAATTTTGAAATTTTACTTGTGGTCCCTGTTTATGGGGAATAAACTAGCTCTTTTTGAATAGATGTGATAAATAGTTATTTGTGTTACAAGGGGACAATAGTAGATTATTGCATCGAGCACAAAGTAATTTATTATTGCACCGAGTGCCTGATTTAGCTAGGCTCTAATCTAACAGGCACGAGTGCAATATAAATTACTTAAGGCGAGGTGCTTAATCTGCTTTTCTTTCAACTATTACCTATAGAAATAGTAGATAAAAGAAACTCATATCAAACAGTTAAAATAGAAGTTTAATTATTGAAATTAAAAGATTTTCTATAACACTGTCGGCTTCATTTAGAATGTTTTCCGGAGTTAATGTGTCGCTAGATGATTCCATTTTAATTCGAAGCCGAAGCACTCAAAATCAGATAGTATCACACTTTATCGTTTTCAAAAATATTGTCAAGCAAAATTAACAAAGTTCCCGCCAAATCACTATTTAAATTTCTTTCATTTTTAAATCAGAGTTAGCAGCAATCATTTTTTAAATTTGGAACAAGTAGGATAGAAACGAATAATACGTACGTAAAAAAAAAGTATTGATATCGGCTGGCTGAATAGAGCTAATCCATTGAGATTGGCACCTTTTGGTGCGATTAAAAAATAAACTGTGCAATAATGAAATTTCATACATTTTTAAGATAAGGTATGATAAGATGATAACTTATTTCCGTAAAACATGGTATACTAGGTGTTATTATAGCATATGAGATCATACATGTTTTGCTTAAAACTTAAGCATGCAAACTTACAAATTTGAATTTACAAACATTATAATTTATGTTCAAAAAATTCTCAATATAATAGAAATTATTTTCATTCAGCCATTTATATAATTTAATTTTAAATAACCTGTAATTTAATATTTTCAATACATTCGGTAATTTATTATAAACACGTACACACATAGCCAGACAGCTTTTATTATATTTTGTTAACCTAGGGCGCTCATCTAGTACTAGTCTGTATTGATCACGGCGACTTCGAGAGCATATTTCCTCTGCTGTTTTAAACAATTCTTTATATTTCATAACAAACATACATGCTTCATACAAATATAATGAAGGTAACGGTAGCAAACCAAGCTTCTTAAATATTGGTTGACATGATTCGTCAGATGGAATCCCGTATATGGCTCTTATACATTTTTTTTGGGCGACAAATGCTCTATTATGGTCTGTGCTATTTCCCCACATAATTAATCCATACCGCAACGAGGACTCAACATATGCTCGGTATGACATCACAGGCGTTTTTATATTTGTTACCTTTTTGATCTGTCTGAGAGCGTAAACAAATTTATTTATTTTATTGCATACATTATCGATCTGAGCTTTCCAGTCTAAATGTTCGTCAATTACTACTCCTAAAAACTTAGTTTGTGTCACTTGTGTAATTTGTGGTATGTCCATTTTAAAATTAAATCGATTTTGATAAGATTGATTAAATTGTATATATACAGATTTATTAAGATTAATAGATAAATTATTATTATTTAACCAATTGATTACATTGTCTATTGTATTATTTATGTCCGCTTCATGATCAATAATTGATTTATATTTTTTTTAAGTAGTAACAATTATGGAAATGTCATCAGCAAAAAGAAAGCATTTATGATTGGTCACATTTACTATGTCGTTTATGTAGAGCAGAAATAAGATAGGGCCCAGTATGCTACCCTGGGGGACGCCGCGTCTTATATGTTTATATTCAGACGAATAGTGTGTCATGTCCCTATTTTCATCAAGTTTAGTGACTATGACACTCTGCTGTCTGTCAGTTAGATATGATGATATCCACTGAAGTGGCAATCCTCTAATGCCATCAGCCTCTAATTTTTATATTAATGTGTCATGTGAAACTAGATCAAATGCTTTTGATAGATCAATAAATAACCCTGTCGTCAGCTGATTGTTGTTGATATTGGTCAATATTGCTTTTAAAAGTGAAAAGATGGCTAAGGACGTGGACTTATGTTTTTGAAAGCCGAATTGCTCCTTTCTGATAACATTAAATTTCTCGCAATAATTAATTATTCTTTAGCGAGTCTTTATTGCTCTAGAGCATTAAAGACTCGCTTTGTACTGTGTTTTTAGAGTGATTGTGATGAAATTAAAGCATAGTGGGAAGATAAGTAATATTTTGTTCTTCCAGGGCGTTATTTTGAATTCAGAGCTAAGCGAAGGATTCTATAGTAGAATAATGAGCGTAGCGAGGGATTCTAACTTAGAATCCTGAGCTTAGCGAGGAAATCAATATACGCCGCCCGAGAACAAAATATTTTGATCCCGAGTGATACACACTATTTTTCATCACTATCTAAGAGAAAAATAAAAAGCTACGGGTACCTACCGAATCTAAACTAGAAAATACATTGCCGCTATAACTTAGAACCAGCCAGAAACTTATTCAAACATATGCTTTCGACCTATTTGGTTAACTTCACATACCTTATCAACAAAGAGTAAGTATAATACTAACTCCTTACTAACCAATCACAAAAATGAGTTTATCACCATAGATAATTGAATGTTAGTTAGTGATTTTTTTTTAATTAAACGTTCAGGCGAGCGCCTCCAACCCAACTACGCAAATCTATCAGAAGCACGAAGTGGACCATTCAGAAGAGAGAAAGCTCAAACTCCTTCGGGCGCTTATAGTTGTTTAGATTAGATAAAGGATGTGTTTAAAATAGTTTAACATAATTAGAGAAGGATCAATTGTGGTAGGTATTTTCGTTATTATGACTTAGGGAAATAAGTAAAGTTTATTATTATTTTGGGCCACATTTTTTATTTACTTCTACATAGTTCTTGGCAAGCGAAGTTTTGTGGATACAAAAGAAGCCAGCCGAATGAAAGCCCGTGTAACAGGTAAAAACTTATGTATAGCAAAAATAATTTAGTAAAATTAAATTAATCAACTATGGTATACAAAAGTGTCCTCGTAGAAAGCCTGAAACTTCCTAATATTTACATTTTACTACCTTTATTCATGAATTTTATTATAATAAAGAACCATAAAAATTATCTCCGCGCGAAATTATCACGATAAGACCGACTTTTATTAGACTTAATTTTCAAGTTATCTCCGTCACTTCCTCTGTAAATGTTGAAGTGACCGTGGTTATAAAAGTCAAATTAATTTCTAGAAAAGCAGTGGAATACAACCTTTTGTTTAAATAAGCTGGTCGCAACATTTTGTTGAGTTATGCAGCAGTATAACAGTTGACTATTTTTGTAGGAGTTGATTTTTGCATAAATCATGTATTTGATGTTAGCGGCACAAACATGGTGCTGATAAAAAATCTGGATATAAAATAGTAGATTATTGCATCGAGCACAAAGTAATTTATTATTGCACCGAGTGCCTGATTTAGAGCCCGAGCGTTAGCGAGGGCTCTAATCTAACAGGCACGAGGGCAATATAAATTACTTAAGGCGAGGTGCATAATCTGCTTTTCTTTCAACTATTACCTATAGGAATAGTAGATAAAATAAACTCATATCAAACAGTTAAAATAGAAGTTTAATTATTGAAATTAAAAGTTACACTTGAGCAATTATTAAACGTAAGGTTAAGAGTTTTTGGGCAAATTTATATTTGTTTGTTTAACTTGGGACTGAATAATATTATTACGAGGTAGATGGGCCTGGCTGATTTGTTACAATGAAGTCGTTATCACGGGAAGTAGATGGGCGCGGCGATGTCGATTGATTTAAATTAATTGCTTCCGTAATACATGAAGTAATTTTACTTTTGTTTTCAACCGACTCTTCAATATAGCCCTCTGCTACTTGGTCGGATTTCCAGCCGCGTAGCGCTTGAGTGTAGTTAAATTTGCGCCGGAATCTGCGAGAAGCGTTGCTGAGGTTCGACAGAAGCAATGGCCTGTGTAGAGTTCTGGGTTCGGAAGCTTTAGAAATGTAGCAATCTCTTTAGGAAAATTTCCAAATTTGTTTCTGCCTATAACTTGTTTCGTACATTTACCATTTCTGCAATTCAAGAAGAACCGCGGCGTGCTTGTTTCTGTTGGACGAAGTAATCGATATTTATCCACGACTTTCACGAACTCATCGCGAATTACGAACATTCGATCTTTTTTCGTTTTGGTGTTAACAAGTTTTATAAGCAACATGTTGTCGTGAGTTTCTATATCGTCAACCGTAATATTCAATAATTCAGAGGTTCTACAAGCACCACTAACGCCAAAAATTAGAGCAACCTGGAAAGATAGATAATTTTGTTTGTATATTCGTACATTCAAGTAAAATAAAAATATTTGTTTTTTTCGATAAACATACCTTTGTAGCCAAATATATGTCATCAGGGGATTTATTTAAAAACATCTCTACGTTTTGAGCTGTAAAAACTTTAGATTTTATGCTTTTGAACCCATCCAATGATCGTTTCAAAAACGCTGTGAGTTTTGAATATTCTTTGATATGCACATTGTGTCTTGTGCTAACAGTGGATTTTAGCATTGAGTATATGGACCACAACGAAGACGGCTTCATTTTTTTCGATAGTTCACTAAAATAAGCCAAAAATACACTCTCTGAGAACAACTTTGCTCCATTTCTATCTTTCCAATCAATAAATTTCTCATAAGATTTTACGTATTGTACTCGATATTTTAAGGGTAAAAGATTTTCTATAACACTGTCGGCTTCATTTAGAATGTTTTCCGGAGTTAATGTGTCGCTAGATGATTCCATTTTAATTCGAAGCCGAAGCAATCAAAATCAGATAGTATCACACTTTATCGTTTCCAAAAATATTGTCAAGCAAAATTAACAAAGTTCCCGCCAAATCACTTTTTTAAATTTCTTTCATTTTTAAATCAGAGTTAGCAGCAATCATTTTTTAAATTTGGAACAAGTAGGATAGAAACGAATAATACGTACGTAAAAAAAAAGAGTATTGATATCGGCTGGCTGAATAGAGCTAATCCATTGAGATTGGCACCTTTTGGTGGGATTAAAAAATAAACTGTGCAATAATGAAATTTCATACATTTTTATTGCTCTAGAGCATTAAAGACTCGCTTTGTACTGAGTTTTTAGTGTGATTGTGATGAAATTAAAGCATAGTTGAAAGAAAAAATATTTAGCAGCTACCAGTCATCAGCTGTTTCGTCAATTATGCCTGTAGTTTGAATTGCCTGACATTTAAAAAGTTTTTCTTGAGGGATGAGCCCAATCTTTTAAAGCGATGGATGGTATTTGAAAATTTTGAATTCGTGAATAATCTTGTTCAACCATTGATTTGAAAAGTATTTCGAAACCATTACTTAATCCAAGTACCATGACAAAATGTGTTGTTAAGTAGACTTATAAACACATAAAACCCCCTTTGTGACGTCCCCTAATCTGTTGCCACAATCACTAGAGTCTTGGCATTATTTCTCCCTAATATTTTAACTTTATGACGAAAGTAAACTCATAAAATCACCGTAAAACTGAGTAGCTACTCCTACTTAAATATTTTCATAGAAAATCTTGGCATTTTCCCTTTAAAATGTCGGTGAAGTGTCGAAAGATTTTGATAGCTTTATAAAGAAAAACTGGTTTTCGTTTTTATAGACAAGATGAGTATTTTGTTAAGTAACTAAAATAGGAATGTGGAATTTATATATTTTTACTTCAATTTATGATGCAGATATTTTATAATGAAATGCAAAACCAAATGTTGTTACCTTTGAAAGTGTTGAAAAAATATGCACATTTTAAGTTAAGCTCAGAGGACGAATGATAAATTTGTTATCTTGTTAAACCAAAAAATGTAAGAGCTTAAAAAGTATTGGAAAGAAAAATATGAATATTTTATGCAAAAGCACGCAGGACGAAATTATGAACTTATTATATTCTAAATATGAAGCCAACTAAATATCAAGAGAAAATTATTTTTATGAAAAAGTGGTCTCTGGAGTTTTCGAAATTATAAATCCCAGTAGATTTATAATTTCGAAAACTGAACTGACAGCTGCCAATGACCTTATTGTTTTAAATGTTGCAAGCGTGGAGCATTGTGTTCATTGTAGGTAAGGCTCAATCATAAGTGATTACTCAATTTAATTTTACTAGGTTGTTGTAAATAAATGTTTGATGAATATAAACGTAATATATTTTTCTCAAAAATGGTACGTAATGTTGTCATAACATCTCTAAAAAGTATCCAGAAAGTGAATTCTACCGGAGACTTATTCACAACTGTCCAGGAAGAAGCGAGATTTTAAATTTGGAATCTCCTACTGTCCAGTAAGTAAGTATGTAATTTACTTACTGGACAGTAGTAGGGATAGGTCGGATATATCAAACGAAACTTATATCGGATAAGTGTTAGATATCATATCATATCGATATCTATATCAAAATAACCGATATTACAAAAACTGTATGTAATAAAAACCTTACTAGCGTGCGAGAGCGAATAAGTCAAAAATTAAAACCGTAACAATGCAAAAACGTAAAAACTACGAACAATACGCAAACTTTACAAACTATAGGAACCATATGCGCTACCTCTCTTTCTAAGTATTACTTTCGCGTTCGTTGTATGCTCATCTAAATAACATATTAACTTTTTAAACTGTACTACTGATATCGATATCTGAAAACCGTTTTCGATATCGATGTGAAACTTTATATCAGTTACATAACAGTACCAGACACAGATTAGAGTTTACCCATTATAACATGTTAATAGGAGGGAGGCTCCAAATATATATCTATCTCTCTTTTTGGTATGACATTTTATGAGATAGATATATTTTCGAGTCCATTAATCAAGATGTATAGCACACAAATATAAATAAATGCCACCCGTAAATCGATCACAATATCTATCAGCAATTGCCCTAATATGAATCTAACCTAATAGCTATTTATGCAACTGTTACGTTATGGTCAGTCTTTTAATACGAGTGCCATTTTTTTTTTGAGTGAAATTGTTGTGCACTAGTTATTAAAAAACCAATAACGTACTGTTGCATACAAGATTTTATCTACGAAGGAAGGAACAAAACACAGATATAGTCAAATAAGTATTTTTAATAGAAACTTAACTACACACTGACTATGGTTTATCCCGCGTCCACTTTTAATTTTATTTTTTTATTTAGTCTTTATTAGGTATAAGGCAAAGATCTTGTAGACGCAACAGCCAAATAGTGATACTTTTGTTCTAAACTTGTTCCATTTTTAAAAACATCATTTACATTGTCTCGATTTCGAAGTAATATTATATGTACCTGGCTGTATGTTCAGAATGCCTTTGCTTGTGTTTTAGAATTTATGACGATTGGGTAATGCAATCCGATGTCGTTATGGGCCGCTGTTAATTTTGTAATTCGAATATAACGAAACCGAAGTAGATAAAATATTAATTAAACGAATTTGTTGTTAAACTTTCTTTCATTTTTGAGAAAAGCATTATACAAGCCTCAACCAGTAAGAAAGCCATCCTGGCCTCGTATATAACCGGACCTCACCTGCGGTTCGGTCCGTTTAACTCATACTTGGCCAGGAAGGCTTACTTACTGGATTCTGCAGTAATGTACTATAAATATAACAGTATTAATACTCATAGTACATAAACTTTAATTGTAATAAATAAGAAATCAACAATAAAATGAATGCGATCGATAGAATGAAGTCTGATATAAATGAGTAGGAATTAAATGGGCCGCTGGTTTCTTAACAATTTATTTTTTTTACCGTGAAATAGTTTCATTTTCGATCTACTTCGATTTTCGATCAACTTTCAATTACTCAGGATACCACACTATTTTTATGTAACGATAAGGTGGTAGCCCCCAAATATCAGTTTAGTCTACCTAATTAAAAATCTATGAATAGGTTAGTTCAAAGTCAAAGCAAATCCGGCGCAAAAACATAATTTAAAACCTAGTCTAAAAGATACCACAGCAAAATAGATAAATCTTCTCACCCAAATCCACATCAAAAGTATCACAAAATCGAATTACGAACATCGTTATAATGCGGCTAACTTCGGATCTCTCATGTAGCGATACTGCGAACTTTCTTCTGTAATACTTAAACTAACTTATCCCCCTGTCTCCCTATCTATTCCGCTGCGAGTCCCGCATCAGGAGTCTTCTCCGCGAGGCTTATTGTTCACCAACTCATTTGTGTCAACGTTTTTACCTGACACTAATGTATTTTTGTTTAAGGGATGAGAGATAAGCGATGTTTTGGATTTTTACGAAGAATTTTTCAACTCAGATTCAAATTGTTTTCTTTCGTGAATGAAGGATAAAGTGGGAAAAGTATTTTTTTGACTTTAATATAGTACTATGCGATTCATAAGCAACACCATTTGTAATAATTTTCACATACGTGGCAATAGAAATTTATATTTTATTTATCTACAATTGTTACACTATTTATTCTAATAATACAAGCAATATGACACAAGCATGATATACAATATGATGGTATAGACAGAGCATGCAAAAACAAAAGTATAACTTCAATAACACTTACAATAACTAGTGGGTAGTTTTAGAAACACAGTAGGTATACAAAGATGACAAGGAAAAAATAAAAATATGGTAGTTACTTTTGATGGACTTAGGGCTTCAATTTTTGAAGTATTGTGGAATATATATATTCAAAAATATAAGAAGAATAGTAAACAAATACAACCGAAATTTGCACTGAGCGTCTTCTAATTATTTCGATATCGGTTAATAATGATTTTACCAAGTATCACCTAGTGAAAAGTCGTTTATTGTTCTGTTTCCTATAAACTGAATACCGAAACAAGCTAGCCACAAACCGTTCGCGGTTACATTGACTGACGTTTTAATCAACTCAGTAACTCAAACCGAACCGCGTTTCGGTAACTGAAATCCTTCACCACCGAGTATATTTTGCAAGCTTTAAATTAACAAGAATCAGTCATCAGTTATTTAAAAATAACTGATCACGTTTGTAACCCAAAACCGTATTCACCGAGTATATTTATTTATTTAGACTTCATGCACAAAAGGTACATAGGCGGACTGAATGCCTTAGGTTTTCTCTACCAGTCAACTAAGGGTAGTGAAGAGATAACAAAGCATAAATGGCATGACTTTGAACCAATATTTATATTGCAAAAGAGAGCTGCCAGACCCATATATAAGTTAAGTCACCGAGAATCTCTTAGGGAGTTGTTGTTGAATTAGGTAATTTACCTATGTTTGCAATATTTGTAAGTATGTGAGAACCATGTTCCTATTTATCAAGTGAAGGAATTTACCTGTTAGTGCTTGTAATACTTTATACCTATATGTAGTATAGTAGTGCTGGATGCATCGTCCTCACGTATATGAATTTATTCATGTATGTACTTATGTAAATATTGTAAAAAATAAGAGTAAGTATGGAATTTCTTGTGCGTTCTTCTCCATAACAAGCTATTTTGCCGAATGCACGGTAGAATAAATTTTTATTACTTGTATATTTTAATTGTTAACGTTCAAAAGTGCCGCTTAATGGCCTATTTGAAATAAATACATTTGAATTTGACTATATATTTTGCAAGCTTTAAAAATATCTGATGACGGTAATGTCGCTATAGCTTATGATTCGTACCGTCACCCGGACATGAGACAAGTAAATCGTTGGCAATTTGTCGCATGATCTTAAGTACGGAACCGCGCTTTATAGGCGATCCCTCATGATACATCCTGAATTTAACATACTTTTACACACATTACTGTACTGAGTGAATACATAGGAACATGGTTATTTGCTACATTATGGGAGAAATCGTTTTGAATGAGAAATGGTTTTAGGTGGTCGAGTTATTGATACAAGAACCATTACTGCTTTTACTGTAGCTTTTAAGGTTATTAAAGGGATTAGTATACTCCTGGAATAAAATAACTTTGTTAAACACCCAATAATAATAAGCTTGAGCGACTTCAAAATCTCTGTATCAGATTCATATTTGGTTTGCGCAAGTATGATCACGTTTCTGAATTTCGTACTAAGCTCACATGGCTTCCTATTCGCCTTCGCCGGAATGCCCATATAATTTATTTGCTTTATAACGTGCTATTTAATCCTTTTACTCCTTTTTATCTCAAAGAACGCTTTCAGTTCCTCTGTGACACCCATTCTAGGTCCTTGAGGTCATCGGAGAATCTTAAATTAAATATTCGTATGCATTCCACTTCCTTTTTTGACAAATCTTTCACCATTCAAGCGGCTCGGTTGTGGAATGTATTACCAATTGAAATAAGATGTGCTCAAACACTGCCAACGTTTAAGAAAATGGTAAAAGAGCATTACCTGTCACTATAATTTTTATTCTTCTCCTTTCTCTGTTAGATATTTGATATGTATTAGTATATTATATAATATTGTATGTATGTATAGTATGTTAACATGTCTAAGTAATATTATTTAAGTATTTAATTTTTGTACACTGACAGCCCTAAATTCTTCTCCTATCGTACAGTCCATCCAAAGGTTGTCTGTAAGAGATTGCCCTGTGCGATACGACCGCCCATTGTACACTTGTTTTTGTGAATGTTTTCCTGTACATATTTTGTGGTGTACAATAAAGTATATAATAAATAAATAAATAATTAATCATTTTGAGGGACCCATACTTAAAGGCTGAAAAATGTTGCAAGAGATCGCGGGATGCGATACGGCCGTCCATTGTATGTGTTTTAGTTTATTTTTATTAATGTATTTTATGTGTACAATAAAGCATATAATAATAAATAAACTCACATCACATTAAATCAAATTGAATAATTTCTTTGCAAACATAGATATACATTTAATCGGCACATATATGTTTTTACATAAAGTAATAATATTCCATTATACCTACAGTATTCAAAAGGATGCTGAAATAAACTGGACACCCATAAAATACAACTGAAAGTAAGTAAGCACCTGACCAATTTACGATGCCACTCCTAAAATAAGCTTTTTGTTTTTTGTAGAGAAGTGACGAGCTACTAAAAGGACTTCAGTGTAAGTAACTGCCTTGGTCTGCAAATTATTGCTCTTTGTCTGAGAAAAATTGGTAGTAAAAATGAAAAGAGCGTAAACTCAATTCACCCGAATGTAGGTATATATCATGGTAGTGTACTCTATGTACTTATGTATTTACATTGGGTCCTTTAAAAGATGATATTTTCAGTTATCGCAAGAATTGATCATGCCGTAGCAAAATATATTTTAGTGAAGCACTCCACAGGAGCGGTCGATTTGGCGACGCTTGGAATATTCCTATGACTAGCAGTTTTAGCTTTCGGCTAAAATTATGAAATACTGCCTTCTGCTTGCTCAAGGTGCGCCTTATTTTATTTTATTTGTAATTGATATTTCTTTAAGGGTTCCGTATAAGATCACTTTCTTGTCCGTCTGTCCGTGTGTCACCACCGATTTTCTCAGGAACCTAGTAAGTTGAACTTTATACCATATACTGAGGTCAATAGTCCCTATTAGGTGTATAAAAATCAAGGTCCTGCGGCAACACGTCAACAGATTTTCGCGAAAACTTGAAAGTACCGATTTTTTTTTTTTTGCTGAATTGTCCCTTTACTTGTGCTGTAAGACCTTGCTTTTAACTAAAATTGACAATTCTAGGTCAACCGGAAGTACCCTATAGGTTTTGAGTCGAAAACCTATGTGGTAGTTAATTTGCCTATATCTTTAAAACATTGCCACAAATAAAAATGATACCAATTTTATTATAGTGTTATAATGTGTAGGTACGGAACCCACGGCACACGAGTTTGACTCGCAATTGACCGGTTTTTTCTTTGTCTGATGTAATTTTGCAAATAAACTCTCTTATAATTATTTTCATTTATTCTCATAATTGAAGTGACAAGTCTGGAGCCTTATTTTCTGATTTCTGATTATCCGTAAAAACTGACAAAAAACCACCAAGGAACGACTGGGTTCAACGGCTGAACGCGTGCTTTTCTAGGCACGGTGGAGTATGAAATGAATGGTGATCCATCCACTTGACCCATGTGTCAGTACACTGTGCAGTATATTGTAAAAATATTGCTGCAATCATGAAAGCAATCGCGCGAGTTACCATCTAGTGCAAATACACTGTGTTTGACCTATGTCGGTCCCATATCACTTAATATTTCAATCGCGATATGTGTGTGCCCAAGCTTGCTTGCTTTTCTATGATATTCAACATCATGTTTATATTTACGAAGCAATTGAAAAGACGTATTGGCAAAGTGATTTTAGATATATATGCAAGAATATATTGGCAGAGCAGTGGTGGCCCAGTGGTAACGGTCGCGACTTACAAGTTGTAGGTTCAAACTCAGGCAGGCGCTTTACTTACCGCTTGGCGCTTACAAAACGGTTAAGGAAAACATCGTGAGGAAATCGGTATGTCTAAGAACCAAAAATTCGAAAACATGTATCATCCACCAAACCGCACTGGGCCCGCGTGGTGATATTACCATAAATACGACATCCTTTTTTTTCTCGGAAACACAAACACCACATTATTTCTCTACATTTCCCTCAACAATCCTTTTACTAACGTATCTACTCGTAATATTTTATCGCGCACCGGATACTCAGTAAATACTGCTCGCTTACCTAATCCTACTAACAGGGGTTTGATTCCCTTCCGCTCGTTCAAGGCCTTTGAGTAATACCTACCCTGTACCTACCGTATTATATACACTTAAACGATGTAGTATATATACTACATCGTTTAAAATAATTTTTTTTAAGCTTTTTGTGTCTGTCTGTGTTAGTACTTCTTAAATTAGGGGATTCTGCTGTAGTTTTCACCATCATTTTCATCATTATTTTAGAAGCAAGCTGTGGGAAGAAGTTTGCCCATCTCCACCCGACTTATGGAAACCCCACGAACATCTGCCATCTGGACATGAACTGCAGTGGCGTACATGGAAAACACTCAATCGGTTGAGCACCCAGGTTGGTCACTGCAAACACAATTTGGCGAAATGGGGATTTATAGACCCGTTGGATACCCAGTATGATTGTAGTGCCCCTTTGCAGAATATGATACACCTGCTGTAGTGTCCCAAGTGCGTATACACCTGCACTTAGGAAGACCTTGTGCTCGCCACTGACGCCGCAATTGGCGTGGCCAAACTGTGTCCAAAAATATAAGTTTTCCATCGACTCGAGAACAAGATGAAGAACCACCATTTGGACAATTCACCTGTGCGTTAATATTTACACAATAAATTCATAGCAAACGCCTGCACTCCTTCAAGGGTTAGCCAGACAAGGCTTTATGTCAAAAATGGCGACACCCACATTTAGCCATCGTTAATTTGCGCCAGGCATGACGCATACCTTAAAAAGAACAAAAAGATCTTTAATACAATAATGCTGGGATATATGACATAATGGGACTCGTGTGCGAGACGAAGCCACAGCGATGGTTTACAGCAATGGTTTTCAGTGATAGCCGTTGTCGACTGGATGACGCCGAACCAATAAAACCTTTTATTAAGGGCAAGTGACGGAGCGAACAGTTTTATTTATATTTATAAAAATATACATAAATGAGTAAACATAAAGGTAAATGAGCATTCAAAATAAAAAAAAAACCGGCCAAGTGCGAGTTGAACTCGTGCGCCGAGGGTTCCGTACCTACCCATTATACAGGCAAAGATACAGATAAAGATGGACATAATTGCCTTTAAGCATTCAAAGCGTGATTTTCGCGGTTTCTGGAAGAGCGGTTTCGGCCAGGCCTGCCTGTTAGTGAGAATGGTATGAGTGATGCGAAGGATATTGCGAACCTTTTTACCCCACTGCCGAAGGAGGGTAATGTGTTTATCAGTCTATGTATGTACGAGTATGTTTGTTCCTATGTGGCGTTTCAGAGACCAAACGCATTGGCCGATTTTGATGATTCGTACGTCAATCGATGCGTCTTATCCCTGCGAGTGACACTGGCTACATTAAAATGGCGGCTTTTGGGCGCCATATGTGGAGGCCCATTTTTTTTTTCCATCCATTCCCATTGTGTGGGGTATCAAATTAAAGGGTTTTAAGAGGCGATTTTTAGAAATCAGTTTCTTTTAAAGTCACGGCTAGGGAGCTCTTGTGAGATGCTGGATGCTTAACCTCGTTGTGGCAAGGTGGGCACACGTTTTCCCTCCTCTGCCCTCTTCAATTTGTATATGAATGCCCTGATTGAGGCGCTTAGCAGTCAACTTGTCAGTTGTCATATTGACGGTGTATGTGTCAATAATAAGCTTTAAAGGACAATGCTGACATTGAAAACGGAACGGAACGGAGGGCTCTTTCCGTGCGTGCGAATATGATAGCTCGCAGGTTTGCACGTTGTACTGCAGAAATAAAGGTAACGCTCTTTAGAGCATTCTGTACCACCTTTTACACTTGCAGCCTGTGGGAGAAGTATTCGCGGGCGTCGTATGGAGCCCTTCGTGTCCAGTATAATAACGCGCTTAGAAAACTGATGGGGTTGCCTTGGCGGTGTAGTGCGTCAGGGATGTTTGTGGCGGCGCGTGTGGATTGTTTTTACGCGATAATGCGCAAGCGCGCAACATCAATGGTGGCCCGAGTTATGGACAGCCCTAACAGGGTTCTGAAAATTATTGTTGATAGAGTGGACTGTCCGTATATAGTTCACTGCTGTCAGTTACATGTGTCACCGTATCGTGTTATTTACTAATACTTATTTTTTATGCACTATCTTACTAACCCTATATGAGTCTTAGCTCGAAATAAAGATTTTGAATTTGAATTATATCGTCATAATAAAATTGGTATAGTTTTTATTGGTGGCTAAGTTTTAAAGATATGGGCAAATCTAGATTTTCACGAAAATTTGAAAGTACCATAATTTATCTTAAATTTCAACTCTTTAATTTTTTTGAATTTTTCCTTTGTTTGCGTTGTAAGACCTTACTTTTTTGCCAAATTTCGTGATTCTAGGTCAACGGGAACTACCATATAGGTTTTCAACCCAAAACCTATAGGGTACTTCCGGTTGACCTAGAAATGTCAATTTTGGTTAAAAGCAAGGTCTTACAGCACAAGTAAAGGGAAAATACCGAAAAATAAAAAAGTTGAAAATTAAGGTAAATTTTGGTACTTACAAGTTTTCGCGAAAATCTAAATTTGCTTATATCTTCTTATCGCGTTGACTCGGGACCTTGATTTTTATACACCTAATAGGGACTTATAGACTTCAGTAACTGGTATAAATTTCAACTTTCTAGGTCTATCCGTTCCTGAGAAAATCGGTGGTGACACACGGACAGACAGACAGACAGACGGACAAGAAAATGATCTTATAAGGTTTCCTTTTTAACCTTTTGAGGTACGGAACCCTAAAAACAGATGTAAGAACAAAGTGTCAACAAAAATAAAAGAAAAGTGTCAAATGGAGACTCCGGTCTGCTAAAGAAAAAAGATCAGATAGACAAAGTCTTTGTAACTACGCGGTAATCAAATCCAAGTCATGGTAAGCGTGGTTTGACCACAACTTTAAATTCAAATCATTCAACGAGCAACGAATAATATTTTGATATGACACTCAAGTACATTGCCCCCGTGCGAAGCAAGGTCGGGTCACTGGTTCAACATTATATTACCTTAAAACATTACCTTTTGTTTTGATCGAAAACTGTTTGTGTAGACATTACGGGCTTCTTCTTAAATTAAAGAATATTGCGTGGGTTGGTAGGCAGTACGTAATGGTCTTTGTTCAGCGATTAGAGGGATTTTCCTGAAGTTTGTGTCCTCAAAAGATTAAATATTTAGTGAGATTTGGGTAAAAAGAAATGGGAGATATAAGGATAATATTTGTGTTTTTTTAGACAGTAGAATAAAAAGACCTTGCTTGCCTGTCTAGTCTTTGCTTGCCTACATAGTCTTTGCTTGCCTGCGTAGCCTTTGCTTGTCTGCCTAGCCTTGGCTTGCCTGCCTAGCCTTTGCTTGTCTACCTAGCCTTTGCTTGCCTGCCTAGCCTTTGCTTGTCTGTCTAGCCTTTGCTTGTCTACATAGCCTTTGCTTGCCTGCCTAGCCTTTGCTTGCCTACATAGCCTTTGCTTGCCTGCCTAGCCTTTGCTTGCCTACATAGCCTTTACTTGCCTGCCTAGCCTTTGCTTGCCTGCACAGCCTTTGCTTGCCTACATAGCATTTGCTTGCCTGCCTAGCCTTTCCTTACCTGCCTAGCCATTGCTTACCTGCCTGACTAGCCTTTGCTTGTCTGCATAGCCCTTGCTTGCCTGCCTAGCCTTTGCTTGCCTGCACATCCATTCTAACCGGATGCAGCTGAATACCAGTATTTTATATGGAGTGACTACCTGTCTTACCTCCACAATCCAATAACTTGGTAATAAAATAAACCTCTGACAACAAAATATTCTTCCAACAAACATAACGATTCACTACGGACATAGCAATAAGGACCTCACAATAAATAGGACAATGAACCGATTACCCGCCGTGAATGAACCGGAACGACGCCGGACGGGTAGTCAAACGGCTCGGTAGACCGGACGTGACAGACAGCCATTACGGTGTGCGGAGATGGTAATGAAGCTTTAATTAGATAGTGGGTTGTTAAGTAACGATGAACCATGTTGATTAAGGGAGTTGTTAATTCCTTTTTCTATAGTTTTTGTTGAACTAAGGGCATGCATCGGCTTGTGATACCGGGGTACATCTGTTGTTGGTTGACATTATAGCATTTTATTTTAAGTTATAAACGCTCTGAGCTATTGTATCGTTGTCGCATTGTGGCGTCGCTCCTGTCTGCTGAGAGTTAACAAGAAATCTTAAGTTCTTGTGGAAATCGCTTTAAAATTAAAAGATGTAAGATAAAAACTTTGATAAATTCTAATGCGGCATTAAAATCTATGTATATTAATGATTAGCTTCTACCAGCGGCTTTGCCTGCGTGTAAAGTGTTTTTTTGTTCCAAGGGAACAATATACCGGGATGAAAGGTAGCATTTGTGCTATTCCAGGCTATAATCTTTGTCTGTGCCAAATTTTATCCAGATCCGTTCAACTGTTCTAGCGTGATTAAGTAACAAACATACACCTACCACTTCCACACACACATCCATCCAAACTTTCACATTTATAAAATTTCTAAGAAGTATAATAATGCAGTACAGATAAAGTCACCGCTCAATAAAAAGGACAATGAACTAATTAGCTCGTCGTAGATGAGCAGAACGACGCCGGACGTGATGGACAGCCGGTTGGGATCATGATGAAACTTTAATAAGATCGGTGTTTATTAAGTGCCGATATTAAATGGATACTGTATTTCTTTAACGTTTGTGTTGAACTTAAGAGCGGCTGTGCTCGGTTGGTTTTGTACTAATGTTTTTAATTTGACGACACAGTTGTCGCATCGGCTGCTGAACTACGTGTCGCGGGTTTGTGTAGTTGAGTTTATATGTTTGTAAATGAACCCACGATACAGGAGAAAATCTTAGTTTGGGGTAACGTTTTTTAAAAAGAAAAAACTATGAAGGAACGCATCGTTGCCAAATTGTTATTTTACGCCTTTAACCACAGATATATATCTAACTAGATGACGCGATTGTATGTACTTCGCGTGCCAATAAACAGAGTAAAATTACGATCAATGATCGTATTTTGAGCTTTTCACTTAACATTATCGGCACCGGATATCCCCTGAATTCTAGTAAAATTATATATTAAGCTTTAAAGACTGCATAGAAATAGTTGGCCGATGCTTTGGAAACGTTTTCTTTTATTGGTAAGTATTTTTGTTTTTAAATTGTGTGTGAAAAGTGGCACGCTTGGTTGGAGGGACTTGCGTTATCTAGTTAGATTTATGTCTTTGCCTTTAACCATCAACCAGAAAATGCCTAAGTAATTGTAAAAACTGTAATAAATTCAACAAAAGACAAACAAATTGATATACCGAAGTGAATAACAAAAAAAAAACAATCTTTTCATAATAAATAAACTTTTTAATACCATTTAGAGTACCAATTAATATAGATAGGCACCTAAACGTAGTACGGGGTTTTGATTTCACAGATAGGCTCGCGCTTGACCGCTATCTCATCTGATGTTAAGCGATGATGTTGTCGACGGTGAAGCATGTTTGTCTAAAAGTCTAAAGTCACCCCGGTGATCACCATCATCAGACCTAGAACCCCGTTACCTCTCAACAAACCACCCTGGGAGCCCCTCTGTGCAACGCCTGTTAGGCACATCCCTGGGGGGACTGAAAAAAGGCCTTCCCTGAGCCTCGCTGTGCACGGCAGCACGTGATCACTGTGCCACGTGTCTTTCCTGGAGTCACTTCGTTATAATGCAGGCGGGGTTTCAACGTTTTAGGCATCGTGGTGGTTGCCTCCCGGACGTCTTCTCCGAGCGGCATCGGCTCTCTCGCGAGCCTGCTCAGCCAGCATGGCCCACACAACTGCTGGCTGATTTAAAGATATCGGGATATACAGACTCAGGGCATTCCAATCCATGTTTCTATACTCAAACTAGTTTTAAGCTCAAGTAGTTACCAATAGTCGCAGAAGTGTGGTTCGATTTCAGGAAACATTGAAAATTTGTATAATGTTTACATATTATTACATTCGATTGGAACAGTCACAGTTTCATAAAAACATTAAATATCAAAACATCACCACGTTTAACCTTATATTACTTTTCTATTTATAATTAGAGTGTATTCAATCTATTTATTATTAAAACGATATCAAAATATAATTATTGACTGACCTAACAGTTTGATTGATCCAAACGCTCGACTAACAGTTCACGCTCTGTAAGCAGAGCGTGAACTGTTAGTCGAGCGTTTAAATTAATTATATTCATGTGGTGATTTAATACAAACTGTTTATGTATGCAAAGCAAAATACCTGAGCAAAGTTTAGAGAGAGATTCGTAGGCCAGGCGTAGCACTTTTATAGCAGCGGCGTAGGAGTTTCCTAGTGGCGTCGTAGCACTCGTAGCAAATGCGTAGCATACAAGTTAAGACTCATATTCTTTGAGTTCTTTTTTTTTGTGTTTAATTATAATGGTCTTAATATTGATTCGCCCGTTGCAATATATTGGGCATAAGTGTCAAGTGTGGTCTTTTCATACGCGCTTGTACATATTATTAATATTTTGTATATAAGTTATTTATTAGTCCATAATAGGTACCTACTTTAGTTAAATTCAGTTGTCAGTAAAATTTAAAACTTATCGCTGGCATTTGGGAAACTTAATACAAATATCGAAACATCTAGAATATAAGTACCCATTGTCTTCAAAATACCACTCAAAAAGTCTGCTTAGTGTTATAAATAATTGAAGTAGCAGAAAACCTCGTACAAAACCAAATAAAATCACAACAGACGGCAGAAAAGACATGCTCGAAATCGCCCTTCAATAAGTTACAATACAAACATATTTAACTTCCCATATCCTTACTTTCACAACACACAAAATGATTGTATGCCAACCTCTTCAGAACAAAGTAATTGTTTGTAAAGTGGAAGAAACCAGCACTATGGTAGAGTGGACAATACTGTGTATGTGTGTGTATGTATGCGCTTGTGTGTGTGTGGTATTGAGCCGTGGCTGAGGAGGCTCGTGGTTAAAACCATACTTAATCCTACTACATTACTACTAATACTAGCCGACGCCTCGTGGTTTCAACCGCGTTGTTCCCGTTCCCGTGGGAATGCAGGGATAAAAAGTAGCCTATGTCACCCGGGGATAGTGTAGCTTCCCAACGGTAATCGGTCCAGTAGTTTTTTAACACCCGACACAAAACGAGGGGTGTTATAAGTTTGACGTGTGTTGCTGTGTATCTGTGTGTCTGTGTATCTGTGTATCTGTGTGTCTGTCTGTGGCACCATAGCGCCTAAACGGATGAACCGATTTTGATTTAGTTTTTTTTGTTTGAAAGGTGATTTTATCGAGAGTGTTCTTAGCTATGTTGTTTTAGCCGTTCAAAAGTTATGGCCGTTTTACTGTTTGAATCGGGGTGTTTTCACAAGATGACGTGTCATAATTACGTGTTCAATAGATTGCCGATCGAAGCGTATCTACTATGTACTAGATAAATTATGAAGCATGAAAAGGAACGTCCTCACTGGAAGCCCAGCATTCACTTTCGAGCAAAACTATGAACGTTCGAGTGAACATTCCTATGCGAGCTTGGAGCATTCGAATACGATCTTAAATGTCATTCATTCGATAATACGATTGACTAAGAAGGTCACAAACACTCAAGATCAAGAAACTGTTCCTCGCTTACAAGTAGCCAGTAATATTCCTACATATATAATATATTCATATCATTATCTGAGTACTCGCTTTCGAGCGTTTTATTTGCATGAACATTCGAATGAAAGCCGTTTCCGTGAAAATCGCGGGAACAGCTCGTTCCCGCGAAAATCGTTGTAACGTCCACACCAGCCGAAGTTCGCGCTTGCGTGTAAGCTTTGTAACGCTCGGCTCAACGTCCACATCACTCGAATATTCGACGTCGAATGCTCATTACAAGTGAATGCTCTCAGCGAGGACGCTCCTAAATAAAAATGAGACGGGGGTTTTTTAAATTTTGAAATTTTACTTGTTAAGTTTATTCGTTACATACAAAAATACAAATATTTCCTCTTTATAATATTAGTTTAATAAACGTGAAAGTTTGTGAGGATGGATGGATGTTTGACACTCAATCATGCCTGAACGGCTAAACGGATCTGGACGAAACTTGGCACAGAGATAGATTATAGTCTGGAATAGCACCTAAGCTATATTTTTTTTTTTATATTTATATGAAAGAAGTCGTGGGCAACAGCTAGTATTATAATGGCAAACCTAACTTTATTTGTTTATTCCCTTTTCACGACTAAACAGCTGAACCTATTTAGATGAAATTGGAAATGGAGATAGTTTGAGAACTCCGGAAGGCTATATTTATCCCGGTACTGTGTTACCCCCGGGCGAAGCCGCGGGCAGAAGCTAACATATTATATAGAGATCGATACGGTATATATGATACTGTGTTAGAGACAATAGACTGCCTCGTTGGTTTAGTGGTCAAAAGCATTAGCGCTAAGCATGAAGTCTTAGGTTCGATGCCCGGGACGGGCAAAGTGTAATTGGGTTTTTAACTGACTTCCTAAAATGGACGAGGTTTTTTTTGTGTATGTTCGGGCATAACTCCGTCATATATAAATCGATTTGCAAAATTCTTTTTATGTTTGAAAGGGTGGTGGATTTGGTCCCAACTCTCGAGGAAATCAGAATCTGATGATGGGATCCCATAGAAATCGATGGAATTTTTCAAATACGAGTATTAAAGACAGACATAATAATATAGCGATTTTGGTATTTTCAATGACCTTAATAAAACAAAGTATCTGTTATAGCGGTTTGAGAAACCTCTTCATCCTTGTGTCTATCATGAAAAGTGGACTGTATTTGAAGGGTTCTGGCAATATTGCGTTGAAAATAAGCGGGAAAATATTCACGGATCAATTCGGGCGATCTAGTATGGAAATGAGGGAAGTAGTACGCCTTACCTTGTAGTGGTCGATGCCAGCCCACGTGTGGCAGCGAGCTGGTGTTCTTCTACTCCAAAATGGCTCCTTCAGGATCCACACACTTCACACAATTGTTTTATATCCGCGAGGCGGGTTAATAGACACGGTTCACAAGGTTCTCTGCAATCTAACTAATTAGATGCATCAGTCTCCAGCCAGGTGGCTTGGAAAGCTGGCGATTGAGATACGAGGCCCGTTCATGTTGAAGTTTCGGTTCGTTCTGGCGACCTGTCATTAAGGCGTACATAAAGGGAAAAGGAATGAGGAAGGAACGAGATAATTAGGATATCGATCGCCCGCGAAATCTCAAATGCGTTTGTCTATGTGTTTTTGGTCATTGATTTATGACATTTACAAGAGATGGCGCTACCATTTTCCCGGCCTTAAAGGGTCACCTTTAATGAAAATTAAACTTAGCCCTATGAGGTGTACTACCGTATACCTATTCAGCAATACGGACTAAGATGCGGATTTTTACATTTCAATTATTAAGATTTAAGATAAATACTGCGAGTTGCATAATACATTAAGTTGCATACCTATAGTTAAATTTTAATAGAAAATTATGTTGCGTCGCTAACTAACTAAAACTAAGAGACCTAACTATCAAGCCAGGCCTTATTGAGTCGGTAATGGACACAGACGCACAACAGGGCGCACATAGCTACCCTTTGCGGTTTTCACAGTAACAACACGGGTTGTACCGTCCTTGGAGGTATGCAATTTATCAATAATGCCTAACGGCCATGAAAGGGGTGGAGAGTTATCAGTAATGATAACTACAATAGTACCCTCTTGTATAGAAGGTGCAGGACTATTCCATTTGGATCTAGCCTGAAGTTGATGTAAGTATTCTGAACGCCAGCGCTGCCAGAACGACTGCACCAGTTTGTCAAGTAGAGTATGTCGCTGAAGCAAGCTGAGCGAGTCTGCTTCAGGAGCGGGAAAGGACAACAATGGCGCGGTGTGCAAGAAATGCGCAGGGGTCAGTGCTGATGGTTCAGTAGGGTCACTACTCAAAGCAGTAAGTGGCCGCGAATTAACTAGAGCCTCAACTTGGCTGAGGACAGTTATAAGTTCCTCGTAGGAGAGGATTTGTTGACCTATAACTTTAAAAAGGTGAGTTTTAACTACCTTAACCATACTTTCCCAACATCCTCCAAAATGTGGGGAAGCAGGCGGAATAAACTTCCAATCTATATGATTGAAGGAAAGTTCTTCCTCAAGATGAGGACGAAAATCTTTAAGAAATTTGTGAAGGTCGCGTAAATAAGAACTTGCACCTACGAAACAAGTACCGTTATCGGTATATAAGCATTTAATAGGACCGCGTCGCGAAAGAAAGCGTTTTAAGGCTGCAAGGAAAGTCACTGTACTTAAATCTGTTGCCACTTCAATGTGCGTGGCACGCGTCGTCAAACACGTAAAATTGCAGAGCCAAGCCTTACGGCTCTTAACACCTCGACCACGAAATGGTGTGTACTGCAGCGGGCCTGCATAGTCACAGCCGGTGTGAGTGAACGCCTTGTCGACTTGGTTAACACGCTGGCTAGGTAGATCTGCCATAAGTGGAAGAATAGGACGCGGGCGGAACTTAAAGCAAGTGTTACAGTTGTGGATTCTGTGACGAATTATTCGACGTGCAGCTAAAATCCAATAATTATGCCTGAGTAAGGACATAATTGAAATAATTTGAATTTGAATAAGCAACTCCGGACCGGCATGAAGATGTTTCTTGTGACAAAAGTCAACAAGAAGATCAACAATATGGTCATGACGTGGTAGAATCCAGGGATGTTTATATTCGTAGGGTTCGTCCGAATTTGTGAGATGACCACCAACTCGTATGATGCCGTGCTCATCGAGAAACGGCTTAAGCTTATGGATGGCGGGAGTACATGGTTTATTGTTTTTTAAATTTAAAATATCGTTACGGAAATGAACATCCTGTACAGCTCGCAGCAATTTAATTTCTGCATATTTCAGATCAGAGCTTGATACAGTACGTGCACTAGGCAGTTGTCTTAAAAACTTATAGACGTAAAAAATAGCGCGTAGCAACTTAGACCACGACGAAACACGTAGTGCTAGCGCGTAAATTGGTGATTCCGTAACCTCAGAAACCACGGCATGAGCGACTGATTTCTGTTCGGGTACGCCCTCATGCAGTGCATTGTGTTCGAAAGTATGTATGGGCCACTCAGCTGGGTCATGATAAACCCACGATGGTCCACGATACCACAATGGATGCTGCAAGAGCTTAGCTGGCGTGACACCACGAGACAGACAATCAGCGGGGTTCTCAGTACCTGCGACATGGTTGAAACAATTAGCGGGTATAAGCTCTATCAGCTTAGTAACCCGATTGGCAACAAAAGTTTGCCAGCGGTGCGGTGAGGAATTTATCCAGGCGAGCACTATTTTAGAGTCAGTAAACGCGTATACCTTATGGATGCGGTAGTGGGGCGATATTGTGTCTTGTACCTTGCGAAGCAACTTAGACAACAGTAGGGCCGCGCACAACTCTAGTCTAGCCACCGAAATGGTTTTCACAGGTGAGACTTTAGACTTCGCACTAACTAACTGCACGGAGTAGTTAGAACCATTGTATATTTGCATGTATACGACTCCACCGTAAGCACGCTCGCTGGCGTCAGCGAAACCTACTAAATTCATGGTGCATCCGTCGACCAACCCCAGATGACGCGGGATAATAATTTCATTAAACGTAGAAAGCTCAGTACAAAACTGCTTCCAAGCGGTGACTATATCTTCAGGTGGTATGTCGTCCCAGTCACACTTTGCTAGCCAAAGTTCCTTAATTAAGAGATTAGCGTACAGAATAGTGGGGGCGACAAAACCCATTAAGTCCCATAGCCGAGCCACTGTGGAAAGCATGGTTCGCTTGGTACATTTATCATCTGGTGTGGTGACGTCAAAGCGGAAACTGTCACAAGACTTGTCCCAGCGTAAACCCAGGACCTTATGCGGTATAGACTTCTCATACTCGATATCGGGCGAAGCCTTATGAGTATCAGGTATGTGTGCGAGAACCTCTTTCGAGTTACTTGTCCATTTGACAAGGTCGAACTGGCCTCGCTTGAAGAGCTGAATAAGCTCATCACAAAGCGAATTTGCTTGCGGTATGGACATGACACTACAGGCAATGTCATCCATATATAGGGCGGAAGAAGCAGCAGCAGACGCTGCAGGGAAATTATCGCCTTCATCAGCGACTAGCTGGCGGACTACACGTAACGCGTGATATGGACTAGACTTAAATCCGAAGCAAACACGATTAAATTGGTAGACCATTATAGGTTCATGTTTACTGAATCTGTAAAAAATGCGTTGAAATCTACGGTCCGATTCACGAACGCCGACATTGAGAAACATTTGGCGGCAATCAGCAGACAGGGCTATTTGAAAGAGTCGAAAACGAATTATAATATTAAATAAATCACCCTGTAGATTGGGGCCTGCATGTAGAATGTCATTGATCGACTGTCCCGATGTAGTTCGACTACTAGCGTCTAAAACCACGCGAAATTTAGTGGAAGTCTTATCTTCGCGAACGACACCGTGATGCGGAATGTAATATGACAGATTAGAAACGTTGTCATCTTTTAAAACCGGACTCAAATATCCCTTATTTATGTAGTCCCGCATGACGTCATTGTAAGCGCTGCGTAACCCTAAGGACGCATCAAGTTTGCGCTCCAAACAATGAAAACGCCTAAGTGCGGCAGCGTATGAGTCGCCTAGCGAATAAGGGTCGTCGCAAAATGGCAGCGGCACAATATATCTACCACTGTCATCGCGAACAGTGGTAGCGCGAAAATGTTCTTCGCACTCGAGATCCTTACGGCTCTGCGAGGGCGAGGCGGAAATTTCTTCAAGCTCCCAGAATCGTTTGAGAAGCGAATCTAAACTGGGATCTTGAAGAACAGAACAACATGAAGTTGTACTCGTACAGTGTGAAGTATGTGCCGTAGGTACGGAACCCATAACCACATACCCCAACACAGTTTCAATAGCGGGAGGTATATTATATTGCTCGCTATGCACTATGTTAGGCAAAAGCAAGCGCGGGAATATAGCAGCACCAATCAAAACATCGATACCGCTCGGCTCCGCAAACTTCGAATCTGCGAGCGGTAATGTTTTGAGATGTGTAAGTTTAGAGACATCGACGAGAGCGGTCGGTAATGTCTCCGTTATACGTTCAACAATAAGCGAAGAAACGTTAAAATTTATATCATTACTAAAACGAGAATATAATTTAATATCTACGGAACCTTTAACTGGTTTTTCCGACCCACCGATTCCTTTAACTATTAAATTAGAAGTATGAAAGTTCTTCCAAAGTCCTAGACGCTTAAAACATTCAGAAGTAATGAAATTACTTTGTGATGCACTATCTAGTAAACAACGTATTATGTGCGGCTTATCATTTACATCGTAAATTACGACTTGAGCAGTAGCGAGCAGAACGGTTGTATACGCCGTACATTGCGGGCTATCTCTCGCCGACGGCGACGCCGCAACGCACCGAGTGTCAATCGAACGCGATCGAGCGGCGCCAGCGACAGAGGTCGTACACAACGATACCTCAGACTGTGAGGTAATAGAAGGTACAGTCGGCATAGGCGTTGGGACCGGATTCGGCTGTGACGTCACTACAGTTGATAATTGCGGGTTTTTATTAAAATGTAACAATGTATGATGACGTTGATTACATGTGCAACACTTTAATTTAGAAGAACAGTTAACCGTTTTATGTTCAATACTCAAACAATTGACACACGCATTGTTGTCTTTCACACATTTGAAACGAGCTGTCGGAGTCAAATTATCAAAAGCGGGACATTTATATAAGTGTTCATGGATATATGCTTCGCACAGACACTTGTTTGAATTATTTAACTCAGAGCAAGCTACATAGGATTGTGGATTAGGAGCGGTCATTTTATTATTAAAACTACGCGATTTATTAGACTTATGTGAATTGTCCGAACTATTAGGCTTATTATTGTTAGCTAAGGGTGGTTGGGTATTACGGAATATCCGACACTGATCATTGATGAAGCTGACAAAACTATCTAGAGTGGGAATCTTACGATTACGTTCTGTCATCTCGAAAGCGCGAATAGTTTCAGTGTCAAACTTTTTTATTGCGAGGTGCAATAAAATGAAATCCAGAAGGTCAACTAATTTTAGATTCTTTAGGGAATTAATTGCGGTGATGAACTTGTCCACGAATAGCTGGTAATTCGAAACAGACGCGGGACCGGACAATTTAAGATTTAAAGCTTGATCCAAGTAGGTAGACGCGAGGACACGAATATCCTGGTACCTATCGAGGAGTGCCTGGAACATGACTTGGTAATTCTCAGCACACGGTGTGACTCCCGCGAACACAGATTGTGCCTTCGGCGACAGCTTACCTATTAAATAGTACAACCTGTCTGCATCCGTCAGCGACTTATTGTCATGAACTGTAGATTTAAAACTTGCATAAAATAATGGCCAGTTTCGTATATCACCGTCGAACGACATGAGTTCGATTGGCGGCAACCTTGGTCTACATGTTGCGGAATCACTCATACTGTGCCTCCCGGACGGCTTATCTTCCAATTGAGACATCACACGTTTCACGGAACAATACATATCCTCGAATGAGGCGTAGGCTTGATAGCTAGGCTTCGCATCGGGATATATAGCCAGTAACCTAGCATTATAATCATCCAATAATTTATGAAAGTCCGTTCGAATATCATCTATTGTTACACAAGAACTGAGAAAGCCTTCTCTCACCGATTCGGAAGTATTAGCGACTTTAGAGCGATCATAAATTGACTGAATACGCTCGAAAAGTATATTACGCTTAGCTTCTAAAATCACTAACTGTTGATCTTCCGAAGAAGCGATTGCTTTCGCATCACGCGGCATTGTTATGTTATGTAGTTAAAAATAACCACACAAACAAAACAATGTACGGTAATTATTTAAACGAACAACTATATGTAGAAAAGTAATACTACTGATTGTGACTGTACTGTGACAACGGGTTTCGCAATATTTGCGTAGTAACGAAATAAGTTTTTTCGTAGTACCCACTAACCAAAGTAATTATATAGTACAAAATGTTAATAGCATTACTATCCTAACCAGTTTTATTGTTAAGTTTGAATATTGTTAAAGATAAATGAATAGGTATAAATATGCAACTTATAGCCCGCAATCGTCTAAACGTATTCGGTAAAGTTATGATATTTATACTGCGTAGGTACCTACAAGTAGTACACCTATTTTATTTTTCTCTTATAGAATGAATGTCTACCCCGCGGTATTCGGAAAGTAAATTATTCCTAACAATTTATAATTGGAGGTAGGTGATTCCTATAAGGGCGGTTAAACTAAAAGACGCTTGAAATATGGAAATTTACAATACGACAAGTTAGTTTTAAATAAGAATTATTTTTAATAATAGCAGATACGTAATTATGAACCTGCTATAGCGGCGTTGATGGAACCACGTATTGGGTTTACAACTTGATTATGTGGGTAGGCGGCTAGGTGCCACGACCCTAGTAGGAATTTATAATTGATTCCTACGTAAGAAATAAAGGAAAATGGATATATTATAGTAATATATCGGGCTACGAAGGACCAAAAATGTTATAGCGGTTTGAGAAACCTCTTCATCCTTGTGTTTATCATGAAAAGTGGACTGTATTTGAAGGGTTCTGGCAATATTGCGTTGAAAATAAGCGGGAAAATATTCACGGATCAATTCGGGCGATCTAGTATGGAAATGAGGGAAGTAGTACGCCTTACCTTGTAGTGGTCGATGCCAGCCCACGTGTGGCAGCGAGCTGGTGTTCTTCTACTCCAAAATGGCTCCTTCAGGATCCACACACTTCACACAATTGTTTTATATCCGCGAGGCGGGTTAATAGACACGGTTCACAAGGTTCTCTGCAATCTAACTAATTAGATGCATCAGTCTCCAGCCAGGTTGTTTGGAAAGCTGGCGGTTGAGATACGAGGCCCGTTCATGTTGAAGTTTCGGTTCGTTCTGGCGAACTGTCATTAAGGCGTACATAAAGGGAAAAGGAATGAGGAAGGAACGAGATAATTAGGATATCGATCGCCCGCGAAATCTCAAATGCGTTTGTCTATGTGTTTTTGGTCATTGATTTATGACATTTACAAGAGATGGCGCTACCAGTATCCTAGTCGTTTTTGGGCTTATTGACATTGAAATGAGATGTACTATGGCTATAAATGATTTAAATGGTAATATATTATTAGTTACTAACACTAAAAAGAGCAAAAAAAAACCGTCTTCGAAAGAAAACACTACCTACTATAGGTACCAAAGACACCGACTACGGAAAACATTTTTTTAATTGTTTTTTTGTTGAAAGGTTACCGATCTGGAGTTTTACAGTCCTCATCATCATCATCATTTCAGCCAAAAGACGTCCACTGCTGAACATAGTAGGCCTTCCCCAAGCGTCGCCACATTGACCGGTCCCGTGCGTCCCACATCCAGCGGAACCCCGCAACCAAGTTGTGCAGTATCAGCCCGGAAACTGAACTTGTGCCCGATTAATAGCAACAGGCTCGTCTCCTACTACATGGGACTTAAACATAACTTGCGAAGTGTAGGTGTACTGTAGGTGCACCCCTGCCTAACCCTTTGGGGACTACAGGCGTGATGTTTTGTTTTGTATGGACAAGCAGTGAAATTATATGTAAAGTGGAAGAAATCAGCACTATGGCAGAGTGGGCAACACGGTGCGTGTGTGTGAGTGTGTGGTATTGACCCGCAGTCGTGGAGGCTCGTGGCTAAATATATTGAAATCAGCACTATGGCAGAGTGGGCAACACGGTGCGTGTGTGTGAGTGTGTGGTATTGACCCGCAGTCGTGGAGGCTCGTGGCTAAATATATTGAAATCAGCACTATGGCAGAGTGGGCAACACGGTGCGTGTGTGTGAGTGTGTGGTATTGACCCGCAGTCGTGGAGGCTCGTGGCTAAATATATTGAAATCAGCACTATGGCAGAGTGGGCAACACGGTGCGTGTGTGTGAGTGTGTGGTATTGACCCGCAGTCGTGGAGGCTCGTGGCTAAATATATTGAAATCAGCACTATGGCAGAGTGGGCAACACGGTGCGTGTGTGTGAGTGTGTGGTATTGACCCGCAGTCGTGGAGGCTCGTGGCTAAATATATTGAAATCAGCACTATGGCAGAGTGGGCAACACGGTGCGTGTGTGTGAGTGTGTGGTATTGACCCGCAGTCGTGGAGGCTCGTGGCTAAATATATTGAAATCAGCACTATGGCAGAGTGGGCAACACGGTGCGTGTGTGTGAGTGTGTGGTATTGACCCGCAGTCGTGGAGGCTCGTGGCTAAATATATTGAAATCAGCACTATGGCAGAGTGGGCAACACGGTGCGTGTGTGTGAGTGTGTGGTATTGACCCGCAGTCGTGGAGGCTCGTGGCTAAATATATTGAAATCAGCACTATGGCAGAGTGGGCAACACGGTGCGTGTGTGTGAGTGTGTGGTATTGACCCGCAGTCGTGGAGGCTCGTGGCTGCGATATTGAGATCGATACGGCATGTATGATATTGTGTTGGGGACAGGTACGTGGTTTGATTTATACGGGGAATTTAAGTAGTATTAATAAAATATTAACGTAAAAAAATAAGCAAATCAATTTTTTTTAGGCGTATAAATAGGGAGCGTATAAACATGGGTATCAAGACATAATTTGGGAGAGGTGAAGGTAATCGTAGATACAGCAGTAAAAGAACTTTTTGCAAAAAATACTACCGACTTCCTTTTACAAAACTACAAAGTGAAAAATAACTTTATTTTTTGAAGTCGGTGTCTTTCGTAGGTACCATTTTTTTGCGTTATGGACACCGACATTCTTCAGTAAGGTAAGAATAGATTTCATGAAACTTGAACATAACCAGTGAAATGAGAGATCTGCGTACCTCTTATGAGCGTACTGGCGTAATGTTATGTTATGAATGTCGGAAAATATTTTTTCAAACAAAAAAAGAATTTTTAAAATCGGTCCACAATTGACGGAGATATCGGCGAACATACCCAAAAAAAAAAAGAAAAACAAACATAATGTCGAACATAGAACCTCCTCCTTTTTGGTAAGTCGGTTAAAAACTGACATAATAGGTTGAGTTGATTAATTGTGAAGAGACAATGTCCCAATGGTTAAGATAAACAATCGAACAGTTGAAACTTCACTAGTTGTTATTGATGAAACCCAATTTCTTAAATTAGATTCACAGAACAGCAGGCTAAAGACAATATAAATTGTATCAATAATGCCAAGCATAAATCAATCTTATGCGTGAAGTCGATGTTGTTTTTGAACATCTCGGAAGTAACATAATCAGGTAATTAATTTGCATCATAAACGTGATGATTGAAAATACATAATTCTCTAGTAAGTTGAAACTTTTAATAGCTCTTATTTTTAATCTATTCATCCGTTCACAAAAAGTTACCTCACAGCTTATTTCTATAAAATATTCCACCCTGACTTACATTACAAAGTATCCAACGATACACAAATAGTGTAGCCCCGCCTTTATTACCGTGTACACCCCTTACAAGCTTCCCGTACTTTGTTAACACACTGTAGCAACTTATTAAGTTGTAAACTAAGGTTGTAACATTGTGGCTCTTTTGATTTATAGGTCACCCCATCTGGCAACTATACAATTTGAGATTGACTTGTAGGACCTAACTTTAGGATTAAGAATGCCTTTGCAACCATCTTCATTTCATAAACCTTGATGAACAAGTACATAAAAATCTGACTCTACGAAATATCTGCCTCATTGCCATAATTCTGAAATACATGTTTAGGTTCGCTTGCAGTGCCCATCGTTGGGATCATCATACATGTTTATAACATATACTCATTTAGTTAGAAAAAAAAAAATCTTCCAAACAAAACGTAATTGGAGTTCGATACGTAGGTTGGGTAACTGATAATTAGGGTTCCGTACCTCAATTGGAAAAAAAGGGAACCATTATAGGATCACTTCGTTGTCCGTCTGTCTGTCAGAACCCTTTATCTCGGGAACGCTTGGAGGTATCGTGTTGTAATTCATATCGTATAATCAAGTTTGAAACCTTGCAGCTGTGAAAAACACAAATTCTAGATCAACACAATCAAGAGATATAAGCCGTTAATGACGCAAAAATGACTCGCAAGAGAATCAAAAGGTTACTTCCCGTTGACCTAGAATCATAAAATTTGGCAAGAAGAATGTCTTATAGCACAAGTAAAGGAAAATCCGAAAACCGTAAATTTGTACTTACATAAAAAAAACCGGCCAAGTGCGAGTCGAACTCATGCGCCGAGGGTTCCGTACCTACCCATTATACTGACAAAGATACAGATAAAGATGGACATAATTGTCTTTAAGCATTCAAAGCGTGATTCTCGCGGTTTCTGGAAGAGCGCTAATAAATTGAGCATTCGGCCAGGCCTGCCTGTTAGTGTGAATGGTGTGATGCGAACCTTTTTACCCGACTGCCGAAGGAGGGTAATGTGTTTATCAGTCTATGTATGTATGTATGTTTGTTCCTATGTGGCGTTCCAGAGACCAAAAGCGTTGGCCGATTTTGATGATTCGTACGTCAATCGATGCGTCTTAACCCTGCGAGTGTCACTGGCTACATTAAAATTGAAAAATAGAAAAATGGCGGCTTTTGGGCGCCATATTGTGGAAGCCCAATTTTTTTTTCCATCCAATCCCATCGTGTGGGGTATCAAATTAAAGGGATGATTTTTAGAAATCAGTTTGTTTTAAAATCACCGCTAGAGAGCTCTTGTGAGATGCTGGATGCCTAGCCTCGTTGTGGCAAGGTGGGCACACGTTTCCCCTCCTCTGCCCTCTTCAATTTGTATATGAATGCCCTGACAGACGGACCCACTCACCCTACCACCCACCCTATCAGCAATCATTTTCAGAACCCTGTTATGGCTGTCCATAACTCGGGCCACCATTGATGTTGCGCGCTTGCGCATTATCGCGTAAAACCAAACGCGCCGCCGCAAACATCCCTGATGCACTACATCGCCAAGGCAATCCCATCAGTTTTCTGAACGCGTTATTATACTGGGCTCGAAGGGCTCCGTACGACGCCCGTGAATACTTATCCCACAGGTTGCAAGTGTAGAAGTTGGTACATAATGCTCTAAAGAGCGTCACCTTTATTTCTGCAGTACAATGTGGAAACCTGCGAGCTATCATATTCGCACGTTCGTAAAGAGCCCTCCGTTCCATTTCAATGTCAGCATTGTCCTTTAAAGCTTATTATTGACACAGACACCGACAAAATGTTGACTGCTAAGCGCCTCAATCAGGGCATTCATATACAAATTGAAGAGGGCAGGGGAAGTCAATCCTCCCTGTCTCACTCTACACTCCAATTGATAAGGCTCCGACAGCACACCCGCCCACCGAACTCTGTTGATCTGGCTTCCATACCAAAGCCTGAAAATACTGAGCCCATCATGTCCAGGGGACTTACCTCTAGACGTAGACCTGATGACCCTGGCCACATATTTGGCACTGAAACGTGTGCCCACCTTGCCACAACGGGGCTCAACATCCAGCATCTCACAAGAGCTCCCTAGCGATGACTTTAAAACAAACAGACTTCTAAAAAGGTTTGCAATATCCTTCACATCACTCACACCATTCACACTAACAGGCAGGCCTGGCCGAATGCTCAATTTATTAGCGCTCTTCCAGAAACCGCGAAAATCACGCTTTGAATGCTTAGAGGCAATTATGTCCATCTTTATCTGTATCTTTGTCTGTATAATGGGTAGGTACGGAACCCTCGGCGCACGAGTTTGACTCGCACTTGGCCGGTTTTATTTTTTGACGTCTCAATTCAGTTTAAGTTATCGTTAGAACAACATTCGGTGCCTTCATAGTTTATGAACTTCAGAAATGTTACTTAATTATTTTGGTGAATGTGTTTGTGTGCCTCGCACTTGGCCAGTATTTTTTTTCCAAATACGTCTTCTTATAAGCAGCCCGGTTTTGTGATTTTGCCCATGGACTCACCTTCTAGTAAGAGGAACATGAATAAAGCTGATAAAACCTGTTGGTATATAGTGCCTGTATACCTATTGGTATACAGGCACTATCTGCCTAAAAGGATAATTCAATCAAAAATGTTATTTATACAATAACTTGTTTTACCAATAAACTATTTACGAAACCTGTTGGTATCTTTTTACCACATACACAAAACCATTCAGTAAAAACGAATGCAATATCAATTATTTTTCTGGGAGCAACCGTAAATATATTTTATTTAAGGACCAAGTAATAGGTACCTGCTGTAAAACTAAGATAAGGTTTACCGTCGTAGGACAAGGGAGGGTACCAATAACCAAATAGGAGTACATCCACCAACAAGAAGGTACTGTAGAAGGCGTAGTCAGAAGTGTTTAAATAAATTACCAAATTACTTTTATAGTTTATATATTTTGTAAGAATTTTACAATATGCCTCCCTTCTGGGCGGCTCCACTAGAATTGACAATCAAAAACATATTCACTTATTTTCTATTCCAAATTCATTTACCTTTCAAGTAATACCAATTGCCAGTATTTTTACAGGCAAGTAGGTTGCCTTCTAGTTAAGCAGAGTCCTCACATGAGCTACGCCCCTACGAATAGACGCGCAGAATCATATGAAGTGCTTCTATTCTATGTCTTGAAATGTTACATGAATCCTACCTTACCCTAACCCGAGCATTTACCTAATAGGGAAATCACATTTACAATTGAGGTACGACCCTTAAAAGGGGAAGGCTTAATCATGACAAACGAGTTATCGGACGCTCCGATATGTGCTTTTAACTTCAGTTGACGTGCACATACGCACTAACAATTCAACGCCGTCATGCTTGAACCTCCTTGACCAAAACCCTAAAAAAGGAACAAGGCGTCCTCCCAACACAAGAATGATGCGTCAACTCACATCGACCCGGATGGGGTTTAATCTCAAAAATTCAAATAAGACACAATTTTTCGATCTCGTGCGTTTATCAGGCCAGAGAAGGAAAGGCTGGATCGCATCGAATTTCTAATCCTATTCATAGAGCTTGCACCAGGGTTTATTATTATAAATTCATTTATTAATTTAAACATCAGACATAAACTGGACCAATGATGTCAACTCGACATCCTTTGCAAATGCTATGCCCCGTTAGCAAAGTCGGTTTCAGTTATGACTATTACTTTTAGAAACCCCTGGGTTATACTATTACCCTGGCTTGTGCCTATGCCTTAATCGCATAACCAAAAAATATTTCTTCGATGCGTGGCCAACGTTGCCAGCCTCTTCTTCCCCCTGCGGCTTACAACTCGCACATCATCAGCACATGCAACGGAAAGAACTAATTTAATTATATATATCGATACTACTAGAGAATATCGATAAGAAAACTATCGATACATATTTTCCTACTTTCCCATCACTATTAACTTCAATATGTCAAATTGGATAGTTGTCATTCATATTTTTTTCTTTTATTTGACAACCGGCCTCTTCCTTTATGAAAACCTTACTAACCTTAACCTATTCTTACCTATTTAAACCTATCTCTTGTCCTATTCTAACATTAAAAGGTTTTAATCTATTTACATGTACTATGTCCCTAAATCGCCTATTATTATTTTTTATAATTACATAATTTACATCAGATAATCTTCTAACTATTCGGTATGGGCCTTTATACAACCTACATAGTTTTATACTTCTATTTGTGGTCCGTCTAGGTGTATAGAGCATAACTAATTGATTAGGCGTAAATATTCTCAATTTAGCTTTTCTATCATATCGCATTTTCTGTTTAACCTGTGCCTTTTTTATATTATCTATGGCACGACATGACGTCCTACATAATCAACCATGTCAACATTGCTGCTATTTACTAGCATGTCGGTTTGAAATAATGGTTCCCTAGCGTATAGCAACATGTGAGGTGAAAATCTAGTGCTTGACTGTTTGCTGGAATTATAAGCAAAACATACTAGTGGAACATAACTACACCAATTTCGCTGATCGTTGGTGACATACATGGAAAGCATCTGACACACTGTTCGATTAAATCGCTCAACTAAACCATTCGTTGCAGGGTGGAACGCAGTGGTGAAGCGTGACTTGGCTCCGAAATAACTTACAGTTTCTTTTACCAAGCGAGATGTAAAAACTGACCCCCTATCCGACACAATTTCCCTAACTCCTCCATAACGACAGAAAATCTCCTCTATAAGAAACTCGCTGATCCTTTGCGCTGTCACCATAGGAACTGCTCTACAAACTGCATACTTCGTTGCATATTCCAAACTTACAATGATATACCTATTACCTCTCAGCGACTTCCTAAAAGGACCTAACACATCTATCCCAACTTTTTCCATCAATCGGTTCACAACAACAGGTTATAACTGGGCCACCTGGTCGTCCTTCTTCCGCTCTTGGCACAATACGCAGCTTCTTACATATTTATCTACCACTCTTTCTGCATCCTTAATAAAGTACCTCGCTCTAAACTTAGCCAAAGTTTTCGCCAAACCTAAATGCCCTCCGGACCATGGATCATCATGAAGCTCTTTCAACACCTCCTCTAACAAGTTTTTAGGAACGACTACTAACATCCGATTATCATTCAGAATCCTGGTTCTCTTACACAAAATGCCATCTATCACACTAAATCCCTTCACCACATTACTCCCGCTAGCTGCTATCTTATCCAACCAATACCTACAAAAAACATCTCTAAGCTGGTCATCTCTTATCCTGACCACCTCAATCCTATATAACTGCATGCCGTCGTCGTAGCTTATGTGAGGACTCTGGAGCCGTATAATTTCGTGCCTAATTTAAATTTATTATAATTTGTTACCCCTTTTAGGAAAATTCTAATGAAAACTTGGTCATCGGCTATGCCTGCTTGCTCAGCATATTCCGCCAGTCTATAGAAAAAGGCATTTACATCCTCTTGTCTATCTTGCCGTGCGTTGTAAAATTTCTCAATAAAATCTAACCTCGCTGGGAATTCTTTTTTTAAGTTATTGCAAATGTCTTTGAAAGAAAGATCGTCCTTGTAAATGAACTTATAATAGGCAAGTGCCGGGCCGTCCAAGTATGCGCCCAAAATCAGCCCCAAGTCTTGTTCCTGCCATTTATTTATAGCAGCAATTCGACGGAATTGCATGAGGAAATCCTCAAAACTGGACTTTGTTCCGGTCCCCGTGAATACTGGCTGTGCCATCTTTACCCAGTTAAAAAATACCACTTATCTTTGATAATCCACGTGCTAGTGTTCGTCGGCTAGGGTTCTCGCCAACAATATCTTCGTTCTCCGTAACCTCACACTCACAGATGGGGCTTCGTGCACTGTTTTCGCCGTGCAGACGCGAAATATTTATTGTATCTTCTTTACAGGGATATTTTCTGTAGCCGGCGCCTCCACCAAATGTAGAAGGCGTAGTCAGAAGTGTTTAAATAAATTACCAAATTACTTTTATAGTTTATATATTTTGTAAGAATTTTACAATATGCCTCCCTTCTGGGCGGCTCCACTAGAATTGACAATCAAAAACATATTCACTTATTTTCTATTCCAAATTCATTTACCTTTCAAGTAATACCAATTGCCAGTATTTTTACAGGCAAGTAGGTTGCCTTCTAGTTAAGCAGAGTCCTCACAGTACCTTCTTGCTCTCACATAGTTAATTTAAAAAAAGGGGCTAAGCAGAATTCTTTAAAATTATTCCATCAAAACATTCAAGGTTTTTCTGCAAAGCAATTGGAAATAGAACTGTTTTTAGAAAAGACAATGTTTGAAATTATTTGTTTTACTGAGCATTGGCTGAAAGAACATTCAATGCTTATTAATTATGAAAATTATACTGTGGGCAGCTGTTTTAACAGAAATGTTGTGTTACGTGGAGGTTCACTTATTTTAATCAAAAATGGTATTAAATCAAAATCTCGTAAAGATATTGTAGATCTATCAGTTGAACATAGTGTTGAACTGTCCTGTGTTGAGCTGGATAAGCATATTATAGTGTGCGTTTACAGACCCCCCAATTATAAAAACTACTGTATATTTGAGTCAGTGATGGAAGATGTTTTGGCAAAACTTACAACTGGTAATAAACTAGTCATAATCTGTGGTGACTTTAATATAAATATTTCAGAAAATAATTCAGATAGCAGTAGACTATTAAATCTCTTCAAATCATTTAATTTGTCGCATGTGTTTGAGGAACCAACCCGAACAACTGTGACTACTGCTACATGTGATAATGTTTTTTGTTGCTGCGACTACTTAAACAAAGCCATTATGAATTGTCTGCCTTCAGATCACAGTGGGCTACTGGTAACATTTGAGTCCAGCATACCAATACAGCAAGTGCAGATTCAATCCAGACCAATAACATCCGGCAAATTAAATAAATTTAACAGCGCTTTAATTGGTAAGTTAAGTTGTCAGGACCTCATAGTGAACGATGGTAATACAAAAAAGTTTTCTCAGTTGTTCAAACAGAATTCAATAACACTTTTAAGAAGAAAACTAAAACTATATGCCCTAAGTTTTTATTCAGTGACTGGGCGACTAAAGGAATCAGGAAAAGTAGGGAAAGACTTTACGAGCTGTATGGCCTTAAGCCTTATATAAACACTGAAACTTTTAATAAGCATGTTGCTACTTACTCAAGAATTTTTTAAAATTCATGTAAACTAGCTAAGGCTTTATACATTAGCAATAAGGTTAAATTCGCTGAAAATTAAATTAGGACGGTTTGGAAAATTATTAACAATGAAACAAACAGGAACAAAATAAATAATACTGATTACACGCTTGAGACTACACATGGACTTATTAGAGATAACAAAGAAGTTGCTCAAGAATTTGTAAATTTCTTTACCAGCATCCCAATTAAAACTACTGAAACCTTAAATTCTTCGCCGTCGCTCGCTTATGGTTTATTACACGCTAACGTTTCAGCATGCCCGACTGAATTTAACTTTTCACATATAAACCCAATAACAGTGATAAAAGCTTTTAAGCAAATAAAGATAAAACTGACAGAAGATCTATGGGGAATGTCCATCAAAGTTTGTACCTCCATTATTCAGACTATAGCGCCGTACTTAGCTGTAATTTTTAATTTGTGGATAGATCAAGGAGTCTTTCCGGATCTAATGAAATATAGTAAGGTTATACCACTTTTTAAATCCGGGGACAGTAAAGACACAAATAATTATCCGTGTTGCCGGTTTTCAGCAAGGTATTTGAAAAGATAATGCAAAATCAAATGCTCATTTATTTTAATACGAAAAACATCCTACACGAGAAACAATATGGTTTCACCAAAGGACGTTGTACAACCGACGCTGGTGTCACCTTAATAAAACTCATCTTTGATGCGTGGGAGGAGGGACAAGATGCCATAGGTATCTTCTGCGACCTGTCGAAGGCGTTTGATTGCGTTGATCATGAAACATTGCTTTTGAAACTTGAGCATTACGGGCTAGTCCAATCAGCATTAAATTTAGTAAAATCCTATTTGAATGATAGACAGCAATTAGTTCAAATAAACGGTGTCAATTCGTCGGGGTTGAACGTGAAAATGGGGATACCCCAGGGCTCAATTTTGGGTCCTTTCTTATTTTTAATATACATTAACGATTTACCCCATCTATTGAAAAACAAACTGAACATGGTGTTATTTGCTGATGACACTTCTTTGATTTTTAACATAAGTAGACGTACGAGTAACGTTGCCGACGTAAATAATGCATTGCGGCAAGTTCTAAATTGGTTCACTGTTAATAATTTAGTTTTGAATGCTAAAAAAACTAAGTGAATAAAATTTGCCTTGCCGAATGTCAAAAGTTATGATTGTGACATTATATTAAACAACGAGAAGCTAGAATTCGTCGACAAAACGGTTTTCCTGGGTATCACGCTAGACTCAAGTTTATAATGGGGTCCTCATTTAATATCACTTGCGGGGCGGTTAAGTTCGGCGGCTTATGCTGTTAGAAAAATTCGTCAATTTACTGATGTAGATACCGCGAGGCTGGACTATTTTAGTTACTTTCACAGTATAATGTCTTACGGCATATTACTATGGGGAAGGGCTGCAGACATTCAGTCAATTTTTGTTCTGCAAAAGCGAGCCATCAGAGTGATATACAATCTTCGCCAGCGCGATTCTCTAAGGGAACTGTTTAAGGACATTAACATCATGACGGTACCTGGTCAATATATTTACGAAAACATCATGTACATTAGAAATAATTTACATCTTTTTAGTAAAAACAGCGATAGACATAGTTATGTTACTAGAAATAGGGACCAATTAATTCAACCAGGTTTCAGGCTGGCTAAAGTAGCATCATCTTTTAGGGGGTACTGTATAAAATGTTACAATAAAATACCGCCACACATTCTAGAATTGAATGAGACGAAATTTAAAACTTGTATAAAACGCACACTATGCAGGCAGGCATATTATAGGTATTATGGGATTACATCGCTGATAAAAATGCTTGGCCCAACGCTATTCCAGCTCCACAGCCACTAGGGCACAAAAACAAGTGATAAGCAGAAAAGTTCTGAAGTATTGTTGGACCTGCTGAAGACTGTACGAATAATTATAATGTATATTTGTGTTGTATAAACTCAATTTATTTTTTGGATTATATAACTGCACAGCACATATGTGAGTACTATGTACCAACTGTAAATCTACCATTTACAGTACCTATGTGTCGTTCGTTGACTTCAGTGTGCCCTGGCAGTTGAGTGTGTTATGCTCTCTCTAATGTATATCTGATGGTGGCACATGTGTTGGATCATTCGGTTCCCTTCATGATGGTTGAGCTGAGTGGTGCCGATCCATGTGTCATGTTCGTGAACGGGCGCCGTCAGTTGGGATTGGTCATATCTTAGCTGCCTCCGCCTGTTTTTAAATACCTATTTATTGTATTTTTAATTGTTTGTTTTACTCTAGACGATTTTAAGTGCGTTTTTTTTACATCGTTCTCACATATATAATGGGCGCACGGTTGGCGCAGTGGTTGAGCGATTGACTGCTGCGCTGCGTGTCGCGGGTTCGATTCCCGCACGGAACAAATATTTTATGACCTACAGATAGTTGTTCCGGCTCTGGGTGTTTGTGTATGTGAGTTTATATGTTTGTAAACGCACCCACGATACAGGAAGAAATTCCTAGTGTGGGGAAATGTTTAAAAAAAAAAAAAAAAAAAATATATATGTATTTTTCCTACAAATTATTGTAACCAAATACTTGTAAAACACTTTTTTTTTTTTTTTTAAAGAATATGTTTGGAGTTTCTTGTCCGTTCTTCTCCATAACAAGCTACATTTCCGAATGGACGGTAGAATCAATTATTATTACAATTAATTTTTATTTTTGACGTTCGAAAGTGCCGCTTAATGGCCTAATTGAATAAAGAAATTTTGATTTTGATTTGATTTGACCTGACCCGTCAAAATTTCTTATGCTTCATATTGTTCATGCCCTTTTAAGCAGACAGAAATTATAAGATAACCTCTTACTTATTCATACGGTTACATTGTATTTCTTACTCTCTAAAGCTAGCCCTACATTTTTACTGAGACCACAAAATATAAAAAATAAACAGATGCTGTTGAGTCAAAAGTAGGAATTTTAAATCTAAGTGGTAAAGATCACTACAGGAACTTGACTACAACTAAACATAACATCACGCCGATATTCGCCGATAAGTTGGACAGAGGTAGGTACATCCACAATTCGTTAGTTAGGTTAAAGTCCCGTGTAATATTGCCATTGAAGCACAAATCCAGGCTACAATAGAGAAATTCCAGATGGTAACACCCAATAACATTTTGTCTGACACGGGAAACGAACCCAGGACATCATGCTCAGCAGTAGCGCTTGCGACCACTAGGTAGTTTACAATTGTTAGTAAGTATTGAATATTGGATGCCAAACAAGCCTATGGCTCACAACCAGATGTCTTGCTAAGACACAACACTGAAATATCTCATGTGCCTGTAATTACACCGGCATCCATACCCTTCAAACTGGTACACAGCAACGCGGCTTGGCAGAAGAGTTGGAAAAAGCTGAACTACTAGGTAGAAGAAATAATTATGGTAGATAAATAAGCGTGATCAGACTACCATTTTAAACATCGAAGAAAAACCTTAATAGTAGATTATTTATCTATAAACAATCTACTATTAATTATTATTGCGAAAAGAGCTAACAACTATTTAAAAGGCGAGAGTGTTTTTTTAATCCTGAGCGCAGCGAGGGATTCGAAGTACTTCACTCGAGCTTAAAATAGTGTCGCTCTCGAGGTGGACACTACTTTTTATTAGCCTCTTTGTAAAAATAAGTAAGTGCAACTTATGAACAAGAACGTAACGTTAACATAGAAATAATAAAAGGCTAATGTTTATATTTGAACAATTATGGAAGTGCATTCTAACAATTTTAGTAGTACCATCCGTTACAGTTGTAGATTTATTTTTAGCCAGTCATTTGTTCAATACAATGTTCCCGTGCGGTCCGAAATAGAATTAAAATCGCTCATTAGCCATTCAACTCATACATTCGTCGTAATCGATTATACCGATGTAATCCTATTTTGGACCGCATGGTTTGTGATTCTTCTCTTTGCTGATTGCTACATTTACTAACAATATCCACATTCCAAATGCAAATCACTTTTAGTCGCTAGGGATTAATGAGCTATTTTCCCTGTCCCTGTTTGCGTAAAATAAACAAGCACTTTTAGAATAGATGTGATAAAAATTCATTAATCAACTGACAGACCACGTAAAGAAGCCTCAATTTTTTCGAAATTGCTTGTAGTAAAAATCTAACCATTGAAGGAGTTAAACAGAGGATAGAATATAATAGAATACTCTTTATTATGTACACCATATAAGTTGTGTGGATGTCTGTTATTTTTGTTGACAGAAGATCTCATAGGGCACAGGTAGCATGTCAATGAAGAAACCTCAAAGTAAATTCTATCTTAGGGCACACCGATTGATTGGCATCTTCCACCCCCTAATTAAGTAGAACCTCTTTAATCACGCACATATTCAATTTTTCACGTTATTCAAACTATCTAGGTTATTTAGGCCCTATGTTAGTGTGTAATCTAGATTTATAGATAGTCCTGACGGCGTAACGGGGAGACAAATGTTCTGTTTCTTGCTGGAATCAATCAATCAACGCTGCTATAGTTAGTACAGGCTTCTGCCGGAGTTAGGCCTTACAGAATGCTCTCATGGTAACTTAATAGGTTGGTGGCAGTATAGCCTTATTGTCATGCAGAGAATAAGTTATTGGATCCTTACACTTATTTACATGCTAGGGCAGATACTGCTGGTGCAGAGAATTTCAAACGATGCAAAATAAACAAAATTAAATGTAAAACCTTATCGGAAGTTATTGTTTGAGCTGTTGAGGTTGAAACATTAGGGCCATAGGCTTCGAGTGCTCATCGAGTTTCAGTAAGTTGGCTCTTTACGTGATTAGAGGCCTGGGCTTTTCTTTGGACAGAGAATCAGCATTGCTATTCAACGTGGCAATGCTGTCAGCGTTCTGGCCACTTTTCCTAATGACAACGATGTGAATGAATGTTTTGATGCCCAATGAGGTTTTTCCCCTCTCCCCTTTTTATACACGCTTGTACATAATTATATCAGTTTGTATACACTTTTTGTTTATTTGTATATATTTATTGGTTTGTTTGGAGTCTTTAATTTTTAGTTGCATTCTGTTGTAAATAATTAAATGAATTTGTTCTTTACATGATGCACATCTAAACAAATCAAATGCACCGAGAAGAAAAAAAAAATGTTTTATTTAATTCGCTATTTACCCGACTGCCAAAGGAGGGTAATGGTGGGTTCGAACCCACGACCTACAATTTGTAAGTCGTGTGACCACTGGGCCACCACTGCTCCATATTGTGGGGGCCCTATTTTTTGTTCCAAAACATTTATTACATCGGGACAGTTTCCTGAAAGGAACTTAATATCATATAATGATATGAGATCCCTTGCTGAAGTTTAACCTATACAACTTTATCACACTGATATTAAGCGAAAGTTTGTAAGTGTGGTTGTTACACGTTCACGCAAAAACTACTGAAGGGATCTGGATGAAATTTGACACAGAGATAGATTATAGTTTGGAATAGCACATATTTTTATCCCGGGTTTACATTCCTTTGGGATAATTTTCGACATTCACGCGGGTGAAGCCACTGGCAGAAGCTAGTGACTTCTAAACATGTCGGAGCAATGTTGCAGAACGTCGATTTCTGACTATTTGAAAAGGCTGTGCTACAATTCACAACGTCAGATATTTCCCGTGCAGTTTACTATTTTGCTGACAACACATTGGAAAGTGTATATTGCCAGTTTTATATTGCACAGGTAAACTGCTGATTCAACGTATTTCTCTGACATCTATCCTAGACATATTTACAACTAAGTGTGTGCTGGAGTAAAGGTACCTACATAAAAATATAATATCTTTCTACATTTGATGGTTTAAACAGTTTAACATAGAGAGTGTGTAAATGTAATAATAATAATCTCTTTTTTTCATTCATGGTTTTGAAGTTAATGCTTTTTACAAGCTTTTATTTAACTTGCTATGTATGTATGTAAGTGTGTTCGGGTCAAATCTTGTAACTGAATTTTAAAGCAGTTATCCTACACCGATTAAGATGGCAATGCATGTTTAGCTAAGTGACGTCATTCTAAATCCAATATGGCGGACGGCCCAAGATGGCGGCATAGTTGTTTTTTGTGCAATACCATGATAATGGTATCTATAGTCAGAATTTTAATTCGATTCCAGATTTGACATTAGCTACTGTCATTTTGTGAAATAATGATACCACATATAATAGTGTAGTGATGAACACAAAAATCGATAAACAATCGAAAAACAAAATGAGCTGGAAAAAAGCTGCCATTCAAGATTGGCTTTTAAATAAAAATATTCATTACGAACCAGATATGGTTAAAGCTACGCTTTTAGAACTGATTCCACATAACGAATCTTTTAATAAGTACGCTGTAGACGAAATGGCAGCACAACATGGGATCACGGTTTTAAGACTGCCCCCTTACCATTGCGAGCTAAACCCTATCGAATTGATATGGGCGCAGGTAAAGGGGCATGTAGCTCAAAATAATAAAACTTTCAAATTGACAGACGTGAGAAATTTATTTCAGGAAGGCATTCAAAAAATTACGGCTACCGAATGGTCTAAATGCGTATCCCATGTTGTCAAAGAAGAGGAAAACATGAGTAGGCTAGATATGTTAATTGAGAATATCACAGACACACAGAAAGTGACAGCGATAGCGATAGCGATGACGGCGACAATATATAAAATAAATTATTACCATAACACATATATCTGTTTTATTTGTCATGTTCCTTCATGATCACATTTTTTTATTTATTTCACACACAATTATAAAAGAAAAGTCTCAGATCGTTAATTAATCGTCAAAACTAAATTATCGGTTCAAAAATATTTAATTTCCTGATATACTTAGTTTACGAGAGTAAAATTATAAACGAGAAGAATCAATCCGGAAATATTCCATTTCCATATCGAATAATTTTGCAACGTCACTATTTAGTACTTGTCATAACGTTGCAACACTGAAATTGTCAAATCTGGAATCGAATTAAAATTCCGAGTATAATAAAAGTGTTTGCTGAGTAGAAAAAGAAAAGTATTTTTAATGAATAATTTTAAAGTTTGTTTCTAAACTAAAACATAACATTTAATATACTTAAATACAAAATTTTTTATATACTTAAAAACAAACGCGTATAAAAAGGAGAGGACTCATTGAGCATAAAAAAATTCATCCACATCGCTATCGACGAAAAACATACCAGTGACATTCTATCATCGAAAGCCTGGCGAAAGCGATTGCCAAAAAGCCAATATTGTATGAGATTGACAAGCGATATCGGAAAATCACGTGATCAATCCCTTACATTTTGACATTTCGACTATCGCCTTCGCTGACATCGAATGCCACTTGTCTAGAGCCTCTTAACGTTGGCAGCATTGCCACGTTTTGGTAGCAATGCTGATTCTCTGGCCGAAGAAAAGCCCAGCCCTCTGGTTTGTTTCTTTTTTTTTATTGTCTATAGACTCGCGCTTGACCACTACCTCAGCTGATGGTAAGCGAAGATGTAGTCGACGGTGAAACACGTTTGCCTAGAAATAATCAATTTACTCTTGACTTAAATACCCCTAGATTGTAGCTATCGCCCAACTAGCAAAAACGTCGTATAATTCTAGTCTTATGGTATATAACAGTTATATAGTGGTATGTAGTTAAATATTTTGATATATAGATCATACGACGGTTCAGTCGCGGGACTGTAATGTCTTAATATAAAACTGAGTAAATGTTTACGGGACTAACTTTCTAGTCTAAACGTACTACATATTTGATTAGATAGCTATTGAAAAGAAAATGAAATTAAAATCATAAAGGGCTGAGATAGTTCTTTGTTCAAGATAAGCAATGTTTAATAGATCTATAAGTCATGCTTAAGGAACCCTAAAGTAGACAATATGGCCGCGGCGTCATAGACTCAAGGAAATGTATACGCGACCTTTTTGTTATATTAATGTTATATAAAGGTCGCTATATAACGTAAACAAGATGGTCGATGCTTTAAAAGAAAACATATTTTGGATAAATAATTAAAATTATTCAAATACAAAGAAATGGGTGAGGGCGTTAAAAATTTCACAACAACATATATATACATTGTCATAAAACTAAAGTTCCCTGAAAGATTAACACAGCTATCATTATATCACACTCATTTAAATAATGCATAATAAACCTATATTTTGTAATCATGGAAATAGAAATTAACTTACCATTTTTTTTATTTAAACACCGGCGAACACAATATTTAACACACGAAAAAAAACGGTTGTCGTTCAGTCGTATTGTTTGGCACTAGTACAACGTTTCAGTCTTTTGAAAACGTCATTGTAACTGCTATGTGACATAAGCGGTCACTTAAGGGTCTCATCACAACCAGTAATGGACCGTAAAGTCGGTCTTTGTACTTTTATTTAACTTGTATACAACGTTCAACGGTCATTGGCTGACTTCTACATAACTACTAAACGATAATATTGTCGTGTAATTTGGGCCTAATTCGCGTTATTTATACGTTTATATTTACGACTATACGACCAATCTTAAAAACTAGACTAAAAATGTAAAACGTTAAATTGACTATTATAAAACATTAATTTGTTAGTTGGGCGGGAAACACAGACTCCGGCAGGGAATTCCACTCCTTAGCTGTACGCATGATAAAAGTGTTCTCAAAACGTTTTGTGCGTATGGGTGGGATGTACACCATGAACTGATGGCGCATCATCGTACGTCTTTTAGACTGATGATGAAACGGGCTAGCTGGAATTAGATCATGCAATTCCATCGCACACTCCCCGAAATGTTACCGACAAGCTGGCAACTCGGTGACGATGTTCAAGGCTCTCAAATGATTGTTAACATCATTATTTTACTAGTCTCAAGGTCTTTAACTTAACATTACAAGAAAACTCAAGCATTCTAAGATGTAACCTTTGTAAAACACACCAATAAAAGAGAAGAGGTACAATAAACTTTTCTCAAACATGCATGGAAATATTGTCATTATTTTCGAAAACAGAACACGCGAAGTATCGTATTTACGGACAAAGAAAATCAAATCCATTGCAGGAGCGTTTTTTGAATTTGGAACATTACAACGCTCCAGCAATGTTGGTGTAACTTTTAATAAATTAAATGTATAATATAAAAGTATGTTTTATTTCGCTGCATTCTTTTGAGAAAAGCACTATATATGCCTCGGCGGAAATGGCAATTGCCTATCTAGTATTAGTGAAGTCTGAAACACATACTCGATATGCAATTGCCTATTTCCCGGCCTTTGCAATAATGTACTATTTATACATAAACGTAAATAGTATATTATTTACTACTGACTCTTTAACTAGTACATACACAATAAGCAATATATTATTATTTTATCTTCAACGTTATTCCTTTTGAGTCCCAAATCACATTATAGTGAACTTAACTAAACACACAACGGTATATAAAGCTAAACTCCAATATAACCTGACCTCTCATTTGTACTCAAAGTCGATACAATGCTAGGTCAGCTTTTGATGGTGATTTACAATTTGATATGGGATTGTGTAAGGATGACATCCAGTATAACTTGATCTGTTATCGCATGAACAGCCTGTACAAAGCCAGGTCATCTTTTACTGGTATGTGATATTCATTATAACCTGACCTCTCATTGTCCAAAAGCTTATACAATGTGAGGTTAACTTATATTGGAGCTGTATGGCTTGAAGTTATGTATGTGTACTTATAAAAGATTTTGTTCGGTTATTGAGCACTGAATCTTTGACATAATCCAGTTTAGAAGTGTGGTAATAGTGGGTAGTTTTGTCGTAAAAATGGGGTCTTTGTTGTTAGCTTTGTGTAGTAGATGGTCAATGGGTTAGACGGGGATTTGTAAAGGTTAGGGTTTTATTAAACGCTGTGAAATTTGAAATGTTTTACCGATTTCAAAAAAGGAGGTAGTCAATTCGATAATTACGTATGTAAGTAATATTGTTGGAATTGCCCAAAATTCACATAATTATGTTACTCCAGTTGGGCTTCTAAACATGTGTGCCAAATTTCATAAGTGTATCTCTGTATATTTGTTTGTATGTATGTTTGTCCATGCATTTCTTCGAATTTACTTATCGTATCGTGACTATTCTTTTTGAATTGGATTAGGTATCTTACAGCTTAAGTGGGAATAGTGCTAGTTTCATCAAAATTGTTTCAGCAGTTTTCAAGATATGGAACATACAACCGAACTACTTAGCGACAAACAGCACGAATGTGTAAATTAAGTTATTATGGGTGTTTGTCAATCTTTTAGGTACCTTACTATAGAACTTTAAATTTTTTTTGTGATTATTTTTAGTAATTTATTACTAAAACCAACAAGAGAAAAATACGAAAAAAACAAGAGGTACCAAGGACACGCGTCTTGTGTATGAGTGTTAATAAAAAAACATAACGACCGTATTCCCGATGAGTAAGACAGAGACTAGTGATGCCAGTAATGTTAAAGTTTCATGCAAAAGGAGGGGAGCCATCAACCATTCACAATTCAAAACTCCGGTGTGCAATAAAGGAATCCCAGATGAAACCCTAATAACCACATCCAATTACACTTTCGCATTCAATCAATTTGGGCTTCCATCCAGGACATCATGCGTAGCCTTACCACCTGCGACCACCGACCATCATCACATCATCAGCCTTATTATGTGCCCACTGCTGGGACACAGGCATCCTCTCTGTCTGGGAGATGTAATGAGCCTTAATCCACCACGCGGGCCCAGTGCGGGTTGGTGGATATCACATGTCTTCGAATTTTTGGTTCTAGGACACGTCGCGGTATCCTCACGATGTTTTCCTTCACCGTTTTAAGAGCAGTGGTGATGAAATGGCCTGTCTGAGTTCGAACTCACGAAATATGGCACGTAAGTCGGGGCCGTTACCATTGGACCATCACTGCCGACCATCAAAACAGGCATATTCTTTAAACTTCTCAATACAATAAGTCAGATTTAAAATATCGACGTATAATGTCAGCACAATATACCTGTCGTCAAAACCTCTTAGAATCAAAATTCGTCGGCACTCGCCCGAACTCGCCTGAATTCATTCGGTTCTAGTCGTAAAAGTTTTTACGAGCGCCACGACAGCTGCAATTACTTTGTGGTATTTGATTCAGAGATTCAGAGTATTTTCGCAAAGCATAGAAAGGTACAGGTAGAATCAAATCTCATGGCAGCTCAGAACATTTTACGAGTCACTGCGCAGTTGCAAATTCATGAGGTATGGGGTACCGATCAGTGAAAGCAGCGAAAAGCGAACTTCACTGACGTCATTAACTGTAAATCGATCTTCTTCGTCTGTGTCAATTAACTCAAATTATAGTCTCAACCATTCAGATTTTGGCCTCTCAATATGTAGCTACTTGAACAGCTCTGTCATCCACTACGTTCAAATGATGAAAGATACAGGTAGTCAGACATGAAGGGCAGACAAGGAAGTGGGCCATATCCTGCGAAGGGGCTCCACACTAGCACTGTGTTTTGGATGGGTCTACTAGTTAATCGACCTATACCTACATGTTTCAAAGTTAAAGAAAATAAGTTAGTGGTTAAAAGAAGGAGAATCGATTGGTTCACGATTGAACGGTTTCCTTCGTCTATAGAATTTTAATGAAGGGCTTGCGTCAGCATTCTCATCAGAGCGAGAGTTTAATGTACTTTACAGTTTAAATGTGATAAAGTCACTCTGTATTATAAATCATGACAAACTTGTGTGTAATTTCATTTAGTAAATAATAATTCTAATTGTGTCTGAATGTCTTAAGCTTAAAAAGCTAATAACAAAATTAAATTATAACAACACTGAAACAACAAACAAACAATGAAAAATTAAAACAATTTCAAAACAATAATAAATACTAACATAAAAATAATATATATTGACATTTATATTTAAATTATAATAATATAGATTAAATTTAGTAAAAATGTTCAATAATAATTCATAACCGAGGTTGCGGGAAGGCGCTGGATGCGGGATGCACGGGATCGGTCAATGTGGCGACGCCTGGGGGAGGCCTGTGTCCAGCAGTGGACGTCTTTCGGCTGAAATGATGATGATGATGATGATGATGATGATAACCGAAATTAAAATTTATCTAAACATTGTCAAAAATATAAACATTCTACATAAAATAATTTAAATATGTCATAAAATAATCTATCATTAATTTTACGTAAAAAATTTAAAACAAAAGTTAAAACAATTTATTAGGTCATAATAAAATAATTTATTACCGTTACATTAACGTTTGCTCATAAATTCATCAATGGAATAGAAACATTTTTCAAATAAGTCCTTAAGTTTATTTTTTAGTTATTGTGTTTTTATATAATTAAGGTATTTAGATTAGCAATTAAATATTTTACAGCTTGATACTGTGTGCGTATTATGTGTACCTTCTCGTAAAATAGTGAATACTTTGTTTTATAGCTTCAACCTTTTGGAAAAAGGCATAGTGAATGAAAAACCCAGCTTGCTGATTTTATGGAACAATCCACAATCCTACCTGGTTTTGATTACCATAGGTTTACAATGTTATGAGTAAATCGGAAAAATGTCGATTCAGTATATATCGAAATCTGATTTCCAAGGGGAAATAAGGAAAATCTTTTATTACTGAATCTGAGCTTGAAAGAAAAATCATAGGATTTTTATAGCTATTGGTAAAACAATGATTTTTGTCGGCTTCGTAAGTCTGAAATATTTTCTTTTGATGAAGCTCGTGGCTAGGTAACAGAAGCCACACGGGTCTGATCACCAATATTAAGCTTGCCGAAAACGATCCTTGGATGGGTGAATATCCATAACATTTCATACCGAGATTCCTCCGTGCCTCGACAAGCACGTTAAGCACGTAAAGGCTGACATTTGAAGATCTTTAGTAATCGTTACACAGAATTTGACACCAGTTCATACCAAGGGGTATCGTGTTACTCAGGTACCCAATCTCAGGGGACCTCGGGAAGAAGTTCGCCGTCACTACGCGGGTGTCGTGCAATCGATGGTCCTTTATGGGGTACCTGTTTGATCAAACCGACTGTCAGGTGTCCGACGCTGCAGGACTAAAATCAACAGCCTGCAGCGGAAAATGGCAATCCCAATCGCACGTTTATACCGAACGGTATCTTTTGAGGCGGCGACACTCCTGGCACGCTTTTTACCACTGGACATCCTGGCGGATATGGACGCGAGCATATATGACCGGATTCGCACCATCCGTCAAAATGGCAATAGCGTGCCAGCTGTCGGAGAAGAAGGCATCTGGGAGGCAACCACCTCGATGCCTGAAACGCTGAAACTTCGCCTGCATCATAGGTAGGCAAGACAGGGGTCTCGGGCGCTCGGACGGGAGCCTCTGTCCGCCCACCAAGTGACTCCAGGTAAGACGGTGGCACAGTGATCACGTGCTGCCCCAGTCTTAGACTCCCCAGGGATGTGCCCTGACAGGCGTTGCACAGAGGGGTTGCCGGAGTGGTCTTTTAAGAGGTAAGGCGGGGCGCTTCCAAATGCTGATGGTGATTACCGTATTGGTTTTAGTGAGGTAAAAATCCCACACTCCCTGGTCTTTCCCCAATAGTCCAGGTGCCTTTTGAAGTGCCAGACAGGCAGTTGCTCTTTATAAGATACCGGTACTGAACTGAATCCGATGAGACTGGAACCTGACCCTAAGAGACTAAGCCGAGTGTTTACAAGTCAGAAATATTTTTCGAAGAATAAAAGCCAGGTTTCGACTATTTCCCAAATATAGACAAAACAAAAGGAATATTGGAGAAGATTTATTGATATAAAGGGATTGACATTGTAAGTGGGGCTTCATGCTGATCCCCGATGACACATTGCTTATTGACTGCCTCCAGGCATTACCTCTCAGAAGTGAAGGATTTTATTGTCAACGTTGAGGTTTCCTTTTGTGTTTTCTTGTCAAGAAATTAGTTTACATTGTAATAGTTAGATAATCTTTCTGTTATATATTTTTATGACTGATTTCATTGCAAAATGCAATGTAATTTTTTTGTTATAATTAATCGTGCAGATGGTAATTGCGTAATATCAAAATTCATGGAATCGATGCAATACAATCGATAAAAAAAAAAAAACAATTCGACAGTATTCATGATGATTCATGTTTTACGCTGTCGAGGAGACAGATTGTTAAACATATGAAGCAATTAATAATAGCAAAGTACGTGTTCTCGAAGTTACGCAATTAGGGTGCCGAATAGAATTTATTTTGTTATATTAGTTGTGTGCAGAGTTTACGATATAACTTAAAGCAAGCCAATTTTAATTAAAAAGTAAACATAAACCTGCTTTCTTAAACCTATCTACGAACAAACTTAAAAGAAAACTTAAAGCAATTCGAGGCACATTCTTGAACTAATTACGTTAGACAAAACATAAAGGCATTAATAGGAAAATTCACTCTAAACGCGAAAACCTATTAATGTTTAAATTGAATGTAATCTTAACTTCTAGGATTATAAAATTAATCTAGGACATCGTTAACCCCACCTCAAATCAATTCGAATTGCAATCATTCGAGTATTTCTCACGAAGTGATTTAATACATAATTAGTCGGTGCTATTAGTCTGTGCGATTAGTCGCAAGTGTAGAATTAATCGATACTGTTTAAGATGTAGTGACTCGGCCGTTTGAAGGAATTTAGAGAGCCTGTGTCCATTGTTGTACGTAACGGCATCACTCGCAATTTGGATGTTGAATTAAAAAATATTGTCAATTCTTTTTACGTATTTCGAAACTTTACATGTCATAAATAATATTGTCGTTTCAAAAAACTCTTAAATATTTTTTTTCTATTTATTATAAGCAATTGAAATACGATAAAATTTTAGAAGGAACCAATTGACTAAAAATATCCGAAAATTTGTGCACAAACATTATTAATAATAGCAAATTTTATTTATTCATTCGTGTTATAGGATTCATAAAGGCTTATTTAGTATTACCCACCTGATGGACGATTTGGAAGTTTTGAGCATAAATAAAGTAGTGGTAATGAATATTACGTGTTAGTGGACCGGTGTTTGTTATTTTTGTTTACCAGGTACATTTAGAATCATAATTGTCATAACGTAATCGTTTTCACATATGGGTAAGTGATATTGGTGTAAAATAAAAAGTAAACAAACACGATTGGCGCGAAACTTCGACTTTGAATATCAAAAAACTTCATTAAATACCACTAAATATAATACAACCCGAAATCTGTGAAGCGTTTATTTTTATTTATTTTTTGCACATAATCCTAAAAATGTTCGGTAATTCCCATTATTTACATATCTCTTAATAATATTAAACACTAATATCTATATTATATATTTACAAACACTAAACAACTTTGTAGAACAAAAACGAGAAAATATTAACTTGGTAGATTTTTCTTACACTAATTCTTCAGTAAATATCTCTTAAATGCGTCGACCGTTTTTTGCAATTCAAACAGAAATATTATTTTACGCCTATTTCTATAATTTAAGATTAAAATAATGAATATATCTCCATAAACAAAAAATCGTATTTTCAAGTTACGTAATTATACAACAATGTCAACTTTGCACGAAAGTTCCCCTAAAATTTACTTTTCTCAGTCTTTAATGATCAAATTAAAAAAGAGAGAGAGATAAATAAGAGATTAATACGAATCTATTACTAAAATAGAACAAGATAACAACATAATTAACACATTCGCGATGCACATATAATGGGGCTTTTTTTTGGTAATATTCGTAACAAGCAAGCAAGAACGATACCTTTTATGGTTTAATATTTTTGATCAATATATTTGATTTTCATCAATATATTGACGATAATAACAAGATTGAATCGCTTAAAAGTCAAAACACGGTATCAGCTATGTGCTACAATGAGCAGAAATGAACGTCGTGACGACACACGGGCTCGGGTTTGGTCGGGAACTATCGAGATGTTTTCGGTACTGGATTCAACAAAATCTTTTCAATTTGGTATTACTTTGTAAATAGAGCGAATAAAAAAATTAAAAATAGTTTTGTATGAAAACTTATATCTGATAATTACATTTTTTACAAAGTACAATTTTGAATTGAGAAATCATTCAATGTAATAGTTCTAAAAACTATACTATCATTCTTGATGTTAATCACATTATATTACGCCCGTATTCCCCGAAGTAGTATAAGTAGCAATGGATCGTGTGAAAATGAGATTCTCAGGCGCATCGGAATAGCTAAGAGTACCATGTCAAAACTCGAGAGAGTATGAACAATACGGACAAGACAAATCTGTCACTTGTCAGCACCCTTGCGTTCTCCCGTATTCTTGTACGGAAGGTGATGCTATAGCAGATGCTTCGTATCACGAGGACGGCACACCGGACGAACATCTCGATATTTCAGGAGCATAAAATAAAAAAATGCCCAAGATTGTTGAATGTGTGCCTCCGTAAGATATTTTAATTTTATCGTCATATTGTCCGCAAACTTGGTGACAACTTACTAAAAAGTAATTGTCACTGACAATGTCGAGGGTTAAGGCTGAATTCCTTACGCTAGTCAGACCAAATCCGATCCTCGTTGAACATCAAAGCCTCAGAAGCCGTGCTGTTAAGAATAGGAGCACGTGGAGAAACATCATCAAAGAGAAAGTTTTGAGACCATGATGTGATTTCGATCTCCAGCATTGGGGAAACGACGCAAGGAGGAGGAGAATTCCCCGAAGCGTTAGGCTTTAGTTACTACAACTTAATATCGAAATGCCAAAATTTAAGGGGTTGAACACGTGACGTTTCGTTTGCTCTTGGCCATCCCATACATTTAAGATATTTTTCCAATCTATGCCGCGTCGTTTTCGTTGATATAATGTTACATATCTAAAGCCTCTGGACCATATCCGCTACCTCCTCTTGAATTTTTTGGCAATAATGTTACTTACTTTTGTAACCTATAATGGAAACGTACTCCCAGCTTACCCTTTACTAACCCATGTGTCTTAACTTTATAACTGTGTACACATTGGCCGTCCTTTACAACTTAATAGGGCGTGTTGTATGTTAATAGCGCCATTGTGACCTTAATGTGTCTTGCGCCTAGTGAAAACGTGTGGTCGGGTACTTGGAAGAGATCGGAAGGTGAAACAGTTTGATTAAAGTCGTGTTGCAACCTATTTTGAGGCTTGCTGGTCATTATCCAAGGCCTCCTTGAGCTTCGGGGCTGCGCTGCACGGCACCGTCTAGCCCTCCGGTAGCTAAGCCAATGCTCAGCATAAATCAATGTCAAAAAGATGGCAAAATGTAGGTATTTTTGACAATTAGCGACTGAGACACGAAAGCGAAAGAGCCAAAAAATACGAGAAATACGACTTAAAATTAATATTATGATATTAATTTTAAGTCGTAGTAATATTTCGACTAAGCATGATATTCATGATGTTAGATTTCGCTAATATTTTGTTTGTTTTCCCTTTGTCTAATAAATATAGCCCTATATGCATGTTTACATATTTACATAATATTAATTAATGATGGAATGATGATTAAATGATATGATATATATATGATTAATGTGATCAATGATTCTTCAATGTCACATGATCACTAATAGCTGCACTTGTGTGTAGCTAATTATCATAACCTAACCTAGCTTTATCCATGCCGTGGAACTCTGTTATTGGCTTAAGAGATAATTGTTATCATCTGAGTGTGTGTGTTTACTAATTACTAAGATGTTAGTAACGTTGATACAACTGCTGGGCTGTTCATTGACAGTGACGTGAACATCTATTCATGTAAATAAGTAATAAGCTGTTGAGTTTACAAATAAATAAATAAATGAATAGTAAGGAGTCTAAGGAGGTAAGAGAAATTCTGCCCATGGATTTTCCTGCACGTTCCTCTCCGTAGAGATCTACGCTTCACATATACACATCGGCCGTCCTTTACAACCTAATAGGGCGTGTTTTATGTTAATACGGCCATTGTGGCCTTAATGTGTCCTGTGCCCAGTGATAACAGTGTCGTCATGTGGTCGGGGGTGGAGAGATTTTAAGGTAAAACAATGACATGTTTGTGGGTTTAGGAAAGTGTGAGGGTGTGATGAGAGATGATTTCGATCAGGAGGGAAATATAAGGCCTAGTACGTGGGTACTAGGCCACGTACTAGTATTGGGTACACACACACCCTCCACACCTGTGGAGGTGTGGAGGGTGTGTGTGTACCCAATAACTGGGTTGTGGAGGTCAGGAAGGCGTTTGCAAACTAATTAGCCAGGCTCGAATAAGCCTAGATGAATTATAGGTAAAAGATGAATGAAATAAGAAAAAATACAGGAAAGGCGAAGTATTCATCATTGGGCTGGATTTTAGATCTTGGTTTCTTCTCCGTTAATAAATTAATAATAAAATCTTCGCTATCTAATGTGATTTCAATTAGAGGAGTCAGGCCAAAAATAATATTTTTTTAGAACAGTTTTATAAGTAAGTCTTACTAATAATATTATAACTGTGAATATTTGGATGGATGTTTGTGGGGGTTTTTTTTTTTTTTTTGTTAAAAAACGTTGCCCCACACTAGGAATTTCTTCCTGTTTCGTGGGTGCGTTTACAAACATATAAACTCACATACATAACACCCAGAGCCGGAACAACTATCTGTAGGTCATACAAATATTTGTTCCGTGCGGGAATCGAACCCGCGACACGCAGCGCAGCAGTCAATCGCTCAACCACTGCGCCAACCGTGCGCCCGGATTGGTGGATGTATGTTTCTTACTCAATCACGCCAGGACGGCTGAACGGATCTGGATAAAATTTGGCAAAGAGATAGATTATATTCCGGAATAACACATATGATACTTTTTATCTTGGGAATATGCTCCCTTGGTATAATTTTAAATATTCACGCTGGCGAAGCCGCTGACAGAAGCTATTATTATTAAATAAATTGACATTTATTTCTGAGTTTCATGCTTAATAAGCAAACAATATAAAAAGCGATATAATACAAACACACTTTGATCGTGAGCTTCAATAGAATGGGAGATAGGCTTGTGCTCATTTTGCGACTTTGAGCGGATACTTCTTCATAAGTATCGTGGAATTCATAAAAAATATATTAGTAAAGGGTTGCTTCCTCTTCCTTCTTTGATGACCCATATTCTACGAAAAGTCCTTATAAAATGTATTAATTAGATACATTTATATGTTTCTTCACATTCATGTATCTATCAGCTTTTTACCCATATTTTGCAAATAAATTATTTCATATATAAAACATAAAACACCGCAGTATTCCATATTACCCTCGTTAGTATCTACACAATAACGCGCAGTGCCTTCAACGTTATTAACTTAGAACCGGTGTTAATAACAAAAGCCTCTTCAATATATTTCAATGTCAAGTCTAAAGCCTTTATAATGTACTCATGTGTGAAATGAGGAACTTTATTATAGTAAGAGGGATAGGATTTTTGGGAGATGAGAGCACGTGTTATTAGTATACATATTTTTAACCCCCGACGGAAAAAGAGAGGTGTTATAAGTTTGACGTGTGTTGCTGCGTATCTGTGTGTCTGTCTGTGGCATCATAGCACCTAAACGGATGAACCGATTTTGATTTAGTTTTTCTTGTTTGAAAGGTGATTTTGTTGAGAGTGCTCTTAGCTATGTTTGTACTAGAAATTTTGTGGCATGAAATAAAAAAGTGTCGGGGGTTTTTAAATTTTTAAATTTTACTTGTATACTTAGTTGTACTTTGATTTTTTCCGGATCTGGTACACTTGTGTAAGTAAAAGACAATTACTGAAAAAACGGGTAACTGAACAGTTTTGTAACTTTAAATTTGAGCAAGTTATTAGAAAATTAAGTTCAATAAAATCATACAAAACTATTTAGAAATCGGCATAATTCTGTTTATTGCTAGGAAGACATATATCTTAAGTTCCTATAATTTCGTAAACAACAAACAAAACTTTGGTAACTGTAAACTGAAAGTATTTTTCAGTGTTGCCGCAAAAGGCACTTGCACGAAACCATATGAACGATAGGCTACTTGCGCAAAACTACATGATCGAAAGGCTACTTGTATGAAACTATATGATCGAAAGGCCACTTGTGCTCAACCATATGAGCGAAAGGCCACTTGTATGAAACCATATGATCGAAAGGCCACTTGTGCGAAACCATATGAGCGAAAGGCCACTTGCGCAAACCATAGTAGCGAAGGCCACTTGTGCGAAACCATATGAGCGAAAGGCCATTTGCGCAAACCATATGAGCGAAAGGCCACTTGTGCGAAACCATATGAGCGAACGGCCACTTGTATGAAACCATATGATCGAAAGGCCACTTTTGCGATACCATATGAGCGAAAGACCACTTGCGCAAACCATATGAGCGAAAGGCCACTTGTGCGAAACCATATGAGCGAAAGGCCACTTGCACAAACCATATGAGCGAAAAGCCACTTGTATGAAACCATATGATCGAAAGACCACTTGTGCGAAACCATATGAGCAAAAGGCCACTTGCGCAAACCATATGAGCGAAAGGCCACTTGTGCGAAACCATATGAGCGAAAGGCCACTTGCGCAAACCATATGAGCGAAAGGCCACTTGTGCGAAACCATATGAGCGAAAGGCCACTTGCGCAAACCATATGAGCGAAAGGCCACTTGTGCGAAACCATATGAGAGAAAGGCCAAATGCGCAAACCATATGAGAGAAAGGCCAATTGTGCGAAACCATATGAGCGAAAGGCCACTTGCGCGAAACCATATGAGCGAAAGGCCACTTGTGCGAAACCATATGAGCGAAAGGCCACTTGCGCGAAACCATATGAGCGAAAGGCCACTTGCGCAAACCATATGAGCGAAAGGCCACTTGCGCAAACCATATGAGCGAAAGGCCACTTGTGCGAAACCTTATGAGCGAAAGGCCACTTGCGCGAAACCATATGAGCGAAAGGCCACTTGTATGAAACTATATGATCGAAAGGCCACTTGTGCGAAACCATATGAGCGAAAGGCCACTTGCGCAAACCATATAAGCGAAAGGCCACTTGTGCGAAACCATATGAGCGAAAGGCCACTTGCGCAAACCATATGAGCGAAAGGCCACTTGCGCAAACCATGTGATTGAAAGGCCACTTGTGCGAAATCATATGATCGAAAGCCCACTTGTGCGAAACCATATGAGTGACAGGCCACTTGCGCAAACCATATGAGCGAAAGGCCACTTGCGCAAACCATATGATTGAAAGGCCACTTGTGCGAAATCATATGATCGAAAGCCCACTTGTGCGAAACCATATGAGTGACGGGCCACTTGCGCGAAACCATAATATGAGCGAAAGGCCACTTGCGCGATACCATATGAGCGAAAGACCACTTGCGCAAACCATATGAGCGAAAGGCCACTTGTGCGAAACCATATGAGCGAAAGGCCACTTGCGCGAAACCATATGAGCGAAATGCCACTTGCGCAAACCATATGAGCGAAAGGCCACTTGTGCGAAACCATATGAGCGAAAGGCCACTTGCGCGAAACCATATGAGCGAAAGGCCACTTGTGCGAACCATATGATTGAAAGGTCACTTGTGCGAAATCATATGATCGAAAGCCCACTTGTGCGAAACCATATGAGTGACAGGCCACTTGCGCGAAACCATAATATGAGCGAAAGGCCACTTGCGAGATACCATATGAGCGAAAGACCACTTGCGCGAATGAACACTTCCACTAGTGGCAATTTCTGCGAAAGACAAATGCAAATGGCCACTTGGTTGATTAGATTTTAGCGCGAATGACACACGTATACTCGAATCCGATACATGTATACTGAAACAGATACGAAATTGAAAACACATTTAAACAACAACTGAAATGAAACCAAGCATCAGGTGAAAATGAAATAGTGAGTCCAAGACAAATATCTACCGCCAATAATTGAATGAACGCCAAACTACAAAACGTTCTTTTAAACATAACTCTGATACAATTTAATCCCGAAGCCCCCAGTGTTTGCTCAGTGGCGCCGGGCAGCTTGCAATAAGTAACTTTGATAACATAACGTTAGATTGGTTTGTTGTAGATTCTATTAGTTTAGTTCAGCTGGGGATTAAATGATTTTGTACATTGAAAAGTTTAAGTTAGATTGGAGATTAAAGATGTGATTCAAAAGAAAAGATTAAACGTATCTAGTTTTTTTTTGTATTTTTCCTTGAGTCAAGGAAAACGGAAATAAGTTAAAGTAGGTAGGAAGTAAAATTTCAACAAATAAAAAACCCCCGACACATTTTTATTTCATGCTACATAATTTATCTAGTACATAGTATATACGCTTCGATCGGCAATCTATTGAACATGTAATTATGACACGATATCTTGCGAAAACACCCCGATTCAAACAGTAAAATGCTAATAACTTTTGAACGGCTGAACCGATTTTATTCAAACGTAGCAAAGAAAACTTTCGATTAAGTCACCTTTTAAACAAAAAAAACTAAATCAAAATTGGTTCACCCGTTTGGACGCTATGATGCCACAGACAGACACACAGATACACAGCAACACACGTCAAACTTATAACACCTCTCTTTTTCCGGCGGCGGTTAAAAATAGCAAAAACTCTGGCAAAATTATATAATTATGCCCTTAAGTTATTAAGGGAATATTGACGATTAGTTCTTATTTCATTCATATCTTCTAGCCGTTACTTCAGCAATAATCTGATTTCTCACCATATTTTGTTATCTTTCATCAATCCATCTACGATTTCCTCGGGTATCCGACTACGGCGAAGTTACGTTTTTGACCGGAATGTGTGGCTGTATGTATGATTGTTCATCTGTTCCCTCATAGCATCTTGTTTGTCCGCTGGTTATAGGCTATGTGACATCACATTAAATTTAATATGGCGACCTCTAGGGGGCCGAAGTCAAGTACAAACCATTTTTTTTCACCGCACCCCACCATCATGTGTGGTATCATAGTAGTCGTATGCTACTTTGCAGAATGTATTGTATTAGGCATAAGACCACGGTTATTCTCTGAAAACCTCTATGAATATGTATGAAATACAATAAATTATTTATTATATGTAAGTTGTTTATTTAATACCCGATACATGTCGAATAGTGTGTATATTACAATTTCAGATGAGAATATTTTCTTGTTTCATGATGTGGTGATTTTTCAGTAGTCGGGTATTAGTTTCTGAACAATGTTTTTTGTCCATTACAAAATAATACTCAAAACTCTTAACAATCTAAAACACTTACGATTCCCATCACTTTATAAGAAATACATATGCAATATATAAATCACTTGTCTCCAGAATATCTTCGCTACCCCCACTGTTGGAAGATGTTCTTTCAATTAGAACCCCAAGACTTATAGCAGTCGACTAGCAACATGGCCTTGATAAGGGTTTTACAATCACCATGGTAAGTTAAGGAAGATTTATTTGTTATTAACTCTGGCTTTGTTAGGAATTGAATGCTTAAAGAGAAGAGAAAGGATACAGTTATCGCTGTTCTCAGTTTATTTTAAGAACAATGGTGTCTCGGTAGTACCGGCACCGACTTACATTCGAGACATGGGTTCGAACCCAGGGGGGCAATGTAGTTTGTGTATCTTATTTTCATCACCAATGTAGAACGATCTGCCAAGTACCAACTTGATGCACTTAAGTCGATTGACAAAATGGCCAAGAGGCTTATCCGCAACGATGCACTGGTCGCCTCAAAGTTCCAGAGCCTTGAACATCGACGTCGAGTTGCCAGCCTGTCGGTTTTAACTGCACAATTTGATTCCGCCTAGCCCTTTCCATCATCGGAAAACAAAACGTACGGCCGTCCGTTCCGTTTTGCCGGTGTACATGGTGGACATCCCACACAAACGTACAACGCGTTTTGCGAATACTTTGATTGTGCGCACAGCTAAGGAGAGGAATTCCCTGCCGGAGTCTTTGTTTCCTGACAGCTACAACCTTGGGGTCTTTAAGTCAAGAGTGAATAGCTTACTTCTAGGCAAGACGTGCTTCACCGTCGACCACATTTATCGCTTACCATCAGGCGAGATAGTGGTCAAACGCGACCCTATCGACAAATAAAAAAAATATGTTCACAAAACACAAATACATAACATAACATTGGCAATAGAACTTAAACGTAACTGGCATGTGGTGAATGACATCTCTGCCGAACCCTTCGGGGAACAGAGGCATGATGTTATGTTATATAGTTCTCGCCAAATTTATTGGCCGCCCTGAAGTTGGCTACAATGGCTGCGCAGTAGGAAATTTCGTACAAAAACAGCACCGTTTCGTGCCTCGCGCATCTGGTAAACCAACTTCAGGGCGGCCTATAAGTTTGGTGAGGGCTATACTATAAATGCATTCACGGAATACATCGTGAGGAAACCGGCATGTCATTGCACTTTTCAAAGACATTATGTGACGTCCACCAACCTGCTGGGCCTGTGTGATGGATTACAGTCAGCTCACTAGAGCTCATAGAGTGAGAGGACCTGTGTCCCAGTAGTGGGACGTTATCCCTAGGCTAATTTATGCTATGTCCATTAAAATTATCTTAACTGTCACCAACATTTTCAATAAAACGATTAAAGAAACGTTATTCATTTAAAACTCAGACAACCATTAAAAAGAGGCTACATTTTAAAAAGAAAAATCAGTTTGCGAAAAAAGTTCTTAACTAAAATGGCCCAGTGAGTTTGTTTTCACTAAAACAATTTTAAATTAGAAACTTATTTATAGCGACTATTAACTTTCTAAAGTTTCTAAATTTTCTGCAAAAGGGCTAACAAAATCACCCCGATTAATCCTTGCCGATATTATAAAAGTGAAATTAACTCTGTCTGTTCGTTTGTTAACTTGAAACTTGGCTTAGGGATAGACCAGAACCTGAATTAGGACCTATTATACTTTTTAACCCGGTATAATGTTCCTTTGGAATAATAAAACCCTTTCCACGTGGTCGAAGCTGGGGGGAGAAGTTAGTTATTCAATAAAGTGTCCAAGATTGTAACTATCAAAAAATTGTTACTGTGTAGGGACCAATACCACCTTAGATACTACCCTCAAATTGACATATTTCACAACCACATATCACTGTAACCTCAATTAATAAAACTAGCCCGAAATTAGAGCAGGGGTGGCAATTAATCTTTAGGACACCACCTAACTCCCCCCCTCAATAGATTTATGGTACAGGGGGGTCTCGTTAAGGGACGTACCTTGTATCCTTGAGCAGTTTGTTTATGGTAGTCACGGGTTATCTGGTGGGTCAGGAGGTCGTAGAAAAAGGTAGGAACAGAATTTGTTGTCCTGGGTTAGGGGACTGTTGGGTCAGGGGTCAGTTATGACACCGTGAATTTTGTTGGCCTCAATTTGGTTTTAAAGGTCAGTGGCAAGGTAGGTCGTGTTTGGGAAGATTTATGAGATCCTTTCAGGATGACAACGAAAATAAGTTATTTATGTATCTTTTCATTTAATTTATGAATTAGATGTATGATGTAGGCTTTATTCAGGCTTTTTTGAAAACTAGCGACCAAAACCAGCTTCGCCCGTGACAAATTATACACCAAAACCTTTCTCGTTTTTCACTCATTCTATTTGTGAAAACCGCATGAAAATCGGATCAGTAGTTTTTCAGTTTATCGCGTGTAGACGCGGTGGGGTGCTGTATTTTATAATATGTAGTGATAGTGACGCTAATACGTTTTCAAATAAAGGCCGAACAAAGCTGCATTGAAGAAATTAGAACTTTGTTTATAACCCCATCTTTGTATTTTTGATTAAATGAGGATAAAGGAGCAACGAATGTTTACTGGTGCCTGATCGCAAATTAATATTACACATATCATGACATTACGCGTGTATTCTTAGGAGGGGCAAGTAGAGATCGATTTGTACACCCACATGTTAGCGATTTTATGAATAAATTTGATATTTTTACTTTGGCAACACAAATGGACTGCTGATCTTAGTTTTATTTTGTTGGTTGTCCTGTGCGAGTCACAAATCAATATTTTTCTTTCTTTCTTTATCCAGACTTTCTTTATCGCTGTTAATCAAATTGTCAAAGAAAAGTAGCATAGACAATTTCCTTTACCCCTACTTAAAGACTAGCGCAAAGTGTATAAATTTATATATTCATACCCATTAAAATTCCAGCATCACTTCCAGGATAACTGAAAAATTCAGCTTCAGGAGAACTTTAAGTGCTTTCCTGGAGCCAAAAGTTGCAGTGACTGAAGTGCACTGTGATTAAAATTGTTTTAGAAAAGTCCTTTATACTGGAAAACATGACCGGGAAAAGTTAGAAGCCTTGACCGTGTTTTCTTTTTGACTTGTTTGCAAACAAAGTAGGAGTTTTTAACTCCATTCTATGTGTTTGTTTTGTAAGCTGTCGAATTTGTTATGTTTAGCGTTTTTTGAAAGGCTTAACTTTTTAAATTTATATGAATAAATTGAGAGTTGACTTAACCGAGTGTTATAGTGTATGGTGTGTTATTGGAGAGGTCTATTTCCTGTAATGATGGATGATGAAATAAAATATTTTATTCAAACTCAAAGCATTTATTTTAACAAAACCAATACAGGCACTTATAATAAACTAGCTTCTGCCAGTGGCTTCGTCCGCGTGAATGTCGAAAATTATGCTAAGGGAATATTAAACTGGGATGAAAAGTAGCATATGTGCAATTCCAGACATGAATCTATATCTGTGTCAAATTACATCCAGACCCGTTCAGCCGTTCTGGCGTAAAGAACTAACAAACACACTAACCAATTTTCGCCTTTTTAATATTAGTGTGATAAACTAGTTTCTGCTACTTGGCTCGCTAGAAAAGCGTTTCCTTATCCCAAGGGAACATTGTACCGGGAAACAGTTAATATAATACATACAGCTGTAATAGCATACAGTCATCGGTATAATCAGATGAAAAACGCTAGTTACGTCGGCACGGTTTCTTTGTATGGGATGAGACACCACTGACCGGGATGAAAAGTAGTATTTATTTATGTAGACTTCATACACAAAGGTACAAAGGCGGACTTAATGCCTCAGGCATTCTCTACCAATCAACCAAGGGAGGTGAAGAGACAACATTGCGGTGCATAGTTTGTGCTATTCCAGACTATAATCTATGTCTGTGCCAAATATCATAAAGATCCATTCAGCCAATCTAGCGTGATTGAGTTACAAACATACATCCACACAAATATCCATCCAAACTTTTACATTTATAATATTAGCAAGATATATATACCTAAAGTAGGAAGTAGGATTAATAAATATTAAAAAAAAACTTTTTTCTCACCACAAAGGTTGATTTGCCATCTAGTTAAAACTATTTAATAACACATGTTAGTGGCTCTTTTGCAAGTCATTGGAGTTCGTACTCCCTGTTTTACGGATCTTCAGCCCCCCATTTCGAGTTTAATTTCCTATTGTTATTGCAATAGTAATAATTAAATTCAATTATTCGGTAAATTTTAACAAAATCCAATTAGACATTAAATAACACTTATATAAAAAGGCAAATAAATCAACAACTCACAATAATATAGGATTCAAACAAACTTAACTTGTAGTAAGAGTGCAGGTCGGATTGCGCGGCACGCTAGCATTAATGATCTCATCCGTCGTGCTCTTGCCACCGCCGGGGTGCCAGCTGTCTTAGAACCCAATGGCCTGGCACGCGTCGATGGGAAGAGACCAGATGGTATGACCATAATGCCTTGGAAGTTGGGTAGGTCTTTGGTGTGGGATGCAACTTGTGTCGACACCCTTGCACCATCCCATCTTCCTAGCACGGTCGGCTGCGCTGGGGCGGCTGCTGCAGGTGCTGAAAACCTCAAACGGCGCAAATACAACAACTTGATTGGTAATTATGTGTTTGAGCCGTTTGGGGTTGAAACACTAGGGCCATGGGGTCCGAGTGCACACCTAATTTTTCGGGATATCGCCAAGCGGTTGGTCGACTCTTCACGAGACCAGAGGGCTGGCCTTTTTTTTGGCCAAAGAATCAGCATTGCCATCCAACGTGGCAATGCTGCCAGCCTTCTGGGCACTTTTCCTGTTGACAGCGATGTAGACGAATTTTTTGACGCCCCGTAATTGTACATATTTTTATTCTTTTTAAGTTTTAATATTAGTTTGTAAATATTATTGTACTTATATAGAACAGAAACAAATAAATTGCTTTTTGTCAACAAACTTAATGTACAAACAGAAAATGATAAAGAATTTAGCAACATTATTTAAACATTGTGACTATATAGTATTGTATCAAGGGAGAAAAACAAGAAAAGTTGTTCTGTGCTTGTGGGTTACGGTTGCGAGTGCGTGTGTATTGCGAGTGAATGAAGGAATGAAGGGCATGGGTGATGTCTACTTTGAAAACTTCGTTTGAGAGTTGTCAAGTATCTTTTAATGCCTGCTCATTCTACTAAGTTTTACAATAAATCGTTCACGGTGCGATTGTGGAATGAGTTGCCGATGTCAATAAGACAAGCCCAGTCACTAGCATCTTTTAAAAACCTTGTTAAGAACCATTTCCTTTCTCTTTAATATTTTTCTGTTTCTATCTCATTTCTTCTATTATTGTTCACCCCTTCTTTGTAATTTTGTTACATGTAATATTATGTATGTATTTTTATTTGTAAGTTTGTTTATAGTATTTTATATAGCTATATAATTTTTATGTACTATTTTCTTTAGTACACGCATCGTAGTCTACCCCTGTTTTATCTTTAGTTCTTTAGTCCATCCAAAGGTTGTCTGGTAGATATCGCTGTCAGTGATAAGACCGCCTTTGTACCCATAGTATTAAGTTGCTGTAAAATATTGTGTAATTTCTTTTTTGGTGTACAATAAAGTATATTCTATTCTATTCTAGTTGGTCAATCTGAAAACTCAAGCTATTTGCACGTTCCATAACGTAGACTTCAATGGCAAACACCTATTCTTCAATGCTAACTATCTACCCACAGGCCATCACGGTTGTTGCCCGAATATCATTTGGTCGAAGAATTTCGTCCAAGATGTTCGTTACCCTCGAATAAATGTTGGTCGAAAAGATTTCCTCAAGAACGGCTTGAGAAATAAGTCTCTCAACAAGTGCCCAAGCACGTCTTTACCTTAAAAAAACATTTACATTACTTTCCTTGCCCGACATTAATTTAACCACTCCTAAAGATGTACCGATAACCTAGAATAAAATATTTAATAACAACCACCAAACATTTACTGTCGTCGATAACAATAGTTTACGACGCCACCTTCACGACTCGTAAACTGGGGACCGGTACAGATATCAACGTTGACGACTGTGCGGTTTAATTACTTTTATATAAAAATGAACTGAAGATATAAAGGAGAACGGTGTTTTCAATTAAGCCACATTTATTAGTTTGATGCAATGAAAATGCTGTTACGAGTGCGCTTTTGCTCCTGTTTGGTCATGTAATGAAATCTAGTAACAAACTGAACAAAACATTTGATTTGTGAGACGATTTCTACTACATTATAATGAAGTTGGAGGATTTGTTAAAGTTTTGCTATTTTCAACAAGCTAAATTTATATAGACACATTTATTACCGACGTATTTATTTTAGGTAGTTTAAAAAGCATGAAATATTTTATTTATTTGAAATTTTAAAACCCCCCACACAAAACCTGCAAAACGCAAAAAATAAGCCTCATACTCGCGTCGGGAAACCGCCAACGTGTATAGCAGTTTATTTTATTTACTTCCAAACAAAAAATAAACAAAAAAACAAAATCTTTTCATCCGTTTATAGCCCAGATACACATATCAAACTTATAGCGCCCCTCTTTTTCCGGTGGGGGTTAAAATAGCTACATTTAAATGATGATGCTTGCGCAGTGGCTGGAAGAGCTCGTGGCTAAATTATATCAGCCGTGCTAGTCAGTCTTCAAGATTAAGTAATAATTATTAACCTAGAGCCTATAATAACTCTTTATCTAATATAATTTAATTAGCATGTGGAAGGACAAAAAAACAAAAACACGCAATTTATAGATCAAAGCGAAGATACCGTGCGCATTAAGAAAAAAATAAAATGGGTTTAAATAATAGTTCGTTGGACAGAATAATAGGTCCAATCGTTCCAATAGGCATAAAAGCTGATTGCATCGGACTTGCAAACAAAGAATTAAAGTGCACAGTAGGGATACGTAACCGCAACGCTGATGCTACGAGTCTCGTAGCTCGTAGCATTCGTAGTGCTACGAAACAAAGCCGTAGCTGGCCGTAGCCAACTAGCAATACTACGCGGTCCGTCCCTACCAAATGATGGTTATGCTAACCGTTGCGTTATGCCACAGTATTATTATGCTAATAAAAGTTAAGCGAAAGCGTTATGCCAATCAATATTATGTCTAAAATCATTATGGCAAGAAGGGGATTCCCTATTACAGCAATACTAAAATACATAACGTAGTAGGACTTTTTTGTCCCAATATAATAAATGAGCATAAAATACATATTAAGAACAATGGAAATATACTCATGTGAAGACATTTTTAGGGTTCCAAAGTCAACAAGCTTTCTAGTACTACAGACGAACATAGCGAAACTGAAAAGGTTCCTCCTTATAGTTTCGCTATGTCCGTATGTCCGTCCGCAGCTTAGCTCAGAGACTCCTTGTACTAGAAAGCTATATTTTGGCATAGATATACATATTAATAATTCCGACAAAGCGGTATAAAAAAATCATTAACCAATTATTTTTTTCTGGTATCTCCCATAGAAGTTAAAGATTGAAGCTTTTTTTTTAAATTTACTATAGAATAATGGTTTTCTGCGGCTTCACTCTAGTATCCTGCCACGGGAGTGAAACCACAAGCCGAAGCCGTGACACACATTTTCTCGACGCAGTAAAAGTTAGGTTGCCTGTCAAACCTAAAGAAATCATAATCTTGACCTGATTATGATTTCTTTAGGTTTACTTAGAAACATAAATGAACAAACGGACCATTTTACCTGTTCATAATATCATATAAGATTTAGCCCATGTTAAAAAGTAAAAAAAATATATTTCGTATCATTTTAGTCTGTAAAATGATACGAAATATATATATTTTTTAATCACTTAAGTCCCATTTCACCCACACTTTGATACCTCTATCAACACTTCTTTTATATTATTAATCTACTTTAATTATTCCAAATTCAAACCATTTCTTAACACAAAAACCTCACTTACTCACCTGCCAGTAACTAAAGACCTCACCATCAGACATTAATCACACCACACAAAGACACCTCGACAATCACCGTGTAAACATTATTAACAACAAACGGTAAACGGTACGTAATGATGATGTAAGGGGGACGTAGACCGACGACTATTCTACGGCGCGACAATTTTGTCGTAAGAAAACGTTGAGCGTTAAATTGGCCACTGACTCTTTAGTTAGGCATTGGAATACCAAACGTTATGATCATTGCGATAAGCATTGAATATGGATTGATCAGAAATGCTTTTACACCCTAATTCAAAGTCTAAAGGACCTCGAATCCACCACCGAAAACAAACCCTCTATTAATAAATTACAAGCTATTATTTCAATTTAAGGATTCGAAGTGGAGTGGAGTTGGAGGACATGACATTGAATATTTGTGTTTATGTCTTAAGATTTAATCAGCACTTTCGGTCATTTAAAGACTCGACTAAAAGTCGCTTGTTTGCACTGGCCCAAACGTTGGCACCTTATGACACTACAATACTGCCGCCACAACAGGCGCACACAACCGTGTGACAGCCGTCACTGTGTTAATATCGCCTAGTTACACTGTATTAACACAGTGTATGAATGGGATATATATTATGTATGTGCGTGTGTTAGGGCTTTTTGTAGAAAAATAGAGTACATCCGATTTAGGGACGGTAAATAACGAGTACAAGTTAGTTTTTGCGCAACATGATTATTCTTCAGAGTTTTGAAAATAATAACTTGTACGATTGCTAGACATTAATTTCAATGAAGTCCTATATCTCGCTTGCTGTCACTTTGCAATTATTACCGAAAATACAGAAACTCTCTTAGTGTAATGTCAGGAATTAATACAATTGAATTCAAAATCAGAGTCAACTAATTTTGATATCGATGCGATTACATCTAGGCTAAATATAGTACAATACTCTTTATCAGAGTACAGTGGGCAACCCTAGTGTGTTTGTGTGAGTATGTATTGTCACAGTGTAACGCAGGGTTATACAGCGTAATGCTGACAAAGTGCTGTTCAGCGAAGTAAATTGTCACTTTTGTGCACCATTTAGTGTGTTATTGATGGTCTGCTGGCCATTGTGAGTTTATGACGGGATTTGTAGGTGTTTTAATTGAGGTTAATATTCTCGAATGGTGTAAAGAGTATATATAGGCCTATGTGCCATGTTGTGTATGGCCTATGGCAAGCGTGCTTCATCATCGACCACATCATCGCTTACCATCAGGTGAGATAGTAGTCAAGCGCAAGCCTTAGAGAACAAAAAAAAATGTCCATCTGCGGACATCTTTCGGTTGATATGATGATGGGTAAAGAGTCGAGTTTATCCATTGTAATTCTACTTTATGTGATTGAATCAACTGTCGGCATTTCCTGTATAAGCAGGAAAATCTTCCTTCTGTCCTTATCCTAATAAATTTGGGGTCTTCGCAGAATAATTTAATTTAATTTTAATTAATTTAACGTTAATTCCTCCAATTCTCTTCCAAGAAAAAAACACTGATTTTAAAACACCAGAGTAATGTGCCTTGACCTCGTTAGTTTAGGGAAAATTATGAAAAAATAACGTTTTCAAGGAACGTTCGCATTTGTACCATCTGTCAGAATATGGGAAAATTAGAGGTGTTTTCGCAGATTGGGATGCAAAATTGGGAATTCCAACGATCTTTAACAGTACCAAATTGCCTCACAGATCCTTGATGGATAGCATATTAATAGCTTATTGATTATAACGAGTTGTTAACATAACGAATGGCTAAGCCCGAATAATTGAGTCTGAGTATTTATTTAAATGTTCAGCAAACTCAATTACTCCTCTAACAGTATGGAAATTATTCAATCTCAAGCTTTTGAGCAATTCTTAAGGTTATTCTACCCGACTACGGCAAAGCCAAAAGGGTAGGTTATGATTTTAGCAGTCTGTATATGTATGTATGATCCTCCGTAGCTCCTAAAGTATTCATCCGATTTTGATGAATAAGATGCTATTTGATTTGTTATTATAGCCCGGATAACATAGGACAAAAAGTTTTTAGCCCTATCTTACCTAATATATCTCGCTATCCACCGAAGGCGCGTTGGTAACGCGTGCCTGACGTGTTCCCGCCATTAGCGGCTCAGGAGGACACCGTGGAGTTTTAGTAGGTTGGAATATAACTGCGCAGTATGCATGAGCATTACTACAGGCTAAAAAGAAAAACAAAAATGTTGCGCCCATAGTTTACCTTGATGCTTGAGCTTAGATTATCGCATGTCATAGGCTAGGCTTCTTATCCCAAAAAAAATGCACCGTTCCTGTGAGACGCGCATGGAGAGCGAAGCCATATGAAAAAGCTAGGTATAATATTATTATGTCTTTGTCATTTCTCTGGACTCTAGAGTCCCGTACTTTTAGATGGCGAAGCCAACTCGCCTTAGAGGATTTTCAAGAAATGATGTACTAATAACATAACTCATCATCATCATTTCAGCTGAAATATGTCCATTGCTGGACATAGGCCTCCCCGTAACATCGCCACACTTATCGGTCCTGTGCGTCTTCTGGTACGACGACACCACTCCAGAATTTGTCGGCCCCAACGGCCATGCATGCGAGCACATTGCTCGCAGAATGAATGCCCATTGCCACATTATTCGGGCAATATCGTATGTATAACATAATTACGACATTAAAAATACACAAAATTATAAATAAGTAAGTACCTGTATTTATCAAACGAAAATAAGATTATAATATAAAACTCCTAATCACTTCAAAAGAAGAAAAAGAGACTTAATAATTTCAATGGAACATATTTCGATAAATATATTTCAATACGAGATCCAATTCTATAGACATGAATGCCGAACTAAACGAATTGCGATCAAATCAAAATAATTGGCTCCTATAAAACATACAAATACGGGTTTATTTCATTCCGATACGGGTTCGACTTTCACATTGAAAATTATATGAATCTTGAATACCGGTTTACATTTCAGATCTTGTAATCTATTTGTACACCCATTTTCTGTAATCCGATCTTCTCATCAGACTCTGTAGTTTTGCAAACACATAAAGTTGGGAGGCGCGAGCCGAACTGCGAATGTGAAACAGTAAGTTATACAGCAGTCGCTGAAAACCAAACTATGTTCTTTAAATACCGTTCAAGGAACACCGGACCTACAGAATAAGAAGTCAATTAGAGTCTGACAATACCCTCTACTCATCCCATTGGCACTGTTTAGACAATGGTATTTATGCATGTAAAAAGATTACAATACGTTTAATTTTTAATTCTAAATCTACTATGTAGAAAGCTTATCATAAAAAAATGGACTAAAATCAATCTTTTCAACATTATATTAGCTTAGGAAGTTTTAATCTGACTAGGGACTCTTTTCCTTTACAAGAATACGACACAATTTGAACAAGCTAAAGGTCGTATTTAATTTACAAACACGACCCCGCTCTAACACTGCTCCTGCACAACACCTCCTTAAAAGGAGATGACTGCCCGCTGTCCACGCGCTGACAGCTAGCAGGCACCCAGCTATCCACGCGCTTACAGCTAGCAGTCAACTGTCTGTCCACGCGCCGACCACTTGCGTCTTCCTTTTTCGACAAGCTAGCCTAGCAATGCTACTTCAAGCGAGCAGTCTGCGTGCTTACAGCGCGCAGGTCACCCGCTTGAAGCTCGTGGTAAGCATGCGGTAAGCGAGACGTCAACTATCGAGTGATACGACGGCGTTGTCAATGTAAAGTATGTCTACAGAAGACGCCTTGAAGCTCACATTTCAATGACCATTATTTTGCTGGGTCGGAGCGGTGTCGTTTAAGTCGGCTACGACCTTAAAACGGTTAAATTGGTACCCTTTTACACGTCTCGTCTCACCACTCATCCTTTACTTGATTTGACATCAAACGAGTACTTTGTCACTTGTCTTGTCCTGAAGCTGAATGCCTTACAAATCTAATATTTAATTTTCAATATACCTCTTCTTATACATGTTGTCAGACATGCCTCGAAATTGGTAACGTTTGAGTCACATTTAAGTCACTAGTGCTAAGTTCAAAGTAAATGCTACGGCACAATTCCACCTGTTATGCTGTGCAGCAGAACTCTAAAAAGAGTTGCATATTTTGAAAGGTAACGTTGATCTATATCAACGTTACCTTTCAAAACTTTTTTCTGTTTTATAAAAGGAGCGCAGGTCGCTGACTGCTCCATGCTAACATTCTTCGGAAATACGCTGTAAAGACTGTCTTCACTCCTTTCAGAAAAGTGTCACAGATGCTGCGCTCGCCGAAGGACAACTTTCCGCTGGAAAAGCCCGGTGTTTGTAAAGTAGATTGTAGTTGTGGCAAGTCATACAACGGTCAGACGAAGCGTACGGTTGCTTGTCGAATTTCAGAGCACATCAGGGCAGTAAAGAACAATGACACAAAAAAATCGGCCATAGCTCAACATCTCTTGGAATCAGGATTGAACCACTGGATTGAGTTACATAACCCTCAGATCATTTCGACAGAACGCCACTATATCCCTAGACTGGTGAGGGAAGCTATCGAAATTACCAAATATAAAAATTTCAACCGGGAGGATGGGTTTTGTAATGTATGTATCTAGTAATAAGTTATTGTGGGCAAGTTGATATTGTTTATTATTTAGTATTGTAGGTAGTCCGGTTGATGTAACGTTCAGCCAGTCATTATACTCGTTCCTGTGAGTTGCTACGTATTTTATTTTGTTCCCGCATCCAGAGTGCTCCCAACCCAAGAATCTTTCAGTGGCGACGAGGATAAACTAAACAGATAAGGTGTGTCAGGCTTGTCTGGTGAATTGGCCAACGGTAAAAAGAAGAAAAAAAAAATGTCACTCGGCAAGATTAACGAGTTCGACATACATAAGGACGATTGGAGGTTATACGTCGAACGGCTTGAGCAGTACTTTATAGTTAATAAAGTATCGACTGAGTTTCAAGTGCCGACGTTAATCACCGTTATGGGTGCAGCTAGCTACGAGTTGTTGGTGAATTTGCGTACTCCGGCGAAACCGAAGACAAAGACATTTGAACAGATAACGGTCATTATGGAGAAACATCTTCAGCCGAAACCGAGTGAGTTGGCGGAGCGTTATAAATTTCGTAATCGCAAACAATGTACCAGTGAAAATATATCGGATTATGTAGCTGTTTTGAAAAAAAATTCAAAAACTTGTGAGTTCGGAACGTGGTTCGAAGAAAGTTTAAGAGACCAGTTGGTTTGCGGGATTAAAAGCGAGATCATTAGACAAAGACTGTTTGCAGAACCCAAGTTAGATTTCATGAAGGCATATAATCTGGCCGTAAGCACGGAGGCGGCAGAGAAAGATGCAGCAGCAGTGATGGAAGGGTCTGTTAGTGCGTCGAAGGGACCGGTGGACTGTCAGCTGATGATGAGTACGCGGCGGAGCGGCGCCGGCGGATTGGGCAGAGGCCGCTCGTCGGTAGGCGAGCACGTGCAGCGCAAGCGGCCGCAGACGGGCCGGGCGGCCGCATGAGGTGGCCGCTTGCAAGTTCGGGCACTATGTATGCCGGGTGTGCAACAAGCCGGTCCATTTGCGACGTATGTGTCCGCGACTAACACAGCATCATACCGTCGAGGCCGAGCTGTCTCGAGACGTAGACGTAAGGAACAGCGAAGATAGTGACGAGGTAATAATAATTGAACATAATGAATTGACCGTAACGCAATGTAAACCTATTTTTATATCATTGGAGGTTCAAGGGAAAATAATAAAGTTTGAGTGCGATACAGGTAGTGCTATCTCATGTATAAATGAACGCACATATAATGAGTTATTTAGTAACTTAACATTTGTCAAAAGCAATATTGTTTTGAGGTATTATACGGGTGAAACAACAAAACCACTGGGGGTTATTAAACCGCTAGTCAAATATAAAGACAAATGTAAACAGTTAAACTTGTACGTGATAAAAAATGGTAAAACAATGTTACTCGGGAGGCAATGGATGGCAGCGTTATTAATACAATTGCCGGTATTACATTACGATTCATATGTAAATAACAATAATATTTTTAATGGAACAAATTTTGATGTAAACGTATTTAGTTCCAGATACTCTAAAGTTTTCGCGGACGGTTTGGGACGATTCACTGGTGGTAAGGTGGGCATACACTTGCGGCCAGGCGCACGGCCTGTGTTCATGCGTGCGCGCCCGCTTGCGTATGCGCTGCGCGAGCCGGTGGAGCGCACGCTGGACCAGCTGGTGCGGGACAACATTCTCACTCCGGTCGAGCGTTCTGAGTGGGCGACGCCCATAGTGCCCGTCGTAAAGAAGGACGGCAGCATAAGGATTTGTGCCGATTATAAGCTCACATTAAATAAGGTAATAGAAGTCGATCGCTATCCACTACCTAGGGTTGAAGACTTACTAGTTCGATTAAACGGTGGGGAACATTGCAGTAAGATAGACCTTTCCCAAGCTTATACTCAATTTGAACTAAATGATTCACGAAAGTACACGGTTATTAACACGCACAAAGGTTTGTTCCGGTATAATAGATTAGTGTATGGACTTGCGTCAAGCCCGGCCATATTCCAGAGAAGACTGGAACAGATGTTTGTAGATTTACCGCAGGTAGGCGTATTCCTTGATGACGTCATCATAACGGGGCGCACAGTGTCCGAACACATGACGAATTTATGCAAAGTTTTTGATCGATTAGAACAGTATGGTTTGCGAGTGAGGAGGGACAAATGTTCATTCTTTGCTAAATCTGTTGTTTACTTGGGGCATGTTATCAGTAAAGATGGTGTTCATACTTGTTCGGATAAGGTCAAGGCGATAATAAAGACGCCGGCACCGTCGAACATATCGGAGCTGAGGGCGTTTATAGGCATGGTTATGTATTATGCTAAGTTTATAAAGAATGTCAGTACAATTTTAGCCCCAATGTACAATTTATTGAGATTAGGAGTGAAATATGACTGGAATGATGACTGCAAACATGCGTTTGGTAAGGTTAAAGCGTTGTTAGCCAGTAGTAAGGTACTAACACACTACTCGGTCGAGTTGCCACTCGTACTGACTACCGACGCGAGCAGCGTGGGGGTCGGCGCCGTACTGTCCCATATCACGCCGAGCGGTGAGCGGCCGATAGCTTACGCCTCGCGGTCACTTAGTGTAGCTGAGCGATCATATTCACAGATTGATCGACAAGCGCTGGCGATAGTTTTCGGAGCCAGAAAGTACCATCAGTATTTATACGGTCGAAAGTTTGTGCTGAAAACCGACCATAAACCATTGACTTATATTTTTGGAGATAAAGTAGGAATACCAATAATGGCTGCATCTCGTTTACAGAGATGGGCAGTATTGTTATCCGCATATAATTATAGTATAGAATATGTAGGATCAAAAAAAAATTGCGCGGACGCATTGTCACGTCTACCTAATATGATAGATTGACTCGGATTGGAAAGACAGTACGTATGTACATTTTGTAGAAGAATTTTTACCCATCACGCATACCGATGTTAAGGAGGCGACACAAAAAGATATCGAGTTATGCAGAATAATGTCTTACGTACAGTCTGGCTGGCCAAATGAGTGTCCAGCCATGGCGGAAATACAACCGTATTTCCATAGACGTCGCGAATTATATTCAGAATTCGGGTGCCTTATGTGGGGGTAAAGAATGGTAATACCCTCGAAATTAAGAAATCTTGTTTTAAGACAGTTACACAGTGGACATTTGGGTATCGTGAAGATGAAAGGGCTAGCTCGTAGTTATGTCTGGTGGCCCAACGTAGATGCGGATATAGAAGCAATGTGTAAGCAGTGCGAGACATGCGCCGCGGAGACCGACGCACCACCTCGGGCGCCGCCGCAGCCGTGGCCTTATACAGCGCAACCGTGGACTAGATTACATATGGATTTTCTAGGGCCATATCAGGGAACAAAATTTTTAGTGTTGGTTGACTCTAGCACAAAGTGGATAGAAATTTTTTAAAAGGAAACACACAAATGCTTTAAGCGTAATTAAGGTCTTAAGAGCCACATTTGCTAGATTCGGTTTACCCGAGGAGTTAGTTTCGGATCAAGGACCTCCGTTCACTAGTGCAGAGTTGTGTTCATTTCTAAAAAATAATGGCATACGCCAAAACTTCTCACCTGCCTACCACCCGGCATCGAATGGTGCGGCAGAAAACGCGGTCAAACTGTGTAAGCGGGCCATTAAAAAGGCGTATAGGGATAGTGTTGATGTGGATACTGCTTTACAAACATTCCTGTTAGCGTACCGTAATTCAGTGCACAGCACTACAGGCGAGACAAATGCGTCAATGCTACAAAGGTGCTCACTGCGTTCTCGGCTCGACTTGTTACGAGGGCAGAGGTCAATAGAAAATAAGGTACGGGAGATACAGGGGCGCCAGACAGACAGTGATGGGCTTAAGTCAAGAACTCTGTGCGAAGGTGATACGGTTTGGGCGAGACAGTACGGTGCGTCAGACAAGTGGGTGAAAGGAACTGTGAGAGAGGTAGAAGGTACTCGTAGGTACGTAGTGGATAGCGGTGATGGTCGACTTCTCAAAAGACACATTGACCAAATCAGGCGCCGTTCTCGGCTGTCAGATGTTCCTTGTCAAGGAAACGAAGCTAACAAAGAACCATGCGACCGAAGTGAGACTGTTGTGCCGTTGCAAACGGATGGATTGGTAGAGAAATTTGTTTAAAGAACAGCTAGGTATTACAAAAGAGGATGATATGGAAGGCAAAGGAAGCAGTGATCCAAAAATTAATATTGTGCCACCGATACCTCCGACCATCGATCCACCTAGTTGTAATACTGAGCCGACGGCGACACCACCAGGGACGCGCTCCAAACGAATACGCAGACCGGTCGTGCGTTTTGAAATAGATTAATTATATAAGTAGCTGATAAGTCTAGTATGTATAAATATGTATGTGTATATACTTAAGTATCCTAAGAATAAGAAGGGAGGTGTAATGTATGTATCTAGTAATAAGTTATTGTGGGCAAGTTGATATTGTTTATTATTTAGTATTGTAGGTAGTCCGGTTGATGTAACGTTCAGCCAGTCATTATACTCGTTCCTGTGAGTTGCTGAGTATTTTATTTTGTTCCCGCATCCAGAGTGCTCCCAACCCAAGAATCTTTCAGGTTTCAACTGTCGAGAGCTTGGAATCCAGTGGTCCAGCTGTGTAAACCCCGAAAAAGTGCCGTAAAAAGTTCGCGAGCGGACACAGTGAGTTTCGTGTGTCGGGAACAGAATCGAGTTGTGAGTGACAATGGTAGCGGTACCGAGTGCAAAAAACGAACAAAAAAGAGGGTAGACCGTTTTGTCTCCTCATAAACACCCACCCGCAATGACTTCAGTTTATCCGTGATCATGGTGCTTGCAACAGCACCGAAATATCGGAAACTCGCTACAAACAGTAAACATGGTAAATATCCCGCTTATAATGTTAATATTAATAATTTAAGTACTCAGTCTGCCCTTTGTATTTGTATGTAGGTATTTTTTTTTTAGAATATTCAATTTAACTATACAACTCGCATAGGGCCTTGCTCAGCAGACGCGTCCATTCTCCGCGAGTACCTGCGATAGAAGAAAACGCGTGTTGAATACGCATACAAATTGTCGCGTCACTAAAAAGTGAACACAGAAGTACCACTACAACTAACGATGTAATAGATAGCTGATACTCACCTCATGCAAGCATGTTGACACATTGTAGAATAAATTATACTGCACAAACTACTAGCAAAGTTAAAAGTATTTTAGAATATCCAGTTAACAACAGTCTCTCGCAGGTCACGTATGTACTGTCTGACAGTATAAACCGTAGAGATGCTTAGAATATGCATATTTTATATTCACTTAATAATTCTGCTGATATTTTCCATTGAACCTAAATTGTTGTCGGCTGGGCAGCGTTCGGGAAGTTGCGCGGTATCTTCTCGTCCAACTTACCACAGTGTCTCAAGACGAAAGTCGAAAGTCGAAAGACCAGTGTGAGTTGCCAGTGATGACGTATGGCTTTGAGACCTGATCGCTCACAATGGGCCTCATCATAAAGCTTACAGTCACCCAAAGGGCAATGGAGAGGGCTATGCTTGGAGTTTCCTTGCGTTATCGAATCAGAAATGATGATATCCGCAGGAGAACCAAAGTTACGACATAGCCCGAAACTTAAGTGGCAGTGGGCAGGGCACATTGCAGAACGGATAACCGATGGGACAGAAAACTTCTGGAGTGGCGACCGCGAACCAGAAGACTTTGCGTTGGGAGGCCCTACTAGGTGAACTGATTACCTGGTGATGGTTGCGACTTACAGGATCGGTCAATGTGGTGATGCTTGGGGGAGGCCTATACCCAGCGGTGGACGTATTTCGGCTGATATGATGATGATGATGTCCACACAAAAAAAAAGAGAAGAGGGGATAGAATAGGTACATAAAATTAAATTGGTCTTACTACAACATCCCTATCGTGGATCTTCTGTTCAACATTCTACGATGATAAAACTTACACTCAGGGCTGTAATTACGGAATTAATTGGCTTCGGTCATGCAGCACGTTGCACGCTGAACCTGTCCTATTGTTATGTTATTCACAGAGCATAACGTGTTATGCTGCAGCTACCATCCTTGTGGGCGAGACAGCGAAGGATTATTGTAGTGAGAGATGGGAGAATACACTAATTTTACGAGAATTTATTTAAGTTGCCTTGCTAGTTGCTGCGTTGTGAAGGTCAGTTAGGATGTCAGTCCATATAATATATTGGTGGGTCGCTGCAGGCACAACCTTATTAGATGGGGGTACTCCAATGACTCACAGTGTGATTGCGGAGCCACGTCCAAAACAATGCCACACCTTTTGTCGTGTTTTCTTTCTTTCTCTCTGTGCAACAACAGCTGCACCTTAAAAGACCTTTGTGAGGCAAATGATAACGCTGTTGGCGTGGCTGAATTCTAGTCAACATATATTTAATTTTGGAATCATAGATACGACAAAGAAGAAAATATATTGGTGCTCAGCTCCATCCGGTTAGACTGGGCACCGACACTTGTATAGTTGGGACAAGGACGTAGATTGATTGAGTTAGTTACTATGTATGGATCAAATCTAGTAAATGAATTTTAAAATAGTTGTCCTTAATGAGCTACAATTTTGCAGACAAGGTTTGTAAAAGTGACATCATTCTAAATCCGTTATGGCGGACTACCAATGATGGCGGATCAATTAATATATTTTCATGCAACCCCATGATGTGGGTATCAAATCGAAGGGTGTGCTGTGTGGGATGTGACAGAGCTTGTTTTTTGTGGGTTTCTTACAATTAATATTCTTAAAGTTATTCATTAGAAACTTGTTTTATTTGGTATCTGAAACTAGTCTCTGAAAGCTACCCTATTGTGTATTTTTAACCCCCGACACAAAAAGAAGGGTGTTATAAGTTTGACGAGTGTTGCTGTGTATCTGTGTGTCTGTGTGCCTGTCTGTGGCGTCATATCGTCCAAACGGGTGTACCGAAATTGGTTTAGTTTTTTTTTAAAAGGTGATTTACTCGAGAGTGTTCTTAGCTATGTTTGAATAAAATCGGTTCAGCCGTTCAAAAGTTATGGGCATTTTACTGTTTGAATCGGGGTGTTTTCGCAAGATATCGTTTCATAATTACGTATTCAATAGATTGCCGATCGAAGTGTGTCTACTACTCGTATATCTATACTTCTATACTAATATTATAAAGAGGTAAAGTTTTGTGAGTTTGTGGGTTTGTGAGTTTGTGACGTTGTAAGGGATAATCTCTGCATCTACTGAACCGATTTTGAAAATTATTTCATCAGTAGAAAGCTACATTATTCCTGAGTGTCATAGGCTATAATATAATTTAAAAAAATTAGAGGTCAGGGTAGCCAGGGTAGGCAGGGTAGCCAGGTTAGCCAGGGTAGGGAGGGTAGATAGGGTAGGCAGGGTAGGCAGGGTAGCCAGGGTAGCCAGGGTAGCCAGGGTAGCCAGGGTAGGCAGGGTAGGCAGGGTAGGCAGGAAGGCAGGGGAGCCAGGTTATACCATGGTAGACTGGGTAGGCAGGGTAAGCAGGGTAGGGGCAGGGTAGGCAGGGCAGTCAGGGTAGGTAGGCTAGGTAGATAGGTAGCCAGTTGACGGGAGCGAAGCCCCGAGGGTCAGCTAGTACTAGATAAATTATGTAGCATGAAATAAAAAATGTGTCGGGGGTTTTTGAAATTTTACTTGTATCAAATCTAATGTAGCCAATCACGTTTCATTTGAGGTTGTGCGAACATAATCACGACATCGTGATTCAAAGAAATGCTGTTCTAGATTTATTTACAGATAGTAACATTTGTATTAAAACTCACACGAATTTGAAAGTGATTAGGAGTTCAGAGGTCTTAACTTAACCTCTTAGAGCAAAGCTATTTTCATTGTGCGTAAGGTACAGATGTATGTGCCCCTGTTCCAGAATATATTTGTCAATCATGGCACTTAGCCTTCTTATTAGTCTTCTTCGTCGTATCACAATCCACAATTATACCACAATTGATCAGTATTAAGCCACGTCAACAGCGTTTTCATCTGCCTCACAAAGCTCCTTTTCAGGGTGCAGGTGTTGTTGCACAGAGAGCACGATAGGAGGTGAGGTATTGTATGGGACGTAGCTACGCAATCGCACTGCGGGTCTTTAGAGTACCCCCATCTAACAAAGTAGTGCCTGAAACGACCCACTTGGCTTCGGAATCGGTTTAAGTCTTTCCAGTTGGGCCATGGAAGTTGGTGGCTTGCAGAGACGTTATCTACAGGCTCAACATAATCAGTCGGAGGGGGGTGTTTGAGGAGCCACAATCTCTTCAGGATAGGTAATACTTCAAGCTTTTTAGGCTTCCTAGAACTAGGGTTTAGGTTTCGAGAAACCCTTATAGTTTCACCATGTCCGTCCGTCCACAGCTTAGTTCAGAGACTCTTAGTACTAGAAAGCTATAATTTGGCATGGATATCACGCCGACAAAGTGGTAATATAAAATAATTAAAAAAGTTCTTCCTATATACGTAAAATGGGGATGTTTTTTTGTTTTCTCGTCTATCTGATGGTGTGGGGTATCGTTGGATAGGCCATTGAAAAATATTATGGGTCTGTGAAAACCATTTTGCGTTTCAGGGATCAGTTACCGTAAAATTAATATGGCAATTTTTTTTTAGAGTCAAGTGTCCCCCTCCCTGCCAGCTAAAAGGTTGCTTTTGGATATGTGAAAAAAATCACGGCAGTAGTATATATAACGAAATTAAAAGAAAAGCTATCACAGCTAAGTAGACTTTACAAGTTTACGAGTAATAGTCGACCAACTTATAAAATGTACTAGGCAAAGTAAAAAAATTGTATATTGATTTATGGGGACAACAGTTTTAGAACGGCATAGTTAATTTTGTCCCTTCGTTAGAACAAAGTTGGTGCTTTCATTGTTTATGAACTTTAGTAGTGTTACCTATTTATTTTGGTCAATGTAGCTGCTTATACGGAATCCTCTGTGCGCGAGTCAGATTCGCACTTGGCCGGTTTTTATTTAAAGTGTTCCTTCCTTTTATTTAAAGTAATCACCATCCCTGAATTACAATGAAAAGGAAACGGTTTTACATTTCTAATAGACTAAACGAAACCCAATTAGGGCACCCGACATTTTTTATCCGCTAAACAAATTCATAAAAACTTTTCAGCCATAATTCTGTTTGCCTAACAAAAAATTATCCAGCCTAATTTAATAGCTTAAGTACTGAAACAAGCACTACTTAAGTTAAGTAATCTCTCGGTGTAATAACTTAACGCGGTGGCTAACCTCTCTGGAAACTTTAGTGCCGAACAATAAAAATGAATGATACAATCTATACTTAAACACTTAACTACTTACACTACTTACTTAAGTACTTACAGAATTATGTTTGTATGTATTTGTCTATTAACGGTGTCTGTACCTATACATCTTAATACTGACTTTTGTTTAAGGGTTCTGCGTAACAACTCTTTCATAAAAGTGTGATAAAGGTCGTAGCCGACTTATACGACCCCCACGGTGGGTTCCGGCATTGTCGAGGCAATGAGGAACACAGTGAGTCAAAGAGTCACAAGGAAGCAAAGAGGAACTTGAGGAGGGGCCGCTCGTTAGGGCTTTTGCCGATTAAGCCGACGACGTAGCGGCCAACTAGTAGGTTGCGGTGCCGCTTGGTAACAGGCGACATCGCAACTGAGGCGGGCCGCGATGTCTTATGGAGCGTCCCAGGTACCATACGATATCCCGGCTGAGGGTTGGAGGCCGCGGCGGGAGAGGAGTGCCGGTATTGCGGTGCGCCGCTTTCCCTACCTACCGTGGCCTGGACGGGTTCGCCACCGTCTGATGGCGGACGCGGTGCGGCCGCAGGGCAAGAGTGTCGGTATAGCTTGGGACGCTCTCCCTATCACCTGCGGCCGAAAAATTTTAGCTGGCGGGGCCTTGACCCGTTACAGGGGGACCAAGAGTGCCATATACGGGGTCGTCTGGCACCCATGTGCTGGTTTGGTCACGGCGTACCGAGTGTTCTGGTGAGCCGGTGATGGGGGTTACTCCCGAGGGTCCGGTGACGGACAGCCGCGGCGAGTTCGCGGTGAGTGCTAACGCGTGCCTGTGTTCCCGCCATAAGCGGCACAGGAGGAAACCGTGGAGTTTTAGTGGGTTGGAGTCCCACATAACTGCGCTATCTCCCCGTGGTAGCGCAGTATGCGTGAACTTTCTTTTTTTCTCCACAATAAAAAGAAAACCGATTTATACGACACCGCTCACACACGGCAAAATAATGTTCATTGAAATGTGAGTTTCAAGTCCTGTAGACATACTTTACATTGACAACACAAATTAGCAGACAGCTCGCTATAAGCGAGCTTACCGCCATCGTACCATTAGATAGTTGTGGACTCGCATACCGCACGCTTACCACGCGCTTCAAGCGGGCAACCCGCACGGTGTACACACGCAGACTGATCGCTTGAAGCATGTTCCTAGCTTATCAAAAAAGGGAGCCAAAAGCGGTCGGCGCCTACAGCTAGTTGAGTTCTAGCTGTATGGGTGTAGACGGCTGGTTGCCTGCTAGCTTTCGGCGCGTGGACAGCGAGCTTCGTCAGCGGGCGACAGTTGTGCGGGAGCGGAGTCGGAGCGGGGTCGAGTAAGTGAGCTACGACCTTTAGTTTTAAATATCGTAAAGCAAAAGTAACTAGGAGACATATAGTACATTACTGCAGCGGCCAGCAAAAGAGGCATAAAAGATTGTTCCAATTTAAAATAACACGACAGATATGAGTTTACTATATCATTTATTTGGCCGCTACACATGACAGATATGGATTTTCATACAACTTTTGCCGGCCGCTGCTCGCATGTATTTGGCCAGTACAGCAACTTTGATTTATCTCGAAGAAGGTTCTCAAAATAATGCTCAAATTTCCAAGCATGTTTGAGAAAATATATTTTGGGCTTCAGATACGTGCTTGGAAAAGGATATCGTACCCTTGCTTTACGATACATCTTTCCTTGGGGTCGGAGCAACACGATTTCATCTTCAAGCGTTCTGATAAGCTACGTTGTATAATCGAAATGTCCAACACTAACATAAATAGTAACTGTTCAACAAAACTCCGTCTTCTTCCTTCGTCTTGATTAACTCAAACTATAGTCTCAACCATTCAGGTTTTGTCCGACCAGTATGTAGCTACTCGGACAGCTCTGTCAAAATCAAAATCAATTTTTTTATTTCACATAGGCCTACATGGGCACTTATAAAACGTCGACAAAAGGTGCACGGTTCGGGTTGGTCGTTTCCTATGGAGAAGAACCGGCAAGAAACTCCATGGTTACTCTTTTAAAAATGGTTTTGTTTTACAATATTTCCATGTTACAGCATTAGTACTTAGATATGGGGGGACAACGTAGGCCCGAATTATGACAATAGCTACGTTCAAATCCCTTGAGGTGCAAAATTCCGAGCCTTTAATTAGCTCTACAAAAAAACCAGTTAAGCTTCAGATTTCTGTAAAACCCAAAATCATTTCTGAAGCCCTGAACACCATGGTTGGTCTCTAACCATTCGAACCTTATTTATCTAAGCAGTTGATTCTTAGTAAAGATTTTGACTCCATGTCACCTTCATCTCCCAATTGAAAGATGAAATAGGAAATTGCATCCTTTTTAACCCCCGACGGCAAAACAGAGGTGTTATAAGTTTGACGTGTGTTGCTATGTATCTGTGTATTTGTGTGGTTGTCTGTGTCATCATATCTCCTAAGCGGATGAACCTTTTGATGCATATAGTTTTTTTGTTTGAAAAGTGATTTTGTCTAGACTGTTCTTAGCTATTTTTGTAGCTGACAAGTAAAATTTAAAAAAACTTCCGACTCGTTTTTATTTCATGCTACATAATTTATCTAGTAATACGAAATCAAAATCAGTTCATCCGTTTAGGAGCTATGATGCCACAAATAAATACACAAACACACAGGTACACGTCTAACTTATAACACCTCTTTTTCCGTCAGGGGTTAAAAATAGGTTTAGCCGTTCATAAATTGTATGCATTTTACTCTTTGAATCGGGTTAATACTAAAGAAGATGCGGGTAAATAACAAATTTCACTTACGAACCTCGCGGTCAACGAGACATTAAAAATGTAGCTGTAGATTACCTCCTAAACTACCCATACTGAACTTTACACTTGGGATATAAACCGGTACATAAATACGTACTATGTAAGTACTGGTGTGCCCTCTCAAGAGTGCTCAACCTGCAGTTTATTCGTCTGTACCATCTTTGCTGCTTAGGTTTACTATCTTGTATACGATGCTTTTGTGCTTAAGTCCTTGTGATAAGGAGCTGAACAGTTGTTTTGATTTTCTGATTAAGTTTTTTGAAGGTAAGCTAATAGCCTGGTCATCCATCTATGGACAATGAGCTATGCAATACTAAGCATAGCAGCTATGAACTCGTTCCAGAGACAACACTGATATGATTAAGGTTCACAGTGGGGTTACCCGTTTTTTTTAAAACAAAACTTTGTTATTTATTATTTTTTATGAGTTCAGTCCTACGCAAACTTTCGCAAACGCGCTACTTTGCAAATTATCTTAACTTTGAACCACTCGATGTTCTTTGGCTGTATTTTTTAATGAATGAAAAGCTTTGTTTTTAACCCCCGACACAAAAGAGGGGTCTTATAAGTTTGACGTGTGTTGCTGTGTATCTGTGTGTCTGTGTATCTGTGTATCTTTGTGTCTGTGTGTCTGTCTGTGGCATCATAGCGTCCAAACGGGTGAACCGATTTTGATTTAGTTTTTTTTTAAAGGTGACTTAATCGAGAGTGTTCATAGCTATGTTTGAATAAAATCGGTTCAGCTGTTCAAAAGTTATGGGCATTTTACTGTTTGAATCGGGGTGTTTTCGCAAGATATCGTGTCATAATTACGTATTCAATAGATTGCCGATCGAAGCGTGTCTACTATATCTATATCTATACTAATATTATAAAGAGGTAAAGTTTTGCGTTTGTGGGTTTGTGGGTTTGTGACGTTGTAAGGGGTAATCTCTGGATCTACTGAACCAATTTTGAAAATTATTTCCTCAGAAGAAAGCTCCATTATTCCTGAGTGTCATAGGCTATAATATAATTTAAAAAAAATTGGAGATCCTTATGAAAATTGCAATAAGGTAACCCAAGGTAGCAAAATGTTTATTTATTTAATTAAGGACAACCAACAAAGCATACACCAAAAAATACATTTTGAAAAACTCATATTTGTATGTTGTTTTATTTTTATGTTGCCTGTAAATACGTTATTTGGCGTGCGCTGAGAAAACTATTGATGATAGATAAAATTTAGTAGGTAGGGTAGGCAGGGTAGGCAGGGTAAACAGGGTAGGCAGGGTAGGCTGGGTAGGCAGGTTAGGCAGGTTAGGCAGGGTAGCCAGGGTAGGCAGGGTAGCCAGGGTGGCCAGGGTAGGCAGGGTAGGCAGGGTAGGCAGGGTAGGCAGGGTAGGCAGGGTAGGCAGGGTAGGCAGGGTAGTCAGGGTAGCCAGGGTCGTTAGGTGGTCCAATCAAGCCTCCAGTGTAACAGCATACAATGCAGTAACTTTGAGTGGGTGTAATGGCTCGTCGTGGGTTATAGGGTGCTCCAGAAGTGATCATTTTGCTTGATCACATATCCATGGAGATGGAAATAGGCCTCATTGCTCATGATGATTTTCGATAAAAAGTTATCTACCTCGTGGTCGTGATTCAGAATAGTTTGAAGTAGGTTACACGTCCTTAGAGGTCACCAGCAAAATGCTGTATCTGTTTACTTCACAAATATCAAAGTAGAAGTTATATTTGCCGAAATTACAAAAATTATAGCATATTCCGATAGGGTGATTACTTTTCAATCTATTCTTACGAGTAGCTTAGAGGTAGGATCTATACAAATTGAATTAGATCGAAAATATCTTTTAACCAGCGATCTCTAGACTTAAACACTTTTGTCTCTCATGAAAGCTAGCAAACAAGCTAGCTAGAATAATAAACATAATATATTGCTGTGCCCGACAGGGTCCATGTGATATACTTCTGTTATAAGATCTTTGTTATACACATGTGATATGCAATAAAGAATTGAATTGAATTGAAAGCGTAGCTTGATATCTTAAAGGAAATCCCTTTATTCTTTAGAAAGCATTTACAGGATAATTGCGTTACATGTATATCAAAGGACCATTAAGGCCTGTTCGTGAATCGGTTACACGTGTATGTGCAAATGGAAAAGTTAACGATTTGTATTTTTATAAATTTCATGCACAAAGGAATAATGGCAGACTTAATGGCTTCGGTGTTCTCTGTCAGTCAACAATTAAATTTAGACATAAAATCAAACCTTTTGAAAATTGGTTGAGTCTACTCTTTATATTAATTAATAATTATTTCAAGATAAGACTACGATCAGTTAAACGGTGAAGAAAGACATTGTGAGGAAACCGGCATGAAAATGCGAATTCGAAGACATGTATTGTGTCGTCCACCAACCCGCACTGGGCCCGCGTGTAAAACTAAGGCCCATTCCCTCTCTCACAGAGAGGAGAGCTGTGTCCCAGTAGTGGGAACGTTAAAAAGGCTGATGATGATGATGAATTGAAGTTTGAATATAAACTGCCGAGCAATGAAAAAGTTCCACCCACAAAATGCCGACAAACACCTTAATATCTCCTAAGACATAGAACCTAGCTTCATAAATTAAAAAGTATAATGAAATCTATTTTATTATGCAAACTTAAACTCTTTTAAATACTGGTATGTTTGAAGCCATGGATAAAAAAAGTAGAAAAACAAAATTTTAGGGTTTGAAAATTTCGGGACACATTTGTTTCGTTTTTTGTTTTGCTTTTGATTTCATCCTTGTTTTCGCCGTTGTGAAAGAATTATTAAATTGTAAAGTCTTACGGCTCTCATACCCATAAATCATGCCTCTATCACCCGAGGATTGTACGAGTATCATCACTATGGTGGAATTGGGGACCAGCCAAAGAAATACGGCCAGAATAATGGGCGTGACACATACTACTGTCCGACGAGTGATCCAAAGGTTTAGGGAGACTAGATTAAACCTGAGAAGACCAGGTACTGGCAAGCCAAGGTGCACAACAGTCCGAGAAGATCGTTTCATTGCGGCAGCCATGTTAAGAAATCGACATCAGACGGGAGTTGCAGTTCAACAACAACTTCTGCAAGTTTGAAGGGAGCCAATAAGCGAGTGGACAGTCAGGAGACGTCTTGCCAAAAGAGAATTGAAGCCTTACAGGCCAGCAAATGGCCCAAAACTGGAACGGCATCATAAAGTTGCCCGATTGCGATACGCCCGCGAGCATACAGAATAGGGTTAGGACGAATGGGGCAGAGTGATGTTCTCTGATGAGTCAAGATTTATGCTGTACCATCATGACGGAAGGAAAAGAGTATACCGACGACCAGGATAACGTTTTGCACAAGCAGGTTTTGAAGAAAAAGTGTCACACGGCGGAGGTACCGTTCACGTGTGGGCTGGTAGAGGGTCGAACAGCGTTAGTTCCAATCGAGAACGGGAAGCTAACTGCTGTGAGATACATCAATGAGATTTTTAATGAACATGCTGGTCCGTTTTTGGCCAATATGGGCGGCAATGCAATGTTCATGCACGATAATGCACGGGCCCCCACTGCTCAAGTTGTAAATGAGTATCTTCAAGATGTAGGAATCCACAAAATGGAGTGGCCAGCAAGGAGCCCCGATTTGAATCCTATTGAGCATGCTTGGGACGAGCTTGACAGACGTGTGAGAAAACGAGTTCCACCTCCTATTACTCTTCGTGACTTGAATTACGCGCTCATCGAATAATAGGAGAACATTCCTCAGCATATGCTGAGGAATCTGGTATTCAGCATGCCCAATCGCGTAGAAGCTGTATTGAGAGCACATGGAGGAAACACCACAACCAGACCTACGTTTACACCTAATAAAACCCCTACTTAGAGATTTGGTTTTATTTGCCAAATGGCCCCAATTTTTTAAAACATCTATTTTAAATTTGAACACAATATTTACGTTTTTAGTTGGTAATATTCTGAAACGCTGTTAAATGTACTTCAATATTGCAGACGGCGTCATTAAGCTAGCCTTTCCCGTTTAGGAGTAATTTGGTGCTATGTCACTGGAACTTTTTCATTGCACGCGAGTGTAATATAAGTGTTATTCTTATTATATCGTGAAACAACGGAAACCTTATTTACCTATCTACATATTTAATCTCTACATAAATTATATCTGTGAAATCAACCTGTTATTATTTGTCCGTAGAATGGCGTCTAACACAACCCAGATATTTTCCAAACTCTTGAATATTATAGGTATAAAGTGTAGGGTAGTAGACGCGCGTAGAACTGATATAATCTTCAAATTGGTTTTGTTTACTAATGTCTATTGTTGTTGTTAGTTTAGTCAAATTACTAGCACTTGTATTCAAACGGTATGATTATGTGCCTAGCTTCTAATTTTGGATATTTCTGTGATAGTGAGGATTTATCGTGATTAAACCTGAACTCATGGTTAGAAATTGTTATCACTTATTGAGCTCAATTGTAAGTAAACTTTGTAGCAAGTGTAGTAATCAATGTTGTCAACTTCCATCGCACATTCCCCGAAATTTAACCGATAAAAACCGACAGGTTGGCAACTCGGCGCCGATGCTCAAGGCTCTGGAGCCTAGACTCGAACAGTATTTCATTGCTGATGAGCCTCTTGGCCCGTGTTTCGATCGACTGAATTGGATCCAGCTGGTACTTCGCAGATCCGTCCCAGAGATGGGAGCATATAGATGGTCGTGATGCTCCATCTAGTCTTCCCTTTTAAAAGAGAGTTGGTGTACAATCCACCAAGCGGGCACAGAGAGGGTTAGTGGATTTCACATGCCTTTACACTTTTGGTATTTTTGTTTCGATTTTTTCTTAAATTGTTTTCAATTTATTTAACAATCTATGTACACATACATAATAAACAGGCAAGATACAGGAACAGAATAAACACTTTGAAAATATTTCTTTATTTTATGACATTACATTTTTATTTATCACTTATTTGTGGTACCTAGTATATGGGCAATTTCTATAGTAATGTACAATAAAGAGAAATGTAATTGTAGAAATCCCGAACCATTTGCCGTCACTTATTGAGTTCCATTGAATATGTACGTATATAATTATATTCGTCATCAGTTCTTCACCAAATTTTAATGCGACTCGTTCGGGATCAAACCTTTCAAACAAAAAAGTATTTTCAAAAGTCCACAATTGACCGAGAAATCGGTGAACATACATTGAAAAACATTAAATTTCAAAATTTTAAAAACTCCCGCAACATTTTTATTTCTTGCTACATAATTTATCTAGTACATAGTAGATACGCTTCGATCGGCAATCTATTGAACACGTAATTATGACAAAATATCTTGCGAAAATACCCCGATTCAAACAGTAAAACGCCTATAACTTTTGAACGGCTGAACCGATTTTATTCAAACATAGCTAAGAACACTCTCGAACAAAAACCACCTTTCGAACAAAAAAAAAACGAAATCAAAATCGGTTCATCCGTTTAGGCGCTATGATGCCACAGACAGACACACAGATACACCAGCAACACACGTCAAACTTATAACACCCCTCTTTTTCCTTCGGGGGTCAAAAATAGGTACAAAGGTCATATTGAAAGCATGAAGAAATAAACTACACAAGTAGAGTGCCTGCATAGATGAAAACTAACAACTTACAACACATTAGAACCGTTACCACTAAGCCACCACTATTTCTACGCACTAAAGAACAATTAAACATATAGGTTGATTCAAACATTCTTCATTGAAGATTCAAACAGTTATTTTCATCAAGATTCGAAACAATGGACACATTTTAAAAACTTTCATAATACAGCAATCACCATCAACTAATGCAAACAAAACTAAATGAAAACACTTTCTTTATAAAACCAATAACTATTTTAATTGAATAAATTCAATTAATACCGCTAGTCCCCTCAGACTCTCAGGGCGCCGCGAGCCGTGCTCCAATCAATTGAAATGGAATAAAAACAATAAGTCTTATTGAAATGTTATCTCTAGTAACTTGAGTTAAACTAAAATCAATTTGTTTTAGTTATTTACTTAGGATGGTGAATATTGTGACGGGTAGATTAATCGGAAATATTTGAGCAAATTTTCTACATTTGTCACAAAATGTTACCTGCAGTGTTCTCTTACCTCCAACTACAAATCATGGTTGGGATGTCTTATTAACCCCCAACGGAAAAAGAGGGGTGTTATAAGTTTGACGTGTTTTGCTGTGTATCTGTGTGTCTGTCTGTGGCATCATAGCTCCTAAACGGATGTACCGATTTAGATCTAGTTTTTTTTTGTTTGAAAGGTGACTTTGTCGAGAGTGTTCTTTGCTATGTTTGAATAAAATCGGTTCAGCGGTTCATAAGTTATTTGCATTTTACTTTTTGAATCTGGGTTTTTCTGAAGATATCGTGTCATTATTACATGTTTCGATAGATTATCGATTGAAGCGTGTCTACTACTAGGTATAATAAATGTGGTTTAAAAAGCATGAAATAAAAAAAATACAAATTTAAAAACCTCTAAAAAGCAAAAAATAAACCTCTTACTCGCGTCGGGGAACCGCTTCGTTAATAAAATAAATTGAGGTAAACGTTGGTGGTACCCCGAAGCGAGTAAGAGGTTTAGTTTTTGCTTTTTAGAGTTTCTTCTGTCGGGGTTTTTTTATTTATTTTATATTAAAGCCGAAGTAATAAGAAATGCACCTATCTAATACAACATGGCAAACATTACATGACTTGTTTTAATTGATTATTATCGTTCACCGGGACCGACCCTTCAAACAGGGATACATCAAATCTTTTTTTTGTTTGCTCAATCTCAATTGCTTGGACTTTGAAATATTTGTGATGTTAGAATTTCAACCTCTCAGAAGTGGTGAAGAGCGGACAGTGTTTCTAAACTAGAAAAGCACAAAACGAAATTCAAGTTCAAAACTAAAACCTGAATCGACCACAGCACAGGTGATATTGTTTACCGCTAGTTTTAAACAACTCAATTTTCTCGCTATCCAATAAATATTCAAAAAGTTTCAAATTTCCATTTTGTAAGAAAACTGATTTAAATTTAATAAAACTTGCCCTATTGGCGAGCGTTTGTCTAGAACTTGTGATACAATTGAACACAAACTTTATAAACTGAAGTATTGAAGTATTAACATTGTGCTATGGATTTTTAATAAACAATTTTATTTAGTTGGCAATGGCCTCGTTATAAATATTAGGGCTCGTATTTCAAATCTTTTAGAATAACAAAAAAAAAAAATCTCCTTCGCCGCGAGAATGAAATAAATCCTCAATTAATTTTAATAAATAAATTATACCTAGTCAAACGATATTTCAGGCAAACTTTCTTCGTTCTTTCATTCTTCGGGAATGCGAATGTTCGATTCGAACGACCGTTGTTCGGGCAAACGAACATTGGCACAACCGTTGTTCGGGCTAACATTCGGACGAACGTTCTTCAGACGACCGTTCTTCGGGCAATCGTCTGTTCGACGAATAGTTATATGGGCAAATAAACATTCAGGCGAACTTTCTTCATTTAAGTGATCTTTGGGCAATCGTCGTCTCTTTGATTGAGTATTTGAATATTTTTTGAGGCTTTAGATAAATAAAATTTTATCAATATTTGTTAAATCTCAATAATGTAAAAGAATGCCAAGCGCAATGCCAGTAATTTCGAGAATGACACGTCACCTAGCCCTCATTTTGGCATAATTATGGGTAATCGCTTTCGCTGATAGTATGATACTGTCTAGAGCCAAATGATGTTATACTGAGGTAGATACGTTTTACCGACATCTGCGTATAAATACAAACACAAGCTGATCAGCTTGAGTAAACTCAGTCTGTCCTGCGTCTGGCCATGACACGGACGTACCTTTCAACAGTATGTTTTATCTGTTTCTGACAACGGGGTCGTATTTATATCTCTGTGATCTTTTAACCTACTCAGTGATAGAAATAAAGTTACATGTTCCAAAGGTAGCTAAAGTAAAATATCGCTAAGTTTTTATTTCTTTATAATGAGTATGACGTCTCTATTGGTTAAATCTCATTGCTAGAGCCTCATATTACTTGACTTAAGTATGCTTGCTCAAAACCCCGCTGACCTGACCTTCCTCACACAACTAGGCATCGTTCAAGAGTCTTAACAATCTGTTCTGTACTGAATTGAAGTTTCAGTATCTAAAAATAACAATATTCAATTAAATCGACGCTACAAAGCCATCTGGATCCGGCGGTCGTTAGCATAACTACAATACTATCCGATACTTGGAATATCGACAGACTACAAAATAAATGTTTCGATAAATAAGTTTCTCGTTTTATTCCAGTGGAAGGTAGATATTAATATTAATTTCTTCAATTTATTAGTATTTCAGGCACAGATGGCTACTACTAACGACTTAGGTGGGTATGGATATTTTACAGATAACCTGAAAATCTATCGTGAACTTGTTTTGAATTAGTTTCTGCCCCCGTACCATGACTAATCGAATCAATTATTATTATTATTATGCACACTAAAAATAAGCTTGATCTAAGAGCTTATGGTCACCCCCTGCCCGTGTGGCGTTTTATTATTCCAGAGAAACGTACTCCCGGGATCAAAAAGTGTTATGTTCTTTTCCAAGGTCCAGTATCGCTATACATTTTATTTTTTATTTATCGATAGGCTCGCGTTTGACCACTATCTCGCCTGATGGTAAGTGATGATGTGATCGACGATGAAGCACGCTTGCCTAGAAGTAACCTATTCACTCTTGACTTAAAGACCCCAAGGTTGTAGCTATCAGGAAACAAAGACTCCGGCAGGGAATTCCATTCCTCAGCTGTGCGCACAATGAAAGTATTCGCAAAACGCTTTGTACGTATGGGTGGGATGTCCACCAATATATGCATAATATACATAAATTTGTTCAGCTGTTCAGGCGTGAAACTAACAGCCAGAAAGAGTTACTTTTGGATTTACGAGTATAATATAAGAATGAATACGTTGTGGGTGTGATCTAAAAAATAGTTTTCACATGTCAGCGGGTATATAGGAGACAAGCAAAAAGTTTAATAAATACTGTAAACCGACTACGGCTTTTTACCCTATGTTACTCGAGCCATAATAACGAATCGATTGACACTTTATTCATCAAAATCGGATGAATAGTTTAGGCGGTATGGAGGTACATACGTAACTACAAACATACATACATAGACTGTTAAAATCATAACCCTTCCTTTTGACTTCTCCGTAGACGGGTAAATAAAAGTATGTTGGTATTTCTCTCTGTTTTGCATTCATTGAGCTGCAAATCTGGTGTGAACGCAGCCCAAGAACGACTAAAAGTGATATCCCAGTCCTTTTTCTTTGCCCTCTCATTGTTCAAGTGCTCACAAGTAGCACTACCGAAATAAGGTTCTGGACTCGATTTCTGGGTAAGAAAAGAGGTACTGGTTTGCCCTGATGTGCCCGGTTGTACGACAATAAGCTCGTCCGTTATTACACGAGACTTCACAAATAACTCCACACTTCTATACTCATTGAACCATGGTGTCTATTCAATAAATTGATGATCTTATTGATAACTACCTCTTACGTGAGTGGCCCGTAAGTGACGACATCTCCCCTTTGGTGTGCACTGACCTAAATCGGACACCATTCAAGATGCTTAACCTGTAGTCAGAGGTCTATGCAAGTACTTAATCTATTGAGATGGTATGTTGTAGTTCCGGTATAATATACAGGGTGGTCGGCGAGTAGAAGTACTATGCTGAACTGTTCTTGATCACAATTGGAGTAAGCATACAGAATGAGTTTGAATTATTTTTTAGGGGCTGAAAGTACTAATGTAAAATCGGGAAAAAACCCATAGTACTCATATTACTGAGAACAATTTAAAGTATTACCTTTCATTTAAAAATTAAGCTTCCTTCTTTAATTGGTCCCTCATTACTGAGGATCGTGGTCACTGGACCCCTTTAAGCGGACAATCTGCCTCCATCAATTCCGGTCTAAAGTTGCCATCACCACCTGCTCGAATATGCTTGAGGACGTAGCTTCTTTCACTTGGTCAGACCATCGTGTTGGCGACAGGCCTCGTGCTCTTTTCCCTTCGGTATTGCCAACAATGACCAGTTTTTCTAGACTTATATCTAAATTCCGCATTAAGTGACCGAAATAGGTCAAAATAAGCTTGAAATTAAGCTAGTCAACTATAAAATTACAGACTTTTTTTCGACCACACCGAAATTATATATAAGAGCAATAAGGTAAAAAAGAACTTGATTATTACGATTTTAAAGAAAAACACAAAAATCGGTACCAAAATTTGTGATATTAAGGGAAAACCCGCCATCGTCACCACATCATCACTAAATATCAGGCGAGATAGTGGCCAAACGCGAGCCTACAAAGTATAAAAAAAAGTTTGTGTTGGAATTTCTGGGTTGTGTCTAAAGGTATTGCCCTGAACACGCGTGCCCAATCTTAACACAGTTGCAACTGGTTTCATACTGGCACTTTGTAGTGTTTTTATTTGGAAGTCGGTTGTATTTTTTGTTAAAAAGTTTATTTTTATTTTCACTTTTTAGTTATGGTTCATAATGGACCAATTCTCCAAAGTGAAGCCAGAATAGATTAACCCAGAAACATGCAACTTAGACAAAAACAGTGTCATTAGAGTAGGTATACCAGGATGAACTGTTCAACCTGGGTACCCCTTTAGAGCGTGATAGTGTGAAGTTATGTTATGAAATGATGTAAACAATAAACAGACATCAGATTGCAGCTATCCCGAGTGATTTGCCGTCATTTATTGAAGATTTATTATGTATATCTCCGAAGTTCTTCATCAGATCTTGATGAAATTTAAATGGGACCACATGACACTTTTTCAAATAAAAAAAGAATGATCAAAATCGGTTCACCCAGTAAAAAGTTCTGAGGTAACACACATAAAGAAAATACAGTGGAATTGAAAACCTCCTCCTTTTTGCGAAGTCGGTTAAAAAGAACAGACAATTTTTATGATCAATTCTAGGAAATGTTAATTTAACACACAATTTGATAACAAATCGATACATATCGCGCCATCTAGTGACATTTATTTGAACCAAATTTTCTTTGTTAGCGCTGGGACCCCGTGGATATACTAACAAAACTACTAAACCAAAACAATAACTATATACTAAGTAAATTCTAACACAAAAATGTACGTAAATTAAATTCAATTCGTCAGCCGTTCGCCGGAGCTTCGCCTCAGACGAAACGATCCGCTGTCAGTGGCATTACACTGTTGAGTGTGTCTGTGACACTAACGCCCTTAGCTCGCACGATGTGAGTACCGGATCAAGAAACACACGTAGATCAATCTTGCATGGGCAAGGGGTAGATAACAGACACCAATCAGCTCCAAGATACGGATCTTGGAGTTGATTAGTGTCTGTTATCTAATAGCATCTACAGACAAGGAGACAGTCAATCAAAATTATGAAACAATAGGACCTGAAAATAACACTGAAAGCGACATTCCAAAGAAAATTAGGAAGAGATAACAATACATACCAATTTACATATAAAATAACACCTCGGCCCAGCCCTAGGAGACCGGCTTCATGACACGGGCCTATCTGACCATCTTACCCTTAATTTCACTGTATCGATACTTTTAACAGCCGGAATCTTGACGGTAGGACATGATTGCACACAGTAGACAATTAAAAATTTGAAAAATGGATTTCACAAAAAGAAAAAAAAAATATCTCAACGGTGGCAAAAAAGTAACGGTTGTAAAATTGACGACTTGCCAAACAGAAATTTTCACCTCAGTTTTATACTAGTCGAATTTTCAAAATTCGAAAAGACCGTGGAATATACCCGACTAGTTCTTGAAATAAAAAAAGGCTCCATTGAAAAAGTCTTTGGCGATTACGCCACAGTACCTACAGGCACTTTTAGAAAGACAATTTTCCATTATTGTTTGAATAAATGACAAGACCAGTTTCGACAGCTGTTTGCTCTGTATTTTTTTGCCTTTTCTATCCCACAACTGGGCAAAGGCTTTTCCCTAAATCTTTCAATAACTCTTTGCCTGCGTCAGTTCCGCAACAATGTTGAACATTTACATCATAAACACCATATTTAACTCAATCAATTTTAATTTTAGAGAACAGGTCTTATTGGTGATATTCTTTAGAAAGGTCAGGTGCGTAGAACTCACAACCAAAGTGCGTGTATCACTAGATGTAAACAAAGCAAAAGGCGTATGTAATGGTGCTCCCTCACTTGGAGCATTTGAGTAACGTTACACAGTCGAGCATTACATCAGTGAGGGAGAAGAATCGAGCATTTTACTACGCAACCTGCAATGTTACAGATTCGAGCATTACACTGGAGAGGGAAGAGAACCGAGCATTACAGTGCGCAACCTGTAATGTTACAGATTCGAGCATTACATTGGAGAGGGAAGAGAACCAAGCATTACAGTGCGCAACTTGATGATACAATGTGTAATATTTTGGTACAACCTGTAACATCAACGACCGCTTCGTCTGGCATTGTAGAATCAACTAAATGCTCAAAATAGAATCTAATGTTACATTACCAGTGAATGCTCTTCAGCCAAGGAGACAGTATTATAAGGTAATGCTCAAAATCGAATCTGAAATGTTACATTACAGGCGAACGCTCCAGTTGACGGAGCACCTTAAGGATTGAAGCAGGTGGCGTTCCATGTAGCTTCTACCTACTACCATACCAAAAACAGAGTGAGTCTATAAACGTATTTTTAAGTTTCGAAACCTGTCTGCAACAGACACAACCTGAACCAAAAATACACCAAATATTTTTATAAATCTGCTTCACAAATAACCCACTTGTAGACTAAGGTGGACAGACAGCGGTTGGGGGATGGGGTAGGGGTACTAATAGGCGTTCCATTCAGCTGGACACGACGGCCGGGTGCACACGACCTGGCCGATTGATATCGAGACCTAGGGGGTTTTTATAACGTTATAGATAAGTTATTGGATCGGATACGTGGTTGAGCAGGTAAGTGTTTGTGTTGAGGCAGTCGGTGTTCCTGTCTTTGTTTCTACGTTTTTATTTTTCTTTTTAGTTATGACTTTTTAGTTGTCATACTTATCATTAGCATGTTCAATAGTTAGGTTTGTTCTGAGGTAAACCACACAAAAAAAAAATTACAGTCGAATTGAGAACCTCCTCCTTTTTAAAGTCAGTTAAAAATGTTCTTATAAAATAAATGCCACATTGCCATTTTAGTAAGTATTTTGACCCCTGAAATATTGCCAATTAATTAAAAGTGACCCTGTACAGGTACGAGGCCATTTCGAATTTGGCCATGACATTGGAAGGATGCAAGCTGTTATTTCACTTAAAAGTGTGATTTTAACAGCTGGCAACATCGATCGCCTCGTATACTGCATAAATTATTAGTTTTCCTGCTGGCAGCTATTACGCTGTTGTGAATACAAAACTATTTTTCACGTACTACTGAAACAATTTTTCAAAGACGACATTGCTTTGCTATTTTAAATTCTAACACCATTGCATAAAGCTTGATTTTAGTTGACACTGATGAAAATGTTACGTTGCCAGTCATAGTCGTTGTCAGTTATTTGGTTTTCTGTCACTTTATGAGAAAGTTTTCAAAATTGGATTTGCTTGTAATTTCCAAAAGAATAGAACAACACATACAGAATATTCAAACAATCACTAGGTACATATATAACTAGTATCAGTCTGTTACGGTTTCACTGCAAAGCAAAGATCTTCTCATACAGAGATGGCACGAAGCAGAAGGCAAGCTTGCTCAAGGCGGATTACACCATAAGGCATAATATTATGATTTTTGTCAAACTGTCTATTGTAAGTAAAACCACGGGCAACGGGCTAGTTTGTTTACAAAAACATTTAACATTTTTCTGTTAAGTGTCTTGTGTGTACATAAATGCGCAGAGGCGACGAGAATTTGGAAAAGCTGATTGCGGTTGGAAACACCGAAAGCAAAAGATCGCGCGGTTGTTCTCCAACAAGATGGACCGATCAAGTCGTCGTCCTCCAAATTCCACACGGTCGTAAGGGATGGGCTGGACAGAAACCGGTGGAGGCAGATCACCCCCTCCAGGTGAAACCATGATGCTAACCACCATCCTCAGACTTGAAGGACCGACCAAGAGAGAGAAAGAGTGTACCTATACCTAAATAAATTATGTGGTTAGGTATTTTAATGAAAATTCTAGAAGATATATACGATCATCTACTTAAAGTTCAAGGATGCCGTGTTTTCAGCCATTACATGTTCTAATAAATAATAGGGATGTTCGCTGCGTGTCTCTTTACAGCCCTGTGAAACTATAACTAGCGGTTAATTTGTAAATATGTCCGCATAGGTACTTTTGGAAAAAAAAAATAAGAGTCTGGTTCATTAATACTGCGTAATAAGTAGGTTCTATTCAGAAATATATATCGCAATAGGAATATAACAAATTGTCAAACGCAAGTTAAGTGCTGCATTTGGCTGTTGTAAAAGCAGCTAACGTGTGTCATATGAGTTTTGCGATCATTTTTGTTCAGAAACTGGTCTTAAATCTTTGTTATTAGTATTGTTACATTATTCGCTTTAAATATCCTGTATAATTTTACCGATAAACACTAATTTCATAACCAAATGGTGGACCTTTTGTGAGATAATCTTACTCAATCCCACGCAAACTGCTGTACAACTATTTACTTACCATTTCACTGTCCATGTTGCACCCATCATTACAGAACACGTCACAACACACAGATTGTTTCACCCCACTTATCACAAAACCACTTTAAATTCACCAAAGCTCCCATTTAAACAAAACTTTTATTCAATTCAAATCATCCCGAAGTCTCCCGAACTTTCCCGAACTTGAACTTCTATTTTCAAATTGGACTCCCTAATTGGTCGGTCAGCTTTTCGAAACACACTGATTGGATTATGTTCGTTAGTAAATAAAGTACTAACGAAACAGATTACTTAATACTTAAGTCTCTTTGTAAACTTTTAATTTTCAAAGTTTTAACGATACAATTAAATTGTTTCACAACTTTTACAAATTCAATTGGTAACAATGACACTCAATAATGTCATGTAATGTCAATTTGTTAAACTTTTATTCCACTCACAGAACTAAAATAAAATTCCAAATTGGAACCATCTAAAAAGAAAAGCCGAAAACGTTTTGCTTCGAAAGAGAAAAAAAAAAGAAACTTTCAATAACTTTTTACGTCAAACAAAGAAAAAAGAAAAATTCCAAATTCAAAAACATTCGAATCGAACTCGTTTCAAAGGAGAGTGTTTAGTGACAATAGTTCAGTCAGAGGGGAGGTGCGGCTCGGCCGCGGCGGTCGCTCCGAGTGGCTGACCGGTGGCCACTTTTCACCCTTGCGATTTGGGGCGCCGCTTGTGGTGTATGTGATAAGCTGTAGCGGGTGCTAGGTTCTGTTATTATAAGAGTTTTAATAGCGAATTTTGATTGATTTTGTTATAGGAGAATTTTTTCTCGTTTTAAGATACTAAAGTTTCTACGAAATGAAAAGCTGAGGCAGTTTCAAGCGTTTCATCATCAGCCTTTTCTCAGAGAGGTCGATTTAAAGTTAATTTGTGTTAACGATGTTTTTTTTATAGCCTTTTTCTCTGCTAAATAACTAGAGGTATCCGATTGTAATTTTGCTTTTCTTGTGCAGATGATATTTTTCATTTTTACTCTCATTCTTTTCATAAAACTCTTTTCCATTTCTAATAGCCGCTGTCTCGCCTCCCTTGCACCCACGTGCGTCACCACCAGCCCCACTCAATGACGTGTGTCTCTGTTTGTCCTCAGAACAATACCGCTGATTGGTGGGTCAACGTCTCCGATGACGTCATCACCAGTACTTACGAGTACGACGCTCGTCTTTAAGATGATTGGTCCACTGATTTGATGGCTGAAGATAAGGTTTCGTTACAGGCCTGATTGTTTTGTTAGGGGGTCGTAAATGTAAGTGTTCGTGTATTATTTTGGGGGTCAAGGTTGGTACTGATGGTGGTAGGGGTTACAGGTTGTGTTGTTGATAGCCGCACGTGGCTGTGTTTTTAGTTTCTTTGGAAAAGATGTAGGTCATGAATAAGATTCTCGTTGAAAACGGAATGTGATGTTAATTAATTTAAATATTTAACCATCCAATAATATGACTTTATGCCTGTTCTCGATTGTTGGTGAAACTTATGGCAATAACAATTTTTTCTGGTTTAAGTACCTACGCAAACATGATTTTTTTAATACTTTATTTGCCGTATCTTTTTATGAGAGTTGGACAGAACATATCACGTGATTAAATAATACGCTGCTTATCAAGGTGCCTCGGAAAGCACGAGGTCTTATATTCACATACAAAGCATTTTTACTGACTGTACCTTATATCTTTAAAATTGTTTAGTTATTAGTTTAAACAATATTTTCTATTCCGAAAATAAATATGATTTGAAACAATTACCAGTGGTATTAGTTATTGGTATTAGAACGGAATAAATCGTTACACCGTTGGTTTCGGCTATCATTAGGTTGCTGCTAATGGCTAGGTTTTGGAAGTCAGATACGCAGACACTTCATACTAGTAAGTAAGAACTTACCAGTATGAATTGACTGACTTAATCTTATATTTAAACTTAGTTGCAATTGGGAAAAGGCAAGGCAGATTGCCTTTACTGGCGGGCGAGCACGGCCTACTGTGACAGGTTTGAGTCATACATTTTTATCACAGTTTGGGAGCAAAATCCGTGATAAAATGCGTGACACAATCCTATCCCAGGGGCCGTGCTCACCCGGCTGGTCAGCAAAATTATCACTGTGTTGTGTTGTGTTAGTCTATGTTCAAGCAATGATTTCACATTATTGGTGATGGCGACCCCACATTACAGCAAAATTTAAATAACATAGGTCATCGATATTAGACCTAGATTTTACCTGCGATGACTAGTTATTAGGATATTACATGCGAGCCTCATAAAACTAACGTTTGACTGAAAAGAACCATGTTTTATTGCCATTCCATTTAGGTAATGTTTTAGTGAATTAATGGGTTCAACACAGCACGTTAGCTTAGCATGCAAAAAATAGGATCATGGGACCTAATTTGTTATATTAGCATTAGTTTTAAGGTTTGGTTCTCTGTTGGCTTATAATAATCAAGCTCTGATTTGATTAAGAAAATTCTTTGTGTGTTGATTGATAGCCAAACAATGCTGAGTGTGGATTTTGCTACCGTGCAACCGCAAACCCATGCAACCGTGAAACAATGCATTTTTCTGAAATAAAAGTAGGTAGCATGAAATCTTTTATTTCAGTTTTCTGCACGGTCCCTCTGAGATAGGCCACGAGAGCGAAGCTGCGAGGTATTTATTACTAAAACTGCTTCAAATACGTGGTTAATTTAAGAACATGGTGCAATCATCATACCTCGCATTAAAATAGCCTTATGCCACACCAAGAGCTCTGTCCTGTGAACAGCTCTTTCAAAATGCATGTCATTTTACTCGATCCCAGCTTCTAAGGAGATCCTTCCTACTCTAATTTAGGTGGCCAGCCAGGCAGCTTTAAGTATCGCTTCATCTACCCCTATGAGCTATGACGTTCTATCTTAAAAGTGAGTATTCGCGGTTTGCACACAAGAACACGTCGAGGTATCCAAAGTGAGCCAAAGGCCATCAGTTGTACGGCTAACACTCATTATAGTTTTTATTATAAAATTGAATAAAGGTTCGAAAAAGCAAACGTCAAATTTTTAAGTAGAACTACAAAAAAAAATATAATAATTTAAAAAAATGTTTTTTTATTTTTTATTACAAGCTTTTTTGTATTCTTCTCAGCAAACCCTTTCATTTGAAACTCATATCATGGCAGTGCACAAAAAATAATTAGTCCGCCATCTTGGGCCGTCCGCCATATTTGATTTAGAATGACGTCACTTAGCTAACCCCGCATTTTCATCCAAACTTAACGTGTAACGTGCAAGATTTGACCCGAGCACACTTACATACATATTGCAAGTTAAATAAAAGCTTGTAATAATAATAATCTAAAACTATGGGGGAGACATTTGTGCAGCAGTGGGTCAAAATAGGTTGTAGAAAAAAAAGATATATATATACCAGCCTGTTACTGCCAGCAGTGGGACTGGAAACCTTAAGTTTCTCATACAGCGAAGGACGACCTTGAAGTGCAACGACGTGCTGCAATGTACTATTCCGCAAAAGAGACCATGGACGCGGACTTTTTAACGCGGAGTGACCGTGCCAAAATCTCTAGATTATTTAAACCACTTATTGACGTCTGGGAGGAACTTTTATCCGAATGGCAATGTAGGTGGGATAATTCCATCAAGGGCCGACACCTCCACCAATTCTTTCCATCCGTTCGCGTGCGGCTGGCCAGGACGTGGCTGGAGGTGGATCACTGTGTCGCCCAATTTCTCACAGGGCATGGTAACTTTAAAAGTAAATTATTTTCCTTCAAGCTTGTTGCCTCGCCATTATGTCAGTGTTCTACATCTGACTGTGAATATGTACAATCTGCACATCATATCTTATGGGAGTGTATTCTTTGGCAGAATGAACGCAATACTATGTTGAATAATGTACAGGCTGTATCAGGAGCTGTTTACTATACGGACCTTGTGGAAACTAGAACAGATTTCCGTGCGTTCAAGCGCTTTTGCCATACCTATTATTGGAATCAAATATAACAGCTCACAATGTTAGGACCTATTAATATTTATTATAATTTTTATCCGTGGTGCTAGGCAACTGGGCTTATCCCAGTTGTAAACGACCCTTTGTGCCTATTGGTCTTGTTTGTTCTGTCTCCTGCTTGATATGGAGGGAAGTGGAAATTTGTATTTTTCTTACTCCTTCATTTTCTTTTCTGATTAATTTCGTTGCGGGATCCAAGACAGTTAAATTCATTCTCCGGGACTTCGTCGAGCTTCATTGCCTCGGCGCTTTTCTGGTGGTCGCCACTGTTGATTCTGGCTTTCAGGAGTTGCAGTGGTTTGGGAATAGTGCGGTGGGATTGTCCCAAAAAGAAAAAAGTACAGCGAAGATACGAGCATTAATCACCACGCCTGCTCAATGCAGATTGGCGAAAGAAAAAAACTTATATTAACTATGAAAATTAAACATGTATTGCACAAAACCCTGCAGTGCAAAAACCCCAATCTTCATTATTTCCCTTCCAATTTGTGTACTATGCAGTGTAAATACCACCAGGAACACACACGATACAGTAAGTATATACACGGTGCAGCAGAACAAAGAAATCAATGAACCAATCGTGCCAACTATCATTAAATCCATAAGGACAAAAATGCCATTATTGTGCTGTCTGTACTACTTTCAGGAGTGAGACAATGCTATGTAGCCGGTATAGCTCTGTTCTTGTTATGCATGTCAGATGCAGGGCTATCCAACCTTTTGAGTTAACCCTCGTGTCGAGTGGAGTGAAAGACTTCAGATTTTAACTCACGAGTGACGTGAAGGAGTTAACACTAGGATTCTGACATTGAAGGCAATTAGACACCTCTATCCCCGAGGAAAATACTCTACTTTCACACCTATTGCGAGATAATTGTAAGCCATGAGGAGTACTGGCTGACTACCGCTGCTGTATGCACGTCAGACTGTAAATGTTTTCAGACCATATGTGTAGCTGGGGTTCCAAATCTCATTATCTACCAGTGGGTTAAAATGATATCCATTCCAACATTATCTGGTTGGCTGGCTGTAGGTACCCTCAGCCCAAGGCCAGGTAATAATGACTTTCTCTAGGTTAGTTTTGAATGTCATAAAATTTGAGCAATTTTCAAGCGGGTGGTGTGAAAATTATACTAAAAACTTTGATAAATAAACCGCACGTTTAAATCACCGCGGTATTTTTTTGCACGTACTAAAAAAAACTTTTTAATTAAGGAATGCATTGCCTGACCCAGTGCTCAGTTGTTGCCTGTATTTTAAAAAAAACTCATCTACCAGCATTGCCTGTCGCTGTGATTGTGCTCTTGATATTTGGCATAACGTGCTATAATTGTGCATCATTTATTATTATTGCTTATATATTAAGTATGTATGTATCTATTATATAGCATATGTATGTATTTGTGTTTCTAGTAAGTATTATTGTATCTATATATTCGTAGTTGGTATTGTCGCACCATTGACAACCCCATGTCATGTCCAGGTAATCCCTGTCCATTCCAGATTGCCTGGCAGATATCGCGGCATGCGATAAGGCAGCCCGTTGTTTAGTTTTAAGTTTCTTTTCTTGTATATTCTGGCGTATAATAAAATGTATATAAATAATTCTATCGGCGTCAAAAAGTTTAATATTTTTAGGAACCATATGAAATTTCTATCAACTCCATTTTTAAACCTATACTGTCCCACTGCTGGCAAAGGTTTCCCCCGCGTCCTTCCACTCTTACCAATTTGTTGCTTTTCTGACCAACCTGTTGTAAACGCCACCATACATTTTAGATTTTTGACAATCACTATCGCGTAAAGAAGGCCAATTTGTGAAGTACTGCGATTTCCTTATTGGAGTCTTCATGGCCATATTTGATTGTATTACTTTCAGTCTTAGTAATTGTACAAACAAATTAAAGGATGTTTCCAATGCGTGTTGAACTCAAGGGCGTCAAGGGAGGTAAATATTCGCGTGCCAGCTATACCTAGGTACTTAGAATATCTTCAGTTCATACCTGAAACAAAGGAAAAATATAGTTAGTAAATAATTATTATTTGAGTAATCAATCACACTGTATCAAGTTAATTTTATTTTGAGTAAATATTAATATCATCCTATAATTACAATAATATGTAAATGCAAATTTGAGTTTGCTTGTTAGCTTACACGCCTTAACGGATTTGGACAAAAATTGACACACGGAGAGACCATGACCTGTATGAGCATATAAGATAGTTTTCAACCCGATGCTAAGTCCCCTTTGCATATTAAAACACTTTTCACGTGCGGGCAGTAGCTAGATATATGAAAATTTAATTCAATACAATTTTTTTATAGATTTTCTAAGCTATCGTTAGATAAAGGAAAGTAGGCACTTAATATTGGATGGAGCCATTGCAAATGCATAAACTTTCCAGAAACGAAGCTAAAATATTTAACTAAATTATACAATTAATATTAAGCCAACCAAAAAAACAAATATTAATTCTAATAATTGTGACCGTGTCAGCTTAAAAAAATATATTAAATCATACAATTGTTTACATTCAAGAGGCATATAAACATATAAAGCTGAATATTGAATACATAACCTAGCTTAGCCTTAGTCTAAAGTCTAGCAATACAAAAACATTCCAGTATATCCCAGCCATTGTGCGGACCACAAATGAACGAACAAATATGTACATAAAAATATAGACCACTCACTATACACCAGCCAGCATTGTTCTACTGCCTATATTCCAGCTAAAATAAATACCGCGTCTTACAATACTCTGTGGCCTAATACCGGCTCTTCATGATCCCTCTTCTATACCCCTGGGTTTAATACTAGCGTCGACTTCAATGGCTGTGGTATTGACAATATGAGTTTCTGGAACGTTTAATATAATATTGTCTTGGTAATATGTGACAAAGATTTTTTTACGTTTGACGGTGAGATTAATTTTGGTATAATAAATAAAACAATAATAAAAAGCCTTTTATTTCTTGCAAAACAAAAAAATAAACAGAGTGAAAGTGAATGCCAGCCCGCGTTGAGTCAAAGGGCATGACTTTCCTTATGGCATTGGAATGTTAAGGTTTTAGAGCTCCTGAAGTATGTATACCATTAAAAACAGTTGATGATGATTGTTCAATTGTGATGCAATGGAGAGACACTAATAATCAAGAATGTGCGTCTCATTTTAAGAGACAGTGTGCCACTTTCAAAATTCTTGTATTTATCACCCTAACTGTAACTGTATTAAACATATATATATATTACCTTATAAACTCATTTTAAAGCAACAAGACAGAAATGAATACCTAATTATATTAGTAAACTGCTTATATATATTTTTCAAAGACCTGCTATAAATTTTTACTACCTACAATTTCTGGATTAGACTCCATTAGCAATAACTAGGGGAGATGCGTGTAATACGATCCCTCAAGGTGAAATGATTCTCCACCACATACGACTGACTAATAGTGACATCTATCGAAATACGCTACGCCAGTTGCCTCTCCGAGTGTCATGGCGGTGTGAGCACTTAGCGTGACTTTATTAGAAAATAATAAAAAAATGCGTTTCTAATCTATAGTAAGTCCATTTTTCGAATTTCATTACTTTCTGCATGTTATGATTTATTAAAATGTTGTTTTACTATCGGCTTTCAATATCGTTCAGCTATATTTAAGCCATGTTTAAATACCGCAAGTTGTATTTGAACGTTATATATTTTGATCGATATCTTGAAATTTGGTGTTTGAGGTTAAATGATCCCTCTTCGTGCGTATAAAACGATCCCTGGAATCATGTTATCCCATATGTATTTTTAATTTTTACAGATCATGTCGCGAGTTTATAAATGAAAAATCAAAATCGAAAATCTGGGCAAAATTGGCCTGATAAACAAATGCTAAAGTCTCTTAATGCCGTCAAAGATGGTTTACCTCTATACTATATTATAAAGAGGTAAAGTTTGTGAGGTTGTAGGTGGTAGGTAATCTCTAGATCTACTGAATCGATTTAGATGAAATTTGGCATGGAGATAGTTTGTATTTCCTTGGGATAATAAAACACTTTTTACGCGGGCAGAAGCTAGTTCCTTATAAAACCGCAAGTAGAGAGTTTTATGTGCTTGTAATGGCATTAAAAAGAAGACCCAAAGGTAAAAATAAAATAGCTTCAGGAACCGCTAAAATTGTAGGTGGTAGACGAACAGTTTTTAGCCAAGAACAGGAAAGAGAACATGTTGACCACATTAAAACATGGAGTCGAGAATGAACCTCATAAACGTAATGAGGTTCATTACAATTATATAACTTTTAATTTTGTTGAATTATTAGTAACAAATAAAAAATAAATGATCTCCAATGTAACAAGATTTGAAATAATATTTGTGTAAAACGCTAGCATAATTTTTGTTGCTATAAGCAATACATGTGATTTAAATAAACATCTGGTTGTTTTATTTTCTTAATATTAAATATTGTAGAGCATAAAATGATCCCTGGGATCATTTTATACATACATGTGTATAAAACGATCCCTTACTAAACTTTTAGACAATATGACGACACTAATAAACCACATATTTATCATGAGAAATAAGTATGCAGTTACAAAGATAAGTAAATTCACTATACTTAACCATTTAAATATTGTGTTAATGTTTTAAAATTTGGGCGCGGGAAAGTTTTTCCCTTAAAGGGATCATTTTCCACGCATCTCCCCTACTATGTTTTATTTCTAGACTGACTACCTATCTATAACAGATAGGTACGTGATCTCATGACTAACATAATAAAATATCGTCAAACTAGTTTATTTTTGAATCGGTTTTATAACCTGATTTAAATTGATTAAATCAATCTATGGACATGTGATCGTTCACGACAGGCTTCATCAGAAGGCTCAAAGTCACCTGAAGGGCAATAGAGAGAGCTATGCTCGGTGTTTATTTGCGTGATCGAATAAAAAAAACCGCAAGAGAACCAAGGTTACCGACATAGCCCGAAGAATTCTCAAACTTAAGTGGCAGTGGGTAGGGCACATTGCAAGCAGAATGGATGGCCGTTGGGGCCGAAGAGTTCTGGAGTGGCAACCGCGTACCGGAAGACGCAGCATTGGAAGGCCTCCCTCTGCGTGGAGCGACGACCTGGTCAAGGCTGCGGGAGTCCTTTAGATGCGAAACGCACAGGACCGATCAGTGTGGTGACGCTTGGGGGAGGCCTATGTCCAGCAGTGGACGTCTTTCGGCTAAAATGATGATGGATGATGATGGACATGTACATAAAGCAAAATCTCGAAGACTTATCGACCAGCCAAGCTTTTTCCCGATGATGTTGAGTTTCCGGTTCCAGTCCAACCACATGCAGCTGAATATCAGTATTTTACATGGAGTAACTGGTAAGATTATATGTCTGTTTGATAAGACTGTTATCAGATCTCTGGTTTCTGTCCTTCCTAACGACTGTCTAAGATGACAGCCGGGACCAATGGCTGAACGTGCTTTCTGAGGCATGGAGGAGGAGTCCCGGTAGGTAATGGTTGACCAACCCATCCACGGACCTACCTCGGCACGCATTGCATAACTTCTAAGATCGACCCCGTGTGCCTATTATTATTTAGTCGTGAGTCTCCAAGAGTTATATTTTAGATAAATAATCTATACCTAAAACCAGAATGTATAGATACCTAAGTTTCTAAAAACGTGATGTTATGTTATTTTCAAAAACGTAAACAATTTCCTTAAACGGCAGAATCTCCTCATCATGAGACCCTGACATTCACATCGCATCAGGGCATTGGGTACATTGCCAACCGCTTGCGAAGGTGGCGACATCCTGCGTCAATGTTGATCTAGGAGTGATGGCCTTTGTCTAGTTCTTGGAATAATATAAATAGTCATTTTATGGCTGTCACCTTGATGGACACATAATGCTATATAGAATATTGCCTTTATTTATTTAACTAGCACTCCGCCCGCGACTTCGTTCGCATGATTTCGTATTTCATTCAACTAAATTATGTGCAGTTAGTGAAGGCGATCAAAAATAAGCTATTGTTAAATCAATAATAAATGGGATATCGTAAATCATCTACGGTTTAATTTAGGATTTAGAGGACATAGAACCTCCTCCTTTTTGTAAAGTCGGTTAAAAATCTTATTCCTAAGGCAATAATAAATTGCCATCATTAGTTTTTCAGAATTACCCCCAGAAGATGTTTTAGGTGTGTCAACGGTTTTTTGAAGAATCTTACGCGATAAGATGACCTCTTCCTCGATTTGGAACTAACGACTGGACCGTTTGTCCAGTGTTGTTTGACGAAGATGTCGGTGAACATACACAAAAAATAATTTACTAAAGGCAAATTGCCTATTAGGTCCACCTGAAAAGTGACAAATAAAAATCTATTTTACAAAAAAATACTACCGACATCCAACTAAAAACACTACAAAGTTTAAATAACTGTCTTTTTCGAAGTCGGTGTCCATAACGAAAAAAATGGTACCTACCAAAGACAACGACTTCGAAAAAGAAATTAATTTTTCACTTTGTAGTGTTTTTAGTTGGAAGTCAGTAATATTTTTTTGTAAAAAAGTTTTTATACAAATACATGTCTCTTTAAAGGTTGAATTTCCAAAACCCCCACCTTAGTGCTCACCCACATTATTAAAAGAAGCTATGTGTAATAAAATACTTCAAAAATCTTGATCCTAAATAGTACTTTGGGGATAGTTCCGAAAAACGAATAACTACCAACCCACATTATTTATTAAGGTTAGTATTTGTGCCAAATTTTAAGTTTATTAAACCAAGATCTTCAACACCCCCCTAATCATCTTTAATGATTTTGTCCTTTATTATTTACTTAGATTAGTATTTGTCCCAAGTTTCAAATTTACTAATACAAGAAATGAGATTTTCCATATAAACTTTAACATCCCTTAAATCGTATTTTAAGAATAGTTTTGAAAAACTTGTAATGACAACCTTTACTTTAAAATCAATAAAAAAAAAAATTGCTTTAAATTTGATGCCAAGTTTCAAATATATAAGCCCAACAAATTGCCACCTTTTATGGAGGTTTCCATTAGGGGTAGAATTTCCGGAAATCTATAAACTTATTACTTTTTTTATTAATCAAGAGCGTAAACCTACTATTTTAGATATTTTACCTTCCAAACCGAAGAAATGTCATATAAAGTTTCAACCCCTACTTTATTTCCCTTAGGGGTAGAATTTCTAAAACCTAATAACTACATGAATTCTTTTTATCAATTCCAACTCTAACTGAGAAACTATAGAAATTACGTTCAAACTTTCAACCCCCTTTTTAGCCCCGAGCCCTTTTTAGGGGTGGCATTTCCGGAAATAATTAAACTCATTGTTTTTTTATTAATCAGGTGCGTAAACCTACAATTTTAGATGTTTTACCTTTTAAACCGAAGAAATTTCATATAACGTTACATCCCCGATTTTATTCCCATAGAATTTCCAAAAACTAATAAATACATGGTTTTTTTTATCTACGGCCGGTTTCTGAGGTAAGTAAGTATGTGCTTATCTCGATTTAAGCATCTGTCACTCTTGATCATCTACCACTTTAAGTTTTCTGCGATGCTGAGCAAGGGGTAAGTATACGTGGTCAAGTCATGCCAAAGTATACCTTATGTCATACAAAAAACCTTCATTGACGTTCTATTGGGTTTCACAACTGAGAAAAACACATTTGATCATTCTCAAATTCTCAAACCGTTGTCAACGTTACATAATCAGTGTGACCAGATTGGGCGACTTTTCGCCATTTATGCTTAGACTCGGAAGGGTGGCCGAGGCGACCAATTAGGCTATTACCACTACCAATTAGGTTGTTATAGCGGCAACAGAAATACATCATCTGTGAAAATTTCAACTGTCTAGGTATAACGGTTCATGAGATACAGACTGGTGACAGACGGACAGACAGACGGATCGTGGAGTCTTAGTAATAGGGTCCCGTTTTCCCTTTGGGTACGGAACCCTAAAAACATGGGATTATTTTAGGTGATTTCCGAATAAGAATGTCTAATCCTCAGGAATGATGAAAATAACTGGAAATCAAAATGCTTTTAACAGTTCATCTCTTTTTTCATTATACTTCAGTCATGACAACACAGGGAAAATAAAGAAATGCTGAAAAATATTTTATGCGGAACCAATAATGATTATTGTGTCAAACGCATTAAAGTTGATATTAGATTCTAGGGTGTTCACTTCGCCTGCCATCGCCGCCGAGCGGTCGTCTCGCTGCCGCCCGCCGCTCTCGCCGCCCCCACCGCGCGCCCCGTCGCGCCCCTCTCTCCGACTCGTCGCGCCACTGCGTGACGTCACTGCGGTCGCCGCGTCTCCGCGCGCCGCCCACAGGTGTCGCTACTAGTAACTTCGGTTACTAGTAGGGACATCTTTTTTGGCCCCTTCCGGGTTAAAACCACGACTTAGTGGTCCTTGGTGGATACCTAACGGTGTTAACGAAGCCAAGTGGAGTGGTGACCCGCCCACTCGCCAAGTCCCGTCTGGACACGGCAGTCAGAAGGAGTCGGAGCAGGGTAGTTGGCCTTGGTAGATAGCCTAGTCAACCCCTGTCTCTGCCCCACAGCGATTCACCTGGCACGGTCGGGTGTCTCAACCCCGACGTGCCAGACTTTCGGTACACAGGAGGAGGGTGGCCCACCTTCGGTGGGTTCACCGATACCCTAGGATCCCTGCCACCCAATAAGATTGGTGGCAGGATAACAAGCTTAGGGCTCACCAGATACTCACCTCCCAGTCTAACCCGGCTGGGAGGGTAGGATTTCACACATCCCCGGGCCCATCCACCCGGTGAATAAGGTTATCAGCCCCTTAGTTTCTTTCTCTTTGCACTGGCTCTATTGACAACGATGCATCCTGTTGAGGTGTTAATAGAGCTCGTCAAGGACTTGATGTCGGACGATCCCAGTCCGCGTCAAGAAAACCAGGCCCGATTTAAGATAATTCTTGCATCTCTTGCCAGATGTGCACCTTACAGTGCCCCTGTCCCCCCACCCTTTTCTGACGTAAGTCAACTCCCAGACAATGTGCAATACGCCATTAAAACCATAAAGGAAAGGTTCGCTCAGGACTGTCATCTCCGAGTGAGACTCGCCACTCTTTTTGGCACAGTGTTAGAAGCCCTAGTTCCCAATATAAATCCGACCGTTGAGGATGTACTGGAACCCGAACCTAGCATGGCCCCCGTGCCATGTGAGGAGAAGGACTCTCCCAGATCACCCTCCCCACCCGTCAGGCCCACTTCCGGGCCTAGATCACCCACCCTTTCCCAGGGCGAGGTTCTTATTAGAAAGCCAGATCCAATTCCCTCTGAGAGAGACCGTAGCCCTCTAAAGCCTCAGACTTCGGCTACTAAGCCTCCTCCTCGTAGGATGTCCGCCCGTCTTCAGTACAAAAAGTACAAAGAGCGCGTAGCCGCTATTCACGCAGATACTAGGTCCAGATCAAAATCTTGGGTCGATGAGGAAGGTGACTCTCCCATCGATATGGACACAGCCCTCAGTACCGACGATGAATGGGCAGCAGTAGCTGACCACATCGATCAGGTTATAGAAAATCCCCCAGTTGACCCCAATAACCCCGATTTGTCAGAGGACTATGCCACTATGTTCTCTTCTTCTGACTCTGATGACAGAGAATTCACTGTCCACTCTGGAGGAAAGAGGAAGATGAGGAAAAGTCCCCCTCACGCTACCAAGGCCAAAAAGCCAGTAGCCAAAACCTCTCCCCAGCCAGTTCTGCCGGCCTTGCCCGACAGGCAACCCTCCCCCGCCCGCGCCCCCGCTAGTCCTTCTCAGCGGTTAAACCGTTTGCCCAGCCCTATGGTAGTAGTAAACACTACCACTAGGAAGCCCCCTCCTCCTCCACCCATTTATCTTCAAGATAAAGGGAAATGGAGCGACATTTCAAGCGCCTGTGTAGCGCGTAAAATCAAGTAATTCAAGTCCCCACTCCCCGTGATTATCGAGATTTAACTCGTTTTCTTAAAGAAAAGAAAGTATCTTTCCATACTTACTCCCTTCCGGAGGAAAAGTTTACAAGAGTAGTCATAAAGCGCGTTCCGAAGGAGATCCCGACGGAAGAAATTTGAAAGGATTTACTAGCGCAAAAAGTCCCTGTGTCAGAGGTCCACCGATTGCATAAAGCAAGAGGCGGAGATCTCTACGACATTGTCCTTGTCGTGTGTTTCCCCTTCGAGGGTCACAACCCCATATTTAATGTCCGGACCGTATGTAACTTATCAGGCATTTCCATTGAAAAGCCATACCGTCCCCATCTCGTTGGTCAGTGTCACAACTGCCAACTCTACGGTCACTCTCAGACTAATTGCTTCGCGCCTCCCAGGTGCGTTAAGTGCATGGGAGAGCACTGTACTAAGGACTGTACCCGTCCTAAGGACCGATCACAATGCACGGAGCCTCCCAGCTGCGTGCTTTGTGGACAAGTCGGGCACCCGGCTAATTACCGTGGTTGCCCAAAAGCCCCTAAACTTGCGCCTAAAATGTTCCCATCTCGTTGGTCAGTGTCACAACTGCCAACTCTACGGTCACTCTCAGACTAATTGCTTCGCGCCTCCCAGGTGCGTTAAGTGCATGGGAGAGCACTATACTAAGGACTGTACCCGTCCTAAGGACCGATCACAATGCACGGAGCCTCCCAGCTGCGTGCTTTGTGGACAAGTCGGGCACCCGGCTAATTACCGTGGTTGCCCAAAAGCCCCTAAACTTGCGCCTAAAATGGCCAAGCGTAATGACGCGCGCCAAGCGCGCCAAGCCCCTACCTCTCAACCCCCCCCTCAGAGGCCTTCACCCTGGGGTAAGCTGAACCACCAAAGTGTGGCTCCTCAGTCTTGCTCCCAGCCGATTCCAGCGCTGATGGCTACTCCCATCGCAGCGCCAATTCTTATCCCCGACTCAATGCCCCCCGCCGCCCCTATGACCGCACAAAGCCAGAAGCTGGCTTCCACCACCCCTGCTGCTAAGTGCCAGCCCCCTGTCGCCCCCTCCGGGCAAAAGCCATATATATGCGTCGCTAAAAATATAATTAGGTTCGTAAATAGTACGAACCCTCCGTTCATACAAAATTCACATGCATATTCGTTCCGTCCTCACCGCAGAGGCTCGTCGCGTAATCTTTTTCGATTCATATAAGCCAGCCCGCGTGTTGAGCCATAGTTAAATGCCAGTCAGATATTATTGGAGTTTCTTGTCCTTCTTCTCCACGTAGGCTTTTTCGAACGGATGGTAGAATCACTTTATTAGATCCGGCCTTAGCCATCCCCCCAGCGACGCCCTGAGCCGAGGTCCGACCCCAACTGGGGTAGCCCTTAGTGCTGTCGCTTTAGGTTTAGAATTTTGAAGCCTGGCCGGAGGCTACATAGCTTAGTCTCCACAGGTTAGTCCGGTTAAGCAGTGGACGGCTACTTTGGCCGAACTGCGAGACGCCACTTATTAAAAAAAAAAAATAATAATTGGGTGTTCAAGGCAGCAATGGAAATTTACGCTTCGTAGAATGTGTCTTGGTTTTAATGAATAGTGGTCGTCTTGAGTTTTTTCTAAATGGAAAAACGAAATTTTCGGCGACTTGGGGCTCGTCAAATCTGGCTACACTGGTTACTGGTGGTTTGGCAGTTGATAGTTGTCAAGCCCTTGCTTAAACGTTATTCAAGCGAAATAAATACAAAATAATATATAAAAACGTATAAAACGAGTGATGAAGATACGTCCTTTTCTTCCTTAGAGATGCCTCAACGAAGACCGATGCGTGGCAGAAGAGTATTCGACCTGAATTATCGAAAACATTAGACTGGATACAAATATTTCACGGATGATAGATCTCAGTTGCTCGAAGAACGGGTGGTCGATGGGGCTGAAAAGCCTCCCTCTACAGACCGATAACCAGGTTGAGGTCGCGGGCATCCAATGTATGAAAGACGCACAGCACCGGTTGATGTGGTGGCGCTGAATGCTGAGTACCGGGAAGGCCTGTATCCAGCAGTCTTTCGGCAGAAATTATTATTATGATGAATGAGATCCTCAACAAAAATATTTAAAAGTGTCAGTTATTGTGTTTGTAGTTGCCAGTGGCTTTTCCTGCTCGAAAACCGAGAGTTATCCTACAGGAACTATGTGAAAAATGAAGATGGACCGGTCATATGATTCGCGATAACCAAAGGAAATGGAGAAAAGCACCAAGATGTAGGCACAAAGTGTAAGCGATGGCGCGCTGTGGTATTGGCGAGTAGTTCATGAGAGACTCCAGTGAAAACTGTTAGTGGAGGCCTAAGCCAAGAGGCTCACTGAGATTAGGAACTTTTTATAAACTATAAAGATGTATTGTACAGACTACAGTTTTATATCTCTGATTTCAGAATAAAAGGCTTTGTTATGCCATTTATTTATTATTATATCTATTTTTTATTATTAAATCTTTTTATTATTAGTCATGGTGTAATTGTATTCCAAATGATATATTATCAAATACGTTCAACCATTGAGGTGTGATTAACCAATATCTAAACATACAGACTTTCATACCTATATAGAATATTAGTAGGATCCTTACGATAGGAAAAGTTTACAACGATGAAAATGTGTACAGAATTTGGCTTTTGTATGATACGATTTTGGTATCAGTACCTACAATAAAGGTGATAAAAATAGCATGATAAGTCTCATTTATTTATTATTTTAAAAAATAAGTAGGCAGATAATATATCGTTCGTTAACATATATTAAAACACAGTCCTCCTTCATCGGCACATATCCAATGGCACCAACCCTGGCTAATATTGTTTTCCTTCAGAGGCTCTTCGATGGCTAGCAAAGCCTTTGGTCTTGAATTGAAAACCCAGGTCACTCATATTTTTTTATCACAAAAGTCCCTATTTGTTGGTAAATCACAATTGCAATCAGATTCCAATGCAGATGCACGAATTCTGTGTGTGTGTCGGCTCTCTTCCCTCTTGAGAGATCTTATGAAATTCTGAGTAAAATATTCTGTAGTTCTATGAGGTAACACAAGAACCAGCAACTGCTCGCTCTGAACACATTCACTTTTAGTAATTATAAGCTTAAATTCTTGATTTTGGCAATAACAAATTATATAAGATATTATTTTCTTTCGATAAGACATCTTTGACAAAATAAATACGGTTGCTATGCAGTTGCTATGACAATCTTGAAGTAATTGACTGCAAAGACCTTATACGTTTTTATACGTTTTTCTTACTACTAGACTGTGTACCAAAATTTTTTGTTTAGCTAAAATGAAATCTATCATCATACCCCTAGGTTAGCTATTTCCTTATAAGCGGTAGCTAACCAAAAGCGGTCCTGGCGAGAGGGTTTCCGCTGTAGCCCAATCAACGGGGCATATGTAACCCGAAAAATTCTCCTGACTGTGAGAGTAGGTAGTGTGATAAAGTAAGACCTACAGATTACAGATATCAAATTATCCAACAGATTTTGATAAGAGAAGTTAGGTATTTTTACCTAAACTGGAAAATTGCTTATAACTCTCTGTGAAAAATTCCTCAGGCTGAAATACTTTCTGTATACGTACGAGTGTATTAGTTAGAATAGGCATGTATAGGCATCCAACATTTTTTCGATTTGGAATACACTCCAAATTTAACTTTCAGCATTTTACGCTATAACTTCTACTGAAAAATTGGTCTGCTACTTTTTATTTTTTAATATGGTTTTATTTCGTTAAATAAACAGATTTGATAAGTTATCTAAAAGATTTTCCTTTATTTGCCATTTTTTTTTGATTTTTGCTTAATTACGTAATGTGAAAAATATCTCCGTGCATTTTCATACCTTTATTAGTCATATGATTTTATATTAAATAAGAATTATCAATTATCCAACAAATTTTCGAACGTTCATTATATTTGTTAGGATAGTTCACGTCGCTGATTTATGCTAGAGCGTAAGGGTTGACCTTCACTTGACCGCTCGGAGCTGCTTTGCCGCGCATTACTTTTGGAATATTGTAGGCGGGTTTTGTGGCCACCGTTATTATTACAAAATTTTTTTTACTTTAATATGCACAACTTATGTGAAGTCATCCAGTTACCACAAATTTTCTCATTCGATTTTGAACTTGAACTTAACCATCAAGATTTGAAGGTTTAAAATAATTTGGAGAAATTTTTCAGTTTTGTATAACCCAATGTGTTGTTGACTGTAAAACGGCGTTTAGAAATTCACTTTATATTTCTAAAGAATATTTATTATCTATATGGATTTAAAATAAACGTTTGATACCTCCTTAAGGACTTTGTAAACTATGCAAAAAAATGGTCAAAAAGTATGTTTAGAAAGACACCTGTTGAGGCGATATCGAGTAAGATAAAAGAAGATTATTATTATGTCCCATATGTAATGTTCTTTTCTTATCTCATCTACATTTATTTTTATTTATATATAATAAATGTAGACGATAAGACACCGGTATCGGGAACAGGGTCTAAGCATGAAGTCCAAGTCTTGTATGCACTAGGTAAGTGCCCCCAAGGACAATCCCCAGTTGGTGCAGGACTATTGTTAAATATGAAGACAAATATATTGGGCTATGGGTTTTGGAAGGTTTATTGGATCGATTGTCTAAAACTATAGAATTACTATTAGCCCCTGCCTGACTACTGTTGAACTAAACGACTAAAAAAGATAAAATGGCAGGGGTGACTTACACACTCAAATAATGGGCTACCATAGATCTCCACTCAAGCCAGCCAATTAAGGCAAGAGATGATGAACTTTGCCCGCAACTTATGGAGGTGTCAAACCTTACAGGACACGTAAAATGTCGAAAATCATATACAAATGATCCATGATCAAGGCGTTTAAAAGGAAGAAGACATTAACACAAGAAGACATTGACATTATTATTTTATTATTATTATTGAACGCTACAGTGTCAGAACCACCGGCAGCGAGCATCCCGCCTCTCGAATTTGATTTCCAGTCAAAATGTCTAATAATAATACGACTGTAAAAACTAATAAAAAACTAAACTATTAACTTATACAACTCTACGCACCTTCCTAATTTTGTGTATGGGGCAATAGAGCACGGTCCTTCGGTATCCAGGATGTCTAAATATCCAGAGGAATAGCGAGCATGTAAGGATCGACGAGGTATATTCCAGGGTTCTAGTTTGAGTCCACTTTGGTTTTGCTTAGCCCTGAATCCTATAAGCATGCTGGAGAATTCAGGGCTGAAGAGAGGTGGTCAGGTTATACCTCACTTCCTTTACATGGATGACCTGAAGCTCTTTGCCCCCAGCAATCTTCAGCGGATATCTCTATCTCTACTGAAGGTAACTTCTACTGGAGTTTGGTGTGGATAAATGTGCGGTCATGCATGTAAAGCGAGGGGAAATTGTGGAATCCGTAGGAATTCAACTCGCGGATTCCGTAAAACAACCGTCCGTTCCGTATTCCCCAAACGAATCCTATAATTATTTGGGTATGTCTGACATGAAGCAATCGTAGAAGGAACGCTTCTTTGGCCGCCTGAAGAAGGTATTCAATAGCCTTTCGGGCGGAAACATGGTGCGTGCCTCAACGATTCCGAGAACGTAGCGTTCCTTCAACGATTGCTTCATGTCAGTAGTGTTGATACCTAACGCTTCCGACATACTCAAATACATATATTATGCATTGATGTACTCTTTCGGCATACTCAAATTAACTCAAACGGCACTTGACGCCCAGGATAGGCGGGTCCGTACACTGCTGACTGCATATCAAATGCACCACCCACGATCGTCGGTCATGAGATTGTATATCCCTCGGAAGTGTGGAGGCCGAGGCTTTTTAAATACCAAAAACCTCCACAACCGCGAGATAAGCAAACTGAAAGAATATTTTCTACACGCCGACGTGGATATGTATGAAGTAGAAGTGGACAAGGGACTCAGCCCGCTCTCCGTGGCTAATGAGAACTGGCGCAAGCCTGTAGTGCTTGACAATAACGACCGCAGGGAGGTATGGCAAAGTAAGGAGCTTCACGGACGCTTTTTCCGGGAACTACATGGGTTCGATGTAGACCAATCGGCGTCCGTAGCCCGGCTTCGTTTCGGTACCTACTACAGGTATATGCCCGACCCAGTGTTCGAAAATGGCAATGTCACGTTGTATTGGGATCGGTCTATTATCACAGACGGGGCTATTGTTGCCAATAAGCCTGACATAGTGGTGATAGACCGACTAGAGCGTCGCGCAATGATTGTTGACATAGCGGTCCCTCATGTCGAGAACCTCTTGAAGGCTGAGGGAGATAAGAAAACTAAGTATCTTGATCTGGCTCGCGAGGTTGTTGACATGTGGGATGTGAATACAGCAGTAATTGTGCCAATAGTCGTGAGAGCCTATGGCATAATAGCTAAGAGCCTCGACGAACACCTGGGAGAAGTCTTGTTCCTCACCACTCTCTTGCCTTAATTGGCTGGCGTGAGTGGAGATTCACAAGAGCAAACGTGCTCGGAGGAAGAAAGTTAACCCAACAAGATGCTTGTAGGGATCTTGACTGTACTTCCGGGAATGTCCTGATAGCCGTGGTATACCTCTCCACTCCTCAAGCACCTCCGGATATGGGCAACATAGCCTTGGCGCTACGTCACTCAAGTGCTAGGAACCGTTTATGGGAGCCCATTAACTGCGTGTTGCGGGGATCCGCTGGATGCGAGATGCACGGGACCGATCAATGTGGCGACGCTTGGGGGAGGCCAGCAGTGGACGTCTTTCGGCTGATATGATGATGATGAGTTCAGCAGTGGTCAGGCAGGGGCCATTAACCCTCCTATAGTTTTAGGCAATCCATCAATCAAACCTACCAAACCCATAGCCCAATACATTTTTCTCCATATTTTGCAATAGTCCTGCACCAACCGGCGAAGCAATTGCGTAGTGCATACAGGGATACTCATCGGTTGATTTCACATTTCCTGATACATGCCTAACAAGGCCTCTGGGAGTTGAATTCAGCCCCTTGCACGCCTTTCAAAGGATCGGGATCCCAGGGTCCCGAGATTGTCAAAGTCATGTAAAAATAATAATAATATTTTTGCAGGGCAGTATTGTGGCGAGCTGGTGGGCTGTGGCGACGATGTGTCCCTCATCTCCGGCTTGCCTTTATTGGCCGGTCGGAGCGAACACTGACAGGGCACAGAGCTCCCATCTCTCTCCTGCCTTAATTGGCTGGCTTGATTGGAGATCCGCTATGGTAGCCCATTAATTGAGTGTGCATGTCACCCCTGTCATTTTATAGTCGTGTAGTTCAACAGTGGTCAGGCAGGGGCTAATAGTAATTCTAAAGTTTTAGGTAATCGATCCAATAAACCTTCCAAAACCCATAGCCCAATATATTTGTCTTCATATTTAACAATAGTCCTGCACCAACCGGGGATTGTCCTTGGGGGCACTTACCTAGTGCATACAAGACTTGGACTTCATGCTTAGACCCTGTTCCCGATACCGGTGTCTTATCGTCTACATTTATTTTATATAAATAAAAATAAATGTAGATGAGATAAGAAAAGAACATTACATATGGGACATAATAATAATCTTCTTTTATCTTACTCGATTTCGCCTCAACAGGTGTCTTTCTAAACATACTTTTTGACGATTTTTTCGCATAGTTTACAAAGTCCTTAAGGAGGTATCAAACGTTTATTTTAAATCCGTATATGTAATAAATATTCTTTAGAAATATAAAGCGAATTTCTAAACGCCTTTTTACAGTCAACAGCACATTAGGTTGTACAGAACTGAAAAATTTCTTCAAATGATTTTAAACTTTCAAATCTTGATGGTTAAGTTCAAAATCGAATGAGAAAGTTTGACAGTTTGTGGTAACTAGATGACTTCACATAAGTTGTGCATATTATGATAAAAAAATATTTGTAATAATAACGGTGGCCACAAAACCCGCCTACAATACTCCAAAAGTTATGCGCGGCAAAGCAGCTCCGAGCGGTCAAGTGAAGGTCAACCCTTACGCTCTAGCATAAATCAGCGACGCGAACTATCCTAACAAATAAAATGAACGTTCGAAAATTTGTTGGATAATTGATAATTCTTATTTAATATAAAATCATATGACTAATAAAGGTATGAAAATGCACGGAGATATTTTTCACATTACATAATTAAGCAAAAATCAAAAAAAATGGTTAGAAAAGGAAAATCTTTTGGATAACTAAACAAAGCTATGTATTTAAGGAAATAAAAACATATAAAAAAATAACAATTAGCAGATCAATTTTTCAGTAGAAGTTATAGCGCAAAATGTTAAAAGTTAAATTTGGGGTATCACCAAAATCGAAAAAATGTTGGATACCTTTACATACTTATTCTAACTAGTACATACATACGTATAGAGAAAGTATTTCAGTCTGAGGAAATATTCACAGAGCCTTATAAGCAATTTTCATATTTAGGTAAAAATACCTAACTTCTCGTAAAATAATTTGTTGGATTATTTTACATCTGTAATCTGTATTACCTAATTTCATCACATGCCAAATTTCATGGGCGGGAGAATTTTTCGGAAGTCTCCATACAACAAATATCCTCGTTGACTGGACTACTGGTAGTGTGTCCTTGTCTGACTTCTTGCTAGCCCAACTAATCATTGGGTTTGGTAGAAATGGTAGAAAATTTTATATTTTGCTTTTTATTTTATACCAAAACGAACAATTCATAGACTTTGACACGTATTTAAATATTTCTAGAAACGTATTTAAATATTTCTACAGTTCCTATATTTAATCAATTCGTTGTATTTAAAAAAATATTCATTAATACTGAGTAAGAGTAGTACTTTTAAATGTTTGCGCCTGGTAATATTAAATGTAAGGTGACGGTTTGCGGAATTTTCGGCGGACTTTTTTCACAGAACAATAACATTGTTCGAGTGAAATTCAGCGGCTGTTAATATTATTTGCAAATTGATTCCTACTGGAATACAATTGGTGTAGTTTTATTTCTCAACTGTCTACGCAACTGGACAATATGAGAAATCATAGAGATCCTTCGAGGTATATTTAGCTGCCGGTATTTCAAAGCACCGTATGAAGACTGCAGGGTCATCTAACGCCTCTCATTCATGAGCTTGAGAGTAGGATCAGAGAGCTTTTTGTTCCTATCTATACGATTGGTCTTGAAGAATGAGACTAGAGGAGACTTGGGATTTGAGGATTATTGAGTCCTCCCCCTCTCTTCGAACTTCAGATAACCCTTTAATACTCCATCGTAAACTGCTCAATTCCTCTTCGAGTTCGGTGATTTTTTCGTCGATCCAGAGTGTGCGCGTGTTGTACTTTGCCAGGTCCAGTCGTCGGTATTTGTTGGGGTAGATGGATCTCCTCCGGGATTCTTAGCACCCCTTGCCATACCGTAACCTCGACCGCTACCGTAGTGGAGGGTACAGGTTGCCGGGCAATAGGGGCTACGTTTTATTTGTGCTATTCATGGGGTGTGTTTTGGGGGCTGGTTGGCGATCGCAGTATGGTTGTTACAAATGCACAGAGAAAGCTCCTGCCCATTCTCTGGTTTTTTCCTTAGTCGCCACTTACGACACCCACGGGCAAACGGGATGGTGAAATTCTTTACGCCCGACACCATACGGTTAGTGATGTAGATACCAAAAAATATAAACACTATTTTTTTTATTAACTATAAATTCGGTAGGTTTAGGTAGCGCAGTTAGGTAGCATAAATATATCGGGATACTTTAACTATCGTTTTTACAATCAATTTGTCCCGTGTTCTGTTTTGTCATGGTCACCTCATTAGAAAGAGACACACTACCAACGGGAGCCTTCTCACGTGGACCGGTTTTTGCGCCATAGTGCACAGTCTAGTAGTAAGAAGTATAAGGTCTTTGATTGACTGGTGCCTACGATCCATTTCATAGTTTCATAATAAGGTTGTATACATTTCAAATAGGTATCTATTAAATTGCTTAATTATGAAAAATCAAGTAATTAAAGATTATAACATATTTAATAACTTGTTTTTTTTAATCTTGAATGAAGTAATATAATACTAACTTACTTTTTATAGCTGTATAAAATTTATATTAGTAAATTTTATGCAATCTTGTGATGTCTCGGATTTCTATTGTAAAATGGAACGTAAGAGTGAAAGAGAAAGTGAATGGATCTTTGACAGGTCCATACTTATGTAGGTACTCAGGTACTTACTTAACTGAGCTAGGTAGATTCTCAATTGTGAAACGAAAAAAACTCAAACGCTTCCTAAATTATTTGACACTGATTTGACAATACTCAACTGATTATTGCTGCTTTACTCAAATCAGAAACCAGCCAATTTCACGTGTCCAACTTTCAAACTGTAGAAATTACATACAAACTTTCAACCCCCTTTTTACCCTCTTTGGCATGGAATTTCCAAAAAATCCTATATTAGTGCTCACTTACGCCACATGAAGAACCTTTCTGCCAAATTTCATGCTAGGCCTAGCGGTTTAGGCTGTGCGTTGATCGATCAGTCAGTCAGTCAGTCAGTTTCTTCTTTTATATATATAGATAGATTACAATTATCAATTCATATTCATATTCTTTATTGTACACTAAACAAACATATACAAATACAGAAGGACAACTTATGTACAAAGGCGAGCTTAACCCACAATTGGGTTTTCTTACAGCAAACCTCAGTGTTATAGCGAGATTTACACAATTAGGACAGTGAACAAAAGCGCACAACAAAAAAGAAACATAAAAACAAATTTAAATTCTTACTAACTAAATACACTACACAAATACGTGTAAAGCACACAATGCATAAACATAATACATACTTTATAATATATATCTAAAATACATACATATTTATGAGTCATGTTGACAGGAAATGTTCCCTAGTTCTTCTCCTGAAGATATCTAACGAAGGGCTATCCCGTATGGTGTGAGGAAGATTATTCCAGAGGCGGACAGCACGTACAGTAAAAGATCCACCGTAACGACTTGATGAGTGAGGAGGAAAACGAAGGAGAAGAGATGATGAGGAGCGGCAAGACTTTCCTCTCGGAACAAGATATTCAAAGCGCTCCTGAAGATACGAAGGAGAGGTAGGATTGTGAAGAACAGAAAAGAGTAGAGAAAGAGTGTGGGTATCTCGGCGCTGTCGAATAGGCAGCCACTTCAACCGCTTCCGAAATTCCGACACATGGTCTTACTTTCGGAGGCCAAAAATGAAGCGGATGCACAAATTCTGCAAACGCTCGAGTTTATCAAGAAGTTCTTCAGTTGCATCTAGGAAGCAGATATCAGCATAGTCAAGAAGAGGAAGAAGAAGAGCCTGAGCAAGAGTAACTTTAGTCGAGAAAGGCAGGAACTTCTGGAGATGCTTCAGAGATCGAAACTAGCAAAACACCCTCCTGCTTACTTCAGCAATGTGAACATTCCAAGATAGGTTGCAGTCTAAGAAAACACCTAAGTTTTTTACTTTTTTGGAGTAGGCTATAGCGACGGCATCGTAGAAAACAGGAGGGAGAGACTGATTACTCAATAAATTGACAAAATGTCTGCCACCAATAATGAGAGCTTGTGATTTTGCTGGGTTCACCAAAAGGCCAAAACTTTTAGCCCACAGACAGATATTTCCAAGATCATTATTGATGACATCGATAGTTCCAGTGAGCTCTTCAAGTTTGAAGTGGCGGTAAAGCTGCAGGTCGTCAGCATAGAGATGATAGTTTGAAGATAAGACCTTAGTGATAGCGTTTATAAAAACAGAGAAAAGAAGAGGAAGCCTCCTCTGAGCGAACCGATTGCGAGCGACCACGAAGATAAGAGTTAAACCACGCAATCACAGCAGGAGATACATTAAGAGAGGATAGGATACCTAAGAGGATGTCAAAATCAACTGAATTAAAAGCACTGCTAAAGTCCAGTAAAATCAATATCGTAAGGAGCCTGTTTTCCATGGCCAGTCGGATATCGTCAGTTATTTTGACTAGAGCCGATACAGTGCTGTGGCCAGGACGGAATCCAGATTGATAAGGACTTAGCAGGCTATTAGAGGAGAGGTAATGAGACAGCTGATTTTTGACAACACTCTCAAGGACTTTAGATGGGATTGGAAGAATGGAAATTGGACGGAACTGGGCAACTGACGAAGGTTTAGGGACTTTGGGTAGAGGCAGAACATGCGCTTTCTTCCATGCTGAAGGAAAACAGCCAGAAAAGAGGGAGAAGTTGATAGTGTGCAGGATGACAGGAGTGAGTTCATTTAGGATAGGAAGAAGCATCTGTAGTTGTAGACCATCATCACCCACCGCTTTCGTGGATATAGATGTGATAGCCCGCTTTATATCCCCCTCTGTAACCGGGTGAAATGAGAAAGAAGTACACAATGGCAGAGGAAGTTTAGAAAGACTGTTTAGAGTGGAAGCTTTAATGTTATCTTCAAGAGTGACAGGGGGTTTCGAGAAATGTATATTAATTGCGTTAAGGTCCATATCAGGCGTGCTGTCATCATCAGCTTTGCCGATACCAAGGGATTTGAGAAATTGCCATACTTGTGCTGTGTTGAAGTTTTGAACAGAGTTGTGGATGTGGCGCCTTTTAGCATCCCTACACATACGACCGCACCTATTACGCAACGTCTTGTAAAGAGACCAGTTCTCATCAGTAGGATCCCCTCTGTACCGCCTTTTAGCCTTATTCCTTTTCGACATCGCACCTTTAATGCTGTCAGACAACCAGGGAGCTGGAAGATGCTTTACTCTGACCTTTTTAAGCGGAGCATGCTCATCAAAGAGTTTTAACACTATCCTGGTAAGCTCGGCTACCTTATTGTCCATGTCATTGCTGTCATAAACAGGAGACCAGTCAATATTGCTCGCGTCTTCCCTCAAGCGATCCAGGTCAATGTTCTTGAAACTGCGAAGGAAGAGAAATTTAGATTTACGTTTAGGAAGGCGAATTTTATAAGAAAGAAAAATAAGGTCATGGTATGAGAAGGAGGCAGAAAGTTGCCCGTGAGTGGCTACTTTGCTTGGGTCAGAAACCAGAATAAGGTCTAGAAGTGAGGGGTTACAGTGAGGGGCATGATGAGTGGCGTCAAGCTGAAGGATGTGCATGTTGACCGAAGAGACCAGAGACCGGAGTTTACGGCTGCGCACATCATCCTTGATCAGGCAGGTGTTGAAGTCTCCGAGTATTAACGTATTGTCATATAATGAGGAAAAATATTCTAGTTTTGTTTCAAACGAAGAGAAAATATCTATATGACACGAAGGGCTATAATAAACACCCACTAGTAATTTTGTGTTATTAAAGGTGACTTCAATAAAGAGATGTTCAGCAAATTTTGAATAATTACTCGGAGACTGATCAACGACATTGTATGTAATATCACCACGGAGATAGATTGCGACTCCTCCGCATCCCTTGCCTGTCCTGTCATTACGCACAAGCTTGTAGCCGGGCAGTGAATACTGCGTTGAAGGAAGTGCAGATTTGAGAAAAGTCTCTGAGACGAGAACAGCATGAACAAGATCTGAGTCGAATGAGGATACTAAATCGAAGTGATGAGCGGGAACGCTTTGAGCATTTATATGGACTACATTGAAAAATTTGCTGAAGCAAGAAAAAGCAGAAAACAGTTGATCGCGAAGGTGAACAGAATCATCACTAAACGCACTAGCACAGCTTTCATCAGACGGACAAGAAGAAGAACAGGAAACAGAACTGCTATCAATATTACCTAACATGACCCAAGTTTATAAATATATAATACAAAATTTATAATATATATACAATAATAATAATACAATAAAATTATTAACGCTAAACCAAATAACAGTTACGTAACTGCCACTTTGGAAATCCTCGATGCACTCGCTATTCAAAATAAAGGTCAAAAGACTATCATCCAAATCAGGAAAGCAAAAAAAAAAGTAAAATTATTGGAAAAAGTTTCCGAACGAATACTCCATACATCACTGCTGTCAAAGTCACAATCACAAAAGTCAAAACAAACAAAAATTTTATCAAAATTGTTCAGTGACCGACATAAAAACATAATTTATTTATTATTATAAAAGATTATGATCAATAGGTTGCGCGAGCTATTATTTTGCTTGCCTACGCGATGATGTTTTATCTGATGATGCAACAACAGATGTAACCACCGGGAACCGCACAATGAGTTCGTGAAGTTCAGCTGCCGTCTCGATCTTTCGGCGCGATTTGTCCGGGAGTAGGATGACTATCTTGCCCTCGGAGGTCCAACACTGCTTCACACTGAAGTGTTTTCGAGCATTCAGGAAAACGTCATGTCTAGGCTTTGTCAGAAACTCCGAGAAAACCAAACCGGACCCCTTTAACAAAGTCTTGCAATGCCAAACTTCACTACGCAAGTTATAGTTAGCAAACCTAATCAGAAGAGGTCGTGGCTTGCCTGAATCCGCTCCCAAGCGATGACAGGATGGGATGTCCGCAGCAGAGATGTTTGCCAACTTCATCTTGCCGGTCAGCGTAGATATAGCCCGAGCAGTGTGATCCTCATTCTTCTGCTCGGGAAGGCCATGGAGGAGCAAGACCTGCCTACGAGACACCATCTCGTGACGATCCAGTCCCACAGTCAGCAACTCCATCTGTGTCTTCAGTGCACTCATTGTCTTCCAAATAAGGCACTTGAACTCCATGAAGTCCCGAGATAGGCTGGCTATAGTCTTGTGTGAAGCCTCATTACTATTGACGTTTTTCAGGTCCTTTTCATAGGTGTCCATGCGTGCAGTAAAAGTGGCAGCAAGATCCTCCATACAGTTTGACAGCTTCTCATATAGGTCGATCTTGTGATCTTGTTATTGTGCAGGTCAGGTGAAAACGAGAGGAGAGTTTAATGTACAGTGAGTGCAGCCGAGGACAATAAAGACTTTCAGTGCATTTGCACACTATTAAATATAAATAAACTATTATTTATCAAATATTAACTGAGAGCTCTAAAAAAAGTTGTGTGCACTTATGTACCCTCACAAAAAAAAAAAGAATCAATTGGCCTGTTCATTTATCTATTGGACTGTTGGACTGTGTGACTGCTTAGCATGCCGTCTGCCAGTATCGGGAGCAGGATACCGGTGGTTAGAGATGATCCAGAGACAAAACCATCTCATAAGGCGATCCGTATCACGGAGTTCTGCCTGATACTACATATATATGAGTTGTATATATCTGTCTCTTTTTTACAGTCGAACCATGATAGTTTTGACACATCATGGTACGGGGGCTGTTATCCAAATGTCATTGCAAACGCATAGGAAGTAATCACCTATGCATACACATATAAATAAAATGTTGTTCATTGATATGCACAATACTCCAACATGTCTATGAAACCCCGTGACCTGGTGAAGGTTGCGGCGACCTGGTGAAGATTGCGGGGATCCGCTGGTTGCGAGGCGCACTGGGCCGATCAAAGTGGCGACGCTTGGGTGTGGCCTATGTCCAGCAGTGGACGTCTTTCGGCTGATATGAAGATGATGAAGAGTTTTCGGAGCCGATAAATCGATCTAGCTAGGTTTAATTTTTTAGAAAACGTCGTTTTCTCTATTTTCACCCGAGCATAGCTCGGTCGCCCAGGTATTTATAATAATGTATTCAACAGACTGCAATAAATAATTGATTTCCACTAGATTTTCCTTATATTTTATTTGCTATCAATATTAACAATGTAAAGATTTAATTACCGCGGGTACTTCGTTATTGTATTCAAGATTTTATAGCAGTAAGCAACATCCTGGTTTTTATAATAATTCATGGAAATTCCGAGATCCGTTTTTTTTCTTTACCTATGGTCTTGTAACAATAATGGTTGGTTTTTGTCATGGACTCGGAAGATCTCAGATCTCTCATCTGCTAACTGCAAAACCCCATCCGTCCCCTTAGGCTAATTTGCGTCTCTCTTAAATTATCCGAAAATACTGTTGTTTATAATGTTTTTTTATAAGAGGGTTTGCACCCTCACTCGTCGCAAAAAGAATCCGCATGTCGAACGCACTCGATATTTACCTACATTTTATAAACTATTGAGTAGCAAAAAATATACCGGCAGAAACTATGCCGGCAGAAACTCATTTTTAACCGACTTGGAACCGAAATGACTTAAATTTCGGCAGCCGGTGCCAAAAAACGAAGAAACAATAAAAACATGTTTTAAAGAAAAAAAAGTCGGTTGTAGATTATGTTAAAAAGTTTTTTATTTTTCACTTTTTAGTTTTGGTACCTAATGACCAAGTTCTATAGTAATAGGTACCTATAATACACAAAGTTACGCCAGAATAGATTACCCGAATAACATTAAACTTGAACATAACCTTTTATATGAGAATGTACCAAGATGAACTGTACACATCTGCGTACCCCTTTAGAGCGTACCGGCGTGATGTTATGTTATGAAATGGCGAATTGAAACAGACATGTGATAGCAGCAATCCTGAGATTGATTGCCGTTGCTTATTGGAGAGTTCAGTTGTATATCTCCGAAGTTCTTCATCAGATCCAATTTTAAATGGGACCACATGAGAAGCATCAGCTTGAAAATAAAAAAAAGAATCAGCAAAATCGGTTCGATAACCATAGAAGTCGAATTGAAAACCGCCTCTTTTGTTTGAAATCTATACTAATACTCGAATTATAAAGAGCAAAGATTTGTATTTTTGTATGTAGCGAATAAACTTAAAAACTACTGGACCGATTCCAAAAATTCTTTCTCCGTTAGGAAGCTACACTATCGCGGGTGACATAGGTTATTGAGTTCCCCTTTCTGAAAATGTATGTCAAAGGTATCAAGACCCTACTTGGTGTAGTCTACTGTCCGCCCGCCGTTGACTACTTTTCCAACCTTGAATTGGCGCTGGAATCGATAGGGTCGGAGTATGCACATTGCGTCATCATGGGCGATTTCAACACGGACCTTAGTCGTCCATCTCCTCGTTCCCGTTAACTCCTTCACATCATTGAGTCCGTTAGTCTCCATGTTCTTCCACTGCAGCCCACTCATTTAAATGTCTCAGGCGATGACACGTGGCTTGACTTAATCCTTACGTCCACCCCCTCCCTTGTTTCCTCTCATGGTCAGTGTCCTGCACCTGGCTTTTCCCATCATGACCTCATTTTCCTCTCGTATGTCCTAAAACCACCTAAACCTCTCCCTAAAGTTCTGCGCATGCGTTGTTTTGCGCGCATGGATATCGAAAAGCTGCGTCAGGATTCGTCGGAACTTGATTGGGGACATCTTGCTGTGGCAAAAGGGGTTGACGACAAACTGCGTATTTTTAATCAGACTATCCTTGCCCTCTACGACAGGCATGCTCCTGTAAAGAAAGTAAAACTTAGGCGTCCACCTGCTCCTTGGTTGACGGCGGGAGTACGTATGGCGATGAGATGCAGGGATCGCGCCTTTCGTAAATTTAAGAAGGATCGCAGCGATGATTATAAGAACCACTTCAGAGCTGCAAGAAATCGGTGCCATATTCTCGAAAACATGTCATCTTCTTCTCCTGCCGATATCTGGAAATTCCTAGGAACTTTCGGTATAGGTAGGAATGGTCATGTGGAATTCCCCAGGACGATTGGCCTGGATGAAATCAACGGTCACTTCACAACAACTAGCCATTTGGATTCCCAAATGTTGTCTCAGACGGTTGATTCCATTACTAGCCTACCCGGTCCTATCATAGAACCATTTTGCTTTTCTCCAGCCACCGAAGATGAAATTAAAAAGATGATCCTATCGATAAAATCCAAGGCTGTGGGCCATGATGACATTAGTCGTTACATGGTCACCTTGCTCCTCGACTTTCTTCTCGCACCGATTACCCACATCATCAACTTTTCTCTCGATTCCGGTCAATTCCCAGCCCTGTGGCGTATGGCCTATGTACGTCCACTTCCTAAAGTTTCAAATCCCTCCCTACCTAACCATTTTCGGCCAATTTCCATCCTTTCTTTCCTATCCAAAGTGCTTGAGGCCTGCGTACACAAGCAATTTTCTTGTGTACGCAGGCCTTGTTTGTTTACCGGAACAACCTTATAAGCTCCTTCCAGTCTGGATTCAGACCTGGGCACAGTACAGCCTCCGCACTCCTTAAAGTGACTGGCGACATTAGAGAAGCTATGGAGGACACTAAGGTGACTGTATTAGTATTAATTGATTTCTCCAATGCCTTTAACGCCGTCAGTCACGATCTATCCTCTCCCACCTTATGGTTTCTTCCGAGGCGCTGGAATGGTTCTCCTCTTATCTTCGGGGACGTCAGCAGTCGGTTCGCGTTGATGAGAGTTCATCGAATTGGCGTGATCTGGAGGCTGGTGTTCCGCAGGGCGGTATTCTATCTCCATTATTATTCTCCATCTTCATTAATTTTATAACTCACTGTCTTCGGTGTTCGTATCATCTTTATGCCAATGATCTCCAATTGTACACAGCGGCGCAGATAAAAGATTTATTGGACGCCATAGAAGATGTAAACCGGGACTTGAATGCTATCAAAGACTGGTCTGACAGATTTGGAGTATCCGTAAACCCCTCAAAATGTCAGGCCATTGTTATTGGAAGCTCGCGCATGGTGGGTAGAATGGCGGTTAGCTCTCTTCCTCCGATAATTTAATTAATCAGTCCTAGTGTGAAAGATCTCGGTTTTGCATCTTGACTCGACACTTAGTTGGCATAGTCAGGTAACCAGTGTCAGTCAGAGAGCCAACGGCAGTTTGCGATCCTTATATCGTTTGAGAAGGTTTTTACCCGTTAAGACAATGACAATGCTTGTGCAGACTTTAATTTTCCCAGTGGTCGACTATGGTGACGTGTGCTACTTTGACTTGAATGCGGTCATGCTGGATAAACTAGATAGGATCTTGAACAACTGTATCAGATTTATATTTAACCTCAGAAAATATGACGATGTGTCGACCTACAGGTCTGAGTTAAAATGGCTGACCATTCGCCAGAGGAGATGTTTACGAGCTTTGACCACACTTTTCTCCATACTCAATTCTCCCACCCCTCCTACCTATCTTATGTCTAACTTTCAATATATATATTCTTCACATGCTCGGAATCTGCGTTCTTCTAATAATCTCCTCTTACTCTGTCCTTCTCATTCGACTGATTTCGTTCACTCTTCTTTTCATATACAGTCCATTCTTCTTTGGAATGCGCTTCCTCCCGAGATCAGGACGGCCACCAGTCGGTATGCATTCAAGCGGAAATTGCGGATTTACTTTCAAAACGACTAAGCAGAATCATCTCACTTTCTTCTTTTCAGTTACTTTATAAATATATATATTCATATAAGTATATATTATTATCAATATATATGTACGTGTATGTTACCTATTTTAGTATGTTATATAATAACTGGTTTTATTCTTATTATTTATCAATGCACCTGCCATGTTATGTCTCCACCACCCTTGGTTGACTGGTAGAGAAAACCTAAGGCATTAAGTCCGCCTTTGTACCTTTTGTGCATGAAGTCTAAATAAATAAATAGGCTACTTTTTATCCCTGTATTCCCACGGGAACGGGAACTACGCGGGTGAAACCGCGAGGCGTCCGCTAGTCATTTAAAAACAGGAACACCTGCCGAAATTGCAGTTATTTTTCAATTTGTAGTGTTTTTTTTTGGAAGTCGGTTGTATTTGTAAGTAAACAAGTTTTTTTTACTTACAAATACATAACATAACGCCGCTTAATACATAACGTCACGCCTGTATTCTCCGAAGGGTTGCGTAGAGATGCACCTAGAGAAACACACAAGTCGGCAATTGTTTTAAGTACCATGTAAAAGGGTTCTAGCCTATTTCCATCAACTGGACACATAATCCAGACACCGGGCTGCTATTTAGAAATTCCCGATGGAAAAACCTAGTAACGGCTTTGCCTGACCTGGAAATCGAACCCTGAGACTCTAGACAAGTGTCATTCGAAGTCAGCGATGGCGATGGTCAAAATGCCAAAATAGAAGGGATTGATAACGTGTGTGACATTTCGATAGCGTTTCACATTCACATACAATTTTGACGTTTTTCTAATCGGTATCGCCACGATTTTGATGCTAGGATGTCACTATCTTGTCTTGGGCCAAAGGACCGCATGCTCAGTAGTGAGCTTGCAAACACTTGATCAACGAGGCATTACCACTTCCAAAAGTAATAAAGTTACTACAAACAAAAAGCAACACAAAAATAATAACTATGTTACTAGCCAGTGATTCAATAAACACATTTCAATGAACAGTGATTGAATGAGTGAACACGTATTTTATTAAGACTTCATTCACTACAAACAATTTTGCGAACGGATGGAAAACATTTTTTTAATATTTCTCTGCTCGTCCGTTAATAGTCTGTTAGTGTTTTTGAGGGTTCCGTACCAAAAGGGTAAAAACAGGCCCCTATTGCTAAGACTCCGCGGTCCGTCTGTCTGTCTCTCTGTCACCAGGACTCATGAACCGTGATAGATAGACAGTTGAAATTTTCACAGATGCTGTATTTCTGTTGCCGCTATAACAAGAAATACTAAAAACAGAATAAAATAAATATTAAGTGGGGCTCCCATACAACAAACATGATTTTTTTGCCGTTTTTGGCGATATCGGTACGGAGCCCTTCGTGCGCGAGTCTAACTCGTACTTGGCCGGTTTTTTTTCTTACATGACGCGGCTTTGTTGTTCCACCTCAGACAAATATATGAGGAAATGGTATTTAAATACCTGTTTGGCAATCACGGAAACTGACCCGAAGGATTAATCTCAAAATCTTTGGTTACAATGCCAATCAATGGAAGGTCACAAAGGACATCTCACGTCAAATCCAAGTCTTGCTGTCGCTTCATAAGGCATATCAGCCACTTCGTTGCCAGGAAGAAAAACTGCCCATACTATGTTTAAAATTCTGAGCGTTCTAAGTACAGCACAGAGAACACTGTTTGTAATATTTCTAGAAATAGCGATAGAGGTAAGGTTTTTCGGGATGAATGCACAATGGCAAACCGTAAAGCGGTTGAAGCAGTAGATAGAACATTTCGTGATAACAAGTAAAATACCCAACCCATGGGTGGTAAAACAGTACTTTTATGTGTAGAGTTTCGGTACTATTTTGACCCCAAATAAATAAGCGGCAGCAATTAACGCTGAAATTTTGAGCTATAAATTGTGGAGTATTTCATCATTAACAGAGATTTGAAAAAAAATATGATTTACCAACTATCCAGTATAATTTTTAGAAGCGCTCGTGCTCCTGGACTGCCAGCTCATAAGATAAATTAAAATGTCGGCGTTCCAATAATGCTCCTTAGACATCTAAGCTCACCAAAACTTGGTACCGGTACTAGATTAAAAGACACAAATTTACAACAAAACGTGAAATCGGTCCAGATTTTTTTAAGTTTACAAAAATACAAATCTTTCCTCTTTATAGTATTAATTAATTAATAATAAGTACAGAAGTATAGATGTGAAAGTATGTCTGACTGTTACGTTTTAACGTCCTAACCGCTGAACGAAGTTTGATGAAACTTGGCATAAAAACAGAGTACGATGGCCTAAAGCCCTGAAGCCCGAAATACCATAATGTAAGGGGCTGATTAAGTGAGATTTGGAACTTGGCATTCCAATACATTTTTTAAATCACTATTGCGACGCTTCCGTTCATAGGATGTCTTTTGTCTAAAGCCTCTGGGTAGGAATACCTACCTAAACAACTAAAATCTTTTGAAATAACTGTTTTGTTTTTATAGAAATGCGCGTTAACTTCCCTTAACAATGTTTCTAACCGAAACCGGTCAAAACTAGCTTGAACCAATTAACAGTTTTGAAGTGGTTTTGAATAAAACATTCACCTTACAAGTAGATTCCTCCATTATGATATCAGTTCCTGCTTCCAATATTAAACTATTTAATTTTGATAACTGGTAAGACCTATTACCTGACCCAAAGAATAATCAAATACGCAACATGCATATTCTTCATAAAAACATGAATGACAAATAGGTAATAATAAATTACAACTTTAACCTTGAGCTCAATCGTGAGATCAATGAATTGGTACATTGAACTTGACCGGATATCAGCGTCTATGTAGGTACACATAATACTATGTATAGATTGGTGAATACGTCAACTTTGATATCCATTGACGGATTAGTACGGTACGTTTAAAATCTAGCGGGTATAAATGCAGTAATGGATGATGCAGTGGGCAATTCAAACGATTGGCATATAAACTTTTTATTGTTAGTCATATATGTCAGTTGACTAAACTACAAAAAAATCAAAGTTACAAAACTTGTTCGGTTATAACCAAGATTTATAACTTTAAATGTAAACAAATATTAGTTATTAGTAAATTAACTTTATTAACAAATACAAAACTAATTAGCAAATAAAAATCGATGTTTTGTTGCTAAAAGACAAAAGTTCGAAAGTCCCTTTTTTTTCTGTGTGACATTTCAACTTTCATCGATACTTTTGAAAGCAAATTTTGTCAAAAGTTTTGTTTAGATGTGGTCTTGAATAATGTAGGTAATTTTTTTTAATGGCGTCTAAAAGAGGTTTGGATACCAGTTTTGACTTCTTTTTTTAACAGGTTTAGTAACTCTTTGACATTATAAGTACCTATATACGGCTGCCTTGAGGGCCAGTACTAAAATAATTATTTCCTTGATTTTTATCGCGTTACTAATTTGTAAATGTTAATGTATTACAAGAATTGTGAGGAGCATTCACGAATATTGGCTTGAAAATAAAGAATGTATTTATACTATAAATATAACAGATATATTTATATGAATACAGGGTTCTCAAAGTGTGCGCCGCGGTGCCCTGGTGCGCCGTAGAAATTAAAAAGGTCGCCGTGAAGCGACTCTTTTTACCATTCTCTGTAACCTCATCTTTGACAACGCAAGAAGAAGAAAGTCTCATTGAACTCTCTTGCGACAGCAGCCTTGAAACTAGATTCACGATTCACATTTTCCGATTAGTTGGAGTTTTGGATATAGGTTCAATATCCCACTTTAGCTTCAAAAGCTGCCTGTTCTTTTGCAACATCTTATTTTTGCGAAGCTGGATTTTCAGCTGTAGCTTAAATTAGGAGCAAATATCGATAAAAAATCAATGTGGAGCAATAAATGCGAGTAGCGGTGTCAAACCTTATCCCACGCTTTGAAATAATGTGTGGAGATCACCGAGCTTACCCGACACATTGATTTTAAGCTAGGTAGCTATTGCTAGTACCATTGTTCCTATCTAGGAACAATGACACGCGCTAGTAAACATGTATGCACGCCGCGCACTGAAAAATATTGGGCATCTCTGAATGCCCCTGATATTACTGAGATCAATGATCTTATGTAAGTGAATGGGTACAGCAACTAGATACCCAAAATAATACTCATTTATGTATCGTTAAGGTATGTTGCATTCCTTCCGGTATGTACGTATCCGGAAGTTAAAAATAAACTGAATGTTAAATGTAAGCGGTGGAAATTATAAAACTTGCATAATTAATATTAAAAAAACCGTCAAATTATCAATACCTTGAGGTTTTTTGGAATCAGCAGAAAATATGCCCGCATTCCTACGCATTTAATGTTTCTAGGTATGTATCATTTTCCGTCTAGAACTGGTTTACTATTCAAGATTTCGATTCGCCGTATACATGTTATGGACCATGTGATGAATACGGCATTATTCATAATGCTCGGGCAATTTGAAAAATGCCCAATATGAGTAGGCAATATCATGAAAACTATTCAAATAATTAAATTAACCGGGCTTTTTTAATAATGCCTAAAACTTTTTAGGACGGGTAATAAAAAGATGTGTTTTTTTATTATTATTTGAATGTTGACATTTAGGTTTTAATATAGAATAGGTAAGTACGATTACTATTTAAGTCATAAAGTCGATGCAGCCCGTATGATGGGTTCGTGTTCCGATTTGACTCACTAGATTCATAATGCCCGGGAATTATACATAGTGCCCTGATTAATCACTTGAGTCATGACATACATACATATTAATTATGTTGTTGTATATTCTCTAGGACATAGCAGATATAAGTATCTTCGCAGAAAACCTTGTTGCATTTCCTATTATGTCTTTCAACGTCACCATTCTAGAAACTTATTCTAATCATCCATATTGACATTGGCTACAAACAACAAAATGTTATCCTTATCACAATCAATTTGCAAAGTAAATGGTATAACGGATTTTTTTAGAAAATGTTACCTTTTCAAGGCATATTTTTTGCCAGGTAGGTACTTTCTTCACCTCTAGGAATATCCTATGACGTTACTTTCTTTTTATTCCAGAAGTTCGTCAATGATAATGTCGTATAAGGGACCTTTTCTAAGAAAATTTCAAGTGTAAGTCGGTGCAATTGCATCGCATTGCGTCCATGTGAACTTACTTGCAATTTAGTAAAAATCGTTTATAATCGGTGTGATAAATATCGAATTGCGATGAACCACCAGGATGATCTTTAATATTTTGTATGGGCCGATTCAAAGCGAATTTCGCTTTCTTCTGCGCTATGTCCCACCCCTTACACCCGCTATCACATGAATTTTGTTATTGTCACACAGTCCATCCATCTTTTCTTTGGCCTTGCCCTCCCTCTCCACATTTATATTCATAACTCTTTTAGTAACATGCGTTCCATCCCTCCTCATCACATGACCATATCAGGAGAAACGGTTTCCTTTCAACTTTTCTGTCACTGGCGCCACTTTCAAACTGCCTCTAATATACTCATTTCTCACTTTGTCCATTCTCGTCACTCCGCACATCCATCCCAACATTCTCATCTCTGCTACATGCAATCTCTTTTCATCCATCTTTTTCACAGCCCAACATTCTGATCCATACAGTATGACAGGTCTAATCACGGACTTGTATATTTTACCCTTTAACTTAACTCTTAACCCCCGACGGAAAAAGAGGGCTGTTATAAGTTTGACGTGTGTTGCTGTGTTTCTGTATATCTGTGTGTCTGTCTGTGGCATCATAGCGCCTCAACGGATGAACCGATTTTGATTTAGTTTTTTTGTTTGAAAGGTGATTGTGTCGAGAGTGTTCTTAGCTATGTTTGAATAAAATCGGTTCAGTCTTTCAAAATTTATGGGCGTTACTGTTTGAATCGGGACGTTTTCGCAAAATAAATGTGTCGGGGGGTTTTTTAATTTTTTAAATTTTACTTGTGAATAATAAAAATAAAGGTGTTGAATAATAAAGACGGTGATTTTTTATCTAAACAGGCAGTCAAAAAATTAAATTATAATTTATGATAACCGCCAACTTCCTCCTCGAATAACTACGAATATCCTATTTCACAGTAGGAAACAATGTCGCAACAAGGAACACCAACAGTACTATAAAAACTAATTGATATTATTAGTTAAGCGTGAACTAATCAGAGGAAAACAATTATTAGTGTACACGGGAAGGATAGAAACTGTCCGTGTTTGCACACAACGGCCTTATGAACAATTTATTTATTCTTAGTTGATAACTCGTGGCTAAAGAATTGAAGGCGCACTGGTCGATCTTCAACATTAAGCAATGCAACGCTTGACGAGGTTTGTCCGTGGATGGGTGACCATCTCTTATATACCAAGACTCTTTCGTGCCTTAGAAAGCAAGTTAAGCCGTTGGTCATCATCATCATTTGAGCCAAAACACGTCCACTGCTGGACATAGGCCTCCCCCAAGCGTCGCCACACTAAATTTCCTAAGTAAAAACTCATCATTCCAGGTTCGGCTCTCGTCTATTTTCTCCTCCAATACTGGACCAATCTAAAAGATATTACATAAATTAAATAAAAAAAGAAATATTATGTTGTGCTTCTACGTTTTTCTTTTTTCATTAATAGCTGTCAATTTTATACACAAGGCCTCTGTTGACAGCGCAATTTTGAGCATATTTTGAGGGTTCTATACTGATTCTAAAGACAATATATCATAAAAAACCTTTTACAAAAAAAAAAAACAACCGGCTTCCAAATAAAAACACTACAAAGAGAAAAATAACATCAATTTCGGAAGTCGGTGTATTATTAACTTTGTATTTTTTACTTTGTAGTGTTTTTATTTGAAAGTCGGTTGTATTTATTTGTAAAAAGTTTTTATATTTTTCATTTTTTGGTTGTGGTACATAGAGGACCAATTATATAGGCTAGGTACCAATAATGCCCAAAGTGAAGCCAGAATAATTTAACCCAATAACATGAAACTTATACAAAACCGGTGGAATAAGAGTATACCAAGGTGAACTGTTTACACCTGCGTACCCCTTTAGAGCGTACTAGTGTGATGTTATGTTTTGAAATGGTGTAAACAATAAACAGAAATGCGATTGCAGCTATCTCGAGTGATTTGCCGTCATTTGTTGAAGAGTTCTGATGTATATCTCCGAAGTTCCTCATCAGATCTTGATGAAAATTAAACGGGACCACATGACAAGCACCAGCTTTCAAATAAAAGTTTCATCCAGTAACAAGTTCTGAGGTAACACACATAAAAACAGCCTGAACAGCTGCTCAACTTATATAAAGCACAAGTTCGGTCATGCATGGAGTACTGCTCTCACCTCTGGGATGGATCTGCCAAATACCAGCTTGATGCACTTGAGTCGATTGACAGACGGGCCAAAAAGCTTATTGGCAACGTTGCACTGGTCGCATCAAAGCTCCAGAGCCTCGAACATCGACGCCGAGTCGCCAGTCTGTCGGTCTTTTATCGGTTACATTTCGGGGAGTGTGCGACGGAACTGCACAATTTGATTCCGCCTAGCCCTTTCCATCATCGGACTACAAGGCGTACGGTCATGCGCCATCGGTACATGGTAGACATCCCTCCCATACGCACAAAGCGTTTAGCTAATATTTGCTTTCATTGTGCGCACAGCTAAGGGGCTGACGGCGCTCGTCAAGTCTCATCATTCGTGGAACGCACAGTATATAATAAAATATACAGGTGGAGTGATTTTTCCATAATATCCTCATTTAATTATACCAGATAAATTATGTTAACCACCTATAATATCTACAATCACATGCCATTTAAGTTTATTTGCTTTGCCACGTGTACGTCTAAACCCAAGCTGAGAATAAACCCTATATTTATTAGGAATAAAGTTCAAAATCAACTGTGTGTAAGTTGAAGGTCACGTGTTTTTATCACCGATTAGTTCGCAATAGCTCAGTGTAGTAAAGTTAGTCAGCGCGAGGTCAAGTTCAGGATTGTCAAGATTGTTGTGATCTTATGTTTATGATGTTATATAACTAGCATTAACAAATAACACCGTAATCATTATCATTATCAGCGTGATGAAACATATTTTTGCGACAAAAAAGTGTTGTTTATTGACTGGGAAATCGTTTGAAAAGCCTTGGACGTATGGGTTCCAGTCTGTGGGTGCTTAGAAAATTACATCATCGTCTAACTCTCTTTCTTCTTTTCACTTTCTCTGCGACGAATAGGACTCTTTCATTGGTGAAGATACTCTTTTCGAAAGAGTATATTTTTGGCAATACCGAACAAATTTAAAGGGAATGTGTCATGCTCTTTCGTGGAGTCATATTATTGGCCCTGCCGAACTCACTTACGCAATTAGGATGCAAGTCAGCCATATTGGTCTGTTTGCTACAATTGTTATATTACTATAAAGAATATTGGGTCCTCGCTGCGGCTGCACTCCGTAGCGTTTCAAGTATTAAAATATTTACAAAACAAAGAACTGGAACAGCATTATGGACCTCATCTATAGAAAATATCTACCTTTCTTGCAAAATGAAGTTTGATGCAAACGAAGACGTTTGGGATACGTTATACGTCAGGCGTTAAAGCAATTTCTACAGATCTTTTTTACAAACATGAAATCAATCTTACCTCTGTGTCGACATTACACCTAAGTCCCTAGTCAAGTGATGTTCTATCATCGAAAGCGTGGCGATAGCGGTTATCAAAAAAGTAAGTTAAAAATAAAAAAGTCCGACTGCTTAAAAAGCGAACAGTCGGAAGATAGTTAAATATTCTTTTTTTGGTTCGCTTTTTAAGCAGTTGGATCTTTTGATTTTTTTAATTAACTTTTTATTTATAACTTTTTAATTAACATTTTTTTTTCGAATTAGTTACATTTAAACATATAAGTATTATATATTTTTGAAATCATCTGTTAAAGCCCTCTTGATACCCCACACACTGCGTTTAAAAGAAAATTGGGCCTCCACAATATGGCCCCCAAAGTCCGCCATTTATCTATTTTCCAATTTTAATGTAGGTAATGTAACAGTGACACTCGCAAGGTTAAGATGAATCGATTAACGTAATACTCATCAAAATCGGCCAACGCTTTTGGTCTCTGGAACGCCACATAGAAACAAACATACATACATACATAACTAAAGAAAAAAATTAACTAAAATTGTATGGAATTGACAAATGATATCGAAAAATCACGTGATCAATCCCTTACATTTTGACATTTGCAACTGTCTCCTTCGCTGGCATCGAATGCCATTAAGCTAGTCTAGAGCCTGGAGTCTGAAATCGCCAACAAAGCAATAATTTGTTCTTTCCCGGAATGAAGGTCGTCTCATTCAGGACAAGAACGAATTCTTGCCTAGTCCGGAACAGGTTAGAACTTAGAATTATTGTTTATTAATCCACTAATAATCTCATTAGAAATATTGTTGATTACCCCTATCAGTTCTCTGATAACGATACCAGTAGATATTAAGAACCGGTCTTGATCCTAACTTTATCGCTAGCCGGCCTGTTAGACAGTATTATAAGTATACCTATAACAAAAATTAGAATATTATATAGTCATATGAGTTTTCGATTCAAATTAGTTTATTAATAGGCACTGAAAAACAATATATCACGGGAATTTAACGCGATGAAATTTCTATTGATCAGTCTGTCCAGTGGTGGCCCAGTGGTATCGGCCGCGACTTACAAGTTGTAGTTCGTGGGTTCGAACCCAGGCAGGCGCTTTACTTTGTGTAAATTATTTCATCACCACTGCTCTCAAAAACGGTGAAGGAAAACATCGTGAGGAAACCGGCATGTCCTAAGAACCAAAAATTCGAAGGCATGTGACATCCACCAACCCGCACTGGACCCGCGTGGTGGATTATGGCCCATCCCACTCACAGAGTGGAGGCCCTGTGTCCCAGCAGTGGGAACATTAATAGGCTGATGATGTGATGTGTGTCTGTCTACCCGGGACCACGGTCGTTGCAACACGGCCGAAACGTCGGGTGAAATAGGTAAATAAACAATCGAAATCATCGCGTTACATTCCCGTGATATATTGTTTTTCAATTATGAAACGCGAAAGTTTTAAAGTTAATATTAATAGTCACGTTTCTTTTTTCTCATTATAAAGGTTGTATTTTCTATCCCAGATTTTATATTTTTATCGAGGATATCGAATATTTTTAAATGTTTATGCATGCTTAAAGAGAACCGTGTTTTTTTACCTATCCCTTCATCTGGTATATCGTTGTTTACAGCTTATTGAGTAGATAAATACTGATTTTGTTGAAACAAATATTGGAAAACAAATGAATGAGAAGCCACCAAAGTATTTTAAATTACCATTGACCTAAGTAAGTACTTTAAAATTTGGTGATTATAAAGTTTATTATCACCTATATATTACTAACAAATACCAGTATATTGATAAATCAGATTTTTCAAGAAATTTTTCTCATTTTTATTTATTTGTAATGGCTTTGCTCTTGATTCTAGTCTAAGTCATTGGTGACAGAGACAGAGTCGACGATGGAGTGAGCTTACCCAGAAGAAGCCTGTTCACTCTAACTTGGAAGAGATTCGGGATAGATTTAGAGATTTTTCCTATTACAACGAACTTAATTTTGCGGTTTGGTATGAAACCCTAAATGTGTGAAGTTTTAAGATTAAGATTTTCAACGTTTCCGTTGCTAGGACCAGGCCTCCTCTCTGTGGTAGGAAATTCGTAATAAATTTTGATTTGGCGCTAAACAAACAAACTTGCAAATTAATACGTAAAGCGTAGAATGATTCTAGCCAGGTTGATCTTCGTTAACAAGTATTTTTATAACTGGAGAAGCAGGTAGTGGAAATTTGTTTTAAAATTGCTCAAGGAGCATATCAAGAGGCGCTACGCACCTACGGCGGATGCCCTTCTAAACCAACATTTGTATTTTGCTTCACCCGACGCGCGACGTTTCGGCCGTGTTGCAACGACCGTGGTCCCGGGTAGACAGACTGATCAATCGAAATTTCATCGCGTTAAATTCCTGTGATATATTGTTTTTCAGTGACTATTAATAAATTAATTTGAATCGAAAACTCATATGACTATATAATATTCTAATTTTTGTTATAGGTATACTTATAATACTGTCTAACCAAGCCAGCTAGCGATAAAGTTAGGATCAAGACCGGTTCTTAATATCTACTGGTATCGTTATCAGAGAACTGATAGGGGTAGTCAATAATATTTCTAATGAGATTATTAGTGGATTAATTTATTATTATATGGGCAGCGGCAGACTAAACCGTTTTTTATTCGTTCTGGCCTTGATTTCTTAATTGAGATTTGAATTTGAAATTTAGAAGATATGACAGAACGAGGAAAAAACTCGCGACAGTTTTTTAGTTTTGTGTTTTGGGTGCGAAATTTGAAGGACATATTTTAGCCTAAACTTACAAAGTATATTCTTATCTACTTAGTACTATAATATCAAGTATATTTTCTATTCTGAAAACTCTCTTAAACTGTAATTTTCCAGCTTGTGTAAGTGTATACTTTCTGAAGTGCTCTAGTTAAATATATTGTGTGTGATATACTGTGTATCATTTGTCCGATGCCTTGCCTACCCCTGTAGGAGGGTTCGTATTACAAGCACTAAATGGTAAATTCCTTCACTTGATTAATAGGAACATGGTTCTCACATACTTACAAAAATTGCAAACATAGGTAAATTACCTAATTCGACAACAATGGAACAGTAATTAGTAGTAGTAATTTGGAATAGTAATTAAATAACATAACTGAAATTCATGAAATACGAGGGCACCGAACATTGATTGATTTGATTTTTATATATCCTATTGACATAAAGATATACAAAGTTAACAAAAAGATCTTTTCTACATAAATCAAATATTGTAAAGTAGGCTAAATCACCTCATTTAACATTATCATCATCATCATTTCAGCTGAAAGACGTCCACTGCTGGACATAGGCCTCCCCCAGGCGTCGCCACATTGACCGATCCCGTGCGTCTCCTCATTTAACTACATGTTTACATTAATCTATACTAATATTATAAAGCTGAAGAAAAAAAAATATTTTTATGTTGGATAGTCCATTTATCGAAGAAGATTATAAGCTATATAACATCACGCTACGACCAATAGGAGCGGAGCATAAATGAAAAATATTGCAAAAACGGGCAACAAAATTCCTTTTTAAGAGCTTCCGTTGCGTGTGTTGCGTAAACGTTTTACGCAAACGTGGTAAACGCAAATATCATGTATAATGGAATTGTTCCTCTTTAAAAGTTCTAAAAAAAAGTCCGCGACAGCATATGTCTATCTTTTAAGATTGACTCACTATAACCTTTTTTATGGTAATCAAATTTGTTCATTTGCGAAGGAGTTTTAACAACATCTATACTAATTTATTTATTTAATAAATAATAATAATTTATTTATCTAATATTATAAAGCTGAAGAGTTTATTTGTTTTTTTGTTGGGTAGATAGATAGATAGCCAGTTGACGAGAGCGAAGCCGCGGGGGTCAGCTAGTAATGTATATGCTGTCAGTACCTGATTAACAACAATACAATAAACAAAGTAAATTGTGTAGGGTTTGCAGACCCACATATTTAAATTAAAGTTTCACACACACCCTCCAATACAAAGAAAGCGAATATCTAATAATATTCAGTTTTAGGTCTAATATCTGATTTAATATTAGTTACGCTGGTAAGATGGTAAGTGAGAGAGCGTCAAACCACTAGGAAATGATGATGGGGCAGTTTGTACTTTTTGTAAGTTCTGGCTTAAGGCTTAAAGAGCTAAACATAAGATACATTAATAAAATAAGATAAAAATAAGGACCGGCTTCCTTCGACGTGCCGCCCAGGTAAAACGACTGACTGAAGGATCAGCTATGGCCGTTGCCGCTCGCCTCTTCTAAGCGAAGGGGCAACCGCAGACCAGGGTGGCGTGATACGGTGCGATGGGACGGCTGGTGGAGCGCTACCGCGAGATGTGGACCAGAGTAAACGCAGTGTGCAACCTGCCCGTACTGCTGGCGGGCGCGCTGTGGATGCGCGCGCCGCTTTAGAAGATTATAGAATTTACTGCTGCAACTCATGCACCACGACCGGTAGGTAGGCAGGTAGGCAGGCAGCAAGGAGTGTCAAGGAACCAGGCTGTGGCGTTACACGCCGCAGATACGAACCCTCCTACAGGGGTAGGCAAAGCATCGGACAAATGATACACAGTATATCACACATAATATATTTAACTAAAGCACTTCAGAAAGTAATACACTTACACAAGCTGGAAATTCACAGTTTAAGAGAATTTTCAGAATAGAAAATATACTTGGTATTATAGTACTAAGTAGATAAGAATATACTTTGTAATTTTAGGCTAAAATATGTCCTTCAAATTTCGCACCCAAAACCAAAACTAAAAAACTGACGCGCGTTTTATCCTCGTTCTGTCATATCTTATAAATTTCAAATTCAAATCTCAATTAAGAAATCAAGACCAGAACGAATAAAAACGGTTTACAGAGGGGGCAGTCTGCCGCTGCCCTTATAATAATAATGTACAACTAGCTTAAGGAAGGTCTAGTCCGTGTTATGTTATGTCTGTGGCTTAAGAAAATAAAATAGATAGACAGACATCACTAAAATATGCCTAATTATACCGTATAAAGTTCTATCCACACCTATCAGGGCCGTGCCCGGGACGTGGACGGACCGTGCCCCGTCAGGGGCTCAAAAAATATAGTTGTGAACATTTTATATGAACTCGTTCACACACGTCCGTGCACGAGCCAGACACTAAACTTCAATTATTCTCGTCCCAGGCACGGCCCTGATATGTGTGGATAGACCTTAAAGGTCAAAAGGAAAAAAAGTGCAAAAAAATTTGGCCGAACAGAGGATTTTTTTTTTTCATCGGTCAGTAAAATTTTCTAGTAAAAGTGGCTCGCTTGGTTTTTATACTGATGGAGGGAGTCGTGTTATCTAGTTAGTTAGATTTATATCTGTCTTAAAAAATACATTAATTTGATCTCAAAAATATAACAATTAGGTATTTATGATTTTATGACATGTCGAAAAGCGGCCAAATGTTCGTCGGCGCTATTTTGTATTTTGTTTTGACCCCGCATTCAATATAAGCGACCCCAACATCCATGAAAATGACATTCATGACGAAAATTTGTTATTTTTTTATCGGCGGCATCTTGGGTTTTGATTATGTAGAAACCCAAAAAATCATGAAAATTACACCCATGCATCTTGGTTTTGGCCTCGAGTTCATCATATATACAAACCGGCGGTGAAGTTTAGAAGTCGTCATATATAAAACGGACGACTTCTAAACTTCACCGCCGACAGCTTAACCTTACCCGTCCAAATTCTAATCTTACTAAGAGGTGCTTAAACCCAACCATCCATTTCTCAACCTAGTCAACAACTTTTAGCTAATAATAAAAAATAGAATGATTTAGGTTAAAAATAATTAGCTGAACCTGTAAAGGACAACATATACCGCAATTTCTTATAATTTTGATGATTAAATATGCTGTCATTTACCTAAATTGGGACCTATTAGGACCCTACTTTTTAATTTTTTTACGATTATTGTGATGGGGATAACTGTTGTACATTTTTTCTTATGCCTATGTAGAGCTGAATATATTGTCTTTAAATTAAGACCATGATTATTTGTAGAAAAATGTAATAGTGTCTGTAAATAAAAATAAAAAAATCTCAGATCATAAACCTCTTAGTATTAATGGAGTCAATTTAAATAGAGTTGATAAAGATAAATATCTCGGACTTATTCTGGATAATCAACTTACATGGAAACCACATATCGAGAAAACCTGCTCTAAAATATTAAGCCTAACGGGGGCGTTACGTCGAATTGTGAGATGCTTTCCTCTTAAGGTCCGCCACACTATATATAATTCATTGGTGAAACCGCACATTGAATATCTTATAGAACTGTGGGGTTCAGCAGCTAAAACCAACCTAGAAAAGCTACAAAGAGCTCAAAACAGAATTATAAAAGTCCTATTTCACTATCTGACCCCCACACACAAAATTTACAAAGAAACCAAGCTGTTTCACATTTCTGATATATATCTATATAACACATGTATTTTAGTTCGTAAAATTCTTTTCAAGGACTTACACACACAAATCACATTTACAAAAAATATACAGGTACAAAAACGAATTCTGAGGCGCGCACAAGACTTACATATACCTAGTGCTAGAACTAACTATGGGAAAAAAACAATAACACATGAGGGAGCAAAACTTTATAACTCACTACCAAAAGATATAAAAAATACACAATCGTTATTACTATTTAAAAAACTACTAAAGTGCCACATCTTAAAAGGTCATAAATAACTAGTTTAATATAATTCATTTGACTCTGGTGTGAACGAATCCTTAGATTTCAAACATAAAAACAAAGATCGAGTCACCGCACGTCGACCGCATTAACGCGCCGCACGGCGGTAGACAATACAAAACTTTTAACAATTACCCTCATATATTCGTAATGTTAACACTATAGCTACTCCTGGACAACAAAAATGTATATTAATTCAATTAATGTTTAGTATTTATTTCTGTAAAAGTGATTTGTAATCTTTAGAAATAAATGAATTCAAACCGTAAATAAAAGTGAAAATTGGGCATGGCAACAAACAATGCAAAGTAAACAAAACAATATGTTCTGACACGCTCGCAGGCGGTGCGGGCGCCGGCGGCGGTTGCAACATGAGCGCGTCGCGAATCAGCTGTATATGAAGGCGGGTACAGACTGCTGCAACGCAACATGCAATGCAACACGAAACGAGCATTGCATTAGTGTAGACGCGGGGCGCGCACAACGTGCGCACGAACCGCGCATGTACCTACTCACATCTGTTTCCGAGATGCGCGCGAACGGATCGCTCAGTCTGCAAAAGAACACGTCTTGTTCCATGTTCGCGCGCGTCTAGCCGTACACACCACACAACCTGTCCACACTGACGCTCCGCGCATACTGCGCGCCTCTTTGTGTTCGGGGAAAAAACCGACAAATTTCGGGTCGCTACGCGCAAGAGTTGCAACAATCTGTTCGTGCGCGTAGTAGACGCGGTTCGTGCGCGCAAGGCGTCTACACTATGGGAATTCTGTTACTTTACATGATACATTGCAGCAATGTGGACGTCAAATTCTTGCATTGCATGTTGCATTACATGTTACATTGCACCAATGTGTACCCGGCTTGAAGCATCACGATCATTGCCGAATCCTACCACCGACAGCGTGATCGGCTAGTCGGCCATAGCCGGCACATCTAAACTTCTATACTAATATTATAAAGAGGAAAGATTTGTATTTTGTATGTAATGAATAATCTTTCACCGTTGGGAAGCTACACTATCCCCGGTACTATAATGATATAGGCTACTTTTTATTCCTGAATTCCCACGGGAATGGGAACTACGCGGGTGAAACCGCGGGGCTTCCGCTAGCCTCTAATAATTATAATTATCGCGAAACGTCATAGGCTGGTATTTATGCCGGAATAAATGTTACGGTTCCTGAAGTGAAGCCGCGCGGTAAAGATAGATGGTAATATATTAAATATGGACAAAAAAACAGTTAAATGTTAAAGTTTAAATGAAACTCTAAGTACATAATAAATTGGCAAACAAATAACCCACACCATTGTCCACGGATTAATATATGAACAAATAGGAAACGCAAGAGTATCGTTCATCGCGTTAATTTATCTTAGATTATGGATTATGGAGATAAAATATTTATAGCCAGATATTTAAACATTTTACTAGAAAGGGAGAAGATATCTATGTCCATGAAGTTTGTGTTATAAGTTTCCACAAGATAACCTTCCTCGATAAATGGACTATCCATACACAAAAATATTTTTCAATTCCAACCTAAGATTCCTTGATTCCTGAGATTAGCGAACAAACAAACTCTGCAGCTTTATAATATTAGTATAGATTTTGGTGAATGTCGCGAGTCCGATTCGCACTTGGCCAGTTTTTTTTTAAATCTCGCATGTCCTTTTGCAGATTTGACCGTTTTTGATGAATATTATTTTTAGGATTCGTTCATTTCTTTGTTTCCTTGCAGTGCAAAGACCTTTTCTCATGCTTCTTTCCTTATTTTATTTTTAACCTTTTTTAAGTATATAATGAAATTTGGCAAGAAGCAATGTCTTATAGCGCAATAAAGGAAAAATTTGAAAACCGTGAGTTTGTGCCTTATGGTATTCATTCCACATCTTTTAGTATATTTACGTTTTATAATACTGTACAAACCATACCTTTTTGATCTTTTGATATTGTATCAACTCATGTATCTAATCTTTTATGTTTTCTTTGATACTGTTAACACCTGAAAAGCATAATTTTAGTTATCTCTGATGGATTTAATATCTTCAACTTAATTTATATTGCTTATTTGTAAAATCTTGGAATTTGTTATACTCTGACATTTTCATCTGATATTTCGGTTGATATTCGGTGCCGATAGCTATAAATGAAACAGCTCAAAGTAAGAATATTGCTCTATTGTAATGCTCTCACATTATTATACCTCTTTTGACACCCGATTTACACGTAGGTATATAATTTGGTGACATGAGGTTTACATCTGTGGTTTCAAAACATTGAAAGGGTTTCTTTAGTTTTTAACGATAGTTAAATGTTAGAAAATAACCTTCATTATACCAACTAAATAAATTATTTACTTATCTGTAGTTTTTCAAACAAAATGTTGAATTCACACATCAGAGCATCGCACTTTATCCACTTCATTTCGGTACAAACCTGTTTCAACAATTTTTATAAACCAAAAAGAACATTCCAAACATTTAAAAATCAATTAATAACCAAGGTTTAAACATTTATAAAAAAACCAGGTTAATACCTACTGTCACGACACTGTATATATCAATTTTTAATTACTGGGGACCAATCAAACAAATATCACAGCTAGGCACTCGTATATTTTAATAAATACTCATTAATCTTAGGGAAAATAGTATCACTGGTGTACTGACTATAGCTGACATCCATGTGGTTCCACTGTGGGTCTGCCACCTTCACTGACTCTAACACATTAGGAAGCTTGGACATTAACCACTCCACATCTTTTATGTCCGTTATTCCATCGTTTTTACCGTAAATACATACAAAAGGCACTTTTGTCGCACTGAGGTTGTATTTCGGAGGCTGTTCGCTTCCATATTTCACTAAGTTTTGCTCCTTGCCGTAGTTAAACTTCTCGAATCTTATATTCCTCATACTCTGTCCGTACCGTGCCAAGTTGTGGACGGAGGTTCCAGCTGGGAAGTGCCCAAATAACACTCTCGTAGTCTCGTTCGTGATTGACCCTAAGTGGGACGATTCCACGTGGTCAAACATATCTATAGTCATGGTACACAGCCTCGCAGTTAAACCTGACAGCTGGCAGAAGAACGCGACAAACTCTTGACAGAATGCACCTTTAGAAAGCACTTCTTGAACGCCGTACATTGACAACGCACCTTCCAATTTCTCAAAGGTCTGTGTCAGGGTTCTAAATATTTGCGATTTTGTGTTAATTTGTCTGGCTGCTGGTGCTAGACCGATCACTAATTGGACTTTTTCACAGTAATCTGGTTTTTCAGAACACATCACTAAGAACGTCCCGGTTCCTTGGGAATATCCAATATAGTTTAGTTTCTCGAATCCTGTATAATCCAGGACATAGTCGATCATCGCTGGTACATCGTAGATCCCGATTTCTTCAATGTAGAAGTTCCAGTACGCAGCATCCTTGTCATGGTTTAGATGGACATGGCCTCTGGAGTAATAATTCCCTCTGACATTACCCAACCATAGGTCGTAACATGCATCAGAGATGAGGTATGCTAATCCAGCATTTGGTCCAGAATCTATCCAGGCATCCGAGCTTTGCAGCAATCCATGCATTAACAGCACTGGTGGTGATCTCTTCTTCTTATGACAATTCCTTGCCTTCACTATCCTGAACATTGTCAGGATATAACCATCGTCCGTGATCACATGATGTTCTTCAGAAATATATGCGTATTTTTCGGTTAACTCCGTGAAATTCATGAGGGAGTCCTTGGGGTATCCCATGGAGGTTTTCGTCCCTCTTCTGATGGGTAGCCATGGGGTGCGTATGACGTATCCTACCGCGACCACTGCCAAGGATATGAGCAGGACATTGAACGTTTTGACTCGTTTCGAAGTCATGTTATCAACTGAGCGAGCACCGCCGCGAATCGACTAATCTAAATAAAACGTAAGCCTTTATGCGCTGTGTGTTTGTGTGTTCGCGAAATTTTGTTTTTTATTTTAAAGGAGAATCTTTAGGACTTAATGATCTTCATTTGTTTTTGCGATTTTTGTTGTTTACGGGTTTCGGTGTACCCTCTCTTGTGATAAGTAATTTGTTTTTTGTGTGGTTGAACTTTGGAATGACCTAATGATACCTATGTTGTCTTAAATACCTATAAATATAATAAACAAGTGTAATTGTACTGTTAATGTTTATAACTGAGGTCGTTAAATTGGTGTTCTGCAGTTATGAATCTGAAAATATTATGATTAACGTGGTACCTACTCAAGTATTTAATGAGCCCAATAAAAATTAAATTTTCTTTATTCGTTAAATAAAATTGTAAATAAATAACCTAACTAATACCTTAAAGATGTCAAAGCAAAATATTTAATGCTATAACAGTATTAGTAATAAACAATAACTGTTCTAGTAGTAAAAACTAAACTACATAAACAAGAAAACATCTATATTTCTGAACATTTACATCTATGTTTCCAAATGTGTGTCTCATTTGAACATAAGTTTGGTTTTTGCTATTCATTTCTAGAGTGAATAGGTTACTTTCAAGCAATCCTAATCCATCATCGACCAATAATAATAATAAAAAATCCTTTCCGCAGATTTTTGCCTTCACGTGTGAAATATAATTGCCAAGCATCGTCGCGTTCTAAGCTAGCCAATTCAATTATTTATCACTACAACTAAGTCAGTCTGTTCTTTGCTATATATTTTACTTGAACATGTGGCTTTACTTGTTATTAATTAAAATATATTATTATTTGTATTAATGCCGTGCATATAATTTTATTAGTTACTTTGCGAGGAATATTAACATCAGCTTGAGAGATTTCTTGCCTTTTTTTATTAGTGATATAATATTTGATAGTAGGTTATCGTCAAAGTATAATCTGACGTTATCTAGTTAGTTTTTATCGTTTAATATTTGATTAATGGTCATCTTGGTGTTTTTGTGTATTAAAATAATTAGTATCATGATTTATTATTTATTATATTCTTTATTGTACACCACAAAAATATATATACAGGACAAACAATCATAAAAGCAAGTGTAAAATGGGCGGTCTTATCGCACAGGGCAATCTCTTGCAGACAACCTTTAAGAACTAAAACTAACTAGATTTAAAGAACAATAAGATATTTATTGATAACCTATTTATCAAATTAAGTTTACTGTACTCTTATACATATAAATACTAATATTTAAATTACTAACAGTGAAAACTAGATGCTGCTCAACAGGTGCAAGCATAATATTTGCTTACCGTGTAAATATTTAAAATAGCACTGTTTTAATTATATTACAAAGATTTATTCATAATAACATATTATTTAAATATTTCATTTTATTTTACCGTCGCCTATCCATTACGCTGAAAACATTCGAGACAATGAAAATTTTAACATGAAAAAAAAGAAAATAAAAAAAAACCACCACCTTAAAAATCATTTCGAAAGAAATTCTTGCTACTGATTTTTTATTTGTTTTATTTACAACTATCTTATCTGGTGTATCTTATCCTGATACGATAATGTGGCTATAATGAAATAATTTCGTAAATTAATAATATTCACAAAGTTTCCAAAACAGCAATAGGTAAGTATATACTAAAAGAGACTAATAAAACTGGCCAAATATTATACGTATCGGACTTTCTACATTTAAGGTTCCGTACCAACCCGCAAAATCAGGTCGGTTGTTATAGTAAAAATGACGAAATCTCAAAGAAAAAAAAAACTGGTAAACAATATATTGGTATTTGTTAGTCTTCTTCTTCGTCATCGTGGTGATGATTCCATTAAGAGTTTGTAATTTACATGTTGTGCTTCGACCAGAACTTGGCCACGTCGACAGACCTAGCGCTGGCACACCCGTACATGTATTTCATGTTGCGGGTGCACAGGGAGCAGTACAACAGATGGGGCATCGTTTGCGGTGTAGTTCCAGAGTTGCATTGTGGCTGATCGAAGCACCCCTATCTGACCAGGTTATACCTACAGAGGCCCACTTGGTTTCGCAGCCTATTTCGGGTTTTCCAGGTTAGCCATGGCAGTTTATGTCCCGCTGGGCGGTTTTCTGCAGGACCGATATAGTCAGTTGGTGGGGGATATATTATGAGGAGCCACAGTTTTCTGCGTGCTTCGCCAGTGCTACTGTCGTTTATTGTTTTAGACGACTTAAGGAAGCTGTTTACTCACCCCCTGTCCCAAGCCGCAAATGCCTGGGTATTTGGTACAAAAAAAAAACATAGGTCGATGGGAAGTTAAAATTCTTCGGCACAAAATTGTTTACAAAAAGTTGTATTTGGCGGCTTCTCACTCCTTAGTTTTTCAATAACACAAAAATACAGTTTTATTGCTCAACGAGCTCAGCTAAAAACATTTAAAAATATGTTTTGACACACACAGACTTTGTATTAACAAGATGCTTATACTGTGAAAACATGAAGACTGTCGCTCCAACCGTTTGGCTGTAAAACCTGCGTGACAGATATACAGTGTGCGTCCGTCTGTCCGTCGTCTGTCACACGGGTGTTACAGCCAAACGGTTGGAGCTACAGTCTTAAAATTTTCACGATATAAGCATCTAGTTAACCCAATGCCGTAAAAATTATCAAAAAACATTTTAATGTTTTTAAGGCCAAATTTTTTTTCACGACCGCCTTTGTCTGTATGGGAGCCTCCCATACAGAAAAAGTGGATCGTGAAAAAAATATTGGCCTACCCCATCAAATCGTTGTTTAGAACTCGTTACTTAACGATTATGTCTTTTGTTTTAAAAAATATTGAAAAACAAAGGAATGAGAAGCCACCACAAAAATTTTGTTCAGGAGAATTTTTAATTTCCCATATACCTAAGAACTTGAAATGTGGTGATAGTGTGTATTATTACGTATATTTTTTCGTTGAAATAAGTCAAAACTGTAAACATGATGAGTTCATGTGTTAGCTTGATGATAATTCATGTGCTAATTTAAAATAAATATTGCACATGTTTTTAGTTATTTTGCGATATTTAAATAAAATATGTCTTGAATTCTATTAGAACGTTTTGGTTGTTACGGAAGTTTGTATTAAAATAAAAATTAATATAAATAATCAACATGAATAAATCAAAATCAATTTAATTTACACCAATGGTATAATTAGAATACATACATTAAAAAAATATATGTCAAAGTCACAACGCCACGTCAAAAAGCGTTGTCTTATAACTAGTCAAATAACCCGCCCCTAACTGTTCCCGGCGCAAAGGTGCCCATAACGCTTGCTGCATTGACACGTTGGATGCCAATGGCTAACCTTTGCACCAAGAACGAGTTGGAGCGGGGGTCACCCGTTTTGTCACTTAGCCTATGCCCCATCTCACTAATGAGCTTCTTGGCCTCATTGCCCCAACCGCCCATTGTCTCAACGGCAATGGGCACAAAATGGTAACGACCCTCCAACGGTGCGTACTTCACCCTCTTCCTCTCAGCGGCGTCTTCCGCTGCTGCTGACGGCGAGAGGACGGTGCAACCAAGGTGGTTGGCGGCAACAGTGCTGACGCAAGTTGCGTCCCATGGTAAATGGTTTTTAATCCATACCATAAAACATGTTGATTTTAATTGGATTTCCTGAATATGTTTACATTTTTAGTTTGTTATAATTCTTGATATGTATCATCGTAAGTAGCTCAATACTGACTTCCGGACAAAATGTCGTGTTTATTTTCCATTGGCTAATACTGGTCCTTTTCCTCGGTGTCAACGATGAAAGGACAGCCAATCACAATCAATCACCATTGAGCTATAAAGGATTGTGGATCATTAGTATCAGAAAAAATGAAGACGTTCTGTAAAACCGATAACAAAGTGATACAATTATTTCATAAAGTACAATCTTTGAATTCTTATATCTGAAAGTTTTAACTCATGATTAGTAGTTTTTTTTTAATGCAAAATATTCTCTAATGATATAGCTAAACATTTTATTAACTAGATATTTAAATTTAAAACCATTAATTTCGTAACAAGAATTTTGATATTTAGTAGCGATAAATGATTTCAGATCTAAAAACAAAAGAAATAAAGAAGCAAAGATCCTTATATGTCCGAATCCGAAGTCCTACTCTACGTATGAAACAAAAGATACGATAGGTACCTATTGATAACTAATCACTAATTACATGAAACAATATGACGTACTCAAACTTACAATATATTACCATCTATCTTTACCGCGCGGCTTCACTTCAGGAACCGTAACATTTTTCCGGCATAAAAACCAGCCTATGACGTTTGGCGATAATTATAATTATTAGAGGCTAGCGGAAGCGCCGCGGTTTCACCCGCTTAGTTCCCATTCCCGTGAGAATTCAGGGATAAAAAGTACCCTAAGTCACCCGGGGATAGTGTAGCTTCCCAACGGTGAAAGCATTTTTGAAATCGATCCAGTAGTTTTTATGTTTATTCGGTACATACAAAATACGAATATTTTCTCTTTATAATATTAGTATAGATGTGCCGGCTATATTTTTTGGCCGACTAACCGATCACGCTGTCGGTGGTAGGATTCGGCAATGATCGTGAGATTCATTTACAGCTGATTCACGGCCAAGACCGCCGGCGCCCGCGCCGCCTGCGAGCGTGTCAGAACATATTGTTTTGTTTACTTTGTATTGTTCGCTTGCCATTCCCAATTTAGACTTTTAATTAATCTAATGCTTTCGTTGATAGAATGTTACTTAAATCTCAGTAATGCCAGAAATTGCCGTTTACAAACAAACTAACAACGAATCATTATAACCACTTTAAAATTTTAGTAACATTGACCATTTAATAAATGTATATTTTATTTCAAAAGCATCGATAATCTACACTTGGTTGTTATTCTTGAGAATGAAAACCTGCTGGTCAATAACCTCAGAGATAGATTTCAATTTCAACATAACGAGTTTTATTTTACGGTTCCATATTGTTAGAGCCGATAGAATTTATAAGATTATCTAATTGTTATATATTTTGAGAGCAAATTAATGTTTTATTTAAAATATTTTTTCATCTTCACAAAAGATTTTTAACACAGACATAAATCAACTTAACTATCGCAACTCCCTCCATCTGTATGAAACCCAAGCGAGCCACTTTTTACCCGACTGCCGAAGGAGGGTAATGTGTTTATCAGTCTATGTATGTATGTAAGTATGTATGTATGTTTGTTCTATGTTTCTATGTGGCGTTCTAGAGACCAAACGCGTTGACTGATTTTGATGATTCTTACGTCAATCGATTCATCTTAACCCTGCGAGTGTCACTGGCTACATAAAAATTGGAAAGAAAAAAATGCCGGCTTTTGGGTGCCATTTTGTGGTTTACTAATTTTTTTCTTCCTAACCCATCGTGTGGGTCTCTCGCATTTTCTCCCTCTTTTGACATGCGATTTACTCGTAGGTACATAATTTTGCGACATGAGGTTTATATCTGTGGTTTCAAAGCATTGACATGCTTTTTAGTTTTTAACGATAAGTAAATGTTAGAAAATAACCTTTATTATACCAACAATAAATAAAAAAAATACTTAACTGTAGTTTTCCAAACAAAAATTTCATTCACTCATCGGGACATCGCACTTTATTCACTTATATTGGGTACAAACCTGTTTGAACATTTTTTTTAAACCAAAAAGAACATTCCAAACATTTAAGAATCAATTTATAACCAAGGTTAAAACATTAATAACAAAACAAGGTTAATACGTACTGTCACGACACTGAATATATCGATTTTAATAACTCGGGAACCAATTAAACAAACATCACAGGTACGCACTCGTATATTTTAATAAATACTCATTAATCTTAGGGAAAATAGTATCACCAGTATACTGACTATATGCTACATCCATGTGGTTCCACAGAGGGTCTTCCACCTTCACTGACTCTAACACATTAGGAAGCTTGGACATCAACCACTCCACATCTTTTACGTCCACTAACCCATCATTTTTACCGTATATAGATACAATAGGCACTGTTGTAGCACTGAGGTTGTATTTCGGAGGCTGTTCGCTTCCGTATTTCACTAAGTTTTGCTCCTTTCCGTAGTTAAACTTGTTGAATCTTCTATTACTCATACTCTGTCCGTACCATGCCAAGTTGTGGACAGAGGTTCCAGCTGGGAAGTGCCCAAATAACACTCTCGTAGTCTCGTTTGTGATCGATCCTATGTGGGACGATTCCACGTGGTCAAACATATCTATACATCGTACACAGCCTCTCAGTAAAACCTGACAGCTGGCAGAAGAACGCGACGAACTCCTGACTGAAGGCACCTTTAGACAAGACTTCTTGAACGCCGTACATTGACAACGCACCTTCCAGTTTCTCAAAGGTCTGTGTCATGGTTCCATATATTCTCGATTTTGTGTTGATTTGTCTGGCTGCTGGTGCTAGACCGATCATTAATTGGACCTTTTCACAGTAACCTGGTTTTTCAGAACACATCACAGAGAACGTCCCGGTTCCTTGGGAATATCCAATATAGTTTAGTTTCTCGAATCCTGTATAATCCAGGACATAGTCGATCATCGCTGGTACATCGTAGATCCCGATTTCTTCAATGTAGAAGTTCCAGTACGCAGCATCCTTGTCAGGGTTTAGATGGACATGCCCTCTGGAGTAATAGTTCCCTCTGACATTACCCAACCATAGGTCGTAACATGCATCAGAGATGAGGTATGCCAAACCAGCATTTGGTCCAGAATCTATCCAGGAATCCGAGCTTTGCAGAAATCCATGCATTAACAACACTGGTGGTGAGCTCTTCTTCTTATGACAATTCCTTGCCTTCACTATCCTAAACATTGTAAGGATATAACCATCGTCCGTGATCACATGATGTTCTTCAGAAATATATCCATATTTTTCGGTTAACTCCGTGAAATTCATGAGAGAATCCTTGGGGTATCCCATAGAGGTTTTCGTTTCTCTTCTGATGGGTAGCCATGGGGTGCGTATGACGTATCCTACCGCGACCACTGCCAAGGATATGAGCAGGACATTGAACGTGTTGACTCGTTTCGAAGTCATGTTATCAACTGAGCGAGCACCGCCGCGAATCGACTAGTCTACATATAACGTAAACCTGTATGCGCTGTATGTTTGTGTGTTCGCGAAATTTTGTTTTTAATTTTAAAGGAGTATCTTTAGGACTGAATGATATTTCCTTTGTTTTTGCGATTTTTGTTGGTGTCGGTGGACCCCCTCTTGTGTTAAGTAATTTGTTTTTGGTGTTATTGAACTTTGGAATGACCTAATGATACCTATGTTGTCTAAATACCAATATTATAAAGAGGAAATATTTTTTGTTTGTTTGTTTGTACCCAATAGTGCCCAATAGGGCTCCGAAACTACTGGACCGATTTTAAAAATTCTTTCACCAATAGAAAGCTACATTATTCCTGAGTGACACAGGTTTTTTTTTAATCCCGAACACGGGTCCTGTGGGGTGGTCCACGGGAGCGAAGCCGCGGGTAACAGATAGTCTTAAATATAATAGACAAGTCTAATTGTACTGTAATAATTGTCTCTAATTGTATTGTGTTTTTCGGGTGCGGCCTACCCTACAAACAAACTCTTCAGCTTTATAATATTATAGTATAGAAGTTGATAAAATTCCTTCGCAAATGAACAAATTTGATTACCATTAAAAAAGGTTATAGTGAGTGAATCTTAAAAGATAGAAATATGCTGTCGCGGACTTTTTTTTAGAACTTTTAAAGAGGAACAATTCCATCATACATGATATTTGCGTAAACCGTTTGCGCAGCGCACGCAACGGAAACTCTCAGAAAGGAATATTTTTTGCCGTTTTTGCAATATTTTTTATTTATGCTCCGCTCCTATTGGTCGTAGCGTGATGTTATATAGCCTTTAACCTTACTCGATAAATGGGCTATCCAAAACAAAAATATTTTTCAATTCCAACCAATTCCTGAGATTAGCGCGTTCAAACAAACTCTTCAGTTTTATAATATATATAGTATAGACTAGCTGCCGCCCGCGGCTCCGCCCGCGTGGTATTAGTACTTCTCCAGATATCTTTATAAACTATAGCACTCCGCCCGCGACTTCGTTCGCGTGATTTCGTTTATCTTATAAATGATTTTCTTAAGTGTAGTTATTGCAGTGCAGTTATTAAATCAATAAAAAATTGGGTGTCGTAGATATACAGGGTGAGTGTCATTCTGAACTTCGACAGTTAATTATTTCGACAGAGTCTCAATTTCGAAAAACAATAGTTCGACAACTCATTGCTTCGACAGAACATATATTCGACTAGCATTAGTTCGACAGATTATACTTCGACAACACACATCTTCGACAAACACTACTTCGACAGAACCCTTCTTCGACATGCACTTGTTCGGCGGATCTCTATTTCGACGGAACATACCTTCGACATCACGTGTCGGAGTTTCGGACTAAATTGAAGTGGATTCTGATTCGGCGTCATCGAGATTCCCATATCCTATTTTTTCTCTATACTATCCTACACAATCCTAAATCTCCTCAATACCTTCGTGAACGCTTTGAGTACTTTGTCCCGAGGGTTAAACCCTGTTGCACTTCCACCTCTCTTCTCCTTCGTACCCCGCTTCACACTTCCAGCCGCTATGATGACAAGACAGACAAGACTATGCGCACAAGTTAAAACAAATTTCGCCTTGGCAATTAAATACCAGCATCTGAAATCCCCGCAGCTTTTAATCAAATCCAACAACAAGTTTTACCCGTTGATGCAAAACCAATTAACGACAGGTTTTTAATTTTTTTTTTGTGACTGGAACATACAAAAAAATTGAACAAAAGACAAGGCCACCTAAAGTAACATATTCAAAAGTACCACCATCCTATCCACCGGAAATGTGGTCGGTTGCAGATTCCATTGAGTGTGGATTTCCTTCTACTCAAAATTCAATTGAAAGCTGGCATATGAGGTGGAATACTCTACTCAATAGAAGAAAAAAGAACATTTTTAAAACTTTGGCCGAAGTGAAAAAAGAAATAAAAAGCAAAAATCGCTGTATTTCGTTCTGTGAACGAAATACAGCGATTTTTGGCTAAAATTGAGAAACCAAAAAGAAAAAAAACAATTACAGCAGAACGAAGGGCTGCAAAAACATTTGCTACTGAAAAATGACATGGATACAATGTCATTCCTAAGCGGATTAGCATACATTACTCACATGTGTAATAAATAAACAAAAAAAAAAAAACAGAATTACTCTCATGTCTTTTGCCTGGCACGCGACGATGGCTAAAGACCGGACGGGATGTCTTTGTTTTCATTGAAGATGGGTAGGCCTTTAGGGTGGGACGCGACTTGCGACGATACGCTTGCGCCATCTCATGTTCCTACCTCATCGTGCTGTGCTGGAGCTGCCACTACGGCTGCAGAGATCATCCTCAAGTGGTGGAATATAATAACCTCATCGGTAGTTATATTTTCGAGCCGTTTGGGGTTGAAACTTTTGGTCCGTGGGGTCCGAGTGCTCACCCATTATTCAAACATCTGCGTAGACACCTAGTTGACACTTCGCGTGACCCAAAGGTTAGCTTTTACCTTGGTCAGAGGATAAGCATTGCCATATATCGTGGCGATGTTGCCAATCTTTTGGGCACAATACCATTGGACAGCGATATGAAGGAGTGTTTCGACGCCATATTTTAGACATGTTTATTTTTCGGCTTAGTTAGTTTATATTTTTTCATTTAAGTGTTATGTTATATGTAGTAATTAAGTATTTTAATACAATGTACAAAGCTAATTAAATAAAGAAGACATTTTAATTTATTATGTGACGATTTAAATCTGAAGAAAGGATTAAACTGTACAAAGATTTGTGACATTATAATTAAAAACGTTATTGATTATTATTTATGTTTTTATTTTGTACCTAAAACCTTATAGCGAAATTCAATTATTGTTCTTAATTTTTAATTATTTATTGTACACAAAAAATTACGTATACAACATGACTGATCATAAAGTTGATGTACGTGTGCGTGCTTAACTCAAAAAGAGTTTTCTACCAGCAAACCTTACAGTGATAGAGAGAATATATTTACATCATACATAAGTAAAAAACATGTATATATGTAAATACATATATACATATACTAATATTATATCATTCCAAAAGAAAATGATCCTTGATTTTCCTCTTGAACATATTCAGAGGGGGGCTGTCGCGTAGGGAATGTGGTAGAGAGTTCTAGAGAAGCACTGCAGTAACAAAAAGGAGCCATCATAGCGGCTGGAAGTGTGAAGCGGGGTACGAAGGAGAAGAGAGGTGGAAGTGCAACAGGGTTTAACCCTCGGGACAAAGTACTCAAAGCGTTCACGAAGGTATTGAGGAGAATTAGGATTGTGTAGGATAGTATAGAGAAAAAATAGGATATGGGAATCTCGATGACGCCGAATCAGAATCCACTTCAATTTAGTCCGAAACTCCGACACGTGATGTCGAAGGTATGTTCCGTCGAAATAGAGATCCGCCGAACAAGTGCATGTCGAAGAAGGGTTCTGTCGAAGTAGTGTTTGTCGAAGATGTGTGTTGTCGAAGTATAATCTGTCGAACTAATGCTAGTCGAATATATGTTCTGTCGAAGCAATGAGTTGTCGAACTATTGTTTTTCGAAATTGAGACTCTGTCGAAATAATTAACTGTCGAAGTTCAGAATGACACTCATACAGGGTTTATTGGATTGGGACAATTCGTTATTTGCCTTATAGAATCACAAAATTCAGGTTACAGCCACAAAGTAAAATCCTCTTCTAAAACTAAACTTAAAATAATTACCCTTTTTTGCCCCGTTGGGTGTCGAGCTTTGAACAACCACATATGGTATTCACTCTTTTCTTCTCTTTTAAATTTTTTGTTTATGTTAGTCAGATTGCGCAGTATGATTCCTCAAAAAAACTTTAACAACCCTTAACCCTATCTGAGGGGTAGTTTTATTAAAATTTTGATTATTAACTTTATTCCCAACGAATTAAAAAGCGCGGTTCAGTAAGATTCTTAGCTTGGGGTTAGTTTCAAAAAACTTATAATTTGAAAGTTGGCAGAAATACCAACCTGAGTAATCAATAAAAGTTGTCTTATTGTTTACTCAGGTTGGTATTTGTGCCAAGTTTCAAGTTAATTAACCCAAGAAATATGATTCTTCAAAAAAAAGGAAATATCACCCCCTAAATCTTCTTTTGGGGGAAGATTCGATAAACTAATAATGTCAACCTTTATTGTTTGTTTAGGTTAGTATTTAAGTACCTAACAGAAACAGGCACACATAATTCCACTTCCCAAAATAACCAATCCTTCTTCTTTATCTCACTTCCGACCCATCTCCACTACCTTTCCTATCTAAAGTTCTCGAGCATATATCGTTCATGGTCAAATTTTCAGATTTCTTTCGTCTAAAGTCCAATCTGGCTTTCATGCAGGTCACAGTACCGTAACTGCACTTCTGAAGGTCACTGATGACATCCACAGAGCTATGGACAATAAGTCTCTAATCGTGTTAGTCCTACTTGACTTGAGTTGTGCGTTCAAACCTGTGGATTTCGACATTCTGCTTGGGATCTTGCAATCTATTAACTCTTCTTCTGCATTCGCCTGGTTTGACTCATATCTTCGGGATCACTCTTAGTGTGTCCGCCTTGAAGAGATCTTCTCTGATTAGTGTAAACTCACTGCTGGTGTTCCTCAGGGTGGCGTTCTCTATCCTCTTCTTTTCTCTATCTTCATAAACACTGTTACCAAGGTTATCACCTCCAACTTCCAACTTGGCGCGGACGATTTGCAGCTTTATGGACACTTCCTGCTTGCAGACGCGGACTCAGCAATTAATGTCATGAATCGTGACCTAGAGAGAATCAGTGAATGGGCTAAATCTTATGCCTTACAGATTAACCCTCCCAAGTCCCAGGCCATGATCATAGGCAGTCGGTGTTATCGCACTGCGCTTGAGACTTCTACCTTGACGTCACTAACCCTTAACGGCTCGACCATTCCTTACACCGATACGGCAAAGAATTTCGGTGTCTTAATTGACAGCAATCTTACTTGGCGAGCGCAAGTAAATGAAGTTAGTCGTAAGGTGCATTGCTCCTTTCACTCTTTAAAAAATCTTCAAAGTCTCCTGTCATTTAGTACTTAAATTTATTTAGCCCGAACCTTAATTCAGCCGATTATAGACTACGCCAGAAGTTTCGGAGCCTATTCGGTACAAACAAACAAAAAAATCTTTCCTCTTTATAATATTGGTATAGATTAATGTTATATGATAGACGAGGCGATTAAGCCTACTTAACAATATTTTATGAATGTTAGTTTACATTTAGAAAAGATCTTTTTGTTAACTTTGTATACTTTTATGTCAATAAGATATATAAAAATCAAATCAATCAATGTTCGGTGCCCTCATAGTTTATGAACTTTAGTAATGTTATTGTTGTTGATGAGTATTATTTTAAGGATTAGATAATCCCATTGTTTCCTTGCAGTGCAAAGACCTCTTCTCATGCTTCTTTCCTTATTTTATTTTTAATCTTTTGAAGAATGTAAATGTAACCATCTCGTTCTTTACTAGTGATTTTAGCATGATTTATAAAAGAAACAAGTTTATAATTATCAGTAGGTACATTTATATGACTTTCCTCGAAATAAGTCAAAACTGTAAACATTCTTTTTTTTAATATTATATGTTAAAAGAGGCGATTAAGCCCACTTAACAATATTTGATGTATGTTAGGTAAAAACCAGCCTACGACGTTTGGCGATAATTATAATTATTAGAGGCTAGCGGAAGCCTCGCGGTTTCACCCACGTAGTTACCGTTCCCGTGGGAATACAGGGATAAAAAGTAGCCTAAGCCACCAGGGGATAGTGTAGCTTCACAACGGTGAAAGAATTTTTGAGATCGGTCCAGTAGTTTTAAGTTTATTCGTTACATACAAAATACAAATCTTTCCTCTTTATAATAATAGTATAGATGTGCCGGCTATAACTGTGGCCGACTAGCCGATCACGCTGTCGGTGGTATGATTCGGCAATGATCGTGAAGCTTCATTTACAGCTGATTCGCGGCCAAGACCGCCGGCACCCGCGCCGCCTGCGAGCGTGTCAGAACATATTGTTTTGTTTACTTTGTATTGTTCGCTTGCCATTCCCAATTTAGACTTTTAATTAATCTAATGCTTTCGTTGATAGAATGTTACTTAAATCTCAGTAATGCCAGAAATTGCCGTTTACAAAGGAACTAACAACGAATTATTTTAATCTCTTTAAAATATTAGTAACATTGACGATTTAATTAATGTTTATTTTATTACAAAAGTATCGATAATCTAGACTTTTGTTATTTTTGAGAATGATGACCTGCTGGTCAATGACCTCAGAGATAGGTTTCAAGTTCAACATGACGAGTTTTATTTTACGATTACTTACTGTTAGAGCCGATAAAATGTTTAAAATCATCATTACTTAATTGTTATATTTTTGAGAGCAAAGTAATGTTTTATTTAAAATATTTTTTCATCTTCACAATAGATTTTTAACACAGACATAAATCTAAGTAACTAGTTAACTCATAACTCCCGAAAACCAAGCAAGCCACCTTTTCACACACAATTTAAGAAAAAAATACTTACTGATGAAAGAAAATATTTCCATGTTTCGGCCAAATTTTTTTGCACAGTTTTTACAGGTCAATACGGTATAATTATGCATACTTTTAGATTTCGGTTGATGTTCGGTGCCGATATAGCTCTAAATGAAACAGCTCAAAGTAAGGCTTAGCACGCACTGCGATTTTTATTCGCGCGAATTTTTTTCCGCGCGTTCTGTAGCCTATGGAGTTGTATGAAGCTGCACGCACTGCGGAAAAAAAATCGCGCTCAAATAGTACAAAAAAATTCGCGCGGAAAATAATTCGCGCGAATCAAAATCGCTGTGCGTGCTAAGCCTAAGAATATTGCTCTCACATTTTTGTCCCTTTTGACACGCAATTTACTCGTAGGTACATAATTTCACGACATGATGTTTATATCTGTGGTTTCAAAGCATTAAAAGCTTTTCTTTAGTTTTTAACGAGAAGTAAATGTTTGCAAATAACCGTCATTATACTAACTAAATAAATTATTTACTTAACTGTAGTTTGCCAAACAAAAAGTTGCATTCTCATCAGGTTATCGCACTTTATCCACTTCATTTCGGTTCAAACCTGTTTCAACATTTTTTTTAAACAAAAAGAACATTCCAAAAATTTAAAAATCAATTCATAACCAAGGTTAAAACAATAATAACAAAACCAGGTTAATACGTACTGTCACGACACTGAATATATCGATTTTTAATAACTCGGGAACCAATTAAACAAATATCACAGCTACGCACTCGTATATTTTAATAAATACTCATTAATCTTAGGGAAAATAGTATCACCAGTATACTGACTATAAGTTACATCCATGTGGTTCCACAGAGGGTCCTCCACCTTCACTGACTCTACTACATTAGGGAGTTTGGACATTAACCACTCCACATCTTTTACGTCCACTAACCCATCATTTTTACCGTATATAGATACAATAGGCACTGTTGTAGCACTGAGGTTGTATTTCGGAGGCTGCTCGCTTCCGTATTTCACTAAGTTTTGCTCCTTTCCGTAGTTAAACTTGTCGAATCTTCTATTCCTCATACTCTGTCCGTACCGTGCCAAGTTGTGGACAGAGGTTCCAGCTGGGAAGTGCCCAAATAACACTCTCGTAGTCTCGTTCGTGATCGACCCTAAGTGGGACGATTCCACGTGGTCAAACATATCTATAGACATCGTACACAACCTCTCAGTAAAACCTGATAGCTGGCAGAAGAACGCGACGAACTCCTGACTGAAGGCACCCTTAGACAGGACTTCTTGAACGCCGTACATTGACAACGCACCTTCCAATTTCTCAAAGGTCTGTGTCATGGTTCTAAATATTCTCGATTTTGTGTTGATTTGTCTAGCTGCTGGTGCTAGACCGATCACTAATTGGGCCTTTTCACAGTAACCTGGTTTTTCAGAACACATCACTAAGAACGTCCCGGTTCCTTGGGAATATCCAATATAGTTTAGTTTCTCGAATCCTGTATAATCCAGGACATAGTCGATCATCGCTGGTACATCGTAGATCCCGATTTCTTCAATGTAGAAGTTCCAGTACGCAGCATCCTTGTCAGGGTTTAGATGGACATGCCCTCTGGAGTAATAGTTCCCTCTGACATTACCCAACCATAGGTCGTAACATGCATCAGAGATGAGGTATGCCAATCCAGCATTTGGTCCAGAATCTATCCAGGAATCCGAGCTTTGCAGTAATCCATGCATTAACAGCACTGGTGGTGATCTTTTCTTCTTATGACAGTTCCTTGCTTTCACTATCCTGAACATTGTCAGGATATACCCATCGTCCGTGATCACATGATGTTCTTCAGAAATGTATCCGTATTTTTCGGTTAACTCCGTGAAATTCATGAGAGAATCCTTGGGGTATCCCATAGAGGTTTTCGTTTCTCTTCTGATGGGTAGCCATGGGGTGCGTATGACATATCCTACCGCGACCACTGCCAAGGATATGAGCAGGACATTGAACGTGTTGACTCGTTTCGAAGTCATGTTATCAACTGAGCGAGCACCGCCGCGAATCTACTAATCTACATAAAACGTAAACCTTTACGCGCTGTGTGTTTGTGTGTTCGCGAAATTTTGTTTTTAATTTTAAAGGAGGATCTTTAGGACTTATTGTTTCTTTTGTTTTTGCGATTTTTGTAGGTGTCGGTGGACCTTCTCTTGTGTTAAGTTATTTGTTTTTGGTGTGGTTGAACTTTGAAATGACCTAATGATACCTATGTTGTCTTAAATATAACAAACAAGTCTAATTGTACTGTTAATGTTAATAACTGATGTCGTTAAAATGTTGTTCTGCAGTTATGAATTTTGATAATAATATAATTAAGGAGGTACCTTCTAAAGTATTTTAATGAGCCCAATAAAAAGTATTCTTCATTCGTTTAATAAAATTTAAAATAAATAACCTAACCTTAAAGATGTCAAAGAACAACATTTAATGCTATAACAGTATTAATAATAAGGAATAACTGTTCTAATAGTAAAAAACTGAACAACATACAAAAAAAATGTAGTGTTCAAAAATGTCATGTCATGTTTTCATCTATATTTTTGAACACTACAAATTTGTGTCTCATTTGAACTTAAGTTTGCTTTTTGGTACTCATTTCAAGCAAGCGTGATCCGTCATCGACCAATTCATCGCTTACTATCAGATGAGGTAGTGGTCAAACGCGACACAATTAATAATAATCAAAAATTCATTCTCGCAGAATGTTACCTTCACGAGTGAATATAATTCCCCAAGCGTCGTCGCGGTCTGAACTAGTCAATTCAATTAGTTACCACTACAACTACGTCAGTCAGTTGTTTGCTATTTATTTTAATTGAACTATTGAAGTCATGTAGCTTTACTTGTTATTAATTAAAATATTGTAATATTTGTATTAATGTCTTGCATATAATTTTATTAGTTACTTTACGAGGAATATTGATATCACCTTGAGAGATTTCTTGCCTTTTTTACCCGGCTGTAAGGAAAGGGTTATGTTTTTCGCGCGTATCTTGTATTTTTGTATGGATGTATGTATGTTTGTATGTATGTAATATTCTTTATTACCTCATATCTTGCAAACCGCTAAATGGATTTTTATAATTAACACATCGTTAGATAGGGCTATTAACTTAACTTTTAACTTTCTATTAAATTAACTTTTTTTATTAGTGATATAATATTTGATTGATAAATAGTAGGTTATCGCCAAAGTATAATCTGACATTGTCTAGTTACAACGACAACGTTAGTTGTTATTGTTAGTTATTAGTTATACTATTGTTAAGGGGTTAGCATAAGCATGTTCATATTGTATGTCGTTTTGTGACAAATAAACACTTTTTCTTTCTTCTTTCTTTCTAGTTAGTTTTAATCATATACTCGTAATCTTTGATTAATGTCCGAGTTGGCGTTTTCGTGTATTTATATTATGTAATAAAAAAAATGATTTATTAATTGTTTAAGATTTTAAAATAAAATAATAATTATTTATTTTTTTGATTAATCAGATTTAAATAACTATAAGATTTTTAATGATAATCTATTTATCGAATTAAGGTAACTGTATTCTTATAGGTACATGTAAAAACTTATATTTAAATTCCTATTATTTATTTATTTTCAGCCTATTCTGTCCCACTGCAGGGCAAAGGCCTCCCCTTCTTCCTTCCAATCCTCTTGGTTTAGGGCATTTGTGGACCAATCCTGTCGATAGGCAAAAAATAATTAAATATATAATATACTAGGCTTAAATTCCTAATAGTGAAAAAATAGAAGCTGCTCAATAGGTGCACGCATAATATTTGCTTACCGTGTAAAATTTTAAAATAGCACTGTTTTTAGATATATCACAAAGATTTATTATTAATTACATATTATTTAAATATTTCATTTTATTTTACAGTCGCCTACCCATGACGCTGAAAACATTCGAGACAATGAAAATTATAATAACTTATAATAAATAAACATAAATTACGTTGCTTCTTTCTGGTTGTTTATCGAATCTTTTGTTTCCTGGATTTGGGTTCAAAACTGCAATACATAATTCATTAATTTAAACTAGGAATTAATTTTGTTTACTGTCGAAGAAAATATATGACAGAGTATCTAGCCTAGGACGGCTAACACCCAAGAACAATGATCTTTCTAAAAAAGACAGAGATAGCATTTTCTTAGCATACGATACCTTAAAAATAATTTCGAAAGAAACTCTTGCTACTCATTAATTTATTCATTTAATTAACAACTATCTTATTCGTTGTTTGTTATCATAATGTGGCTATCAACAATAATGAAATAATTTCGTATATTAAAAATATCCACAAAGTTTCTAAAACAGCAATAGGTAAGAATATACTAAAAGAGACTAATAAAACTGGCCAAATGTGTGTCGGACTTTGTACATTTAAGGTTCCGTACCAACCCGCAAAATCAAGTTGGTTGCACTATCACACTTATATTATAAATGCGAAAGTTTGTGAGTGTGTGTGTGTGTTCGTATGTTTGTTACTTCTTCACGCTTAAACGGCTGGATGGATCTGGGTGTTGAATTCAGTACAGAGATAGATTATAGTCAAAATAGCACGTAGGACACTTTTTATCCCGGGAATATGTTCCCTCGGGATAATTTCCGAATTTCACGCGGGCGAAGCCGCTGGCACAAGCTAGTAATAGGATATATGAATGAATTTCAAAAAAAATATCTGATTAACAATATATTGGTATTTGTTAGTCTTCTTCTTCATGGTGTTGATGATTCCATTAGGAGTGTTTAATGTACATGTTGTGCTTCGACCAGAACTCAGCCACGTCGACAGTTCTAGCGCTGGCTTCGCACAGGTATTTCATGTTGCGGGTGCACAGGGAGCAGGACAACAGATGGCGCATCGTTTGCGGTGTGCTTGTTCGCGTTTTACAGTCGCGTTGTCGTTTCACAACGCGACTGTGGAACCACACCGCAAACGATCGAAGCACCCCTATCTGACCAGGTTATACCTACAGAGGCCCACTTGGCTTCGCAGCCTATTTCGCCTCTTCCAGGTTAGCCATGGGAGATTATGTCCCGCTGGACGCTTTTCTGCAGGATCGATATTGTCAGGTATATGATATTGTCAGGATCGATATTGGTGGGGGGGTATATGAGGAGCCACAGTTTCCAGCGTGCTTCGCCAGGGCTGTTGCCATTTATTGTTTTAGCCGACATAAGGAAGCTGTTTACTCACCCCCTGTCCCCAGCCGCAAATACTTGGGTATTTGGGGCCTAGGTTGATTGTGGTCCCAGTGGGTGTCTTGGCATAGTTCGGCGAGAACCAACGCTTTGTCTGAAAAAAAGCCTTCTATATTTATCGAGATGACGTTCAGAGCGGGTTCAGCCAGCTGACGACGTAGAATCTGGGAGCAGTTTTCACACTGGAACTTGGTTATTCCGATTGTATTGGCTCTGGTAGTGATTGGCCAGCTGGACTCTGCTTTATCGAGTGACAGCTGTTACCAGGGTGCGGCCGGGTGTTTTGTTATGATCTAGATGCCGCTCGGGGAGGCTTTTCTAGTGCACAAAATAAACGTGATAATAAACATTATCACCAAATTTGAAGTTCATAGCTCAATGAGAAGTTGAAAATTTCTTCGGCACAAAATTTTGTAAAAAAATGCTGAATTTGGTGGTTTCTCATTCCTTCCTTTTTCAATAACAAAAAAAAACGGTTTTATTTGTACAACGAGCTCTAAACAATGATACCCCACTTGATGGGGTAGGACATTTTTTTTCATTTTGGACCCACCTTAAAAATGTTTTCACATACACAAGATTTGGGTCAACAAGATGCTTATACTGTGAAAATTTTAAGACTGTTGCTCCAACCGCTTGGCTGTAAAACCTGTATGACAGACGTCGGACAGACAGGCAGACGGACGTGAGTGACAGAAATAGAAGGGTCACCTTCGGGTCACCTTCGGGTACGGAAGTCAATAAATTCATCCTTAATTAGCTATCGAAATAATGCATATATCTGAGCAAGTCCATTATCTTGGTATTTTTATTTGTTTTATACACATTGACATTTACAATGAAATTAATAACTATTTATTTTTTAAAGCATTAGAAGTGTATCTGGTCTAAATATTAATTTTGGTGAATGTGAGCACTAAGTGGGTTTTTACGATTGTCTGGCATTTTGAGAACTTGATGTGACCTACCTAAGAATATTTGTCCTTCATTAGATATTGTTCGTCAGGTTCTGAGGTTCTGGGAGCTTCTGGGTTGAGATACACGATAACTGACAAATGAATGTATTGTCTGGATCGGTCCACTTGTTAAATCAGTTAGCTGCTTACCTCAAAATACCACTTCATATCCACTTAATTGACTTCCATAATTAATTCAAGAAAATAAATGTGTACATAGTTAACAACTAAACTAAACTATAATAAACCTAACTACTTACATAATATACAATAGGAAGGTTTACCTAGGTTTCGAAATACTCCTCAACATTGCTGTCATCCTGTAACGTGCCCAGAAGACTGGCAGCATTGCGTTGACTTACAACTTTTTAGTAAACATTTTTTTTTCGAATTATGTACATTTAAACATATAATATGTGTTGTTTTTTTTAAATCACCTCTTAAACCTCTTTATTTTGATACCCCACATGGGTTTGGAAAAAAAAACGGTGACCCTGACAATATGGCGCCCAAAATCCGCCATTTTTCTATTTTCCAATTTTAATGTAGCCACTCGTTGTGACAAGTGCAAGTTTAACACGAATCGATTGACGTACGAATCATCAAAATCGGCCGGGGTGTTTGGTCTCTACAACGCCACATTGGAACAACCATAAACACATTACCCTCCTTCGGCAGTCGGGTAAAAAGTCTAGATGACGTCACAGCAGACTGGTTAAATACTAGTTTACAAGGTCAGAAGGTCTAGGTGAGATCGACGTAAACAGAAAACATTTATTTCGCAATATACTTTGAAGTAATATTTTTAGATCTACTTTACAATTAGGTATCGTAAAAAAATTACGAATCACCAACTAGGAATAAAACTGTAAAAATGCTGATTTTCAGTCATAAACCATACGTAAGCCTATGAGATGATGTTTTGGGACAAAATCATGATTTAGTTAACTTTAATAAAGTCCATAAAATCAAATTACTGGATTTTCAATGTGAATTTACGGTTAAATAATCTTTATTTCTCAAAAGAATAACACTGGAATTCAATTACATGACAAACTCACACAAAAATTCATTAATTGTAATTGTAAAATCAATCAGTCAATCTTTCAGGAGGTGTGAGGACTCGTGAATTAAATAATTTTCACTACGGGACCAGCTCGAAAACCGCGAAATAAATCGGAGGTTATAGGCAAGGTAACATTCGATGTCATCATCATATCAGCCGAAAGATGTCCACTGCTGGACGTATGCCTCTCCCTAGCGTCGCCACATGACCGGTCTCGTATCCAGCAGATTCACGCAACCATCACCAGGTCATCGGTCCACCTGGTGGGGGGCCTTCTAACGCACACCGTCTTCTAGTTCGTGGTCGCCACTCCAGAACTTTTCGGACCCATCGGCCATCCGCTCTGCGAGCAATGTGCCCTGCCCACTGCCACTTAAGTTTGGCAATTCTTCGGGCTATGTCGGTAACCCTGGTTCTCTTGCGGATCTCTACATTTCTGATTCGATCACGCAAGGAAACTCCATGCAAAGCCCTCTCTATTGCCCTTTGGGTGACTGTAAGCTTTATGATGAGGCCCATTGTGAGCGACCACGTCTCGATGTCAGTGTTGGTCGAAATGCCAGAATGCAAGGCATTGATCACGTGACATTTCGATAGAGCTTGACATTCCCATACATTTTAGACATTTTTCAAAACAAAGGAATGAGAAGCCACCAAAATCAGCCTTTTCTTTAAAAAAAATTGTTCCAAAGGATTTTTAATTTCCCCTTGACCTATGTACTTGAAATGTGGTGATAATGTTTATTATTATGTATATTTTATTAACAAATACCAATACATTGATAAATCTGATTATTTGCTTTGAAATGCCCTCATTTTACATATAACAAACAACTTAATTTTTCGGTTTGGTATGGAACCCCAAATGTGCGAAACCTGAAACGCACTTTTGTTTTTTTTAATAGCTGTTTTTTTCTTATTCGTGGGCGTTTTTTCTCCTAATGAATAAACGTCACCCTTGACATATCTAGGTAAATAGGACAACGCTCAATCCACTAAATCCATGATTCTTTTATTGATTTGTGAAGGACACCTACCGTCACATTTTTAACAAACAGGAAACACATTAATGTTATTAAACTTTAATTGACAAAAAAACAAACAACATTCTTGTATATACCTACCTACCTAATTTATTTATTTATTTAAATTTCATGAACAATACTGGTACATAGGCGGAATTAATGCCACAAGGCAAACAACAATTATATACTACCTTCTGCCAGTGACTATACATAAGTAGAAATTATCCCAAGGGGCACTCCCGGAATAGAAGTACCCTATGTTCTAATCTCAGCAGTGGTGGCCCAGTGGTAACGGCCCCGGCTTGCATGTCGTAGGTCGTGTTCGAACCCAGGCAGGCGCCCAGGAACTCAATTGGTGTCGTCAGCAAGAACCCTTCTTGCTTCATTGCTACTGCTAGGGCAATCGTCGAGAAGACCAGTCAAAAGCACAGCACGCAGGCCTAGCTCAAGTCGAATGAGCTCGTGTAATTCGCGAAGCGGAAATGCATAGTGCTCTTTGTTCTGTATACCTCCGTCTCTATCTCGCAGTCGAAACATGATAGTTTTGACACGTCAGAGGGCATGTTCTACCCATGGGCCAAGCTACATCTAAATCCGTTCAGCTTTTCACGTGTAAAAGTTAACCAACCGACAGACAGGTCGCATTTATATTAATTATGAATAGACAATCATAACGTAATGTTGTGTGTTAATGAATGATATTGTATTATCAATAGATATTTAATAACTATTTCGAGGTTAAGGTCGCCCTTTGTTACGTATTGATTGTATAACGTATCTAACGGTCACTTTGGTGTGACACTGATACCGTTTAGTTTTCGTTTATTTATGTTAATAGCTTGGTCTAGTGGTCGCAAACACTGCTGAGCATGAAGTCCTGGGTTTGATACCCGGGTCAGACAAAGTGTTGTTGAACTGGCCAATGTGGGTGTACTATAGGTGCACTACTGCCTAACTCTTCGGCGAATACAGCCGTGATGTTATAATGTGTGTGTCTATGTTGCACAGTGATTACTTACGGGACAGAGACGTGGTCGCTCACAATGGGCCTAAACAGAAGGCTTAAAGTCACTCAAAGGGCAAAGGAGAGGGCTCGGAGGACTTGGAGTTTCCTTGCGTGATCGCATCAGAAATGAGGATATCCATAAGAGAACCAATGCTACCGACATAGCCCGAAGAATTGAGAAACTTAAGTGACAGTGGGCAGGGCACATTGCTCGCAGAACGGATGGTCTACTGGACTGAAAAGTTCTGGAATGGCGACCGCGAACCGAAAGACGATGCGTTGCAAGGCCTCCCACTAGGTGGACCGATGACCTGGTTAAGGTTGCGGGAATCTGCTGGCGGCGAGACGCACGGGATCGGTCAATGTGACGACGCCTGGGGGAGGCCTATGTCCAGCAGTAGATGTATTTCGGTTGAAATGATAATTATGTTGCAGATTAGTGGTTACAGGGTCAGTTTAGATTAGCTAGTGATACGTCACAGACATTGTGGTTCTCGATATTTAGTCAAAATATTTTCCGATTCTATCTGCGGTCCTTGACCCCGTATAAGTATTAGGTACACATAACTATCTACAGTATATTATGTAGATATGATATGTCATTAAGATGGAGTGTGAATGTTAAATCAAATTTTAGCTTTCTACTATATTACATACGTTTACGTTTACCTATACCTACCTAACTTGAATATAATTATTATTATTTATTTTTATAATTCCTATGCAAATAAAGATTTTATTACTAACAGTGCCAGCAGGTAGATATATAGCAATGTGATTCGATACCTGTTTAAAAAGTCGAATAATAACTTTATCATTATAATTATGATCTAGTTTTTTTTATAGTTTTAGATCAAATAAAGCAAATGGCTATTGATTAGATTCTTTATTTTTACCTATGCTATTGTACTAATAATTTTATATATGTGATGGCCTGTGAGGATGGATGGATGGACGGGTGGATGTTTGTAAGATACTCTTTCATGCAAAAACTTCTGGATGAAATGCACACAATTTAAATAAACAGATCAGATGAACTTGCCATTTCCACGTGCGTCTGAAATCTCTGACCTTAAAAAAACACAGGCAAAGTCAAAAATATAAATAATTGAACAAACATCAGAAACCAGTTTTATGAATATCGTCCATTTTAAGTGGAGCTGTGCATATTTGGAGCTCCTTGATTTAAAATTGTTCTTTACGCTCTTGACATTCAAATTGTCGCAGAACGACAGTTTTGTACGAAGATAATATCAATATACTTTAAATGGCAGTGCGTTATAGCATAGTGATAGCGGTCGGACCCATCTAAATGTAATTATTTATTTTAAAATCATTTGTTTTTTAGTGTTTTGCTTTATTTTATATTTTGCTCTTTTTAGTTTTGGTAAGTTTATTACCATGAAAATCATGTGTAGCCAGAGGGTTTCTCATAACAATTCCAACAAGCCTAAACACTTGTTTTATTACGGCGGTGCACACGTTCTGGCTTCATCACCGGAGCAGGTCGATGGTATAATGCCCGGCATGTAAGTTGGCAAGGTTTTGGCGTGGTTCGCGCATATTCCGCGAACTGATCAACCACCAAATAGAGCGAACAGAACGTGGACGCGACACGATTGGTCAGTCGATCCTTGTGTCAACTGACCAACCAATCGCGGTCGGAACGGTCCTGAACGTTCCCCGCGCCCCGCTCCACTACCAAAGATACCTAAAAATTACTTCTGCGCATCTAAATCTTGCCAACTTACATGCTGGGGATTATACCATTTATATAAATTTGATTCATCACAGTCATTTGACTATTCGGGATATCTTATACCCAAAACATACTTTACATTGAGAAGTTCCAGTGGCCGTCGTGGTATTCTTTATCAGTTCCACTTCACCAAATGATACTTTCTGAATGCAAAAGCTTGCCATGTTGCAAAATACCAAAATCGTTATATGTTTGCCTATAAAATTTGAGGAGTTTCCTCGATTTCCATGAGATCTCCTCATCAGATACTGACTACTGAGTATACCAATTAGACAAAAAAATATTTTCAAAATCGGTCCATAATGGACGGAGTAATCGGTGAAAATACAAACATAGAACGCCCTGCTTTTTGGAAAGTCGGTAAAAAATATAGAAACATCCGAATTGAGAACCTCCTCCTTTTTGGGCAGTCAAAAACGGAAATAATTCTGAATCGAAATCTACCGTAATTCTCAACAACCAATCTGCCTTTGCCCAATTATGAAAGGATTGGTTTCAATTCTAACGATACGCTTGATAAGACTAGTGTCAGATGTTCTTTTTTGTTTTAATCCGACTGCTGTAGGAGGGTAATGTTTCAAAATTAAAATTTCTTTATTCAATTAGGCTATTAAACAGCACTTTCGAACGTCAATTTTTTATTTAAAGGTAATAATAATTGATTCGTGATTGATGATTGAAAAGTAGTTTATTATGGAGAAGAACGGACAATAAACTCCACGTGTTTATCAGTCTATGTATGGTGGTATTCTGGTGTACAGATCCACATCTTTTAGTCTATTTACGTTTTATAACTCTGTACAAACCACACCTTTTTTATCTTTTGATATTGTATTAACTCATGTGACTCACTTTTATATATTCTTTGATACTGATAGCACCTGAAAAGCATACTTTTTCTTTGAGTTTATCTGTGATTGATTAATTATCCACAACTTATTTTTACTGCTAATTTGAAAAATCTTAGAATATTTTATACTCTATTTCATCTGATTTGAAATCTGTCTGTCCAATTTTATTTTCTTAAGCCATATACAAGCTGGTTGTACATTATAATAAGGGCAGCGGCAGACTGCCCCCTCTGTAAACCGTTTTTATTCATTCTGGTCTTGATTTCTTAATTGAGATTTCAGATCCTAATTTCAAACTGAAATTCATAAAATATGACACAGAACGAGGAATAACGGGCGTCAGCTTTTTAGTTTAGTTCTGGCAGTGAACGCCGAAAGACGGTTTTATTTACATAGAATTACTAAGTGTTTGGTCTTATCTGCGAACAAGTCTGTATTCAGTTGCATTAAGCATTCACTTGTAATGACCAGTTGTTGTATGAGTATTTAATCACTAAAGTGATTTAATTTAAATATATTGTGTGTGGTTCCCTAAAAAGAGCATTATTAATAATAATAATAATTTATTTATTTCCAAAAACTTAAAACTACTTTACAAAGGCAATGTGGCAGCAATTTAATTTTGGGCAAAGAGATTAGCGTCTGTAGCCGAACTAGGCAAAGCCTGTATTTCGGCTATCAGCACCATTCCCCTCGAGTTTTTACAATACAAGAATAAGTGCCAAGCAATTGTAGCATAATACATTATGTTAAATACAGGTCTTCTGGTCCCAAGCCAGGAGTTAAACACCGGGGCCAATAGCGGCGTTGGGACTCCTGGACCCTGTCTGAACCTGTATCCCTCGAAACCGCGGTTCACGGCAGTGGAAAGCCAGGGATTTGCTCCTTATTGGTAGATATACTGGTTCCTACTACGGGTATCAGGTGGCACAAGGGTTGGCCGGTAATATTATATGCACTTACCTTAGATTCCTGCGGTAGACTCCTGGGGGTCGATCAATCTCGTGCCGTGAGGTAAGGGATAGGAGAATATATATATATATAATAAAGGACAATAAGGGATAGACTGACGGCTGTCTGGACCGAAGAATCCGGCCGGCGTCCACCAGGCAGCACGTTTCCCGCAAAAGCACTTCGATGCGCGTGAAATATATACAAAACCGACAGCGCGGGTCTCCCACTAACCGATTGCGAACGGAGGGCGCTATTAGCTATTAGAAATCAACGAAATATCGCTCGATTAGGTTATCAAAATACAAGACACCGAATTTCTCGCGTGTTCAATCCCAATTTGTGTGTCCAAATCTGTTAGTGTCAGCTGTCAAAATCGTTGACAGCTCACCGATACGGTGTTGCAAGTAAATACAAAAAAATGGGACGAAACACATTAAGTGAATACTATAGAACAAGTAAAATTTCAAAATTTTAAAAACTCCCGTTACATTTTTATTCAGGAGCGTCCTCACTGAGAGCATTCACTTGTAATTGAGCCGATCGTTACAAAGCTTACACGCAAGCGCGAACTTCGGCTGGTGTGGACGTCGCAACGATTTTCGCGGAAACGGCTCGCATTCGAATGTTCACGCAAATAAAATGCTCCTAGAAAGGAGCGTCCTCACTGAAAGCATTCACTTGTAATGAGCATTCGACGTTGAATATTGGAGTGGTGTGGACGTTAAGCCGAGCGTTACAAAGCTTACAAGCAAGCGCGAACTTCGGCCGGTGTGGAAGTCGCAACGATTTTCACGGAAACAGCTCTCATTTCATTCACTTTCGCGTGAATGCTTACACGTGAATGCTCTCAGTGAGGACGCTCCTAAATAAAAATGTGACGGGGGTTATTTAAATTTTCAATTTTTACTTGTATTCGAACATAGCTAAGAACACTCTCGACAAAATCACCTTTCAAACAAAAAAAACCGGCTAAGTGCGAGTCGAACTCGTGCGCCGAGGAGGGTTCCGTACCTACCCATTATACATGCAAAGATAATCGATAAATCGATAAAGATGGAAATAATTGCCTTTAAGCATTCAAACCGAATTCATTCAGATTTCGCCATTCACACTAATAGGTTTACACACACACATTCGGCCAGGCCTACCTGTTGTTTGAATGGTGTGAGTGATGCGAAGGATTTTGCGAACCTTTTTGGAAAGCAGTTTGCCGCTAGGGAGCTCTTGTGAGATGCTGGATGCTAAGCCCCGTTGTGGCAAGGTGGGCACACGTTTCAGTACCAAAGATGTGGCTAGGGTCATCAGTCCTACGTCTCGAGGTAAGTCACCTGGACATGACGGGCTCAGCAGCTCATGTTTTGCAATACGCCGGTCCTCACATTCCGAGGGTTTTGGCACTTCTGTACAATTGATGTATTGGTCATTCATACTTGCCCTCTGATCTAATGAGGACGATTGTGGTTCCCATTGTTAAAAGTAAATCCTATCCGGAAGATCACCTAATCTTTCGGATAGGGGAAACTATAGATCTATTTCTCTAGCTACCATAGTCGCTAAGGTGCTTGATGGTCTGCTTGATACACAGCTAAAGGAACATGTTGTGCTGCACGACAATCAGTTCGGGTTTCGGCCAGGACTTTCGACAGAGTGGGCAGGGGGGATGACCTCCCCTGCCCTGTTCAATTTGTATATGAATGCCCTGATTGAGGCGCTAAGCAGTCAACATTTCGGTTGTCATATTGCCGGTGTATGTGTCAATAATAAGCTTTAAAGGACAATGCTGATATTGAAAACAGAACGGAACGGAGGGCTCTTTCCGTGCGTGCGAATATGATAGCTCGCAGGTTTGCACGTTGTACTGCAGAAGTAAAGGAGACGCTCTTTAGAACATACTGTACCACCTTCTACACTTGCAGCCTGTGGGCGAAGTATGTAGCCTTTCGTGTCCAATATAATAACGCGTTCAGAAAACTGATGGGGTTGCCTTGGTGTTGTAGTGCGTCAGGGATGTTTGTGGATTGATTTTACACCATAATGCGCAAGCGCGCAACATCAATGGTGGCCCGAGTTATGGACAATCCTAACAGGGTTCTGAAAATGTTTGTTGATAGAGTGGACTGTCCGTATATAGTTCTCTGCTGTCAGTTACATGTGTCACCGTATCGTGTTGTTTACTACAGGTCTAGCGCCTAACTGTTTCAGTTCCTGAGGTATGGGAGCGGTACGGGAGGGGTGACAAGTGACGTGGCATGACGTGTCCTAACTGTCTCGCTATACACGTGATACATTTTAATGCAGATATATCTTCTTATATTTACGAGCGTGTACCTAAGTCAAATTGATTAATATATCGGCGTGTGAAAATAAAAACAAAAAAACCTGACAAGTGCGAGTCGGACTCGCCTACCAAGAGTACAAATTTGTAGGTAAATATTATAAATAGTTAGTTCTGGAATCGAGTCTCGCAGTTTTCTCCAAGCTTATTGATAAGTAATAAAAAAAAAGTAAATAAATAAATAACGTGTGGCTATATAATAATATTTTTTTAATATTATTATTTCCAACAGAAATTCTAAATTAGATTAATCTGAATCCATATCGCCGTCTTTACCCGAATCACTATATGTATGGCTCGAATCACTTTCATTATCTGATTCCCCATCTCGTAAATCTATAATAAATTGAAACATGATCTCGTCACTAAGATCGCCCTGTAGCCTTGGCAACTGTTTTATGTATGTTAATGTTATCTTTAAACTCAGCAGAATAGGGATCTATTTTTTTTTGTTTTAAAATATCCGTACACTTTATAAACAACTTCTTTAATTTGGGACCTTATTGGAGGACTCATCTTTGGTTACGAATACCGTGTGCGTTTTACTTGAAGCGACCTGTCCAATTAACACGTGTTGACGACAGCGAGCCTGACGCCCAACTGAAGTTACGTGTCGCTTGACGTTTCGTAAACACACCCCTCCCGTACCGCTCCCATACCTCAGGAACTGACACAGTTAGGCGCTAGCCCTGTAATTCTTAGTTTTAATGCTCATTGTTACTAACCCTATAAGAGTCTTAGATCGAAATAAAGATTTTGAATTTAAATTATACCTCGATAATAAAAATAGTATCATTTTTATTGGTGGCTAAGTTTTAAAGATATGTGCAAAACTAGATTTTCGCGAAAACTTGAAAGTACCATAATTTATCTTAAAATTTAACTTTTTTAATTTTTTGGAATTTTTCCTTTGTTTGCGCTGTAAGACCTTACTTTTTGCCAAATTTCGTGATTCTAGGTCGACGAGAACTACCATATAGGTTTTCGACCCAAAACCTATAGGGTACTTCCGGTTGACCTAGAATTGTAAATTTTGGTTAAAATCATGGTCTTACAGCACAAGTAAAGGGAAAATTCCGAAAAATAAAAATAGTTGAAAAATAAGGTAAATTTTGGTACTTAAAAGTTTTCGCGAAAATCTAAATTTGCTTATATCTTTTTATCGTGTTGACTCAGGACCTTGATTTTTATACACCTAATAGAGACTATAGACCTCAGTATCTGGTATAAATTTCAACTTACTAGGTCTACCCGTTCCTGAGAAAATCAGTGGTGACACACGGACAGAAAGACAGACGGACAGACGCACAAGAAAGTGATCTTATAAGGGTTCCTTTTTTACCTTTTGTGATTCGGAACCCTAAAAACTAAATCAAAATCGGTCCATCCGTTTAGGCGCTATGGTGCCACAGACAAACACATAGATACACAGACACACAGGTACACAGATACTCAGCAACACACGTCAAACTTATAACACCCCTCTTTTTGTGTCGGGGGTTAAAAATAGTTGATAAGTGATACACAAACACACTGTGATACTTTGGATATGGAATTTAATAGTACATAATTTCAATTTATTATTAAATGGATTGAGTGTGTGGGTGTGAGTGTGTGTGTGTTACTATGTGTATGGTGTATGTATAAGAGTATATGTAGGTGTGAGCGGGCGTGAGTGTAATAATGTGGTGAGTGTGTGGGTGTGAATATACGTGAGTGCATGTGTGTATAGGTGAGCTATGTAGAGTGTATCTTCGTTAACTGGGCTCTTGATTTTAATCTTAGTGTGATATGTATAGTAGATGTTCCGTCTCCTCATAGCTTAATTTCTGCAAATATAGGCATACTTTGATTTGCATTGTTTTCTAGTCAAGGGGTATAAGTGTATTTTTTTATTAAGATTATTATAAAGGTATGGGCCCAGAAAACTTACAAATCATATAAGTTTTTAAGCTGACATGGTCACAATCATTAGAATTAATATTTGTTTCGGGATATTTCAACTCTCTCAACCAAAAACAAAATATACATGGTAAATATCCCGAAACAAATATTAATTCTTACAAATCATTACCAAAATTTGTTTTAAATGTGTTTAAATTGTCACATAAGTGATGTTTACGGCCTCTCTGTAATAACATTGGGTTGTAGTGCTGTTTGTTGTGTTCTTGTAGGATAATTTTAAGTATATGTAACTGTCTTACTGTCAAAACCTCGCACAACTGGAACAATGCAACAGTAGGGTAACGCAATGGTTGAAACGTGCTTACCTTCTATTTATTGGAACTTTACCCACAACGGTCATCTTATTGCATCAAAGGGCTCACTGTTTGGCGTATTGAGCCATAGCCCGGCCTTCACACCCCTTGCTGCCTACTTTCTTACCCGATTGCCTGTTCTATCCGTCCTACTGCCTACTCCACTGCCTACCTGCCCGATTACCTACTTATCTGGCTACCACCCGTCTGCTTGACCGTCGTGGTGCCTGCTTACCTGTCTCTCTCGAGCGAACGAAGAGTTACGAAGAGTTCTTACGTCTGTCGATTCGTCATAACCTTGCGAGTGTCACTGGCTACATTAAAATTGGAAGATATAAAAATGGCGGATTATCGGCACCATATTGTGGCGGCCTTGTGGGATATCAAAATAAAGGGGTTTAAGAGTAGATTTCAAAAATATATAATAAAGATAAAAAAAAAACTAAAATGTTATAAATAAAAAAATTAAATAATCAAAAAACCCGTCTGCTTAAGAAGCGAACTAAAAACACGTAAACAAGAGGAAAATCATGCTGTGCAGTCGGAGGATACATCTGGTTTTGGTCAGCGAGCGCTACGTCAGCAAAAAACAGTTCCTACTCGAAGCTTATTCAAAGACTCGAACAACTCGAAAGACTCGAACTCAAAACAATTTTTCTCCAGAATGGCTCACATCTAAAGAGCTTTTAACAGTTTTTTACGTTGTGCCAAATATAAATGTACCTACATCCATTTCTCTTGGTTTTTTGTTCGGGTTTTACGACTAGCTCGATTGATGACAATATCAGGGCATTCCCCTGTTAGTTTAGCAGTGCTACCAACGTGCGTATAGTGCAGTGCAAGTATAACGGCAACCAACAGCTTAGTGTACTTTCCAAGGAACGGAGGATGCTCGGTATTTGTAATGAACCCAACCATCGAAATGATTAAATGTACCAGCTCTACTGAAATGTCATGTGGTCAGTCCAAAACATTTTTGTTTTATCGTAGCCAGCGAAATGTATGGAATTTCGATCATCGTGTCTAGAGCCTCAGAGGCCACAGACAAGTGACATTCTATCATCGAAAGCGTGACGATAGCGATTGTCAAAAAGGAAACATTGTATGGGATTGATGCGACACCGAAAAATCACGTGATCATTCCCTTTCATTTTGACACTTCAACTATCGCCTTCGTTGACATCGAATGGCACTTGTCTAGAGCCTCAGGATGTCACTTTACCTAGAGGCTCTCAACCGCAATTGCGGACAAACTATAGATAGATAATTATACCGTCTTGTCGCTCTGCAAGTCAAAAGCCGCTTGTCTTATGCGGAAGATCACATTGACAACTATACCGGCTTGCTGTTTTTGATGTGAGTTCAAGTACAGGTCATAAGAGCAATGACTCCACAGATGTCATGGCTTTACAGGTCGAAGGTAGTAAGTTTGAACCCAGCCAACCTTTTTGTAAATGTTATGGGGTCGGCTTCACTGTAACCGGACGCTGCTGAATATAGATTGATGCTTGGTGCTTTACTTTGAGTATCTCAGTAATTTATCTCTCCAAACGGTGAAGGAAAACATCGTGGAGATGTATCATGTGTAACTGGCTGGTATCCGTAACTTCAAGTCCAAGCGACTACTGTAGACACACCTCGTAAATATACCGATATGCCTTCAACCCGAAAATTCAAAAACATACAGACCACCTATTTGTACTGGGCTGGAGTGGATTATGGCCTACTACCTCCATCCCAGCATTGGAAACGCTATACGCTGACTATGCTATAATATGCTAAGTTACCTTTAACCCCGGATTCTGGATATCTGATTACAAAATGACCATTACACGCATGCACAAATAATAGAGAGGCTATCCACGGTATTTTTAAGGAACGCAGATGCAATCTGTCAAACACCTCTTGTTTTAAACAAGTGACATTGACTGTATCAAAGATTACATTACGACTTGAATCATAATATCCTGATAGCGACGAAGAACAAAGAAATGGGTATTACGAAGTACATTTTATAAGAAGAGCATTCAATCTAGCAGTTTAATTAAATACTGGTATCTAGACAATATCAACAAGTAATATACCGGCTACCCGTGCCGCTGCCACCAGCGCCATATACAAGGCACATAGCAAGAAACTGCAGAAGAACTAATAAGGGTTGATATTTGTAGAAGCACTTACAAATCATGAAATAAAATTGTTTAAAATCTGTTAGTAAAATTTTAAAAGGTCATCTCTCTATCAGCGATGGCGATTGTCGAAATGCCAACATTTTTGGGATTGATCACTTGACTTTTCCGTAGAGCTAGGCAATCCTTCATTTATTTATTATATATTTGATTGTACACCACAAAATATTTACAGGAAAACATTCACAAAAACTTTTTATCGCACAGGGCAATCTCTTACCAGACAACCTTTATTCATTCATTTGTATGAAGTCTCTGGTCACTGATGGCACAGACAATATAATGCTAGCATACAGATGCCTCATCCCATACAAAGAAACCGTGCCAACGTAACTAGCGTTTGTCGTCTGACTAAACTGATAATTTTTATTAGTACATCGATCGTTTTCGGTTCCGTTTCACGGGGATAGATGGTGTAAGCAGCGACTTGCAAGTAAAAGGGTTTACTAAGTTTTTTTTTTTTTTTTCTTTAAATACAGTGACTATTTGTTTTATTCTATTTGTTTTTGTTTTACAATACAAGTGCTGCCTCTATGGAACAATTAATTAACTAAAATGTTCCTTTGAACGCAGGGTGATCGCGATTATTGTGAGCAAATTTGGCTGTCAAATTGTGATAACCTTTTCTCTTGTTGTTGGTCGATTGCCAACCGCTTCCAAATTGCTAAGTACAGAAGTTTTAGAGTTTTAGTTTTAGAGTCGAAGAAGAGTAGGTTTATTTTCGAAATAAGTGCATTTGACAAACAGCGAGCGATTGAGTTACGTAATCTCGAGTTTTATAACCTTTAGCGATCGCTGCGCAATTATTGCTGATTGTTGTTTCATACGTAATAAGCCTGCGGGAAGGTTTCTGACAAAGTCAGACCTGTGTATAGATAAATGGGGAATCCATATGCCTACGCACAGGCTATACGTATTAATGCCATATGTTTGAGTCTATTTATTTTTCATGCGTAGTTCAAACCAGCATTTCTGTACAAACTTCTTGGTGACATCCTATAGAAGAGTCACACTCAGCCGAGTGACCCAGTTAGCGCGGTCGATGCGGGGTGAACGACCTCGCGTGATTGATCATCGCTTTGGGCAACGCTGGCATGTTGCCAGTGATAGCGGGTAATTGTGCAGATTCATAGATAGACGGGTTATGATGGTTTAGGAGGATATTAATGGAGAGGCAATTGGTAATTATTATGGTAAAAAAATGGTTTAAACTTGTTGATGGTCTATCAACAGGCGCTTACTTACAGATTTTTGTTCATTAATCAACATAAAATCACGGTTGTGTTTCAAGAAAGGGCAGATCCTCATTTTTAACCGACTTCCCTAAAAGGAGGAGGTTCTATATTCGACATTATGTTTGTTTTTCATATATACGCCTTAAATCAGTGATATCGATTGTCAAGTCAAAAATTATTTGGGATTGATTACTTGTCACTTCAGTGTCAGAGCAGTGATGGTGGCTTAGTGAGAGCTGTGAATTTCAACTTCTAGGTCGTGAATTCGAACCCAGACAGGCGCTTTACTTTGTGTAAAATATTTCATCACCACTGCTCTCAAAACGGTGAAGGAAAACATCGTGGGAAAACCGGCATGTCTTAGAACCAAAAATTCGAAGACATGTGAGATCCACCAACCCGCACTGAGAAGGGGCCTGTGTCCCAGCAGTGGGAACATTAATAAAGGCTGATGATGATGATGACTCGTCATTTCGGTAGTGTATATCAATTTCATATTGCTATCGACAATCATTATTGTTCTAAACAGGGAGAAATGGGAGGAAGCTAGAGTGGCTTATGTCCTACAGAACAGACGGAAACTAAAATAAATAATTATTGTTGCTCGACCTAAGAATAGAACCCCGAACCTCACGCTCAAACGCCCCTTTTACGTCCTCTAGACCAACAAGGCAGTTCAATCACAACCTCTTCACATAACCCTATTATTACCTAATAGCTATTCCACTGTCATATTAATCACGGTTACACCACGCTAGAGCAATTTCTATCCACGAAAAGGTCACCCTGTCTCTTCAAGAAGCCGTTATAGCGACTAAAGGATTATGTCAAGGGGCTATGAAGATAAGAGGGTCACTATAGATGCCACCATGAGCCGTATGGGCTTATAGAGGGCCCATGAATCTGTTATCCAGAAGACATTGCATATGAGAGATAGGGACATATTATTTGGCATTTTTTGGCGCAGTGGTTGAGCGATTGACTGCTGCGCTGCGTGTCGCGGGTTCGATTCCCGCACGGAACAAATATTTGAATGACATACAGATAGTTGTTCCGGCTCTGGGTGTTTGTGTATGTGAGTTTATATGATTGTAAACGCACCCACGATACAGGAAGAAATTCCTAGTGTGGGGCAAGGTTTTAAAAAAAAAAGAAAATAAAGATACTGTCCTCTGATTTCTAAACAAAGTATTTTGAGTTAATAACTAGCGGATACCCGGCGTGTGCTACTACGCTAAAAATGAAATACATTTTGTTTAATTGTTGGAAAAAAATAAAACACATACAACACACACATACTACACCTTCGACCACATCATCACTTACCATCAGGGGAGATAGTGGTAAAGTGCAAGCCTACCAAAAAAAAAAAAATGTTTTTGTCTGAAACCATCTTCGCATTATTGCCTTTCTAATGCAACCACATTGGTTGGATGGTTTCAAAGTCTTTAACGGCCGTAGGTAGAATCAATTTTTATTTTTTATATATTAGGATTAATTGTGTTTGGTAAAATCCGGTTTTGTCTGCATTGCTGTATCAGATTTTAAACGGGACTCATACATAACTGACGAAATATAAGTGTTCTATAGGTGCGTCGACAGGTCCACCAATAAGCATAAAAAGAGTTGTAAGGCAAGGGGACCCTCTATCACCGAGAATTTTTATAGCGTTGCTAGAGATGGCCATCAGCAAAGTCAATTGGAACAGAACAGGACTAAACATTGACGGAAAAGTTAATCAGCCACTTAAGGTTCGCTGACGATATTATTCTTATATCTGAAAATGCAAGAGTGATAATCAATGATACTCTAATCAAAATCAATATTACTGTCACTAAAATCTGTGAGCGTTAAAGTAGGCTTGCAAATGAATCTAAATAAAACCAAAATTATGACTAATAGCAAAAAATATCCCTTGTATCTTGACCAAAATTTATTAGATTATGTGTAAAACTACATATACTTAGGAAAACAAGTTTCTTTCGACAATCAAAATAACGAATTAGAAGTACAAAGAAGAATTTCAGGAGCATGGAAAGAAATCTGGAGCTTAAAGGAAACATTAAAAGGAACTATGCCTATTAATTTAAAGAAAAAATGTCATGGACACCTGCTTGCGGGAAGCATCACCTATGGATGCCAGACATGGAAGTACACACTGAAAGTGAAAAACATGATTAGGTCCTGAAACATGGAGCGAAGCATCACAAATGTGAGAAAAATACAAAAGATCCCACATAGCATTATACGAAAAAATACTAAAATTATAGATGCACTTCAATTCTCACAAAGATTAAAATGGCGCTGGGCAGGACACGTGGCCAGGATGGAGGACGACCGTTGGACTACCAGACTGACGTCATGGCAGGGCCCTGCAGGCATTAGAAAAAGAGGAAGACCAACAACTCGCTGGGAAAACGACAGTAAAAATAGCAGGAAAACACTGGAAAACAAAAACCAAAGATAGGGACAAGTGGAAAAATCTGGAAGGGGCCTTCACCCTCACATAAGAAGGAGTTCTTGCATGACAACATAGTACCTAATTAAAATTAACAGAAACAAGCTAAATTTAAAAAGAAACCTAAATAAAAGTAAATTATAATTGTAATATATTACATTCTCTAATACTATGGAGTATTAGAGAATCTAATATTATTATTACAGAAATACAAATTATTTATATAATAGATTATAGATAAATTATTAACAATCAATAGTACCTAATAATAAGAAATCGTATTAATTGATAGAAATTAAACTAATAATATTAAGAATAATAAATTATAAACAACAACAATAATACAGAATACTGATTGAATCAACCATAATAATATTGTATTGGGATCGGTCTATCATCACTGACAGGACTGTTGTTGCAAGCCTGACATAGTGTTGATAAACCGACTAGAGCGTCGCGCAGTGATTGTTGATATAGCGGTCCCCCATGACGAGAACCTCGTGAAGGCTGAGAGAGATAAGAAAAGCAAGTATCTTCATCTTCTTGATTGATAGAAGATATTTTATTTTTTTATAGAATAATATTTAAAACATGTAAGAATATGTATATGGAATAAGAATGTATCTGTAATGTGATTACGCAAGAAATATAAACCATTTTTTTTTTTATTCTTTTTAATTTGTTTATAGTTGCAACTCTGGCTAACCCTTCGGGAAATACAGGCGTAATGTTATGTGACGTTATTTTAAATAAGGAATGGAAAGGATTTATATTAAAACGATTAAATCAACGAAAGGATTTCCAACCTCACTCTTTGGAAACTACACCTGCCTTTTCGAAAACATTTTATACTGAGATTCCACTGCAAAAATCTGCAGGTAATTTTTTTTGTACACGCTTCTGTACATTAACTATTGACTCGGATTGGTTGAGAGAGTGAAACACATTTTTTTCTTGCTTGCTGTATCTTGAAGATTAGATATTGTTGAGAGCACTGTTGCGGAGTGCCAACTGTTTCTACTTAATCCAAATTCAAAATTCAAATTCAAAACGTTTATTGCGAACTAAGTGTATAATATAATCTTAATCCAATCAAGTAGATGTCGCGTCAACCCCGCAAGAGAGTGAGGCGAGCGATCATGGAGCTATGTCCTCTATGGCCGCGGCAGCGATACCAGTGCTCGCGATTACGAACCCGTCACCGTCGCACAGTGGTCTAATAATTTTAGCTTCTTGTGAGCGCTAGTTAAAACGCCTACCCTTATGTGTATAGCAACTTGCGCTCACTACACTATGTGTGACTGCTGTGTGATCTGTAGGCGCACCGCGACATGTGTTCTGAACACGACGCTGCTTTTCACGGCACCCTGGCAGTCTTACCCCACCAGGTGAGACTCTTAGTGAACCAAAAGAGGACCAGGGAGGGTGACCAGTGTCAGAATTGCCGTTTTAGACAAACCTACAGATGAAATGGATTCCGTCTGCCTCTGTTTCAGAACTAACCGGGCGCTACACAGACTGCAGAGCCGTGGTGTGTGTGTGGGCGGTACTCTGTGTTGTTTGACAGTTGTGACACCACTCAGTGTTAACACCGAATAGCAAGCCCGCGCTGCACTGTTCGGTGTTAACACTGCACATGCATGTGGTACCTACGGTGTACGCCACATTAACAAGCTCGCAGTTAACACTGCACATGCATGTGGTACCTACGGTGTACGCCACATTAACAAGCTCGCAGTTAACACTGCACATGCATGTGGTACCTACGGTGTACGCCACATTAACAAGCTCGCAGTTAACACTGCACATGCATGTGGTACCTACGGTGTACGCCACATTAACAAGCTCGCAGTTAACACTGCACATGCATGTGGTACCTACGGTGTACGCCACATTAACAAGCTCGCAGTTAACACTGCACATGCATGTGGTACCTACGGTGTACGCCACATTAACAAGCTCGCAGTTAACACTGCACATGCATGTGGTACCTACGGTGTACGCCACATTAACAAGCTCGCAGTTAACACTGCACATGCATGTGGTACCTACGGTGTACGCCACATTAACAAGCTCGCAGTTAACACTGCACATGCATGTGGTACCTACGGTGTACGCCACATTAACAAGCTCGCAGTTAACACTGCACATGCATGTGGTACCTACGGTGTACGCCACATTAACAAGCTCGCAGTTAACACTGCACATGCATGTGGTACCTACGGTGTACGCCACATTAACAAGCTCGCAGTTAACACTGCACATGCATGTGGTACCTACGGTGTACGCCACATTATCAAGCTCGCAGTTAACACTGCACATGCATGTGGTACCTACGGTGTACGCCACATTAACAAGCTCGCAGTTAACACTGCACATGCATGTGGTACCTACGGTGTACGCCACATTAACAAGCTCGCAGTTAACACTGCACATGCATGTGGTACCTACGGTGTACGCCACATTAACAAGCTCGCAGTTAACACTGCACATGCATGTGGTACCTACGGTGTACGCCACATTAACAAGCTCGCAGTTAACACTGCACATGCATGTGGTACCTACGGTGTACGCCACATTAACAAGCTCGCAGTTAACACTGCACATGCATGTGGTACCTACGGTGTACGCCACATTAACAAGCTCGCAGTTAACACTGCACATGCATGTGGTACCTACGGTGTACACATTAACAAGCTCGCAGTTAACACTGCACATGCATGTGGTACCTACGGTGTACACATTAACAAGCTCGCAGTTAACACTGCACATGCATGTGGTACCTACGGTGTACGCCACATTAACAAGCTCGCAGTTAACACTGCACATGCATGTGGTACCTACGGTGTACGCCACATTAACAAGCTCGCAGTTAACACTGCACATGCATGTGGTACCTACGGTGTACGCCACATTAACAAGCTCGCAGTTAACACTGCACATGCATGTGGTACCTACGGTGTACGCCACATTAACAAGCTCGCAGTTAACACTGCACATGCATGTGGTACCTACGGTGTACGCCACATTAACAAGCTCGCAGTTAACACTGCACATGCATGTGGTACCTACGGTGTACGCCACATTAACAAGCTCGCAGTTAACACTGCACATGCATGTGGTACCTACGGTGTACGCCACATTATCAAGCTCGCAGTTAACACTGCACATGCATGTGGTACCTACGGTGTACGCCACATTAAAAAGCTCGCAGTTAACACTGCACATGCATGTGGTACCTACGGTGTACGCCACATTAACAAGCTCGCAGTTAACACTGCACATGCATGTGGTACCTACGGTGTACGCCACATTAACAAGCTCGCAGTTAACACTGCACATGCATGTGGTACCTACGGTGTACGCCACATTAACAAGCTCGCAGTTAACACTGCACATGCATGTGGTACCTACGGTGTACACATTAACAAGCTCGCAGTTAACACTGCACATGCATGTGGTACCTACGGTGTACGCCACATTAACAAGCTCGCAGTTAACCGCCCTATATTTATGCAGCCAGGTTTTGCAGGTAAACCGGCAACCCACAGCTTGTATCTTTCAAAATGACGTTGGATTAAAAAGCTTTTATATTTGGGGTTAATATCTAAAATACATTTAAATTGATTTAATTAAGGTTATTGCGGGTAGATATTTTCAGGAGCAATCTATTCTACTATCGAGAAACATTCATGAAAATTAAGTTTAATTAGAAACCCTGATGCCCGTAGATTTCTGTATTCGGCTCTCAGGGTGTTTGTTAAGTTATGGGTAACAGAAATTAATTTCTATCCATGTGGAAAGTAATGGCTTAATTTCCCTGTCATTATACTCGTACCTCACTACATTCAACCAAATTGAGTGTAATCCTTTTTTTTATTCATTGCTAACACCTATGTGATACAAAAAATGCCGGTGCCGACACAAAAAGAGGGGTGTTATAAGTTTGACGTGTGTTGCTGTGTATCTGTGCGTCTGTGTATCTGTGTGTCTGTCTGTGGCACCATAGCGCCTAAAAGGATGAACCGATTTTGATTTAGTTTTCTTTGTTTGAAAGGTGATTTTGTCGAGAGTGTTCTTAGCTATATTTGAATAAAATCGGTTCAGCCGTTCTAAAGTTATGGGCGTTTTGCTGTTTGAATCGGGGTGGTTTCGTAAGATATCGTGTCATAATTACGTGTTCAATAGATTGCCGATCGAAGCTTATCTATTATGTATGTACTAGATAAATTATGTAGCACTAGCTGTTACCCACAGCTTCGCCCGCGTTAATATAGATTTTGTCAATCAATTGTGGTTGTCGACAAACAGGGTGAGAAATATCCAATGTTGCAGTTTTAGTTTTAATCGAAATCGGCCCGTGACTCCTTTGATTGTTTTGTGCTATTCTTCATAGTGATGACTTGGCTTTCCACGCCCACTTGGAAAACTCAGCCTGTATATATACAGGAAGCTATAATGTAAAACCGATTGACTTATTTCATTGAAAACGTTGGTCAATACAGGTAAAGCTTACAAAGGAAACAAATAAACAGAGTCACAGGTTCTGCTATGCTGCGAATCGAAGATACCACTCTTAACATAATTTTTATCTTCAGTTAATTGACATTCCTTAATTACGCCATTAATCATGGGTACAACATTTTAGGACGCTGCTATATACTATGTTGCATGTCCTTTCACTTGGTGCTAATACATACACATTCTGGCCCTTGAACATACGCGAACATCAGCAGCTACATGTAGCTGGCCGTAGGTAAAGCATGGCTTTGCCAAGTACGCCCCTGAGCTTTGTTAATAGTAATAGAAAAACTAAGTTTGACTGGAAACTGGAGTCTTTTGAATTGAACTGATAGATCAGTGGGGATTATTTGGATTCGACGTATAAACACGGTTTCCCCTTTTCTCATACCTGTTAATATATTGGCACCTACTATAGTTTTGCTCTTATTGTGTAATACGAAGCCTCATCTCATTACATAATCTAAATAAATATGCAGATCTCAATCATTTGTTATCAAAAATATGCCTGCAAAGTTTCAAACAAATCGGAAGCCGCAATTAAAAGTTTAATACAAAGAGCAGCTTTTCCATTTCATCATCATCAACATATCAGCCGAAAGACGTCCACTGCTGACATAGGCCTTCCCCATGCATCGCCCATTTCCTATTTACCCCTCAAAATACGAATTTACAAAAATCCTTTCTTAACATGTCCTTTCCCGGGTCTCAAACTATCTCCATACCAACTGTCATCTAAATCGGTTCAGTGGTTTAAGCGTGAAAAAGTAACAGATAGACAGAGTTACTTTCACATTTATAATATTAGTATTAGTATGGATGAAATAAAAATGTGTCGCGGGTTTTTTACATTTTGAATTTTCACTTGTTTTTTATATACAAGCTTTTATCAAGTTTTACCTGTCCCGATATCTGTGTATACGTAATCAAAACTTGCTAGTTAAATTTTCCACAATACCCGGTGTTCGATTGAGCTGCAATGTTGCACACGTTATTCCTCGTAACAACGTTTTTTTTTATATAAAAACTTATTTAACAAAGAATACAATGAATATGGTATGCCTTAACCAATCGACTACGCCGTTTCACCTCACTAAATCTATTCACCCTTCCACAGCTTTTCATTCATAACCTATCAACAGCTCAACACACTTATCCCACTGGTATTGATTCAAACACAGCCCAGCTGAGATCCAGACGCAGACAGCCGTTTGACCCACTTACTGTACGTTTCTGAACGAGGAACGACCTCCTATGACCTCTGCAGGATCGCGAGTACACGTGGTGGAACTATACAAGTTAAATGAAATAGTTCGATGGTGTATGCAGGTTCTAAGAAAGTTGAAAGTTTTGTTTTGTAAGAGAAAACCTGAAGACAGTTTGGTTTGGAGTTTCCTTTGTTTATATATTTTCCTGTTAAATAGGAAAACCAAAGTAATTATTGTTATAATATTTATTTTCAGTCTCAATTATCCTACTGCAGGGCAAACAACTCGAATTTATCTTTATACTCTGCCCGGTTTTGGGCAAGCAATTCTGCCTAATGTATAGGACCAGTTGATGTGATGACGCAAATGTGGAGGGAATAGAAAATATTTATTCGACACAGACACAAACAACACAACAGCAACAAACACGAAGGCATCTGGACAGGTCAGTGGACATCTTTGGGCTGATATGACGATGATAATGATTAATAAACTAGCAGATTCCGTAAAATGAATCTGAATTAAATGACTTGAATGGAGCAGAAATGAAAATCTTACTTTTGTGAATTAATTATTATTGTTTGGATTGCTCAAATCTCTTTTTCAGTGGTTTCATAAATAATAATAATAATAAACCCCATTTATTTCCAATGAATCAAAAATTCAATTAATAAATGCAATATAGAAAAAAATATAATTAAAATGATTAAATCAACATTAAAATAAAATTGCAATTAAATTATATATTCCTAAAATTAAAATCAATAATTAATAAAATTATACATTGCTAACGCTACAATAGAATATTAATTGTATTAAACACTAGCGGACGCCACGCGGTTTCACCCGCGTATTGCCCGTTCCTGTGGGAATACAGGGATAAAAAGTAGCCTATGTCACCCGGGGATAGTGTAGTTTCACAATGGTGAAAGAATTTTTGAAATCGGTTCAGTAGTTTTTAAGTTTATTCGTTACCTATAAAAATATTTTTTTTTCCTCTTTATAATATTAGTATAGATTCATTCTAGTACTAACTGTACTGAGTGAGGAGTTTGTATCTGAGTTGCAGCAGAGAACCAAGTGGCGTTCCTGCAAAGATGCATTGAAGCTGGACTCCTTGGTAGATATAAAGGAGGATAACCTACTCGCCCTTAAATGGAAGTTAGGTAGAATTGTCGCCGTCCATCCAGGATCAGACGGCATCGTTCGTGTGGCTGACGTCAGGACTACTGCTGGAGTCATAAGGAGAGCCTTCAACAGAATTTGCTCATTACCCGTTTCTGCTGATTCTTGTTGAATGAGAATCTTTCAACGTCCGGGGGTATGTTTGAACGCCTGATCTATACGTCTGAGCAGCTAGCTGCGACTCCGCGTCCGTTCATAGTTTTTAAGTTTTTTGAATGTAATACCCAGTAGCTTTTGTGTCATTGTTCCCAATACACTGCTATTCAAAATAATCCATATTTCTCCTGTTTTATTTTACCCCAAGTCCTGGTTGGTCCCGCACAAATTTAAATTAAATTTCATTTAAACAATACATTCAATGGTTTAGTACCTAACAAAATGCTAAACACTCTACTGCTGCTGCTTGCGCTTTTGCCGAGCATAAGGTCCTTTCGATTCTTCGGGTAAAATGTTATTGCGTATTTCCATCTGGAATTTCTTAGTGAACCCCTCGGTGATGGCAATAGGCTCACCCTCTATAACATGAGACTTAAACATAAATGGAGAAATGTAGGTGTACTGTAGGTGCAGCTCTGCCTACCCTTCGGGGAATACAGGCGTCATATTATTATGTGATGCCACAGATAATATAATACTAGCATACAGATGCCTCATCCCATACATATAAAACGTGCCGACGTAACTAGCGCTTTACATCTGATTAAGATGATTATTTTTATAAGTACTTCGACCGCGTTCGGTTCCGTTCCACGGCTATAGATGGTGTTAGCAGTGACTTGCAATTAAAAGAGTTTTCTCGGTTCGTGACAATTTTTTTCTTTAAATACAGTGATGATTAGTTTTATAGTATTTTTATGGACGATTTTACAGTTTCATTTTACCAAAATATGTTACAAAACAAACTAAAAACAATTGTGGCAAGCCTCAGATATATTAAAAAGCGCCATCTATTGGAGTAAATTTTCAATGATCCGTTCAAATAATCTTTGAAATGTGAATTAAGAGCCGAATAATAAATAATAATATATTAAGAGCATAATTTTGTACTTAGGAGAGTTCAAAATCAAAATCAAAAATCAAAATCAATTTTTTTATTTCACATAGGCCTACATGGGCACTTATAAAACGTCGACAAAAGGTGCACGGTTCGAGTTGGTCGTTTCCTATGGTGAAGAACCGGCAAGAAACTCCATGGTTACTCTTTTAAAAATGGTTTGGTTTTACAATATTTCCATGTTACAGCATTAGTACTTAGACATGGGGGGACAACGTAGGCCCGACTTATGACAATAAGTCGTAAGAAACTAAAAAAATAAAATAAAAGTATTATATATTTTATAAAAAAGTTAACAAATGTTAACTAGCATCTAGAAGGCCTACAATGTTCACACATTCACAAAAGAATCGGTAAAAGAATCTATACAAAGGTAAATAAAAATAAGTATTACATGACTAAATTTAACATGTGGCAAAAATTTTGTTATCAGTGCTGTAACTATTCTTAGCAAAGGGCTATAAAGATGTTTGAAAACCATTGTAAAAAGTCTAATTAAAAGAAGGAAAGAAAAATGAGATTGAGAATAGTTAGAGACATCCACATATTTGTGCCGTTTACAAGTTACCAGGGAAGCTGCATGCGCAGAAGGAGCTAAGGCCAAATGTTTTTATCTTCAACGTAGTCCTTGATTTTATAATATGCTTTTTTAATAAGGATACGTTTGATGTAGTTTTTGAACCTTCCATCGGTCAGTTCTATAACTGACTTTGGCAACTTGTTATAAAAGCGTATACTGTTTATAAGAAAAGACTTGCTAGTTTTCGTTAATCTGAATTTGGGTATTACAATTTCGTGCTTACTGCGTGTATTTAAATTATTGAGGTCGCTTCTAGTTTTGAAAAGCCCCCGATTTTTACGGACATACAAAATACATTCCTAAATATAAAGTGAAGGTAGAGTCAGTATATCGATCACTTTACATTTTTCTCTGAGGGACTCGCGAGGACCCATTTTATAGATTGCGCGGATTGCCCTCTTTTGTAGGATGAAAATTGAGTCAACGTCTGCTGCTGATCCCCACAGCAGAATGCCATAAGACATAATACTGTGGAAATAAGTATAGTATACCAACCTAGCTGTAGCTACATCGGTTAGCTGCCTTATTTTCCTTACTGCATATGCAGCCGAACTTAACCTACCCGAAAGAGTTCTAATGTGCGCGCCCCACTGCAATTTTGAATCGATAGTAATCCCTAAGAATACAGTTTCCGTTATAACTTCAAGATTTTTGCCGTCAAGATTTAAGTTTAGGTCATGTTGTGGTACATTTGGTAAAGAGAACTTTAGACATTTTGTTTTTTTCGCATTCAGTAAAAGATTGTTAGCTGCGAACCATTTTGAGAGAACAATTAGACTTTCGTTGACATTTAAAACATCCGTATCTTGCCTATCTATTTTAAAAATTTGCGAAGTATCATCAGCAAATAGAATTATATCCGATAATTTGGCCATCATAAAAGGGAGATCATTAATGTAAACAAGAAAAAGGAAAGGGCCGAGAATTGAACCTTGGGGCACGCCCATCCTGACTAGAGACCCGGAGGACGTCGCCCCATTAACATTTACTTTTTGCTGTCTGTTTGATAAATAGGAAAGCACGAGATCAGCAGATTTTCCACGAATTCCGTAGTGGTGTAATTTACAGATCAGTGTGTTGTGGTCGACGCAGTCGAAAGCTTTTGAGAGATCACAGAAAATGCCAATGGCATCCTGGGACTTCTCCCAAGCCTCCAAGATGTGGCTGATGAGTTTTACTCCCGCGTCCGTTGTCGACCTACCTTTCGTGAAACCAAACTGTTGACTATGCAGGATCCCATTTGAATTGAAGTGAGACAACATCTGTTCCAGCATGATTTTTTCATAGATTTTACTCAATGCTGGAAGCACGGATATAGGTCTATAATTAGAATGATCACTCTTACAGCCTGATTTGAAAATTGGTACTACTTTACTGTGTTTCATTAAGTCAGGAAAAGTGCCGCTGTCCAAACATTGATTGAATATGCCTGTTAGGACAGGAGCAATTGAGTCAATAATATCTCCAAGAACCCTAACGGATATCCCCCACAAGACTTTTGACCGCGTTTTTAATTGTATCAATGCATATTGGTTTAAATTTAAAGATTGGTATGTCCTTAGTAAAGTTTTCTTTAAGAAGAGCTTCAGCTAATTTAGATGAGGAAGGAAGAGACTTCGTAACCTCTAACGGAATGTTGGTAAAGAAATTTTCTAATGTCTCAGCGACTTCTTGCCTATCAGAAATGGTTTGATTAGTTATTTTCAAAGACAACTCATTTTGATCGCGTTGTTGTATCTTTCCAGTTTCTCTATTAATTAATTGCCACACAGTTTTTATTTTGTTATTAGAAGCACCAATTTTGTTAATTATTATTTGAGATTTTTCTTGAGCGCAGACTCTTTTGAATATTATGGAATAGTTTCTAACATAAGTGTGAAAAACTTGATCGGAAGTCAAAGATTTTTCGTAATATAAATTATATAAGATATCTCGGCTTTTTCTTATGCCCACAGTGGCCCATTCACTAAATTTCGATTTGGAATTGTTGACTTTAACTGTTTTTACAGGACACGTTTTATTGAATTCTTGGCAAACTGTTGAAAATAACGTGCCGTAATTTATATTGGGGTCGTTTGAATCAAAATTGGCGTTACAAAGGTTGCTAAAAACATTATTATTAAAAGAGATTAATTTATTTTTAGTAAGTGGTCTTAATCGAATTGATTTAGCTAGGTTAATTTTTTTATTTGACTCAAAAGATACTAGTTGACCAGTATGGTCTGACCTAACGCCACTAATTAAAAACGAATCTTTTACTTTACAATTAGTGAATACATTATCTATGCAAGAAGCTGAAGTCGCTGTTATTCTTGTTGGTTCATTAAATAAATATTTTAGGTTAAATGATTTAAATAATGAAACGAGCTTACATTTTTCAGGCGAGTTGACTAACCGATCTATATTTAAGTCACCACAAACAAAAACTAATTTATTATCTCTGAAAAGTTTACTTAATAATTCTTCCATTGTAATCAAAAACAATGACAAGCTTGATGCTGGTGGTCTGTAAACGCACAAGACAGTATGCCCCTCGACCTCTGCACATGCTACCTCACACAAGCGATCAACAGAGTAAGCAGTGATATCCTTCCTTTCCTTATATTTTAAATGACTATTAAAAAGTATCAGGGTACCACCACCCACTGTGGATCTGTTGTACGCGCTGGCAACTGAGAAATTATTTACATTAAACAACATCCTATCTGGTTTTAACCAAGTTTCACAAAAACATAAGATATCCATGTGGTATTTATCTACTAACAATTCCACGTCTAAAATGTTGCCGGAGAAGCGATTTATATTTTGATGATATAGTAAAATATTACTATTCGACTTCTCTTTTGTCGGCTCTAATCGTTTAAAGAATCATCGTTTAAAGTATTATCAGAAAAACTGGATAATACTGTTAAATCACTAAACCTAGTCTCAGTTAAATTATCAATAACTGCGTGTATATTAAAAGCTAACAATGTAGCTAATAAATGTCGACTATTTTTGGGAAGAAACATATGGTTCCCAATCAAAACAAAATCACTAACAAAATTGTTGGTGTCAAAAAACAATAAACGGTCACTATGACGACAAGATAATATATGCATCAGGTTATTCAAACTAGAAATGTAATATTAATTTGCCTAATCTTAACTTAAGTAGGGTGTCAATACCATTAACTACGAGTATGTCCCTTTTTGTTATACTAAGGCTATTTCCAATAAGAAGTACTACGGTAGTTTGCTCATTCAATTGTGTCTGTTGAATTTTATGGATAAGCCCATTAAATTGCAGTTTATGATAACAATGGTTCACTATTGTGTATTTAGAACGGTTATTTAACAAAGATCCAAAACCTGTTCCTAATCTATCAGAAAATACTAAGACATTACTTTTGGTGGGGTTCAAAGTTGTTGCAGTATGATCAATGGGTAAAGTTGTAGTAGCAACATGTTGTGACATGAGAGGTTGTAGAGCGGCAGCACAACTACAGGTGAGGTTGTTAGTCAATGATTCGCACCTCTCTGCATTATACTTCACCAGGTCCACCAACTCACAGGCCTCCTGCATGCTTTCACTCAACATCTGTTGACTACATTCATATTTACAAAATATTTCCTTAAGTGTATTTTCCCTACTCAATAATTCCCTTTCAAGGTTCTGAATTTCAACATCATACATTTGTGTACTAGTTTCTAATTTACTATTACATATATTTATTTGTTTTTTTAAGTTTCTTAAATCTTTCCTAAGGTTAACATTATATTTGCAAACACTAAATAAAATAAATAAATAAACTTTGAGTTTTTATAAGTTTCCTATATTTCTTAATACTTTTATTGATTTTAATATATTTCTTAATTTTATTATGACTACTTATAATTGGACATTTAGCAATGGTATCATCCTCTGTAAGGTCTATGGTAATGGTGGGCGGCTCACACTCCAGTTTGGATGCATCCATCAGCTCATTGTACAGGTTACTGGTGTTAGAAACCTCTTCGCTGACTTTCAGCGAGTCGATGGAGGTAATGGTGTTATGAGCCTTGAGTTGATTGAAAAAGGACATACAATTTTTATTATCAATTCTAGAAAATGTAAATTTTACACTCAATTCAATAACAAACCGATGCATATAGGGCTATCTAGTGACATTTATTTGAACCAAATTTTCTTTGTTAGCGCTGGGACCCCGTGGTGATGCTAAACAATTTAAGATTTTGTAATGAAGCCTAACTTTTCTTGGTATCATAAACGCAATCACAAACAACGCGTAAGAGCTCTTCAGTGTGACACAAAAGTGCTCTTAGGCGGGCTATTCATTGCTCGGTGACAATTGCTAAATACAACAGAGCAATAATGACTAGTGAGCAATGTGGAGCATTGTCTGTATTTGGTGGACATCCTACCCATACGCACCAAACATTTTGGAAATACTAATTTTATGCGTACAGCAAAGGAGTGGAGTTTCCTGCCGGAGTAAGTATTTCCTGATAACTAAAGAAAGAAAAATGTGTTTATTGGCATTAAAAACAAAATCACCTTAAAATTAAACAAAATAAATAATTAAAACTATGAATGCCAAAAGAGCCTCAGCTCAGCATAATGCCAAATGGTAATACAGGGTATACCACCTGACGCTGATTTTCAGCTGCAGCCCACGAGTGCCTTACGCTCAAAAACCAACACACATTTATAATATACTGAATTTTTTGTAAAAGGCCACCTAAAATAAAAGTTTTGCGGCTCTTAATTATAACACAAGAAAAATAAAAGTTCTATGTGCCCATTAACAAAAGTGTATTTTAAGAAAATAAGTATTTTAACTACCTGGGTCTCTTGAAATCAAGAATTATTAGGTTACTTCTAGACAAGCGTGCTTCACCGTCAACCACATCATCGCTAATTACCATCAGGTGAGATAGTGGTCAAGCCATACGCACCAAAAAATTTATTATGCTTACAGCAACGGAGTGGCATTCCCTGCAGGAGTCTATATTACCTGATAGCTACAGCTTGGGAGTCTTTAAGTCAAGAATGAATATGTTTCTTCTAGGCAAGCGTGCTTCATCGTAGACCACATCATCACTTACCATCAGGTGAGATAGAGATTAAGCACGAGCCCATCAAAAAAAAACTTTTTAACGAATTTCCTGCAACTATCAATCTGCAATTTTCATAACCTTTTCGCAACTATGTTGGATCAGCTTCCAGTCTAATCTGATGCAGCTGAATACTAGAATTCTGCATAGGGCCACTGCCTTTATAACGAGTGTCCAGCAATATTAACCATTAAAGTTAAGGTACCCGTCCTCTGAAATACCCGAACCTAAAAAAAGAGACATCAACCTGTACCCAAAATAAATTTCACGGCTGACATTTACTGAAAATAATCTTTATTACATCAAAAAGCAATGAAAAGCTAACGAATCCTCGAATGAAAGGCCCCACCCAATAAAATAACGATAAATATGATTGAAACATCTATTAAACGGTAGAATACTGCGGTTTTATTCCGTAGCCTCATTATCATTCACTCATTCGTTCTTCTGACATTTCATTCCCGTTCTATATCATTCTACCGCCATTTATCCGGTCGCCATCTTCATTTTTATTGGCTTTGAAACGATCGCTTTAGAGGCAATAAACTATTGTGTTATAGTGTTTTTAATCAAATTGTGGTATTGTTTATTAGTAGTTTTTACTTTCCACCCGTGTTGAGAAACATCAATGATTATTATTTATGTCTCAAAATGGGGTCATTTTATATTAACGTTGAACGCGCCGCACCCTGGGCAGTTAGCCCTGCTAACAAGTAAAATTTAAAATTTTTAAAAAACCCCGGCACATTTTTATGTCATCTATACTAATACTAATATTATAAATGCGAAAGTAACTCTGTCTGTCTGTCTGTCTGTTACCTTTTCACGCTTAAACCACTGAACCGATTTAAATGAAAGTTGGTATGGAGATAGTCTTTTTTTCATAAAACACGAAGGGAAAGAAAAGGGGAAATAACTTGCCTCAATTATATGCCTATGTGAATGCCAATTGAATGAGGCGTCCATCGCTTAGTGTGGGGTGCGTAACAAAACTCATTAGTCGTAGGGGCTGAGATTTATATATTTTAATTTGTCTTTTATAAGCCACCTTTTTCACAGGCTTAAGCCTCAAATGACTGTTCCAACTTTTAAATATCAGATAAGTTTAGATTTGTGTTTGAAAACAAATCGATAAGCCTTTCTATAAAATTTCTTCAGTTCGTGATTAATTATGATTATGTCTGTCTGAGATGACTGTCAAACCCCTAGCAAATTAATCAAAATCCAATGACAAAACATCCCAGATTAAACAGAAACTTATGTCCACCCGTGAAATGAACCCATAAAGGATCACTTCGTTGTCTGTCGGTCTGTCTGTGTGACAAGATCTTTTTCTCTGGAGCGCCTGAAGGTGTCAAGTTGAAATTAATATCAAAATGCTAAATTATAGAAAGATAAAGTTATGAATGGTATCACAGATAATAACTGAAACTCAATTTACTTTTTACTTACATAGTAGGTATCTCAAAGTATGTATCCTGAAATGTTACTTCCAAGTTTATGTCCATAAGAGACTTTAAAATACACCCTTTCAATTTAACAAATCGGTCTAGCATATCTGCCATGGAATTCCACCAGGTAACACAAGTGCCATCTCTTTGCCGTGCTCTTAGTAAATTTGGTAAAATCAGGCACCAATGGTATTGAGTGTAATTGTAAATGTGAAAATATTTCTACATTTTAAAAATGTCATATCGTTTAATCAATAATTATAATAGACAATAAAAACGCCGGAAGATCAAAAACTCGATTCGAGCAATAATTAAACCCGGTTTCTAAAATGACCTCAAAACCCGGTAGAGCCTTTTTTATTTTATTTCGGTGGAACCGGTTTTGTGACCTCTGGTCGTCTGTCACACAATTTTGTTCCGAAGATTTTTAACTTCCCATTGATCTATGAACTTGAAATTTGGTGGTCATGTTTATGATTATATATTTTACTAACAAATACCGTAACAAAGTCTGACACGCACTTGGCTGGTTTATTTTCCTAAACATGTTTTGGAAACTACCTAGTTCTTAGAAACAGTGCCGTAAATAGGGCGGTGCCACCGGTGCCCAGGCACAGGGCGTAGACTCTGGGGGGCGCAAGGACGCCAGACCAGGCAGGTCTATTATTTTTTCGTTTTGTTCCTGATAAGTTCCCGCTGCGCCCCTAGTACTCGATTCCAACACATACGTACCTACATACCAGTATCATCAAAAACGTCTATTAAATTAGACAAAACATCGGTCATTTTTGTATTATTTAAAAGTTTTTGGCTTTCTTTAATAAATCTTTACTATCTGAACTTATTCATTTGTGTATTGTTTAGTTATGAATAAGACCATAGTGGCCCAAAACGCATTTGCACTAGTGAACTTGCGTTTGTGTTTTAGTGAGTGAGACACAGTGGATGGTCTTGACATTGGAGGGTCTTAACATCAGATGGCTCGTCTGCTTGTTTGCCCACATCAGAGGCCTTAGTGCGAGTTTTTACTCACGCTCACTCGTGATAACGTAAACGATCTCTTATGTCAAAATGTATACAAAAAAGTGGTTTCTCCTTACCGTCACCAGACGGCGCTTATCCAGTTTCAATACAAAATGATGTTTACGTTAACGCGATTGAGCATGAGTAAAAACTCGCACAAATGCCTCTGTTCTTTAAAAAAATCATAGGTTTTTCTTCCAAAATATTAGATAATTGGAACACCGACACCAAGTTCCTTGTGCTTTAATTTAAAACCCTGAATTCTATAAAGTAGGCCTATACATATCATTGCTCTAGGGTACCTATAATATCTAAAAAAACAAGGGCGCAGTTATAGAAGCTCGCACAGGGTGCAGAAAAGGCTATTTACGGCACTGCTTAGAAATATTTATTAGATTAACAATATTTATTGCCGATCCTCAAACTATTTGTGTATTTGTATAACTGTATATGGCATTATAGCTCCTAAACGGATGACCCGATTTTGATATAGTTTTTTCGGTTTAGAGGTGACTTTATCGAGAGTTTTCTTAGCTATGTTTTATGCAAAGTTATATGCACATCAGGCGTAAACAAGATGCGCATTTTACTCTGTGATTCGAGCGATTTTCGCATGATATCGTATTATAATTACGTGTTTCGATAGATTGTCGATCGAAACGTGTCTACTACTAGATAAGTTATGTAGTTTAATAGGTATTTGTGTCAGCTGTTTAAAAAATAATTAATTTATCTTTTTCTGAGATAAAAAGTTACCTATATCTATGATAGCTGAAGTGCAGCTTTCAATCAATTAAAGAATTGCTCGTAATTGGTTTATCAGTACTTCAAAAGATTACGTTTTACAAGAATAGGTATATGTAACAAACAGTGCTGTGAACTATAGTGGCCAATCTCAAAATATTTAAACTGATAGCGGGCCCTTACCTTCCGCCTGACGCAGGTCCTTACTGGACATGGCTGTTTCAGGAGGTTCCTGTTCAGGATAGAGCGGGAGGAAACGCCCGGGTGTCACCATTGTGGTGATGGCCCGGAGGAAACGGTGGAGCATACGGTGGAGGTCAGCCTCGCTTGGGCGGAGCTCCGCCATGTCCTCGTGGAGGCGATCAGCGGTGGCGACCTCTCACGTCCGGCCCTGGTTCAGGCCATGGTACGGAGCGAGAGGGCATGTGAAGCTGTCACCTCAAGGAGGAGGCGGAACGCGTGAGGGAGATGCAACAGAGACGCCCTCACGCCCCTAGCCATCGCAGGAGACGCTCTGGGCGTCAGGAGTCGCAAGCCGAATCCTGGCCACCGAAGGCGCGAGCTTGCTGACGTATATAGAGAGATAAGGACCAGGCCCGATTCGATTATGAATCTTTTTCGAATGAAGAAGATCGAATTCGAGTTATGCAAGTAACCAATACAAGTAGTGGTCGAACAAAATTAATTTAATAGTTGAGACTATATTTGAGTTAATCGACACGAAAGTCGAAGAAAAACAAACTTACTAATAAAATTGCACCTCTTTATAATATCCATTTTTAATTACTCGGGAACCAATCAAACTCATATCATAGCTAGACACTCGTATATTTTAATAAATACTCATTAATCTTAGGGAAAATAGTATCACCAGTGTACTGACTATATGCTACATCGAAGTGGTTCCACAGAGGGTCTTCCACCTTCACTGACTCTAACACATTAGGAAGTTTGGACATTAACCACTCCACATCTTTTACGTCCACTAACCCATCATTTTTACCGTATATAGATACAATAGGCACTGTTGTAGCACTGAGGTTGTATTTCGGAGGCTTTTCGCTTCCATATTTCACTAAGTTTTGCTCCTTTCCGTAGTTAAACTTGTTGAATCTTCTATTCCTCATATTCTGTCCGTGCCATGCCAAGTTGTGGACGGAGGTTCCAGCTGGGAAGTGTCCAAATAACACTCTCGTAGTCTCGTTCGTGATCGACCCTAAGTGGGACGATTCCACGTGGTCAAACATATCTATAGACATCGTACACAGCCTCTCAGTAACTGACAGCTGGCAGAAGAACGCGACGAACTCCTGACTGAAGGCTCCCTTAGACAGGACTTCTTGAACGCCGTACATTGACAACGCACCTTCCAATTTCTCAAAGGTCTGTGTCATGGTTCTAAGTATTCTCGATTTTGTGTTGATTTGTCTGGCTGCTGGTGCTAGACCGATCATTAATTGGACCTTTTCACAGTAACCTGGTTTTTCAGAACACATCACTAAGAACGTCTCGGTTCCTTGGGAATATCCAATATAGTTTAGTTTCTCGAATCCTGTATAATCCAGGACATAGTCGATCATCGCTGGTACATCGTAGATCCCGATTTCTTCAATGTAGAAGTTCCAGTACGCAGCATCTTTGTCAGGGTTTAGATGGACATGTCCTCTGGAGTAATAATTCCCTCTGACATTACCCAACCATAGGTCGTAACATGCATCAGAGATGAGGTATGCCAATCCAGCATTTGGTCCAGAATCTATCCAGGAATCCGAGCTTTGCAGCAATCCATGCATTAACAACACTGGTGGTGATCTCTTCTTCTTATGACAGTTCCTGGCCTTCACTATCCTGAACATGATAAGTATATATCCATCGTCCGTGATCACATGATGTTCTTCAGAAATGTATCCATATTTTTCGGTAAGTTCCGTAAAATTCAACAGGGAGTCCGTGGGGTATCCCAAGGAGGTTTTCGTCTCTCTTCTGATGTTTAGCTGTAGGGTGCGTATGGCGCAGTCTACCGCGACCACTGCTATGGTTATGAGCAGGACATTGAACGTGTTGACTCTTTTCGAAGTCATGTTATTAACTGAGCGAGTATCTTCGCGAATCGACTAATATATATTAGATTCTACATAGAACTCAAACCTGTATGCGTTGTTTGATTGTGACTTCGCGATTTTTTTTTCGTAATTATGTAGGACCTTGGTGTGCGACAAGCAAACCTCCGCTGGCTCAGTACTGGACTTTGGACTCGGCACCACGCACTGATTTACATATACGACATCCTAAATAATAACGTTATTATTGATTAAAATACCTAACGTCAAAGTATTACCCTACATAGGTAGGGTAGGTATGTAGGTAGGGTAGGGTAGGTAAGGTAGGGTAGGTAGGGTAGGTTAGGCTACCCTGGTAGGTATGACGTCAGCATACGTGCAACCGACCAATGCCCGCCGAGCCCGCCGAAGCTAAGCCGCCATATTGCATAAGGTGCATTGAAGGAGGCATACATATATATGTATGCCTCCTTCAATGAATGGTTTCTTGATTTTTGGTTATTTTATTTTTATTGTTAATATTTTATGTATCTACTCGTATATAGTGTATAACATTATTTATTATGTGGTATAACATCATCTTGGGAAAACTGTAAGATGTTGTACTTATTGGTGTCAAATAAATAAATAAATAAATATTAAAGCTTCCCCTCCAGTCAAGCCATTTCAAGCAACGGGATGTGTTAATATAAGCGATTGCCTGTCAATTATCTCTCTCTTTCGATTGTGAATACAAGATCTGAACATAGCTCTGCCCGGTTTTATTAACCCGTTTCATTCAGAAGTGGTATACACAAAAAGTAAGCTACGTTTTAATAATATATCCACGCCACAACCGCAAGATCACCCTAATCTGAAGAAAAATCGAACAAGTTTGTGTTATTCACGGACTGAACGACACTATGAGCTTCACGGCGTTTGCTACACTCTGCCATCGATCCAACTGCACGCCGAGCAAGAGACTACATCAAACTCTTCATGATGTGCTGCGTGTGACTGCAAGGAGAGGTCCTAACAAGGTCCGAGAGCTGCCAGGAGCCACAGCCAGTTTTCCAGGTGCGTTGTCTTTCTTATTTCCATATTCGCAATATCAATCATTCTAATTCTAGCCAGGCCATAGCCACTTGTTTTACTAGTCGCCATATTCTCAATAATAAGCATAAAACTAATTCGCACGGATGCTGGGTATATGACTATGATTTTACGTAAACGAAACAAAAGGTATAAGGTTAATAACAGATGGCGTTCTGTAGTTTGTCTACCCTCGTGGGAAAAAAGGCGTGCCTTCATATGTGCTACTAATTAACTCTTATTCTAGCCGGACCATAGCCATATAGTCTAGCAGTGGGAATGAATCGATTAACCAAATACAAACATTGTTTTGCTTCGGGTACACACTAATGATATTGTACTAATTACGCAGATCAAAATTAAGCTTACCACTGATCAACCCGTATATAGACATTAGACATCCTTTAGACTACAATCTGAATCCAGTTTCCCGATAGCTACAATCTAGGGGTCTTTAAGTCAAGAGTGAATAGGTTTTTTCTAGGCAAGCGTGCTTCACCGTCGACCACATCATCGCTTTCCATCAGGTGAGATAGTGGTCAAGCGCGAGCCTATTGATAATAAAAAAAAAATATAAAAAAAATAAGTTACGCTCATCCTTTGATCTAAGTCAAAAACTAACGTCGATAGTAAGCTCTGTCACAAAATAGAACGCCGCCGCTTACATACTTTGTGGCTGTTGATTACCGCGCTTTAAATGTCACTGTAAAATGAAAATTTTCCGTTACCTTATATAGATGATCAAGTTTCTGAGTTAGCTGACAAAAATTACTTTAACTGTTACATATCAGTATAGTCCAAAGTTAGCAATTAATCCAGATGAAACTCATAAAACTGATTTTAGAACTAGCAAAGGTAGTAGCATAAGTATACCGGGGTTCCATTTAGTTTAGAAAAGAGACCTTCAGTGTGATATTGATTAATATAGTAGCATAATCTGTCAGTAGGTCTGTCGATACCCAAAACGAAGTAGGTATTGGCATTTTTAGAAGATTTACTTCTACCCTCAACTGATTTAAAGTCCGGTGTTATAATTTTATAAAATGTCTAACAAAAAAAGGACTTAATACCGAAAGTTAAACATGAATACTCGTAAATACACTAGTTTTAAAAAATCATATCGCTTAAATGGTCAGGTCAAATTGCCACGTCGTGTTGGCAGTTTCAAGTTTCATTTGCATAGTAAAGGGTGTCATGTGGGTACGTCCATTTATCGGATTGTGCAGTTATTTTAAGAAGTTTACTTCAAATTCCGCGTTGATTGTGTACCTGTTAATGGATTAGTTTTGAACAATTGCAAAGTATTTCGTGTTCTAAACCTGCCAGCCAGTGTTCGTATAGTATGACCCCACGCTTCCTACAGAAGTGCATACGGATGCGTGTAAGTTAGGTGTCGTAATATACCGGATATTGATGCAAAAACAAACTGCAAATAAAATTCATTGCGATCAGTCGTGTTACATGTGAGGATAGCATGGACCATTATTATGAGCTTCAAACCCTCGCTGTTGGACTCGTTATGTAGATTTCGCGTGTATTTTATAGGTAAATATGTCATGTAAAGGTTGTTATATTGAGTTACCTATTGTGCAGCGGTCCAAAGTACGGTCACGCATTGCAGGACAGTAGTTTTTGATAAAATATTTTAACATTAGTGTTGAGTATAGGCCGGGCCATCGTACGAAACATGTAGGTGCGCTTGCCAGAAATCCAGTCGATACAATGAATAAAAAAAAACGCCTCTAAGTCGCTAATTGGTTATAGAACCGTTACAATTCCAGGACGACAAGCTTAGTTCACTAATTAACCTGCTAAAAACCCACACCGCCGATCCGGACATAATTAGCAAGTACTTGATTGTTGACGAGAGGCTTTATAGAAAAACCCTAAACGGGAGTAGACTGATAGGAGCTTCGGAGCTTGGGTAGATAGATAAGATAGTGCAAATGCATCATGATGACCACCACCATGATATTAATAAGATAGTATATTGGTTACCAAAAATTACGCAATAGGTACATTAGAAAATACATGACCGCACGTCTTCATTGTGCATATGGCAAGGGCTGTTAGTGTATGAAAGAACGAACATTACATCTAAATTCCTAAACCTTTTGAACCAATGCTTATGATTCATGTAAACCATTTAGGTCCGTTTTGTTGGGCAAAAAAAAGAGGTATGTGTGTGGGGGTGTAAAATGATAAATGATAAATGATTTTATTTCTGTAAGTTGGTTTATACAAACACTTTTACATGTCGAACATATTTTTGAAATCTATATGAAGTCGGCGTTTCCTATCTGACTACTCTGAGAAGAAAGGCCGAAACAAACTTTAAACAGGTCACAGTCTCTTTTAAAGTCCAGACAAAATATTGGTTAGATCATGTGAAGACCATGTAGACTGATGTCTGAAATGGTCTTTTGAGGAAAGAACCAGCCAGATTGAGTGGACCTGTCCAGTCAGTGCACGCATTTTTCAATAACCGAGCAGCTCAACTCAGAATTTAAAGAGCTCAACGATTCGACGAACAATAACAAAGAAAGGACATTCGGGTAGGCCGCATAAACTACTCAAACTGCCAGACCATGATTAAAACTAAGATAAATTTAAATTAAAACAAAAATGAATGATCCACATAGTCTTCACATTCACAATAATTAATATAAAATAATATAATACTTTAAAAACTAAATATTCTTGTCATTGCAAGAAAACCAAAAAAAAAAACAACAACAAAATTCACGGTGCAAAATATAATAAAAAAAACTCAATCCCAAGCCTTTTTGTCTTCAAGGTAATCTTTAGTTGTATAAAACGCTTTCTGGCACAACTTACGATTAATAAAAGATTTGAATTTATTAAGACTTAGATGTTGTACGTGGCTTGGAAGCTTATTATAAAAGCGTACACATTGACATCTAAACGAGCCACCTATTTTCTTGAGCCTTGTTGTAGGTACTACAAATTTGTGTTTATTCCTAGTATTTATGTTATGGATATCACTGAATTTTTTTAACAATTTTATATTTTTATTATTATTAATACATTTATTTCAGATATCAAATCCATACACAAAATAATACATTGAATAATAAAAACACATTAAAACATAGGATTACAAATTAGATTATTAAAAATTAAATAACATTTATTGACACAACATTAGAATTATTAAAATACCGTCAAAAGTTGTTAGTACATTGCTTATAAACTATGTTAGTGAGCGCCCATAACAATGCGCATCCATTTATTCTGGATTGGGCAATCCGTTCGAGACGCAATCATCTGCAAGATGCCATTGCTACTGCCTCGCACGCGCTGCCACAAGGAGGCTACCCTCTTCCGTATAACCGCATGGAAGCCGTCCGTCCGCGCCTCCGCAAACATGCCGGACGCACTACAATAGCGAGGCAGCCGCATCAGCACCCTGAACATATTATTGTATTGGACACGCAGAGCACTAGCAGCCCGTTGGGTGTAATTCACCCACAAGCTGCTCGAGTAGAATGACTGGCAATACGCCTTAAAAAGAGTTATCTTAACTTCCCTCGAGCAGCGTGCAAAGCGACGCGCAATCATATTCCCCCGGACTGCCAGCGCCCTGCGTTCCCTCTCTATGTCAGCATCATCCTGCAACTCGTCTGCCACAATGTGCCCCAGATATTTAAAGCTCGTCACTACACGAAGAGCCACACCATTAAGCATAATAGGCGGAACACATATGGGCATATAAAATATTTTCATAAATGTATGAAAGTATATTGTAATAAATAATATACAGTTGGCTCGTGGCTAAATAATAACAGCCGCAAGGTTGATCTTCAAGGTTAAGCAATGCTTGACGAGGTTGGTCCATGGATGGGTGACCATTTCAACATACCGAGATTCCTCCGTGCCTCGGAAAGCACATTAAGCCGTTGGTCCCGGCTGTCATTTGCAGATCTTTGACAGTCGTTACGGGTAGTCAGAAGCTTGAGATCCGACACCAGTCTTGTCAAGAGGTATTGTTTCCCAGTTACTGGGTTGAGGAGGTCAGATAGGCAGTCGCTCCATGTAAAACACAGGTACTCAGCTGAATCCGGTAGGACTGGAAGGCGACCCCAACATAATTGGGAAAAGGCTAGGCAGATTGATTGTGTACAGTTGGTAGTGATTGTAGTGACGAATGAGTTTTCCAAATTTGTTATTGCAGTGTCAACACTTCCGTACTATCAGTTTTATCGTGACGATTCGGACATTGAAAAATATATTTTGCCTTTTTGATTCTCCCAATCATGGTGAGGTACCATATTAAGACCTTCACGAGCAAATATTTTAAAAGGTTTGGTAAACAGTTTAGTTACATAATAAATGATATTGCTTGTCCACATGCTACTGGTTAGTTTAAACGTAAAAATCAATCCATTCATAATGCTTTGCGGGCTATAATTATTATAGTAAAGCCTTAACAAATAACTAAATAACTGGGGAATCAATAGCACCACTAATGACACCAACTTCCTTGAAGCGCTAAGATTTAATATTCACTCGTACTGGTAGGCCATATGACTTTACGATTTTCAGTAAAGTCAAGTAAGGCCTAGTGACGCCTAGTGACGCCTAGTAACGCTATGCAACGCCATGCAATACCATGCAACGCCACGCAATGCCAAGTAACGCCTTGCAACGCCAAGTAACGCCTGGCAACGCCAAGTGACGCCTTGCGACGCCAAGTAGCGCCTTGCAACGCCAACTAATGCCAAGTAAAGCCAAAGTCAGACCTTTATTTCAATTAAGCCACTAGGCACTTTGAATGTCAAATATTGAATTTAAAAAGAAAGCTTCAGATAACGCAAGAGTGATCATGTGTACAAAAGGGTTGTTTTAGGACTATAATTAGTGCAGCTAGAGTCAATACAAACTGGATGACTTTTATTAAGTTCATAATATAGTATCTAAAGTCAATGTCAAAGCCATAGCTATAACGTATTTATCATAGCATATATTAATTTATTTACATTGAATGCGGTACAATGGTTTGCAAGAATCTGTCCAGTCCATATTGAAAATGCATTATGTAAAGTAGTGGCAAATTATATATACTGGATTATAGACATAAAAGCTTTACGTGGTTACAAAAGCTCACGGGTGCTTAGTCGGTAAATGCACTAAGGGCATATAGGAGTAAAGCACCTATATCGGACGGTAACTGTAATAGTACTGACACTGAATACCTACCTAATTGATTTATTTGAAAGCTAATGAATGTGTTTTGCTTCCATCGCGGGAGCAATGATTCCAGGATGGCCGAATGTAACGGATGTGACGTCAGCCTACGTGCAACCGACCAATGCCCGCCGAAGCTATGCCGCCATATTGAAGCTTCCCCTCCAGTCAAGCCATTTCAAGCAACGGGATGTGTTAATATAAGCGATTGCCTGTGAATTATCTCTCTTTGGATTGTGAATACAAGATCTGAACATAGCTCTGCCCGGTTTTTATTTACCCGTTTCACACGTGATTGTACTTTCGCAGATTAGCGTGAAAAGATGACAAAAATATGAAGCAGTAGGCAAGACTATACTATTTGGAAATTCAAAATGAGGATGTACCTTATACACGAATGTCTATGGAGTAGTATTACGGCCTATTCAAACGAAGTGCCTGCTACTAATAAGGATACTACCAAATTGCTTAACTCTAGACGGTGCAGCTATCACACACACGTAAGAAATAGCAAGTCTGCTAAAGACGCATGGGATTCATTAGCGGCGGCTTATAAAGACGAGTATATGGGCCGTCGTCTAGCCTTAGAAGGCAAGTTAAACAGGTACAATTTGACTTCAATAAAATTCTTCACAACGTAAAGAGCAGATATTATTATTTACTAGTTTTTCCAACAATCAATCTTCCTATCATTTCCTTACTATGGCGGGGTGGCTTACAGCCTAAGCGGATGCATCAGAAAACCAGTATTAACATGTTAATCTAAATAGAGTCAGTCGGTGAGGCATGTGCCTCATGCTTATTTTTATGTATAAGCCAAACTTTTGTTAGCCCAAATCGTTTCAACTACTGAAGCATTTCGAACAAATGAGGCGTCCATTGCTTAGTGTGGGGTGCGTAACAAAACACATTACTCGTAGGGTCTGAGATATATATATTATATTTTATCTTCCATTTTCTCTGGCTTAACCCTCAAATGATTGTTACAACTTTAGAATACGTGAGTAGATAAGTATCTTAAACTCTCCATTTTCGTTTGCCCTTAAATTTCATACAGCTCGAAGGCTTTTGATAGGGTCTGGCACGAAAGCCTTATTGGTAAGCTTCCTTCATTCGGTCTGCCCGGTGGACTGTGTGACTTCCTGAGGGACCGGTCCATCCGAGTGGTTATTGATGGCTGTTCGTCTGATCAACTGGATATTAATGCCGGGGTCCCTTAGGGGTTGGTACTCTCAGCAATATTGTTCTTGTTGCACATTAACGATCTGCTAAAACCCGGCCACCTTGGGTATGCAGACGACAGCACGGTTGCTGAGAGATACTTGTCCAACGCATGGGCTACCGGGCCGCAGACCCGGTCTCTCCGTAAGGCCATGGTGGAGCGTTTGAACCTGTCCCTGCAGGCAGTCTCCAAATGGGACGATGCCAATCTGGTCAGGTTAAATGCTGTGTGTCTTTTTTCCACAAAAAAGAACCAATTTCAACCGGCTCCCACCTTTCGAGATGTGACCATGCCAATAATTGGCGTTAAATTGACATCGGCTCTCAATTTTGGCCCATACATCAAAGGCTCAGCTGGCTGCCAAAAATTTGGGGATCCTTGCAAAGGTGAGAAGGTACTTCACGCCGGAAAAGCTCTTCAATTTGTATCAAGCGCAAGTTCGTTCATGCATGGAGTACTGTTCTGATCTCTGAACGGATCACCCAATAACAATTTAATGCACTAGAGTCGATCTAAAAGCGGGCCAAGAGGCTCATCGGCAATGAGGCACTAGTTAAGTCAAGCCTTGAACATCGTCGTAGAGTTGCCAGCTTGTCGGTTTTTTATCGGTTACATTTCGGGGAGTGTGCGATGGAATTGCACAATCTATTTCAATCTAGCCCGTTTCATCATCAGACGCACGGCGATGTGCCAACGGTACATAGTGGACATCCTACCCATACGCACAAAATGTTTTGGCTAAGGAGTAGAATGCCGTGTTCCCGACAGCAACAATCTAGGGGTATTTAAATCAAGAGTGAATAGGCTATTTCTAGGCAAACGTGTTTGACCGTCAACCACAACATCGCGCGTGCCTATAGAATATTTAAAAAAAACCGGTCAAGTGCGAGTCTAACTCGTGTGCCGAGGGTTCCGTACCTACCCATTATGCCGCCATAATAAAATTGGTATCATTTTTATTGGGGTCTAAGTTTTAAAGATATGGGCAAATTTAGATTAAGGTCTTAGAGTACAAATAAAGGAAAAACCAAAAGAAGAAAAAAAAAATTAAGGTAAATTTTGGGACCTTCAAGTTTTCGCGAAAATCTTAAATTGCTTATATTTTTTTAGCGTGTTGACTCAGGTAGATCTTGATTTTTATACACCTAATAGGGACTATACACATCAGTATCTATACTAATATTATAAAGAGGAAAGATTTGTATTTTTGTATGTAACGAATAAACTTAATAACTACTGGACCGATTTCAAAAATTCTTTCACCGTTGGGAAGTTACACTATCCCCGGGTGATATGAGCTACTTTTTATCCCTGTATTCCCACGGGAACGGGCACTTCGCGGATGAAAGTCCTTTTTTACCTTTGAGGTACGGAAACCTAAAAATTAAAAAGTTTGTGATTAATGATTGACAAACCATTTAAATCTCTGTTATGACTAACGTTTTGGGTTCTTTGATTCGGTATCTCATGGAAGGCAAACTATCGTCGAAGGCAACCTCGTGCTGAAGTTTCATATAATACCTAATTATGATTGAACAATGATAAAACTGTACAATACATTAAACAGAAACTTATGTCCACCCGGAACAATCACACCCCTATTCGACAGAGAACAAAATCCTATCCCCCATCCATTGTACAGAGACAAAGTATTGATAAACATTGTGCTAATCAGAGCATGACGGGTTCAAAGCGGCCGCGGTAGACGGGTCACTTGACCCACTTCAGTAATGGTGACAGTTCCGACCTGCGGTGACCTCTGCCATAGACAGGTACAATGGTAACAATGCGACCGTGATTTTTGTCCATGTATGTGGAAACAGCGGTGCCACATAGTCGCCCCACGTCGCGGCTATAAGGGCTTTGTTAGCTGAATTCAATCTCCTCAGGGCTTTTGTATAGAAACAGAGGTGAACCTTTTTAACAAGTAAACTTATTAAAAAACTCCAGATAAAAACACTACAAAGTGAAAAATAACTTTAATTTCGGAAGTCGGTTGTATTTTTTTGTAAAAATGTTTTTATTTTTCACTTTTTAGTTGTGGTACATAATGGACCAGTTCTATAGGTTAGGTACCTATAATGCCCAAAGTGATGCCAATATAGATTAACCCGAATAACATGAAAATTAAACAAAACCGGTGGATTAAGAGCATACCAGGATGAACTGTTCACACCTGCAAATGGTGTAAACAATAAACAGACATGTGATTGCAGCTAACCCGAGTGATTTGCCGTCATTTATTGAAGAGTTCTGTTGTATATCGCCGAAGTTCTTAATGATGAATTGATGAAAATGATCGAATTTAAATTTCATCAGATCTTGATGAAATTGAAATTCGATCACATGACAAAGCACCAGCTTTCAAATAAAAAAAAGAATCATCAAAATCGGTTCACGTAGTAAAAAGTTCTGAGGCAACACAAAAGAAAATACAGTTCAATTGATAACCTTCTCCTTTTTGAAGTCGGTTAAAAAAAGGGCCTCGATATGTCTACGTCAGGGAACTTTCACACAGAACATCCGTATTTCTAGGATCCTTTTTAACGGATCCGTCGCTACTGGAGGTGATATTCACACCACATTTAGTCAGTGTACCACCAACTTTCAAACAAAACGGATCAGTATTTTATTTAATGCTATTGTGTGTACTCGCTGATTCGTATACCTACGCCATTCCCGAATAAAAACGAATACGATAAAGTGAACCTGTAAAACGGACTGCTGTATTTTGTCGTATCGGTATTTTTTACTCGATCTGGATTACTGTCATGAGTGTGAACTCGCTCGTACGAGTACAACTAAAGGGTGTCTCAGTAAGAGTGCACTTTTTCATTTTAAAATAAAAACAAGTATTTTATGACAGAGTTGTGATATTTTTATTGTATTGTAAAGAAGACATGTTCCGATTAAGTATGGAATAAAATATCCGGCAAATGACCCCCACGGCTCCGATGACAGGCCATTACTCTTTTCATGAAACTTTCCATGACTTTTGCATAGAGATGTGGCTGTATCTCATCGATGACGCGTTGGATTTCCGATTAGAGCTCAGGAATTTTTAATAATCGGAATAAACAGAAGTCAATTTCAATCAAATTTCAGAGTTGCGACTTGCATAAAAAAAAATCAATTTTAAAAAGTGCACTCTTACTGAGACACCATTTACAAACGTCAGCGCCGAATAAAAACGTATACGATAAAGTGGACACGTAAAACGGACCTCTGTGTGAACGAGCACTAGGTATATCTTAAATTCGCAGACAGCTTCAGTAACTGACTACTCCAGTAAAGTGTACAACAGAAGCTTTTTAAATCTCTCTTTCTTCAAAAAACTTCTAAACTCAATCAACTGAACTCAACCAAGAGGAACAATAATTCGCACGCAGGCACGATGGCATAATGTGATAATTTCTAGGCAAACATCGTTGTCGCATCGTCGTGTCACGCCTGTGTGTGGGAGCCTTATGCTCTATAGATAAGCGAGGTAACGTTGGCAATGAACACAAAAGGTCAGTCTCCACTTTGATTATGAGTTGCTGGAGAAATGTGAAACGTCTTCTGTGGTTGTTGTTTTTAATGGGATATATGACCTTTTAAATTGGAACACGAACCCCTATTTGTCTACCGAGTTTTCCTATAGTGGCCTCCTTCACCAACCTTACGTTATGGAAAGCGGCACACTATACCAGGCAACCCCTTACGAGGTGTCTGGGACCATCTTCGGTAGGTCACGCCTCCGAGAGCACTCGCCCCTGGTACTCAAGAGAAAATGTGAGTTGCACCGTGATTACTCACTACCATTTGTCCAGAATGGTACCGGAGCAATAAAGCCGCTCACCACACGCACCCCAGCACGCCAGCACTAGTGCAAGCACCAGCACCAGCGCAGTTGGTGCTAGCGGATTCAATCCCCGTTAAGGACGCCAGAGAAGCTGGCTCCCATTTCTCCAGAATGGTCCCGGAGCTGTAAGCACGCTCACCTCTCGAATACAAATCATCGCATCTACCCAATGCCTACAGCTGGGTTGCCGGAAAACTAATCCAACGGGTAGTCCTCTTCTTTCTATCCAGGAAAGTGCCGGAGATGCAGCTCGCTCACAGGAGCTCACTTGCTTGAGGGTTACTCACGAACCCCGCGTCTGACCACCAGGTGGCCCTTTGCCTTGGGCCGGTAACTTCAGACACTTGTTGCGCGCGAGGAATGACGCTCGGCCCACACATAGCCGAGCAGACAACATGCCACTCCTCTGCAACCACCACATAGACCACCGCGAGTCCAACCTCAATGTCAGGTACCACCTTTGCGCTTGCAATGGTGGAGGGCCTACCTGACCCCGCGTACCCTGATCCAAACAGCCGGACCCGTAGTTCCAGCTGCGAAAGCCCCCATCTGTTCGGGTCGTACAGATAGGGACAATGGAACAGTGGTTAATTGCAACAATAGGTTTGGTGGTGGAAAATCTGCGGCGAAACCAGGAGGAACTTCATTATTAACATGCGGGCAGGCATGCGGAACAAAAAGTAAAGTCCCACAAACCTCCATAGAAAAGGAAGGATCCTCCGACCGGGTGTTGTATCTGGTCCGGGCAACTGCTTATCTTGTAGTTTGACCAGAAAGAAGCGAGCCCATGCATATAGGTAATTTAGGTAGCTACGGTGTATTTCTTTAGTTTTCAAAAACCTGATGCAGAACAAAAAACTCTTTAGACAAGCATCGATCTACATGTAGATTGCCATGTTTAGAGTAAACTAACTTTAGTGAAATCTGGGCCCTGGATGATATGTGTGAAACCCCTACTACTGGTAATTACAATGAGGTCCTGGTCCTGGTCCTGGCATTGCAATAAAGACCTCTGTTACTGAGAATGATTCCTTCTTCGTGTCACTGGCACGACGACGGTCATTGAAATTTGTTTCGCTCAAAAATATCCCACTTATTTTTTTTTGGTGTTTTCTATGTTTCTACGTCTATAATTGGAATTTTTGCAAACTAGGCATCGCAACTGAGGTGGGCTGCGATGTCGTATGGAGCGTCACATACGATATCGATAGAGTTGGAGGCCGCGCCGGGAGAATAGTGCCGGTATTGCGGACCGGTGCGCCGCTCTCCCTACCTTCCGCGGCCTGGACGGGGTGGCCGCCGTATGATGGCGAACGCGGTGGTGCCGCAGGAGAGGTCCTTATCCACTGCAGCCGAAAAGTGGTAGGTGGCGAGGCTACTGACCTGACCCGTGACAGGGGGATCAAGGGTGCCCTACACGGAGTCGTCTGGCGCCCATGTGCTGGTTTGGTCCCTGGGGTGGTCACGGCGTGCAATGTGTTCTGGTGCGGTGGTGACCTGTGGTACACCCCAAATGAGGGTCGGGGGACGGGCAGCCGCGGCGGGTTTACGGAGAGTGCTAACGCGTGACCCTGTTTCCACCATAAGTGGCACAGGAGGACACCGTGGCGTTTTAGTGGGTTGGAGTCCCACATAACTGCGCTATCTCCCCTTGGTGGCGCAGTATGCATGAGCATATACCTAGGATAAAAAAGGTCTCTTACAATCTAGGTTACATTGTAGTTGACATGCTTTCGTCCTACATACACCTGTCCTATACCTTAGGAAATATCCGCAGGAGACTTTTCAAATCTCAATAACACTTCAAAACTACATTTCTAAACTGATTCAAAAGAATTTCGAAGAAAACAGCAGACTTGCTTCTGTCCTACTTAACACCTGAGGAAGTATCTGCAGAAGACCTTTTCAATCTCAAGGAGATACTACAAAATATAATGTCTTGTAATAACCTGATTTCTAAGAATTTTGTCTAAAGATCAAGGCCGTCTCTCAGTGTTACTTGATTAGTTTCCATCGAAGCGTCATCTATCCATCTCAACAAAGGCCTTAGTCTCCGGTTGCCTAGCAACGGACCGACACTTGAGTGATCGCTCATCAATTGTCAAAGTATTCCTCAGGCTAGGAGTTCCGCACCAAGATACATTGGATGCGAATGTTCTCACAACAGTGGGATGTACTATTGTGTTTAAATTAAAGGTGCTTTTTCCCGTCCGACGAGCGTGGTCACAAGTCCTAGGTTTAGCCTGATTAAAGTCTGGGCAGAAAATCATTATTAAATTTTTCGAATGAAAATTTTCAGTAACAGGCTGAAGTCTTAGATCGTGCTCCATATAAAGGAGAAGCACGGGATCAGTCAATGTTTAAGAGAGGCCTGTGTCGAGTAGTGGAAGTCTTTCTGCTATTATGATGACGACTGATAAGGGCACTAGAATGTGCCAGTTCCACGGTTATCATCATCATCAGCCTTTTTAATGTACCCACTGCTAGGACACAGGCCACCTCTCTGAGAGAGAGGGAATGGGCCGTAATCCACCATGTGGGCCCAGTGCGGGTTGGTGGATGTCACATGTCTTCGAATTGTTGGTTCTAGGACATGCCGGTTACTTCATGGTGTTTTCCTTCACCGTTTTAGAGCAGTGGTGAGTAAATAATTTACACAAAGTAAAGCACCTGCATGAGTTCGAGCCCACGACCCACGAAACGTAAGTCAGGGCCGTTACCACTGAGCCACCACTGCTCTGTGCCATGATGCCAGCTTGCAATCCGGCCTACTTACCTTTTTGACGGACCAAAAATAACAAAATAACTATAAAATCGTACTTATATTGTCACAGCTTTTTTAATCCCGGTCGTATGAAACATAAAATTCTAGCATTGCATTACGTCCTCGTATACCTCAGTTTTACTTTACCAGAAAGAATATTTCGTGAGCTTTTTGTAAAAATAAAAAGGGTAAAGTATTTTGTTGAAACTCCGCGTCACGTAACGCACGTGGGTGTATGTTTCCTTATCACTGTGTTACGGAAAACGTTTCTAAAGAAGGGTCTATGGTTGTCATGGAGGCAGTTTGCAAATGGAGTGCTAAGATGCATCAAGCTTTATAATCTTGCTGCCCTTATCTCATGTCTGTTGAGATCGGCGCAGCACATTTTCTTCTTTCATAGGACACAATGATGTTTGTGTAAAACCAAATCAATTGTTGTTAAGGTATCAAAGCTGTGGGCTGAGAGACTCGCATGAACAAAGCATATTAATTTAATACTCATAACTGCTAATGACAATTCCATTATTACAATACAAAAATAAAAATCTACGCCGATATTAAAAATGACCTTTAGATACCATTCTGAAATTTGAGCTTTAAGATTGGCTATTGCAGTATCAGAACAGGCAGCAATTAAATATATTGTCACTACTCGGATTCACAATATGTCAACAAGAATCCCACGAAAGTAATATTTTTTATTATTGATAAGCTTGCGCTTGACCACTATCTCACCTGATGGTAAGCGATGATGTGATCGACGACGTAGCACGCTGGCCTAGAAGATACCCATTCACTCTTGACTTAAAGACTCCCAGGATATAGCTATCAGGAAATACAGACTCCGGTATTAATGGTATACCACCACTGGATGGCACACCATTAATTTTCCTTGTTTGAAAATCCGGTTTTGCATATATACCAAGCCTCTAAATTAACACAAAATATTTCTGAGGATTGACAATCGCGACGCTATTATAATTCTCATAACATCTAGCACTCCATTTCTCACTCCTCCATGGCACAGCCGGATAGGGTAAAAGGTTCCGCACGACAGCGGTGTAGGGTTAACTGGCGGCTTATCTGCGGTGTAACAATCGTACTGGCTGGCTATGTGGGGGTTTGTTATTCCTTCGAATCGAGCTTTGTGTTCAAATTGACCGATCTGACTTTCGTGGTAAGGTATGAGGATTTCTTAGTAGGAAGATTTATGTGTAATATCTATTGTTACCTATACAAAATAAAAAATGGGACAAAAGAAACTGACCGGGTGTATTCGTATCTTAGTGGTTAATTTATATTTGTGTATTTAACATTTAAATCACCTACTCGTTGTTACTCCGGTGGTCCCAAGCAACCAAGCTGCTAAACATGATGTCCTGAATTCGATGGCATTTTCAATTTAGTAATAAGTAATCATTTATTTGACAAAAACTACAGAATTACAAATGACACTTAACTTAGGATACATGGTGAGGAACAAAACACACGATCAATGACCCCCATCCTAGGAAATATATGTGTTACTGCGGAGCGATAAAATAGAAAAAACCACAATGCTATAAAATTATATAAAAATAAATTCATTAAATACCAATAAAATAATTAATTTGGCATAGTAAAATACCGGGATATATATGTACATGTATTTTACCTATTTTATTATGTTATATAATAACGGTTTATTTTATTTTATTAAACAATGCACCTGCCATGTTGTCTCATCACCACCCTTGGTTGACTGGTAGAGAATGGCATTAAGTCCGCCATTGTACATTTTGTGCATGAAGTCTAAATAAATAAATCCCAGAGTCTGGCAATTTTTATTGGGTTTTCTATCAGATTGTTTTCAGTAGCAGCAGCAGTAGCATCAGCGGAGTCTGGAATTGTGCCCAGTTGATATCAATAGGCTCGTCCCCTATCACATGCGATTTGAACATAACCGACCAGTTGCGGGTCTTCTGTAGGAACACCACTGCCTAATCCATCATGGAACATAGGCATGATGTTATGTTATAACTAGCTTCTGCCAGCAGCTTCGCCCGCGTGAATGTCGTAAATTATCCAGAGGGAACATATTCCCGAGATAGACAGTATCCTGTGAGCGATTCCTGTCACTCGCTTCGCTCGCTCGTGAATAAAAATGCCACTCATCGGGAATCACCTACCTGCCGCACTTGTAACATTAATAACTATTTAGCAGATTCTTAATTCAATTTTCGAAATTTTCATTTCGAATCTGCTAATCAGTATTTAAACTAATCATATAGTTAAAAAAATATATAAATAGATAAGGCTGTATAAATCTGTGTAAAATTAATACAACTGACTGACTTTAAGTTAGAATTAAAACTAATTGTGTCACGCTAATGATAGTTAATGCTTATTCATGAGTTATCTTAAAATAAATATTTATTACCCTCTCTTAATAAGGGTTATCCAAGGGTGAGAGTAACGACCCTAAGAATATTGCTAGTCTCTCAAATGGACTGGTGTTTAAATGTTATCTAGAGTGCATACATGCATAAATGTTTTACTTACTGACATAAATTATATTAATGATATAATTATTTTGTCAGATAACATTTAAATTTTGGTTTTCAGAACAGGTGAAATACAAAATTTACTTACCGCAGAATACAATACAAATACATTTTGACATCGACGTCGCTGTTAGAATGATATTTTGGTCTAGAGCCTAAGGTGACATTGTATCAGCGATGGCGATAATGATCGAAATGCCAAAATGTAAGGTAAGATCACGTGACATTTTGGTAGTGCTTGGCAATCCCACACATCTTTTGTTTTTTCCAGCCGCTATGGTGACACTCAAGGATTCTTACTTGTCCTCAGAGAGCCTAGATAATGTAACATTCTATACGAGTTAGTGATTTACAAAAACGAAACTTCCAATGCATTGTTAACCATAGTCACAACAATAAAATATAACAAAACAAACAAACTCCCGTCCTGCGGATGCACCTTGCAGGTCGCATCTTAAAAATCTCCTTGATACCACTTCCCACACAACCGACTTCTACTCCTACTCCTTTACTGTGCACGCGGTGCGTTTGTGGAACTTGCTGCCGCCTGACATTAGGGACTGCCAAACTCTTGCAGTTTTCAAAAGTAGAGTGAAAGAACACTATCTTTCCATTCCGTCATAGTTGCATAAAATATGTATATTTATATTTTTATATTTATTAGTATTTTTTTGTTTTAATTGTTATTATATGTATTCTTATATGTATGTATAGGTATGTCAGTATATTTTATTTGTTATATTGTAAATTACATAACTCTGAATTGTTTTATGTCTTTATTTTTCCCCTCCACACACAATGTCTACATCTCTTTTTTATTATATTCCTTTCGCAGGTATGCTGGAAGAGATTTCATTAGAAATAAGCATTACCTCTGTACCTTTTTTCTTTTCCTTCTTCTTGTCCTTGTATTATGTGTGTGTACAAAAATCGTTAAATAAATAAATAAACATTTTCAACGTCTCTCTAACAATAATTCTACCATAGACGCACAACAGAAATAGATATTTTCACCAACACCTATTGGTAGCGCCATCTCTTGTAAATGTCATAAATCAATGACCGAAAACACATAGACAAACGCATTTGAGATTTCGCGGGCGATCGATCCTAATTATCTCGTTCCTTCCTCATTCCTTTTCCCTTTATGTACGCCTTAATGACAGGTCGCCAGAACGAACCGAAACTTCAACATGAACGGGCCTCGTATGTCAACCGCCAGCTTTCCAAGCCACCTGGCTGGAAACTGATGCATCTAATTAGTTAGATTGCAGAGAACCTTGTGAACCGTGTCTATTAACCCGCCTCGCGGATATAAAACAATTGTGTGAAGTGTGTGGATCCTGAAGGAGCCATTTTGGATTAGAAGAACACCAGCTCGCTGCCACACGTGGGCTGGCATCGACCACTACAAGGTAAGGCGTACTACTTCCCTCATTTCCATACTAGATCGCCCGAATTGATCCGTGAATATTTTCCCGCTTATTTTCAACGCACTATTGCCAGAACCCTTCAAATACAGTCCACTTTTCATGATAGACATAAGGATGAAGAGGTTTCTCAAACCGCTATAACATTTTTGGTCCTTCGAGCCGGATATATTACTATAATATGTCCATTTTCCTTTATTTCTTACGTAGGAATCAATTATAAATTCCTACTAGGGTCGTGGCACCTAGCCGCCTACCCACATAATCAAGTTGTAAACCCAATACGTGGTTCCATCAACGCCGCTATAGCAGGTTCATAATTACATATCTGCTATTATTAAAAATAATTCTTATTTAAAACTAACTTGTCGTATTGTAAATTTCCATATTTCAAGCGTCTTTTAGTTTAATCGCCCTTATAGGAATCACCTACCTCCAATTATAAAGTGTTAGGAATAAGTTACTTTCCGATTACCGCGGGGTAGACATTCATTCTATAAGAGAAAAATAAAATAGGTGTACTACTTGTAGGTACCTACGCAGTATAAATATCATAACTTTACCGAATACGTTTAGACGATTGCGGGCTATAAGTTGCATATTTATACCTATTCATTTATCTTAAACAATATTCAAACTTAACAATAAAACTGGTTAGGATAGTAATGCTATTAACATTTTGTACTATATAATTACTTTGGTTAGTGGGTATTACGAAAAAACTTATTTCGTTATTACGCAAATATTGCGAAACCCGTTGTCACAGTACAGTCACAATCAGTAGTATTACTTTTCTACATATAGTTGTTCGTTTAAATAATTACCGTACATTGTTTTGTTTGTGTGGTTATTTGTAACTACATAACATAACAATGCCGCGTGATGCGAAAGCAATCGCTTCTTCGGAAGATCAACAGTTAGTGATTTTAGAAGCTAAGCGTAATATACTTTTCGAGCGTATTCAGTCAATTTATGATCGCTCTAAAGTCGCTAATACTTCCGAATCGGTGAGAGAAGGCTTTCTCAGTTCTTGTGTAACAATAGATGATATTCGAACGGACTTTCATAGATTATTGGATGATTATAATGCTAGGTTACTGGCTGTATATCCCGATGCGAAGCCTAGCTATCAAGCCTACGCCTCATTCGAGGATATGTATTGTTCCGTGAAACGTGTGATGTCTCAATTGGAAGATAAGCCGTCCGGGAGGCACAGTATGAGTGATTGCGCAACATGTAGACCAAGGTTGCCGCCAATCGAACTCATGTCGTTCGACGGTGATATACGAAACTGGCCATTATTTTATGCAAGTTTTAAATCTACAGTTCATGACAATAAGTCGCTGACGGATGCAGACAGGTTGTACTATTTAATAGGTATGCTGTCGCCGAAGGCACAGTCTGTGATCGCGGGAGTCACACCGTGTGCTGAGAATTACCAAGTCATATTCCAGGCACTCCTCGATAGGTACCAGGATATTCGTGTCCTCGCGTCTACCTATTTGGATCAAGCTTTAAATCTTAAATTGTCCGGTCCCGCGTCTGTTTCGAATTACCAGCTATTTGTGGACAAGTTCGTCACCGCAATTAATTCCCTAAATAATCTAAAATTAGTTGACCTTCTGGATTTCATTTTATTGCACCTAGCAATAAAAAAGTTTGACACTGAAACTATTCGCGCTTTCGAGATGACAGAACGTAATCGTAAGATTCCCACTCTAGATAGTTTTGTCACCTTCATCAATGATCAGTGTCGGATATTCCGTAATACCCAACCACCCTTAGCTAACAATAATAAGCCTAATAGTTCGGACAATTCACATAAGTCTAATAAATCGCGTAGTTTTAATAATAAAATGACCGCTCCTAATCCACAATCCTATGTAGCTTGCTCTGAGTTAAATAATTCAAACAAGTGTCTGTGCGAAGCATATATCCATGAACACTTATATAAATGTCCCGCTTTTGATAATTTGACTCCGACAGCTCGTTTCAAATGTGTGAAAGACAACAGTGCTTGTGTCAATTGTTTGAGTATTAAACATAAAACGGTTAACTGTTCTTCTAAATTAAAGTGTCGCGCATGTAATCAACGTCATCATACATTGTTACATTTTAATAAAAACCCGCAATTATCAACTGTAGTGACGTCACAGCCGAATCCGGTCCCAACGCCTATGCCGACTGTAACTTCTATTACCTCACAGTCTGAGGTATCGTTGTGTACGACCTCTGTCGCTGGCGCCGCTCGATCGCGTTCGATTGACACTCGATGCGTTGCGGCGTCGCCGTCGGCGAGAGATAACCCGCAATGTACGGCGTACACAACCGTTCTGCTCGCTACTGCTCAAGTCGTAATTTACGATGTAAATGATAAGCCGCACATAATACGTTGTTTACTAGATAGCGCATCTCAAAGTAATTTTATTACTTCTGAATGTTTTAAGCGTCTAGGACTTTGGAAGAACTTTCATACTTCTAATTTAATAGTTAAAGGAATCGGTGGGTCGGAAAAACCAGTTAAAGGTTCCGTAGATATTAAATTATATTCTCGTTTTAGTAATGATATTAATTTTAACGTTTCTTCGCTTATTGTTGAACGTATAACGGAGACATTACCGACCGCTCTCGTCGATGTCTCTAAACTTACACATCTCAAAACATTACCGCTCGCAGATTCGAAGTTTGCGGAGCCGAGCGGTATCGATGTTTTGATTGGTGCTGCTATATTCCCGCGCTTGCTTTTGCCTAACATAGTGCATAGCGAGCAATATAATATACCTCCCGCTATTGAAACTGTGTTGGGGTATGTGGTTATGGGTTCCGTACCTACGGCACATACTTCACACTGTACGAGTACAACTTCATGTTGATCTGTTCTTCAAGATCCCAGTTTAGATTCGCTTCTCAAGCGATTCTGGGAGCTTGAAGAAATTTCCGCCTCGCCCTCGCAGAGCCGTAAGGATCTCGAGTGCGAAGAACATTTTCGCGCTACCACTGTTCGCGATGACAGTGGTAGATATATTGTGTCGCTGCCATTTTGCGACGACCCTTATTCGCTAGGCGACTCATACGCTGCCGCACTTAGGCGTTTTCATTGTTTGGAGCGCAAACTTGATGTGTCCTTAGGGTTACGCAGCGCTTACAATGACGTCATGCGGGACTACATTAACAAGGGATATTTGAGTCCGGTTTTAAAAGATGACAACGTTTCTAATCTGTCATATTACATTCCGCATCACGGTGTCGTTCGCGAAGATAAGACTTCCACTAAACTTCGCGTAGTTTTAGACGCTAGTAGTCAAACTACATCGGGACAGTCGATCAATGACATTCTACATGCAGGCCCTAATCTACAGAGTGATTTATTTAATATTATAATTCGTTTTCGTCTCTTTCAAATAGCCCTGTCTGCTGATTGCCGCCAAATGTTTCTCAATGTCGGCGTTCGTGAATCGGACCGTAGATTTCAACGCATCTTTTACAGATTCAGTAAACATGAACCTATAATGGTCTACCAATTTAATCGTGTTTGCTTCGGATTTAAGTCTAGTCCATATCACGCGTTACGTGTAGTCCGCCAGTTAGTCGCTGATGAAGGCGATAATTTCCCTGCAGCGTCTGCTGCTGCTTCTTCCGCCCTATATATGGATGACATTGCCTGTAGTGTCATGTCCATACCGCAAGCAATTTCGCTTTGTGATGAGCTTATTCAGCTCTTCAAGCGAGGCCAGTTCGACCTTGTCAAATGGACAAGTAACTCGAAAGAGGTTCTCGCACACATACCTGATACTCATAAGGCTTCGCCCGATATCGAGTATGAGAAGTCTATACCGCATAAGGTCCTGGGTTTACGCTGGGACAAGTCTTGTGACAGTTTCCGCTTTGACGTCACCACACCAGATGATAAATGTACCAAGCGAACCATGCTTTCCACAGTGGCTCGGCTATGGGACTTAATGGGTTTTGTCGCCCCCACTATTCTGTACGCTAAGCTCTTAATTAAGGAACTTTGGCTAGCAAAGTGTGACTGGGACGACATACCACCTGAACATATAGTCACCGCTTGGAAGCAGTTTTGTACTGAGCTTTCTACGCTTAATGAAATTATTATCCCGCGTCATCTGAGGTTGGTCGACGGATGCACCATGAATTTAGTAGGTTTCGCTGACGCCAGCGAGCGTGCTTACGGTGGAGTCGTATACATGCAAATATACAATGGTTCTAACTACTCCGTGCAGTTAGTTAGTGCGAAGTCTAAAGTCTCACCTGTGAAAACCATTTCGGTGGCTAGACTAGAGTTGTGCGCGGCCCTACTGTTGTCTAAGTTGCTTCGCAAGGTACAAGACACAATATCGCCCCACTACCGCATCCATAAGGTATACGCGTTTACTGACTCTAAAGTAGTGCTCGCCTGGATAAATTCCTCACCGCACCGCTGGCAAACTTTTGTTGCCAATCGGGTTACTAAGCTGATAGAGCTTATACCCGCTAATTGTTTCAACCATGTCGCAGGTACTGAGAACCCCGCTGATTGTCTGTCTCGTGGTGTCACGCCAGCTAAGCTCTTGCAGCATCCATTGTGGTATCGTGGACCATCGTGGGTTTCTCATGACCCAGCTGAGTGGCCCATACATACTTTCGAACACAATGCACTGCATGAGGGCGTACCCGAACAGAAATCAGTCGCTCATGCCGTGGTTTCTGAGGTTACGGAATCACCAATTTACGCGCTAGCACTACGTGTTTCGTCGTGGTCTAAGTTGCTACGCGCTATTGTTTACGTCTATAAGTTTTTAAGACAACTGCCTAGTGCACGTACTGTATCAAGCTCTGATCTGAAATATGCAGAAATTAAATTGCTGCGAGCTGTACAGGATGTTCATTTCCGTAACGATATTTTAAATTTAAAAAACAATAAACCATGTACTCCCGCCATCCATAAGCTTAAGCCGTTTCTCGATGAGCACGGCATCATACGAGTTGGTGGTCGTCTCACAAATTCGGACGAACCCTACGAATATAAACATCCCTGTATTCTACCACGTCATGACCATATTGTTGATCTTCTTGTTGACTTTTGTCACAAGAAAGATCTTCATGCCGGTCCGGAGTTGCTTATGTCCTTACTCAGGCATAATTATTGGATTTTAGCTGCACGTCGAATAATTCGTCACAGAATCCACAACTGTAACACTTGCTTTAAGTTCCGCCCGCGTCCTATTCTTCCACTTATGGCAGATCTACCTAGCCAGCGTGTTAACCAAGTCGACAAGGCGTTCACTCACACCGGCTGTGACTATGCAGGCCCGCTGCAGTACACACCATTTCGTGGTCGAGGTGTTAAGAGCCGTAAGGCTTGGCTCTGCATTTTTACGTGTTTGACGACGCGTGCCACGCACATTGAAGTGGCAACAGATTTAAGTACAGTGACTTTCCTTGCAGCCTTAAAACGCTTTCTTTCGCGACGCGGTCCTATTAAATGCTTATATACCGATAACGGTACTTGTTTCGTAGGTGCAAGTTCTTATTTACGCGACCTTCACAAATTTCTTAAAGATTTTCGTCCTCATCTTGAGGAAGAACTTTCCTTCAATCATATAGATTGGAAGTTTATTCCGCCTGCTTTCCCACATTTTGGAGGATGTTGGGCAAGTATGGTTAAGGTAGTTAAAACTCACCTTTTTAAAGTTATAGGTCAACAAATCCTCTCCTACGAGGAACTTATAACTGTTCTTAGCCAAGTTGAGGCTCTAGTTAATTCGCGGCCACTTACTGCTTTGAGTAGTGACCCTACTGAACCATCAGCACTGACCCCTGCGCATTTCTTGCACACCGCGCCATTGTTGTCCCTTCCCGCTCCTGAAGCAGACTCGCTCAGCTTGCTTCAGCGACATACTCTACTTGACAAACTGGTGCAGTCGTTCTGGCAGCGCTGGCGTTCAGAATACTTACATCAACTTCAGGCTAGATCCAAATGGAATAGTCCTGCACCTTCTATACAAGAGGGTACTATTGTAGTTATCATTACTGATAACTCTCCGCCCCTTTCATGGCCGTTAGGCATTATTGATAAATTGCATACCTCCAAGGACGGTACAACCCGTGTTGTTACTGTGAAAACCGCAAAGGGTAGCTATGTGCGCCCTGTTGTGCGTCTGTGTCCATTACCGACTCAATAAGGCCTGGCTTGATAGTTAGGTCTCTTAGTTTTATTTAGTTAGCGACGCAACATAATTTTCTATTAAAATTTAACTATAGGTATGCAACTTAATGTATTATGCAACTCGCAGTATTTATCTTAAATCTTAATAATTGAAATGTAAAAATCCGCATCTTAGTCCGTATTGCTGAATAGGTATACGGTAGTACACCTCATAGGGCTAAGTTTAATTTTCATTAAAGGTGACCCTTTAAGGCCGGGAAAATGGTAGCGCCACCTCTTGTAAATGTCATAAATCAATGACCGAAAACACATAGACAAACGCATTTGAGATTTCGCGGGCGATCGATATCCTAATTATCTCGTTCCTTCCTCATTCCTTTTCCCTTTATGTACGCCTTAATGACAGGTCGCCAGAACGAACCGAAACTTCAACATGAACGGGCCTCGTATCTCAACCGCCAGCTTTCCAAGCCACCTGGCTGGAGACTGATGCATCTAATTAGTTAGATTGCAGAGAACCTTGTGAACCGTGTCTATTAACCCGCCTCGCGGATATAAAACAATTGTGTGAAGTGTGTGGATCCTGAAGGAGCCATTTTGGAGTAGAAGAACACCAGCTCGCTGCCACACGTGGGCTGGCATCGACCACTACAAGGTAAGGCGTACTACTTCCCTCATTTCCATACTAGATCGCCCGAATTGATCCGTGAATATTTTCCCGCTTATTTTCAACGCACTATTGCCAGAACCCTTCAAATACAGTCCACTTTTCATGATAGACACAAGGATGAAGAGGTTTCTCAAACCGCTATAACACCTATATTCAAATACATTCAGCCAACCTTTGTGCCAAGGGTACTTGGCAAATATATTTGGCCAACCTTTGCCTAGAGATTGCTTGACAAAAGGGTACTTTCTCTTATAATTGGGGGCCTGCCTTATCTGTTCGTCTCGTAGTTGAAGAATTTTCTTATTGCGCAGTTTCTTTATTTAATTCAAAAGTTATTTATCGCTATATTGAAAGGCTAAATAATAATAATAATCTTCAAACTTAAGCCACTTTAGCCGAGATCAGTTAGAAGATGGGTGACTATTCCATCACATTTCACCATCCCTTATCTCCGCGCGCTCGCATTGGTTAGCGGTGATCCGTTCGCTCTCTGTTTTTAATTGCAATTGTCGTGTTCCGAAATTTATTTCCGGCTTGTGAGTTGCTGTCAATTGTGTATCATTTGATAAGTGCTGGTATCGTGAGTTTTTAAACGTGTTTACGTCCGTTATTTGTAAGGTAACTTTTCCCTACTCACCAGCCAGCTCAGGGGTAGATGTTCAGGATGAGACAATTGCAGGGATGATTTCGCATGAGGGTCGACAGAAGTAAAAGTCGTTCTATTTGATCAACTAGTTTAATAACACATTGGCATCACTGCAGCATCACAATTTATAGTTATTACACTTACTTGTGTATGGGATATAAAATACCCTTTAAACATAGTACCAGATGTATGATATTTCAATCAGCATCGTTCCTCTGTGCAGATTGCATCCAGTATCTCACCAGTCAAAATATCATGGGTATTCGGAGCCTGTTGTTGAATGTTGTAGCTCTTTCACGTCGTTGACCATATTTTAATATTTATTATTCAATTATATTTAAATTAATCCTAATGAGCCCTGTTGATGGAAAAGAATGCAAAATGAGCGTCGTACAAGCACATGTCTCACAAACATGAAAATATAGTTTAATTCCACTAATACTCACAGCGCTTGCTGGCACATAATATTTTATATTTAGGGCTGTTTCCCTGCCGCCTCCGAGTCATTTTAATTGTGGTTTATTTTCTTTTCTTAATAGGATTTTTTTTCTGGATCTCCTCCGTATCAATTAGCAATGGAAAAGAAATGTCACTCTTGTCGGCCATAGACACTGAGCATTTTATTAACCAATAGACACGTCATGTCCATATTTTCTTTAAGTAATTATGTTTACCAGAAATTAATAACCTAGATATGTAGGAAATTGTGTGCTTGTTGAATTATATTAATATACACAATATCTAATAGGTTTTGTAAAGAATTTTAATAATTCCGCACCGACCTCAACGCCATCTATTGCCAAAGTACCTCAACCACCTAGTGACACACCCAGATGAAAGAATGCCTGACACCAGATGTCGCTGAAAGCCGTTACGGAAATTTATTTGTTACATATTTAGTTGTAATTAGTTAATTTCGTCAGCTATCGGTGAGTAAATTTACTTTTCTTGACGTGTGGGTATATAGAAATAATTGTATCGTCCGTTAATCTTTTACTTTCTACGTTCTAATACGCTTATTAGTCTAATTTTCATAAGTAATTATGTTATCTAACAATGATGACCCACCTGATCGTGGTGGAGAAATATTATTCCGCCGAATAAATAAACCAAGGTCGCCGACGACCTCCGCTAATGCTAAGCGTTTATTTAGTGAAATGTCTCCTTCTTACATTTCACCCGAAGATAGATCTAAGCGAATGCAAACATCAGAGTCAATTGTATGTAAGGTCTTCGCCGATATTAAATGTCACTAATGTAAGCAATGACGACTATTGTGATTTGGTTTCTCAGGCGTCTGCGTACCTGTCTAAAATTAACGTAACGCATTAATGTTGCAAATAAATCCGCAATTATGGACATGACTCGGCGCATAACGGCTATTGTCTCATTGCTAGCCATAAAATCAACGCGAATTAGATAAAATAAAACATAATACCGGTGTCGATATTGCCAAGTCTGATGTCAATAATGCCTCATATGCTGACAAATTAAAACTTCGTTTACCTAAAGTAGTTCCACAAGTGAATGCCCTTGCCAAACTTCCATGTCTTGTGGCCTACCCCAATGATGAGCGTTCAACTGATTTCGCAACTTCTTTCGCGACTAAACAAGCGCTCATGAAAGCTATAGATCCTAGTGACGGCTTTCAAATTGTAGGTGTCAAGAAGGCTGCGAAGTCTGGCGTCGTGTTACGTGTCGCTAACGATTTACAAATCAAAAAGTTGCAATCGGTCGATGCCATTAGGTCCGCTGGCTTGCGACTTAAAAAAACCAAAAGGCCGTAAGCCTCGTATTTTAGTTAAAGACTTGCCATCCTCAATGGAGGACAGTGCCTTTTTGCATGCGTTGTACTGTCAAATCATACGTAGGCGTTCGCTAGACAACGGTCGGAAATGGATAGGCATTGAACTCGAGTCCGCGGCCCGGAAACATTTAGTCTCGACCAAGGATAAATTGATTGGGCGACTTGCCGTTTCATTGATGATGTCGACGTAGTACGTTGTGCACATTGTCAACAGTTCGGTCATGTTAAGAAACACTGCACTATTAAATCACCTACCTGCGCTAATTGCTCTGAGACACATGAAACCAAAGCTAACCAAAGCATAAAGACAATTTAAATTATATACCGTCTTGCGTGGCGTGTAAACGCTCTAAGAAACCGTCTGACCATCGATGTGGATCAAATGGGTGTGCCACTTATAAACTTAAACTCGAACAACTTATCCTCAACACCAACTACTAAAATAATGGATAGATTAACCATAGGACAATTAAATCTCCACAACGATAGGGTAGCGACTTCTGAACTGGACAAACTAATTATCGATTATAACTTAGATATCGTGCTTGTTCAAGAACAATGTCAAAACGCGCGTTTACGTCACAAGGTAGTACAGTTGGATGGCAAAGCACGAGCTGGAATTTACGTGGCGCATTCTTCTAACTTCACAGTAACGTCTTTGCGTAACCTTATGACACCCCATTGTGCCGTTGCGAAGGTATCATCGTCATCTTTTAAAGTTTACGTTGTGAGCTGCTACTTTCAATATTCAGACCCTGTTGCTCCTCATATACATAACCTCCGTCACGTCTTGCAGTCGCTCGCGGGCTGCAAAGTTATTGTTGGCGCTGATGTTAATGCGTCATCATCACTCTGGTATGGCAAAGTTCGGTCTACGGATTATGAACGACGCTGCGCTGTTGAAGATTTCATTGCTGAAACGAATCTGACTATTCATAATACCCCTGACACACCACCAACTTTTTGCAGCCAAATGGGCGAATCTTGTATTGACGTCACACTTTCTAGTGCAGACGTACGCTTGGATAGGTGGCGTGTCCTACCGGACGCGTCTTATAGTGATCATCGCTTGATCGTGTACGAATTTGTTCCAGTTTTTACTCAGGGTACGTCACATGTCATTGGTAACTTTAGGTATAAATGTAAGGGTGCGAATTGGGAATTCTTTAGCTCGCTTGTTGCGTCTCACGCCAAAGACTTCACTCGTGATGGGCTTTCAGCTGAAGAAAGTGCTGAAATTATGTCAGACACCTTCACTTACTGTGCTGACATTGCCATTGGTCGTGGATCTTTGACCAATATACGTAGATGTGATTGGTGGTGTGACTACCTAACTGAACAGCGTAAAAATTATCGCCGAGCGCGTAAACATCTTAACAAGCTTAAAAAACGTAAGGTTACCGGTGACCCTCTTTCCATTGCGTTAAATACGTTTAGAGTTGGCAGGTCCCGCTACAGAGCATCGGTGGAAAAATCAAAGAGTAATTTATTGCGTAAAGTAGTAGAAAAATTAGATAAAGAAGGTCCGTGGTCTCCTTTATATCATGAGTTTAAAGCCAATCGATCAGTCGACCTCGCGTTTGTTCAGAATATTAAAGTAAATAATAAACACACTACCGGTATTGAGGAAACATCTGAAGTTTTGCTGAATACTCTTATACCTGATGACTTACTAGCTAATGACAACGAAATTTGGGCGCACGGTTGGCGCAGTGGTTGAGCGATTGACTGCTGCGCTGCGTGTCGCGGGTTCGATTCCCGCACGGAACAAATAATTGTATGACCTACAGATAGTTGTTCCGGCTCTGGGTGTTTGTGTATGTGAGTTTATATGTTTGTAAACGCACCCACGATACAGGAAGAAATTCCTAGTGTGGGGCAACGTTTTAAAAAAAAAGAAAAAAATACCATCAACAGATCAGAGCGTGGGCAGCTGTACCACCTGAATCACCAGCGTCAGACCTTCCATCCACTGACGAATTTATTAACGTTGTCAAGAGGTTACCACTCAACAAGTCATCAGGTGAAGATAAAATATCTAATCGGATGATTATAGAAGCGTGTAAAACAGCAGGTGATGCGATTTTAACCGTTTACAACCGTTGTATTGCGGAGGTCGTATTTCCTCGTATTTGTCGACGCGGATTTATACGAGTAATCCCGAAAAGTGGCGACAAACCCCCGAACGACCCGAAGTCGTACCGGCCCATAACATTACTTCCATCTTTGGGAAAACTGCTGGAGCGCCTTATCGTTCCACGGTTGCTACCGGACGGACCAAAATTTCATAATAATCAATTCGGTTTCACTATTGGAAAATCTACCGTAGACGCGGCCCTAACTGTTAGGAAAATAGTTAATAAATCTGAACATAAGTATGTAATTGAGATTTTTCTAGATATTTCTGGGGCTTTTGATAACGCATGGTGGCCAATGCTATTACTTAAAATGAAAACTCGAGGCTGCTATAGAAATATATACAATTTAGTTTACTCTTAGTTTTTAAATGGTTCCGCGAAACTCAAACTCGGCCATCATTCCATGTCGAAGTCTCTCACCATGGGATGTCCTCAGGGTTCGGTTATTGGTTCACCTTTATGGAATTTAGGCTTTGATGATTTCCTCGCGATTCCGCTTCCAAGCGGCTGTTCATTAACCGGTTACGCGGACGTTGGTCTTCTGCTCATTCAATCAAGTACTCGAGCTGGATTCGAGAACTTGGCTGACACTTGCCTACGATTAATATCTCAGTGGGGCGAAACCGCCTGACCTTTGCTCCGCATAAAACTTATCAGCTCAATTTGAAAGGTAATCTTAAATCGTGTCCTACTTTTAAATTTAATAACGTTCCGGTAAAAAGGAAGCAGTCCGTGTGCTATCTTGGTCTAGTGTTAGAGAGGAATTTTGCATTTATAGATCATATTAAAATCGTCGGTGAAAAATCAAAAAAGAACTTCTATGCCTTAACGAGAATATCTAAATCTACGTGGGTCTGTCTTTTTTGACTTTAAAGACAATTAATGGGGGTACTTACTTGGGTTGTATCTGCTATGGGGCGCCTGTTTGGGCTGATAGGGCCACAATAGGGGCGGTACGACGTAAATTACTTCAGAGTCAGCGTTTGGCTTTGATATTCTTATGCAAAGCATACAGGACGGTTAGTACTGAGGCCTTACCGGTACTTGCTGGCGTACTTCCGGTCGACCTTGAAGTGCAGCGACGTGATGCAATGTACTATTCCGCAAAAGAGACCATGGACGCGGACTTTTTAACGCGGAGTGACCGTGACAAAATCTCTAGATTATTTAAACCACATATTGACGTCTGGGAGGAACTTTTATCCGAATGGCAATGTAGGTGGGATATTTCCATCAAGGGCCGACACCTCCACCATTTTTTTCCATCTGTTCGCGTGCGGCTGGCCAGGACGTGGCTGTGGAAACTAGAACAAATTTCCGTGCGTTCAAGCGTTTTTGCCATACCTATTATTGGAATCAAATATAACAGCTCACAATGTTAGGACCCATTAATATTAATGCTAATTTTTATCCGTGGTGCTAGGCAACTTTGTGCCTATTGGTCTTGTTTGTTCTGTCTCCTGCTTGATATGGAGGGAGTGGAAATTTGTATTTTTCTTACTCCTCCATTATTCTTTTCTGATTAATTTCGTTGCGGGATCCAAGACAGTTAAATTCATTCTCCGGGACTTCGTCGAGCTTCATTGCCTCGGCGCTTTTCTGGTGGTCGCCACTGTTGATTTTGGCTTTCAGGAGTTGCAGTGGTTTGGGAATAGTGCGGTGGGATTGTCATCTCTTACCTACACATCGAGACCCCTTCGTGCCTCGGCGGAGTCAGAAGGTACGTTAGCTGTTGGTCCCGTCTGTCATTTGTAGATATTTGACAGTCGTTACGAGGAGTCAGAAGACCAAAATTATGTAGTAATAGTAATACCAGGCTTGCTAAAGATAAAGATATATTTATTGCATAACTGTGTACATTAAGTTTTTATTAATAAACATTACATTTTCAGCTTCAACAGTCTACCCAAGTGGGATATGCCCGTATTTAGAAATGATCAAAAAACTCATGCAGATTATAAAATACATTATCAATTAACATTTTTCATTTTTTTTAAACATATTTACATTCAATTGCTTAATTGCTGGAGGTAACTTATTGTACACACGAATAGAAGTAACATAGGTACTTTTATAATACATCATATTGTTAATAGCTGGTAAACTAATGTCATATTTATATTGTTTCTGAATGTTTCTTTTTGAATTTGATTTGAGATTAAATTTTTCCATATTAATTTTAACAAATAAACATAATTCCAGTATATAAATACCAGTCAGTGTCAGGAAACCCTCAGTTCTGAAGACATCTCTTAATGATTCCGTACTATAAATGTTATATATTGTCAACAACAAAGACATTTCTTCTGAAGAATAATTGTCAATTTTACGTTTGTTGAGTTCCCCCAAAATGACACCATAAGTTAAAAGTGGGTACACATTTCCAAAATAAGCATTTCTAGTAACACTTGAATTTGTAGTTTCTGCTAGAACTGACAATGCGCAGCAAGCACTAGATATTTTATTATTAATCTTTTAGGTAATGTGTGCCTTCCAGTTTAAATGTTGATCTATTGTAACTCCTAAGAAATTTGTGTCTTTGACTTCATCAATCGCTGTATCAGACATGTGTGGTTACATTAAATTTAGTATGTTTACTTTTATAATTTCTAAATTGAATCAATTTGGTTTTTGAGACATTGTCTTTTAAATTTATTGACTGCAACCAGTCAGTTATAGTTATTAATGTTCAATATATTTCACTTTCGTAAATAATATCATTGGCATTGTAGGCAACTCATTCTCCATTATCTGTGCCTTTTTAGTCTTTGTATATTATTGTATTGTGTTAGCTGTAGTTTATTGTTATCTGTGGCATGCGAGCTGGCAGCCTCGCATGCGCCGTATGTTGCTGTCCTTGTCGCCCTTGTGCGGGCGTGCCCTATTGTCCTTGTCGCTCTGTAGCCAGCGTTGCCGTTCTTGGCAACGCCATGACCTGTGCGGGCGCAGAGCTCAAGCCAGTCGCCAAATATCCTACCTGCGCGTAGGACGCGGCCATTGATTGCTCCATTGACGTTATGGAAGCCTCTCACTTCTGCTCTTCTCCGCGTACTATGTAAGTAGCTGTATTTGTTTTGTGTGTCTGTAGTATAGTAGTATTATTATGTGTTTTAAATAAATGCTACAACTTTGGATCTACAATAATCCGGTCCTAATCGCAAAATTGGTCCTTCGAGCCGGATCACAATGGAAAACCAAATTACTGGTGTTGTCACATGGAGCAAAGTCGCTGGAGCCGAACACCGACCCGGATTGGATATTGTGTTTGTAACACATGGTTCGGATATTGCCATGTGTGCGTCATCTGGGTCGAAATCAAGCAGCCGCAGCCACGAAGCACAGTGCCATGACTACGCTAGTGCCGAGCACCGACCTGGATCGGATATCGCGTCTGTAACGCGTGGTTCGATAAATGCCACGTGTGCGACATTCAGGTCGAGAGCGAGCAGCCGTAGCCACGAAGCCCTGGAACATGACAACACGTGTGTTCCCACAGTACCACGTGGGAGGGAAAGTGCCACGTGCTTGTCCATTCGGTTGAGATCAAGCCGTCTGAGCCGCGAAGCCCGCCGTGCTGCTGCCGTGTACAAAGCCGAAGAAGAACTCGCGGCGTTAAAAGAACAGCTGATAAGAGAGAAAGAACAGCTGACAAGAGAGAAGGAACAGCTGATAAGGAAGAAGCTGGCTTTAGAGATCGCCGAGATCGAGGCATTCTTCCCGCCTGCTCCTAAAGTTCCCTGCGAGGAAATGGTCAAATCGCCCGCGCCCGCCGTGCCGGCTGACACGTGTTCGACCGAAGGCATGCATCGAGAATGCGCACGTGGGCTCGTACATGCCCCGCGTGTTGTGACATTCTCCCCGATTGCTGATCAGGCTACCTGCGAACGTGCAGCCTTGTCGGTGGTGCCGCCCGCGCCCCCCGCGCTGGCTGGTAAGTGTTTGACCGAAGTCCTAGATCGCCCGCCTGCTACAATCCCCTGCGATCACGTGGACAAACCGCTCGCGCCGTCTGGCACGTGTATCGAAGGCATAAAACGATACGCGCGCGCGGTACCACGCATGTGCCGCTTACCACCGTCCGACCGGCGGCTGACCGGCCAACCAGCGCATCATTTGCGCCCGTGGCGATATTCTCCGGGCCCGCTGTTCAGGCCCAGTCGCCAGTGTCCCACGCACCACCACCGTTCGCTCCCGCGCCACCGATGTTCAACGCGCCGCCGGCGCCCCCCGCGCATAAGTAGCGGCCCACGCCGCCCGCCGCTCCGAAGGCGCCCCACGCGCATATGTTGCGCCCCACCCCGACGCCGTTCGCCGCGTCGACGCCGCTCGTTGCTACGACGGCGCCCGCAACGCCGACGCCGCCCGCCGCTCCAAAGGCGACCCCCGCGCTTTAGTTGCGCCCCACGTCGACGCCGGCCGCCGCGTCGATGCCGCTCGTTGCTACCACGGCGCCCACAACGCTGACGCCGCCCGCCACTCCGAAGGCGCCCCCCGCGCCGTCTCTCACGGGACCGACCGCGCACCAGCGGGAACCCGTTCACCGTGCACACATCACCAGCGAGCAAGCTACGTATCGAGTGCGTCGTCGCGTTGTGTGTATGCGTTTAGTAACAGTGCGGGTCACCGGTTACCCAAGTGTGTTAATGACAATAAGTGAGACTTTACACACTAAGTTAAGAGTAATGTAGATAATATGGTTTAGTTGTGTTGCCTACTGACGTGAGTGTTCAGGAACAAGGGGGTGAAATGTAGGCAACTCATTCTGCATTATCTGTGCTTTTTTAGTCTTTGTATATTATTGTATTGTGTTAGCTGTAGTTTATTGTTATCTGTGGCATGCGAGCTGACAGCCTCGCATGCGCCGTATGTTGCTGTCCTTGTCGCCCTTGTGCGGGCGTGCCCTATTGTCCTCTCGCTGTCCTGTTGCTCTGTAGCCAGCGTTGCCGTTCTTGGCAACGCCATGACCTGTGCGGGCGCAGAGCTCAAGCCAATCGACAAATATCCTACCTGCGCGTAGGACGCGGCCATTGATTGCTCCATTGACGTTATGGAAGCCTCTTTCACTTCTGCTCTTCTCCGCGTACTATGTAAGTAGCTGTATTTGTTTTGTGTGTCTGTAGTATAGTAGTATTATTATGTGTTTTAAATAAATGCTACAACTTTGCCAGTAATTTGGTATTGAGTTTCCATTGTGTTTAAAATAATCGGGTCCTAATCGCAAAAGGCATATTCATTTGAAATAAATATAGTTGCGTCATCAGCATACATTACGCAAAGGTGTTTAATTATTATAGTATTTGGAAGGTCGTCAATATACTCGTACAATAAGAACAATATAGTCCCAATATACTCGTACTGCCTTGCGGTACGCCTAGTATTACAGATTCGAATTTAGATTTCACCACTTCCACCATTTTTGTACACACATTAACTACCTCAATAACAGCGCCCTGCATTCTATTATTTAAATAATTCTCTTTTAATTTAAGTGCAATACCTCTTATTCTTTTTATGTAATGGCTTTATGAGAGCTATCTTTAGGGTATCGGGTCTATTTAAGCTGTATTTATTAATTTATTTAAGGATCACCAACGAGTGTTACAGAATGGTAAAAACTTTACTAAAATTGGTACACCTTAACATTATCCTATAATGCACACCCAATAATAGGTAACCACAGCTTACAATGTAAACAGTAAATGAGATGTGAAGTTCAGATTGGCAGTCGTTCCATGTAAAATACTGCCGTATTCCGCTGGATCGAGTGAATGGAAGCCAACCCCAACCCTTTTTTCCGGTGTGGAAAATCCTCATTGGATGTCCTCCAATTCCATATGTCCCTCCTGTTGGGGGCGGACGGGTCTGTCAGACTTGTACTTACTAAAAACTACCCCAGTATTCCATCTCACACATACTCCGAGTACGATCCTTCCGCGGCTGGTGCCAGCCCATATCTGCGGGCCTCGACCTCGGGTTGGGGGGGGGGGGAATGAGGTGTTTGACTGCCCCCGCGATGTCTAAGAGGGGGACACGTGGAATATTACGCGCCGCCATCACATATTTTTAATAAATACTAATTATAACATTAAAATTCATCTATTTGCATTAAATCCAGTAAAAACGATGAAGACTGTTTATCTCCAACAGTTTTTCACTAGGTACCAACTTATCAAAGATCAAGATCATTAAAATAGATTAGCTATTTATTATTTCTTTTTAATAATTTAGGTATATACTTAATAGATGTCAAAAAACGAGACAAATACATTTAGTTTTATTTATAGACAGAAGTTGAATTCCGGTTAGTTGCGAATCGGGTTTGTGAACTCGGAGTTCTACACCACCAAAGATAAAATATGCAGTTATCTTGCTATTTCTAGATAATTTGGGTTATTATTATTTGCCCATGATAGAGATACTCGCCAAGGGGCGTGTTTGTTTAACAGTAACTGGATGTGGAGGTCAAGTAAGTAGTGGTTCCTTGTAAAATACTGCTACTCAGTTGCATCCAATCCTACTGGAAGCAAAAAAAGGCTAGGCAATTTATTTATTAGAATGAGCTTATTAACACAGTTCATGTTCCGCTAATAATTTTACTTGATAGCAGCAACAAAGCCTTGCGACGTACAGACGGAAGTCTAAGCTTGCTTCTAATCTAATACCTAATAGGTTTTCGTTTTATGTCTCCGGTACGGAACCGCAAAAAAAGGCAGTTAGCCTTGGTTCTACATAAAAAACAAGTAACAAAATTTATAATCAGACTGGTCTTCGGTCACGTGTTTCACATAAATTATAATTATGCAAGGATTATTTGTGGAGAAAAATTAAGTCTATCTCCAAAAATGGATATGAACTGGACACATGATTAGATCAAATTTAGAGAAATATAAAAAATATACTTTACCCAGTTATAACTGATTGGTATCCAAGGGACAGTAAACACAGCAAAGGTAAACAGATAAGAAGACGAGCTGAAGCAAATAGCGGGCCCCAAATGAAGGAGAGTGGTTCGTGATATCAATGCATCTTTGGCCTATTTGACAGTGCAGTGTGGTAAACTAACAAATACCGTTACTTTATTTTTTAATTGTTAAACATGAATATTATATTTTTAGAGGCTTATACTTGACATTTTTTTTTTTTTCGAATCGACATACAAATGCACAATTCATTTAATCATATTTTGTTTTGTAGATTTTTTTTTTTTAATTCCATTGACATTTAAATGTTTGTATGCCAAAAATGCCATACATGACTAATCCAAATATTTAATTGAACAACTTGCATGCTCTGTATTTATTTACTGTTACGACAATTATAGAATCTGGAATCGTGACATTCTAGAGTGATTATATTGGTATTATTCTATTAATTTATTATTTTGATATCTTGACAAATGTTTTTATAATTTTTACTGTGACATTCTAGAATTTTTATTTTGATATGATTTATTAATATGACATTTTCTAGAATGGTATTTTAGACTTACATTATTTTATTGACATTTGCACATATTTTATTATTATTAAATTTGATAATCTAGAATAATTATTTTGAACTGTATTCTATATCAATATTTGCATGCCACTACCCAAGGCAAACATGACGTTCCATGATCTTTTTATTTTAACAACTCTTCATGCTGACAACTTGTTACGTATGTATGATACTCATGTTTTAGCAAATAAACAATGATTTGATTTGATTTGATTTGATACAAATCAGTGGAAAGAGCTAAAGAAGGCCTTTGCCAATAGGCACACTGAATCGAGGGACATACTGTAACAATAGAAAACAAATAAACTATTCATAATAAAATGGCATTATCATTATAAGGATTTTTTGTGAACATATTTTACCAAAGTCTTAGCTAAATATATTGATAATTTTAATTATAACTGAGATTTAATAGAATCTATTATGCGCCTTTCTCCCCGGCTCGATGCATTTGCGTTTCTGTACCGAATCTGTACAGATTTTTTACCGAGTGCATGTTATTTTATTAGAGCTTCTTCACCGAGTCATTTTACATACACGCGTCTCTGTACCGAGACCGAGCCACTCGCCCGACTCCCGCAAGTTCCAACATGCCGTCCACTCACACACAGTGCTGGTCGCGATAGCCAATGGCAAACACCGTACCAAAGAAACCGAACAGACGCCGCACCGAAACCAGAAAGCGTTTTATACAACAAAAAATTACATTGAGGACAAAAAGGCTTGGGATTGAGCTGCTCCAATTAATTTTGTTTTTTTTATTATATTTTGCACTATGCATTTTGTTATTATATTATTTTTTTTTTTTTGGTTTTCTTGCAATGACAAGAATATTTACTTTTTAAAGTATTATATTATTTTATTTTAATTATTGTGAATGTGAAGACTATGTGGATATTTTTTTTTTTTTTTTGTTTTATTTAAATTTATCTTAGTTTTTAATCATGGTCTGGCAGTTTGAGTAGTTTATGCGGCCTACCCGAATGTCCTTTCTTTGGTATTGTTCGTCGAATCGTTGAGCTCCTTAAACTCTGAGTTGAGCTGCTCGGTTATTGACAAATGCGTGCACTGACTGGACAGGTCCACTCAATCTGGCTGGTTCTTTCTTCAAAAGACCATTTCAGACATCAGTCTACATGGTCTTCACATGATCTAATCAAGATTTTGTCTGGACTTTAAAAGAGACTGTGACCTCTGAGTTTGTTTCGGCCTTTCTTCTCAGAGTAGTCAGATAGGAAACGCCGACCTCATCTAGTTTTAAAAATATGTTCGACATGTAAAAGTGTTTGTACAAACCAACTTACAGAAATAAAATCATTTATCAAGCCAGTCAATACGTAAGTGGCTATCGGTAAAAACAATGAGAGTTTCGGTACAGAAACGAAAACGCACCGAGCCAGTAAGAAAGGTGCCTTAGATCTTACTTAATAATATAAATATGAAAAAACTTTTTCAAAAAAATACTACCGATTTACAACTAAAACACTACAAAGTGAAACATTACTTTATTTTTCGAAGTCTTTGGTTGGTACCATTTTTTAACCCCCGCCGGAAAAAGAGGGGTGTTAATAAATTTGACGTGTGTTGCTGTGTATCGGTCTGTGACATCATATCGTGCAAACGGGTGAACCGATTATGATTTAGTTTTTTTTTTTAAATGTGTCGGGGGTTTTATAAATTTTGAAAATTTTATCGTAATTTTAGTCGGTGTCCAACCGACTGCTTAAAATAAGTAATTTTAAATTTACTTTGTAGTGTTTTTAGTTTGAAGTCGGTAGTATTTTTTTTACAAAATGTTTTATTTTTATTTTTCAAGTCTTTAAGTAAGGTACTTATAATGCCAAAATAGATTAAAGAAAAGAAAGAAAGAAAACTAGTTTATTTGACACACACAGATACACACAATGTAGGTACAAATAAAAGGGAACTTAATTTTAAAATAAAGTGGTGGGTGGTCCCAAAGATTACCCGAATACCATGAAACTTGAACATAACCGGTGAAATTAGAGTGAACTGTACACATCTGCGTAACCCTTTAGAGCGTACTGGCGTGATGTTATGTTATTAAATGGTATAAACAATAAACAGATATGCGATGGCAGCAATCCCGAGAGATTTGCCGTTATTTATTAAAGATTCTGTTGTATATCTCCGAAGTTCTTCATCAGATCTTTACCAAATTAAAATGGGACCAAAATCGATCCACATTGACGGAGATATCGGTGAACATAAAAAGAAAAACAAACATGAAGTCTAACATAGAACCTCCTCCTTTTTGAAAAGTCGGTTTAAAAATTGGATAGATGTGTGTGCTGTTACTAAATCACGCTAGAACGGCTGAACGGATCTGGATGAAATTTGACACAAAGATTATAGTCAGGAATAGCACATAGGATATGTGCATTTTTATTCCGGGAATATGTTCACTTGGGATAATTTTCTACGTTCACGAGGGCGAAGAGGCTGGCAAAAGCAAGTATGTATCTAAAAACGCAGTTGGCAACCTGGCGTGACCGCAGAGAAGCAAGTCGGTTTAGGTTATTCTGTAGGTGAAGAATTAAGTCTGCTTTTAATGAAATAAGACTTACTTAATATATTATGTTCTATGAATTTATACATTTATGTTCATGGAATCTTTTAAAAAACCTTTAATTTTTAAATTAGTTTATTTTTCTATTTGGCTAATTATATTATTGACTGGTCCTGTGGAATCTACAGGACTGATATGGCGACTAATCTTCGGTATAGGTACAAGAAAATGCCTGAAGTTAAAACATCAGTCTATGCCTGACGTCACAAGAGAGCTTTGAAACCCAGCTTTAAATAAAAACCTGAACAATATCCTTATTTTAATAAGTGTTTAAAGTTTCAGTTGATTTTTTCCGTCATACTAATGCTCCCTAAAAACTAAGTCGAAATAAAAACAAAGGTTTATAAGAAACAATGCGCACAAAATTAATTACCTCATAACTGGACAAAGCGCACCACTTTTTCAAGTAGGCTCTATAGGCACACCTACTCTCTCTTGACAATAAAACACTACAAAGCTCGAATACGGTCGCATCCGGGGGATCTGTCGGAGATGGCGGCGGACGTGGCGGGATTTGACGTCACGTCGTTATGACTTCACCGGATGTAGCTGAGGGGGACAGATTGAGGGGTAACGAGTGGTTTGACCGAATTTTGGAATTAGACAAGTTTTAGCTGGCTATGTTTACTGTCATTTACTATTTGTTTCTTTTAATCTATGAAGAGTTTAGAATCTTCACTTTGTATAAATCATTCATTTACAAGTAACAAAACTCATAGTTACAATTTACTTACAAATTATGTTAGTAAAAGGAGGAGGAAAAGGAGCAAATGTGTTAAATTTTCAATCATTTTGTTTAAAAAAATAATGTTAGTAAAACAATACAAAAACAGTTCGTGGCAATTGCAACTTCCAGGTACAGGCCCAGCCGAGACCTTGCAGCTGTGTTTCACAAACACACAGCCTAGCCATAAATAATATTTAATGAGGTAATGTAAGAAAAATATCGCGTTACAGAGAACTTAACAAGCTACGCAGTTACGCGATAGAACAGTGAAACTTCCAAGTTCTTTCGCGGAAATCTGAAATTCTTGGACTAGGAAAAAATACTAACTGTCTACATAACAAACATAATAACATGGACAACTTGTTTGTTAATAGAAGGTCACAGAAAGTGCGATAAATATACTTTCACTGATAGAAAAGGGTTATTCAGCCGCCTATGGAACTGGAACAAGGGCCGTTGCACCTTTTATTTTTTTTTACGGAAAACTGGGCTCACAATTCATTTGATTTTTTAGATAGATGTTGCACATAAAAAGTATTTATACCCAAACTACCAGGAGGTCAGAATCATGAAGAAGTCTTAGTATTTGCAGAGCTGCATAACCGGTAAAGACTAACAAAGTACCAGGAGATTATAATCATGAGGAAGTATTATTGAGGCTGGAATCATGAGCGGTAACTGGGCTCTGGTCCCAGTTCAGTAGGCGGCCGAATGACCCCAAACCCGATAAAAAGTTACACTATTGCTTCGTGTCACAGGCTATCACGTTTGGGCGAGGCATATGTACAGCACTGGAAGTTTTTCGGCTGAAATGTTGCTGATTATGATGATGGCAGGTAGCTTCTTAGCTATGTTTGAATAAAATCGGATTAGCCGTTCAAAAGTTATGGGCGTTTTACTATTTGAATCGGGGTGTTTTCGCAAGATATCATGTCATAATTGCGTGTTCAATAGATTGCCGATCGAAGCGTATCTACTATGTACTAGATAAATTATGAAGCATGAAAAGGAACGTCCCCACTGGGAGCCCAGCATTCACTTTCGAGCAAAACTATGAACGTTCGAGTGAACATTCCTTTGCGAGCTTGGAACATTCGAATACGATCTTAAATGTCATTCATTCGACAATACTATTGACTAAGAAGGTCACAAACACTCAAGATCAAGAAACTGTTCCTTGCTTACAAGTAGCCAGTAATATTTCTACATATATAATATATTCATATCATTATCTGAGTACTCGCTTTCGAGTGTTTTATTTGCGTGAACATTCGAATGAGAGCTGTTCCCGCGAAAATCGTTGCAACGTCCACACCAGCCGAGGTTCGCGCTTGCGTGTAAGCTTTGTAACGCTCGGCTCAACGTCCACACCACTCGAATATTCGACGTCGAATGCTCATTACAAGTGAATGCTCTCAGTGAGGACGCTCCTAAATAAAAATGTGACGAGGGTTTTTTAAATTTTGAAATTTTACTTGTTATATTTTATAAATTAAATCGATACGCCGATTTTTTTTCGCAGTGGAATGTTCGATTACCTTTTTTAATTAAAATCTGGTATTGATAGAATATATTTTTTTTCAATGGTGAGCACAGATAGTGCATTTAACCTGGCCTGGGACATGGTGTTTCTGAGAAACGTTTTAATTCACTTTAGTGTCGAAATCTCATACACATTGTCCCATAACTCAGTAAGTATATTAAAAAAAAACAAATAAAAATTAGAAAAGCCGCGATAAACTGCAAAATTGCAAGCCGCGTACTGTGTTCAAAAAGTAAACAAGCCCCGCGCCCGCCATATTTCCCACCCGCGTAATGTTGGTACGCGACCCCAAAGATAAATTTCGTTCGTATAACCTTGCCCGCCCTCGGTAATCTTCGGTTCGCTGGGGCGGCGCACGAGAGTGGTCATATTTTGCCGTACATTTTCTTTTGAACTATCTCTGTCTCTCGCGCCAGGCGTTTTCGCTCGTATACGTCTTATTAATTTAGCAAAGAGCTTGAATTGGTTCGTCATAATTTCGTTATTATTGAAGATATCGTTAATCATATATTACTAAACATTTATTGTTTTTTTCTAAACCTGTTAAAATCTGGCAGTTCAGCGAACGAGTGAACTTAAAGTACAGCCACCCCTGGTCTGTGGCATCATAGCGTCCAAACGGGTGAACCGATTTAAATATAGTTTTTTTTTTTAAAAGGTGACTTAATCGAGAGTGTTCTTAGCTATGTTTGAATAAAATCGGTTCAAAAGTTATGGGCGTTTTACTGTTTGAATCGGGGTGTTTTCGCAAGATATCGTGTCATAATTACGTATTCAATAGATTGCCGATCGAAGCGTCTCTACTATACCTGAGTGTCATAGGCTATAATATATTTTCAAAAATAATAGAGATCCTTATGAAAATTGCAATAAGGTAATCCAAGATAGCAAAATGTTGCCTGTAAAATACATTATTTTAGCGTGCGCTGAGAAAACTATTGATAAAAGATAAAAATTAGTGAGTAGGGTAGGCAGGGTAGGCAGGGTAGGCAGGGTATTCAGGGTAGCCAGGGTATTCAGGGTAGCCAGGGTAGGCAGGGTAGGCAGGGTAGCCAGGGTAGCCAGGGTAGCCAGGGTAGCCAGGGTAGGCAGGGTAGCCAGGTTACCCAGTGTAGTGGCATGGTAGCCAGGATAGGCAGGGTAGCTTGGGTAGGCAGGGTAGGCGGGACAGGCGAGATAGGCAGGGTAGCCTGGGTAGCCAGGGTAGCCAGGTTAGTCAGGGTAGTGGCAGGGTAGGCAGGGTAGCCAGGGTAGTGGCAGGGTAGGCAGGGTAGGCAGGGTAGGCAGGGTAGGCAGGGTAGGCAGGGTAGCCAGGTTAGCCAGGGTAGTGGCATGGTAGCCAGGATAGGCAGGGTAGCCAGGGTAGGCGGGATAGGCGGGATAGGCAGGGTAGCCTGGGTAGCCAGGGTAGCCAGGTTAGGCAGGGTAGCCTGGGTAGCCAAGGTAGCCAGGTTAGGCAGGGTAGCCAGGGTAGTGGCAGGGTAGGCAGGGTAGGCAGGGTAGCCAGGGTAGCTAGGGCAGCCAGGGTGGCCAGGGTAGGCAAGGTAGGCAGGCCAGGTTAGGCAGGGTAAGCAGGGAAGGGGCAGGGTAGGCAGGGTATGCAGGCTAGATAAATAGGTAGCCAGTTGACGGGAGCGAAGCCCCGAGGGTCAGATAGTACTAGATAAATTATGTAGCATGAAATAAAAATGTGTCAAGGGTTTTTTAAATTTTACTTTCCGCAAGATATCGTGTCATAATTACGTATTCACTAGATTGCCAATCGAAGCGTGTCTACTATATCTGTACTAATATTATAAAGAGGTGAAGTTTGTGAGTTTGTGGGTTTGTGACGTTGCAGTTGTAAAGGTTAATCTCTGGATCTACTGAACCGATTTTGAAAATTCTTTCACCAATAGAAAGCTACATTATTCCTGAGTGTCATAGACTATAATATATTTTCAAAAAATTTGAGTTCCTTATGAAAATTGCAATTAGGTAACCCTAGATAGCAAAATGTTGCCTGTAAAATACATTATTTGGCGTGCGCTGAGAAAACTATTGATGATAGATAAAAATTAGTTCGTAGGGTAGGCAGGGTAGGCAGGATAGACTGGGTAGGCAGGGTAGCCAGGGTAGGCAGGGTAGGCAGGATAAGATAAGATAAGATATTTATTTTGTAAAACATGAGTACACTATTGTCTTATATTAATATGAGGTGGCTACATGTTTTGCCATTTATGGCGTACAAAATTAGTTGCACTGGACAAACAAAAATAAAAGAATTTAATACCAAAATTAAAATTAAAAATTACAATGTGAAAATTAAAATTCAATAAAAAAAGGGTAGCACCTATCTACCTAGCCTGCCTACGCTGCGGGTATGCAGGGTAGGCAGGCTAGGTAGATAGGTAGCCAGTTGACGGGAGCGAAGCCCCGAGGGTCAGCTAGTACTAAATAAATTATGTAGCACGAAATAAAAATGTGTCGGGGGTTTTATACATTTTTAAATTTTACTTGTTTTTTCCGCTATTAATTAAACGACAAAAACTAGGCAAAATGTAAATTATATTTAGTTTACGAGCCTATCGTTAAATAAAATAAAAATAAGTTATTAAAAGAAGCACGTTTTCCTTAGAAACTTACCTCTAAATGAAACCAAAGGCACACAATGCAATTTAACAATTCTGCCTCCAAGTGCCATATAAGTGGCCGTTGAAATCTTAATGACGTTCACGACATCTGCATAATTTACACCGACAGATTGCAGGCCGGCCCGATTTGAGCCGCGCTAAACTTGAGAACGGTCCAATTTGAGCCGAGAATACGCCTCAACTTGGGCTAACTGGATTTGAGCTAGGATTTGTTATTAGGCATGGAATTTTCTTGGAACTGAAATGGATTATAATTTTGTTGTAGTGGATGGCAGAAGGCACCTGCTATCTTGCTCTCAATGGCCCAAATCTGCAAAACTACATCTGCGCTGCGACTTATGCCACCGTAGAAGTGGCGAAGCTTTGTTTCAACGAAATTAAATTTACTGTTGTGCCAGTGACACGAAGACGAAGAAACGATTAGTTTTATCATTATCAGCATCAATTCAGCCGAACGACTTTCACTGCCGAATGTATAATAAGATTCTCCTAAGTATCACCACATTGACCGGTCCAGTGCATCTTGCATCCAGCGTATTGCCGCAGTTTTCACCAGATTATCCATCTACATTCTGGGAGGTCTTCTAACGCTGCGTCTTCCAGTAAGTATACTCTTACCTATCTTATAACTGACCCCATTATTTAGGTAAATACTGATGCTAGTAGAGGTAACACTAGTGGTACTTGACTGTAAAAATGTCGAGTTAAAAAATGTACGACTTTAGTTTTCAAACGTGATGTGAAATGGCTACACAGCAAGTCTTTCATGAAAAACGCAGAAATCAATAGATTTAACAACACAACACGCACGTTGATACATTGACAGAAGACTGTTACTTTTATAGACAGTTCCTGTAATAGTACACTAACATAGTGTTAACACTACATTAACTTTACTGCATTACGTGGAAACAAAACGAGGTGTGTCAGTGTCACATAAAACACAGGATGTCAGCTTATCCACTACTTCAAACTAGCTTTTGCTCCAGTCATTTCCCTCACTCCCTCATTCAAAATGACACAGTCAAGTGGAGTGGAAGTTATCCTCAAAAATTCTTAGGATAAAGGTTTTATATTTTTACTCTCTAATGTCCTTTTTCATAACGTTTTTCGTAAGTGTTTGACTGTAGGTACAATGTTTAGTCGGTACTTTAATAATGCTAATGATACTCAAAATGTTACTTGATTGTAAAAAGAGTCCCAAACTTTTGATTTAATAGCTTTCAGGATGAAAATAGCTAGAAAGCAGTATACCTACATATCATAGATTTTTTAACAGCTACTCAGTTTCTTTTTAGTTTTAATGACAGTTCTTAGTAAAGTAAACCTTTATACATTATGTTAAATGTAAGAAGCTACATAAATATGTACTTACTTTACTGCATTACGTGGAAGCAAATGAGGTGTGCCAGTGACACATAAAACACAGGGTGCGAGGTTTATGCACCCTCACACGTTTGCTGTTACCTTGTGAGAAACAAAGAAATGTACTTGGAACACCAGGCGATGTGCTTTTGTTTTCTCTCTTAGCGTATTTTTCAAACTAGGTTTTTGTCAGCAGTTCTGCACCCGTAGCCTCACAGGAACTAGGCATTTTTCCGTACATGCCTTTGCCACTCAACGATATAGTAATTTTCTATATGTTAAATAATGTTCGGGATGCGATCTTTACTTCCAGAGATTTGTATTACTTTAGACTAGCTTTAAAGGAGCTTCTCAATTCGACTGTATGTTTTTTACGCGATTACTCCGCCAATTATGAACCGATTTTGATGATCCTTTTTTATTTAAAGGCTTCTCATGTGGTCCTATTTAAATTTGATCATAATCTGACGGGCATTGTTAAGTTATCCTTGATAATGTATTTTCATGGTAATATAAGATAAATCTTTTTGCATAAAACACGAAGGGGGAGAAATTGGGAGAGGCTTAATTTTGTATGTAACTTCTTATCTTGCAACTTTTCCTTATTATAAACCGATTTAGATGAAATTTGATAAGGAGATAGTTTGAGACCCGGGAAAGGACATATGCTACTTTGTTGTGTTTTTGAGAAGGGAGAGAAAAGGGCATGGGACTAATTTTGTATGTAACTTCTTATCATGCAACTCGAATGCAAATCGTATTAAGAAAGGATTTTTGTTAATTCGAATTTTAAGGGGTAAATGGGAAATGAGTCAATGTGGCGACGCTTGGGGAAGGCCTATGTCAGAAGTGGACGTCTTTCGGCTGATATTATGATGATGATGAAATGGAAAGGCTGCTCTCTGTATTAAACTTTTAATTGCGGCTTCCGATTTGTTTGAAACTTTGCAGGTATATTTTTGATAACAAATGATTGAGATCTGCATATTTATTTAGATTATGTAATACGATGAGGCTTCGTATTACACAATAAGGGTAAAATATAATAGGTGCCAATATATTAACAGGTATGAGACAAGTAAAATTTCAAAATTTAATAAACCCCGACACATTTTTTATTTCCTGCTACATAATTTATCTAGTACTAGCTAACCCTCGGGGTTTCACTCCCGTCAACTGGCTACCTATCTATCTAGCCTGCCTACCCTGCATACCCTGCCTACCCTGCCCCTACCCTGCTTACCCTGCTTACCCTGCCTACCCTACCTAACCTGGCTACCCTGGCTACCCTGGCTACCCTGCCTACCCTGCCTACCCTGCCTACCCTGCCTACCCTGTCTACCCTGCCTACCCTGCCTACCCTGCCTACCCTGCCTACCCTGCCTACCCTACCTACCCTAGCTACCCTTGCTACCCTGCCTATCCAGTCTTTCCTGGGTACCATGGTATACCCTGGCTCCCCTGCCCCTACCCTGGCTACCCTGGCTACCCTGGCTACCCTGGCTACCCTGGCTACCCTGCCTACCCTGCCTACCCTGCCTACCCTGCCTACCCTGCCTACCCTGCCTACCCTGCCTACCCTGCCTACCCTGCCTACCCTGCCTACCCTGCCTACCCTATCTACTATTTTTTATCTATCATCAATAGTTTTAACAGCGCACGTCAAATAATGTATTTTACAGGCAACATTTTGCTACCTTGGGTTACCTTATTGCAATTTTCATAAGGATCTCTAATTTTTGTTTTATTTATATTATAGCCTATGACACTCAAGAATAATGGAGCTTTCTTCTGGTAAATGAATTTTCAAAATCGGTTCAGTAGATCCAGAGATTACCCCTTACAACGTCACAAACTCACAAACCTACAAAGTCACAAACTTTACCTCTTTATAATATTAGTATAGATTAGTATAGATATAGATATAGTAGACATGCTTCGATCGGCAATCTATTAATCTATTAAATATGTAATTATGACACGATATCTTGCGAAAACATCCCGATTCAAACAATAAAATGCCTATAACTTTTGAACGGCTGAACCGATTTTATTCAAACATAGCTAAGAACACTCTCGATTAAGTCACCTTTTAAACAAAAAAAAACTAAATCAAAATCAGTTCACCCGTTTGGACGCTATGATGCCACAGACAGACACACAGATACACGGATACACAGATACACATATACACAGACACACAGCAACACACGTCAGACTTATAACACCCATCTTTTTGTGTCGGGGTTTAAAAATGTACCAAAACTAAAAAGAGAAAAATAATAAATATTTTTACAAAAAAATTAATCGTTTTGTTGTGTAAAATAACTTTATTTTCGGCAGTCAGTGTCAAACACGAAAACAATTGGTACCAAATTTGGACATTCGATAAGAAAGTTATTTTTCGCTTTGTAGTGTTTTGTTTTGGAAGACGGTAATTTTAGTGTTCTGGAATTTGAAATAAAAATGTTCTATATTTAAAATATCGAACAATAAATCAATACAAATTATACCGCACTGCACCAAGCGTCCAAGCCACAACACAACGCACAATATCGTAAAGCACCGCAACGCACACCGCATCATTTCTGGCCATAACGGATCACACCACACCGCAATTTTAAGGTTCCCACAGAAAAGCAAAACGGTGACAGTGCGACAAAGATGCAACAATCCTGTTTTATACAGGTAAATTCTACAGATGTAAAATATCTACTCTTCAGTAAATTTTGCCGAGTTCTGCAAACATAGGCAACTGAGTTTTTTCCGATATTTCAGGGTTGGTTCCATAGTAAAAGCTCTTCAAATGATGAGTACAATGACCACGTTTCAAGTTTTGCGTTTAATCGTTGTTGAATCTGAGGGTTTTCGTTTTGGAAACGCGGTTTTCAAGTAGCTTCCTTGTCGCATTAATGTGTAGCATGCAGCTTTAAACCGTATAATTTCATGTTGCATTTCACTGCATCCCAATGCATAATGCACAACACCTATCACACCGGTACTTACATAGAGTGCTCTCATCACTCTATGTAACTTAGCTTACAACGTACTTTGGTTCGAACCCACGACCTACAAGTCGCGGCTGTTACCACTGGACAACCACTGCTATCAATCTGGGGGCATCTATATCTTATGAAAATATGGGAAAAGCTTATTTATGTGATTTTACGTTTTATTAATCGCTTAGCATGATCAAACTGTTTTCCAGGAGTGGGAACATATAAAGCCTCCTCTGGAAGGACAGTACCACTGCGTCCCAGACGCTGAGACGTGACATTTCGTTATTTTTTGTCAGATAAGATAAGATAAGTCTTTATTTGCCTTAAACATGATATAAAGTTGTTACAGTCAGGTATTAATCAAAAGTCCACATGTTTAGCTATACAGGATTTGTATCAATTGCATGCAAAATAATTATTAGTTAATGTCATAAATCTTAAGTTCAATGTCATAGATAAGGTCAATACAATAATATAACAATTCATATGAGCATTATCCGCAATGACAAAAGATTATTTTATGTTTATTGTTAAAAAATATCTTTAATGTCATAAAACACATGTTCTTTCAGCCATTTCAATAATCTGTTTTTAAATGAGTTAATATTATATAATAATTTTATTTCTTTTGGAATTCTGTTATAAATGCGTGCACACATGACTATGAAACTTTTCGCATACTTGGCTGATTTTGGAGTATCCTGCAATACAAGTCTGCACGGATCTCTAGTTCGAGAATTAATTTGATAGGCTTTTTTGAACAATCCCTTATTATTATAAACATAATTACATATTTCGTAAATGTAGAGTGACGGAAGTGGTAATATACCTAGCTTTTTAAAGAAAGGTTTACATGACTCGTCAGGACGGATACCACAAATGGCTCTGATGCATTTCTTTTGCGCAATAAATGCTCTGTGTCTATCCGTACTGTTACCCCAAAAAATAAGCCCGTATCGTAAGATGGATTCTATATAGGCGTGATATGTTGTAATTGCTGTTTTTATGTTAGTTATATTCTTCACTTGTCTGAGAGCATAAACAAACTTATTAATCCTACCGCACAAATTATCCAGATGTACTTTCCAATTCAGATCTTGATCTATGAGTACTCCTAAGAATTTAGTTTGTGGAACTTCTTTTAGCCTGTCAATATTAAGTTTGAAATTGTATTTAGTATGTTTTGACTTATTAAACTGTATATAATTAGATTTATCTAAATTGAATTTTAAATTATTTGTCTGTAACCATTTTATAATGTCGTCAATAGTATTATTAATGTCCATCTCATGATCAGCTTTCGTGTTATACTTTTTGTCAGATGTCACAATAATCGAAATGTCATCTGCAAATAATACACATTTATGTTTAGTCACTAGTGGCAAGTCATTTATGTATAATAGAAACAATAAGGGTCCTAATACACTCCCTTGGGGCACGCCGAAGTTATTAACTCTATAGTTAGAAGAATACGAGGTTAATAGGTTTTCATTTACTTTATTAATGACAACGTATTGTTTTCGGTTACTTAAATAAGACGTGATCCACTGCAGTGCTAAACCTCGTATGCCATTTTTTTCTAATTTTTGCAACAAGTTATCATGTGCCACAAAGTCGAAAGCTTGTGACAGGTCGAAGAATAGTCCTGTCGTTAAGTAGTTTTTATTTAGAAAATTATGAATATGAGTCAAAAGATCAGCAATTGCTAGTGTTGTTGACTTTTGCTTTTGAAATCCATACTGTTCTTTTGTTATGATGTTGTATTTGCTACAGAAGTCGGAGAGTCTCTAGTGCATACATTTTTCAAATAATTTAGATATTTGGGATAATTTTTAAAATCATTTCTATCGTTTTTTTTTGTACAGAGGTTTAACGACTGATAATTTAAGGGCATCAGGAAATGTTCCAGATGAAAATGAAAGATTAAGGAATCAATTCTGTACTGCAAGTTTTAATTACTTTTGTACTAATTCCATCGTAACCTTCTGAGTTAGTGTTATTTAAAGCTATTATTTCTTTTTTTATCTCGTCTTCAGTCATAGAGCCAAGAAACATGGAATTGGGTATTGTCTTGGTTTTATTAGGCTCATCATTATCATGTAAATTATTAAACTTCACAGTGCTAGTCGAATCAATAAAGTAATCATTAAAAGCATTTGCTATGTCAGAGGGATTATCCAGTATTCTTTTATCTAGTTTTAGTTGAGATATATTAATGTCACATTTTGTATTTCCAATTTCACGGTTAATGACTGACCACGTTGCTCTACATTTGTTTTGACTTTTATTTATGTAATTAATGTTTGAATTTATTTTGGATTTAAATATACATTTTTTAACTATTGATGAATATTTTTTATATCTAAGTTTGTGCGTTAGGGTTTTATTTTTATAATAGAGATACCGTAAACATCGTTTAGTTTTGCAACTATTTCTGATACCTTTAGTTATCCATTTTTGTTTATTTGCATTAGAATTGTTTATTTTAATCTTAATCTTTGGGAAGCATAAATTATACAATAATTTGTCATTTTAAATTGTCAATCTCATACATTTTGGTATTTCGACAAGCGTTACCGTCAGTCGCCTGTCAACTCGCCTAGGGCCTCAGGATTGCATTCCACTGCGCTCCAAGTTTTCATTACCTGTATTATTTAAAAAATATAAGTACCAAAATGGTTCCACAGAGCTCCAAAATAAAATATGTAGAGTCGGCGTAAAAGGCAAACCATAAGTTGTTTGTTATACACAAATAGAAATATCGGTAGTATTTTTTACCGTGGATTCTGTGACAGACTTTCTAATCTGAAGCTGTGATTTTTCTTTGTTCTTTATTGTTATTTATAACGTATTGTTAGAAGTGACGTTGTGATTATGACTGAATCGATAAATGATTTAAACAAGTAAAATTAAAAAATTTAAAAAACCGCCGACACATTTTTTATTTCATGCTACATAATTTATCTAATACTAGCTGACCCTCGGGGCTTCGCTCCCGTCAACTGGCTACCTATCTACCTAGCCTGCCTACCCTGCATACCCTGCCTACCCTGCCCCTACCCTGCTTACACTACCTACTCTGCCTATCCTGCCTAACCTAGTTACCCTGCCTACCTTGCCTACCCTGGCTGCCCTGACTACCTTGGCTACCCTGGCTACCCTACCTACCCTGAATACACTGCCTACCCAGTCTTCCCTGGCTACCATGGTAAACCCTGGCTCCCCTGCCCTGGCTACCCTGCCTATCCTGCCTACTCTGCCTACCCTGGCAGACCTGGCTAATCTGGCTAGCCTGGCTACCCTGCCTACCCTGCCTACCCTGCCTACCCTGCCTACCCTGCCTATCCTGCCTATCCTGCCTACCCTGCCTACCCTGCCTACTCTGCCTACCCTGACTACCCTGCCTATCCTGGCTAACCTAGCTACTCTGCCTACCCTGGCTACCCTGGCTAGCCTGCCTACCCTGCCTACCCTGCCTGCCCTGCCTACTCAGCCTTCCCTGGCTAATCTGGCTACCCTGGCTACCCTGGCTACTAATTTTTATCTATCATCAATAGTTTTCTCAGCGCACGCCAAATAATGTATTTTACAGGCAACATTTTGCTATATTGGGTTATCTTATTGCAATTTTCATAAGGATCTCAATTTTTTTTAAATTATATTATAGCCTATGACACTCAGGAATAATGTAGCTTTCTACTGGTGAAAGAATTTTCAAAATCGGTTCAGTAGATCCAGAGATTACCCCTTACAACGTCACAAACTCACAAACTTTACCTCTATATAATATTAGTATTGATATAGATATAATAGACACGCTTCGATCGCCAATCACTATGAAGAATAGCACAAAACAATCAAAGGAGTCACGGTCCGATTTCGATTAAAACTAAAAGTGCAACATTTGATATTTCTCACCCTGTTTGTCGACAACCACAATTGATTGACAAAATCTATATAAACGCGGGCAAAGCTGTGGGTAACAGCTAGTGCTACATAATTTATCTAGTACATACATAATAGATAAGCTTCGATCGGCAATCTATTGAACACGTAATTATGACACGATATCTTGCAAAAACACCCCGATTCAAACAGTAAAATGCCCATAACTTTTGAACGGCTGAACCGATTTTATTCAAACATACCTAAGAACACTCTCGATTAAGCCACCTTTTGAAGAAAAAAAACTAAATCAAAATCGGTTCACACGTTTGGACGCTATGATGCCACAGACAGACACACAGATACACAGCAACACACGTCAAACGGCGTTATAAACGCCCCTCTTTTTCCGGCGGGGGTTAATGAAGGCCACCAAAGTTTCGTAGTAGTGAAACATAATGACTATGCCCCAGAAAAACTGCATTATTATTTTAAGAATATAACAACAGCTTTACATAATAATTGAGGGTGTATACAATATAATCTGACACAACAACAAACGAGCATAATCGGATTAACGAAATTATGGAAAAAGGTAAGCGGGTGGATTAACATAATATCGTGTTGTTGTTTGCTGAAAATTAATGAAAATATACCAAGGACAGACCTGATGGTTCATTCGTTACTGGGATTATCAAATTATACTACCGCATTTTGAATTAGATATCTTCCTATACCTACCGTACACACAAATCTCAGAAAACAAACCATTTTATAACTCTTTGGCGTTTTCAAAAACAAAAGAAGTGTATTATTCAAGAATAAAATAATGAAATAAATAAATGAATTAAGTAATGGTAAATGATTTAAGTAGTGGTAAATGATTTAAGTAATGGTAAATGATTTAAGTAATGCTAAAAGATTTAATTAATGGTAAATGATTTAAGCAATGTTAAAAGATTTAAGTAATGGTAATTTTTTTAAGTAATGGTTAAATAATTAAGTAATGGTAAATGATTGAAGTAATGGTAAATGATTAAAGTAATGGTCCTAAATGTTTTGTTTTTTTTTGAGTAGATAAATAGTCTAAACTAGTATTAAAGAAGGTAAATTATTAGTTTTGTGTATTAGTTTCTGAGAGGTAATTTTGGGCAGTAGCAGTGGTGGCCCAGTGGTAACGGCCCTGACTTACGTGTCGTAGATCGTGGGTTCGAACCCAGGCAGGCGCTTTACCTTATGTAAGTTATTTAATCACCACTGCTCTAAATACGGTGATGGAAAACATCGTGAGGGTACTGGCATATTCTAAAACCACAAAGAAGATCTGTGATATCTACCAACCCGCACTGGACCCGCGTGGTGGAGTAAGACCCATTTCCTCTTATAGAGAGGAGCCCATGCTCCAGTAGTGGACACATAAGAGAGGAGCCCGTGCTCCAGTAGTGGACACATAAGAAGGCTGATGTATTATTTGTTTGGTTGTAAAACGCTTCTAATCTTTGTAAATTCTTATCAAATTACGAAAATTCGTCCACTGATTGAAAGCTACAAAGGCTACGTTTTATCCCAGAAAATGCAGTTTCTGCGTTACAGGCCACTATACCCTATTCGCTGAGAGAAAAACCTTTATGTTAACAAAGAAACGTCAAACGTATTAGGTTTTAATGTGCATGTGCAATGTCAACCCCATTTCATGTCCAGGCTATCACTGTCCATTCCAGGTTGCCTGGCAGAGATCGCGGTATGCGATAAGGCCGCCCTTTGTTTGTATTTAAGTTTTAAGTTTCCTTTTCTATTATTTAACTTGGTGTACTTACAATAAAGCATATATAAATAAATAAATAATAATATAGCCGGCTGATAGAGCCTAGTCTATATATAATTGAAATATGAAAATTCAACGTTCTGTTGTTGCTTGTCTAGATTACATAATTTTCTTGGTGTGTTTTTTACGTGTTGATTTTTTCCTTGCACACATGCAGTCTGCAGGGTATTCCCCCACAGTGGTTATGGGCCCAGCACGCTTCCACTGCGCACATGCACTCTGCAGGGTAGTCCCCCACAAAACGGTTATAAACCAACTAATTTAAATAATACCACTCTTTAATTTGTTATCTTAAAATATTATCTGTGTCTTAATTAATAGTACCGAATTTCAGTCTTTCGAGATACTTTTATTGTCAGCTATTGGTTTTGGTTTAAATAATAGAAGTTTTTTTTTTGTTTAAACATTAAAACATGGATATAGTTGTAAAATACAACAAAGAAAATGATAAAGATGTTTTACATGCGTTGGTTTGGTTTTCTATGAAATTAATATCTCCTCATGATACACATTGATTGATATTGATTTTAGTGCTAGTAAAGGCCACTCTAAAAACCTTTTATATGGTTTGTTTACCTTTATTTTTTTCTCTAAGCGATTATAGTAAAGTTTGTTAGAATCTTATACCTAACTTTTAATTCACGTCTGTTGAGACAAAATCCATTTGTTTTGCAAACATCTGCTTGTTTTCAAACCTTGTTACATAAACTAGATTATGAAATGAGCTGTTTTTTTTACAAACAAGTCTGAGGTTGACGTCTGTTTGGCTGACTGAAATCTTGAACGCTTGTAAGGAAACTTATTTATTTTCTAGCTTGTATTTTTCTGGTAAACAAGATTTGATTTCCAAATGATTATGCCCAGAAAATAATACACGATGCAGGAAAATACCTACTTTATAGTTTCTGACTACATTACGGGTAGTAGCCTAAAATGTCCAAAATCTACAAATGACAGCCGGGACCACGAGGCATGGAGGACTCGGTTTTGTTATCAATGGTCACCTATCTACGGACCGCTTAACCAAGAAGAGAGACCCGTGCGACTTTTTTATTAATGGGACCATCCCACCGCACTATTCCCAAGCCACTGCAACTCACCGAATTCCAGAATCAACAGTGTCAACCACCAGAAAAATGCCGAGGCAATGAAGCTCAACGAAATCCCGGAGAATGAATTTAACTGTCTTGGATCCCGCAACGAAATTAATCAGAAAAGAATAATGAAGGAGTAGGAAAAAATGCAAATTTCCACTTCCCTCCATATCAAGCAAGAGACAGAACAAACAAGGCCAATAGCCACAAAGGGTCGTTTACAACTGGGTTATCCCAGTTGCCGAGGACCACGGATAAAAATTATAATAAATATTAATAGGTCCTAACATTGTGAGCTCATGTGTTTCCAATAATAGGTATGGCAAAAACGCTTGAACGCACGGCAATTTGTTCTAGTTTCCACAAGGTCCGTATAGTAAACAACTCCTGATGCAGCATGTACATTATTCAACATAATATTGCGTTCATTCAACCCGTGCGACTGTTATTACATAACGACCTCCTAACAAAACACCAAAGATAAGAAATCAAATCTTCTAAAAATCCTTCCAGTATTGTTGGCACCCCTATCTCTCAAATAACATTTTCCCCAGTCCAAGACACACAAACTCCGTTCAAAAGCGCAGTTCGTATTTACTCCTATATTCTAACTTCATACATTCACTACGTTCTCGTTCACTCATTCGTTTACATTACGTTCGTTTGGAGTTCCGTTCACAGGTTAAGTTCCCGTTTATCGTGAAAGTTTTACTTAAACATGTCAAAGGGGTGTTTTCTGTGAATTTTAATGTACATGATGAAGTACAGTTTACATAAAATATGTTGTAAAGTTCCTCGTAAAACTGCCTCGTTGAACTAGTGGTCGCATGCGCTACTGCTGAGCATGAAGTCCTGGGTTTGATGTCCGGGTTGAGCAAAGGGTTATTGGGTTTTCCCATCTGGAATTTCTCAGTAGCATCCCGGAGTCTGAACTTACGCTCGATGATGGTAATAGACCCCTATTACATTGGGGATCACATATGGATGTAAAACATGGTCACTTTCAAAATGCCTTAGAGACAATTATGTTGGAGCATTGCCAAAGAGCTATGGAAAGAAGAATGCTAGGTATCAAGAAACTAGACAAACATAGAAACACCTTCATCAAAGCTAATACCAAAAAAGAAGAATAGACCAACTGAAGTGGAGATGGACAGGCCATATGCTACCCACAAGAAAATGGAGCAAAATTGTGACTGACTGGTATCCTAGAGGTGGCAAAAGGAATAGAGGAAGACAGAGAAAGAAATAGAAGGACGAATTAAAATTGACAGCAGGTCCTAATTGGAAAAGAGTCGCTAGAGACAGACAACTGTGGAAACTGTTAGAGGAGGCCTTTGCCCGGAGGCACACTGAATTGTGAGATATACTTTAAAAAGAACTAGAAAAAGTACAACCGAGTAAAGAATCTCAGAAATTCAGGATTGAGAGGCTTATATTATATATAATTGTAAAACTTGTTATGCAAATAAACTATTTATTATTTATTTATTTATTATTATATATTATTACATTGGACTTAAACATAATTGGCGAAATGCGGCTGTACTGTAGGTGCACCTCTGCCTAACTCTTCGGGAAATACAAGCGTGATGGTACGTTATTGTAAAGTTTTATTTATGATGTGATAACATTGTTTAGTCAAGCTTTTATAGTCTAGTGCGCTTTGTGAAATCATGTTGCGAATATCTGTTACCCTGAAAAAAGTAATTTATTTTTTATAAAAAGCTCAAAATCAGAATTGCAACGTGAGGTTGTTTTAAAAGCAAATCACGGCGTTATTGAAAGAATATATTGTATCTAACGGATGATGATACTCGTCTAAATAATATTATTCTGCATGATACGAGCAACATAATTGGTATTGATATTGAGCATAAAGGCGGCTTGCGCAGGCAGGCGCGACGTAAAATTGCGACAGCGATACGACAATGCGTTTTCATAGAAATTATTATAATTATTTTCTACAGACCGAACAATGTCTTTAAACAAATTTAATAAAATCAAAAACCAGACTGTTTAAGCGAACTAAAAATATTTAAACAAGAAGAATATCATGCTGTTCAGTCGGAGGATACATATTCACGAGCTGACTGACCACCTGATCCTCCGACTGCACAGCATGAATTTCTTTTTGTTTACATCTTTTCAGTTCTCTTCAGCAGTCCGGTTTTTTGATTTTATAAACTTTTTTATTTACAATTTTTAGTTACCATTTTTTTTCGAACTGCTTTTAAACATATAAGAGGAATATTTTTTTAAACTCTTCAGTTTGAAACCCCAAACGATGGGGATGAATCAAAAAAATATTGGGGCCCGCACAATATACCGCACAAAATCCGCCAGATTTGTTTTTTTTTTAACTTCACCTATCTAAAAACACTTGGACGGTGGCAAACCGTGGCTAAATCATCATTCATCATTTCAGCCGAAAGACGTCCACTGCTGGACATAGGCCTCCCCCAGGCGTCGCCACATTGACCGATCCCGTGCGTCTCGCATCCAGCGCCTTCCCGCAACCTTAACCAGGTCATCAGTCCACCTAGTGGGAGGCCTTCCAACGTATCGTCTTCCGGTTCGCGGTCGCCATTCCAGAACTTTTCGGCCCCATCGGCCATCCGTTCTGCGAGCAATGTGCCACTTAAGTTTGGCAATTCTTCGGGCTATGTCGGTAACTTTGGTTCTCCTGCGGATATCATCATTTCTGACGTGATCACGCAAGGAAATTCCGAGCATAGCCCTCTCCATTGCCCTTTGGGTGACTTTGAGCTTTCTGATAAGGCCCATTGTGAGCGACCACGTGTCGGTCCCATAGGTGATCACTGGCAACACACACTGGTCATAGACTTTTGTCTTGAGACACTGCGGTAAATTGGACGAGAAGATACCACGCAACTTCCCGAACGCCGCCCAGCCGAGTCGGATTCGACGGTTGACCTCTTTCTCGAAATTGGACCTACCCAACTGGACCGTTTGTCCCAGGTAGACATAATCGTCTACAACTTCGAGAGTATAGTCTCCGACCTTGATAGGAGTGGGTGTTACATGGGCATTCACCATGATCTTGGTTTTGTCCATGTTCATTTTAAGACCCACTCTTTCGGAAGCACTACCCAGGTCATCGAGCATTTAACTGAGGCTCTCCATGGTCTCAGCCATGACCACTATGTCGTCGGCAAACCGAAGGTGAGTAATGTACTCGCCATTAACGTTGATGCCCAGCCCCCGCCAGTCCAGAACCTTGAAGACATCCTCCAGCGCAGCAGTGAACAGTTTCGGAGAAATGACGTCTCCCTGTCTCACGCCGCGCCGGAGAAGGATTGGTTTCGAGGTCTGATCCTGAAGACGGACTGACATGGTGGCGTTTTTGTACAAACACTTCAACACCTCAATGTACCGGTAGTCGATCTGGCACCGTTGGAGAGACTGCAGTAAAGCCCAAGTCTCTATCGAATCGAAGGCTTTCTCGTAGTCCACAAACGCTAAACAGAGAGGCAGGTTATACTCTTCGGTCTTCTGTATAACCTGCCGCAGCGTATGTATGTGGTCTACGGTGCTAAAGCCTTTTCGGAATCCGGCTTGTTCGGGGGGCTGGAAATCGTATAACCTGCGCGCGAGACGATTCGTGATGACTCTTGAAAAACAACTTGTAGACATGGCTAAGAAGTGAGATGGGCCTATAGTTCTTCAACCGGGCATTGTCGCCCTTCTTGAAGAAGAGTACCACCACACCCCTGCACCATGCCTGTGGCGTTTTGCCCTCGAGTATGAAGGAATCAAACATTTTCTGAAGGGCCTTAAGGACCGGTTTTCCACCCGCCTTCAGGAGTTCGGCCGTAATTCCGTGATCACCCGGCGCCTTGTTGTTTTTGAGCTGTTTCAGAGCCATCCTAATCTCGTACAGGCTGACGTCCGGGATATCTTCGGTATAGTGTCGGGTCAATCCAGCTCTTGGGTCGTTTGTTAGACTCGCAACGGGCTTGCTGATCGATGTGTACAACTGCCCATAGAATGTCTCGATCTCCCTGAGAAGCTCCGGTTTGGCGGATACGATCCTGCCATCGTCGGTCTTCAGTTTCGTGAGTTGGCTCTGCCCAATAGCCAAATCCCTTGAAATACCTTGGAGCCTTTATTTCGCTCGATAGCGTCTTTAATACGTTCGGTATTGAAGCGGCGGAGGTCTCTTTTCAAGGATTTAGAGATCTGTCTACTGAGCTGCCGGTATTTGCACGCCTCATCTGAAGATTGCAGGATCATCTCACGCCACTCCTTCATAAGCTTGAGGGTATGATCAGAGAGCTTTTTGTTTCTATCTGTACGACGGGTCTTGAAAAACTTAGACCCGACCGTATGGACAGCTTCCACGAACCCGTTGCTATATTCATCCACGGAGCTCCCTAGGCACTCGAAACGATTCTGGAGTTCGAGCTGAAAGCTCTCGGGGTTTTGGACCTGGATCTGTGCTGGCCGGAGCGTGGACTTCATCAGTCGAGACCTTTCAAGCTTAATATTAATGTTCAATGTGCCTCTTACCATGCGGTGATCGCTCCCGGTTTTTACCGAATTGATCACAGAGACATCATTGAACATTTGCTTCTTGGTTGACATGATGAAGTCGATCTCATTTTTTGTTGCACCATCGGGGCTCTGCCAGGTCCACTTCCTGTGTTCACGCTTTTTGAAGAAGGAGTTCATCATATAGAGGCCCTTCTTCTCCATAAAACTGGCCAGTAGGTGACCCCGGTGGTTCTGTTGTCCAACTCCAAATTGCCCCACTTGCAGCTCATCCTCGTCTCGTTTGCCCAGTTTCGCGTTGAAGTCCCCCATGACAACGGTGAAGTGAGTTTTGAAACCATGCATGGCTCTGGAGATATCCTCATACATGGTCTCTACCCCATCGTCGGGTTGTGCCGAGGTTGGGGCGTAGACCTGTATGAACTTCAGCGAATATCTTGAGGATATTCTGAGTATAAGGTACGCCACCCTGGTCGACACACTCTCGATCTTCACCACGTTGTTCACAAGGGACTTGTGGACGATAAACCCGACACCACCCTGGGACTGCCGGTCACCCTCTCGTAAATAGAGCAGGTTACCGGATTTGAGGATTATCGAGTCCTCCCCCTCTCTTCGGACTTCAGATAACCCTATAATACTCCATCGCAACCTGCTCAATTCCTCCTCAAGTTCGGTGACCTTCTCGTCGGTCCGAAGTGTGCGCGTGTTGTACGTTGCCAGGTCCAGTCGTCGGTGATTTTTGGGGTAGCCGGATCTCGTCCGGAGATTCTTAGCACCCCTTGCCATTCCGTAGCCTCGACCGCTACCGTAGTCGAGGGTAGGCAAGCTGCCGGGTACCAGGGGCTATTTTTTATTTGTGCTATTCATTGGGGGGGTTTTGCCATAATCGCCACGCTTGGCAGGCGGGTTGGCGATCGCAGTATGGTTGTTATAGAAGCACAGAGAACGCTGCTGCCCATTCTCTGGTTTGTCCCTTAGTCGCCTCTTACAACACCCACGGGAAGACATGGGATGGTGAAATTCTTTACGTCCGGCACCATACGGAATGGCTAAATATGTTTTAATTATATAAATCCGTCCAGCGGTTTGAAAGATATGAGGTAGTGAATAATATTACATACATACAAGATACGCGCGAACCCTTTCATTGCAGTCGGGTAGAAAAGTGCTGTCGCATCTTTTGTCACATTGTAATCTAAGCATAGCAAACTAATTCACACACTAGAAGAACATTATACTGATTATACCAACATCATAGCTAAAAGAAGTTATTATAGACATAATTTTCTTATTATAACTAGTAACACAATCCAATAATAAGCTCTTTTCTTCTTCAACCAACTTTGCCGTCCTTTATTACGCCCTTACAAAATAATAACTTGCTAACAAAACTAGTGCTAACAGTATTCCCACTTCTGGGAACATTCCCAGTCGACGTCACGTGCGTGACCGAATGGAAATGATTGGTCTCCGATGTGAATGGAACTCATCGATCATAATCGCTCACTCGTCGCTGGTTATTAATTAGAAGGAATCAGATACTATTGGTGTGAGAGTCACCTACAATTTGTTAGGATTCTGAAATCAGTTTCGAGGTACTTAATGTATTTGTTTGTATCGGTTGTTATCAACGGTAGAGAGTTTAGCTTTTTCACTGTGATAGGTACATAGTTTACATTACTGAAGACGAATAAAATAATATTCCCAGCACTGGGAACATTCCCAGTCCGCGTCACGTGCGTGACCAAATGGTACTCATCGATCATAATTGCTCAATCATAGCTCACTCCTTACTGGGTTATTAATTAGACGGAATCTGATACTATTGGTGTGAGATTCACCCGCAAGTTGTTGGGATAGTGGATCCGGAAAATGGTTTTGTTGTGTCAATTGGTCAAGCATTTGGCTTTTGCGCTGCGGGAAATAGTTTAAATTTACTGCACAGAGAAGAATATTTAAAAAAAATACGGAAAGTCACGCCTATAATCTCCGAAGGCATAGGTAGATGTACCTGTAGTACATACGAGTACATTCACATGTCGCCGGATATATTTTACTTCAGGCTCCGGGCTACTCTTCAGGCATTTCTGATGAAAAAAAACGCTTTTGGTCTGGGGATCCCATCAGGGACGAAAATCCTGACGCCCCTTCTTCAATTCCGAATGAAATTGATATGGATTAAAGTCAAATTTAACTATCACGTGATGTAAACAGGTATGGCGGCCAACACTTAACGATAGTATCCGAAATACGCCTAACGTCTCGAGACCCCTTTCAAGACGTTATACGCTACAACGCTTATTCGTGGCGTGACGAGTCGATTTTTACCAGGCAACTACCGCAAGCCGCGACCTGCGATATGGAACTTCTTTCCAAAAACCCAATAAAACTTGAATCGAACCAGGTCCTCTTATTCAGCAGGTGAATTTATTTTAGGGCTTTTTAAGAGGTAATCCATGCCAAAGCGTTTATTTATTATGTTCTCTTCCTCGCACATAGGTACGCTTTAAGAGACTGTGGTATCTGATCTAATTTCCACCACCTAACCAGGTCAGCTGTAATTTCTGCCCCTTTGCTCACCAAAGAAATCGTCTTGGCAAAAGGTTTCATGTAACTTCGTATATTAACATATTTTCTTAAAATAGAAACAGTTTTTTTCTGAATCACTGTAAATAAAAAAATATTCATAAAAATATAATTTAACTGTCATGATTGATCAAAGCACATCGCCAGTTCCAGCGAGAAAAATAAATTGATCTGACTTCAAACAGCTAGGCTTACGACGTGAGTCCTCGCTGGGAATACTGCTCATCCAAGATACGTGCTTGTGACGTCAGCGATCAATACACGTGCTTCCAATCGAGACGATAGTTCAAAGAAAATATATTAAACCATTAGGATATTAGGTTAAAGCCTGTAAGCCTGAAATGGAATATTAAGGTAACCTTTATACTAAAGTAATTTGATTAAAAGGAACCACGAAAAGCTTTAAGGTAGTCAGCTCCGTCTTGCTTCGCCTTATTGGCTTTTTACCACAGAATAGAATACTATCTTTATCCCGCGGTTTCGCTCCCGTAACTACAGGAACAGTGCATTTTCTGGGATAAAGCCTACGATTCTCAGTAATCGTGTATCTTGCCCGACTTGCCCGACATAGCTCGAAAAATTTCCAAACTTAAGTGGCAGTAGCCAGGGTACTTTGCTTGTAGATCGGGTAGGTAGTCGATGGGACCGAATAGTTCTAGAGTTGCAACTGCGAACTGGAAGATGCGGCGATATAAGGCCTCCAATTTGGTGGACCGAAGACCTGGTTAAGGCTTCGGGAATTCGCTACATGCCAGACACACAGGATCGATCGATGTGGCGAAACTTGGGGCAGGCTTTTGTTCAGTAGTGGACATCTTTCTGCTGATATGATAAAGAACGTACGACCGAAAAGGCTACAAGGTAGTCTGTCAGCTCCGTCTACCTTGTCTTATTGGCTGTTTTACCACAATATAAGCTTTAATCGAATCAAACATTTTGCGAAAAGACGATAAAGGTATGAGGAACTGGGTGTCAAGTCCCAAAACCTCCATTGAAAAGAAAGGATCCTCCGACCAGACGGGTATTGTCTAGTCCGGGCAACTGCCCAACGGTAGTTGTCAGACTGTTGTCTAAGTTCACATCGCTCTAAAAAACTTTGCTTGCGCGATGCAGGATTTTTGGGATTTAGTTCGTATCATAGATACGTCGCTACAGAAGCATAAATTCAGTTCTATTTTTCTCTGATTGCTATGTACCTTTAAGATTCAAAAGATATAAAGCTCACGGTTTTTTAAATGTCTGTGTTTAAAGCATAAGGCTTTTATTCTATATGCCTTTTTAAGGCATATTTGTGGATACTATAATCGACTCAGTAGACCATGGCAACGGAAAAATGATCGATTAACAATTAGTGGCCTCTCAAATCAAATCTCTACTCCGATGGATAACTTAGTCACATACTCTGTTTGGAACGTAATATGACTCTCTCTCAATGTAAACTAAGTACCTGAATGTGTGCCTGTTTGAGCAATGTCTATTGCTTTGTAAGCTTTAGTGGAGACCTTGTGCGAATTGGTGGATTAGAATACAATAGAATAGAATTTCTCTTTATTCCAGTATCCATGACTCAAAAAATGGTTAGTAAAACTTACAACTATGTTAGTAACACATATATTATCAAACTGACACTACAAAAACAAAACAAAAAATAAAGTGGATCACCGATGCGACAACCCATGTAAGATGGCACAACAGCGAACCACGAACTCAACAGTCGAGCTAGTTACCGCTAGAACAATGAATTAATTTTACATATAAAGTTGGCTTCTCACGGCGCGTGATATCACGAGCCGCACCGCGCCGAATAGATTTGTACGTGCAAGCGCGCGCCACTAGTGAATCCGTTCTCACGGACGTGGCGCGGCGGATGTTGAAGGTTCTACGCCGCTTAGACAGACCGAGGCATGCAATGAACGCACGATGAAATGAACGTGTACAAAAGTGCGAGCCTGCGCCGCCACACGCGCATCTGCGCCTACAAGAGTGCGCACGCGGCGCGCCTTTGAAGTTACCGACATTTAGCAGATCGGACGCGCCATAATGCACCAGCCTGAGTCGCCGTACCCGCTCGCGCTTCACGCCGTGTGAAGACAGTGGTGTTTTTAAGCGGCGCGAAGCGCGAGCGGGTACAGCGTGACTCGTGTTATCACGCGCCGTGAGAAGCCAGCTTTATATGTCAAATTAATTCATTGGTGTAGCGGTAACTAGCTTGACAGTTGAGCATGGGGTTATGATGAGATCGATTCTCGGATCGGGCAGTGTTTTTGGGTTTTCTATCAGAATGATGTCAGTAGCAGTCTGGAGTCAGGCAATGCGCCAGTTTAACGGCAATAAACTAGCTCACAGTCACACGGTAGATACTTATTTTCTCCAAATAGTATAAACTAAAGTCGCGGTCGGCCACCACACCGGTTAAAACACGCAATGGTTTTCAGGGGTTAATGACCCTTGATTTCTGAATGAAGCATTTAAGTGTTTATCAAGCTTTACCGTAGCCAAAAAACCAGAGATTTTTTTCATAAAAGTGGGGTTTCTCTTAAACTTCTTCTCAAACATGTTTTTAACTTCAAACACTAAATTCAGAAATCGGCTCTATGTTTATCAACAAACTATTAAAGTTCACAACTTATGAGAACGATCCACAATCGAGTTTTTTGCGAGTTCCGAGGTAGCAGCTAACATCAATCATGTCAGGTCATGCACTCCTCCCACGCAGTTCAGTTACACTACTCGCTGAACTGAACCGCTCGACTGTGAACAACTGAACATTGACGCGTCGTAACTGTATGTTGTTAGATTTATGACAAATTTATACGTGAAGGGTTTGAAGTTTATGCTTTGATGGTTTTGGTCATGTTGAGAGGATGAAAAGAATACTATTTAAGAGAGCTGTCAGAGCCATATATAAGACTTGTCACCGAGAATCTCTTAGGAAACTATTTATAAAGATTAATATTATGACAGTTTCTTGCCAATTCATATATGAAAATATTATGTATGTAAGGAAAAATATATATCTCTTTAGCAAAGTTAGTGATAGACACAATTGTAACACTTATAATAAAGATAAGTTAGATGAATCATCTTATAGATTAGCTATAGTACACTCATCTTTCATGGCGTACTTTGTTAAATTCTTTAACAAAATACCTTGTGATATATTTAAACGAATGAAAGAAAATTTATAACTTTTGTGAAAAGCACACTTTTTAAACAAGCATATTACAAATTAGATGATTATATTCAAGATAAGAATGCTTGGCAACATGCTGGTCCTGCTCCATAGAGCAATCTTTAGTGTAGGCAAAATCAAACTGGTTAATTTGTATTATATTCATAATTATTATTATAGTAATGCTTTATTTTATTTTTTCTTCTCTTCACTCACACACTGTTCCGTTGTTATTGGATTAGGAAATTCACCTATGTTTGCAATATTTGTAAGTGTGTGAGAACCATGTTCCTATTTATAAAATGAATGAATTTACGTGTTAGTGCTTGTAATACTTTGTATCTATACGTAGTATTGGTTTGGGTGCATCGTCCTCACGTATATGAATTAATGTATGTATGTAAATATTATAAAACACTTTTTAAAAGTGTATGTATGGAGTTACTTGTCCGTTTTTCTCCATAACAAGCTACTTTTCAGAATGGACGGTAGAATCAATTATTATTACTTTTATATTAAAAATGTTTCGTTCAAAAGTGCCGCTTAATGGCTTAATTGAAAAAACGAAGTTTTGATTTGATTGATTTGCCTAACTAGATTGTCCTAGGCCAAACTAGTATATCATGAAGCTCATGGAATAAACCGGTATAGCCTCCGCAGGAGGTGATCGGGTCCGCATGAATTTATGAGGACCAATACCTGGCCCAGGGAGCGTGATGCATTCCAGCGCCTCGGTCAAAGGTATCCGCAGAACACCGTGTGGTTTTAGTCAGTTACAGTCTGACAGACCTCTTCGCCCACCCTAGGGCGGAGGACTTCTTGACGATTTCCACATGTTAAAAAAAGAGTACAAACTAGTTTCAATTGTGGAATAAAGTAAAGAAATTCAACATCATCCTTTCAGCCGAAAAATGTCCAGTGTTGGACATAGGCCTCCCCCAAGTGTCGCCACATTCACAGGTCCCGTGCGTCTCGCATCCTGGGTATAAAGAAATTGGCTCGTGTAAAATGTTCTTACGATTCAAATACGTTATTATTTGGACACTTTCTTCTGTATGTAATTTCAAAATTAGAACAATTTTCTTTCATTTGATTTTAAGTTAATTGGTATGCTTTCACTATTAATGATCTAATTAAATAGCCTGCTCGTGTCAAAGGAATTTATTTTGATAAAAATATTAGACTCCAATTAATTGTCAAATTAGTTTTAATGAGACAATTTAATTAAGATTTTAGTAGCATTACAATGTGATTAAATAGGTATTAAAATAATCACTTCTAAAAATGTTTAATTATAATATTTTTCGTTGAACATTTATAATAACTCCAGTTTTTTCCTTTGACCTATTCTGAAGCTTTCACAAAACGTTAGTTATGTACACTTCAGTAAACATCAATGTATAATATTATTCAGAGTAAAGTCAATCGACTGTGACGACTCAAAAGCACAAAAAGTATCGGCAAGTTACCGAGGACGCCATTGTACGTATATACCTGAAGGTTTTGTAAACTATTCGTGCTTTTAAGGACTACAAAGTTTTGTCAGTCTATCCATCTACAAATTGTTGCATAAACCCGGGTTTTGAATCGTTTATTTAGGGTTTGCTCGAGTAGCGATACTTCAGAAACGTGTCAATAGTTTCCCTTTTTTGCACCAAGTTTTGGGAAGGAATATTTCAGACCGGTGTTAAAATTCATCCTTTTTTTTGCCTGGAGAAATGCTCATGCATACTTACTGCGCTACCACGGGTATATAGCGCAGTTATGTTGTACCATATATATCGTACTGTGATTCCAAACGCCCGAACAGTTATCACCCGGTAACGCAGTCTAGCTGACTAATCCTTTCAACACGAATGACTCAAACACAAACCCAAGACATATTACTGAAAAAAAATTGTTAACCGTTATCAAAGTTTTGGTTGCTGGTTACGAAATTATTAGGACTTGCGAACTATCTCTTACTAGCAACAAAACAGAGTAAGTTTTGTATTACTTTAATATATTATATTTATACTAGCTGACCCGGCAAACTTTGTTTTGCCATAAAAACACCAAACATTCATCTACTAAATATCCTACCTACCCTACCCTACCCTACCTACCCTACCCTACCTACCCTACCTACCCTACCTACCCTACCCTACCTACCCTACCCTACCTACCCTACCCTACCTACCCTACCCTACCCTACCTACCCTACCCTACCTACCCTACCCTACCTACCCTACCCTACCTACCCTACCCTACCTACCCTACCCTACCTACCCTACCTACCCTACCTACCCTACCTACCCTACCTACCCTACCTACCCTACCTACCCTACCTACCCTACCTACCCTACCTACCCTACCTACCCTACCTACCCTACCTACCCTACCTACCCTACCTACCCTACCTACCCTACCTACCCTACCTACCCTACCTACCCTACCTACCCTACCTACCCTACCTACCCTACCTACCCTACCTACCCTACCTACCCTACCTACCCTACCTACCCTACCTACCCTACCTACCCTACCTACCGTAAGTAAAGTAAGTAAAGTAAGTAAAGTAAAGTAAGTAAAGTATAAGTAAAAAGTACCAGTAAGTAAGTAAGTAAGTAAAGTAAGTAAAAGTAAGTAAAGTAAGTAAAGTAAGTAAAGTAAGTAAAGTAAGTAAAGTAAGTAAAGTAAGTACCTACCCTACCTACCCTACCTACCCTACCTACCCTACCTACCCTACCTACCCTACCTACCCTACCTACCCTACCTACCCTACCTACCCTACCTACCCTACCTACCCTACCTACCCTACCTACCCTACCTACCCTACCTACCCTACCTACCCTACCTACCCTACCTACCCTACCTACCCTACCTACCCTACCTACCCTACCTACCCTACCTACCCTACCTACCCTACCTACCCTACCTACCCTACCTACCCTACCTACCCTACCTACCCTACCTACCCTACCTACCCTACCTACCCTACCTACCCTACCTACCCTACCTACCCTACCTACCCTACCTACCCTACCTACCCTACCTACCCTACCTACCCTACCTACCCTACCTACCCTACCTACCCTACCTACCCTACCTACCCTACCTACCCTACCTACCCTACCTACCCTACCTACCCTACCTACCCTACCTACCCTACCTACCCTACCTACCCTACCTACCCTACCTACCCTACCTACCCTACCTACCCTACCTACCCTACCTACCCTACCTACCCTACCTACCCTACCTACCCTACCTACCCTACCTACCCTACCTACCCTACCTACCCTACCTACCCTACCTACCCTACCTACCCTACCTACCCTACCTACCCTACCTACCCTACCTACCCTACCTACCCTACCTACCCTACCTACCCTACCTACCCTACCTACCCTACCTACCCTACCTACCCTACCTACCCTACCTACCCTACCTACCCTACCTACCCTACCTACCCTACCTACCCTACCTACCCTACCTACCCTACCTACCCTACCTACCCTACCTACCCTACCTACCCTACCTACCCTACCTACCCTACCTACCCTACCTACCCTACCTACCCTACCTACCCTACCTACCCTACCTACCCTACCTACCCTACCTACCCTACCTACCCTACCTACCCTACCTACCCTACCTACCCTACCTACCCTACCTACCCTACCTACCCTACCTACCCTACCTACCCTACCTACCCTACCTACCCTACCTACCCTACCTACCCTACCTACCCTACCTACCCTACCTACCCTACCTACCCTACCTACCCTACCTACCCTACCTACCCTACCTACCCTACCTACCCTACCTACCCTACCTACCCTACCTACCCTACCTACCCTACCTACCCTACCTACCCTACCTACCCTACCTACCCTACCTACCCTACCTACCCTACCTACCCTACCTACCCTACCTACCCTACCTACCCTACCTACCCTACCTACCCTACCTACCCTACCTACCCTACCTACCCTACCTACCCTACCTACCCTACCTACCCTACCTACCCTACCTACCCTACCTACCCTACCTACCCTACCTACCCTACCTACCCTACCTACCCTACCTACCCTACCTACCCTACCCTACCTACCCTACCCTATCCTATCTCTCAAGTTGGATCGAACTGCACATGGTGTGCGAATTTTATTATAATCGGTTAAGTGGTTTAGGAGTCCATTGAGGACAAACATTGTGACACGAGATTTATATATATTAAGATAACTAAAGTTTGCTTAACATCTTAACTGCCAGACAATGAGACATAATAGAAAATATATTGTTTGTCGGTCAACTGGTAGTTAATAAGGTGTTAAAAAAAATTTAATAAAAAAAAAACAAAAAACCCGACTGTTTAAAAAGCGTACCAAAAAGACGTAAACAAGAAAAAATCATGCTGTGCAGTTGGAGAATACATCTGGTTTTGGTCAGACAGCTCGCGAATACGTATCCTCCGACTGCACAGCATGATTTTCTTCTTGTTTACGTCTTTTTAGTACGCTTTTTAAACAGTCGGGCTTTTTGAATTGTTTGAATTAACTTTTTTATTTATAACTTTATGGTATTTATTTTTAGATTTAGGTACATTTTAACATAAAAGTGTTAAAACCTTTATTTTGATACCCCAAACAATGGGTGTGGAAGAAAAAAAAAATTGTCCCTCACAATATGGCGCCCAAAATCCGCCATTGTTTAAATGTTTAATGTAGCTCGTGATATTCGCAGGGTTAAGACTTATCGATTGACGTATGAATCATCAAAATCGGCCAACGCTTTTGGTCTCTAGAACGCCACATAGGAACAAACATACATACATAGACTGATAAACACATTACCCTCCTTCGGCAGTCGGGTAAAAAGGAGATAATCTTAGTAGTAATGACAAGTTTGTTGATTTTTTCCTTATGCTCTCTACATAAAATTTGCATAATCATTAGTACCTTGTCTAATAGCAGACTAAAACTCCACGCGTTCAAATGACCATTCCAGAGTCCAGAGCGCCCCATTTCGAGCAACTATTCCGCACATTTCGTTGAAATCTGGCTTAACAACTAACACAAAAGCTTTTTGAAGTGTATTTTGAACTTGAAGATGCCGTAGTCTTGCTTGCACTCACTTCTTGAAATAAACACAAACAATCAGAAATATTTTTTAATTCATGCAATTAAATAAAAACGGTTGTAATTTTTTGATACCTTGACAGTTGTCTATCAACTTGTGTCAGACAGGGATGGGCCTCCACCTCTAAGACGACACACTGATCACAGGCCTTACAGTCTTCCACTTTCTCAGTCTTTACAGTTTATTTTACTTGTTTTATTACTCGAGAAAATATAAGAGGTGAAAATAAAAAAAGCTAGCATAATAAAGTTTAAATAGAAGTGAAACGTGCCTCGGAGAATACGCTCTTTACAAAATCGATTAAATCCAATATAGCTGAAAATAATATGTAAATAAAAATAGCTGAATGTCACCATTTTAGGGTTTATGTAATTATGTACAGTCGATAACGGCGCAATCACTGCGCCAATGATGCTTAAACAACGCCGTGCACAACTATATGTACATGATAGTGCTATGATTTTTTTAAGTATTTTTTGTGTGACCATGCAAGATTTATATAAGTACCTATGTACATACGTTTGCAACGCATGAATCTCCTTATTCTATACCTAAGATTTATATTTATTTGAGTGGTCGAGATACATACGCGAGTCAATCTATATCTGAATGTTAGTAACTGAGAACTTGATCCCAGATTGAGAACATCTCTCGAGTCAAACTAACAAGTACAGACTACATAGAACTGGGAACCAACATAAATCTATTCACGTTCTCGTTCGTATTTCTTTTCACGTTGATTTTTAACATTTTACGATAAAAAGTGACCTTTATAAACAGATAAAAAATAATGATTCTGCTGCAGCTTCAAAGCAGCTTTTTTTGCTTAGCGGCAGCTTATTTGATTACTTCCTCGAATTGTAGTTGGTTGTTTTTTTTCTTCACGTAAACTTAAAAACGTTTCAATACTGCATTTCTACAATATTATCGTCCATAACTGGGAGTTAAGCACAAAATAGTTATCAAAACACCCATTTTATTAAGATTTCGCGAATTTGTCAAACTTTTTATAAACAATAGGTATACCATTTCAATTGAAAAATTGCCAATTTTTTTGGTAAACAATGAAAAATAGATATTACAAAATAAAAGGCCCAAAAATTACTATCTCTTTTAAAGTAACAATACTTGTCTTGTACAGCGTATGGGATGATTTGTTATGTAATTCGAGCTAACACAAGAGAACATAATTTATTACCAAAATGTTATTTTTGTTAATAAATTATGTTTACCTATTGAACTTTGGATGATTGGTGGGATAAATGCGTCAGCTAGCAAAAACTAAATATGTAAGTGACTGTATGAGTAATGGGTAACTTGCTACTAATAACCACAAACTACGTTCCTTCCTGAATGTGGCATTACTGGCATTCAAACTGTAACAGTTTACAGGAAGCTTAGAACTTCAACGCACACCTACGTTTAGAAACCCCACGCTCTGCGAACTAATTTAATATTAATTTACGCTCTAATTAGGTACAATATCTCAGATTTCCATAACGCTAAGGCTGGGAGTCGCAAATGAGGATGCATTGCGGTTTGCATTACCGGTGGCAGTGCAGGAAATAGTGCTGTGCCTATATCCGGCGTATCCGCTGCAACTTGCGAATATATTTCCAGACGTGTTAGGCATTAAATTTATTGGCTGGAGGAAATATTTTATCTGAATTTGGTATGTATATCCCAGTAAATTGATACTCTGGATATTTTGATCTTAAACTTTGATGTTTTTTAATATTGTTTGAATTAATTATTAAAGAATTAAGTCTTATATTTCGTATTAACGCGTACGCCATTAATGAAGTATATTTGACAACAGCATTGAGTTATTAGGAATCATTTTCTTGCAAAATTAGACACACAGTTACATAATCTTCATATTTTTGTAACTTTTAGCACTCACGCGTGATGAAGGTGGCATAATCTGCCTAGATGAAACCGTTTCGTTTACATAAAAAATATAAAAATGCTCGTGAAGCACCGTAGACGTGTAAAACTTGAAATAAAGGAAGGGAGAGATTAAATTTAAAAGCAGGAAAAAGTTACTCAATGAAATCTGCCTAAATATGACGCGTCTCAAAAAAACTTCTCTTCAAAAAACCGAGTATCTCTTACATATACTACAGATACACCTCGTCAAATCTCCTAAAGTCCTCGATAAAATACAAATCTGGCACCTACCTTAGGCGGAGTACTGTTAGAGTTGTGATGCCGGGCAGCGGCGGAGTGCGCGCGCCGCGTCGCCTTGTAGTGGAGGCGACGGAGCGCGCCGCCCAGCCGCTCGGGGGAGCCATCACCGCGAGCTACTGTCATGCTGCCGTCTGCACCTGGGGTGGAAGAACAGGTTTAATTAGTTAAAATCCTGGCCGGTAAGAAAGAAACGTTGGTCCCAGTTGGGCGCCAATAGCTACTAGATAGCATTGTTCCCAGTTGGGTGCCATTAGCTACTAGATAGCCTTGGTCCCAGTTGGGCGCCATTAGCTACTAGATGGTCTTGGTCCCAGTTGGGCGCCATGAACTACTAGACAGCCTTGGTTCCAGTTGGGCGCCAATAAGACAAAGTGGCGCCCAACGTGGGACACATATCTGCCTAACCTTTTCCTAACTGCGTTATGGTTTGCTTCCTGTCTAACCGGACGCGACTGAGTATTGAGGGCCTGTCTATCGGATGCCCGAATCAGTCACTGGATAGCTCGCAAAGACTGGTGTCAGATTTTTAGGTATCTTTAGATTTGAATTTTTACATACATACATAAACTCACGCCTTTTTTCCATGGGGGTAGGTAGAAACTACAGAACGCCACCTGCTACGATCCTTACATACTTCTTTTGCTTCTCTGATTTGAATTTTTAGTTCAGTGTTATTGACAGGTTGTTAACTAGAAGCCAAGATTTTGTAAGCACAGCGACCAGAAGTGAATATACAGGTAATATCAGAAAAAAACAGGTTTACTTTTATCTATAACCAAATAAAACAAACGTATCATACCAATTGACATAGTTTACCTAACCTTTAAGCTAATTTCAGTATTTAAATAAATAAATCCGAATCAAACTGTAGCTACTATCAATGGAAATATCCAAATAGCTTAATACTAATTTGTGATGGATGAACCGCAGCTGAATGTAATATTCAAACAATCCAGTAATTTGTACGTGATTTCAAACACTTATGTAATATTATCTGTTTCACGAGTATAAGAGTACAAATGCGTTATTTCAGTGTGTCATTTCGCGTTTGAGGACATTTACTAAATTGACATTTGCACTATTAGTAATGTCTAATGTTTTTACAGGAATGTTAAAAAAAATGATTGTTAACTTGATGGTATAAAGTAGATGAAAACGATCAACTACATCAGCATAGCTACTCACAACCATCCGATTAGATCCCAAAACGAATTGTTGTGGTTTGTTCATTTAGGGAGACTGATTATATTGCGAAACATTTATTAATAATAATTTGTTCATCACTTAGACATTTTCTACCTTATAATATAGGTCCTATTTTGCAGCACTCTCCCTAAACGAGCTTCACCACCAGAGGGTCCAGACAGTGATGTTTTATCAACGAAAGTGTATGGGCATTAAAACCTTACATTTTGGCATTTCGATCATCGCCATCCCTTATATATAGTATGACACTTGTCTAACGCCTAAGCATTCGATTCAAAATGGAAACAAAAGGCTGTAAATAGCTAAGCTGGTCCCTATCTTCTTTAAAAGGGAGCCTGCCGTTTTGCCAAAAAGATTTTGACAAAATTTCACTACCCAAACAAATTTTAGCAACCTTTTCTTATACCAGTGCAATATTTGGGGAAGTGCGAGCGCGAGGAGCGCAGCGAGGAGCCAGAAAAAAACAACCATATATTCATAGACAAGTAAAGTATTTTTGCTACTTTTATATGCAGCTCAAAATGTTTTTTTTGCTTACCCTCTGAGTGCTTACCAAAATTTTATTAAACAGTAGCAGCTCATTGCAGCTTTCTTTTCGATGAAACATAGGTAATCCATTTTTTTGTCATCGATTAAGCAATTGACTGAGTCGAAATGGTAAATTCAAAACTGACGATACTATATATTTTGGCTTATTTTATTTTGCGTAAAATTATTCTAACTGAAATATTTGACCACATAAAAATTTGGTAAAAGTACTAGTTGGTAAACAAGTTATTGTTTAAACGTTCACTTGCCAAACATTAGGTTTGCGTTACAATTATTTATGAATAGATTTTTGCTAAGTAATAATTTGGCAAATGAAATTATGCGAATTTTTTTTTGGGAAGTGAAAATTTGTCAAATTCCTTTCGGTCAAACAAGGGAGACCCCCTTGTTTGATCGAAAGGAATTTGACAAATTTTCTCTCTAAACATGTACTTACAGCCAATGAGATTTCCCGAGAATTTAAACAGTGCCACTACCGTATTTCTTAAAATAGCAGTACAGATTATCCAATACTTCTATGAACCATGTGAGTCCTCTACAGATGTTCGAACCGAGTCAGCTTCAGAAAGCTGACTCAGTTCATATAACTGTAAGTAGACTTAGAAATGTACTCCAAATTGCTTTGTCGGCAGTTCCCAGAAATGCAACTGCTGAAGGGAATGCAATATAATTGCTACACCTTGCAAGCTGTCAGCAGCAGTAAGTAATTGTTTCCTACACAATGTGAGAGTATACACCGTCTCAAATAGGGGCGTCACGTTTAATTAATACAAGTTTGTAGCTGACTACAAAGCAAGGTGATCAACATTATTGCATTCCAATAAAGATGGGTAATAAAACGTGTTAGTACTGTTTCGTTTTCAAAATAATATAATTTTCTTCTGCTTAATGATTACTTCTTCAAATATGGTCCAAGATCCCAGATCCCCCAGACATCGATTATTTTCTCAGTAACAAAAAGTTTGGGTTAATAGTACTTTGAACGTATAAAGTACATACTAACACTCTAGCAGGTATGCGCTTGGGCCTACGACGAAATATCTGGTACCAGGTGCTAAAGTTTCGTAAACTGTTTCTCATTTTCGTTAAAGTCTGAGTGTTGATTTTTATTTTTAAAACACCTAATAAGTAATTATTTATTTTTATATTAGTGATAGAGCTGGTTGCCACTTTGACTGAGGTAATATTCATAAGGTTAAAATTTGTTCATAGTGTAACGTTGAATAGTAACGATCAACGTTCCTAACTAAATCACCATAGCAAAATGCGGTAAAAACATGCACAGATCAACAAAAATCTTACAACCTAATAATTTAAAATAAGTGACAATCAGATAACAAACATATTGTAGGCGATAATATCATAATAGGATAAATTAAACCTAATATATAACTATATATATACATTTAACGTAAAGATATTGAAAAATCGACTAGTCATTGCACCACGTTTCGACTCGATAACTTCCCGTGTGGCGGTAGTCACACATATATAAAAAAAAAAATATTAATTTCCAACACCACTCGGGCTTTTATCAACGCACCGGACGGACATTGACGATCGGAAATCTCAGCTGTTTACACGTACACTCGCTCCATAGTATCATTCCTACATACTTAGCGTGTCATTTTACGTGTACTCTAATAAGAAAAATAGTTGAATCCTAATCACTACGAGTGTGTTCATTAAAAATAAATCTAGCTTCAGTGTTAACCCCGTATTGGGTAAGTGTTGACAATTACTTTTTGCTTAATCATGCTGGTTGCGGCCATCACATGACAAAATATCATCACCCTTCCTATAATTTCTGTTGGTGTTTTTAGTTAGGTACTTATTATTTTGTTATTTCTTTAGCGCTTACCTGCTTTAAATGTTTTTACCGTAACAAATTTATAAAAAAAAAAAAAACTAGAGCTCCGGTTCTGATTGTGACAAGCACACATTCGCCTTAAGCGCCGTAGTACATCCTCTGCCCTACGCTTACGCTGTTGCGGTCACAATCAGACAAGGATAAGCTGGGAGACAAAGGAACTTATACGACGATTGGAAAATTCCAGGGTCCAAAGTCCCGGTTCAACCACCTGGGACCTTCATCGGAAGAACTGACATCATAAGATCATCGTCAACTCTGCGGGACGTCATCCTGCTGGTGCCTAGTCCTCGGCCTTCCACGTCTACGAGACCGCTTCTGCTGCCAGGCCAGGATAGTACTTAGCGCCTACCTCCATTTTTTAAAGAAGGAAAATATATTAGAAACGGCTTTTTGTACCTGCGACCTTTCTTATTAAATTGTATGTAGATAGTGCTGCGTATTATTTATCTCTCTTAGATAATCAACCCGCAAACGCTACAATAGTTAATATTATAAATAGTTGAAAATACGTCCAACTAGAACCGTACTGTAGAGGTGAAACAAAATATTTAGAATTTCAGTTTACCTGCGGCGATTTCAGGGGAGGGTCGAGACGACTGGATTTTGGTTGCTTGGTGACGCCCATCCGCCTGCAAAAAACGACACACATTAACTTACATTATCTAAAGATCTTGAAGGTATATCTTGCCGTACAGTGTGTCTAACGAATGTAGGTCTTCGTCATGAATTAGTAAGTGACACTTGAGGTTAGAGGCACGTGTATGTCTGGCACATAAAGAAATCAGAGGAATCAGGGTGTCGTTAGTTTAGACAACTTTGGAGTCCTAATGAAGGCGAAAGCTATACATTATTTAAGGTTTTTTTTGCGAACAATATCAGTTTGGTAGTTGAAATTAAAATACGTAAAATAATCATTAGCATGTCAGCGTGACACGAAGGGCTCTGCCAGCTTTCTCCACTCTTCACAAAAGGAAAGCAATATGTACAAATATAATCTAATTCACACGAGTCCCAGCATTGTGCTGAACGATGGCTGTTTTGACCAGATTTGAGGCATATTTTCCCAATTTGTATAGGTACCTATCCAGATTTTTAATGAAATTCGTATTACTGGTCACAAGGAACTTATTTTTATTATTTTTCTTTGCGTTATGTGTAACCTATTATTACTCTTTTTCTTTCTCTTATTATTCTTTATCTATCTGTTATGTGAGACAAAGGCTTCTCTCTTCGTTTTCCACATTTATATATATCTTCTACCATTGCCGGCCAGCAGAAAGCGATTATGTTATTAAAATTTGATTAATTCTCTGATCACCGCAATCTATGTTGACAAACTTTACAATTTGCAATTTCAGCTCCCAAGCGGAAACAGCCATTAATTTTGTCAATTCCTTTGAAAATTTTAATGCTATACTAAATCCTGCTCATTCCAGATCCCTGTGGTCACTAATACCTCTAACCCTCTATTAACTCAAACATCAACATAGCTAGGGTTGTCGCTATCTTATCGGACAAAAACAATCTGCCCAGCATTTTCCCAACTGTACTGGGGTCAGCTTACAATGTAACTGGATGCAGCTGAGTAACAGTATTTTACATGGAGCGACTGTCTATCTGACCTCTACAACCCAGTAACTGGGTAAACAATAACCCTTGGCAAGACTGGTGTCAGATTGCCTGAAATCCGTAATGACTATTAAATATCTACATAAAAATTGACAGCCGGGCCGTACTTCCTGAGGCACGGAGGAATCTCGCTATTTAAAGATGGTCATCCATCTATGGGCCTACCTCGGCAAGCAATGCTTAACCTTCGATCCATACGATGTTACTATGTAGAAATGAGTTCCACCGCGATCTTATCGGACGCTCCTAACATTACGCGATAGACCGCAGGGCCAGCCCTAACGGAACGAGCCCTCTCAAAAGATAACCTGATTATCGGGCAGTGGGACGCGCCAAAGTAAGAGGAAGACAGAAGAACAATAGTTGAGGTTAAATTAAATGAATCTATAGAAAACTTAGGGAAAATTGTGTGTATGGTTTGCTACTGTTGTTTTTGGTCAAGCCCGCTACACTATTCCCAACCACTGCAACTCCTGAAAGCAAGAATTAATATTTGCAACCACCAGAAAGCACCGAGGCAATAATGCTTGACGAGTCCCGATAAGACTGTTCAACTGTCTTGGTTTCCGCAATAAAATTCTTACACATGTAAGAAGACCAATATGCTTATACCAATTATTCAGCTCTAGTCCTAAAAAGTGAACCTCTAGTGGCAGTTAGGTGCTGATGGAACCCAAAAAAAAATAAACAATATGTACGGATGTTTCCTGGGTAGAAAAATGTTAATACTATATTAGTCCGTCAGTGAGATTATCAAATAATATTGGACACCTATTTTTTGCTTTACCAAATCAATAAAAATTGGCAAAGATAGAGCACATAAAAGTTCGGAAATGGGGGCTTGTGACGTCACTATGTCAATATAAAGTGTACTAGCGGCGTGACCTCACAAGTTATATCAACGCATTATATCGTCGTCACTTTATATTAACGTGTCAAAAGAAAAATACGTGTCCAATATTTTTTATAAATCTACCTGACGGACAACAAGAGAGCAGTGGTGGCCCAGTGGTATCGGCCGCGACTTACAAGTTGTAGGTCGTGGGTTCGAACCCAGGCAGGCGCTATACTTTATGTAAATTATTTCATCACCACTGCTCTCAAAAACGGTGAAGGAAAACATCGTGAGGAAACCGGCATGTCCTAGAACTAAAAATTCGAAGACATGTGACATCCACCAACCCGCACTGGGCCCGCGTGGTGGATTATGGCCCATCCCCTCTCACAGGGAGGAGGCCTGTGTCCCAGCAGTGGGAAAATTAATAGGCTGATCATGATGATGACCTGACGGACAAAACACAAATGTTCAGTTAACATACCTATTCTTGGTTACACCAGAAAATGAGCAAGAACTCTATATAACCTTTTAAATCATAGAAAATACGGCGAAAATATTCTTTACAAAAAAACAATTTGTAACAAGGAAACAAGCCATTTCTTGGTCATTGTGTTAAACAGGCCGGTCATACCTGAGGCAATAACATTAGGTGTCGGTCATTAACCTCTTTTCAAACAACCCAGTTTGATGGAAGTTATAATATGACATGGGTACTCGTATATAGGTTCTTGGCAGTTCCCCCTTAGATACTGTTTAAATTTATGTAAGAAGATATCATTCTGTTCGCAGTCTTTTTAAGACGAGTGATTAATAATAATAAGATGTAATTGATTATTTAATAACTGATTTAGGTTAGTGATTTATTTTAGTACGGAAAACAATTAGCTATTCATAAACAAGTATTGTTGCGTTTATGTAACAAAATTGTTGCTAAATGTTACGGAGTCAAAATTGACAAATGAAAATATATTTGTTTTGTAATACTTGTCGTACTCTAGTAAGGCTGTGAAGTCTCATTTATGCGTTGCTTCGTCGCAGCGTCAACGCTGTGGCGTTTTACATATATTTTTGATGTGAAACATCTATAGGCGCACGTGAGACCGATTTCTGGCGTGGCGACGCGTCGCCACGCGCAATCGACTGTGCGTTTCTCTCTCACTCGATCCGGCGTTAAGCCATCTCTTTCGCTCCACTGAGCTCGGATACCTATAATGTATACTCTGTTTATTACAGTACTCATAACCTGTGTTTTTCTGGTAAATAAATCATTTTTCTGTTCTGATAATAAAATGTCTGACCGTGATAATTTAGAGAGTGGAAGTGATCAGCCTCCTGCAAAGAAAGCAAAATCACACTATGACACATTATCAAGTCATCAGTAAGTTAATTATATTTTTATAATTAAAGTATGCATTTATCTGTGCATTTAGCACGCGTATATTTGGTGTGTATTGAGCGCCAGTAAATGTAAAATCTACTCTCTAGGTAGATTAAAATTCACATAAATTTCATTGCATATCATGTTTTTAAATTAATTATTAATTTTAATTTCATTCTTATTGAAATTAATGCATTAAAACAATTGATGTGAAACATCTATAGGCGCACGTGAGACCGATTTCTGGCGTGGCGACGCGTCGCCACGCGCAATCGACTGTGCGTTTCTCTCTCACTCGATCCGGCGTTAAGCCATCTCTTTCGCTCCACTGAGCTCGGATACCTATAATGTATACTCTGTTTATTACAGTACTCATAACCTGTGTTTTTCTGGTAAATAAATCATTTTTCTGTTCTGATAATAAAATGTCTGACCGTGATAATTTAGAGAGTGGAAGTGATCAGCCTCCTGCAAAGAAAGCAAAATCACACTATGACACATTATCAAGTCATCAGTAAGTTAATTATATTTTTATAATTAAAGTATGCATTTATCTGTGCATTTAGCACGCGTATATTTGGTGTGTATTGAGCGCCAGTAAATGTAAAATCTACTCTCTAGGTAGATTAAAATTCACATAAATTTCATTGCATATCATGTTTTTAAATTAATTATTAATTTTAATTTCATTCTTATTGAAATTAATGCATTAAAACAATTGCTTAGAGAATAAATTTATTAAGACTGACAGAACTTTATTTTAAAATCAGCTGATGGCGTGCAGCGCACGAATCTTTTTCTTATTTGTTATTAATTTAAACTTTAAAAAATTAATTAATTTTTCTAATCATAATGGAGTTTATAGTGAAACATTCATTATTTATATTTATAATTTACGATCTTTAGTAGTATATTGAAATAACTAGCTAAGATTCTTGAGTTCACTAATATATTGAAGCCATTTAAATTTTTTTTCTGCATATTTTAATAATTTATTTTATTTTATTGACATTTTTAGTTCCTACCACAATCTGTTCTTTTCTGCATACTACTTTTACGAAATAACGTCGATGTTTCACATCTACCAGGCGTCCCGTGACGGCTCCATTTTTTATTTTATTTTATTGACATTTTTAGTTCCTACCACAATCTGTTCTTTTCTGCATACTACTTTTACGAAATAACGTCGATGTTTCACATCTACCAGGCGTCCCGTGACGGCTCCATTTTTTTTTCCAGATATGCCACATATTATGCGTTGCGTCGTCGCACGTGTTTTACAGAAGAGAGATGTGAGGGGAGGGCGATGCGCTACTCTATCGGAGCTCCGGTGCGGCAAAGGACAGTGTTTGTTCCGAAAGTTCCGATCCATTGTCGAATCTGAAATCAACACTTGAGACGCTGCGCTGCGACGACGTGCGTCGCCCTATTGCGTTGCCACGTCGTGCGTCATACAATGAGTTAATCCGTTGCGACGACAACGCACCGCACTAATGAGGTCTTAGCCCAAGGCTTCTATACCATCACGCATGTATTCCTCGAAGGGTAAGGCAGAGGGGCACCTATAGTACACACCAATTTCACCATCAGTTATGTCCCGTATAATAGGCTGATCCTATTGCTATCAACCGTGCACAAGTTCAGACCCCGACCTGTTACTGAGAAATTCTAGATGGGAAAATCCAATAACACGTACCCAACCCGGGAGTTGAACCCCGAACCTCTTGCTTGAAAAATATGGCAAAAAATCCTATTTACTACCTCTTTTTAACCGACTTTCCAAAAAGGAGGAGGTTCTATGTTCGTCTTTACGTTTGTTTTAATTCTTTTTTGTTTGAATGAGTATGTTCCCGAATTGGTCCCATTTTAATTTGGTGAAGATCTGATGAAGATCTTCGGAGATATACAACAAAACTCTTCAATAAATGACGGCAAATCTCTTGGAATGGCAATCGCATGTCTATTTATTGTTTATATCATTTCATAAAATAACATCACGCCAGTACACTCTAAGGGGGTAGGCAGGTGTATACAGTTCAACTTGGTACATTCTCATTTACCGGTTATGTTCAAGTTTTGTGATATTCGGGTAATATATTCTGCCAGTGCTTTACTAATTATCTTGCCTATTAGGTACAACTACAAAGTGAAAAATTAAATTATTTTTTTCCTTCTATTAAAGTTTACCGAAATCTGGAAGGTTTATTCTTCTGATTAAACCTTTTCACCTTCTGTCACAATTCCCAACAGTTATATATTTGTCTATTAGGTCAGTGTGACGGCGATTGACCCCAATAGGGTTGTTCTGAGTGGCGCATTATGTCGAGGTGAGGGGATCACATGCTCCAGCGAGCAACACTATAAGCGGTCTTGATACTGGCTAGAGACCTTGGGGGATCGGTTGGTTGAGAGTCGGTGTGGTTGAGAGATTCAACTGACAAGCAAGTTATGTATAAAGATGGATTTGAAATCAGGCCTTTCCTTATATGTATTTGTGAAGCTGTTCACCTGATTTAGTTTTTAACCCCCGACACAAAAAGAGGGGTGTTATAAGTTTGACGTGTGTTGCTGTGTATCTGTGTGTCAATGTATCTGTTAATCTGTTTATCTGTGTATCTGTGTGTCTGTGTATCTGTGTATCTGTGTGTCTGTCTGTGGCATCATAGCGTCTAAACGGGTGAACCGATTTTGATTTAGTTTTTGTTATTTAAAAGGTGACTTAATCGAGAGTGTTCTTAGCTATGTTTGAATATAATCGGTTCAGCTGTTCAAAAGTTATGGGCATTTTACTGTTTGAATCGGGGTGTTTCCGCAAGATATCGTGTCATAATTACGTGTTCAATAGATTGCCGATCGAAGCGTGTCTACTATATCTATACTAATATTATAAAGAGGTAAAGTTTGTGAGTTTGTGGGTTTGTGAGTTTGTGACGTTGTATGGGGTAATCTCTGGATCTACTGAACTGATTTCGAAAATTCTTTCACCAGTAGAAAGCTACATTATTCCTGAGGGAGGCTATAATATAATTTAAAAAAAATAGAGATCCTTATGAAAATTGCAATAAGGTAACCCAAGGTAGCTAAATGTTGCCTGTACAATACATTATTTGGCGTGCGCTGAGAAAACTATTGATGATAGATAGGGATAGAAATTAGTAGGTAGGGTAGGTAGGGTAGGTAGGGTAGGTAGGGTAGGTAGGGTAGGTAGGGTAGGTAGGGTAGGTAGGGTAGGTAGGGTAGGTAGGGTAGGTAGGGTAGGTAGGGTAGGTAGGGTAGGTAGGGTAGGTAGGGTAGGTAGGGTAGGTAGGGTAGGTAGGGTAGGTAGGGTAGGTAGGGTAGGTAGGGTAGGTAGGGTAGGTAGGGTAGGTAGGGTAGGAGGGTAGGTAGGGTAGGTAGGGTAGGTAGGGTAGGTAGGGTAGGTAAGGGTAGGTTAGGGTAGGTAGGTAGGGTAGGTAGGGTAAGGTAGGGTAGGTAAGGGTAGGTAGGGTAGGGTAGGTACTAGGGTAGATAGGGTAGGTAGGGTAGGTAGGGTAGGTAGGGTAGGTAGGGTAGGTAGGGTAGGTAGGGTAGGTAGGGTAGGTAGGGTAGGTAGGGTAGGTAGGGTAGGTAGGGTAGGTAGGGTAGGTAGGGTAGGTAGGGTAGGTAGGGTAGGTAGGGTAGGTAGGGTAGGTAGGGTAGGTAGGGTAGGTAGGGTAGGTAGGGTAGGTAGGGTAGGTAGGGTAGGTGGGTGGTAGGGTAGGTAGGGTAGGTAGGGTAGGTAGGGTAGGTAGGGTAGGTAGGGTAGGTAGGGTAGGTAGGGTAGGTAGGGTAGGTAGGGTAGGTAGGGTAGGTAGGGTAGGTAGGGTAGGTAGGGTAGGTAGGGTAGGTAGGGTAGGTAGGGTAGGTAGGGTAGGTAGGGTAGGTAGGGTAGGTAGGGTAGGTAGGGTAGGTAGGGTAGGTAGGGTAGGTAGGGTAGGTAGGGTAGGTAGGGTAGGTAGGGTAGGTAGGGTAGGTAGGGTAGGTAGGGTAGGTAGGGTAGGTAGGGTAGGTAGGGTAGGTAGGGTAGGTAGGGTAGGTAGGGTAGGTAGGGTAGGTAGGGTAGGTAGGGTAGGTAGGGTAGGTAGGGTAGGTAGGGTAGGTAGGGTAGGTAGGGTAGGTAGGGTAGGTAGGGTAGGTAGGGTAGGTAGGGTAGGTAGGGTAGGTAGGGTAGGTAGGGTAGGTAGGGTAGGTAGGGTAGGTAGGGTAGGTAGGGTAGGTAGGGTAGGTAGGGTAGGTAGGGTAGGTAGGGTAGGTAGGGTAGGTAGGGTAGGTAGGGTAGGTAGGGTAGGTAGGGTAGGTAGGGTAGGTAGGGTAGGTAGGGTAGGTAGGGTAGGTAGGGTAGGTAGGGTAGGTAGGGTAGGTAGGGTAGGTAGGGTAGGTAGGGTAGGTAGGGTAGGTAGGGTAGGTAGGGTAGGTAGGGTAGGTAGGGTAGGTAGGGTAGGTAGGGTAGGTAGGGTAGGTAGGGTAGGTAGGGTAGGTAGGGTAGGTAGGGTAGGTAGGGTAGGTAGGGTAGGTAGGGTAGGTAGGGTAGGTAGGGTAGGTAGGGTAGGTAGGGTAGGTAGGGTAGGTAGGGTAGGTAGGGTAGGTAGGGTAGGTAGGGTAGGTAGGGTAGGTAGGGTAGGTAGGGTAGGTAGGGTAGGTAGGGTAGGTAGGGTAGGTAGGGTAGGTAGGGTAGGTAGGGTAGGTAGGGTAGGTAGGGTAGGTAGGGTAGGTAGGGTAGGTAGGGTAGGTAGGGTAGGTAGGGTAGGTAGGGTAGGTAGGGTAGGTAGGGTAGGTAGGGTAGGTAGGGTAGGTAGGGTAGGTAGGGTAGGTAGGGTAGGTAGGGTAGGTAGGGTAGGTAGGGTAGGTAGGGTAGGTAGGGTAGGTAGGGTAGGTAGGGTAGGTAGGGTAGGTAGGGTAGGTAGGGTAGGTAGGGTAGGTAGGGTAGGTAGGGTAGGTAGGGTAGGTAGGGTAGGTAGGGTAGGTAGGGTAGGTAGGGTAGGTAGGGTAGGTAGGGTAGGTAGGGTAGGTAGGGTAGGTAGGGTAGGTAGGGTAGGTAGGGTAGGTAGGGTAGGTAGGGTAGGTAGGGTAGGTAGGGTAGGTAGGGTAGGTAGGGTAGGTAGGGTAGGTAGGGTAGGTAGGGTAGGTAGGGTAGGTAGGGTAGGTAGGGTAGGTAGGGTAGGTAGGGTAGGTAGGGTAGGTAGGGTAGGTAGGGTAGGTAGGGTAGGTAGGGTAGGTAGGGTAGGTAGGGTAGGTAGGGTAGGTAGGGTAGGTAGGGTAGGTAGGGTAGGTAGGGTAGGTAGGGTAGGTAGGGTAGGTAGGGTAGGTAGGGTAGGTAGGGTAGGTAGGGTAGGTAGGGTAGGTAGGGTAGGTAGGGTAGGTAGGGTAGGTAGGGTAGGTAGGGTAGGTAGGGTAGGTAGGGTAGGTAGGGTAGGTAGGGTAGGTAGGGTAGGCAGGGTAGGCAGGGTAGGCAAGGTAGGCAGGATAGGCAGGGTAGGCAGGGTAGACAGGGTAGCCAAGTTAGCCACGGTAGCCAGGGAAGACTGGTTAGGCAGGGTAGCCAGGGTTGGCAGGGTAGCCAGGGTTGGCAGGGTAGCCAGGGTAATCAAGGCAGCCAGGGTAGCCAGGTTAGGCAGGGTAGGTAGGGAAGGCAGGGTAAGCAGGGTAGGGGCAGGGTAGGCAGGCTAGATAGATAGGTAGCCAGTTGACGGGAGCGAAGCCCCGAGGGTCAGCTAGTACTAGATAAATTATGTAGCATGAAATAAAAAATGTGTCGGGGGTTTTCTAAATTTTGAAATATTACTTGTAGCCGATTAATTTACAAATTCTTCACCACCAAAGTAAAACCTGAAAAAGGTATGGTAAAAGTATGTATGGGGCAATAGATTTGTTTTTATTGATTTCAGGGTTGGTCCCATAGACCGCCTTGTATCAACCCACCCTGTAGAATTGTCTTAAATGTCATTTGCAAGTTATTTCTAACCATGTATGAAAGGCTTGTTTGAAAACTAAATACACAACAAAGCCATCATAATGGCTGTCAATTCAAAATAACATACAAACTTCTTAGCTCAATAATGTGCAAAAGTAATAGCCCATTATCTTTTCAATAACGATGCATTAGTGCATGCAGTAGTGAGGCAGAGATTATGGTAATCTCTACCCACTACTGCATGCGCGGTCGTAAATGTAGAAAATAAACAATTTTATGATCTTTAGCGCGAGCAGATCGTAAGGAAGTGGGCTTATCTATTAACTATCAATATTCTGTTATGTCTGTGTTGATGTGCCGTTTACTGACTAAATGCACTTGACTGAAACCATACAATCATAAATCTCTGGACCAGCGCAATGCCTTGACTTTCGCGAGGTCTCAGGACCGATCCACCAATCGGTGGTCACCGCTCGCGCGTGCAAGTGGAGAGCGTGTTTGGTGGGCGCGGGAGTCTTAGTTCGAGCAGCCTCACAAGAAACAAGCCGCCAAGGATCAACCGAACCGTCACGGATATTGAGCTCAAAATTGCGTGCTTGATCTCCGAGAGTGAAATATCTGATACGTAGTAACTTCTTTAATCTGTGACCAGGTGCTCGACACAAGTGACATCTTATCAACGAAAGCGTCGCAATAGCGGTTGGTAAAATAACAAAATGTATGGGATTGCCAAGCGCTATCGAAATGTTACGAAGTCAATCCCTTACGTTTTGGCATTTAGAAAATCGCCATCGCTGATAGAATGAAACTTTGTCTAGAGTCTCAGTTATATTTTATTACCATATATTGAATCGAAAACATAACTATAAATCTGAATCGAATCAAGAAGAATGTAGAAATTGAGAGGGAGTAAAAGGGTAAAGTCAAATTAAAACGAACACAAATGTACTAGTACACACACTCACATATACCTACACAAATTCAAATTTATAATAAAACATAATATTTTATTTTTATTTAATATGAATTTAATTGGATTTTGTTTCAATGATTCTATTTTATTTTGGATTGTGATTGTAATGGAAAAAGGAATTCTGACCTAAATTTTATGTTTCGATTTTAATCTGAAAATTAGTATACTTAATCAAAGTCAAATATATTTATTTCAACTAGGCCACCAAGCGGTACTTTTGAACGTTACAATTAAAATTTACGTTTCCCGTTGACATCGATGTGGACGAATTTTTTGACGCCAAATGAACCTTCCCCTTTTTATACGCGTATGTATATAAGTATGTCATCATTTTAGTTAATACTTTTATTTTTGTTGCACTTTTGATCTTGATTTTGATTGTATTTTAAATTTGAGTTTGACTGTAATTTTAATTTAATTCTCATTGTGATTTTAGTTCTGGGTTGTTATTTTATTATTAACTTCGATTTTAATTTTTGAGTTTCTTTTTGATTATATTTTAATAGTGATTTTAATTTTGGTCTAAAATGTTTAAGGAATATTTTTTGTTTTTTTTTTTTTCATTTCTAATATTAATTGCATTAGCGTCTAATTAATAATAATTATGTAACGTAACAGAAGAGGTCACTGGCCCCTGAAACCTATGTGCTAGTTACCTAGCTCAAGGACTTTCTGTTAATTTTGGTTCTTAAAAAAATATTTATTATTTATTGCTATAAGCAAAATTGCATGAGTGCTGATGTGTTTCGAGATGGATTAGTTGGAAGATTGGAGTGACTGTTGTTTGTTGTTGATTGACAGCAACAGGATAAATATGGAAGAAGAAAACATGCCGTGCTGACCTCAAATAATGTTCGCATATATACACACACACACACACACACATCACATACATCATTATCATTGGCCTGCAGTTATCCCATTCCGTTAAACATTCGAGAATGGCTATTGAATTACGAATAACACACAAACTGATGTTGCATCGACAGCCAACAATCACTCTCTCAATTAGACGATCGTTTCTACTGACAAATCGGTCGTATTCACCAGTAAACCGTTCACATTTAGACGTACATTATGTGTGACTCCTAACACATAGGGAACCATGAAGCACGTCATATAGTGGAGTCATATAACTGCACTGACGTCGTAAAGTCAAGTCGTAAACGATATTATTATACGAACGATTTATGATATTATATTTTATGTACTTTTAGTTTTATTTCTTTATGCTCTTGTTGCTGGGAAATTATAGGACGAGTTTGGCGTCGTCAAACACAACTTAACATATCAAAAAGAGAAAGAGATGTCTTATGGACACCCGGCTGGAACGGGGTTTGATTCATTAAAGTTTAATAAAATATGACGAAACTGATATAAAAACACAACTAATGGTCAGTGTGCTAGCGTTGGTACTGTATGTGTCTAGGCAGCGCGCGCTCGTACGTCTTCGGTATTCTTCGTGCGCCTCCGGCTCTCTCCTCAGCGTCTCCTTTTTGTGCGGATCTTCGCTTGTACTATCCTACATGCAGCTGTGCCTCGCACAACTTATCACGCAAAAATGATTATTTATATTTACCTATATTAATAAAAAAGGGTTTTTAAACGTTAAAACTATAAATATTTTTGCACATTTTCAAAATTGACGGCAAGCTGAAATGATTTTAGTTTCCTAGGTGTCGGGAAGTACCACATAAATCACTGCAAAAAGGTGTCGTTTTTTTCATTGTTACACTTTTTTTGGTCCAGCCCCTCAGCAACCAAATCAGAACTATAACGTGCGATAAGGAACTCTGTTCCAATAATACGTCTGAATTTCCCCAAGAATTAGTCGGTGATGCACCTATAGTAAACTACATTCGCCAGTTATGCTTAAGTCTTAAGGTAAAGGAGAAGAGCCCATTTCCATCAACAGAGCAGAAGTTTAGTCGTCCAAAAAATATTATTATTGGGAAAACCCGACCCGAGAATCGAATCCAAGACCATGAATGAGGTCTTTAGTAGTCTTCTACCAATGAGGCAGTTATGCATCCGTTTACGTGTGCCTAAACGATTGGTTGCTATGATATTATATGGGTTTGATTCACGAGCTAACGACAAAATCAAAATGTTCCGGGATGGTCTAGGTTTTTGAAAATCCTTTGGGTTAAGAAACTACCTGAAGAAATAAAAGGTTTTACCTAATAGCCCGTGTTTCACGCTTGGGAATTATCTTGGGACACTTTACTCTTAATAAGCCCTTAGTAATTTTATACAACACCCACATTAAAATTATACAGAGTGAGTTTTTTTTAAGTGGGCGTGCATGACCAAATCCGAAACTATGAGGATTAGCGGAAACACACAAAGGAGTCACGAGATCGATTTTGATGAAAACTAAAACTACATCAATGGATTTTTGAACTCTGTATATAGGCAGTCAATTATCTGCAGGAATCTCACTGCAAGTATTTATTATCTAGTTGCATTTCGTGTCGGTCTATATGTCTAGGTTATTCTTCTTAACTACGCAACTGTTTAAAATGCTGTTTTTGCAGAAAATTTGATGTGCACACAAATTAAGATGTAACTTTAATGTAAAAAAATCACTGTGCTTGTCAAGTTGTATAAATCGTGTAAACCATGGGCGGATATTTAGTAACTAGTATCCATTAATAATAAAGGTCCGCCATAGTTTTTCCACAACCGTATTACAAGAATGTGAGGCTCGTGCGTGACGAAGCATATTGTTATTTATGGCTTCAGCAATTACCAGAGACTCCGTGAGGTTTGACTGAAAGCTATTTATCATTGATGCACGTCCAGCTATGATAGGTGTGGCGTGACTTTTAGTTAGAAATGTGATATTGTTCTTCACGCCAAAGTTATAGGAAAGGCAATTTAAATATGGAGCAGAGATATGCGGCACAATGTGAAGAACCGCAAACCTCCATTAAAATGGGGGTATCCTCCGACTAGAAGAGTGTTCAATCTGGTGTGGGAACAGCAACTACAAGAACAATCCAGAACTGAGTTCTCTGGCGCAGATGTACAAGTAGATCCGACCCTAGCTAAACTAGTTAAGCTGAAAGTAGAGGGTGGAACAAACAAAAAGAATACAAAAATCCCGACTACTTAAAAAGCGAACTAAAAAGACGTAAACAAGAAGAAAATCATGCTGTGCAGTCGGAGGATACATATTCGCGAGCTGGCTGACCTAAACCAGATGTATCTGTCTACGTCTTTTCAGTTCGCTTCTTAAGCAGTCAGGTTTTTGTATTATTTAAGTTTTTTAATTTATAACTTTTTAGTTAACATAATTTTTTCATATAAAGTACAATTAAACATAAAGGTGTTATATATTTTTATAATTATCTCTTAAAACCCTATAATTTGATACCCCCCACAATGGGTTAGGAAGAGAAAAACAAATATGCCCCACAATATGGCCGCAGACGACATCACACAATATCGAACTGAATGTCATAAACGTCTCAGACTTATTGATTTTCCGAATGAATTTCGAAGGTGTAGTGATCAGTACTGTAATGACCTGACTCACAGCACAGTTATTGACAAAATGTACTCCGACGTCGTGCTGGCGGTATCACAGGCTGCGGTGGGGAACCGGGGGGGCAAGCGTAAGCAGAGTAAACGTCCACCTAGAACCATTGTTGGATGGAGTAAAAGTGTGAGCGACAGTCACGGGGCGGCCAGGGCGAGTTTTCGGGAATGGCGGTTGTGTGGTAGTCCGACTACTGGTGTTATGTTTGCTAAAATGTGTGAGACCAGAAAAATATTTAAGTCGCGTTTAAAATGGTGTCGGAACCATCAAAACCAGCTACAAATGGATGTTCTGGCAGCTAAACATAGCACGAAGGATTTTAAGGGGTTCTGGAAAAGTACTAACCGTTTGAGGATACGGCCTGGTCTCCCCGTGAGTGTTGACGGGACGAGTGATTTGAAGGGTATAGCTGACAAATTTAAAAACAACTTTTTTGTAAGATCACCGTTGGGATCGTCCTCTTCACTGGGGCGGGGTGGTGTGAGTGGGGAATATGTTAATACCAGAATATCAGCCAGGGATGTTTCATTGGCAGTAAAATCGATTTCCCATGGGAAATCACCTGGTCATGACGGCTTGGGTGTGGAGCATATACAGCATGCTGGGCCTCATATGTGCAGGGTGTTGGCTATGTTCTACAACTTTTGTATTTCACACTCATACCTGCCGGCTGACATGTTGAGGACTATCGTAGTGCCTGTAGTAAAAAACAAAGCTGGGGATTTGTCGGATATATCTAACTATAGACCTATTTCTCTAGCTACAATAGTTGCAAAAGTGTTTGACAGCATTCTTAATACACAATTAAACAAATACATAAAGCTACATGACAATCAGTTCGGGTTTCGGCCGGGAGTGTCTACAGAAGCTGCAATATTGTGTCTTAAGAGTGCTGTTAAATACTACACCGAGAGATCAACATCTGTGTGCGCTTGCTTCCTCGATCTTTCCAAAGCCTTTGACCTGGTCTCTTATGATATCTTGTGGAACAAGATGAGATCATCCCAGATACCGTATGAACTTATTAACATCTTTAAGTATTGGTACGGGAACCAGGTGAACAACGTAAAGTGGGCAGGCACTTTGTCGGACCCCTATAGGTTGGAATGTGGGGTGAGGCAGGGGGGGTTGAGCTCTCCCTCCATTTTTAACCTGTATGTGAATGGACTGATCGAGGCGCTCAGCGAGCAACATATCGGTTGTCACATAGATGGCGTCTGTTTTAATAACATCAGCTACGCGGACGATATGGTGCTGCTGAGCGCCTCGGTCTGTGGACTCAGGAGGCTGATGAGTGTATGTGAGGAATACGCAGCTGATCACGGGCTCCGTTATAATGTCAGGAAGAGTCAATGCATGGTTTTTCAAGGTGGGCCTAGGAAAGTGCGAGATATGCCACCCATAAAGCTGAATGGCGTACCCTTGGAAAGGGTCGACATTTTTAAGTACTTAGGACATTTATTGACTCCTACCTTGAAAGATGACGCGGACATTGAGCGGGAGCGGCGGGCGCTGTCGGTCAGAGCGAACATGGTTATCCGCAGGTTTGCACGTTGCTCTAAAGATGTTAAAATAACTCTTTTTAGAGCCTACTGCACTACACTGTACACGTGCAGCTTGTGGACTGACTATACGCAAAAGTCTTACAGCGCCCTTCGTGTCCAGTTCAATAACGCGTTCAGGATGATGTTGGCGCTCCCCCGCTTTTGCAGCGCATCGACTATGTTTGCAGAAGCGCGCGTGGATTGCTTCCACGCCACTATGCGCAAGAGAGCCACGTCGCTGGTGCGGCGAGTGCGGGGGAGCGCTAACAACATGCTGGCCGCGCTCGCGGGAAGGCTTGATTGCTCCATCATCTCCCACTGTTGTAAGCGACATGTGGCAGGCTGATGCGACTGACAGACCTGGTTTTTTTTTTTTTTTTTTTTTTTTATATGAATAATGAATGTTAATTGAGTTATTTTTATTTTATTTTTAGTGTTAGACTTATTATAATATAATTGAGTTAAGTAAATGAAATTGTTTTTAATATTGTGTATGTAATGTGACTGTGTAAATGTATTATTTCTATTATGAGTCAGTGATACTTGAATTAAATGATTTTATTTTTATTTATTTTTTATTTTTTTTATAATCTGCCAATTTTCTAATTTCCAATTTTAATGTAGCCAGTGAAACTTACAATGTTAAGAAGAATCGATTCAAGTAAGAATCATCAACGTCGGCCAACGCGTTTGGTCTCTAGAATGCCACAAAAGAACAAACATACATACACACATAGACTGATAAACACAACACCTCATTCGGCAGTCGGGTATAAAGAAGATTCGCCAGTCATGTTCAAATTAGAGCTAACCGAAGTTGTCAATAAAATCAAATTGAAATAGTGAGTCTATGAGCTAAAACAAGCAAATTCTAAACATTTAAACTTATAATAACCCGTCAAGATATTAACCACAAATATTTCCCCGCAAACGACACACACACGACGTGTTACATTTGACACGTGCCACGCATTTCTCCAACATACACATGTACATATAATAGACATGTAAGTTCGTAATACGGACCCGTGTACAATATTGCGGTTAGAAATAATGCCGCTCATGGTAACGTATTAATTAAATGTGGTTAGAATCGTGGGGTGTCTTTGTGCGATTTCATTTGAAATTGTATGCTTTTGCTTTACTTAGGATTAATAACTTATCATACTTAATCGTACAAATTATTATTATAAGTTGTAAGATTAAAATTTATTGTTATTATTTTAACGTAAACTAGCTGTGGCTTCACTCCCGTCAACTAACTACCCTACTTACTTTTCCTACAATTTTTTTCTAGGGTCTTTCCTCCGCGGATAATGTTAACACCGCCATTCAGAAAATGACGTGAAAAGCACAACGCCATCTATCGAATATGGAGTTCAACTGTCCGAGTATATGAATTGCGTGTGTTGTGATATTTTAATTCTTGAACACTAAATTCATCTAACTTTTGATAGAGTGAACCGATTGCGATGAAACAAAAACGTAGTAATTATTCAAGTTACGCACAATTTGTATGTAAATTTTGCTTTATGCATTTTACTTGATGCGTGCACAACTAAACAGATAAACATAAATCCCAAAAATTCTGATAATCTTTCTTTCTTTCTTTTCGTGTGAGGTGTTGCCACCTCTGGTGTCAGAGTTAATTAAGCCGCCTCTGGGAAACACCACAGGTCTCGGACTTGGCTATTTCAGACTTACATTAACTATATATATAAGTCAGGTTTCCTCACGATGTTTTCCTTCACCGTTGCCTGTGATGTCCAAGATAAACTTAGAAAGTACATATGAAATTGAAAAAGTCACATTGGTACTTGCCCGGATTCGAACCCACAACCTTAAGCACGACAGGCGAGGTCTTAGCCACTGGGCCACCACGACATTAATTTATTAATTCTGATAATGGGTTTTGTTATCTTTTAACACCCTGGCAATTTTCTTTCTGCAATTATTTGAATTGTACAATCCACTTCGAGCAAAGGAACATATAGAGTTCCTGAGTTGAAGGAGAAGGAAAGAAGAAAGAAGGAAAAAATATAACGTATTAGTGACCCCCACAGACTCGAGAGATAAAAGATAAAAAAACAAAAGTTATAAAGAAACCCCGTATTGGACCAAAAAGGCTCATATCTCATGTACGCTGATATTCTGATAGGGCCCACTGTTAATGCAACGGACATATTCACTACAATATCGTCTACGTAATTGGCAAATCTCCGTTGAGATTGGTAATTGCATTCAAAATTCGGTCTAGGGGATTACTCGTAGAAGCGTACTATTCCATTGGTGAATTTTTAACTGACAATTCAAATTTATACTTAATATTATAAAGAGGTAAAGTTTGTGAGCTTGTGACGTTGTAAGGGGTAATCTCTGGATCTGCTGAAACGATTTTGAAAATTCTTTCACCAGTAGAAAGCTACATTATGCCTGAGTGTCATGGTGGCAATAATATATTTCCAAAAAAATGAGAGATCCTTATGAAAATTGCAATAATGTAACCCAAGGTAGCAAAATGATGCTGGTAAAATACATTATTTGGCGTGCGCTGAGAAAACTATTAATGATAGATATAAATGAGTAGGTAGGTAGGTAGGGTAGGTAGGGTAGGTAGGGTAGGCAGGGTAGGCAGGGTAGGCAAGGTAGGCAGGGTAACCAAGGTAGCCACTGTAGGCAGAGTAACCAGGGTAGCCAGGGTAGGCAAGGTAGGCAGGGTAGGCAGGGTAGGCATGGTAGCCAGGGTAGCCAGGGTAGGTAGGGTAGGCAGGGTAGCCAGGGTAGGTAGGGTAGCCAGGATAGGCAGGGTAGGTAGGTAGCTAGCCAGTTGACAGGAGCGAAGCCTCGAGGGTCAGCTAGTAAATTATAATTTGGAATGTCCATGTCGTTGTGTGAGTCAAGTGACCGATTTATTTATGCCCAATTCGATCTAATGAATCTAATTATTGGTATCTAATTTAATTTTAATAATAATTTAAATAATCACATCATCACATCACATCAGCAGCCTTTTTAATGTTCCCACTGCTGGGATACAGGCCTCCTCTCATAGAGGGAGTGGGCTATAATCCACCACGCGGGCCCATTGCGGATTGGTAGATGTCACATGTCTTTGAATTTTTGGTTTCCTCACGATGTTTTCCTTCACCGTTTTGAGAGCAGTGGTGATGAAATAAATTACACAAAGTAAAGCGCCTGCTCGGGTTCGAACCCACGAACAACAATTCATAAGTCGGGACCGTAACCACTGGTCCACCACTGCTCTCAAATAATACAATGCATAAAAATATATATTTTATAATAATTTTATTTTGTAATATTTTAGAATTATAATATGTATCCAAAATTTTGTATTCCTATTAGGTTAAACATAGCGATCCTGACATTAGAATTAGATCTCATATATTGTACCTATGTTTTCACAAATTAATCATTTGAATTTGAATAGAATAATTATAGACCAATGGACGTACGACTACCGATATGATTAAAATACAATGTTTAGCAGAATTCGTAGCTCGTAGCAGCCCCGTAACAGTTTCGTAGCACACGCGTAGCAGTGGCGTACTACGGCGTAGCACTGCCATAGCCGAGCAAACACTTCCTCATATTTTCAATATCCTTTTTTCCTTATCTTTAATCTTATTTAACGACATTCTCGATTCCAACTCCAATATCAAATCATTTCAAAACAAGATGAAAGATAAGAAATCCTGCAAACATTCACTCTGAACTCGGAAAGCGATTACTTATGATAAATGACGAAAGAGATTTAAAAGCTCGCATATATTGGATGGGAGTTCTACGGCTGTTGTATGGATGTCGTAAATTACGCGATACGCGACCGCCGGTGTCAACTGCACGATATACCAGCTATAGACGTATGTGTATGGTGTTGGTATATTTATTTATATAGACCATATAATGGGACACGTTAGAAAAGGCGTGTAATAAATCGAACTGCATGATTTGTGTTAGTTAGATAGTATGTTTCAGGTTTGTTTGTGATAAATTTTAATAATACTAGAGGTCCTTTAAAACAGTGGCAGCTGGTTTCCAAAATATATCCGAATTCCAATCAAAAATTAGTATTACTCAATCAGTATTAATCAGTAGTACTGATTGCACAGCAAAATATTATTATTTTAGCAACAATTGCGGGGCGTCTATTTCTGTCTGCAGGGTCTAAAGTAACCTAACATGGAGGAGATGACGGGAGATGAGTTCTCTCGCTTGGCTCGATCACTTCAGTTCCCGTCATCCCCTTCGAACCTTACCTATCTGTGTTGGGGTGCCCTAAGCTCCCGAGCTCGCATCGCTCGTTCTTGGACTTATTTTTAACCCCCCCCTCCCCGGAAAAAGAGGGGTGTTATAAGTTTGAGGTGTGTTGCTGTGTATCTGTGTGTCTGTCTGTGGCATCATAGCTCCTAAACGGGTGAACCGATTTTGATTTAGTTATTTGTTTGAAAGGTGATTTTGTCGAGAGTGTCCTTAGCTATGTTTCAATAAAATCGGTTCAGCCGTTCAAAAGTTATGGGTGTTTTACTGTTTAAATCGGGGTGATTTCGCAAGATAAATGCGGTCTGGCCCACTAGTCCCATTGACGCAGTCCCACGATGGGACAAGTGGGATAATATGTTCCACTTGTCCATACTAACATATATAAACCACATTAAATTAATCCGTTGACGTAAGCGGAATTATTTCTAACCGCAATATTGTACCCACACGTGCCCGATTAACGAACCTACATGTGTATTTCGACTTGGAATCTAGGTTTTAATTGCGTTGATTAAATATAGCTTGATAGTTTTGCAGATAGATTGTTTTACACAAATTGTTTGAATTATTTTTAAGTGGGTAGAAGGACGGTTGTCATCCCATTGAAATAATCACTTCCATTCAATCCCTAAGAAGTGTTCTTCAAAAGCCAAATATCGATAAAATAATATTTTAGTATTAGGGCAGTACCCAGGATATTGAATTAAGGACCCGCCACGCGAAGTCGAGATACGCAATAATTTCGAGAGACCGATAGCTTGTATTTATTTACGATTATATTCATTGAGTCCAGATGCATGAATGTGAGTGAAGCAAAAGAAGTATGTAAGGATCGTAGCAGGTGACGTTCTGTAGTTTCTGCCTACCCCCATGGGAAAAAGGCGTGAGTTTATGTATGTATGTATATTCATTGAGCCTTCTTTATTCCTTTTAGAATGGTAACATAGAGTTACCATTCTAAAAGGAAGTAAGGTCCTCGTAAGGTAAAAATAATAGCGAAATACCTCTTACGTAATTGATATCACATCTTTATGTCCCGTAGGGATAGGTAGAGGTTTTCGGATAATCCTACCGCACTATTCCCAAACCACTGCAACTCCTGAAAACTAGAATCAACCGTGGCGATCACCAGAAAAGCGCCGAGGCAATGAAGCTTGACGAAGTCCCGGCAAATGAATTTAACTGTCTTGGATCCCGCAACGAAATTAATCAAAAAAGAATAACGGAGGAGTAGAAAAAATACAAATTTCCAGTTCCCTTCATATCAAACAGGAGACAGAACAAACAAGGCCAATAGGCACAAATGGTCGTTTACAACTGGGATAAGCCCAATTGCCTAGCACCACGGATAAAAAATTGCATTAATATTAATGGGTCCAAACATTGTGAGCTGTTTAATTGATTCTAATAATAGATATGGCAATACGCTTATAATAAACAACTCTAGATGCAGCCTATACATTATCCAACATAATATTGCGTTCATTCTGCCAAAGAATACATTCCCATAAGATATGATGTGCAGATTGTATATATTCGCAGTCAGATGTAGGACATTGACATAAAGGAGAGGAAAAAAACTTAATTTACTTTTAAAGTTACCATGCCCTGTGAGAAATTGTGCAACATTATACCACCACATGGTCTTTAGAACATGGCACATATGTCACATTCGCTAGTTATATTTGAGACTCATGGAATAAAGGGCGAGCCTAATGCCTTCAACCGGGTGGCAATATAGATTCCCCGAATCTAAATACCCTGGACTGCGGCTATTTCTCAGATAATCCCAATGGAAAAAAACAATAACGACTCTGGAACCGAACCCAGGATCACGAGTCAGTCAATTTTGTAACGTAAAACCTTTTTCTCAAAAATGGTATGTAATATTGCCATAACATCTCTAAAAAGTCTCCAGAAAGTGAATTCTACCGGAGACTTATTCACAACTGTCCAGTAAGAAGCGAGATTTTAAATTTGGAATCTCCTACTGTCCAGTAAGTAAGTATGTAATTTACTTACTGGACAGTAGTAGGGATAGGTCCGATATATCAAAACGTAACTTATATCGGATATGTGTTAGATATCATATCATATCGATATCTATATCAAAATAACCGATATTACAAAACTATATCTATTATAACTGTACTACTAATACCGATATCTGAAAACCGAACCAAACCATTTACTTTTCAAAATCAATGACGAACAACGAACAAAAATAATTATGCCCGCGTTAGGTCTTTTTATTATCGCGATTTTTCGCCCATTCTGCGGCCTATGGAATTGTATGAAGCTGCACGCTTTGCGGTAAAAAACTACATAAATCCGCGCAAATAAAATCGCAGTGCGTGCTAAGCCTTAAAGTGTTAATTTGTTTTGTTTATTCAATAAACAGCTATCTATTTGCAAGCCAGTTCGAAATTTAAATAAAACCTTTGATAAGTTACCTCCTTGGTTGCCATGTTTCGGTGAAAAAGATCGTTCCATTTTTAAATTACACGACAGTTATGAGTTTACTATGTAATTTATTTGGCCGCTACACACGGCAGATATGGATTTTCATACAACTTTTGCCGACCGCTGCTTTCATGTATTTGGTGTGTACTGCAATTTCGATTTTTCTCGAAGAAGTTTGTCAAAATAATGCTCAAATTTCCAAGCATGTTTGAGAAAAAATAAATAAATGCCCCCGGTAAATCGATCACAATATCTATCAGTAATTGTAATATGAATGTAACCTAAAATATTAATAAAACGAATTTGTTGTTAAACTTTTTTTCATTTTTGAGAAAAGCATTATACAAGCCTCAACCAGTAAGAAAGACATCCTGGCCTCGTATATAACCGGACCTCACCTGCGGTTCGGTCCGGTTAACTCATACTTGGCCAGGAAGTCTTACTTACTGGATTCTGCAGTAATGTACTATAACTATTATTTTTTCTTGTAAGTTATCAAATACATACGAAACATTTTAGGAGGCAATTAATCCTCACTTATAAAGCTCATAAACTCTCTCATTAAGATTTAACTCCACCACAAAAAGGTCTAATAAAAAATATCATTTCATTTGAAAACAACGTTGGAATAGAAAAGAAACCATTTCTTTTAAACGGAAATGCTAATTACATTACACTACATTATGAAACAGGAAAAAGAAGCTTCTTTTCACCGGACAAGTAAAAAGGTCGTATCTACAAAACTGCCGTCCTCAAGCTAAAATGCCATCATCATCATCATCAGCTGTTTAACGTTCCACTGCTGGGACACAGACCTCCTCTTTGTGAGGGGGTCCAGTGCGGGTTGGTGTAAGGACCACTTTTTCGAATTTTGAGCACTTATAGTAACCTAAAGTGCCTCCATTTGACAATTAGCGAATTCAGTTTTTTGCTGCCATCGTAATCAGCAAATAATTCTCTATCGATCTGTCTAAGCAGACTTTTTTCTACTATCAATAGTTTCTGGATTATTAATAATAAGGGCCCAAATTGCTTTGATTACCAGCCTAATTTTAATAAGATGAAATCGTCGATTTAAATTAACAATGTACCCATTTGAAAGTGCGCAGTTATATATATTTTTGGACACTGGAAACTCTCGCATGATTTAAGGTTGATAATTAGTTTTTTCTTCTATAATTCAAAATATGATTTTGTCAGATAGCGGCACTTTAGCTATAGGACGACCGAATAAAAAACTAAAAAACACGCAGTTATAGAAAACCAAACTAAAAACTGGAAAATAATTTTCAGTTTGGTTTTCTATTAAAGCATATTTTTTGTTTTATTTTTAAACTAAACACATCAACACGGTCTAGGCATATTTTTAAAAAAGCTAATTACTATCAATGTGTTAATTATTTATACGACATGTATATATTTAAAAGATACGTTATTTAATATTCTACCATTTTTTAATAATGGTTAAGGTACTTCGATTAAAATTTCAGGATTTTATGGAAAAAAAATTAAGCATAGACGGAAACCGTATATGAATTAACTTTTAATTTATGAGTAAAAACTGAACAAAATAGAAAATCATTTAATTTGTGTTTATAAACTTGAAGTTAGTAGTCTGAGAAAGCGCCCATGATGTTCATACCACATCGGCAACGATTCGGCATGCTCAGAACAAGGTTGTCAATGTCTTGCTGCGGAATATAGTCCCATGTCCTTCTGAGGTGCGCAAAAAGTTGATCTTCTGTAGCCAGATTTTCAGGAACTTCCTTCAGAGCTCTTCTTTGCAGCATATCCCACGCATGCTCAATGGGATTTAGATCTGGCGATTGAGCAGGCCAGTCTAAGGCCCTAACATTGTGTGTATGTAACCAAGCTGCTACCGTTCTCGCCGTGTGTGCCCGAGCATTGTCGTGCATTAGCAGGAAATCTTGCCCCATTTGTGTTCTGTGGGGCAAGATTACGGGCCCCAGCACCTATTGGACGTATCGTTCTGCCGTCATATTGCCCCGCACCCAAACGAGATCCGTCCGTCCTCCAAGACGAATTCCTGCCCAAACCATAATTGTTCCTCCTTGGTATGGGTGAACTTCCTGAGGGTTCTGAAGACGGCTCCATCGTCCAGGAACTCGCCAAACACGCGTCCTTCGTGAATCTGGATGGAAGCCGAACCTGGATTCATCCGTCAACAGCACATTGGACCATTGCTCACGGCCCCAGTCCACGTGGTTCCGAACCCATTCTAATCGTCGTCCACGATTGCCTCTCCGTAAAGGTAGGACCCGGAGTGGTCTACGAGAGCGTAGATTGCTTTAAAAAGAATAGAAAACATCTTTCATCTTTCAGCTTTCATGCAGTCGCCTTCTTACAGTTTGGTCACTCACAAGCACTTGGTGTTCCACTCGCAGCCTTTGGACCAATTGAGTCGCCGTTGCATTTGGTTGAGCTCGCGCAGTAATTTGCAAAAATCGGTCTTGTCTGGGGGTAGTGATGCGACTTGGCCCCCGGTGCCTCTCCGCCACTTCACCTGTGGCACGATAACGTGTCCACAATCTTGAAATTATATTTTGGTGGGTCCCTATGGCCTCAGCAACATTACGCTGAACAGACCCAGCTTCCAGCATTCCCACAGCTCGTAACATCTCCGCCCTCGTCAAATGTTGGTGTTGCATGGCTACAATACCTCAATTTTAACTTTATCTTTCGTTTAAAAATGAAAAAAAACTGTAACTAAACGTAATTCGTATTGTTTTCTAAATTTCGCACAAATGAAAATTCCCTCTCCTACACATCAAGACATTTTTATGCCAACGAAACAAAAGAATTTTCAAAAATTTGAATTTGGAATAAGTCTGAGATAAATTACAAACAAATCGGTGTATAAAAGATTCCAATGCGGCCAGTACTTTTCGAGTTATTTAATTGAGTATGAAATATCCCTAGACCGTGTTGATGTGTGTATTATTTGTTTTTTACTTTTTTTTAGTTCAATCGCTAATCCTGAAGATCCTGGTAAGGATAATGAAACAAACTATTTAAATTATTGTAGTGTCATCGGTCCTGGATAAGTGTGCAAATTTTCATATTAAGCCCACGTTTTGAAGGGGGTGAAAATCACGTTCAAAGATTCCGTTACATAGATTCATAGATAAATACATACCAAGCTAATAAAAGCGTGTTAAAAATAAACCTCTCCTGAGCCGACAAGCATAAGGGTCCATCTACAAAATATAAAGGCACTTAACACTTGCAGTACTCGGACTACTCAATTAGCGGACCTTTGACTGCTAAGTGCAACTTTTACTCACTCAAATTAATTTTATTTTGTTACGTAAGTGAAATGGTTGAGAATATTTTAAACGCGAAGAGTATAATTGCCTTCTGTTTTAATCAAGTTAACGTTTGAACTTTCACTTTGTCTAATTTACGTTAAGTTTGTGTTTTAACGACACTCGTAGTTTCAAGGAGCTATTAATTTCATAAAATCGAAACATGGGCATTTTTTTTTTTATAGGATTTTTTGTCCTCCATTTGGTAGCTTATTATTCTAGTTTCCTATTAAAGACGCTCCTCTTGAGGCTTGCCCATAATTATAAATCAATTTGAATTTATTATGTATGAACTTTAGTAGTATATTATTGGGCATTCTATACCACTATCGGCAAGTTGCTCGGCGAGTGCGCCTCGCTGCCGATAGTGGTATAGAATGCCCAATAATTGATAATCTACTCGCCTCTCCACTCGACCGAGACAGTACATTGTACTGAGAACTTGATTTGGAACGATAATTCGAGCAAATCGATACTCGACTCGCCACTCAACTCGACCGATACACTCGAACGAGACAGTTCATTTTGTCGCGTACTGGATGAGCTTTACTCGACCATTGACTAGTAACTTACTCCTTACCACTATATTCCATACGTCTGACCAGTATGCGGCGTTTCGGAGAACGATGAACTGTCAACTATCAACTCGACTCTCCGTTTACTTACTGCACTCGACCGATCACTCGAGTTTATATTCGCTGTTAACAGAATGTCGAGCGAGAGTGATGGTGGCCGATGATTGTAACAAACCAAAGCTTGTGACTAAAGCGTTAACGGGTTGTTACTGTAAATAATAAACAACTGTAACTTAGGTACTTGGTTTAATTATCATAAAATGTCGGTTTGTCTGGAAACAAAATATCAGCCGCACGCACGAGCTCTTGTAGTTTTCGCCACTGAGGAGAGTCCGCGTCGGTCTGGAACTTGATTCGGACGAGCGCTTTCTTCCACAGCTCGGCGGAGTCGGTGAGGCGAGCGTCGTCAGCCTTGTACACCTTGCAGTCGATGTAGTACTCTCCGTCGGTGCTCGTTGCTCGGCGCTCACAGCCGCTGGCTAAGCGGTTCACAAAGAATGAAGTTAGGTGATCCGATGAATGTTCTTTGTGTGGGATGTCGCGGTTTTTACTGATGCCGAATATGTCCATGCCAGTGTTGGTTTTTTTACTGAAATAATAACGAAAACTGTTATTAGTTAATGTTTACAACGAGAGATGCAGGGGCAAACAAAAACGGTGTGTAAGCAGCGCACACAATCGCATAATATTTTATGAACGACACCACGGATATTTCTGTAGAAAATATTACAAGTGACTAATCAGCGAATGGAATACTTATGCAAATTGCACTATTATAATTCAATTAGTGGAAACGTACTACTTTACTATTTTAATTTAATCAGAACTAGGAGATAATAAATTCAAAATATTATTCACCTGCTACGAGTTACGGTTGTTGTTTGTGACTGCATCTTGCGTTTCCCATTGCTGTCTGCAGACGGTTTGCGACTGGCCTTCACTTTGTGTCCAGTGATCGATGCTTGCGAGTAATCACACTCAGAGTCTGACCTGAAATAAAGATAGAGGAAATGTAGTCACACAATTATTATTAATTAATCCAATGGAGTAATGTCCATTGCGCTGGGCATACTATAGGACACAAGTGTTCGGGCAAACACTGGTTCTCTAATATTTAAATGGGATAGCACTGAGACTGAGCTAACTATGTACAGATCGGGTGATCTGTGAAGTAACGCGCTCACAAACAAATATATGTAGTTATAAATGACAGGCTAATCACAAGTGTGATCCATGAAAACGAACAGACTATTTTATCAGACTTACATTATTTTCCGATCAGAAGTTCCACTCGGTTTGATGACTTGGCTGGTGATGACAGCAGCGGATGGCTATCGACAATGCCGTCACTGATATTGTAGGCGACACGGAGTGTTTGTAGACCGATTATACAAGAGCACTTCGTTGCACTTGCAGACTGCGAAAACTTTGTACCGAACAGAAAAACTTGTGGCTTATAAGTTAAAATCGAATTATAAGTTAGGAATGTTAAATCCACTACAATCAATCCGGTATTGCTTTGTTAAAGTAACTTTTTCTATAGTCGTATTATACGCGTTGGTAAAATGAAGACGAAGGAAAATTTTATACTGTATCGAATGTCGATGCAGCGAAATAAGCTAGGGCTGACCAAACGATAGCGTGAACGGAATCGCCACAAACCAGATAGATTTTATTATTTTAAAGAAGTAAATAAATGTTTCCAAGGTAATTATTTCATCATCTACATTTAGGTTTCGTGTAGAAAAAATGAACTTACTGCCGTCTACCGCGTACTTCTCTAGATTTCCTAAAATAAATAGATAATATAATTCCTGTAACTACGGTAACGGGCATGACGAAAACATGAACGTTATATGATATCGTCATCGTCATGTCGTCTATCGACATACTATGATATATTTTAATCGATTAAGTGCATTGTGTGAAATTTGTATATTTGAATGCCTACCAAGTTGTTACCAACCCTAACCAAAATAGCTGATTATTGTGATTGCGAAATAAATAATTATGTTTAGCACACGTGTAACAATTAGGCAATAACAACTTTTATGATGAAATATTTTTCTGCTTTGTAGACAAAAAAGAAAACAAAAAAAAATCCCTAAAATATTATTTATTACCTCAAAGTCTCTCGGAGCAGGCACCTTTCTAAACTGTTACAGTACAATCAAGTTAATTATTATAAATAAATATTTAATTGATCTCACACCAGAAACAACAACAATTTCAGCTACTGGAGCAACTGTGTTCGTTATATCGGGGTGCTGAAATATACATACATATTTGGATCACGCAAATACATAATCTTATGTATGAATCATTTCATATTGTGCAGGTAATTATCAAATATAACACAACAATAATACGATAACTATTTAGAACATTACAATAATTATGACTATTTTTCATTCTAGAATTTACAGCTTTTTACCTAATTCTTCATCGGTACCAATAAACCATTTTTTTTAGTTTCAGATACATTCTGCCTAAACATAATATTAATTACTGACTTGCCTGTGAAGAATTATTAAATTACTTGAAGTATATCTACATATTTGGACCACGCAGATACACGTACTCTTATGTATACATAGTTTCATATTTTGCAGGTAATTATGAAATATATTTTTCTTCCCAGAATATACCTATATATATATCTTACCTAATCAGATTATGTACCTAATGCATCCATCCATTTTTTTATTATTTCAGATACATCCTGCCTAAACATAATTACCGACTTGCCTGTGAAAAATTACACAAGGATCTTGAAATCAGCGTAAAATTGTCCTGACCAAGTTGTACTAATTATATAAAATATTTTGTCTGGTATACCTAAGACGGTGAATATTAGTTGTAAGTATTATCTAATCCAAATTTATTGAACTAATAATTTCAAGTGTTCTTTGATTTCAAACAATAATATAATGCCTCACTGCTCTGATTGTAAAGTATTTGTAGACAATCGTCGATGGTCTGGTCATTTACGTAGCAATGTACATAAAAACAATAGTTCTACCCCTATGTATGATAATGTTGCAATTATTAATTCTTCTTTTAAAGAACGAATCAAAAGTTACAAAATCATAGCGACAGGTGAACAAATACATAGTTTTCCTGAGGTGTTTCTCAAAAGTATTAGTACACAAGTCAAACATTTAATAGACAATTCAATAGAGAAACACACCTCTGTCAAAATAAATTTTGAACTGTTTGCTTCGTTTCTTATGTATAAAAATGATCAACAAGAAATAAAATCATTCCGTACAAACAACATTATTACACATTTTAATTACGATTTTGATTCTATTTATAAACTAACTATTGATTTACTACTAAAAAAAATTGAAGAATTTGAGGAAAGGGATAGTGGTTGGACTTTTTTATGCAATTCACATTTAGAATTAAATATTAATAAATATCAACCTCTCAGCGGATCTAAATTTTTAACTTTGCCGAAATTCATAAAAAGTAAAAGAGCTTGTTTGAATATTCGGAACAATGATGAGTATTGCTTTTTGTGGTGTGTTGTGGCGGCATTGTACCCCACAAATAGACATCCCGATAGGATTTCGTCTTATCCCCGCTTTCAGGATGTTTTGAATGTTAATAATTTGACATTTCCAATCACATTTTCGGACATAGCTATCTTTGAGAAAAATAATCCTTCTGTTAATATATATGTGTATGGTTTAAAAAACGAGAAGACAATTATTGGACCGCTTTATAAAACGTTGAATAATAAGTCTAATAAAAGTATCCATCTACTGTTTATAGAAAACAATAATAATTCTCATTACTGTCTTATCAAAGATTTATCTCGTTTAGTTAGAAATCAGATGACCAAACATCATGGTAAACTATATTTCTGTGAAACTTGTTTATTGTTTTTTCCAACGCTTAGTCAAATTGAATCCCACTTGTGTGGGGGGATCGTCACAGTTTTATCAGAACAAGGTTCATTTTTAAAATTTAAAAATTATGATAGGAAACAAAACATTCCATTCGTCATATACGCTGATTTCGAAACGTTACTTGAACCCATTTCCGGCGATGATTTCAACACCGCTTATACGTCATACTCTAAACGCCACGTGCCGGCTGCATTCGCTTACAATGTCGTGTCATCAAATAAAAATGATAGCGTTGAAGGCTATAGAAGTTATCGCGGCAATGATTGTGTTTCAAAATTTATAAATTTTCTTACTGAGGATGTAAAACAAATACATCAGATTATATCCAAAAGCGAGCCTATGATATTCACTGATGACAATTCTCTAGAGTTCAAACGTGCCGTTAGGTGTCATATTTGCGACAATTTACTCTTGACCGATAAAGTAAGAGATCATTGTCATATTACAGGCCTGTATCGAGGTGCAGCACATCGACACTGTAATTTGCAACATAAAGTACCAAAATTTATACCAATATTTTTTCACAATTTATCCGGGTACGATTGTCATTTATTTATAAAAAAGTTAGGCGAAATTCCAGGCCCAATTAAAATAATCCCTAAGACTAAAGAAAAATACGTCGCATTTACCAAATTTATTCCTATTGCTGATAATGAGTTTATTTGTATAAGATTTTTAGATTCATTCAACTTTTTAGGGACAAGTTTAGACAAGCTCGCTAAAACATTGCAGGTGGAAGATTTTGTTAATCTTCGATTTCATTTTTCTAAAGACAGACAGTTTAATTTATTGACAAGAAAAGGTATATATCCTTATGATTACATGACCAATTGGAAATGTTACGATCAAAAATCATTGCCGTCTAAGGGTAATTTTTATAATTATTTGACTAACGAAGACATTACAGATGAGGATTATAATCACGCACAGGCTGTTTGGGCTGAATTCAATATTAATAACCTCGGCGAGTATACGGATCTATACTTAAAAACGGATGTGCTTTTGTTAACAGACATATTTCAAAATTTTCGGAAAACCTGTAAACAATATTACAGTCTTGACCCAGCGTTTTACATTACTGCACCTAGTTTATCTTTCGATGCAATGTTGCTAAAAACGGGCGTTCAGTTAGAACTCGTGTCGGACTTAGCTATCATCAGAATGATACAAAGCGGTATACGCGGCGGTTTGTGCATGTGTTCCCATCGGCATGCTAGAGCCAATCACAAATACATGCCTGAATATAATCCATCACAACCTGAGAGTTTCATAGTATATTTAGATTGTAATAATCTTTACGGTTTTAGCATGTGTCAGTATTTACCATACTCTAGTTTCAGATTTTTAAGTGATAACGAATTAGCAAATTTTAATGTTACCACTATAGAGGATAACGCAAACTGGGGCTTCATATTAGAAGTCGATCTATTGTATCCCGAGCATTTACATAATGACCATAATGACTTACCATTTTGTCCCGAAAAATGTGTACCCCCGGGAGGTAAAACAAAGAAATTAATAGCAAATTTGTATAATAAGTACAACTACGTGATTCACTACGTTCATTTAAAAAAATGTTTAGAACATGGTTTAATATTACGTAAAATTCATAGAGCAATTACTTTTAGACAGAGTCCATATTTAAAACAGTACATAGAGTTAAATACTCAATTAAGACAGAAAGCAAAAAGTTCCTTCGAACAAGACTTTTTTAAGTTATTAAATAACAGTGTTTTTGGAAAAACATTAGAAAATACTGAAAATAGAGTAACCGTACATTTAGTTAATCAATGGTGCGATCAGTCCAATCGAACTAAGAAATTTATATCCGCTGAGAAACTTATAGCCAACCCCTATTTCCACAGTGCATCTATTTTATCAGAAAATTTAGTTGCAATACAAATGAAACCTGATCAAATTATTTTAGATAAACCTATATACATAGGTTTCACTGTATTAGAACTTTCAAAAGCACACATGTATTACTTTCATTACAATATTGTAAAGCCTTTTTATAAAGATCGAGTGCAGCTATGTTACACAGATACCGATTCCTTTGTCTATAAAATATACACCAACGATTTTTACAATGATTTGAAATATAATTTTTTACAATATTTTGACAGCAGTAACTATGAAATCACAAATGATTTACAGATACCGCTAAAAAATAAAAAGGTTCCCGGTCTCTTTAAAGATGAAATGGGAGGAAAATATATTACTGATTTTGTTGGTTTGAGATCGAAACTTTACTCTATAAGAACCCCTAATAGTATCATTAAAAAAGCAAAAGGAGTAAAATCATGCGTGGTCAGGGATTTAAACTTATCAGACTATGAAACCATTTTATTTAATGGTGGAGTAATCCGGAGAAAAAATAATATGTTTAAATCAATAAAGCACGAAATATTTACTCGGACTGTCAACAAAGTTGCTTTATCTAGAAATGATGACAAACGATCGATATCTGTGGATCAAATATCAACCCGAGCCTGGGGGCATGCATTTATTTTTAAGAATGAATTACTTTGATCATAATTTTAAGTTAAGTGTTACCTACTCATAGTTTAGTTTTAGGAAATAATAAATGTTAATATTATACAAAAAATGAAATAAAGTGTGAATTATTATAATTATTGACTTGTTTTATTTCTGAAATCCTGTTTATTTCAAAATATCATTACACTTTTTTTTTTTTTTTTTTAAATCGGTAAACAAAGTTAACACTGATTGCAGTTATCTCACTATGCACCTAAAATACCATGCATCATAAGGTTGATTTTCGAATAACTAACGTTTTACGATTAAGTAACATGCTTACAAGGCGTTGTTTGTCATTGTATAAGTGTTACCTACGTTGCAGTTCATTGGCCTTAGTCTTGAGACACAAACGCTTAGTTGCCAATATTAGTATGACTTGTAATTATTTAGTTATTTTGTCATCATTTACGAAATATTATTCGGCGCGAACACCTGTTTAATATTTTTTTAACTTCCATCAAAAGTTATCATGTCGGTGAGTAAAATATTTTTAATTCGTTTTTTTATGATTGTTTTATAATTAGAGATTGTGTTCGCAGCTGTGTTGTGTTGCATTTTTCCAGAGCCTTTTGTCACTAATCTAAAGTAAATCTAGACTTTCTCGATTGAAAACCCAATTAAAACGCTATACTAGCGGAATAGTGGTATAAATTGTGTTTATATTTTGTTCCAGAATTCTGACACCGAGATTGTATTCAGCCAGTATGCTCAGGATCCTTACGAGGGATTCTCCGAGATGTTTCGCAGTGAACCCGGGCAAAGCAAACAAGTCACGAAAGATAAAAAACCAAAACAACGGTGCAGGGAAAAATCGATAAAGCAAAATCCTACAAAATCCTTCGTTATGAGTCGACTACATCGAAAAGGGATTAAGTTAATAAAAATTTCAGTGGTAGATCTGTGTAACAACAATCCTCAAACCATAGACAGTGATAGTGACAGTGAAAATGTTATTATAAACGCTCAATATATTGTTCAAGATCCCATCGACAGTGTTATGGACGAAACTGAGTCTTTAGTTAAGAAAATATCAAAATCTTTAATAGGTACTGACTTTTATTAACCGTTTTTGTAAAGTAGTTAATATTTGTATTTTCATTATGATGTTTTTATTTAATTTTGTATTAGGTTGTGTTATTTGTGGAGTAGCGTGGGGGTGTTTAACAAAATAAAAGCAAATTTACATTATTTTGATTTTTATTTAAAAACCTTAAAACCAATAATCTAAATACATTACACATATGAGTACATACATTTATACCCATTCTAAATATTTCCTTAAACAAAGCACATTTTTAAGAGCACAATGCTTTAGATGTTTATTACAATTAAAATTAGATCTTCCTTCACAGTATTTTTTATGCAAAACAGAGAAACTAAGACATTGTTCTGTACCAAGGTCTGATACTATACAATTCACACACAGTTCCTTTATCCAATTCACCTTCTCCAAACCATTTACAATAATTTCCTTATTTTCTAGATATGGAACGATTATACGCCGAAATTCTCTATAGTCAATATATCCTTCATTCCAATAAATACCTCTATTTCTTTCCAACCATTTAAATTGTCTCTTTTCGTCACTTGTTAAGTATTTAAACAAGTATGGCGGTTTTATTAAAAATGTTTGCGTATAATCACGACTTGCATAAGCTAATTCTTTTATTATAAAATTATTGTTCAGGTCTTTAAACCCTTGAACATCTAAAATAATAGTATTCGGATTCATGATATTTTTCTCACAGTATTACTCAATGGCTTGTACTCAATTATGCAGTCGTTCAATATAAGACAGTATGCAGAAGTTTGATCTGGTATATCGGAATCACTCTCAATTTCCACTCTTACATCCACAATAGGACCTGTCTTTACATTATCAGCTTGTCTAGAGCAATCTATGACAAATAGCGGCGCCAAATCTTTGAATTGTTTCTCACTTAATAAGGGTTCCGAGCGACGTCCGTAATAAGACTGTTGAAATCTGATGTATTGCTCGTATAATAAAGCGATTCTGTTATTCGCGAAGCTGACATTTAGGTTTTCATACGGGAAGTAAGTTGAGTTTAAGTATACTCTAACGTCACGAACATGACAGTGATCGAACTGGGACATATCAGAACTTGAATTGTTTTTTCTATTTGTTTGTAGACCCATAATTATGTATCTTGGTTTCTCTATTTGTGAGGAAGTTTTGATAGACCAGGTATGTTTTGTAGTTTTAGGTAAAGCTGGATATTCGTACAGATCCCAATTTCTGAATATCATCTGGAGTGGTCGATCTTTTTCTAACAGTTTTAGCAAACTTATTTTTTCTTTGTCGGACACTTTAACATGCGGTACACGCCAGATGATTTTATTTATCTGAACGTCGTCTACAAATTCCCCGGTGTTAAGTTTCACAGCATTCAGATTAGTGTTACTTCGTAGCAATATCAGTTCGTGCCTACTATTTATCACGACTTTCTTGAAATCTTCTGCAAAACCGATAATGTTACAGAGGGGTATAGAAGCAGAAAAACTACCCCCATTAATATTTTTTATTCCATCGATATTCCAGCCCCATGCATTGGCTATCTTTGATTCACCTTCACTCATTGATATTAACGATTTCATGGTGGTAGTTATGCCAGCGTTTTTTATTCTATCAATTTCCACTCCATTCAGCTCATATCTTATATCTTGGAATAAGTAGAGCATTATTCGTAAAATTAACACTAGTGGCTTTCTCTTTCATATCCTTTTTACTTACGACAACAGTTCCTTCCAAATACAAGGTACTAGCTGAGGGAAGTATATACAAGTCCTGTTGGTTAATAGGTATGCGGATTTCATCGTTTCTATTGAAACTAGTTACGTAGGGCTTGTAAGAATGAAATTCGATTCCTTCAACAGTGTTGTCATAAGTCGGAGCAGATAAAACGTCTAAGATATTCATTTTAGCAAACCGATCGCTTTGAGAAATGCCTTGTTTTCTTTAGTTAATTTAATTTTCTTCTTAGAGCGAGCTCTTATTTGGTTGGAAGCTTGAGCGGAACTGATATTTTTGATTTGTTGATGCATATATTTATTGTAGTCAATCATTTTTTTCTTCTGAGATGCAAATACAGCTGCACTTCTTCACCGCGCAAATTGATTAAGCGGTTATTTATATCTAACAGCCTGATATGTATACAGCTAATGTTGTTTTGGTTAATTGGAAAGTATATCGCGTTTTTCGGGATTTCTATAATTCTATATCCGGGAGGCACGTTGAGAGCAAATTCGTGGATAATGTGACTGGGTTCTCCGTTTGTGTACGAGCCGCTTACAATATCACATTCGATCCTGATCACTGTTGTAGGTAAAATGTTGACTGGAAAGTGCGATACATGCCATTTATTTGCTTTTAAGATCTGCTTATTAAACCCTAACAAATTCCTAAACGTACCTTCTTTATTAAAATTTATGTCTTTTGTACAATATACAGCAGCTTTTAAAGTATTGTTATTGCACTGTAGTTTGATTGATGCATCTTTCATTTCAGATTTTAAATAATCATTAATATCTTGCAATTCATAGGTGCCGTCAGGTATTTCAATAACTTCGTTAGAACCATAATAGAACTTATTATTCGTTTTGTCAATGTTTGGAATAGAATTAAATGTTGCGAAATGCAATAAGGCACACTCATACTGTTCATATAGTTGCAACGTGTTAGGATAGTAAGTAGATAAAGTTGACGAGTTTCCAGTTATCGATAATGTGAGTGACATCTTGCAAATGATTCAAATAAAAGAAAAGCATAAGTTTTATACGTTTTATTACCAAAAATTCCATAGATATTCTAAACATAAGTGTCCACAATTTACCGTGTTGAATTTCTGATATCTTGTATAATTATAAAAAACATTACAATTCTTAAAATATCGCATTAATTCCGTTGGAGGTTTTAAATCTCCAAAGCTATCAAAATATTCACAATAATTGCATACTTTTACATAAGCTACCCAATGCGTGCCTTCGTTCTTAGAGTCGTCCAAGTTAACGACACCACATTCAACCCGTTTTGGCGTCCTTGGTAACTGATCCTTCATGTATACTCCTCGAAAGTGAGGGATGTTGCGTGCATACCTTTGGATGTCTATATTAGTGAGAGGACGATTAGGTAGCTTATTTTTCAGTTTTTTGAAGACTTAATGAATAAACCATTACCATTTTTATGTGACTTAATGTACAAGCCCTGGCCTAACTTTAAAGACTCCATAGCCTTATTATGTCGTTGTGTTTCTCGCAAATTTTGCTGACCTGCTTTGTAATCGTTAACAGTTTTTGCAATACCAGCCGCACCACCAGCTAAAGTTCCTAAAGCTGATAAACCCGCAAAAATTGGGATTAAAGGTAGAATACCTCCAGTCTTTGGTAAGGGTATCACTCGCGGCACTCGAATTTTCTGAATGCATGGGATTATTTTTTTTGCTGCTGAGTAAGCAGCGTTAATTAAAGCTTTACTGTCCTTTGGATTCAGTTTCTTTATTTTTGCTTTTATTTTTGACACAAAACTTTTAAACGTTTTAATGCCAGAACCAGATTTCAGTTTGGCTTTCATAACTTTGCTCACTAACCATGAACTAAGTTTTTCACCTTTCCCAGCATCGCTCGATTTAAGTCTTTGTTTAGCCATATTTAGTAGTTGCAAATCAGCTTTGTGGCGATTGGGTAAGTCTGTATGGTTTGCATATGCAATGTCGTGATGCATACAAGCTTCGTCTAGCTTATTTACACCTCGGTCACCTCGTAATAAACGTTTCTGCAATTTAGTTCCGGGACCGCAATAATTGTAGCCGGGTAAATGAAGTTCGAACGGTAGATTATTAATTAAGGTATTAACAAGTTCACCTCCTTGCATTGTCTAATGTGTAATGAGAGAAATGATGCAAAAGTAATCGTTATATAATTATTTTAATCCACTATTGCAGTTTTCTCGATCCAACTATTTTCTTCGTTGTTTAGACCCAACCATTTCACAAACATTTTTGATCCTTTTCTTTTTAAAACCCTTTCTATCAAATAAATACCAGGATAGTAAGATTTCTGAAGTTCTTGCTCGTAAAAGGTTCCCATTATGGCTTGCTTTCGCTGATCTTGTATATGATATGTTACTGGTATGGTATGATTAATTTTTTTTATAGTAAATATTTCAGTTGACCAATTAGGTGTATAACCTTTTTCAAAATGGTGTTTGTATTTACTGATACGAACAAAGTCACCTACTTTGAACTTAGGTTTTCTACGGACGGTTACATGATTTAAGGCTTTTTTAATATTTTCTTTTATAACAGACTCGCAAGATTTATTTACTTCAATTGGTTTAAATTTAATGGTACGATGTTTTGTGTTGTTATATATCTTTAACGTAACCTCTAACGGTATACCTAACCACATATAGTTTCCGTTCAGACTAAAATATTTATATATTTTATTTTTAAGAGTTTTAATCAGTCGCTCTACGATCGAAGCTTTTTTGGTAGAAAACGTTGAGTAATGGTTAACATTGTAAGTCTTCATAAGCGTTTGAAATGAGTTGTTATAAAATTCTGTTCCCATATCAGTTTGTAAATTAACCGGTTTGCGATTGCTGTTAATCAGTATTCGTTTAAATGCATGAGTAACATCAAGTTTATTTTTTGATTTTAATGGCTCTGCCCAAGCGTACTTTGAGAAGCAGTCAATCACCACTAAAATGTAATTATGACCTTTATTATATTTTCTTAGATTTTGCATGTCCATCAGATCAGCTTGCCACAAGTCATCGATCCCCTTTAGAATGACAGGACGTCTAACGAAATTTCTTCGTGCTGCTTTATGTATTTCATTAACAATTTGCTGTTTTGCCATTACGGAGTTTTTTGTAGTAATTTATCTACCTCTGCTTTGGTATAAAACTTATCTTCCAAATGAGTTGAAATCTCAGGTATCTTTGCTTTTAAAGTAGCCTGAACTGTGTCCTTTGTGTCTTTTATGATTTGAGAGCGCAATGAACCAATCATGTTATTAAATTCTTTTAACATATTAGCATTCAATCGATCTACATAATCCTTGTTCACGGTCAGGTTATTTAATTCTTTTAACATGTTAGCATTCAATCGATCTACATAATCCTTGTTCACAGCATCGCCTGCTTCTACTGGAGATCGGACTCCTCTTAATCTTGATGTTTTTAAATCAAAATCTCCGTTTTCTAATTTTAACAATGCGTTCTCATTAAACTCAAATAACTCTGATAAACGCATTCTTTTGTGAATGTAGTGTCCGAATTTGTCTACGTTCATATTTAAGGTGTATTGTATCGAGAAGCTGATAATAAAATAAACACATTTTAAAATATTTATTTATTTATAACTTTACTTTCACGCAATTCTTCAATGATAGATATAATTTCATTATCTAATCCTGTGTTACCAGCATCTCGAGATGCAATTAGTAATTTTAACCTATCTACCAATTCATTTGGATCGTCCCAATAAACAAAATCAACATTTTTCTTCCACATTTTTGTAAAGGGTAGTCCTTTTCCTTTCGTTTGGTGGTCCTGAATTGTACTTCGTAGTTGGAATAGAGGCTTAATAATTTGCAAATATTTTTGTCCTTTATTACTTTTGATTGGTTTACCGGGCTCATAGTCCCGTCGATGTGCGTTTGTGTCAAGTAGCATCGACTTATAATGTTTCATATCACTCTCTGTAACCAAGCTTAAATCGGCATTCTTTTTCAACAGCAACTGTTTTAAACCAGGCGTATTTCGGTATTTGCGTCCAGCTACGATGATATACTCATCACTGATCGTTATACGAGCAGAACCTAACATCAATTTTCCGCCCTCTTTTCTGACACCAAACGGAATATCGGTCAGAGCTTCTGAGGACACTGACCAGGATGACGAATCAATACCTTGGTTGTTTTCAACTAATGATTTGTACGAAGAGTCACTTTCGATATCAGATTCATATTCGTCTTCATTGTCGTTATTATCATTGGTTCCTTTACTAATTGTGGGTTCTTTTTGCAAAGTTTTATCGATAAACGGAACTTCGGTTTCTTCATTTTCTATATTATGCGGAACACAAGCCTGCTTACTGACATTAGCAATTTGGTTGAGTGGTTCTGTTACCGGCTTGAAAACTGATTCCAGTACTTGCTGATTGTTAAGCTCAGCATCTCTCATCTTTCGCACCTTCTTCTTAACAGCATCTGCAGCCTCAACAATTTGTCTTTTCAGTGATTTTTCCATAGTAACAAAAAGTTCGTGATTGATTAAGCGTTGTCTGAAGAATAATAATATCGCGAGGGTAACACTCTTAAATATAAATATTTTTAATCAAAGACAACAAAAGTGTCAAATTTATTTCTATAACATCCTTTATTTTTGGAGCAATCCTTATTAATCACTACATAATTGAAAGGTTCACTCCATATTTTCGAACACATTTCACGAAATTCAATCCATGTCATATCAGTGTTGACATGTTCTTCATAAATATGCCGTAAATTAATTTCATCTTGTTTAAAAAGTATGATTAAGTTCGCATTATCTCTTACTAACTGCTTGGGGATTTTACTATATGTTTGGTTCAGATAAAAACAATCTATGCATTTGTGTCTTCCCATTGCAAAATAATCACGCATGTTATTTTGATTTTCACAAGCAACATCATCAAAAATAATCACGGAGTTGGGTTTTGCGTCCTGAACGCTTAGTACTTCCTCATTTCCCTGATATTTCTGGAGGGAAATACCGGGAACCCGTTGCAAAACTCTTTCTAAGAAAATGTACTTAGGTTGGTGCAGAGTTTTTGAATAAACATAAACATTTTCAAATCTTAATCCATTTTCGTGTATAAGAAGGCCAATTAATAAATTGGTTTTTCCACAATTGGATGGACCACAAATGATACATCGTACTGAGTTAGGTAATAATTCTCCATGACGAAAACTAGTCTTACAAATATCATCGCAGACTGTATCAACATGCAGCGATTGCGGTTGTTTTACAAATTTCATGATTACTGTTGGAAATGAACCGATTAAAAATGAGTGAATGTATATAGTACGTTAACATTTATAAACTTACCACAACCTCTTTTGCGTTACTGGTCATTGATCGAGTGGATTGTTCATTACTAAGCATTCTGTACCACCCTTCAGAGCGATAGCAAACTCGCATGATCATTGGTTGTATACAGTTATACACTAGAGAGTAAGTAAACGGAGAGTTGATGGATGATCATCGTTGCTCATCAAGTACGCAGCAAAATGTACTGTCTCGGTCGAGTTTATCGGTCGAGTGGAAAGGCGAGTCGATTATCAATTATTGGGCATTCTATACCACTATCGGCAGCGAGGCGCACTCGCCGAGCAACTTGCCGATAGTGGTATAGAATGCCCAATAATATACTACTAACTTTGTATTGATCATCAAATAAAAATAACAGGCACTTAACGACGTTACCTGTTAGGCCTTGTATATTATATAAGCAATCGTCGCGAATTTGTTTGGTATACTGTAAGAATAACCGCGCAACGACGCGTTTTGGTGCGACTGTCGCTTATAATTTTATAATAGACCACAGGGTTATGAAGATATTTTTCCCTCAAACTAAACTTACAATAAACATCAAATAAAAAACGTATAATATCAGAATCAAAACACTATACAACAAAACTCTCTATCCTGTTTTGCTCCTATCCCACTCAATATTACAATCGTCCTACCCTCTAATTTTCCGCATCTGAACACCCAAGTAACACTCCACAGCCTTACCTAACATTTACGACGTCACGACACTCTGAGCGCCTCTTAACTCGACTCGTAATGAAGGGCGTCTCGAGTAGTGAAAATAATTGTATGATCACACGCACCCTTGTACTTGATGATTTTATTAGTTGGCACTTGAGTTATTATGTGGAGATTGAAGGAGCTGTGATGGAGGAAGATATTTCGAATAATGTTGAAGAGTTATGGCTGTTGCCGAAATGCCAAAACGTAAGGGATTGATAACGTGGCATTTTGGCATTTCGCTTGGCATTTGTAGAATCTCAGAGGCTGTAGATAAGTGACATTATATCAACGAAAGCGTTACCATAGTTGGGAAAATTACTCAAATGCATGGGAATGTCAAGCATTGTCGAAATGTCAGTAATATTTTGGTATTTCGGCAATTGCCATCGCTGACATTGAATGTGACTTGTTGCCTAATGGGTGGTTACGCACTACATCCGATTATTTATTTATTAAAACTTCATGCAACAAAAAGGTACATAGGCGGACTTAATGCCTGAGGCATTCTCTACCAGTCAACCAAGGGTCACTACCCTGCTCACCTGCCATGCTGTCTCTCCACTGAGAGACAGCATGGCAGGTGCATAAAAATATATATCCTACCTATCCATACCTTTAAACGAGCCATTCTTCTATATATGTAATCTGAATCTCGGCAAAGGCTCTAACGATTTTCATGAAATTTAGTATGCAGGTGGTTTCGGGGGCGATAAATCGATCTAGCTATGTTTCATTTTTAGAAAACGTAGTTTTCTCTATTTTCACCCGAGCAGAGCTCGGTCGCCCAGGTACTAATATATTAAAGCAAACTGTGTACAAAAGTACCCAGACCTGCACACACACAGACACGCATATGGATCACGGATACGGACGTGTAGTGCGTAACCTCCCTATGGTTACTACCATCTCGATTCACTTTTAATGGGTTGTTAATGATGGGGTGCAACATAAATCGAATGATGGATAGATGTTTGTTATTTTTTTTTAAATTTTGATGTTCACAAGTTTTGAAAGTGGAAAAATATCAAAGTCACTTTTACTATCTCATGATTACTTATAAGCACGTTATGGTACTGCTGACTTTGGTGTAAGTAATGAAACAAGCTCTCTATTCGATATTTTCATTGCAGTAAACAAACACACACTAACAATATTATAATCAAGACCCGTAAACTAAAACTACCAACTCATCTCAACTTCCTCATAACTTAAATTACCTTCTATCCATCTACCACCATCTTCAGACAGTTACCTGTCTTAAACTTTGCCACAATATTGATATTAAGTACCTTTTAGTTGTCCAACCGTGGCTAAGTCCTGACAAAGGGACAACTTAATTGCATATCCAAGTTATTACAAGGGCAGGGTAATCAAAGTATTTCAAACCCTCGAATCATCATCAGCCTTATAATGTTCCAACTGCTGGGACACAGGCATCCTCTCTGTGAGAGAGGTAATGGGCCTTAATCCGCCACGCAGGCCCAGTGCGGTTTGATGGATGTCACATATCTTGGATTTTTTGGTTCTAGGACATGCCGGTTTCCTCACGAAGATTTCGTTCACCGTTTTAAGGTGATGAAATAATTTACACAAGGTAAAGCGCTTGCCTGGGTTCGAACTCACGCCCTACGACACGTAAGTCGGGGCCGCTACCACTGGGCCACAACTAATAATTACAACCCTCGAATAATTACAATAAATAACACAGTAATTTGACTAATTCGAGTGTAGGAAATGATTTAGGCTCAAGTCAGTTTGAAGCTGCTCCACTCGATCCTGTCACTATGACAACAGAAAAAGACCCTGATCAGCATGGCAATGAAGAATCAGCTAAAAGTACAATTTGATGATTCGTGGTGGAGTCGAGTTGGAGGACATGATTTGAAATATGGGCTTTAAAATGGAAGATAGTGGGTACGATAGTGTTAGCTATTGAAATTACAGCTGGTATGAAAATTGTGCGACAGAGGTCCTAAAGATTTAGTTAGCAATACAACAAAAACTGTCGAAATTCAAAAACGAACTCCACAAATTAAAACTACCAGGAGACCAGAATCATGAAGAATTATTTTCTGGGTTGTAATTATGAGTGGTAAAGATTCACAAACTACTAGGAGACCATAATCTCAAGAAAGAAGAAGTATTATCGGATCTGTACTCATGTAAAGACCCTTAAACTACCAGGAGATCAGAATCATGAGTAAGTAATTTGATAATGTTATTGCTCATAGACTTTCTACCTTCAATCAATCCACCATCATCTGCCGATAGTTACCTGTCTGAAACTCAGCCACAATATTGATATTAAGTACCTTTCACCGGCCCAAACATGGCTAAGTCTTGATAAGGGACAAGTTAATTGCATATCTAAGTTTTGGTAAGTTATTACAAGGGACTAATTAAAATATTTCAAACCCTCTATCAATGACAATTAATAAACAAGATCGATTTTTTTTTTATTGATTTGTAAGTAGGAAATGAATAGATCTTAGTCAGTTTGAAGGACCTCCAATCGACTCAGTCGCCATAGCCAAGGAAGAAACCCCTCGATGAATGTCAATAAAAAACATCATCGAATTGACAGTTACAACTTACTGACAATTTGATGATTAGAGGTGGACTCGAGTTGGAGGATAAGACTTGGAGTGGGCCTTAGAATATATGGGTAAGATTGTGTAAATGCAAGCATTTATTTTGTGGGTTGAGTCCCCAAAAAATTAGCAACATGCAGCGAAAGTGTGGCAATCAAAAATCCTAATAAATATACTCGTACGTAGATTTAAAAAAAATGTTTCTCACGAATTATAACTACCAGGAAACCAGTATCATGAAATAGTAATACCGGTGTTGGAATCATGAGTGGTAAAAACTCACAAACTACCGGGAGACCAAAATCATGAGGCAATAATTTGATATTGTACTGTAGTATTTGATATGTAATTCAATCAATCCACCATCACCTTCCGATAGTTACCTGTCTAAAACTTAGCCACAATATTGATATTAAGTGCCTTTTACGTATCCGACCGTGGCTAAGTTGTGACAAGGGACAAGATAATTGCACATCTAACTTATGGTAAGGTTTTGATCACCAATCTGGTCATGAAGATGTCAAGTCATGTCATGCCAATACAAGTTACTGTGGAAATTAATATCGTAAGATAGAGGTCGTGAGGTGAAGAAAAAGATACATTATAACATGAAACTTAAACAAAACCGGTGGAATGAGAGTATACCAGGGTGAACTGTTCACACCTGCGTACCCCTTTAGAGCGTGCCAGTGTGATGTTTTGTTATGAAATGGTGTAAACAATAAACAGGCATGCGATTGCAGCTATCCCGAGTGATTTGCCGGCATTTATTGAAGAGTTCTGATGTTGAAGTTCTTGATGAAATTTAAATGGGGCTACGTGAAAAGCACATCAAAATCGGTTCACCTAGTAAAAAGTACTGAGGCAAGAAACAAAAATAAATACTGTTGAATTGATAACCTCCTCCTTTTTGGACAGTCGGTTAATAAAAATTGTTATATGGACGTTACAAGTGGGTGGTGTTTCTCGATCTAGAAAAAAAAACAATTTGCAAAATAAATATCATTTAAGTATACGTTAGAAGTGTAAAAAGTTGTATACAAAGTTGTTGCACAAAAAAAATGAGACGGACTTAAAAATATATTTTATGACCCATTTTGGAGTACTGAGGCAGTATTTTTAACAAATACAAACTGGTACAAACTCTCGTGGCCGACGTTGCATCCAGGATCGGGTGAGACCCGTCTTTGCCAGCAATTGTGAGAACCATGCTGGCAGATACAGAAAACTGTAGGGAAATGGCCTCCTTCTGTGAGACCGTGATGGTCCAGAAGAAGGCGTCGGGGAGGCAACCGCCTCGGTACCTTAAAGGCCAAAACCCCGCCTGCATCAAAAGTAGGCGGGATTCCGGAGTTGCTGGTGGTCAGACTGGGGACTCTGTCCGTCCACCAAGTGACTCCAGGAAAGTGACACAGTGATCACGTGCTACCGTGCACAGCGAGGCTCAGAGGAGGCGATTTTCCAGTCTCTCCAGGGATGTGCCCTAACAAACGTTGCACAGAGGGGGCTTCCGGGTTGTTTTTTAAGCGGTTTCCTCCGTAAACAAAAATATAAGGTGACGTTGAAATCTTAAAGAACAAACGCCCTTGAAGAATAAAGTCGTCAAGAGATAGCGAGAGAGACATTATGCTTTGGTTAGGTTTTCGTTGGCAAACAAATATCGCATTCGACTGCCATTTGTAACAGGAACCGACGCTAAAAGCTAGTTATACTAGTGCACACGCCATAAGTCGCAAACAAAGGTGTAACACCAGGCACGTATGTGCTATGAAACACACACAACAATGTACCTATATATTTTACGTGATTCATTAAGACCTGGTCTATCCAAACTTAAAGGTGGCTGTGAAGTTCGCTTTTTTGCGCAGGGATACCCCTCTCCAAACCCGCTGTAACATGATTTTGCTACCCACGCAGCGATTAGCCTCGTGTTCCAAGCCACAATTAAGACTGAATCTACCTGTACTGTGCGCTATACATACAATTTTGTATCTACATACATAGATGTAACTACAGGCAGGCTGTTGTTACACGTTATGTACTCTACTTGATCACGTACACACATACATATGTACTTGTATTGTCTTGCACGATCATCGTGTGTTAGACGCGAGATGTGAAGCCCAATTTAACATTGTAGCTAGGTTAAGCCTGTAGAAGCAGCTTTGTGGAATATTGATAGATTAGCTGTTAAACTGATACATACTGACAATTTACGTATGGGATGTACGTAGATATGCTTCCGTTACAGATTATGTTATATGGGTAAGTCATCATCATTTCAGCCGAAAGATTTCCACTGCTGGACATAGGCCTCCCACAAGCGTTACCACACTGTTCGGTCCTGTGCTTGCCACAGCCTTATTATTCTCCGAGTTTATTTGCGTGATCAAATCAAAAATGAAGACATCCGTAAGAGAACCAGGGTTACCGACATAGCCAGAAGGATTGCCTAACTTAAATGGCAGTGGGCAGAGCACATTGCTCGCAGAACGGATATCCAATGGGGTCTAAAAGTTGTGGAGTGGCGACCGCGAACTGGAAGACATTGCTTTGGAAGGCCTCCCACCTAGTGGAGCGATGACCTGGTCAAAGCTATGGGTGAGTAACCTACCAATTCCTTATTTTTCTTTTTAGTTTATATACCTAATACATAACATCATGTCCGTATTCTCTATCTATGGCTTAGACAGAGTTGTATCTGTAGTATCTACGCGTGCTTAAAACGTTGATACACGCGGGACGCAATGGCTTTTTGCGGCCACGTTGCTCTTACTTTTGTTTGTCATCTTCGTGTTCTTGATCTGGGTCCCCAATTTAACAATGAGTCTCTCATTGTGCGTTAGGTGAATAAATAAAAGATTTTACACTTGTACTGTAGATAAAGAAAGTTTATTGCAAGGTAGAAAAGTTGAAGTTCAGACACAGTAGAGAGAATAAAGAAAGAGTGAACAGATAGAAAGACCAGGTAATGTAGTACAGCTTTTAGATTTGTGATGTGATGACAGCGTGATGGTTAGGGTACGCGCGTTAGCGAAACAAGCAAGGTAGTGAGGACACTGGCTGGCTGTGTGAGTCCCGCAAACCTCCGTTGAAAAAGGAGGATACTCCGACTAGGTGTTGTGTATGGTGCGGGCAACTGCCCGAAGTTTGTTGTCACACCGTTGTATGTAGTAGAAGACGAGCCAGGCAAGGGATATCACTATCAGCACGATGAAGGATATCGACACGAACAGCACTGCTATTGTTACTGACGTGAGAAGGTCCTGCCCTCGATGATAGCGATCATGACCCTGGTACCGTTGTCCACCAGACGCGATATCTGCTCACCTTTCCACTTGTATGTGAACACTGCACTTATGTTACGTCCATTGTCAGTAGACAACTTCATCTTCTCCAAAAGAGTGGTATCCCGATCGTTGTAAATGAGAGCTGCGGTTGCGTTTGCCCGCCATGCATTCTGCACCTTGATTTCAAATTTGCAGCTGCCTCTTTTAATGACCGCGACCCACGGCTCGGTGGGCAGAGGGTCGTTAGGTGTAGCTGCCGACAGCAAAGGCCAAGTACAACCCGTATGGTCCCTCTCACCACCAGCACCTTCGGCACGAACGTGGACCGCCACCCCCCTAGACGAGCCGATATAGCCCTCGCCGTATTTACCCAACTCGGATGTCTCTATGTACTCCGCTCCATGTTCATCTTTAAATGTAATAATAATGTTGGTGGTCGTATAAGTGTTACTAATGAACCGATCTTCCGTAGGGCCGTACCGCACGGATTCCAGCTCGCTCCCAGGAGTGTGGCATCCCACCAGGGAAACCAGCCACCACAGCGCCGCAAAACGAGAACACAACCCATGCATTTTTACAACATACACTAAAATATTCCACTACACAAGTGTCAACGGTCAACGGACGATTTGTTTATAAACATTGGCGAGCGACACGATATCAGTCGTACAACAGTACTATTTTACACGTCTAGATAGATCCACGACCATTCACAATGTGACACTAAATGAAAACTCGAGAAGTTTATTACCGCCGCTATTGGTTAACGAAAGCACGCAAAGGATTTAGTTGAGAACGCGATAACGTTATCTTCGCGACGACTATTTAGCACAACACTCTCCGGTGTGACTGCACTAAAGTTCTGTTGCGTTCCGCTTTCAAACGTTGTCTTGTTTTTTTCTTTTAGCAGACTAAGGTCATGATAGTTTCAGCCAGTACTGCCACATTATTGTTAGCTCTGTTCTGGATTATTGTTGTTGAAGTCAATGGCTACCCCATAACCGACGAGGAACTTCATACCATCAGGTAGAATATGAAGCATACTATACACAGACAGCATTTGAGTTCCCTTCTCTCTTCAATATCGCCCCAACTTCGAATTAAAATACAACAGCAGTTTAGTCTATTTCAAACAAAACTCCATTTAGTTATATTATCAGATTCAACATTTCAACGCACAAATAGCTGTAATAAAATCAAAACAATTACATTCAGCGGTATCCGTTATTTTTGTCGACTGTTAGAACTGCAAACGCATAGTTGTCACGAAACGACGCGGCGACGCGACGCGTTACATACAACAGTTCGACAACAAACGTTGGGCAGTTGCCCGTACCAGACACCACTCGTCTGGTCGGAGGATCCTCCCTTTTCAATGGAGATTTGCGGTACTTTACCCCCTTCGTCGCATACCTCAAACGTGTAGAACGTTGACTGCTTCATTGCTCTAGTGGTAGCAATCTTTACTGCTGAGCCTTAGGTCCTGGGTTTGATTCCCGGGCAAGTGTTATTGAGTTTTTCCATCTGGAATTTCTCAGTAGGATCCCAGAGTCTGTATTTGTGCACGTTTGATGGCGATAGGCTCGCCCTATATTACTTGGGGCTTAAACATAACTGGCGAAGTGTGGATGCACCTACTACAACTACACTTCTGCCTTACCCCACGGGAAATACAGGTATGATGTTCGCGGTTTTACCCCACGTAGTTCCCGTTCCCGTAGGAATCTTCTTCTTCCTAGCCTTCTCCCACTTTAGGTGGGGTGGGCTCTCCTTATTTCACGGCGCCAAGACGTTCTGCCGAGGGTTGTCGGGGTCAGGCAATTTCACCTTCTTGAAGAGCTTCGTCATACTGGTCCACCATGTCAAAAAAGGTCGTCCTCGGCCTCTTTTGCCCTTAGGTAGGCTCAGAGCCGATCTCACGACGTGTTCTTCTGTCCTTCTCATGACATGTCCATACCATCTCAGTCTACTCTCCGTCAACTTATCCTGTATTGGAGTCACCATTAAAGTACCTCGGATTTATTTGTTGCGGACCCATCCATTCTCGTTACTCCTCCAGACCACCTCAGCATTTTAATTTCTGCGGTGTGTAGTTTTTGCACGTGGTTGTTTTTCACGGCCCGTTTCAGCACCGTACATCATTGCCGGCCTAACCACCGTCTTGTATACTTTGCCTTTTGTGCGTATTGGCATTCGGGTGTCACATAAGACTTCCGCCGTACTTCGCCATTTTGTTTCATTCATTGTTCCATTCGCCAATCCCGTGGGAATCCAGGGATAACAAGTAAAATTTCAAAATTTAAAAAACCCTCGTCACATTTTTATTTAGGAGCGTCCTCACTGAGAGAATTCACTTGTAATGAGCATTCGACGTCGAATATTCGAGTGGTGTGGACGTTGAGCCGAGCGTTACAAAGCTTACACGCAAGCGCAAACTTCGGCTGGTGTGAACGTCGCAACGATTTTCGCAGAAACGGCTCGCATTCGAATGTTCACGCAAATAAAATGCTCCTAGAAAGGAGCGTCCTCACTGAGAGCATTCACGTGTAATGAGCATTCAACGTCGAATAATGGAGTGGTGTGGACGTTAAGCCGAGCGTTACAAAGCTTGTACGCAAGCGCGAACTTAGGCCGATGTGGACGTCGCAACGATTTTCGCCGAAACGGCTCGCATTCGAATGTTCACGCAAATAAAACGCTCGAAAGCGAGCACTCAGATAATTAAATTAATGAGTATATATGTAGCAATATTACTGGCCACTTGTAAGCAAGGAACAGTTCCGTAATCTTAAGTGTTTATGACCTTCTTGGTCAATCGTATTATCGAATGAATGACATTTAACGAGATCGTATTCGAATGCTACAAGCTCGCAAGGGAATGGTTCGACTCGAACGTTCATAATTTGGCTCGAAGGTGAATGCTGGGCTCGCTTGGAAGCATGTGTTGCTTGTCTACGATTGCTCGTTTACAAATGCTCGCGAAAGAATGCTCCCAGTGAGGACGCTCCTGTAGTCAATCGTATTATCGAATGAATGACATTTAAGATCGTATTCGAATGCTCCAAGCTCGCAAAGGAATGTTCACTCGAACGTTCATAGTTTTACTCGAAAGTGAATGCTGGGCTCGATGGGAAGCATTTGTTGCTCGCCTACGATTGCTTGTTTACAAATGCTCACGCAAGAATGCTCCCAGTGAGGACGTTCCTTTTCATGCTTCATAATTTATCTAGTACATAGTAGATACGCTTCGATCGGCAATCTATTGAACACGTAATTATGACACGATATATTTCGAAAACACCCCGATCCAAACAGTAAAACGCCCATAACTTTTCAACGGCTAAACCGATTTTATTCAAACATAGCTAAGAACACTTTCGACAAAATTGCCTTTCAAACAAAAAAAACGAAATCAAAATCGGTTCATCCGTTTAGGCGCATGGTGCCACAGACAGACACACAGATAAACAGATACACAGACACACAGATACACAGCAACACACGTCAAACTTATATTTTCATTTATTTATTCTCAAACAATTTACATTGTGTCGAACATTACATAATTAAAATTACAAAAAACAACAATTATTATGTTACACTTGAAGGTAAATTAAATATAATGATTGAAGGTAAATTATAAATAACACCTCTCTTTTTGTGTCGGGGGTTAAAAAGTAGCCTATGTCACCCGGGGATAGTGTAGTTAGAAATAATTTTTGGGACAAATATTTGTATGACCTACAGATAGTTGTTCCGGCTCTGGGTGTTTGTGTATGTGAGTTTATATGTTTGTAAACGATACAGGAGAAATTCCTAGTGGGCAACGTTTTTTATAAAAACAAATAAATAAAAACACAGTAAGGTATTTTTTTTGGACAATCGCACTGCACTATTCCCAAACCACTGCAATGCCTGAAAGCCAGAATCAACAGTGGCGACCTCAGAAAAGCGCCGAGGCAATGAAGCTCGATGAAGTCCCGGAGAATGAATTTAACTGTCTTGGATCCCGCAACGAAATTATCAGAAAAGAATAACGGAGGAGCAGGAAAACATACAAATTTCGACTTCCCTCCATATCAAGCAGAAGACAGAACCAACAAGGCCAATAGACACAAAGCACACAAACTGCTTCCTTTTTTACGGGAACGTTATCAAATTTAATAGTAGGACACGATTTAAGATTACCTTTCAAAATTAGTTGATTAGTTTTGTACGGAGCAAAGGTCAGGCGGTTTAGATCGCCCCACTGAGATATTAATCGTAGACAAGTCATCATCATCAGCCTTTAGCAGTCCACTGCTGGACATAGGCCTCTCCAATTGCCTGCCATTTGGTTCGATTTTCGGCAACTGTCATCCAGCTGCTACCAGCAACCCTGCGAAGGTCGTCGCTCCACCTAGCTTGAGGGCGTCCTACCTTACGTTTACCAGTTCGCGGTCTCCACTCAAGAACACGTTTACCCCAAAAGTCATCAGTTATACGACTTATATGGCCGGCCCATTGCCACTTCAGCTTACTTATTCTGTGAGCTATGTCGACTACTTTGGTTCTCTGCCGGATCACCTCATTTCGGATTCGATCCCTTAGAGAGACTCCGAGCATAGCCCTTTCCATAGCTCGCTGAGCAACTTTGAACTGATGAACCAGCCGTATTGTGAGTGTCCACGTCTCGGCACCGTAGGGCATAACAGGTAGAACGCACTGGTTGAAGACTTTAGTCTTCAGGCTTTGTGGGATACGTGACGAGAAGACTCGACGAAGTTTTCCAAACGCCGCCCAGCCCAGCTGTATTCTTCTGCTAGCCTCCTTCTCAAAGTTGTTCTTACCAAACTGCAGAGTTTGCCCGAGGTAAACGTATTCTCGAACAACTTTGAGAGAACCGCCATTGACCACAATCGATCCCGGAGTGACGTGTGAATTGAACATAACCTGGGTTGTCCAAGTTCATCCGGAGACCGATGCATGCAGAAGAATCAGCTAGGCTTTCCAGCATCTGCTGCAAATCGTGCACCGACTCTGCCACTATGACGATGTCATCCGCAAATCTCAAGTGTGAGATGTACTCGCCGTTAATATTAATGCCGCGTCCTTCCCAGTCCAGCGTCTTAAACATATCCTCCACCGCGTTACTAAACAATTTCGGGGAAATTACGTCCCCTTGTCTAACCCCTTGATGCAGTGAGATATGTCTAGTTACTATTAATGTATAGACTCCAAAACAGACCAGATTTCGATGGAGTCAAAAGCCTTCTCATAGACCACAAAAGCAAAACACACGGGCCGATTATACTCTTCGGACTTTTGTATTATTTGCCGCACTGTGTGGATGTGGTCTATGGTGCAGTATCCTCCTCGGAACCCGGCCTGCTCCGGAGGCTGAAACTCGTCAAGTCTTTGCGCTAGGCGATTCGTGACGACTCTCGAAAACAACTTATAAACGTGACTAAGAAGCGAAATGGGTCTGTAATTCTTCAAAAGTGTCTTGTCACCCTTTTGGAAGAAAAGAACGACCACGCTCCTCTGCCACGCCATTGGAGTTATCCCAGAGAACAGGACAGAGTTAAAGAGCATCCCAAGCTCCTTCAATACCGGGCGTCCTCCCGCTTTCAGGAGCTCGGTACAACCGAATCATACATCCCGTCCTCGCCTGGGGCTTTTCCATTTTTAAGCTGTTTGAGAGCCACCTCGATTTCAACTTGGCTTACTTCAGGCAGGTCTCCTGTAAAATGGCGGGTTAAGTGGCTCTAAAATTCTCATTTTCGGGATCAGGCCGAGTTGCATGCGATGCGTACAGTTGGCTGTAGAAGTCTTCTACTTCCGAACGAATCTCCGGCCTCGAAACAACGATATCCCCACTCGATTTAGTCAGCTTCGTCAGATGGCTCCTCCCAAGTGGCTGGAAGAACACTTTGGACCCCCGGTTTAGCTTAATCGCTTTCTCTATAGAGAGCGTATTGGATCGTCGGAGATCTCGTCGTACCAGTTTACTAATTATTTTGTTGAGTGCCCGCTGTTCTGACGAAGTGGCTGGTGGATTTTCACTTCGCTCCGTCATGAGCTTTAGAGTCTCATTCGAAAGTTTAGACTCCCGGCCCATACGCCGCATATTACAAAATCTCGTACCTTCCTCCCTGAGGATTTGCACCATTTGGTCGAGCGTCTGGTCAACGTCATCTGTGGTCTCCACGACAGCGAACCGGTTCTTCTGGAACGCTTCAGATCCTAACATAGATTGGAGCATGTTTAGACGGATCCTAGACTTCATCAAACGAGTTCTCTCAAGCTTGAAGTTGATATTCAGAGAGCCTCGAACAAATCTGTGATCGCTGCCGGTATTAAACCTGCTGATCAGTGAATATATGCTTTTTATCTGTTATGATGAAGTCTATCAAATTTTTAGGGTTCCGTACCTCAAAAGGTAAAAAGGAACCCTTATAAGATCACTTTCTTGTCCGTCTGTCTGTCTGACATATCGAGGCCCTTTTTTAACCGACTTCAAAAAGGAGGAGGTTATCAATTCAACTGTATTTTTTTTTGTGTTGCCTCAGAACTTTTTACTACGTGAACCGATTTTGATGATTCTTTTTTGGGTTCTGTACCTCAAAAGGTAAAAAAGGAACCCTTATAAGATCACTTTTTTGACCGTCTGTCTGTCCGTGTGTCACTACCGATTTTCTCAGCAACGGGTGGACCTAGCAAGTTGAAATTTATACCAGATACTGAGGTCTATAGTCCCTATTAGGTGTTTAAAAACCAAGGTCCGTGGTGACCTAGAATCACGAAATTTGGCAAAAAGTAAGGTCTTGCAGCACAAATAAAGGAAAAATTCCAAAAAAAATAAAAAGTTGAAAATTAAGGTAAATTATGGTACTTTCAAGTTTTCGCGAAAATCTAGATTTGCTTATATCTTTATAACTTTGCCACCAATAACCAATTTTATTATGGCGGTAAAATCAAATTCTATATCTTTATTTCGAGCGAAATCTCTTAAAGGGTTAGTAACAATGTGCATTAAAACTAAGTATTAATAAACAACACGATAGGGTGACATATGTAACTGAAAGCAGTGTCCACTCTATCAGCAAACATTTCAGAACCCTGTTAGGGCTGTCCATAACTCGGGCCACCATTGATGTTGCGCGCTTGCGCATTATCGTGTAAAAACAAACGCGCCGCCGCAAACATCCCTGACGCACTACAACCCCATCAGTTTTCTGGACGCGTTATTATACTGGACACCAAGGGCTCTATCTGTCGGGGCTTTACCACGTCCTCTTCCTTTGGGGCTGTTTCTTAAAAAAGGAATTCATTACGAAAAGCCCCTACTTATCTAGGAAGTTGACAAGCATCCCACTTTAGCGTTATAAACCCCCATGACAACGCTGTAGTGGGTCTTAGTGGTGCAGTGCAAGGCCTTGTAAATGTCCTCGAACATTTCCTCCATTTCGTCGTCCGAATGCGCCGAGGTCGGTGCGTAGACTTGCACCACCTCTCAGTTAGCTTCACTATGAGGTACGCTACCATGTTCGACACACTGGATACTTCCACAACGTTGCCACAGATGGATTTGTTAACCAGGAACCCGACACCACCTTGGGATAGCTGGTCTCCCTCTCGGATAAACATAAGGTGGCCCGATTCAAGAGTTATTGTGTCCTCCCCCTCTCTTCGGACTTCGCTCAACCCCAGAATGTGCCACCTTATATTCCCGAGCTCCTGTTCAAGCTGCACGAGGTGTTCGTTGAGCCGTAACGTGCGTCCGTTGTACGCAGCCAAGGTCAGTTGGGTTTTTTGTTTTTGGCGGCCGTAGTCCGTAACCCGGAGATTCTTCGCACCCCCAAGTGCCCTGCCGCTACCGTGACCGCCGCCATAATATAATCAGCAATAACAGCAGGGCGGCCAGGAACTTGGGGTCGTAGTTTCTTTTGACTTGCCATTGGAGGGTTTGCCCATAATCGCCACGCTGGGCATGCGGGTTGGCGATCGCAGATCACAGTTTCTCGCACTGGTGACGCTGCTGCCCGTCACCAGTCTGTGCCATTTAACTGCGAAGATTTGTTGAAATGGTTATACCGCCATTTGTCGGTTGTCATCAGAGCCTCGTTTGTTGATCAGCAGGATGCACCACGAGCAGGTGAGGTTGACTTGGGGCGCTAAGTTTGTGAGTGCAGTCCTTTACATCTCCAGGCATCGTAGGCAAGTGTCAGCCATGTTCTAGAGTCTAGCTCGAGTACTCTAGCAGTACGGTATTGAAACAACACCTATTACAGACATCAATTACTCATCCCGCATAACATAATACCTGTCTAGAACAACAGCATAATATCAAATCTTGTTACCTATAGTACTCGTGTAACAATCCGAACACAGGCTACGGCGCGTCGAACGTTCAATAATGAAATCCAAATTAATGTGTCGGAGTGTGACCACGAAATATGCGATATGAAACTCACCAGAGGCTCTAGAATATCTGCTCTGGCTCTTGTAATATACAAATCAATTTTTTTTTATAAGTATGTATTTGTTTCACATACAAATTTTATTCACTATAAAACTGCTTCACGTCCGTCACGTCGCCGTCGGTCACACTGTCACAGGTCCAGTTGAAAAACCAGCGTCGGGCACTAGATTCCCGACATTTTGCTAAACTGGTCCTATTTAGCACAGGCATGGGACACACAATGTTACATTTAAATTGCTTTCTCTCTTTTTTGTTGTTGTTTAGTTTTAAGTTTTCCTTTTTGTATGTGTTGTAAGCTCTAGTGGCTTTTGTCAAGTAAATTTGTTTTTTTTCTTTAGTAAAGTGACATTCTATCAACAAAAGCGTCGCGATAGCGATTGACAAATGTATATGGGGTTGCCAAGCGCTATCAAAATGTCACGTGATCAGTGAAATCCTCTGATGTAGTAGTACTCGTCATTTAATTGGTTCTTAAGGGCGGTTACGCACTGTATTCGGCCGATTTTACTTCACGCCGGCACAGCTCCTCAATTTGTATTAAGCGCAAGTTTGATCATGCATGGAGTACTGTTCTCATCTCTGGGATGGATCTGCCAAATACCAGCTTGATGCACTAGAGTCGATCGAAAAGCGGGCCAAGAGGCTCATCGGCAATGAGGCGCTGGTCAAGTCAAAGCTACGGAGCCTTAAACATCGTCAACAGCTTGTCGGTTTTTTATCGGTTACATTTCGGGGAGTGTGCGATGGTATTGCACGATCAAATTCCACCTAGCCCGATTTATCATCGCACTACGAGAGTAAATAGGTTATTTCTAGGCAAGCGCATTTCACTGTCTTGTACCTTACGTAACTTGAAAACATGATTTTTTGTATATTGAGATATTTTGATATTTTTTCGTTTTTATTTAGTCTCACGCGCAGGAGCTCGTGGCTAACTTACAACAGCCGCACTGTCGGTCCGTAGATGGGTGACCATTTCAACATACCGAGTTACCTCCGTGCCTCGGAAAGCACGTTAAGCCGTTGGTCCGGGCTGTCATTTGAAGATCTTTGACAGTCGTTACGGGTAGTCAGAAGCTTGAGATCTGACACCAGTCTTGCCAAGGGGTACCGTGTTACCCAGTTACTGGGTTGTGGAGGTCGGATAGGCTATGTAAAACACTGGTACTCAGCTAAATCCGGTAAGACTGGAAGCCGACCCCAATATAGTTGGAAAAAGGCTAAGCAGATTGATAGTTAGTATCGCGCTTGACCACTATCTCACCTGATGGTAAGCGATGACGTGGTCGTCTGTGTAGGACGCTTACCTAGAAGTAACCTATTCACTCTTGACCTAAAGAAATCGTGTAAATCGTTCCAAGCGTTCATGAGATATTAACTCATTACTGAATGTCAAGCAAGTGAAAGGGTTACAGACACCCCTTACCGCGATACGTTTGTTTTGATTGTGTTAGCGACACCGACTTTACAATTTGTTCGTATCGTTTTGAAATATGAACACATTGGTAGACAGACATGTGTTAACGACTTTATTTTTTTTTGTTATCTGGCGGTGACCTATAATTACCAGCATAGGTTACCGAGTTATCGCTTAGGTACTAAAACTACTTACTAATCCCACAGTAAGTAGTTAAAGCATCAGTATGCAAGAGATGAGAGCCTTCGAACTCCGGCAAAGATGCACAAGTGGCCTCTAAGAGAGACTTATGAGTCGTGAGCACCTGTAGTATCTGCTTGATAACTTGAACCCTGTTGACTTTACAAATCTTCATCATATGTCGGGCAAGCAATAGCTGGGATTATGTCATTTGACCTTTAGAAGGTCCATATTAATAGAATCCGTTTTGATACTGTGCTATTTTGAAGAATCGAAAGTGTTTATATTCGTTCCTAACTTATTGACTTTCCTACTCAAGCCAAAATGAATTTATGACAAGTAGCATTAAGACTTCAGAACACCTGACAAAAATATTAAACCAAAATTCAGAAAAAAATCCACCTTCTTAGCATAAATTGATATCTATTGACACTGTTGTAACTCGCGGTAAACGGGATCGATAATTTGATTTGGAAAAGAGTTAATATAATTCCCGTCAGAGCTACCAATCAGTTCTAGAATAAAACTCTCCATTATCTATGTAACTAGTCTCTGTTAAGCGGACAGCAACTAAAACGAGTACAAGCAACCCTTTCTGTTACCGAATTGAATACCTTTTAAAATTTGTATCTCAACCGATGCTGTGATATCCCATTCAGTAACCATGCGTCGCGCGTCGTTCAACTAATGGATTAATTCATTTATTCGAAATTGACTTATATCACAGATTTTAATTCTATGCATAACTATCGCCGTTCTCATGGCCCCACGTGCACGGAGGGGTTTCTAACTAAAAGCACTTTATGTTATTATGTCGATGTCGTGTAGGATTCAATTCGTTGGAGACGCGCCCCACTGGGAGCGGACTATGTTACATTGATTATGTTATACGTATCATATCTGAGTATCTACCCTTTATGTTTATGTCTACTTTCATAAATATTTCCTTGTTCATCATCATCATTGCAATGACGTCCACTGCTGAACATAGGCCTGCACCAAGCGTTGCCACATTGATCAGTCCCATGCGTCTCGCATCCAGCCGATTCCCGCAACCTTCACCAGGTCATCGGTCCACCTGGTGGAAGTCCTTCCAACGCAATGTCTTCCGGTTGGCGGTCACCACTCCAGAACCTCTCTGTCCCATCGGACATCAATTCTGCGAGCAATGTGCCCTACCCACTGCCACTTAAGTTTGGCAATTCTTCGGGATATGTCGGTAACTCTGGTTCTCTTGCGTGTCTCTACATTCCTGATTCGATCACGCAAGGAAACTCCGAGCATAGCCCTCTCCATTGCCCTTTAGGTGACTGTAAGATTTCTGATGAGGCCCATTGTAAGCGACCATGTCTCAGAGCCATATTACATCACTGGCAACACACACTTGTCATAGACTTTCGTCTTGAGACTCTGTGGTATATTGGACGAGAAGATACCGCGCAACTTCCCGAACGCTGCCCAGTCGAGTCGGATTTGATGATTGACCTCTTTCTCGAAGTTGGCCCTGCCCAACTGGATCGTTTATGCTGACTGTGCGTCTTATATCCAGCGAATCCCCTCAGCCTTAACCAGGTCATCGTTCCACCTATTGGAAAGTCTTCCAACGCTGCGTCTTCTGGTACGCGGTCGCCATTCCAGAATTTTTCGGTCAAAATCAAAAATCAAAATCAATATTTTTTATTTCACATAGGCCTACATGGGCACTTATAAAACGTCGACAAAAGGTGCACGGTTCGGGTTGGTCGTTTCCTATGGAGAAGAACCGGCAAGAAACTCCATGGTTACTCTTTTAAAAATGGTTTGGTTTTACAATATTTCCATGTTACAGCATTAGTACTTAGACATGGGGGGACAACGTAGGCCCGACTTATGACAATAAGTCGTAAGAAACTAAAAAAATAAAATAAAAGGATTATATATTTTATAAAAAAGTTAACAAATGTTAACTAGCATCTAGAAGGCCTACAATGTTCACACATTTACAAAACAATCGGTAAAAGAATCTATACAAAGGTAAATAAAAATAGTATTACATGACTAAATTTAACATGTGGCACAAATTTTGTTATCAGTGCTGTAACTATTCTTAGCAAAGGGCTATAAAGATGTTTGAAAACCATTGTAAAAGTCTAATTAAAAGAAGGAAAGAAAAATGAGATTGAGAATAGTTAGAGACATCCACATATTTGTGCCGTTTACAAGTTACCAGGGAAGCTGCATGCGCAGAAGGAGCTAAGGCCAAATGTTTTTATCTTCAACGTAGTCCTTGATTTTATAATATGCTTTTTTAATAAGGATACGTTTGATGTAGTTTTTGAACCTTCCATCGGTCAGTTCTATAACTGACTTTGGCAACTTGTTATAAAAGCGTATACTGTTTATAAGAAAAGACTTGCTAGTTTTCGTTAATCTGAATTTGGGTATTACAATTTCGTGCTTACTGCGTGTATTTAAATTATGGAAGTCGCTTCTAGTTTTGAAAAGCCCCCGATTTTTACGGACATACAAAATACATTCCAAAATATAAAGTGAAGGTAGAGTCAGTATATCGATCTCTTTAAATTTTTCTCTGAGGGACTCGCGAGGACCCATTTTATAGATTGCGCGGATTGCCCTCTTTTGTAGGATGAAAATTGAGTCAACGTCTGCTGCTGATCCCCACAGCAGAATGCCATAAGACATAATACTGTGGAAATAAGCATAGTATACTAACCTAGCTGTAGCTACATCGGTTAGCTGCCTTATTTTCCTTACTGCATATGCAGCCGAACTTAACCTACCCGAAAGAGTTCTAATGTGCGCGCCCCACTGCAATTTTGAATCGATAGTAATCCCCAAGAATACAGTTTCCGTTATAACTTCAAGATTTTTGCCGTCAAGATTTAAGTTTAGGTCATGTTGTGGTACATTTGGTAAAGAGAACTTTAGACATTTTGTTTTTTTCGCATTCAGTAAAAGATTGTTAGCTGCGAACCATTTTGAGAGAACAATTAGACTTTCGTTGACATTTAAAACATCCGTATCTTGCCTATCTATTTTAAAAATTAGCGAAGTATCATCAGCAAATAGAATTATATCCGATAATTTGGCCATCATAAAAGGGAGATCATTTATGTAAACCAGAAAAAGGAAAGGGCCGAGAATTGAACCTTGGGGCACGCCCATCTTGACTAGAGACCCGGAGGACGTCGCCCCATTAACATTTACTTTTTGCTGTCTGTTTGATAAATAGGAAAGCACGAGATCAGCAGATTTTCCACGAATTCCGTAGTGGTGTAATTTACAGATCAGTGTGTTGTGGTCGACGCAGTCGAAAGCTTTTGAGAGATCACAGAAAATGCCAATGGCATCCTGGGACCTCTCCCAAGCCTCCAAGATGTGGCTGATGAGTTTTACTCCCGCGTCCGTTGTCGACCTACCTTTCGTGAAACCAAACTGTTGACTATGCAGGATCCCATTTGAATTGAAGTGAGACAACATCTGTTCCAGCATGATTTTTTCATAGATTTTACTCAATGCTGGAAGCACGGATATAGGTCTATAATTAGAAGGATCGCTCTTACAGCCTGATTTGAAAATTGGTACTACTTTACTGTGTTTCATTAAGTCAGGAAAAGTGCCGCTGTCCAAACATTGATTGAATATGCCTGTTAGGACAGGAGCAATTGAGTCAATAATATCTCCAAGAACCCTAACGGATATCCCCCACAAGTCTTCAGTATTCTTTATATTGAGACTTTTGAACGCGTTTTTAATTGTATTAATACATATTGGTTTAAATTTAAAGATTGGTATGTCCTTAGTAAAGTTTTCTTTAAGAAGAGCTTCAGCTAATTTAGATGAGGAAGGAAGAGACTTCGTAACCTCTAACGGAATGTTGGTAAAGAAATTTTCTAATGTCTCAGCGACTTCTTGCCTGGTCCTATTGTACATCCGTTCTACCCACTGCCACTTAAGTCAGTTGAAAAGTCCTAAGTCTGAAATGCCCCAGCAACTTGTTTATGTTAGCTTAGCAAACAACCCCCATTCCAGTCAGCTTTACTTGCAGTCAAACTATCTATTTACTTTATTGACATCCTCTTTTGTGATAGGATAGCCGTGTGGCGTCTCTAGTCGCAGTTACTGCACTTTATTATTATTGAATTCAATCTGAGATGAGGCGCGGTTTTATTGCGAGCGGAACCTCGCGATTGACCGAGTTTTAAATCACAGACCATTTCTATAGAATTAATTATTTATTAAACCAGAGGAAAGTGATTTTAAATGTTTACTAGACTCTTTTATGCGTGACTGGGGATTCTGTCAGCCCACCTAATGATTTTAGGAAAGACGGAGGCACAGTGAACTCGCACTGCCGTGCATAGGGCACGTGCTTAGGGCAGACCTCTTTTGCAGTCCCCACAGGGATGTGCCTTGAGGTTCCCCTATTCAACAGCACGAACTATTTTGTGCGCGGGGTTAAAATGCATGCTGTCTCATCCGACAACACGTGCGAAAGAGATTGATGCTGTGATGACCAAGAAGAAGCTAGTTCTCGTACGAATTAGCACTTTTGCAAATTTGTAGCGAATTTGTGGATGATGATTTCTGTTTCCATACAGGGCTAGATAATGATGAGACAAATTGATATCATTTTTTATTTTGAACGTACACCGTCTAACACTGGAGTAATCGCCAGACTACGTTTGTATGGATGAATTTTCGACTAGTATAACCTTATCAGACGTTTCTCAGAAGGGATTCTGGGCTAGTCTTTTAATAGGTAACGAAGCCCAATCTATGTGCTGATGGTGATCACCAGAAAGGTTTTAATGAGGGACAATTACCACACAGCATGTACTTTTTCCCGAAAAATCCAGGCGCCTTTTGAAGATTTCTATTTATTTCACGGTTGAATCTCAACGAAAATTCTTTTAAAATAGCTGATACTTTAAAAATGTCCGAATGTTTCTAAAGCTACTACTAAATCTATTTTAAACGCGCTGCTACTACGAGCGTACTATTAACAACTAGCTCACTTATTACTAATGCACAGCGGTGACCTTTCGGTGCCACAAGTGGCTTCACTAGCTCGGGACAAGCTGTGAGCTATCTGAGGGCGGGTAGTAATAGCTTATTAATTATGCTTGGTGCACCTGTAGCGGTTTACAAAGCTGTAGGTGGTTCGGAAGTCTGGGATCACCATTGATTGAAAGGGTTGATACCCTGAGTTTTTGACGGCTTACAAACGCTCCGTTAGCTTCGTTTTCATAAATACAAAACAGATGGATATCTCACTGGATGGTAAGGAGGATGGACGATCCATCGCATGCCTAAAAGTAACAAATTAAATTTTGACATAAATAGGGGGTATTTTAGATAAACCTATTCGGAAACACAAAGTCCGGCAGCGTGAGCTGTACTCTCAATGTATATATATTAGTCTATGAGCTGTTCGCGCAATGTAAGAATGCCCAAAACAGTTTTCTTAACCTTCTACGTTTATCTCACAATCGATTCTAAAGCCATAGACAAACGAGATCTTCTACCTCAATAGGTACTCAAGAACACGATCTAATAAAAATAAAATTGTATAGATATTAAATTGTTCGTCGATTACTACAAAACTTGTGAGAGTAATACAAAGTTCTCTAGCAGGTTAAGTTTTCGAATTAATTTGATGAGTTCATAACTTGTTATGACCTAGATAAGAGTTCTTATTTTTAACCCCCGACACAAAAGAAGGGTGTTATAAGTTTGACGTGTGTTGCTGTGTATCTGTGTGTCTGTGTGTCTGTGTATCTGTGTGTCTGTCTGTGTCATCATAGCGTCCAAACGGGTGAACTGATTTTGGTTTAGTTTTCTTTGTTTAAAAGGTGACTTAATCGAGTGTTCTTAGCTATGTATGAATAAAATCGGTTCAGCCGTTCAAAAGTTATGGGCCATTTTACTGTTTGAATCGGGGTGTTTTCGCAAGATATCGTGTAATAATTACGTGTTCAATAGATTGCCGATCGAAGCGTATCTACTATATCTATACTAATATTATAAAGAGGTAAAGTTTGTGAGTTTGTGGGTTTGTGAGTTTGTGACGTTGTAAGGGGTAATCTCTGGATCTACTAAACCGATTTTGAAAATTCTTTCCCCGTGGAAAGCTCCATTACTCCTGAGTGTCATAGGCTATAATATAATTTCAAAAAAAATAGAGATCCTTATGAAAATTGCAATAAGGTAACCCAAGGTAGCAAAATGTTGCCAGTAAAATACATTATTTGGCATGCGCTGAGAAAACTATTGATGATAGATAAAAATTAGTAGGTAGGGTAGGCAGTGTAGGCAAGGTAGGCAGGGTAGCCAGGGTAGCCAGGGTAGGGGCAGGGGAGCCAGGGTATACCATGGTAGCCAGGAAAGACTGGGTAGGCAGGCAATTTTTGTTTAGCTCCTTTCTTCTTAGGAAAGTATAGATTGATTGTATTATTAATACAATATGATTTTGAAACACAACCACAATGTTACCCAGTCTTGTGAGAAACCCGATGTCCGCTGTACTCAAAGCACGGCCACTGAACATGAGAAAATAATTGGCGACACACCAATATAGAAGCAACCACACTTAATATTAGAAAGCAAGATATTAGAAGCACCCAATTAATTATAGTAACCAGAATCGGTTGGTACCAAAACATGCTAACAACAATATTTCACGCCCAACCGCGTAATCGTAAGCGACAAACGTTTATAACGTTCACAAATTCACTGAACAAAGATCAAAAGCGCTCCTAATACATTAATTACTTCCATTAATATTCAAATAGGCTTGTTCACAATACCGTGACGTCATACAAAGACAAACTAAAATAAATGAACAATCGCGTACGTTGTTCTAGTACCCGAGCTTTGTAGCGCCTGATCAATTTCTAAGGCAATGTTTTGTTGACGACGCAACTAAATATTAAATTTCGAACAGGCGCTCAGTGTTTTGTTACAGTTGGTTTAATTAAAATTGCAAGGCTATTCGAGATTGATCGATATTTGAATTGTCCGGAGTGACTTATTTGCTTCTTAGAAGGACGACAAGTATTTCTGCTTATGTTTACGCCGTTTTGCTGAATCTAATTTCTAATCACAATTTTCTGAGAAATTAAATGTTATTTAACAAGTTATACCGACCATAAAGAAGCAGTATATTAATGTGAAGTGACGTTGTTTACTGTAGGTCTGCTTTAACATTCTAGAATTGTGGCAACTAATATGAAACTACACGCGAGCAAGCAATTAACATGAATCCTTAGAAGATATTATATGAAGTTTATGTAACAGAACGAAATTGTTTACGTATTAGTCATTTATATAATATAAATAAAATACCTTGCTCTCGTGATTTATCTCACAGAAGACTTTTTAAGCTTTGATGTTTTTTTTGGTATAAAAGCAACCTTTACTCACAAAAAAAACGATTTATATTTTTATTTGGGTAAAAGAAGGACAATAACACAACAAACACATTCACAACTATTGAGTGATGTGATTATAAGGCATATTCCTTTGACATTTTAATATCGTGTTGATACACTACTTTGACATTTATTTATTTTTTATTTGTCGGTATGCTTGCGTTTTACCACTATCATGCATGCCATGTGGTAAGCGATGACGTCGTCTACGGTGAAGCACGATTACCTTGACTCGTGACTAAAATACCCCTAGTATAGTATGAATCGGGATAGATAATATTCTGATTCCCAGTATACATTACAAACATGATTAAGCAAACAGAGCGGCGTTCGTATCGTAAACACTGCTCAAACGTGTTGCGCCTGATTGGATCGTGTTAGCAATGTTGCGTTCTGTATCATTAATTATACCGTTTGTAATAGGCTTTCGCTGTGGGGAATTTAGTTGACATTATAAAGTCTTGTGTTTACTGGGTGTCGAAATATGTAGTAGGTAATGAATTCGTAGATTATAATAAGCTAGATTTCGTTCTTGTTTGTCTTAGAATGAGTTTCATTATTTAAAAGCGTCTTATTTAGCTTATCGTTTGTCATTTTCAAAACAATTATTAACAAAATAAGCTTCTGTTTCGTTTACCTTCTTAGCTGTGATGATAATAAGAAGGAACTTCCGCAATGAATTTCTTTAAACACAAAAAATATTATTTGTCATTAAAATTAAATTATGTAGGTAAGTGCCGTAACTTTTAATGAATTACTTAACTAAATTTAAATGAGGCTTCAAAACTTTCACGGTAAAAGTAAAATGGACGTCTACCATTAAAAGTTTAGAATTAGAACACTTTTATAATTATTATTGAAATACGGGAAATATAAACGACTTATTAAAGTCCAATGAATTATAAGCAGGAAATCGTTTACAAAAAACTTTTATAGGTACCAAGGTAGTTAAATTAAAAACGTCCAACTTGTGTTTAAGTTATTGATACCTTACTTCCTGTGCTTAAGGTTTCTTTTTAAATGTTAATACAATGAAGCATCGTTGTTATTCTGTTATGACGGCCGTGAAAATTCGATTGTTTAATTTCCCGAAACGAAAAGGCTCGAATTTACATAAAAATAACTTGAGAACCATCTTTTAAGGAAAAATTAGGTAAAATCAAAGCAAATTTCCTTAAACATGATTGTAGGTATGCTTATGATTTTAATTTTTATCAGTGTAAGCGTGTCTGAAAGCGGCTTCTGACTATTTTTTTATTCACAAGGAATTTTACTATCGGGATAAAACGCACCTTATGTCCTCCTATATAAATCATAATTTTCATTCAAATCCGTCCAGTTATTTTTGAGTGAAAAGGTCCTGCACAATTAATCTGTTATAATAAGGACTATAGTAGGACAATATTAGTAAGTCTTTACCAACCAGTCTGCGTTAGATGGCACTCAAGCATCCTTAAAACATTACTTAGGAATTACTTTTAACACAGCACGGCTGCCCCATTTCAAAAACTAGTAAGGGACACTTCTTACAAAAATCTTTTTATTGCATAATCTTGCTAACCTAGTTAGTCCCACCCACCGCCTAAAGTGAGAAGCAAGTTGGGGAGAGAAGCTTACCTATCACCACCCGACTTCTTGAAACCCCAGGAACACCTGCCACCTGGACGTGAACTGCAGTGGCCTATATGGAAAGCACTCAATCGTTTGCGCACCCAAGTAGGCCGCTGCAAACACAATTTGGCAAAATGGGGTTTTATAGACCCGTCTAATACCCAGTGTAAGTGCAGTACCCCTTTGCAAGATATGGCACCATGCTGGAGTGTCCCAAGTGCCCATACACCAGCACTTTTGAAGACCTTATGCTCACCACTGACGCCGCAATCGGGGTGGCCACCTTCAAAATCAAAATCAAAATCAAAATCAAAATTTCTTTATTCAATTAGGCCATTAAGCGGCACTTTCGAACGTCAAAAATAAAAATTAAATGTAATAATAATTGATTCTACCGTCCATTCGGAAATGTAGCTTGTTATGGAGAAGAACGGACAAGAAACTCCAAACTTACTCTTTTAAAAAAACATAAATGTGTTTTACAAGTATTTGGTTACAATAATCTTGTAGGAAAAATACATATATGTGAGAACGATGTAAAAAAAAAAAAAAAAACGCACTTAAAAGCGTCTAGAGTAAAACAAACAATTAAAAATACAATAAATAGGTAATTAAAAACATGCGGAGGCAGCTAAGATATGACCAATCCCAACTGACGGCGCCCGTTCACGAACATGACACATGGATCGGCACCACTCAGCTCAACCATCATGAAGGGAACCGAATGATCCAACACATGTGCCACCATCAGAGAGACATTAGAGAGAGCATGACACACTCAACTGCCGGGGCACACTGAAGTCAACGAACGACACATAGGTACAGTAAATGGTAGATTTACAGTTAGTACATAGTACTCACATATGTGCTGTGCAGTTATATAATCCAAAAAATAAATTGAGTTTATACAACACAAATATACATTATAATTATTCGTACAGTCTTCAGCAGGTCCAACAATACTTCAGAACTTTTCTGCTTATCACTTGTTTTTGTGCCCTAGTGGCTGTGGAGCTGGAATAGCGTTGGGCCAAGCATTTTTATCAGCGATGTAATCCCCCAACCTATAATATGCCTGCCTTCTGGGCCCAAAATCTAAAAAGTCCCTACCAAATACAAAAACACCAGCGTTGAAAACTCACATACAACCAGATATATTTAAGCACCGATTACCTACCTAGTAAGTGCACTATTCACTCCCTCGTGCCCAGTTCTAAACCTAGTAAGTTTCTGGACTATTTCTGGAGTATTTTTTTTACCTAACATAAATATTTTTCAAAGGCTGCAGACCTATTTTACCTTTATGTGCTCTCCTGTAAAATTTCATTAAGATAAGATAAAATTAGATATATTTATTTGCTCAAACATGGGTAACAAATACAATATGCATGCAAGATAAAAAAAACACCAAGAGATGCCGACATGTTTGCCACATGCTATGGCGTGCAAATATTTTGCAAGATAAATTATAAATGAATTCCATAATTATCGAAGCCAACAATAAACACAGTGAAAATCAATAATAATAATAATAACAGTTATCTCAAAATATCAATTGAATTAAAATTTTAATATAAATCAAAAATTTCAAATAGCAATAAAGTAAATCCATGCATAAAATATAAATCAAATGTCAAAATGAAAATAGTACATGTCAAATCAATGTGAAAATTAATAAAATGTAAAATAGCATTAACGCATCTCTATCAATACTATGCAAAAAAATATAAATCAAATCTATACCAATATTATAAAGAGGAAAGATTTTTTTGTTTGATTGTTTGTACCGAATAGGCTCCAAAACTACTAGACCGATTTCAAAAATTCTTTCACCGTTGGGAAGCTACTCTATCCCCGGGTGACATAGGCTACTTTTTATCCCTGTATTCTCACGGGAATGGGAACTACGCGGGTGAAACCGCGAGGCGTCCTCTAGTGTCAAATAAAATAATGCATGTCAAATATTTAAAAAAAAATATCTAAATGAAAAATATCAATCAAATGTCAAATAGGAATAATTTATAAATAGAAAACCTATATAAAAAAATCAATAAAATGTCAAACAAAAGTTAATATTAAGGTTTTGAAATGGGGCAGACGGTGACGCAGAAGGTGTATGCCGTATGCTTGTATTCTATGGCCGTCCATCTCCGGATATCCAGTAGCTACAGAAAGTTCTCAACAATTCTAATTGTAAAGTTGCTACCGGTGCGGTCCAACTAATTAAAAACTTGACTCTTGTCCATTTATCTTCAGACAAACAATTACAGAAGGGATGTAGATAGATAAATAGGAACTTTAATAAATACATAGGCTACTTCACTAATTACAGATTATACAGCGGGACAAATAAAATTATCTAGATGATCTTATGCCACTCAAGTCTCTTAAATTAATTTACATTTCTTTCAGCGTCTATTTACTCCATGGCCAACTGTACTACTTTAAAGTAGTGAAAAATACAACCGACTTACACATAAAAACACATCCAAGTGAATTTTTTTTTTCAATTTCGGCAGCCTTGAAACTTTGTGCAACGTAAATTCGTAAATCTACTCGTAAATTTTACTAATATTATAAATGCGAAAATTGCGATGGATGGATGTTTATTACTCAATTACGCCAGAACGGCTGAACAGATCTGGATGCAATTTAGCACAGAGATCTTTTTTTTTTCTTTTGATAAGCTCGCGCTTGACCACCATCTCACCTGATGGTAAGTGTCGATGTTTGTCGACGGTGTAACACGATTGCCTAGAAGAAACCTATTCACTCTTGACTTAAAAACCCCGAGATTGTAGTTATCGGGAAACACAGACTCCGGCAGGGAATTCCACTCCTTAGCTGTACGCATAATGAAAGTATTTTTAAAACGTTTAGTGCGTATGGGTGGGATGTCCACCATGTACCGATGTCGCATCGCCGTACGTCTTGTAGTCCGACGTTGAAACGGGCTAGGCGGAATTAGATCATACAATTCCATCGCACACTCCCCGAAATGTAACCGATAAGCTGGCAACTCGGCGACAATGTTCAAGGCTCTGGAGCTTTGAATCAACCAGTGCCTCATTGCCAATGAGCCTCTAGGCCCGTTTTCGTTCTTTTCTTATCTTGTAGAGAGGCCAAAAAAAACTCGGACCCTTCAATCCATTGGGATCTTTTGTGGTCCCCTAGATAACCTACTCCTCCCCAATCTCATTGAAAACCTTCTACATGAGATTTACAACGAGATTAGGAGATATGAACCTATAGTCTTCTGGTCTTGCAATCTTACCCTGGCACAGAGATAGATAATAGTCTGGAATAGCGTATGTGCTCTTCCAGACTACGATTTTCTTCCCGATATTCCCTTGGCATAACAAAATGTTCTTCACACGGGCGAAGCCACTTATAGAAGCTAGTAAATTAATAATTCGCAGAGGGAAATTATTTCTCTACCAAAACATTAAACTACTGAAATGATAATTATGCAATATTAGCACGAGCACCCCTTACTGAAATATTCAGCTAATCTGAAAATCCCCTCTATTTAGGTTATTTCTCATTGGGCGACCGCTTCTCAAAGAACATCACTGCTGGACGAAATTATTTTACGCATGCAAAACCTCTGGCGGGTTTGAGGGAGGGGGAGAGGGGGCTCAGTCCAGTGCATAATAAATGGCGAGCCCTGGGGCTTGATTAAATTCTGTTGAACACAAACATTGAGCTGTAGAGATATATAGCTGGACTGAAATATTGGTGAATGCGGACATTCTTGTGTTGACCGACGATATTTTGACAATGCACAATTAATTTAATTGAAATGCGATTTACAGTTCTACAAAAATAAATGAAAAGGCTTAATTATTATTGTAATTACTCTCTACACTCACAGTTATAAAATTAACAATACCTATTTTAATTCAACTTTTTGTCCGTAAAAAATGACGTATGTTTGTCCCCGGAAAGAAGTGACGCATCAACTGTCTATTTGAAAAGTTGATCAGTCTGCTAACAACATAAAGAGTTCTGTGTTCTATTTTCCTGTATTTATATAGATAATCTGGATCAAATTCGTTTGATTTCTTTCTTATTTATTTATCCTACTACTATTACAAATGCGAAAGTTTGTGAGGATGGATGTATGGATGTTTGTTACTCCTTCACGCGTAAACTACTAAACGGATTTAGTTAATTAAACTTTACAATATTATAGCTTATACATCAGAATAACATTTAGGCTATAATTTATAAAGATAAAAGTACTAATATAACGCAGGCGTACCGAAGATAGGAGCTAGTTTATTATATATCAGTAGTCTAGCGTCAAATCTCAAGCACTCATTTGCTCCAATAGTCATCGGAACTGTAACTAAAATGGTTGAGCCACAAAGTGTATAATTCAAAGCGACTTGTAGTGATATTGCTAAGTAGTTAGACATATATTATTCGTATTATGGTACTCCACAGACTACACTAAATCGGTCGATATAATAGCTCGAGTATCATGTGAGTGGATATGCCACAGAGCAATACGCCCATGTATCGGGCACCGAATATAGGCGCCATTGCTTATAATATTCACAAGTAAGATTCGGCTTCTCTTCTGTTCCGTATGGTGCCGGACGTAAAGAATTTTACCATCCCATGTCCTCCCGTGGGTGTCGAAAGAAGCGACTGAGGGACAAACCAGAGAATGGCAAGCAGCATTCTCTGTGCAAACAACAACATAAATAACAACCATACTGCGATCGCCAACCCGCCTGCCAAGCGTGGCGATTTTGGCGAAACTCCCCCCATGAATAGCACCAAATGGCCCGTAGTGCCCGGCAGTCTGCCTACCCTCGACTACAGTAGCGGTCGAGGTTACGGCATAGCAAGGGGTGCTAAGAATCTCCGGACGAGATCCGGCTACCCCAACAAACACCGACGACTGGACCTGGCAACGTACAATATGCGCACACTTCGGACCGACGAGAAGATCACCGAACTCTAAAAGGAATTGAGCACGATACGATGGAGTATTGTAGGGTTATCTGAAGTCCGAAGAGAGGGGGAGGACTTGACAATCCTCGAATCCGGTAACTTGCTCTATTTCCGAGAGGGTGACCGGCAGTCCCAGGGTGGTGTCGGGTTTATCGTCCACAAGTCCCTTATGAATGACGTGGTGAAGGTCAAGAGTGTGTCGACAAGGGTGGCGTACCTTATACTCTGAATATCCTCTAGATATTCGCTGTAGGTCGTACAGGTCTATGCCCCGACCTCGGCACACCCAAACGACGAGGTGGAGACCATGTATAAGTATATTTCTAGAGCCATGCATGGTTTCTAAACTTACTTCACTGTTGTCATGGGGGACTTCAACGCGAAACTGGGCAAACGAGACGATGATGAGTTGCAAGTGGGGCAATTTGGAGTTGGACGACGGAACCGCCGGGGTCACCTACTGGCCAGTTTTATGGAGAAGGAAGGCCTCTTTATGATGAACTCTTACATCAGAAAGCGTGAACACATAAAGTGGACCTGGCAGAGCCTCGATGGTGCAACAAAAAATGAGGTCGACTTCATCATGTCAACCAAAATTCGGTGAAAACCGGGAGCGATCACTGCATGGTAAAAGGCACATCCCCGAGAGCCGAGAGTTTTAAGCTCGAACTTCAGAATCGTTTCGAGTGCCTAGGGAGCTCCGTGGACGAATACAGCGATGGGTTCGTGGAAGCTGTCCATTCGGTCGGGTCCAATTTTTCCAAGACCCGTCGTACAGATAGAAACAAAAAGCAGCTCAATAGACAGATCTCTAAATCCTTGAAAAGAGACCTCCGCCGCTTTAATACAGAGCGTATTAAAGACGCGATTGAGCGATATAAAGGCTCCAAGGTGTTTTCAAGGGATCTGGCTATTGGAAAGAGCCAGATCTCGAAACTGAAGACCGTCAATGGCAGGATCGTATCCGCCAAACCGGAGGTTCTGAGGGAGATCGAGACATTCTATGGGCAGTTGTACACATCAATCAGCAAGCCCATTGCGAATCTAGCAAACGACCCAAAAGCTAGATTGTCCCGACACTATACCGAAGAAATCCCGGACGTCAGCCTGTACGAGATTAGGATGGCTTTGAAACAGCTTAAAAACAACAAGGCGCTGTATGATGACGGAATCACGACCGAACTCCTGAAAGCGGATGGGAAACCGGTGCTTAGGCCCTTCAGAAGTTTGATTGCGTTATACTCGAGGGCAAAACGCCACAGGGTGAAGGGGTGTGGTGGTACTCTTCTTCAAGAAGGGCGACAATGCCCGGCTGAAGAACTATAGGCCCATCTCACTTCATAGCCATGTCTACAAGTTGTTTTCAAGAGTCATCACGAATCTTCTCGCGCGCAGCTTTGACGATTTCCAGCCTCCCGAACAAGCCGGATTCCGAAATTACTTTTGCACCGTAGACCACATACATACGCTGTGGCAGGTTATACAGAAGACCGAAGAGTATAACCTGCCTCTCTGTTTAGCGTTTGTGGACTACGAGAAAGCCTTCGATGCGATCGACTTGGGCTGTACTGCAGTCTCTCCAACGATTCCAGATCGACTACCGATACATTGAGGTGTTCGAAAGTTTGTACAAAAACGCCACCATGTCAGTCCGTCTTCAGGATCAGACCTCGAAACCAATACTTTTCCAGCGTGGCGTGAGACAGGGCGTCATTTCTCTGAAACTGTTCACTGCTGTACTGGAGGATGTCTTCAAGGTTCTGGACTGGAGGGGGCTCGGCATCAACGTTAATGGCGAGTACATCACTTACCTTCGGTTTGCTGACGTCATAGTGGACATGGCTGAGACCATGGAAAGCCTCAGTACAATGCTTGATGACCTCAGTAGAGCTTCCGAAAGAGTGGGTCTTAAAATGAACACAACCAAGGTCATGGTGAATGCCCATGTAACACCCACTCCTATCAAGATCGGAGACTCTACACTTTAAGTTGTACACGATTATGTCTACCTGGGACAAACGGTCCAATTGCGTAGGTTCAACTTCGAGAAAGAGGTCAACCGTCGTATCTGACTCGGCTGGGTGGCGTTCGGGAAGTTGCGTGGAATCTTCTCGTCCAATTTACCGCAGTGTCTCAAGACAAAAGTCTATGACGAGTGGGTGTTGCCAGTGATCACCTATGGGACCGAGACATGTTTACTCACTATGGGCCTTATCAGAAAGCTTAAAGTCACCCAAAGGGCAATGGAGAGGGCTATGCTCGGAGTTTCCTTGCGTGATCACGTCAGAAATGAGGATATCCGCAGGAGAACCAAAGTTACAAAGCCCGAAGAATTGCAAAACATAAGTGGCAATGGGCAGGGCACATTGCTCGCAGAACGGATAGCCTTGCGGCCGAGAAATGGTAGGTGGCGGGGCCATTGACCTTGACCCGTCACAGAGGGACCAAGGGTGCCATACACGGGGTCGTCTGGCCATGTGTTGGTTTGGTCCCTGGGGTTTTCTGATGCACCGGTGATGGGGGGACCTCCCAGGTCCAGTGACGGACATCCGCGGCGGGTTCGCAGTGAGTGCTAACGCGTGCCCGTGTTCCCGCTATAAGCGGCACAGGAGGACACCGTGGAGTTTTAGTAGGTTGTAGTCGCACATAACTGCACTGTCTCCCCGTGGTAGTGCAGTATGCAAGAACAATTCGCTCTCTGGATCAACTGAACCGATTTTGAAAATTCTTTCACCAATAGCAAGCTTCATTATTCCTGAGTGTTTATGTATATATATGGCTATAATATAATTTAAAAGAAATTAGAGATCCTTATGAAAATTGCAATAAGGTAACCCGGGGTGGCAAAATGTTGCCCGTAAAATACATTATTTGGCCTGTGCTGAGAAAACTATTGATGATTAATAAAAAATATTAGGTAGGGTAGCCAGGGTAGGCAGGGTAGGCAGGGTAAGCAAAGTAGGCAGGGTAGGCAGGGTAGGCAGGATAGGCAGGGTATGCAGGGTAGGCAGGCTAGGTAGATAGGTAGCCAGTTGACGGGAGCGAAGCCCCGAGGGTCAGCTAGTACTAGATAAATTATGTAGCATGAAATAAAAAATGCGTCGGGGGTTTTTTAAATTTTGAAATTTTACTTGTTAGAAGAAAGAGTAATGAGATGATTATGTTTTCGGATAGTCTGAACCCACCTAGTTTGCCACCACCCTTGCCAAGGAGTATCGTGTTACCCAGTTACTGGTTTGTGGAATTCAGATGGGCAGTCATCCGCTGTAAAATACTGGTATTTAGCTGCTACAGTAAGCACACACATATGAACTGGAAGCCGAGCCCAAAGTAGTGGACAAATAATTAACAGTGTTATTGACTTTAACTGCCGCCGAAGCTGGTCTTATCGCTCTGTGGGAAATGCCGACCCGGATCCACAACTGTCATTAAAAGAAAATAGGACAAGTATTGACCTATAGTTTAAGTCTGTGCCCTTCTTCTAGATATTATGATAGAATAACATTGTAGTTTCTATCAAGACTGGTATAATTGAAACGGTTTAGGAACTTACTTCAAATGGCCAAACGCTATCATGCATTGGTTTAAGGGTATTTAAATAACTTCTACAACTTACTTTCTTAAGTAAATGGAAAGAAGAAGGCTATGATACAACCTTCAAAGATACTAGTTAACAAGTGAAATTTTAAATTGAAAAACCCGCGAACCTTTTGCGTTATGCTACATAATTTCTCTAGTAGTAGATACGCTTCGATCGGCAATCTATTGAACACGTAATGACACGATATCTTACGAAAATAACCCGATTCAAACAGTATAACGCATATAACTTTTAAACGGCTGAACCGATTTCATCAAACACACTCGATAAAGTCAACTTTAAAAAAAACCGGCCAATTGCGAGTCAGACTCGCGCACGAAGTGTTCCGTACCATTATAGCAACAAACGGCATAAAATGCACGTTTTTTGTATGGGAGCCCCTCTTAAATATTTATTTTATTCTGTTTTTAGTATTTGTTGTTATAGCGGCAACATAAATACATCATCTGCGAAAATTTCAACTCTCTAGCTATCACGGTTCTTGAGATACAGCCTGGTGACAGACAGACAGACAGACAGCGGAATCTTAGTAATAGGGTCCCGTTTTTACCCTTTGGGTAGGGAACCCTAAAAAAGCACTAAATCAAAATCGGTTCATCACTTTAGTAGCTATGATGCCACATACAGATACATAAATACACAAACAAGTACACCTGTAAAACTTATAACTTCCGCTCTTTTTCCGCTCTTCATCACTTCCTATAGCTGGGAAAAAGAGGCAATAAAGATCTATCCACACATATCAGGGCCGTGCCCGGGACGTGACAGGGCCGGGCCCAATCATTGAAGCTTCGTCACTCGACCATGCACGGCCCGTGCACGGACGTGTGTGAACGAGTTCACAAAAAATATACACAACGATATTTTTTTGAGACCCTGACGGGGCACGGTCCGTCCACGTCCCGGGCACGGCCCTGATTTGTGTGGATAGACCTTTAAACTCCAACACAATTTGGTGTAAGTTACCAGCTTAGGCGAATAGGCATTCCTACTCTACTGCTGACTATTACAAATACATTTTATAATCCCGATTTATGCCTGAAATAATACCAACAAAAAAAGACTAAAAGCCAACTAGCAAAACGAACAACGCGTAAAATACAAAGCCTTTGAAATAAAATATTTGAATAAATATGCTTGAACAAACTGGCAGCATGTTGATTTTGAATCACGAGTTTATTCTGCGAAGCGTAGCACGCGGCGTATACACCACGCGCGGAGTACTACGCGGCGTATGTAGTACGCCATAGTTATTGGATTGATTTTAATTACCATTTCACATGTCCCACTCACATGGCCTCGGGCTATGATTGAAAATATTTTATTGAGTATGAGCAATGTTTACTGTATTTTACAGGCGATTGGTATGCGTTGCATAATATTTGAATGTATTGTTTTTTAGTTTTCAATAAATTAATTCCAATTTTCGATCGCAGAATATGTTGATAAGTTTGATTTGTTAGAATAAGTATGTTTTTTAGGATATATTACACCATTATACGGATGTGACTGTATGCACATTTATACGTCTTAGAAGGACATACACTGACCTTATTGGTGATGTTCTTCAGAAAGGTCAATTGCGTAGAATTTAGGTACAACGAAGAATGTATGTAAGGATCACAGCGGTGGCGTTCTATAGTTTCTGTATACCCTGATGGGAAAAGGGCGTGTAATGTATGTATGTGTAAAGCATTAGTATTTCAGAAAGTCACAAATAACTGCTCATACCCATATTCATCACTATTGCACTATAATTAACCGGCATCAAAAAAAGGGGAAAGGGAAGGAAAAGATTATCAATTCGATACGAATGTATATAATAAAGTTGGGGTTGCCTAAAAGAGATTGGATTAAGTATCTCTCAACTTAGCGAATAGTGCTAGTCACATCAAAATCGGTTCAGCAGTTTTCAAGATATGGAACATACAACCCAAAGCCTTAACGACAAACAGCACGAATGTTGAAATTGAGTTGCTATGGGTATTTTGTTTTGTCAATCCTTTAGGTACCTTAAAAGTGCAAAATTAACTTTCGTTTCAGAAGTCGGTGTCTTTTGTACCTCTTGTTTTTATCGTTTTCGACACCGACTTCCGAAACGAAAGTTATTTTCACACTTTTTAGTGTATTGCTTTTGATGTCGGTATATTTTTTGTGAAAAAGTTTTTGTGCACATTATTCAAAAAAACCCTGAAACAAAAAAGGTCAGTAGGTATTCTATCGCAAACAATATATCAAGTGACATTAGGCTCCAGCACAGTTATTTCACGGGACATTTGCCGGAGGTTTATTAAAAAGGCAAAAAATAAATCTCAGTTGAAACTCTGACTACACCGGTCGCTATGCCGCAGTCCCTATGGCGGAATGTTTAGTTTGAATTTTTCATATTAATAAAAGTACTATTAAATGGATCGTACTTTCCAGATAATTATATAGGTAGGTAATACTGCGCAATAGTAGTAACCCATACTAACATTTTAAATGCGAAAGTAATTGTCTGTTTAGTACCATTTTACTACTTAAGCACTAAACAAATTTTAACGACTTTCTACTTAAAAGTAGATTAAACACTGGAAAAAGACATGGATACTTTTACCCTGGGAATTGGTAAGTTTCCCTTGGATGATTTCCGACCATGTGGGCGAAGCCGCCGGCATAAGTTATGTTGTATTTACCTACAAAAGTAGTCATTAAATGCTCCATACTAATAAATAGTTTTAGTATTTTTGTGTTATTAGTCTTCTGGTATTTTTTCAAAATTATCTAATGTTTTTAATTATTTTTCTCACATTTGTATAGTTAATGTAAACTGGGGGAGCAAAGCCACCTAATGCAAGCAAATCTTTGCTTAAAAGGTCACTTTAAAGTTAACAATGTTTTTTACATAAGTTGATGAAATAAACATATTTGTTTTTTTTTTCATACTTTCCAAATAATTATAAAGGTACTTTATACTCCAAAGCTACTAGTAATCAAATAGTAAATAAGGTACAATTAGGCATCCTATTAGCAGCAGCAAACAGAAACACTTCCACGTAATAATTATAACACCGTATACTAACCTTGTTTTAGAGCTATTAGCAAATACACATAATACACAAATCTTGATGAAGGGAAACCTGAACCTAAAGAAGCTTTTAGACTACACAGTCTATATTTGCAAGACCTTTTAAAGGCAGTTTCTACCACATAATAATTAATAGTACAACCTTTACTAAACTCGACTCAGTTGCCAACGGAAATCATCCCTCGATGAATGTCAATAAATAACAAGCAGAGCTGGGCAAAATGCATGTTTTGTTTAAATAAAATACGAAATACAAAATATTAGTAAGTTTTGTATTTGAAATAATAATACAAAATACAGTCAATCATCCATCATGATATTCGTACTAATAAACTTAATTAATACACAGAATTTTCGTGAAATTATCCGTTTGAAATGATAATGACAATTGATGAAGATACTTGTCAATTTGACGTACGCAGTCGCCATTTTACTTGCGAAAACTATCGAGTGCTATTTTTCTGCAGAAAGCACGCATTAATAAGATCACTAAATGTATTTATGTTCAAATGTATTTGGAAGCCATAAGTATTTGAAAACTAACTACAATATACCTCAGCGTCAGGTATTTGAAATACCAATAAAAAATGTTTTTTTTAAGAAGTAATTGTATTACAGATACCAAATACGTATTTGTATTTCAATTACGTACCTATTTTCATTACAAGTAATTCAAATACTGCCCAACCCTGATAAAAAGTTATAACTGCCAATTTGTGGAAAGGCTGACTCGAGTGAAGAAAATGAGAAACTCAATGTTTGTTTATTTATAGTATTTCGTTCACTTTTGACGTAAAGTATACCAATCACTGGCTGATATGATTACCTCAGAAACATTTCACGTCTATCTAAAAAGCTTTTATACCATTACCCGTTAAAAATCCGTCACTTTAGCATCCCATCAGGCTGCCATTCTCTCAATTATGTGTAACGAGGGAACGTAAACATTTCGCGATAAACACTGTTTATTTACTTTCTATTTACATGCTATCAATTCACGTTGTACACAATTTATTTCAGTATTTTCTTTGTTTAGGTACTTTTTAAAGAGTTGGTGAATCTTGTGCATCTTTCGGGAGAAATTGTGTTCAGAGATGTGATAGAGATGACACGATACAAACATGCCCAACCACTTTTTAATCCTTTTCTTAGCTATGTTTGAATAAAATCGGTTCAGCCGTTCAAAAGTTATGGGCGATTAACTGTTTGAATCGGAGTGTTTTCGCAAGATATAGTGTCATAATTACGTGTTCATTAGATTGCCGATCGAAGCGACTATGTACTAGATAAATTATGTTGCATGAAATAAAAATGTGTCGGAGGTTTAAAATTTTGAATTTTTACTAGTTTTTCTATTTCATCAAATTTAATGTCATTTTGTAGGCTTTATTTACCCATCGAATTGAAACGGCATCTATATCGCCAATAACGAACTATATACAATCCGGACACCATAGAAATCTCTCAAGTAGGGATTGCAATCCCGCAAAACGGGATCACGCATACCCGCGGATCCCGCCGCTTTTATTAATCTGCTGGATCCCGCACCTTCAAAGCGTGGATAAAGCGCGGATCCGTGGATCCCGCAAATAAAAAAATTGACGCTAAAACTTTCGCGTAAATCGCGAGTGAAATGTGAATCTAAAAGAAGAATTAGAAAAACAGCTTTAACAAGAAAAATATTTTTTTAAGAAAAAGCTAGACAACAAGCAAAAGGACTTTGAAAAATTTTGAAGAAAGAAATGACTTTCTTTTAGTCCGATGGTATCAGAGGAGAGTACCTGACGCTCGCCTATGAATATATCCTGACGGTTCAGCCTACTAGCGTAGAAGCCGAGAGAGCGTTTTCAGCATCTGGATATATTTGCAGTTCACTTAGAAGCAGGCTCGGAGATGATTCAATACATGCATTTGCTTCTTAAGAGCGTATTTTCAAAAGTTATCACTATAGGTTGATATCATAGTAATAGCAACTAAGAGAAAGTTGTGATTTCATTTATATGAAATGTCATTAGTCACTATGAATAAGACTGAATTTAAAATATAAAACTGTTGTTAGGAGTAAGAGTAAAATTAAACAAAACTATTAAACTATGCCAAACATTTAAAGATGAATCTAAGAAAACAGAATATTACTAATAAAATAATTAACAGAAAATAAATAATTTCTGTTGCTTAATGTAAGAAATGTTTAATAAAAGTATATTTTCACACAAAAATCTGTAGTTTCAATTTGATTTTATAACATAATTTCTAAGATGCGGCATCCCGCGTGATCCCGCGCGGGATTGAGTAATCCCGCATATCAATTCCACGGGATTGAATGAGCTGCAGGATTGCAATCCCTACTCACAAGCTTGACAAAAACCATCGTGCATTTGCATGGACCAGACACATCTAGGTTTCGTCGGATGATCCTCGCTTTTCAATGGAGATTGCGGGACTTGGAAGACACTGTTCCGTATACCTCCATACTGCTGCTCCAGAAACAAATCACTGAACAAGAATCAACAATCTTAGAGAGACATAGATAGGTATAGATATACCTATATATATATATATACAGATATAGATATACATAATTAAAGTCCCCGTCTTGAGAAGCTATAAATTTTGACAACTTACTTACTGGAACGCGTCTGACTCATCGAAGGTTCCAGTACCACAAAACTTTAGATGACAGCGCTTTATATCGCTAAAATATAACCCAACCAAGTAAAGTTGCTCGTTAGTTTCTTATTACACTTATGTTACTTTGAGTTGATTGAATTTAGGATTATTTGTTGTGGATTGAATTGTCGCTACGTAACTTAGTAAAGTTCTTTATTTACAAAATGTATAGCTTCTCGTGACGGGGACTTTATACATACATAAACTCGTGCCTTTTACCCTAAGAGCAAGGCTAGACACTATAAAACGCCACCATTTACGATCCCATACTCCTTTTGACCTTTCTGAAGAACATTACCAAAATATAACTACTTAGAAAAGCTTGGTCACCAATGACCTAACGTTTCAAGACGATAATAGTACATTACTGCAGCGGCCAGAAAAAGAGGCATTGCACGGAAATTAAAACTAATTAGTACCTAGAACTAATTTTGTCAAATACAATTACTTTTCAAAATAAATAACGAACAAAAATATATTTTTCGGCGGTAAAGTGTTTATTTGTTTTTTTTTTCATTAAACAGCTTTCTTTAATGAAAAAAATTGCAAGTCTATTCTTAAATTGCCAAGCATGTTTGAGAAAACATACGAATTACCTATTATAAGCTTAGCCTATATTGCTCTAACTATTCTCAAACACTAACGAAGCAAAATAAACATAATTCGATCATAATTACGCACGCAATAGACACACACGACTCACACAACTTCTACGAACTTGTTACGAACAACGGCGATATGATTATGATAAGTTGCTTCACGAGTTCTCGCGTTTTTGCTGTTACAGTAAATTAGGAGACCCTTGTATTAGAGGACGATTAGCTAATTGAAAGGGCTTTCATTAGTGAGAATAATTACCACACTGAATGGGTAATCTACTCACCATTTTACTATGGGAATTGATGAACCCATGTGTCTATGAGAACAGTGGTGGTCTAGTGGTAAAAGCCGCGACTTACAAGTTGTAGGTCGTGGGATGAAAATACACTGCTCTCAAAGCGGTGAAGGAAAACATCATGAGGAAACCAGCATGTCTTAGAACCAAAAAGACTTGTGACATCTACCAACCCGCACTGGGCCGGCATGGTGGATTATGACCCATTCTCTCTCTCACAGAGAAGAGCCCTGTGTCCCAGCAGTGGGAACATTAAATGGCTGATTATGATGATGATGATGTGTATATGAGAGGAGTAAAAACATAAAGGAAAACGGTGTCTTAACGGTAGCCAAGGTGGTTCAACGAAATATGTTTTGAATAATGCATAGATATAAATTATCTATATGTTCAAGCTGTTAAAGTATAACATGACATATGTAAAGAAAATAAAGATAAAGAGTATATTTGCGGCAAGTATGACTCATACCATAAAATAATCCAAATAGCAATTGAGATAAATAGGGTAAAAATATTCATCGCATCCATTGTAAAACGGTCATCGCTCAGTATAATGCTGGGACTCATGCACGAGATAAAGCCTCTGCTGGTTTTTAGCGACGGCTGGAGTTGACCGGATGACGTCGAGAGGAGCTGCACATAACTCTTTTAGCAACCTGCACATCCCTCTTCATTCTATGCCTATATTATCAAGATAAAAAGTTACTTTTCAACATTTCTGTCACTAGCCACATTGCAATCTTCCTCAAAAACACTTACACCTTCAAATACACACAACACATTAGAAATCCATAGTACGCCATATTGGACGGACAGCGACACTGACCCTATTACATATTTTCCCATTCAATTTATTACAACCAAAGCTGAAATCCAAAAAATAATTAATAGTCCCGTCAGTTCCACTTTCCTAGACACAGCGCTGCTATATCTTTCCTTCCATCTGGCATACATTTCCCCCACAGCCTGACCGACCGACACGCGAGCTACGGAGCTCATAGCCGTAAAAAAGTCTTGGTTTATACAAAAAATTTGCACAACAACACTTTGAAATTCGAGTGTTCCATATCTGAAAGTATTGTGAATGAGTGTTTCGTGGGCTTTTGATGTAGATAAGTGTGCTTTTGTAGTGCCTTTGTACTTTGTGCTTTTCTTTTTGTTGTAAATGTAGGGAGTCGAAGGACCAATCGTATGTAGACAAATTGCTTGTGCAAATAAAAATCCAGACGTAGAACATTTTTGAGATTCTATAAGTGTGTACGAGTGGTGGAAGAATTCTTGTATGGTCATAATGGTTTCCATACTTGTCCGCCAGTCTGTCCGGCCGACACGCGATGTATTAGTGCAAGTCCGTAAACAAGACTTGGTTTATTCTAAATATTTGCACAACGACACGCGAGCAGCGTGAATCGAGTGTGTGATTCCGATAGTTTTGTCGTTATAATGGCAACTTAAAAATGGTTTTTCTATGTATTCAAAATATAAAAGGTACCTATTTATAAACTTCGCCAAGAGCATGTTTTTTTACATTAGGCAAATGAAATTAGAAAAATGAAAAGTACTGTAGTAAAGTGTAAGTATGATGTACATATTGGTAGACAAAGCTGACCCAAATGTCATTGCACCTAGCAGTAGCACGGAGTATACCACTCGTTCTGGTCGTCAAGTCAGATTCCCAAATTTTTATCGTGATGTAGGCTACTCTATCTACCCACATAGTTTATTTATTTATTTAATACACAAACATATAAAATATAAATACAATATCGTTACATTTATTGAAATATTATTATAATAACATTCACGGCATCTTATATCGTATACGATATAATGTCGCCTTATGTCTGATTGAACGTCACCGCAACTGCTGTACTGCACCGCGAGCCTACAACCATATCCTTCCACCCGCAGTGATGACCGCCAGTCGGTTGGCATCTTCCGCTACCGCTACTGCGCCCCCGCTAATTTATTGTATACGCGATCTCTACGGTGAAATTTATCTGTGTTTCTGTTACCCGTCTTGTGTATTGTGTCGTGTGTTTGGGGGTAGTGGAACAGGGTGTAAAGTCCCACAAACCTCCATAGAAAAGGGAGGATCGTCCGACCAGACGGGTGTCGATGCCGTGTCGTCGGACTGCTGTATATGTTCTAATCGCGCCGAACTTTGCTAAAAACTGCTTGCGCGAAGCAGGATTTGTGTGACGTCATGTCATTAGTTCGTAAGTGGCGGCGTTGGTGCCGCTACAGTAACAACACCATACTGACACTTTACTAAAGGTAACATAAACATTCTAAAACAAACCACGTTGTCACAATAAAAACGAAGCCCTATTTTTCTCCGTTTCTACCACGACGTTTCAAAAAGGTTATAAAAACTGTGGGTTTTGATAGCTAAACAACAAAAAGAGAAAATCAAAACCCACAAACTCAACAACAGAAAAACCAATACAAATATTTTCCCACCCACCGAAAAACAGCAACCCTAAGGCAGCAATATTTAAACAGAATCTGATTTAAACCGAACACACACGGACGGACAAAAGGTAACTTTTCCTACAATACTTGTTGTGGCGCCGTGAGCTAATGTTTGTCCCCCGTGTTTGTTTGGGAGCCGCAGTCACTGGTCTAGGGTTGCTGTTTGTTTTGACAAGAAAACTGGATTATGTATGTCATTGTTGGGTTGAGTAGGAAGTTGCGGCATTCTTAGAAGGTTAAGTAAATAAGTTTATATTATCTGTGGCAAAGCTATGGATTGGGATAATAGTGACGTGTCACGACGTCGTCAACGTGGAACGGTGCGGTATCGCGGCGAGATGCATTGTTGTGACGTTTTATTGCACGGTACGTCAACGTCGCAACAATGCATCTCGCCGCGCATTGAAGCGGTACGTGGCGATGCACTAGCTCAGTTGATGTTTAATTTTTTTAGCGATTAGTTGTGCAAAAAAGATGTCAGGAATGCTGTCACTGTCAGAAACTACAAGAAACGAAACAAAACGCTGCCGTTGTTTCGTTCTGTCTGAAATGCTGAAAAATGTACCGGATTTTTGCAAGGCACGACAACGTGTTACGCTGCGGCATCGTGACGTGTATTTTAATTACTCGGTAAAGAATACTATTTGCACGTCGCGCCTACGAGCCGCACCGCGTCTTTGCTCCGTTCCGTCGTGACGTGGTGATGGGGACAAGCCCTGAGCTTGTCTTTAGATACGGAATCTTGTCAAAGACGCAGGACAAGTGTTTGAATTTGAAGCGATTTAGCCAAGTGGAAATTAACATGACATAATTCGACGACACGGTTGGCGTAGTAGTTGAGCGATCTGCTGGTGCGATGCGTGATGCGGTTTAGATTCCCGCAGGGAACAAATATTTGTATGTCCTACAGGATAGTTGTTGATCTTTCTTGTGTATGTGAGTTTAAATATTTGTAAACGCAATCACGATTCAAGAAGAAGTTTCTAGTGTGTGTCAACGTTTATATATTAAAATAATAAAAATACCACGCCTGCCCCCGAAGAGCTAGGAAGAGCCACCTATATCTAGTACACCCATACTGCGATTTCAAATCAATTTCGGTTAGTATCACATGAATCAAACAGTAAGGCTGGGTTAAGAGTCACGTTGACAGTCGGCGCTGGCGGTCGAGTCGGCGCGTAGTTCTTTCAGACGGCCGTCAGCGCTGAGCGGTCGGCGTGATTCAAAAACGCTTCATAAGAATACATACATATTGAGCTATCAGAGCCGACGGTCAGCGTGACTCTGAAACCAGCCTTATGAGCAAGGGCTACTGCTGCTGAGTATGAGGCCCTGGGTTCGATACTTGGGTTCGAGCTAGGTATCATTGGATTTTTCCTTCTAAAATAGCAACTCGGAATCTAGATTTGTACCCGGTTGATAACGATAGCCATTGAGCTCGTCCTCTATTATGTAGAAGGTAACTGACGAAATGTGGGTTTAGTATAGGTAGACCTCTACGAAACCCTTCAAAAAATATAGTCTTATCTAACGTGACCATATATTTTTTCTCTCAAAACTATAGGATATCGGTTTATTTACGTCAATCAGCAGGTTCTCAATAAAAATCATTTCTTTTAATATTCTTTATTTAGAATAAAGTTAGTTATTAACAAGTAAAATTTCAAAATTTAAAAAAACCCCGTCTCATTTTTATTTAGGAGCGTCCTCACTGAGAGCATTCACTTGTAACGAGCATTCGACGTCGAATATTCGAGTGGTGTGGACGTTGAGCCGAGCGTTACAAAGCTTACACGCAAGCGCGAACTTCGGCTGGTGTGGACGTTGCAACAATTTTCGCGGGAACAGCTCGCATTCGAATGTTCACGCAAATAAAATGCTCCTAGAAAGGAGCGTCCTCACTGAGAGCATTCACGTGTAATGAGCATTCGACGTCGAATATTGGAGTGGTGTGGAAGTTAAGCCGAGCGTTACAAAGCTTACAAGCAAGCGCGAACTTCGGTCGGTGTGGACGTCGCAACGATTTTCACGGAAACGGCTTTCATTCGAATGTTCATGCAAATAAAACGCTCGAAAGCGAGTAGGTACTCAGATAATGATATGAATATATTATATATGTAGGAATATTACTGGCTACTTGAAAGCGAGGAACATTTTCTTGATCTTGAGTGTTTGTGACCTTCTTAGTCAATCGTATTATCGAATGAATGACATTTAAGATCGTATTCGAATGCTCCAAGCTCGCATAGGAATATTCACTCGAACGTTCATAGTTTTGCTCGAAAGTGAATGCTGGGCTCGCAGTGAGGACGTTCCTTTTCATGCTTCATAATTTATCTAGTACATAGTAGATACGCTTCGATCGAAAACACCCCGATTCAAACAGTAAAACGCCCATAACTTTTGTACGGCTGAACCGATTTTATTCAAACATAGCTAAGAACACTCTCGACAAAATCACCTTTCAAACAAAAAAAACTAAATCAAAATCGGTTCATCCGTTTAGGCGCTATGGTGCCACAGACAGACACACAGATACACAGATACACAGACACACAGATACATAGATACACAGATACACAGCAACACACGTCAAACTTATAACACCCCTCTTTTGGTGTCGGGGGTTAAAAATATTACTAAGCAACAAAATATTCAGTTACCTATGTATATTCATATTTGTCAGAGCAACAGCTATATGCTTTACAGCTGTAATGATTTTAAATAAGAATAAAATTTTTGGCAAGATTTTTTAAAAAAACCTTGGTTATCAACATCGACTTAAGAACTGGAGTGTGTAGTTTGGTTGTTTCAGACGTCCATAATTTATTCAATAAAGAAAATACTCTTTCTACTGGAGCATTATGTAGCAGGTAGACATAAAACATAATCAAATAATTTACAATAAATTCTTATGTTGAAGATTGTTATTTGTTTGCGGCGGTGGAGTATCGAATAGAAGAGAATAGAATAGAAGTATATTTATTCGACACAGGCACAACACAACAGCAACAAACATGGAGTAAAATACAAAAACCGGCCAAGTGCGAGTCGGACTCGCGCACGAAGGGTTCCGTACCATTATCGCAAAAAACGGCAAAAATATCACGTGTTTTTGTATGGGGGCTCCCCTTAAATATTAATTTTATCCTGTTTTTAGTATTTGTTGTTATAGCGGCAACAGACATACACATAATCTGTGAAAATTTCAACTGCTATCACGGTTCATGAGATACAGCCTGGTGACAGACAGACAGACGGACCGCGGAGTCTCAGTAATAGGGTCCCGTTTTTACCCTTTGGGTACGGAACCCTAAAAAGAAGAACAAAGACAAATTGCGCTGTACGCGCCCATATCGGCTCGATTGTCGTCACTCGCGGTCCCGAACTGCCGGCATCCGGCGAGCCCATAAAATTCGCGTGGTTTTGGAAAACGAGACAATTTTGCGTCCCGGAGCTTGTTTTGGGGACAACGGGATAGATAACTGAATAAAGGGATGGTCCCGTTCAAAGCGGGTTTTATGGTCACGTTAGTCATAGTTAACTGACAATTCTATTCTTTAAACAATAATTCGCCCAACAAAATTTTCTTTGCCCGAATCCTATCGGAAATAAATAAAAAATCGTCCCAAATCTATCCCGTATTTTAGTATTGTTAAACATTATTCACACAAGTGCCTGTCTACGTCTCTCGGACGTACCCGCCCAGGCAAGGACCCGCAATAGGAACGACTTTACTCGCAGACATCAAATAAAACCCTCTGTTACGATCATTCACGAGGAGTCCCGAATAAACCCGAACTCGAAATGAATTGAAGTTTACGAATAGGGATTTTCTACCGAAATTATTTTGTTAACTGAATTGTAGCCGAAAAAGGCAACAATACTTTTTCTATTACAGAAATTGGTTCTATGGAATTATGATTTCTCTTTACGTAACTAAAGCCTAGACTTGAAATGGTTCAGTGAGTATCGTGAGCGGGTAACGTCGGATAATCTGTTTTTGGCTTCTGTCCAGCTGTGATAAATTTAGCATTGATATAAAAACAATGATAAAATCACCACATAACATAATTTCAGGCCTATGTTTGCGCTTTGCTTAGGGAGAGATTGGTTAGTATTCACATTACACCAGTTTACCTTATAACTTAAATAAAATTCACCGGTCTCTCCGAACCCATACTAAACCTTCAAAAAACCACAACATACGGCTATTTACATATTTACACTCCCCTAAATCTGTGATATGAAAACAAACCTTTATATCACGATGTTTCAAGAGCTCTTCCGACAAAAGCCGAAATCAAAACGCTACGTAATAAAATTTGAACATTCAGAAATGGAATTACAGCGAAATAATCCGTTGGTAATGCTGTTTGGAGACGAAACGGTTGGTAGCTTCCTACCGGGAATCAATTTATGTATAATTTGATTTTGGAACATCAATGTGGTTTGCGCTTTCTGGGAAGGGGCCATTTTGTATTTATTTGGTTGGGAATTACATTTTAATTTTATATTAGAAGACTGAATTAATGACCTTTACAAAAGTTGAGGCACTATCCTTATCATGCTTTTCATCCGAGGTGGATATACATTTTTGGATCCTTTATTCATTTATTATATACTTTATTGTACACCTCATAATAGGCACAGTACACCGATTTATAAAAGCAAGTGTACAATGGGCGGTCTTAATCGTTACTTTCACTATCTAAGTTTTCTAGGTAGTTTTTTTTTTGTTTTTCATATTAATGTTTACAAATCAAAATCAAATCAAATCATTGTTTATTTGCTAAAACATGAGTATCATACATACGTAACAAGTTGTCAGCATGAAGAGTTGTTAAAATAAAAAGATCATGGAACGTCATGTTTGCCTTGGGTAGTGGCATGCAAATATTGATATAGAATACAGTTCAAAATAATTATTCTAGATTATCAAGTTTAATAATAATAAAATATGTGCAAATGTCAATAAAATAATGTAAGTCTAAAATACCATTCTAGAAAATGTCATATTAATAAATCATATCAAAATAAAAATTCCAGAATGTCACAGTAAAAATTATAAAAACATTTGTCAAGATATCAAAATAATAAATTAGTAGAATAATACCAATATAATCACTCTAGAATGTCACGATTCCAGATTCTATAATTGTCGTAACAGTAAATAAATACAGAGCATGCAAGTTGTTCAATTAAATATTTGGATTAGTCATGTATGGCATTTGTGGCATACAAACATTTAAATGTCAAAGGAACTAAAAAAAAAAAAAAAAAAAAATCTACAAAACAAAATATGATTAAATGAATTGTGCATTTGTATGTCAATTCGAAAAAAAAAAAATGTCAAGTATAAGCCTCTAAAAATATAATATTCATGTTTAACAATTAAAAAATAAAGTAACGGTATTTGTTAGTTTACCACACTGCACTGTCAAATAGGCCAAAGATGCATTGATAACTTTGCTAGGTAGGTAATATGGTTTTAAATTTTATCGTTAAGGAATTCCATTATAGTATAGTATGCTTTCCCTTCAAGATGGAACTTTAATTTCTTTTTTAATATACAGGCATTCTCCTCCTTCCAACTTTTTGGAAGTTTGTTCTATATTTTAGGAGCCATGCAGAAAACACTTTTGTGCATCAATGCTGTTTTCGATCTATGTAAACAGAGAATTGTATCGTCACGTCTGTTACGATTGACTACTTCTGATTGCCGTGGAAATAAGTGCCGATTAGCTTTCACAAACATAGCAATTTCTAATATATAAAGACATGGCAGAGTCAATATTTTATATTTTTTAAAGTAAGGCTTACAACTTTCAGTTGAGTCCAATCTAAACATAGTCCTAATGCACCGTTTTTGGGCTTTGAAAGGTATATCTTTGTCTGTTGAATTACCCCAAAAGATGATCCCATATCTTAAATGTGAAGAAACTAAACCATGGTAAGCTGTGAGCAGTGAGTCAACGTTAAGCACTGGAACTAATTTGAATAGAGCATATGTAGAATTACTGATTTTTTTGCTTAGTTGTTCAATGTGTTCTTTCCAGTTAAGTCTTTTGTCAATCGTTACCCCAAGGAATTTAGTAGAGTCCACTTCTGTAATAATTTTATTATTATATTGGACCAAAAGATCAGTCATAGCTGATGTGCGTTGACTAAAATGAATTACGTTAGTTTTACTAAGATTAATTTTCAGATTATTATTATTTAACCAATTTATTATTGATTTAAGCGAATTATTAATGGCATTATTATAGCTATCTTTAGTATTACATTGAATTGTGATGGTGCTGTCATCAGCAAAGAGTGTTACTGGATGATCTACATACTTAGGTAGGTCGTTTATATAAACAATGAATAAAGGAGGGCCCAATACACTTCCCTGGGGGACTCCATACTTGACTACTCGTTCATGTGAGTGAAAGACTTCTTCACGCTTAGTCTTTACATTTATTGACGTTATCTCCGTAACCTGCTTTCTATTATCAAGATACGATTTTATTAGTTTTTGTACATTGCCTCTAATACCGTATGCCTCTAGTTTATCCAACAAAATATCATGCCGGACACAATCAAACGCCTGGGTCATATCACAGAATATTGTGCAGACGGGAATTGTCTTATCAACATTTACCATAACCTTATGTAGGAAATCATAAATAGCCATGTTTATAGTACGGTTTTCTCTGAATCCCTTTTGCTCATTTACTAGTACATTATTCTTTTCTAAATATGCACTTAATTCTTTATATATATATTTCTCAAAAATTTTAGAAAACGTACTAATTATTGTGATTGGTCTGTAAAATTCCATGGCTTCCCTAGCTTGTTACAGTTACTTGCATTGCGTTTTTTATTACCCGACTGCAAGGCAAGGGTTATGTTTTTCACGCGTATCTTGTAAGTATGTTTGTATGTAATATTCTTTATTCCTTTCTTTATTCTTGGTCAGCCAGCTCGTAAATAATTATGTATCCTCCGACTGCACAGCATGATTTTCTTCTTGTTTACATCTTTTTAGTTCGCTTCTTAAGCAGTCGGGTTTTATGATTTTTCTATGTGAAAATTAGTAAGTGAAGTTTTAATTCGCTGGAAATTGTTACCAAAAGTGGTAAACAAATAATATCCCTGACTCTATATCAATACAATTCGTAAATAAATCTCAAAAACCAATTTATTGACTTCTCTCAATCGCTTAATCCGTTCTTTGAAATCTCCTACAGCATCGGTTAGGGTCCCACTCCCAGCACACTCAGACGAATGTATTTAATTTATTTACTCCTCTATCCTGTTCATACTCGTACACCTGAGAGGGCCTCTCACACTCGATCGTAACTCGAGTGGAGACACTCGAGTGCTTGTATCCAATCCGATACTGAAATGTGTACTGTCTGGCTCAGGCTTGACGGGTTTTTAATTTACTCAAGTAGCTATAAAAACTAGATTAAAATAAATATAGTTAAAAGTCTGTATTCTCCTGAAGATCTATGTTCACTAGCTTAAGTATAAGTCACATCTTATTATGCACACTGCTCAACATTTGCTGAGCTATTGCATACATCATTGATACACTGATTTCAGAATTAAAAAGTGCAAAATAACTTTCGTTTCGGAAGCCGGTGTCTTTGGTACTTCTTTTTTTATCGTTTTTCGACACCGACTTCCGAAACGAAAGTTATTTTGCACTTTTTAATTCTGAAATCAGTGTTATTTTGCACTTTTTGGTACCTATTTTGCTTTTGAAGTCGCTTATTTTTTGTGAAAAAGTTTTTATATCTTTCTTTTTAGTTTTAGTACGCTTACACTATAAAGTGAGCAAGTTCTATAGCAAGGTACCCAAAGGACTGATAAAATACCCATAGTAAATCAATTTACTCATTCGTGCTGATTGTCGCTTAGGAGTTCGGTTGTATGTTCCATATCTTGAAAACTGCTTATTCGATTTTGATGAAACTTGCACTATTCCCTAAGTTGAGAGATACGAGTAGCTAATCCAATAAAAATAATGGTCACGATCCTATAAGTAGTTTCGGAGAAATGCGTGGACAAACATACACTTATGAAATATGGCACACGTGTCTAAAAGCTTATACGGAGTAACATGTGCGAATATTGTGCAATTCCAACAACATTACATACATACATGTCGAATTGATTACCTCCGTTTTTTTTGTCGGTAAAAACGAACATTTAATTTGCCCTAGTCGATCATAATTCTTCCATACAAACGTAGTATCGCGATTGCTCCACTGTTTGACGGTTTAAGTTCAAAATCAAAATTGATATCAATCTGTCTCAAATCTAGCTCTGAATCGAAACAAAAAAGTAAGACAAAAAAATTCAAAATATAAAAAACCCCCGTCACATTTTTATTTAGGCGCGTCCTCACTGAGAGCATTCACTTGTAATGAGCAATCGACGTCGAATATTCGAGTGGTGTGGACGTTGAGCCGAGCGTTACAAAGCTTACACGCAAGCGCGAACTTCGGCTGGTGTGAACGTCGCAACGATTTTCGCGGGAACAGCTCGCATTCGGATGTTCACGCAAATAAAATGCTCCTAGAAAGGAGCGTCCTCACTGAGAGCATTCACGTGTAATGAGCATTCGACGTCGAATATTGGAGTGGTGTGGACGTTAAGCCGAGCGTTACAAAGCTTACAAGCAAGCGCGAACTTCGGCCGGTATGGACGTCGCAACGATTTTCACGGAAACGGCTCTCATTCGAATGTTCACGCAAATAAAACGCTCGAAAGCGAGTACTCAGATAATGATATGAATATATTATATATGTAGGAATATTACTGGCTACTTGTAAGCGAGGAACAGTTTCTTGATCTTGAGTGTTTGTGACCTTCTTAGTCAATCGTGTTATCGAATGAATGACATTTAGGATCGTATTCGAATGCTCCAAGCTCGCAAAGGAATGTTCACTCGAACGTTCATAGTTTTGCTCGAAAGTGAGTGCTGGGCTCCCAGTGAGGACGTTCCTTTTCATGTTTCATAATTTATCTAGTACATAGTAGATACGCTTCGATCGGCAATCTATTGAACACGTAATTATGACACGATATCTTGCGAAAACACCCCGATTCAAACAGTAAAACGCCCATAACTTTTGAACGGCTAAACCGATTTTATTCAAACATAGCTAAGAACACTCTCGACAAAATCACCTTTCAAACAAAAAAAAATAAATTAAAATCGGTTCATCCGTTTAGGCGCTATGGTGCCACAGACAGACACACAGATACACAGATACACAGATACACAGACACACAGATACACAGACACACAGATACACAGCAACACACGTCAAACTTATAACACCCCTCTTTTATATATATTTGGAAGTGATGAGCGTCGAAAGTTCCATATTTCAACGATAATTTTAACGTATCTTTGGGCGGTAATAAATACCATAAGAAGTAGGAAAATTGCAAAACAGTCACCATATTCAGATAGACCAGTAGTTCAACAATGCAAATAATTTTATTTTGAACAGATACATGTAGTCGTTTTTTAACCGACTTCCGAAAAAGGAGGAGGTTATCAATTCGACTGTATTTTTTAAATGTGTGTTACCTCAGGACTTTTTACTAGGTGAAACGAATTTGATGATTCTTTTTTTTTATTTGAAAGCTGGTGCTTGTCATGTGGTCCCATTAAAATTTCATCAAGATCTGATGAAGAACTTCGGAAATATACATCAGAACTCTTCAATAAATGACGGCAATCACTCGGGATAGCTGAATTCGCATGTCTGTTTATTGTTTACACCATTTCATAACATAGCATGTTCCTGTTTTCGTTTCTGTGTTTTTTTAACACCGACTTCCGAAATTAAGAGCGGACAATCCGACATAATTTTCATACAAACGCTCGTACGTGATTATGCCGTTGTAACACATATATCTTTGATTTTTTTGAACTAGTAGGTATCTTGTGCACCATATCTAGGTTTCTATCGAAGCAGAAAATAAAAATTTGGAGAAACCAATTCAGTATAAGCCTCCAAAAATCTGGATTTTTGAACAAATTTTACCTGAACTTTGGCCGTTCATAATATATTCATAAATTGTAAAAGTAAAGAAAATATTTCGATAGAAACCTTACAAATTTAATGGAGATTCTAAATGACAAATTTTTATTTCACAAACTTATAAGGCTTATTCAAAAACACGTATTTCCCGGAACAAGATTTATGAAATTTTCGAACACCATTTTTAGCTCAATGTTATCGCGTTCTCACTTGCTTGTTAGTCAACAGGGGGTATGAGGTGCGCGGGGAGACGAGTTGTGCGGGGGGTCGGGCGGGGTGTGACGCCGGAGTTGAATGAAGATGAAGATCGCCGCTCGCTCGGGTACTACCGTAGTAGGTAATGAATTTGTTGAGTACTCCGCGTACGTGAGTGTGCATCGTATCTATTTCATTTATTTACCTACTACAACGATCTTGCTTTTTTATACCGGACACTGATTTGGCTTTCAAAAAGATTTAGTACTTTTATAAGAAACGAACCTGGCATTGCGTTAGTGAATACGGACCGAATTTGTTTTGATGGTAGGTTTTGAAGGTAGGGTAGGTAGGTAGTTTAGGTACCTAGGTTGGGTAGCTGTAAGCTAGGTTAGTAGTTAGGGTAGATAAGTAGATAGGATGGGCAGGACCTACTTACCTACTCTTCTACCTACCTGGTAGATAGGGTAGGTCGGTAGGTAAGTAGGGTATGTCATATGTGGGTAAGTAGGGTAGGTAGGGACCCTCGAAACATCTGCCAGATGCTTGCAAAAAAACTTTATAGGTAAAAATACAAACTAACCATCTTGATACACCAATCACTCACTCACAAACCAAAATTCACGTAGGGATCACACGCACCACAGATGAAGTCCCTGGCCAATCGTGGGTTGACTATGGCGTTGTGCAGGGGTCGGTTTTACAAAATCTCTTGTGGGATGTCGCATACTATGTGGCCCTGTGTCTTGGCCTCCCCGTCGTCAAGGACTGGTTCAAGCGCTTCACCATAGTCTCAACAAGAGACCGGATCTCGCCCTAGTAGCCCTTGCGTTGGACAAGCAGGTACCTACCTCTATGCAACTGTGCTATCGTCTGCGTAGTACATACTCAAAGCGACGGTTTTAGCCAATATAAAATAAAATAAAAAGTTTTGGTAGCCAGTTGTCCTAATATATAAAACACAAAAATTGTTTCTACCTATGTCCGTTACAGACTTTGAAACCATTCAACCGATGTGACCTAAACCGGTTTCATTATGGCAATAAAACAGAATTTCTTTTTTTACCAACTTCAAAAAAAAAGGAGATAATCATTTCAACACGTATGTATGTAATCTTATTGGAACTGCACAATATTCACATAATATGTTAATCTATCTGGGCTTCTAAACACGTGAGCAAAATGTCATAAGTGTAAGTATGTTTGTGTAGAAATGCGTGTTCTCCAAAACTACTTATCGGATCGTGATCATTCTTTTTGTGTTGGATTGAGTATCTCTCAACTTAGGGAATAGTGCAAGTTTCACTAAAATCGGTCCAGCAGTTTTCAAAATATGGAGCATACAACCGAACTCCTTAGCAACAAACAGCACGAATGAGTAAATTTCGTTATTACAAGTATTTTTATAGGTATTTTGTCAATGACACCCATATCCGGAACAATTATCTATAGGCCATACAAGTATTTTTGCCGTGTAGGAACAGAACTCGCGACACGCAGCGCAGCAGCTGATCGCTCAACCACTACGCCAACTTACACAACAACCAAGTGTGTCGTAATTTATGTAGGATACCTACATAAAGTACGAAAAAGTATAGGTACCTGAATGATTTATTCTGCTTACGAAGTAGCACAAGCAGACCACATTATTATTTATCTATCCAATCCGTATCGAGGAAGCTAAAATTTATAGGTATAGCTACTTCCGACTTCCGAAACTAAAGTTATTTATTTTTTTAAAGTTATTTTACACTTTTTATTGTTTTTGCTTTTGAAGTAGATTTCATTTTTGTGAAAAAGTTTTATTTCTCTCTTTATAGTTTTAGTACACTATCACTAAAATGAGCAAGTTCTATAAACATAAATAAAATTTGGCACACATGTTTAGAAGCCCACATAGAGTAACATATGCGAATATTGTGCAGTTCCAATAATATTACATAAGTATATACGTGTCAAATTGACGACACGGTTGGCTTAGTGGTTGAGCGATCGACTGCTGTGCTGCGTGTCACGGGATCGATTCCCGCACTAAACAAATATTTTTATGGCCTACAGTTGTTCCGGATCTGGGTGTCTTGTGTATATGAAATGTTTGTAAACGCACCCACGATACAGGAAGAAATTCATAGAAACAAAAAAAACACCCTTCGTTTGCCCCAGGATGGAGGACATCCATAATGACTATAAAAAGTAAAAACAAATATGTTTGTTTTTGGAAATCGGAATCTTCTCGATAACCGGGTTTTATGTATTTTTCAATAAAATAAAAAAAATGTATATGCCAAACTGTATTCAGACTACTTTATTTAATCAACCGCCTGTACGCGTAGGTACCTACGTACAGAGTAATTATACTAATAATTTTAGCTGCCTAAATACTGACTGGATAGATAAATAATAATGTGTTCTGCTTGTGCTATTCCATTAGCAGAATGAATTATATATAATAATAAATTATATATACCTTTACTTATATAGGAATCCTACATAAAATAATTACGAAAAAACTAATATATTTTAAATAATTTCCATACAGTAAAAACTAGCACACGTACGGTACGCTACCTAGATTGGTAAAAAAAACAAATACGCATCCACTGGGCCAAGAGCTACGTTCGTATTAAATGTAGGTTTAGGTACCTACATGCAAGGCAATTTACAAAACTGGAAGCGCGCGCGCGATCCGATATTATTATCATGAATGAATGGGCCGGTCGGCGACCGGTGGCGATCGCCCGCGAGTGAGCGGCGGAAGTTACCGAATGACAACCGAGCGTTCAGGCGCTATCTCTCTCTTTTCGCTTTGCCTCTTTTTCAAGCATTGCGCTGGATGAAACAACAAGCTTTTCGACCGTGCTCGCGTTGGCGATAGACGGTTCGACAAGGGTCCTCTTAAAGTTATTTTTCACTTTGTAGTGTTTTTTATTTGGAAGTCAGTTGTAGTTTTTTGTAAAAAAGTTTTTTATGATATCCATATTCCCGAAGGACTGTTATAAAATTTTTCGCGCTCTGTTTCGTCCTAAATCATCATCAATTTCGCTACAAATTTGTAAGTGTGTATTCGTACGCGAACTAGCTTCTTACTGCTCATCACAGCATCTATCTCTTTTGCACGCGTTGTCGGATGAGATAGCATGCATTTTAACCCCGCGCACAAAATAGTTCGTGCCCGCGTCGACTAGGGCAACCTTATCACAACATCACGTCCTTTTAAACAAAGGTTTACCCACACTTTGCCAATTTTGTTTAAGTCCTATGTAATAGGGGCCTATTGGTCTATTGCCATCAACCGGACACAGATCTGCTATTGAGAAATTTCAGATTCCAACAACACTTTGCCCGACGCGAGGAGGAGGCGCAACGGAGGGGGCAGAACGCGCGAGGAAGACGCAACGGAGACGCCCTCACGCCCCAAGCCACCGCAGGAGACGCCCTGGACGTCGGGAGTCGCAAGCCGTTTCCCAGCCACCGTAGGCGCGGGCTTGCGGACGGCGAGTAATGGGTAGCTCGCCGTCCGATAAGGACCAGACACAAGCAACTGGAGGAACACGGGTGGGTTTTAGTCAGTAAAAGTCTGACACGCCCTGCCGCTTCACCCAGAGCGGGAGAAGTCATAGGATGATTAAATAAAAAAAATAAAAAGGTCCTAATCCTCAAAAGTAGCGCTTGCCACCACTATACTAACGAAGCAGTCTCTAAAATCATTTTTGTAATTATTATGATTCTGTTCAGTGTTGCCAATTTTTTTTTCTTTCGTCTAAGAATTCCCAATGGTACTTACCCTCAGTTTCCCACCTTAAAATTATCGGATAATTAATGTGACAAATTGTCAAACACGCGTTATCTTCTGTGATTGGCTGTTGAAAATTCATTCAACCAATCACAGCAGATAACGCGTGCTTGACAATTTGTCACATTAATTCTCCGATAATTTTAAGGTGGGAAACTGAGGGTGAGTCCGTCGAATCAAACAAAAGGAAATTGGCGGCAAAATTTACTACTAAAATTACTACCCAATTAACTAAATTGAAGGCCGTTCAGTAATTTGTAAAAAGTGTAATTTCATAAAGTAAATAACTGCGACAGTTAATAACAAGTTTTTCCTCGATTTTTCATTGTTTTAAAACTACATTTTGTCGCATTTATGTACTTATGTTAACGGGAAATTTACTTTAACGGCGAGATCTCTAAGGCCCACTTGCACGAAAAACTTAACTTAGAGTTAGTTGCTTACACGAGGTTTAGTTGGCAATATTTTATGACAAACTGTCAATTTAACCTGGTGTTAGCTACTAACTCTGAGTAAAGTTTTTCGTCGTTCGTGAAAATGGGCCTAACAGTGCTACAGAACTGCCTTTCAAGAACCTTATCAACAAATTAACCTTCGAAAAACTCAATTTTTATGATTTCACTGTAAATTGAAATAAACAATTTGCCGTGCTAACCGGTTCTGCATCGTAGTCAAGTACACCAGGCTCTCGACACCTACCAGCTAAGCACTACTCATTACTCCTTGTAAAACCAGCTTGATTGTGAAGAGCTCTTCACGCCAAGAGCCCCGAGCGTGTGGAGGGCCCGAGAGCTTTAAATATCGCGAACAGGTTTATTGATTTATAACGTGTGTTTGAGTTATTTGTTAATTATATTATGTAGATGTAAAACCCCCAGAGCAGTGGTGGCCCAGAGGCAGAGCAGGGTGGTCTAGTGGTGTCGGCAGTGACTTACAAGTTGTTGATCTTAGGTTCAAACCAAGGCAGGCGCTTTAGTTTACGTAGATTATTTCATCACCACTGCACCGCTGCAAAACAGTGAAGGAAATCATCATGAGGAAACCGGCATGTCCTAGAACCAAAAATTCGAATACATGTTACAGCCACCAAACCGAATTGGGCCCGCGTGGTGGATTACGCCCCATTTCATTCCCAACAGTGGGAACATTAAAATGCTGATGATGATGCTGATAAAAAAATCCAATGAGTTCTTCATCTCTCCTCTTTTTATACGCGCTTGTACATCAAAATCATCACTGTTAATGTAAAACGTTCAAACGTCCCTGAAAAGCCAGCAGCATAGCAATCTTGAATGGAAATGCTGATTATTTTGCCAAACGTGCCTACCCTCTGGTCACGTGAGTCTTCAAATATCTTTTTTGGTTATTTGTGTTATCTAAACTAATACTGTATATTTTTTTAGTTAGTTGTATGTCTGTAAAAGGCAATCTTCGGAAGTGCTGACCCAATTACGATAATTCGGGCATTTTTATGTAACATCACGCCTGCATGCCCACGAAGGGTTGGACAGAGGTGCACAGTACGCCCAAATTTCGACAAATAAAAAAAATGTGTTACTCCTTTTTGAACCTGGGGGGTGACCAGATTATTTTGAGTGTGTGTAAGGGACAGATGTATATGACGTGTATACATCTATTTCAAAATAACCTTACTCTAAGAGCTTATGGTCAACCCCTGAATTATGAAAATAAATGATTTTATTTCATGGAAAACAATGCTGCCGCTGAATTGGTATCATAAGCATTTTATCCTGAATAAACGCACAGTTCCTGTGGGATAGAGAACGTGAACAATGCCTTGGGAAAGGCTAGTATGTTAATAGCTGTGAGCACTATAAATACTGACTTAGTAAACTTGTACTTGTTGAATGTTGGTTTGTGGCAGAGTTAGCCTTGAAATGTTAATGATCTTCATTGTATTATTCTTGTTTGTGTTGGCGCATCAAAGATCATTATTCTGTAAGGCGTAAAACTAAGCTATTTATATATATTGTTAATTTTTCATTTGCAGGTAACAATAGTGTTCGGGATTGGGGTGAGATTAAGATAAACTAAGATTAAATCATAGGGGTTAAAGTATGAAATTGCTATTTTATTATAATAGGTACTTCGAATTGACATAGAACCTTTATGGTTTGAGATTTTTGAGTGAAACTTTTTTCACATGGTACCTATGAAGTTCTTCTTTTAAAAAATGTGTAACATTCCATTATCGACTTTCAGTTGTTTTTTTATTCAGCTTAGACAAGAAAGATGGATACTTTGAAAATTCGAGTGATTTTTGAATACTAGTTCCGACGCGGAACTAACGCGGCAGAAACAGCTCGCAATATCAATGTTGCGTTTGGAGAGGGGACTGCTAATGAACCCAATGTGCAATTTTGGTTTAAACGCTTTCATAACGGAAACTTTGATTTGAAGAACTAACCATGTGGAAGACCGCCCACACAGGTGAATTGAAAGAGATGGTGGAAGCCGATCCGAGCCAAACTACCCAGGAATTGAAAGCATGCCGCTTTAACGTTACCTTACCAATTACATCATAATAAATTACATCATTTGTGTCAAATCGATTAAATAAAAAAATATGAAAAATGGGTGCCTCATGATTTGACTGATCTGCAGAAAGAAATGCGAGTTGAAACTTGTGTTGCCTTGTTGAATCGATACAGAAATGAAGGAATATTGGATCGAATTGTGACATGTGATGAAAAGTGTATTCTTTACGATAACCGTAAGCGAAAAATGCAATGCACTGGAAAGCAAAGCTTACCAATAAAAATGTAATGGTAACTGTTTAGTGGTCTCAGCATGGTGTTATTCACTATAGCTTTCTCCGATCTGGTCAAGCAATAACGGCAGATGTTTACTGTGCCGAACTCCGAACAATGATAGCAAAACTATCAGTGAAACAGCCCCGACTCATGAATCGATCTTCACCATTATTGCTCCATGATAACGCGAGACCTCATACAGCACGAGAAACCGATTTAACTCTACAGAGACTGCAAATAGAAACCATTCGTCAGCCTCGGTATTCGCCAGACCTTGCTCCAACGGACTACCATTTGTTTAGTGATTTGGACAATTTTCTACGTGATAAAAAGTTTTCTTCTCAGGAGGCAGTACAAAATGCTTTCACACAGTTTGTCGAATTCGCACCAGAGTTCTATCGCAAAGGCATAAATGACCTTCTTATTAGATGGCAGCAATGTATAGATAATAATGGTAATTATTTTGATTAAATAAATATGTTAAATTAAAAAAAACTATTTTTCAGTACAAACCGGCAATTTCATACTTTAACCCCTAATATTAATAAGATAGCAATATTTCTGTAAAACAAATGAGATAACGATTAAAACTAATGAGGTGAATGAGATGAGATTGAGTCGCGCCCGTTATGCTATATATAAAGGTATAGGTAATATATATAATATTCAAGGCAAACCTAATTTGAGCTGGTCCACAACTGGCCAAAACTGAGAAAACCAGGAGGAACTGAAATAAGAAAAGGGACCCCGTTTTTAATTCTTTCCGTTTCTTTTGTCCTGCAATGGAACAACACGATTAAAAATAAACACTGTACCAAAAATACTTGTGCCTTAATAATTATTAGCTTATTTACCGTAAAAATATAGTTTCATGTTTACCGGAAACCCGCGAGTGATAATGAGTTATTATTAGGTACTCATTATAATCAGAACTGTCCCAAAAGGAAGTCAGCTTATCACCGACCACTCTTCCAACATGCAAAAACCACGTGTCCCTATCCGCTATCTATTATTTGCAGAATGCCGTAGTTTTGTTTTTATATGTAACGAGCGTTCAACGGGAGTGGACGCAACATCGCGCTGTCGACACGATATAGTCTCAAAGTCTGATTAAAGATGTTTAGAACGCGTGTATTGGCACTGCTGACGCTCTTTGTGGGACTGGCGCAATCATTCTCGTGGGGTGAGTATAAGTACCTATCTTGACTTAGATCGCGAAGTTGACGACATTTAGCATGAGGACTCAACGATCATTGTACCGATAGTTGTGGCAGCCAATGGCTTAATAGCCACGAGCCTCGACCAACACTTACGGAGGCACTCATTAGGCAGCTCGGTCAAGGGACTGATTCAGAAAGCAGTACTTGGACTTGGCCCGTATTGTTAGAAGGCTCCTTTCCCTGAAGCCCTGACCGCCCGTAGTTTGGACCCTGTTCCAGATACTGGTGGACCGTTTTAGGGTTCCATACCCGAAGGATCCAAGCGGAGCCCTATTATTATCACTCACATGTATGTCTGTCTGTCCTTCGTCTGTCACACAGGTTTTACAGCCAAACGGTTGAGGCAATTTATGCATATTGTTGACCCAAAGCCATATCTACAAATTGTCAAAAAAAAACAAATGTCTTTAAGGGCCTACAACCGCTTTAGTGCCGTAAAACAGTAACTTTCTTAAGCATACTCCTTAGTAACGGCTAGGTTCAAAGGTTTGAAAAAAAAAAAAAAATATTATTGTTTCATGTACATTATTTGTGAAACATGGTTTTTTCGTATAACAAATAGATTTGCTTTAAAAAAATAATTAACAACACTATATTTTTTCCGCTACTTTTGGATACTCCTCCAATTCAATGTTAAAAATTATTTGTACACAGAAAATTTGATGGCTAAAGAAACCATAACTGAAATAGCACATGTAAATATAAGAATATTTTGCAAACAAAACTATCCACAAAAAGAAATCAAAAGTTAAAAAACCCCCGACACATTTTTTATTTCATGCTACATAATTTATCTAATACTGCTGACCCTCGGGGCTTCGCTTCCGCTGCCCTGGCTACCTTCCCTACCCTGCCTACCCTGGCTACCCTGCCTACCCTGGCTACCCTGCCTGCCCTGCCTACCCTGCCTACCCTACCTACCCTACCTACCCTACCTACAAATTTTTATCTATCATCAATAGTTTTCTCAGCGCACGCCAATTTCATAAGGATCTATATTTTTTTTTAAATTACACAATTTTGCCTATGACACTCAGGAATAATGGAGCTTTCTACTGGTGAAAGAATTTTCAAAATCGGTTCAGTAGATCCAGAGACCTTACAATACAGTAGAACCCTTACAATGTCACAAACTCACAAACCCACAAACTCAAAACTTTACCTCTTTATAATATTAGTATAGATATAGATATAGTAGACACGCTTCGATCGGCAATCTATTGAATACGTAATTATGACACGATATCTTGCGAAAACACCCCGATTCAAACAGTAAAATGCCCATAACTTTTGAACAGCTGAACCGATTATATTCAAACATAGCTAAGAACACTCTCGATTAAGTCACCTTTTAAACAAAAAAAACTAAATTTAATTCGGTTCACGATGACATTTTGCGTACATGCTTAGTTTTGATGACAATGCATGGTTAGCTACGTGACGTGATTCTAAATCCAATTGGGCCGTCCGCCATGGACGGCCCAAAATGGCGGATTCGTTAATTTTTGTGCACTGCCATGTATACGGGTATCAAATGAAAGGGTTTGCTGAGAAGAATATGAAAAAACCTTGTTTTATAAAAGATTTTTAATGAATAATTTTAACGGCTTTAAACGGCTGTGTGGTGCGTAACCACCCTGATAGGGTGGTTACGCACCACACAGCCGTTTCCGTAATCCGTGTCCGTGATTTGAGTTCCGAGTTCAAAATGCTCTGAATTATGACAGATTATGACGGATAGAGTTCTGATGTAGTGCGTAAGCTTCCCTACAAGAAGTACAACGGCTACTTCCGAACCGAAATTTCACGGACACGGATCGGATGTAATGAGTAACCACCCTCAGACTAGTCATAATTATGTTTACAGGAACACAAAAAAAATTGAACTATGCCTTTTCCAACGATTTATCTAACTTTTAATATGAGCAGGCCCGTATTTTTTTACAGACAAGCACAAATTTTCGTGCTCTTTATGGCCGATGAATTAATATTCACAGATGTATCAAATTTATTTAATAGTAAATATGGTTGTATAACTGACGTAGACACAAACTGGACTAGAGTAAAACAGTTGATACTCCAATATCGGTCAGAAGTCAAAAGTTAGGACACTGCTTGTCCAAAGAAGACGTGGGTTACTGACGACACATGAACGGCGATCAAAGAAAGGAAACAACTACTGACAGCCAGAGACGACACTGACCTCAATCAATCAATCAATCAGCAAAGGTTCAGCGTTTATGCCGCAGAGATTACAACAACTACCTAAACTCAATATGCCAGGATATTGAGGAGCACGCGCAGTCTCTGCATACTAAAGATCTATTTCTGAAACTGAAGAGTATTACCCGGGAGTTCAGGTCTAAGACCTGGGCTATTGAAAATGAACAGGGGAGCTTACTGACGGAAATAGACCAGGTCACGGAGGCGACTGGCGGTACTGCGAGAGACTATATAAGGACACGAGGAGATCTGATGAGCCGGTACCTAACCCATTTTGAAAACCTTTTCTTAGAACCAGAGATCCTGGAATTTGAAGTGGAAAGTGCGCTGAAAAAGCTGAAGCCTAATAAATCAGCTGCAGCAGATGGAGACAGCATCTTCGCCGAAGAGCTGAAAAGTCTTGTAGACAGAGGTTTTGCCTTTTCGGGACTTATGTAACCAGCTATGGAGAACGGGTAGATGGCCTAAGAACTGGAAGGAGTCTCTCTTGATACCACTGCCCAAGAAAGGGTCAACAAGGAATTGCGGGCACTACCGGACGTTCGCACTCATATTCCACGCTAGCAAGATAATGCTGTACATAAGTAACGGACGGCTCCAATCTTACCTACAGCGACAAATACCAAGTGAGCAGGCTGGTTTTGTAAAGGGTCGAGGCACAAGAGAGCAAATCTATACTAATATTATAAAGAGGTAAAGTTTGTGAGTTTGTGAGTTTGTGAGTTTGTGACGTTGTAAGGGGTAATCTCTGGATCTACTGAACCGATTTTGAAAATTCTTGCACCGGTAGAAAGCTACATTATTCCTGAGTGTCATAGGCTATAAAATATTATCAAAAAAAATAGAGATCCTTATGAAAATTGCAATAATGTAACCCAAGGTAGCAAAATGTTGTCTGTAAAATACATTATTTGGCGTGCGCTGAGAAAACTATTGATGATAGATACAAATTAGTAGGTAGGGTAGGTAGGGTAGGTAGGATAGGCAGGTTAGGCAGGGTAGGCAGAGTAGGCAGGGTAGGCAGAGTAGGCAGGGTAGGTAGGGTAGGCAGGGTAGGCAGGGTAGGCAGGGTAGGCAGGATAGGCAGGGTAGGCAGGGTAGGCAGGATAGGCAGGTTAGGCAGGGTAGGCAGGGTAAGCAGAGTAGGCAGGGTAGGCAGGGTAGGCAAGATAGGCAGGGTAGGCAGGAAAGGCAGGGTAGGCAGGGTAGGCAGGATAGGCAGGGTAGGCAGGGTAGGCAGGGTAGGCAGGATAGGCAGGGTAGGCAGGGTAGACAGGGTAGGCAGGATAGGCAGGGTAGGCAGGAAAGGCAGGGTAGGCCGGGTAGGAAGGGTAGGCAGGATAGGCAGGTTAGGCAGGGTAGGCAGGGTAAGCAGAGTAGGCAGGGTAGGCAAGATAGGCAGGGTAGGCAGGAAAGGCAGGGTAGGCAGGGTAGGCAGGAAAGGCAGGGTAGGCAGGGTAGGCAGGGTATTCTGGGTAGGCAGGGTATTCTGGGTAGGCAGGATAGTCAGGGTAGGCAGGATAGGCAGGGTAGGCAGGAAAGGCAGGGTAGGCAGGATAGGTAGGGTAGGCAAGATAGGCAGGGTAAGCAAAGTAGGCAGGGTAGGCAGGGTAGGCAGGAAAGGCAGGGTAGCCAGGGGTAGGCAGGATAGACAGGGTAGGAAGGGTAGGCAGGGTAGGCAGGGTAGGCCGGGCAGGCAGGGTTGGCAGGGTAGGCAGGGTAGGCAGGGAAGCCAGGGTAGGGGCAGGGCAGGCGGGGTAGGCAGGAAAGGCAGGAAAGGCAGGATAGGCAGGGTAGGCAGGAAAGGCAGGGTAGGCAGGAAAGGCAGGGTAGGCAGGATAGGTAGGGTATGCAGGGTATGCTGGGTAGGCAGGGTAGGCAGGGTAGGCATGGTAAGCAGAGTAGGCAGGGTATGCAGGGTAGCCAGGGTAGGCAGGATAGGCAGGGTAGGCAGGGTAGGCAGGAAAAGCAGGGTAGGCAGGGTAGGCAGGAAAGTCAGGGTAGGCAGGGTAGCCAGGGGTAGGCAGGATAGACAGGGTAGGAAGGGTAGGCAGGGTAGGCAGGGTAGGCAGGGTAGGCAGGGTAGGCAGGGCAGGCAGGGTTGGCAGGATTGGCAGGGTAGGCAGGGAAGGCAGGGTAGGGGCAGGGCAGGCAGGGTAGGCAGGGTAGGCATGGTAGGCAGGATAAGCAAGGTAGGCAGGGTAGGCAGGGTAGCCAGGGTAGGTAGGCAGTTGACGGGAGCGAAGCCCCGAGGGTCAGCTAGTCGTGAATAAGAAGCAAATGATAGAGAAGAGCCGCGAGTTTAATGTTCCAATGCTCTTGTGCTTTATAGACTACTCAAAGGTGTTTGCTTGTGTGAGGTGGGACTGCCTGTGGAGAATAATCAAGGACATGGGAGTACCCTCGCACTTGACAGCACTGATTGATTGCAAACCTGTATGAAGATGGAGAGTCGATGGTCAGAGTCAATAATGTGGTGTCGGGACTTTTTAAGCCAGAAAAAGGAGTACGGCACGGATGTATTCTGTCCCCTCTTCTTTTCACCATATATGGCGAGTACATCATGAGGAGAGCTTTGGAAGAGTGGGAGGGATTCAGAGAGAGAGAGATCGCGGTAGGTAGAAACAAAATCAGCAATCTCCGGTATGCAGATGGCAACACTTTGTTTGCATCCGAACTATTTGCTAGAGTGGAGCGTGAAAGCGAGATGGTAGGATTGTCGATTAACAAATCAAAGACCAAAGTGTTGATCATCGACCGAGCTGCACCATACGCACGCACGGGAGAACTTGTGGATCTGGAGTTCGTGAGTGAATTTGTGTACCTGGGCTCCATGATCAGTGATGCTGATACGGGGAGACGGGGACATTCGGAGGCGTGGTCAAGGCTGCTATGAGCAAGATGTCGAGGATATGGCAGAACAGAATTGTCTCCAATAACACAAAGAAGAGACTCGTGAGCACTATGATATTCTCGATATTGCTTTACTCGTGAAAAGTTAAATAAATCGTTGGAAACGGTAGGTATGCCAATTTTGTTCTTCAATCCCCTACATTAGCTCTAAAAATACAACAACAACAATCGTTTAAAAAAATATGTTGTTGTTTCAGAAATCGTCGAGGGTCAATACGATGAACTAAACTTTTACAAATACGGAACAATTGCGCACACAGAAAACATTCCATTTGCTGGTGGTATCGTAGCTGTAACTTACGATCCAGTGCACAACAGGGTTTTCTTTGTCGACCAACAAGATTCATCAGCAAAAATATATAGCTTTGACATAGCAACGAAGAAAACACAATCTGTAGTTAGCGATCTGGAATTCGACACATTTCTAGATTACGACCCGGCTACAGAATCTCTCTTTTGGAATGAAGCATACGGGCTTAGTAATAACACTTTTTTTTCTTTTAAACTTGAATCTAACCAAGCAGATCGCAGAAATAAATTATTCGTTGCAAATAACGTGCATGATATAGCCGTGGATAGCTGTGGAGGGTACGTTACTAATAAATAGTTAAATTACACTCCAAAATACATATTATATAAACTATGTGTGCATTCATAGTTTCTTTTCAAATTACAGGTATTTTTACTGGCTTACAAATGAAGAGATAGAGAGGGTTCGTTTTGATGGCTCTGAGAGGGAAGTTTTTATAGACTTTAATAGTACTGACCAAACGCGGATAAGCTTGGCCATTGATCATCAGACACAGAAAATGTACTGGACTGAATATGCTGAAGATTGGATGAAAAGAAAGGACAGAGGACAGGAAATATTACAAATGAAAAGTGTATACCTGAACGGAACGAACCTACGAACATTACATAATAAAAAATACACAAGTATTATGAATGCATTAACCATATCGAAAGATTTCATTTACTGGAAGGATCCATATGATTGGGATTTTATGGGAATTTGGCAATTACCAAAGGATCCATGGAGCATTGTGAATGTGGAACCGAAACAATATCTTGAATTTGGTCCTCACCGCTCAGAATGTTGTAATTTTGCAGCCAAATATACAATAGTCTGTTCCCTGAATAAGGAGGATGATGACGATGATTATGAGGGTGAAAGAGGCGACATTTCGATCTGTAAGAACTATTGTTTGCAAGGAAACTGTAGTGTCGGCACCGAGGGAAAACCTACATGCAGGTAAAACATGTTAATCATGTATTTTTTTTGCATAGAAATTTAAACATTTTAACCGACTTTCCAAAAAGAAGGAGGTTCTGATGTTTTTATATGTTCATGTTTACCGATTACTCCTTCAATTGTGTACCGATGTAAGTTATTGTTTTTGTTGGAAGAGTATGTTCCCGAATTGGTCCCATTTGATTTGGTGATGATCTGATGAAGAAATTCGTAGATATTCAATGATACTACAAATGACAGAAAATATCTTGAAATGGCTGCAATTCATTGAGTTATTATGAGTACCTAGATCTAGATTAGTATAGAACTTGCCCACTACAACAAAAAAGCAAAAAAAATATAAAAAAAAATACAACCGGCTTCCAATTATCTACAATCCTGTAGATTTTTTGACACCAACTTTGAAATTGAAATTATTTTTCAAAGATATTTATTAAGATGCCTGGTACATCATAAATTAATAAATTAATATTCGTTATTTCAGATGTGATGCTGGTTTCTCTGGGGAAAGATGCGAGGTCGACGCGTGTCAAAAGCATTGTTTAAACAATGGCGTCTGTTCTTTAAATGATGAGGAGGAGCCAGTGTGTCAATGCACAGATGATTATGAGGGTGAAAGATGCGACGTTCAGTCACAGTCCAGCCCAACGCCATCGCCCGCCGATGATTCGAGTATCAAGGTTACCGATCGGACACTGAAAGAGACAGAATGCTTGGATGTGGTAAAAGCACTCAATGACTTTCGAGCAGAGATGAATGTTATATTATTTGATCTTAAAAATTCAACCAATACATTGTTAGCAGAACACAAAACAATGAAAGAAAATATCTCACAACAGCAACAAGAGTGCACTAACACAGTAACCTTAAGTCCAGTGACAGAGCCCGAAGATTAAATTGTAAATATTAACCCCTTGTATGCGCATTCGAAACACAATTATAAAACCATTGTGTCTCGCGTAGATCTGCGTTCCGGGATACAAGGGGTTAAAAGATTTTTGACTTTTAATTTTTTATATTGTATTTACTTTATTTTTGTACTACTTAGCTTTATACTTATTACATTTATGCGCCAATTGCAACCATATTTTGTGTCCAAGGATTCACCCAGGTTGCCTGGAAGTGATCACGGAATGCGATAAGGCCGTCAGTTGTTTGTTTCTAAGTTCAAAATGTTCTTTCAGTAATGTGTGAGTGATACTAACATACATTTTAAGCTGTTAAGCATTACTAACAATTATGTACCAACGTTGTCAGATCTAATAAAATTAAGATTGAGTTTGATTGATTTTTTTAATTAATTTCTTGGTATTCAATAATGTATCATAATAATTATTTGCTATAAAAAATCTGAAATCCTTGAAATAAATGAATGTTGAATCAAAATGTTAAATTGGCACACACAAAGGAAACGTTACAAATTGTCTGACTAAAACTCACCCATCAGTTTTTCCTTTTTAGATAATATTACAAAAACTGTAGCCAACAAAATGGACAGCAAAATCAAAGGGAACCGAGATAAAAAAATATCAGTTTCCGAATCCAGTAATCATATAACATTCGAGATCGCGAAATCATTATTCGTGTGTGTGTGTGTTTAGTTGCAGCTGAAAAGGCTAAAAGCTGACCAACATAGGCACATATTCAAAACATTTTCCTTTGAGAGTTTGTCCGAAAATTCGGCATTTTCCGAATTCAATCGCCGCCGAGCTGGTTTGTTAGGGATTCAAACAAGCCTGCAGCCTTTTCCTGCCTAAAACTGGCGACGAAAGGCAAATCAAATACTTTTGATCAGATTACGGCGTTTCGTGACTTTTGGTACGGATGACGAAAATAACATCTATTCGAGTACGTTTCTGTAGGTATTTGTCTATTCCTGGTATCTTTTACGCATGGGATTGGCCACGTGACATTTGATAGCGCTGGGCATACATTTTTGAAATGTTTCCAATCGCTATCGCGACACTCACGTTGAAAGAACGTCGCATGTCTAAAGTCTCTGGAAACTAGTCAATGACGAGCTACTTTCAGGCCACTTTGCCTTCGACACTTCTCAATGCAGTGGTCAAGTAAGTACATTTATCGCCTGGTAACCTGAGGCTCTAGACAAGTGACATTATATCTACGAAGCGTGGCGATAGCGATTGGTAAAAGTAAAAAATGTATAAGAATGTCAAACATTTAGGCATTTCGACCATCGTCTTTAATATTATAACCAAAGTAGAAATCTTATTTGTTTTGATAAATACGATATCCACAACAAGGGCATGTTACTAAAAGAATTATGAATATAAATGTGGATGGATGGAGAGGGAGGGGACGTACAAAGAAACGATGAATGAACTGTGTGAGGAGTGATATGAAAGAAAAGGTGGAAGTGAAGCGTGGCGGGGGACAAGACGGTGTGGAAAAAGAAAATAGAAATAGTATAAGTAACGTGGTTTAAGGGCAGGATGAAGAAGAAATACGATACCTACAACCTAGGAGTCTTTAAGTCAAGAGTGAATAGGTGTCTTCTAGGAAAGCGTGCTTCACCGACGACCACACCATTGCTTACCATCAGGTGGCATAGTGGTCAAACGTGAGCCAACCAATACTAAAATAAAACAAAGATTTTAATTGAGTCTCTATTGTCTGGCAACAGCCGTTAATAAATAGGTACCTATACCTACATTTAGTACAGACCTTTAGAGAGAGTGCTTCAAATATTGATGTATTCCTCAGCACGCTTCGCAAACGAAATGCTGATTTTATTTTATAACTTGGTTAACTCGCCAACGACCTTGAGGGAACAAAACACGCGCTCGTTTCACACCCGCGCGACCCAAAATTTAGTAGTTTTTTGTACTTTCCTTATTATTCTATGACTTTGAAAAAAAAGCCTCAGATCAAAATATAGATAATAAAATTGTCTTTGAGATGGTTGCAATTTCATTAAAAAACGCCCAGCGGTTTTGGTGCGATTGTCGTGTTTTTGTCCGTTTTAGACATTACTTTACAAATTAATTACACTATGTTATACGAATAAAAATCAAAATTTTGTCAGATCAAATTATTAAGAAAATGGTCTTACATAACATATAATTTTTACAAAAAATTAACACAAGCCGTTTAGACGTGATTCTCATTTTAAAATCAGCTACTCAAGCGAATCGGCGACTTAAATATTTATTTTATTCTGTTTGTAGTATTTGTTGTTATAGCGGCAACAGCAATACATCATCTGTGAAAATTTCAACTGTCAAGCTATCACGGTTTATGAGATACAGCCTGGTGACAAACAGACAGACAGACGGACCGCGGAGTCTTAGTAATAGGGTCCCGTTTTTACCCTTTGAGTACGGAACCCTAAAAACGGAGAACATTTTGAAACACCCTTTATTATTAAGTTACTGTTTTTCCTTCGGTTTAGCTCCCGTGGCCAATCCTGGAAACCGTGCATTTTTCCGACATGAAAAGTGGCCCTTGGCTCTTGGCGATAGTGTATAACTTTCTATTTTAGAAAAAAATTTAGTAATCGTGCTTCGTAGCATACTTCCGTAGAGTTTACCTGCTACAAACTAACTAACAAACGATTTATAATACGTATTGTACATAGTTTAAATTAATGTCACCGTAGAAAAACATTCTAAAATCCCTTTTCACAGCCCTAAAACTCCTTATTAAGTATCCAATAGGCTTCATAAATCCATTAGCCATCACATGCACACATGCCGAGAATACAAGTGGAACGGTTTGAATTTTACTGGCCACGTGACGCGAGCAAAAACTGTAACGAGCGTTTAATTACTTTATGGTAACGGATCGCTCTTTAAAAAGGATTATTTCTGCTCTATGAGTGTCATTTTTTTGCGCGCGATTTTTGAAAATGGATTAGATGCTTTTGAGGTTTGAGTTATGTGATGTTAATATGAGAATAACTCGATCAGTGATCAGTGATCAGTGATCAGTGAGTCGGATCAGTAAGGTTCTGCAGCGCAATTTTAGATTTTTCAAATATTGCAAAAAGATGTCAAGTATTATCAAATTAATAGACTTCCTCTTTCTATTTTCCTACAAAAATAAATAACGTTTGGTCAGCAAGAATTATAGTAAAAACCTTTGAATTTTCTTTTAAATAACTCAAAGAAACCATGTGTGACATGGTTTCTTTGACCACCCGCACCTATCCAACCTTAAAAATAAAGCAGACCCTCTACTCGTGGCGATTGGAAACTATACGATAATATAATTCTTTGCGAGGTACCGGAGCGTGAAACCGGAGCGGTAATCCGGCCCGGGCGGCGCGTGATGCGGTTACGTCCAGTCCGGTGGGTACGGCTTTGTGGCCGGCCGACGTGCAAGATTGCTCGCTGCTGGACAACGAAGGTTTTATGTGCTGTTTAAACTGTGACCTTCAACTTGACGTTAAGGTTCTTTGTGGGTTTAGGTATAAAGGATCAAGGTCAAGATTGGCAACTTACCTGTAGTGTAACGCAATGTTTTCCTTGTGTGTTTTAATATCGGGAAAACTAAAATGAAAGTGGACGAAATAATTTCAGACTTTTGGCAATATCGTTCTCTCCTTAGTAATAAAATATCAAAACTAAACTACGAATAAGAAAACAAAATAGAAAACCGAGAAAAAGAAAAAAAAAGGAAATCGAGTAGTTGTAACTACTCGATTTTATTGCTCAACTACTGAAACCAAAAGAATTGAATTTTGGTAGAGAAGTGGTAAGTGCACTATTCCCAAACCATTGCAACTCCTGAAAGCCAAAATCAACAGTGGCGACCACCAGAAAAGCGCCGAGGCAATGAAACCCCACAAAGTCCCGGCGAATGAATTTAACTGTTTTGGATCCCGCACCGAAATTAATCAGAAAAGAATAACGGAGGAGTAGGAAAAAATACAAAGAGAGAAGTGGTAAGATATTACATTAAAAGGAATATAGATGGTCTACGAAAACCATAGTCCTCTGTTATTAATAACGCTGTGTTACTTTCTACCCCGTGTCAGCAACCCCATAAACTATGGGCCCGATAGTAACATACTTGCTACAGTTTGAATACTTTCCCATTGTCCCTATTGTAATAAAACAAATTGCAGTCCCTTTGAACCAATTCTATTTCCGGGGTAGCGCTAGGTAGCCAATGTGTTTCATAAATCATTTGCGTATCATAAAGTTAGAGGGTTTTCTATAGGTAATATTACTAAACTTTTTAAATATTTGTCCAATAATAATAGGATTTAGAGGTAAATCATACTTATTCTTTATTGTACACAAAAACATAAAGACACAGATACAAAAGGACAGCTTATGTACAAAGGCGAGCTTAACCCATGTTTGGGTTCTCTTACAGCAAACCTCAGTTGCATTAAGATATTTGCATATGAGGACAGTACATCCAAGTGCACATCAAATTCTTTTTAATACAGTTGTTAGACATGGCGTACTTTCAGAGGCTATAGTTTTGATTCGAAAATGAAATCTTTCTTCGCATAGGCATCTTTCTGTTACGCGGTCATGACTTTTGTTTACGAGATCGATCATTAGTTTTGCAGTGGAGTTATAAATTTATAAGTCAATTGAAAAAGTTTAGTAGCAAGGAGTTTTCATACATATAATAAAATGGGATGGATTTTATACGAGAAAAAAATGAATGATTCCGTACGTTTTAGCACTGAATTCTCAAAAGTCTTTTTAAATGGTTGTTTAATATATTTAATTACCAGTTTTAATTTAATTATTTTCACATCAACATTTATCAAAAATCGAATAGACTGTATAGGCTGTTTTCGGTGAAAAAAAAATGTCCAGTTGCAAAACTCGCCATATTCCGTTTTTTTTTTTAATAAACAAATCTAATTCTTTGTTTTGTTTTTTACTATTCCCACAACTGTATTGAAAAATGTCGTGTGATACACGGGTGTGTAGGTTATTGCAAACTTTCCACCCTTGTATCACAATGTACTATTTCATCACACTTGCACGTAAAAAGTATCTAAATATACAGGTTAACTTGGCCGTAATGCCCCATATAAAACCCTCGGGCTTTCTTTTTGTCATGAAACCCTAGGGCGGTAAGTAATATTTTATTAATTTATGGCACAGCACACAGGTCATGCAAGTTCAAGCAAGGAGTTTACACGCAATTAAAAAATTGTCTTAAAATGTTATCTAAACAGGAATTTCTTTGCAATCTCGCTACATGTTACTTAAATACTCAACTAATGTTCTTAATAATCGATTTTAATAGTTATACTCGTAGTATGAAAACGTCGAAATTATTTAATTCTTTTTACACTCCGTCATGGCTGTATACCTACGTAAGTATTTGCCCTTAAAGTTTCTGAACAAAATACTGTATAATCTGTGGCGTGGGCAAAAATTCGCCAACCGCTTAAAAAAAAGTTCACCTATTTCGTAAAACAGCTGTGCTGACTTTTGTATTAAAGCTATAATTCATAATTATTACTCGCAAATGTGATGAAAAACATTGTATGTATCACGGGCGGTACGGGAATTACGAACCTCGACTCAGAAAGACCTCAGTCTTCGACTTCGGGCTTCTACTAGAGTCTCGATCGTAATTCCTTACTTACCGCCCTTAATACACAATGTACTATAATTACCAGTTTTAATTTAATTACTTTCACATCAAAATTTATCAAAAATCGAATAGGCTGTATATATTTCGGTGAAAAAAAAATATGTCCAGTTGCAAAACTCGCCATTTTCTGTTTTTACGTTTTTTTGTTAATAAACAAATCTAATTCTTTGTTTTGTTTTTACTATTCCCACAACTGTATTAAAAAATGTCGTGTGATACACGGGTGTTTAGGTTATTGCAAACTCGTGTCATTAAAAACCGCTCGACAGGGCTGAAGGTTGGAGGCCGTGGCGGGAGAGGAGTGCCAGTATTGCGGTGCGCCGCTCTCCCTACCTTCCGCACCCTGGACGGACTCGGACGGACTCACCACCGTCTGATGGCGGACGCGGTGAGGCCGCAGGAGAGGAGGAGTGTCGGTCCAATTTCTCAGTAGCAGCCAGGAGTCTGGACTAGTGGCTGGTTGATGGCAATAGGCTCGCCCCCTATTGTAAGCTTAAACTGCGGCTTATAACTGGCGAAATATGGGTAGTGTATGTAAGATATCATTAGTAGTATTAAGCATGTGTGTGTAACCATACCTTATAGTATAGTATATGATGTATGATGATTCGATGTGACACACAATAAATAGAGACGTTATCCAGAGTGGATGTGTTTCATTTACCACGACACTTCATGGCGACCCTGCCATTCAAGGTCACGTCACGTGTGAAATTTGGACACTATAAATTCGGACATTATTACGAAATTAGTGGTTGTGTGTTTTAAATAATGTGTCAATCTACTCAAACGAAAGAGGAAACAATTATCGCGCAGACGGCTGCTGGTAATGGGCAAAATGGTGCGACAACCGAGCAGAGCTACTCCAGCATCAGCACGACGAATATTCTTCTCACTCTGATCGCAATCGTCCTGCTGGCAGCGGCATGCTATGCTATCTGTTATTATTACAAGAAGACGCATGTCAAATGGATGGAGAGGCAGATGAACCGCAGGTCTATACATCGCAGGCAGACCTCAAAGGTACTTCAAGAAACGTGCTCCCCGTGATGAAGACGCCGAAAAACACGTGTAAGTGAAAAAAAAAAAAATCCTTGACACTTCCAAAAATAAAAGTACCGCGTACTTTCTAGTGATTACAACATGTGAGACTGGCAAAACATAAGCTATCGTGAACAACGGAACTATAAAGTGATGTCTAACGTTTATACAGGCATATAATTATTATATTTTTATGTCTTATATAAGAAAATGCGTGTAAAATGCATTAGCGAGTTATGCAAGTGAGTAAGTAATATAATGTTTTATTGTAAGTACTATGTAACACCTCATAAATCGTGCACGGCGACTCACCGAACCCGATACCCCGCGCACTATCTGGCATATATCGCATTACTTTCTTTGTTTGTAAGACAGTTCGAAGAATCGTATTGAAGACAAGTAGTTGATAGGATGATGTCATTACATTCCATTATGTATTATTTATAGATTATGGATGATGATTTTAATAGAATATATGAAGATTTGGTGGACATTCGTAAATTTTTGATAAAGAAAGGACAAGCTAGATTTACAGGTTCTATTGCGATAAATAGGCTGAAAGAGGCTAAGAATTTATTAGGTGAAGCGCAATTATTATATTCAAAGTTATCGCATGATTTAAAACCAGAGTTAGTGGCGCAATTGTCCGCCACCTATGATAATATTAAGAGCGTATTTTTAAAGATAAGTCAATTGTGTACTTCCCCACCTAGTGAAATAAAAATTGTTAAAATGGAATTTGACATTCGAACGGCGTGTAATTTAATTCCCCTTATGGATGGTAGGGAGGACACCACGAAACGATTGATAGATGCAGTGGAAATGTATGCGGATATGTTAGAAGATTCGGGCAAACTTCTTTTAATAAAATTCGTAATTAAAGGCCGCCTATCGGAGAACGCTAAGCTACGTTTATCGAATAGTTATGACACCGTTTCTAACTTAATTCAGGATTTAAGGAAACATTTATTAACTACAAAATCTTTTACCGCTATTCAGTCCCGCCTCCAAAATATGAACCAAAGTTTTAGGTCAATCGACGAGTATGGTTCTGAAATAGAACAACTTTTTACCGATTTAACCATTTCACAGGCAGACGGAGATTCGTCAAAGTTCGCGATTCTAAAGCCATTAAATGAGAAAACGGCCATTAAGAAATTTTCAGATGGATTGAAAAATTCAAGGCTGAGCACCATCGTGGCCGCTCGCAACTATTATAATCTCAAGGACGCAATACAAGGTGCTAAGGACGAGGATTTATCAACATCATCTACGTCCTCTAAACTAGACGTCTTGCAGTTTTCGAGAAGAGGTCGAGGTAAGTTCACATCTTTTTCAGGACCGAGGGGTCAAGGTCAACGTGGCCGCAATTACGGATATTTTAATAATTATAACCGCCGTGGTTACGGAAGATCATTTCAGAATTCTAACCGCGCTAGAAACTTCTCACAGGCGAATTATAACAATGGCCGATATTACCATCGTGGTAATAGGCGAGGCAATAATTTCAGCCGTAATAATGTTTTTGCAACGCAACCCGCCCAAGCATCGGCGGAAGAGGCTATTGCTCAAAATTCTGATGAAAATGTTAATGCCCAAAATTTGAAAAGAAACCAGTTTTTTCGATTTTAATAATTATATATTGGCTTGTAAGGGAAGATGTCAATTTGTGTCATTTTATTGTAATAACCGAAAATTGTCTTTTTTGGTAGATACGGGTGCGTCAATATCTATTATTAGGAAAAGTGAATTACCCGATTCGAGGCGTATATGTTATAATAACACTACTATAAACGGCATAGGAGGGCAAATTAACTCTTTAGGTTATGTAACCTTGAAACTTGTTACAGAAAATAATGACACGTTTTCCCATAAATTTTACGTCTTCCAAAATTTACCATTCAAGGCGACTGGTATTTTAGGCTTAGATTTTCTATCCACTTACGGTTGTAATATCGATTTGTCTACCAACGTGTTAGTTGTTAATAATGCAGGTAAACAAATATATATACCAATCTCACCTAGACTTGATTTAACGTTTACTTATAATAATTGTCTTATATTACCGGCCCGAAGTGAATCGACTCATCTCATAGAATTAGATATTGATGCGGAAGATGATTGTGTTGTTTATTCAAAAGAAATAGATACAGATATATTTTTAGCAGGAGCTATAGTTAGACCTAAAAATCGTAGGATACCGATCAGAATACTTAATATAAGAGATAAAGAAGTAAGATTAGAAAAATTTAAACCGGAAGTAAAATTTTTAAGCGAGTTCAATATTTTTTCTTTTGATAGGACTAACGCCAATGCTAATAGGGCTGAAACTTTACTTTCGATGATAAAACTAAAACATCTGAACTCTGAAGAAAAGAGTTCTCTCGAAAAAAATTGTACAAAATATTCAGATGTGTTTTTTCTGCCAGGAGATAAGCTAGCCACCACCAACGTTTACGAGCAATCCATTACATTAAAACCTAACGCTAGTCCTACCTATGTTAAACCTTACAGATTGCCTCAATCAATGAAGCCAGAGATTGATAGTCAAATAAAACAAATGATGAAGGACGATATAATAGAAGAGTCCACAAGCGAGTGGAATAGTCCTGTGTTACTCGTGCCCAAAAAGTCTGAAGGCTGTAAAAAGTGGCGTTTAGTAGTGGACTATAGAAAACTCAATGATGCAATAGTCGATGATAAGTTCCCACTACCAAACATCACCGATATCTTAGACTCACTTTCAGGATCAATGTATTTCACTCATTTAGACTTAAATCAAGGTTATTATCAAGTTAGTTTATGCCCTGACAGTCGTAAATATACTGCTTTTTCTACTAGCACGGGTCAGTATCAATTAAAGCGTCTTCCTATGGGACTTAAAACGTCCTGTAGTAATTTTAGTAGAGTAATGTCTATAGCTATGTCTGGTCTGACATATGATAAATGTTTTATTTGTACTCGAAAGGCTAAGAAAAGTAAACTTAAAACTAAATCCGGACAAATGCCAATTTTTAAAAAAGGAAATATTGTATCTTGGACATTTAGTTTCTGCTGATGGAGTATTACCAGATCCAGAAAAAACAATAGTTTTACAAAATTACCCTGTACCTAAAAATGTAGAAGAAGTGAAACGATTTGTAGCCTTCTGCAATTATTATCTTAAATTTGTACCATCGTTTGCTGAGATAACATTACCTTTAAACCAATTGTGCAGAAAGAATGTAGTTTTCAATTGGACAGCAGAATGTCAACAATCTTTCGAGATCTTAAAACAAAAGTTAATTAGCCCACCCATACTTCAGTACCCAGATTTCTCAGAATCAAACGAATTTATAATACAGACTGACGCATCAGGTGTAGCTATTGGTGCAGTTTTGTGTAACAATGACCTAAGACCCGTAGCATATACTAGTAGACCATTAAATAAGGCAGAATTAAATTACCCCACAATACAAAAAGAACTTACTGCTATAGTCTGGGCAATAAAATATTTTAGGCCGTATTTGTTCGGTAGGCATTTCACTATAATGACGGATCATAAGCCACTTATTTATTTATTTAGCATGAAAGATCCCTCTAGCAGGCTGTTGAAGTTTCGTTTAGTTCTTGAGGAGTATGATTTTAAAATAGTGTATGTGCAAGGAAAGGATAATGTAGTCGCGGATGCATTATCCAGAATAAATGTGACTTCCAGTGAATTAAAGAGTATGAATGAGAAAATTTCAGAAGTAAATGTAATGACTAGAGCACAGAAAAGGAGAATAGATGAGGAAAGTAAAAATGTATCACCGCCAATTAGTAAACCCACCGACGAAGGGTCTGATCAGCTTAGAGTCGTGGAGTTACTGAGGAAGCCGAGTGATGTCGTGGAGATAATTTTGTTAGAGAAAGATAAAGTGGATAAATATAGAAGAGATAATTTGATAAGTGCTGAAGACGAGTGTCTCGCATACATCCCTAGTAAAATGTTGTTATGTGTAAACCTCAACTATAGGGCACATTTCTCGCGAGCCGAATTTGTGACTAAGTTAGAGAAGTTTAGTAATAATATAAAAGTAAAAGAACTATGCATAGTTAAAAATAATAAAAATGAAGAGTTCATAAAAGGTTTGTGTAGTGAAATACAAACATTAAAAGATTGGACCGGTCCAAGAGTATGCATTCTAAGAGGAATACAAAGAATAGAAAATGATAATGAAAAACAATATATTTTAAATGACTTTCATTTACTGCCCACCAGTGGACATGCTGGTGTGCGCAGAATGACTAACAACATCAAGAGACGATATTTCTGGCCAGGTATCGATAAAGATGTTCTTGATTATGTAAAAAAGTGTTCCACATGTCAAAAGACAAAGTATAGTAGGTACACAAAACAGCCGATGACGATAACAACGACTGCGTCATCAGGTTTTGAAAAAATATTTTTAGACCTGGTAGGCCCTTTAGATAAAGACGAGAATGAAAATTGTTACCTTGTAACGATTCAATGTGAACTAACTAAGTTTATTGAAGCATATCCAATAAAAAATAAAGAAGCCATAACTGTAGCAAAATCAATTATACAAAATTTTGTTTTACGTTTCGGTATACCTAAAGTTATAGCTACTGATAGAGGTTCAGAGTTTATTTCAAGCGCTATGGTTGAAGTATGCAAATTATTAAAAATAGAAAAATTAATATCCACGGCATACCACCATCAATCAATCGGTTCACTCGAAAATGCTCATAAGCATTTAGATGCTTTTCTAAGGACTTATTCAGGCAATAACGGCTATGACTGGTCACACTGGATACCGTTCTGGTGTTTTAGTTATAATAATACCGTCCACTCAGAGACGAAGTACACGCCCTTCGAACTAATTTTCGGTAGGCAGTGTAATATTCCTAATAATATTAAGAATTGTAATAGAATAGATCCATTATATAACCCTAGTGACTACTCTTTAGATTTAAGGTATAGGCTACAGATAGCGCTAAAAGAAGCTAAACATAATTTAGAAACTAGTAAGGAAAATAGAAAATTAGCATATGATAAGAAATGTAATCCAGTTAGTTATAAGAAAGACGATTTAGTTTTAGTCAAAAGCGAAGGAACAAAGAAATTGGATAATATTTTTGAAGGCCCTTATATTGTGTTAGAGGATATGGGCCCTAATGTCAAAATTCTAAAACAAAATAAAATCGAATTAATTCATAAGGGCAGAACTAAATTGTATCATAGTTAAGTTGTAGTTGTAATAACCTATTGTAAAAAAAAAAAAAAAAAAAATTAAGAGCTCAATTTTTTTTTTTCTCTTACCCCCGTAGGTGTAGTGTATGTAAGATATCATTAGTAGTATTAAGCATGTGTGTGTAACCATACCTTATAGTATAGTATATGATGTATGATGATTCGATGTGACACACAATAAATAGAGACGTTATCCAGAGTGGATGTGTTTCATTTACCACGACACTTCAGTACTATAGGCACTCACATTTTGCTGGCACCTCTGCCGTACCTTTCGAGGAATACAGCCGTGATGCTAGTGTTATGACTTTTTATAATTCACAGATATTTGATTGAAAAACACTTGAAAGACAACGTAAAGATCGTAGCTCACTTAGACGACCCCGCTCCAACACCGCTCCCGCACAAGACCGACGTCGACGCACCGACAGCTAGCGGGCAACCGTCTGTCCACGCGCTTACAGCGGTCAGACAAATAGCTGTCTTCTGGCTGTTTAAATTTTGCTTTAAGCGTCTGTAGCTGCTGTGTTGAATGTAGAGACTGCATGTGTTAGAATCATGAATGGAATTCTATGTAAAAGTATTGGTATCTACCAAGATAGCAAGCTTTGAATGTCAAGATGGTTATTGGTTATTTACTGTGTATCAGAGTTCTAATGTATGTGGTGTGTAAGGAAAGGGTTTTATGAATAAAAGCACAGAAAGACAAGACTAGGTATTTATTTAAGTAAGGCTTGTCAATTAATTCATATTTAAAAGGCTCATTGAGCTTACTGCCCGATCGCTAGACTAGTTCTCGTGGGGAAGAAGGGCAACAAACCCCACGGAAGCTCTTTCGTAGTATTTGTCGATATATTTTACAAACACAAAGTATTTACAATATTATAGATTCAAAATTACAAAGATAAGGCAAAGGACACAGAGTAGCCCTTAAATCAATATAACATGTTAGGAATAAAGGCTATAATACGATATAGATACAGCTTCAACACAACCATTAGAAATAATAAAGTTATAATATCAAATAACTTACGTTAGTCTTGTGTAGTCGATCTTACACCAAATATTATAAAGTAGTTTAGAGGTTTCTAAATGTGTGAGGTTTCTTGGAATGAAAGGCGAATAAGTATACGAATCAATTGACATTTATTTTCATAGAACATCGCTTATATATCTCAGTAGGGTAGCATACGAATAGTGGTGGTATTGAGGAGCTATACGACCAATGGTTGCGATCCAGGTTGGGTACCGGCAGAGGATGACGTAGCAGACGTGCGCGGTGCGACACGTAAATACATTCGGCTCGGCTTCCAACCTTCAGTGCCCGATGGTCGTCGACGCGGGGATGTTGTCGCATTCGTTCGGCGCGGCGGCGCGGGCGCGCTGAGTCGAGTGACTCAGTACGCAGCGCGCTGTGCCGGCGGCCGGACCTGTGATGCGCTCGTATGAATGCTTATAACATGCATGTAGGTCACTACATTATTCCCCCCTCAGCGAAGCGTACAGGAGGTTTTGTTCTCCTGCCGGATTTTGTGACGTAGCTGTATGAGACAGGTGCTTCATCTGCTTGCTCCTCTTTGCACTGGAATGCAGGCTTCAACCGATCAATGGATATATTAGCTCTTCTATTCTCCAACTGAACGGTGAAGTACTTATCAGTGCGATCTATGACACGATACGGACCGTTGTAGGTAGGTGTTAATGGTTTGCGCACGGCGTCGTTGCGAACGTAAACATGTGTTGTTTCATACAAATCGCCGTGAATGAAAACAGCTTTGCTTTTGTTTGATTCGCGCTGCACCTGTGCTTTTTTCAATGCTTCGCTAAGATGGCTCATAAAGTGTGATGACGTGTTGCATGTTGTTGTTGCTTCTCCGTAGAATTCACCTGGCAGGCGTAGCGTTATGCGGCGCGGAGTCCAAGTAGTACTGTGGGTAACTCGTACGTCCAGTTCGTTGTATTTAATCTAGCGGTCAGTGATGCTTTGAGTGTGCGATGCCAGCGTTCTACCAAACCGTTCGATTGGGGGTGGTACGCTGTAGTTCGTACGTGCTGGATTCCCATGCGATGCATCAGCTTATTAAATAGTTCGGATTCGAACTGTCTGCCTTGGTCTGTTGTTATGGTCGCGGGGCAACCGAATCTTGCAATCCATGTTTCGTACAATGTATTTGCGACTTTTTCTGCCGTCATATCCTCGATTGGCTGGGCTTCTGGCCACTTTGTTGCTCTGTCGATCATCGTTAGTATATAACGGCAGTTGTTTGACGTTGGTAAGGGACCGACTAAGTCGATGTGCAGATGACTTAAGCGGTCTACTGGCATGAAACTGGATACTGGTGCCTTGGTGTGACGATGAACCTTCACTCGCTGGCATTGGTCGCAAGCTCTTGCCCAGTGTGTGACGTCTTTCTTCATGGTCGACCAGAAATAACGTGAGGTTGTTAATCTTCTGGTCGCTCTTACGCCGGGGTGATTAAGGTCGTGTATTGCTTGATACGCTTGCTTTCTGTATTGTAGCGGAAAGTAGGGGCGTGGGCCTTTTGTTGACATCTCGCATATGACTTGGGTAGTGGTACCGGGCAGTGCTATTGGCTTGAAAATGTAACGGTCGCTTTTCAAGAGTTGTTTAAGTTCTTCGTCTTGTTTTTGTGACTTCGCTAACTCGTCATAGTTTATCGGTGTTGGGCATGAGATTGTTTCCACCCGAGACATGGCGTCGGCGACACAGTTATCCTTGCCTGATACGTGCTTGATATCTGTGACGAACTGGCTGATGTATTCCAAATATCTAGTGCGCCTCGGAGTTTCGTCTTTGTAGTTAGCTTGCAGTGCGGTGGTGAGAGGTTTGTGGTCCGTCAATATGGTGACGTCACGGCCTTCTATTGTCCGGCGAAAGTGACGTACTGCCATGTATATAGCGGTTAGCTCTCTGTCATACGTGCTGTATTTCCTCTGAGCGTCGTTGAATTTTTTTGAAAAAAATCCAAGCGGTCTCCAACGGCCTTGAATTTTTTGTTGAAGTACCGCCCCCGCGCAAGTATCGGATGCGTCGGTCATAAGTACGAAAGATAATGTTGATGATGGGTATGACAACAATACAGCGCTGGTGATGTCTTCCTTGCATTTTTCAAACGCCTTAATCGCTGTCTCGCTCCACATAATTTTCGTCTTGTCGTTTTTTTTTGAATCTTTTAGGTAAGCGTTGAGTTCCTTTTGATATTCGGCGGCGTGTGGGGTATTCTCACGATAAAAATTTATCATACCCAGGAATCGACGTAATTGTTGGATTGTTTCTGGGCGAGGGTATGATTTAATGGCTTCGATCTTCTCGTCAGTTGGCTTAATTCCTTCATTGTTTATAGTGTAGCCAAGAAAGTTGAGAGTTTGTTGGCCAAATGTACACTTAGCTACATTTAGTTGTAACCCATGGTCGTTAAGCCTACTGAATACATCTTCTAGTTCTTTTCTGTGCTGTTCTTTGGTCTCAGAAGCCAATAAAATATCGTCGACAAACGGAAAAACAGGAAGTCCCCGTAGAACGTTGTCGATGTGACGTTGGAACGTTTGCCCAGCGTTGCGCAAACCGAAACACATCCTCGGGAATTCGAATAACCCGAATGGTGTGATAACGGCTGTCTTCTGTATGTCTTCTTCGCGAGTCCTCACTTGGTAATAGGCCTTTTTCATGTCTATTATGGAGAAGTATTTTTTTCCTAGCAAGTTGTAGGTAAAATCATGCAGTCTTGGAATGGGGTACCGGTCTGGCACGGTTACTGCATTTAGACGACGATAATCACCACAGACTCTGTATTTGCCGTCCTTCTTGAGGACGAGGTGTATTGGACTGGCCCAAGGACTCTTCGACGGCCGACAAATGCCTTGCTCAATCATGGCGTCAAATTCTGCCTTGGCTGCCTTGTACTTGTGCGGTGGCAGCGGTCGTGATTTTGCATATAATGGCGGGCCGGTAGTCTGTATATGGTGTTCCACTTCGCTGTCACAGAGCTTCAAATTCGGTCGGGTAATGTCAGGGTATTTTGCGAGTAGGTCGTGGTATGGCTGCTGGTCATCTACGGTGTTGATGCTGGAGTCTGAAGTGCACGTTACGTAGCCGACAATGGACAGGCCTGTTTTTTTGTCGATTAACCTTCGTCCGTGTATGTCTACCGTCAGTTGGTTTTTATGCAAAAAATCGGCTCCCAATATCGGTCTAGTCACTTCTGCGACGACGAAATTGCACACATACGGTCGACGTAATCCGATGTTCAACGTCATAGTGCGTTCGCCATAGGAGGGTATTCGTGAACCGTTGGCGGCGTAGAGATATTCGCTCGGCGTAATTTTTTCTTTGCGTACCCTCTTGACAGGTAATACTGAGACGTTCGCGCCAGTGTCGATGAGGAAATGCAAACCAGTTCCCAACTCTTTTATGAAAAGACGGTGCTGGGTTATATCGTTGACTTCGGCGCCCGTCGTAGCCAAAGTCGGGACTAGTTTTCCTGGCTCGTACTCATGTTCGCAAAGTTACAGGGCCTTTGACAGCGAAACGCTTCCTTGCCGAACTTGCGATGGAAATAGCAAATCGATGTGTCACGATTCGTGGACTTGGAACGAGATCTTGAACGGTACCTGCCTCGCTGTGGTCCACGGTGGTAGTTACGCGATCTATCCATTTTCAACGCAGCGACCTCCCTCGTAAGCGCCTCGATCATGTTCAAAATTCGGTCGTTAGGAGATGGTGTCGACGGTTGAGTCGTGGTGCTAGCATGACTACAGGAACACACGGAATTTACCTCTTTAGTCTGCTCACTCATCTTATCTGCCATCGCCGCTAGCGAGTCTAATTTTGATGCTTCGCTGACCGCCAATACAGCTCTCGTCGATGAGGGTAGGTGGCTCATCCACAGCATCCTGAGGGTTTCATCGGGCATCTTGTCACGGGCCAAATCACGCATACGCCGCAGCAGCTGAGAAGGACGCTGGTCGCCTAGTTCAACCTCGTTGAGCAATTTTTGAAGTTGCTTATTCTCTGACTCCTCGTAGACGGATAATAATCGGGTCTTTAGCGCTTCAAATCTACCCGTCCTGGCTGATGATAATATGATGTCGCTAATTTGTTCAACGTCTACCTTGTCGAGTTGTGCCACAGCAAGTCCGAATTTTGCTTCTTCGCTGAGTTTTTGATTCGCCACCATGGTTTCGAATTGCGCGAACCATAATCTGGGTTTATCTCGCCAGAATGGAGGTATACGAGACTTCACGGATATCATCTCGACATCTTCTTCAAACAGCGTCGTTGGCGGCACTTGACTTGTGTTCTCCATTACTCGTTAGAATCACGTCGGGGTCACCAATTTAGAGGTTTCTAAATGTGTGAGGTTTCTTGGAATGAAAGGCGAATAAGTATACGAATCAATTGACATTTATTTTCATAGAACATCGCTTATATATCTCAGTAGGGTAGCATACGAATAGTGGTGGTATTGAGGAGCTATACGACCAATGGTTGCGATCCAGGTTGGGTACCGGCAGAGGATGACGTAGCAGACGTGCGCGGTGCGACACGTAAATACATTCGGCTCGGCTTCCAACCTTCAGTGCCCGATGGTCGTCGACGCGGGGATGTTGTCGCATTCGTTCGGCGCGGCGGCGCGGGCGCGCTGAGTCGAGTGACTCAGTACGCAGCGCGCTGTGCCGGCGGCCGGACCTGTGATGCGCTCGTATGAATGCTTATAACATGCATGTAGGTCACTACAGTAGTATATTTCTAAATAACAATATCTAGCCTGTACTGGCTTGTAGTTCACAAAAAAGTAAGTCCGCTTATCAATTACACAATATTTTATAATATCCGGACTATCTGTGTCTCAATACGTCCAATATGAGAAAATGGCGCGGTATCCCGCCATTTTCTATATTGCTTCAAATAATCTCAAAATTAGGTGAACAATAATCAATTACTATGAAGTGAATATGTTTTAAAACGTATCTAGGCAATTAAGGAATTTAATATCGCCTATATAGTAATTCTTAATCAATATTCGAAAGAATATTAATAACAGACAGTATTGTACTAAATGTTTCAAAGGACTTATAATACCAATATAGCATTATAAAATCCAGGATACATCACAATGATCATTACAAATTACGTAATCATTTATAGGTATATTATCAACGTGGCTTAAATATAAGTTTAGAGTTATTTCCTGTACACACAACAATATTTACATAGGTGGGTACTCTTTTACATTTGAAGGTAGTTGACACCACAAAATAATTAAGGTACGTACTTAGACATTTGTCGGTAGGTGCTTAATAAATATGACAGGTATGTATTATGTAGCAAACCATTGAAAACTGAAAATTAACGATTTCATGAAGTCACACATACTTCAAATTCTAACACGTGCGTACACCGCGCGGGTCGCCCGCTTGAAGCGCGTTGGTAAGCATGTGGTAAGCGAGATGTCAACTATAGAGTGTTACAAAGTATGTCTACAGAGGACGCCTTGAAGCCCACATTTCAATTAACATTATTTTGCCGTGTGGGAGAGGCGTCGTATAAGACGACTACGACCTTAGTCTGACTTGATAGCTGCATTTCATAATTTCGTTTATTTTAGATTTTTTCATTCTATTCGACTGGATATTGGAACAGGTCTCAGCTTATACAACTTCGCCCTTAATTATCTAGTCTCAGATATAAAAACTTGAACCCAAACGCTTAATGGAAATTTTAGGGTCTCCTCTGTATGTATAAGTACTTATAAATGAACTGCTTTTGACTCCCATAAATCCATTTATTTAAACATTTATGCACTTCTCAAAGTAGGTTACTCATAACATTTAAATCACTCTTGAAACCCCTTTAAAGCCCGATCTTTGGGTTCTCCTTTAAACCCCAATTCTCCCAAAGTAACTACAACTTAGCCACGTGCACTATCTCGTTGTAATCACAGCATTAGTCGGGACACACCTGCGCAAGTAATAAAATGCTTTACATAATGTCCCATATATTAGGATGGGGGTAGTAATAGTGGGTCCCAACTGTGCGCCAACATGGTCCCAAGCTGGTGCCAATAAGGTCCTAAGCGGGCGCCAATAAGGTCGTGAATGAACGCTTGTGTTTTCGCCAGGACGTTTTATTGATTGTTGGAATTATCTCGGGACTGTAAATTTATAACAGGTGTTTTGTGAAAATTCCCACGAGATATCTCCTCGTAACTTTCCATCTGCTAAACTGCAGCGGGGATCTGCTAAATTCGAGACGCAGAGGACCGGCCGATGTGGCGACTTGTGGTAGGCTTATGTTCAGCAGTGGTTGTTTTCGGTAGAAATGATAAATTATCCGTCTGACATTTATTTTGCTCTAATACAATGTCAGGAGACTGCCTATTTAAAAGAGCTATTAAATCTCTGATACGAGTCCCAAAATGTATCTTTCAACCAGGAGGAATTCCTTCCTGACTCACTCTTAGTCACCTTATACTACACACGTGGAACCACAAGGTAATGCCTAAATTTTACAGGAAATCAAGTAATAAATGTGGTTTTGGAAGACGACTTGGGAAAGGCCTATATTCAGCAGTATTTCAGCTGAAATGACGATGATGATGAACAATCCGTCTGACAGTTTTTTTGCGGCAATTCTTCGTGTCGATAATTCCTACATTTTCTTCGTCTAGTACCTACTCAGCCACGTCGATAGCCTGAGCGCTGGCCTCACAAAGTGCCCCGCATGGTGCAGGTGTTTTTGCATAAGGATCAGGACAAGAGATGGGTTATCGTCTTCAATACAATGTCAGAAGACAGCCTATTTAGAAGAGAGCTTTTACATCTCTAAAATTAGTCTCGAAATGTTTATATGAAGCTGAAGGAATCCTTAATCCTTACTCACTCTTAGTAACTAGATTTTGTCACTTCAAACGTGGACAATCAATCGATTAATGGAAGACGAGGAAAAGCATACATTTAATAGGAATTCATACTAATAGTGGTTTTGGAACGTGCTTAGACTGACTGGCATAACCACATTACTTTGTCATCTAATATAAGCACTTACAGCTACCTATGCTTTAGAGTGTCACTAACAACAAAGTATTCCCTTTCAATTAGTAAAACGACAATTTCAGCAAAAATTGCGCGATTTATACTAATTGTAATTACTTAACTATAATATTTTTTTAGGCATTTCCTTAAGCGGTAACGAATTGGAATGGAATTCTATTTTCCCGTGACGCACATCTACCTTACTATTTAGTCTCTGAAAGTAACTACCAAAGGACATGCAGGCATATTCCACATAACTAACACGATTTATTGTGATTCAAAACGATGGAATGGCGTTCAATTTCAAACTGAGTTGTTTTATGACTATTTTAATGAATTTTGTAATGCCATGTTTGGATTATTTTATTTTATTTTAATGTGACATATTTATATATTTTTTGTTGTCTTTTTAGGACATGTATTTTTTTACTTATTTTCATATTTATTTTGGTATATAGATAAAAATATATGTTTCTTTTTTTATATTCACCAATTATAACATCTTTAAAGATTGCTCCAAAATGATGCTACAAGTCACAAACACATAAAATTACATAAAACTAAAATAACTTAGCAGCAAAATTGCACACATGAAAATAATAATAATAAGTAATCATAAATACAACAATAAATTAAATTAACCATGCCTATAAGTCTATAGCTCCAGGCCTCTTTCAATAATTATTTGAGCCCTTTGGAGAAATCTCCGCAGGCTTTGCCCAAATATGTCTTCCGACACTGTAACAACATTAATATATATAAAAACGCGCGGCTCGTGAGATAGGAGCAAACTTGAGGACGCTTCCAGCACCTCCGGGTGGTGCAGCAACCATTATATGCTCGCTACATATTTAACGAGCGTGACGTCACTTCTTACAGCTAGTTGGTGTATCCGACCATGCCCAGGACGAACAGACTCGAGTATATCAGGGGATAAAAACTCCGTAATGTTTGTAACAGAGAAATCTCGAAAACTTATTTTGATTTTTTTCCAACATGAGATTGTATTTCTCTTCATGTGGATACCAAATGAATGCACTTGTCTCTAGATGAGTCCTTTAAAGGGCACTATGCCGAAGTTTAACAACTCCAATGTCGGTGAAATCCTTACACTGTCTTAAGATGAAACCGAGATTTCTGAAAGCCCTGCCGCATACCTCAACTATATGTTGCCGGAACGTCAGCTCCGTGAGACACGTGGAATAACTACCCCGTTCATGTTGTACTGTTACTGCACTTGACTGGACTTACTCCATTCGACTACATTATCAATATCAGACTGGAGTCTACTACAGTCAGCAGTATCTATCTTTAATATTTATAAATAATTTCAAGTCATCTGCAAACAGCAGACACTTCACCTCTTTTACGACTGTAGGCAGATCATTGATCATTAAAATAAATGCCAGAGGTCCAATATTACTGCCTTGACTCACCCCGGAGAACGTATAATAAGGACGCCATTCACGTCCCGCATACTCAACGTACTGCCGGCACTCGCTAAGATAACTGGCAAAGATATTAAGTAAGTGCGGTGTAAATCCCAAAGCTGAGAGTTTGCACAAAAGTTCATCATTATCCACGGTATCGAAAGCTTTCCGGAAGTCAAAATACGCCACATCTACCTGCCCCCAGCCTCAATGACGGGCGACAGGTAGCTCACAAATGACAGTAAGTTACCACCCGTACTGCGAACCGGCCGAAAGCCATGTTGAGAGTCAGATAATTGTGAGCTCACTTGTGTAACACAGATTCAAATACCTTAGCAAACGCCGACAGTACGCCACCGGTCGGTATCCACTCACGTCGGTGCCTGCAACCCCTTTAGGGACTGGAATAACTCGGTTAAATGTAATTGTTAGTATATAAACGTAGTATTGTGTTGTCGTTATTATAATATTTAGATCTTTGCTGTTTTAGTTGTAATGGTAGTTGGTCCTACATCAAATATTATTATGTTATTTTTTTTAAACAGTCAGAGTTGCAGACACAATGTAATTTGTTATTGAATTGAATAAAAAACAACCTGCCTAATCTTTTCCCAACTAACAGTCGGCTTCCAGTCTACCCGGATGCAGCTGAGTACCAGAGTTTTTCATGGAGCGACGGCCTATCTGACGTCCTCAACCCTGTAACCTGTTAACAAGATACCCAAGCAAGACTGATGACAGATTTCCTGGCCTCTGACTACCCGTAACGACTGCCAAAAATCTATAAATAACAGCTGAGACCAACAGCTTAACATGCTTTCCAAGGCACGCAAGAATCTTTATTCAGGAATTACCTGTGTAAAAATGGTCACCCATCTACAGACCGACCTCAGCAGGCGTTACTTTACCTTGAAGATCGACTCATCTTGCTGTTATTATTTAACCATGAGCTTCGTCGAAATTTATAACCTATAAATTCAAAACTAGCCTAAAATAAATGAAGTAATACAAAGCTGCAACTACGCTTCGTACGCTTTTTACTCTATTTCAAAAAAGTTTACAGTTAACTGAGTGAAAATGCTAACACGGTGACTAACAACCAAGCAACCATCTGATTGCAGTGCAGTTGTAAACTATGCGCATGGAAGCCTAAAAACTGCCGGCGACAGCTGCATGAATATGAATGAGGATTTAACTGAAGATAAGTAGAATACTGAATGTGTGGAGACTCCACTATTTCAGTCAAAGAACAAAGTTTTTAGTGAAAACATTTTTGACTAACTTTAGTTCTGTGTTCGTGTTATTTAGACACTTTTTAAGCCAGTTCTTGATATCGCCTGATGGAAAGCGATGGAACGCCCAAAAAATGACTGAGGTTAATGGGGCCGAGTTTTGAACTATTGTTGGTCCTGCTAAAGACTGTGTGAATATATTTGTATTGTATAAACTCAATTTCTTTTAGTATTATATAACTGCACAGCACATGTGTGAGTACTATGTTCTGACTGTAAACCATTCAATGTACCTACGTGTCGTTCGTTGACTTATGTGTGCCCTGGCAGTTGAGTGTGTCATGCTCTCTCTAATTTCACTCTGATGGTGTTACATGATTCAGATTTTTATTTGTAAACATAGGTTACAGATACACAGGTGTGTGGGATGTTACAATTTTGTAAGTTTTCTATGCTTTGCAATTAGGCGTACAAATGTTCCATCATTAATTTCACAATATTATATAAAAACTAGAAAGAATTAGTGATGGATAGTTCAATATAGTTACTATTCTCCTGACAATTGATTAATATTCAATAAAAACTACAATGTCAAAACAAGTACCAAATTAACAAAAACAATTCGGAAATGTCAAAAAATAAAAAATATTAATTATAAAAATCAGAAAACCCGACTGCTTAAAAAGCGAACTAAAAAGAAGAAAATCATGCTGTGCAGTCGGAGGATACATTTGGTTTTGATCAGCCAGCTCGCGAATATGTATCCTCCGACTGCACAGCATGATTTTCTTCTTGTTTACTTCTTTGTAGTTCGCTTTTTAAGCAGTTGGGTTTTCTTATATTTTTAATTAAAAAAAAAACATTTTCTAGAGCTCTATAATGTCTTGTGATTAATTTCTTGTCAAAATAAATTGAAAACTTGATTACACTGCCTCGTAGGTCTAGTGGTCCAGTTAGTGGTTGTGGGTAGCATGAGGTCGTGGATTCGATGCCCGGGTCGGGCAATGTTCTTACTTGACTCATGGTAGGAAAATTTACAAAAATATAGAGAACATTACTTTAATGTTTTGGTATTCTTTACGTTTTAGGTTAGAAGTTTAATTTAATATTCGGCAATCAAAGCCCTCAAGCTTCTGAAGGCCAAGCAAATGACATTCCTGCATTAGAACTTTAACATTACGTTAATAGCTCCACTATATTGCCGAAGATTATCAAGCAACATAATCAGAGTTACTTTGACAGGTACATAACATAACTAATTTCAACATTAGCTAATCTCGTTAATGGCGGCAACTCCGACGCATGTCTAGCGCGAACGAGTGTAATAAAATAAAATATAAACGATGTCGAGTGTTGTTAAGTGCAACAGTTGTAATATAATAATCAGTGAACTGCTTGCATACATCCAAAATAAGATCCAGGTGATGGACGAGGAAGGTCTTGTGCGTGTTTGTGTAACGGTTTTCACGAGTGTTGAAATCAAAGAAGCAAAAAGATTGCTGTTCGACGCTGTGTCCCTGTCCTCCCATAAGAAAACCAGGAAACGCGAGGGTAAGTCCCAGCGCGATGTTGATGATATGATTCAATTATTTAAAAACGTTGATCCCGATAAGACACCTATTTTTGTGGCAAGAGATCTGTATAAACTTCCACCGATTAACTTTGATCACCTGGATGCAACAAAATTATTGAAGGATATCCTAGTTTTACAAAATGACTTGAGGCATATAAAGGATAGCTACGTGACAAAGGAACAGGTAGCTCAGATTGAATCGAAAATAGATGATCGAAATAAGTTGCCGTTAAGTAACGATACATATTCACATAGTAACGTTACGAAAAAAAGAGGGGCTGGTTTGATGAACAGTTTTGAGTGTGATAGTGGCCCTATGGGTTTTGTACAAAATGATGATTACGTTTTTAGTCTCCAAAATGAAGGAAAAATCAGTAAAAATGATCAAATCATTAAACAATCCAGTAATCTTACAAAGGTACCGGCTTCCAAAAAAAGCGAGCAAAGTTGTTTACCTACGCGCCAGCGCACGTTACAAAAAGTTTCGCCCGCGATTGATATTACTTTGAAGCGGTCAGCTGTTTGTGCCGGCGGCGGCGATGAGTCACCGTCATTGCGTAAAAGTAAAACCTCAGTTAACGTAAACAATAGCGCGGACTGTGTTATGCAACCAAAACCAATAGAAAATCATGGTATGCAAGTTGAAAAATGGACTACAGTTGTAAATAAAAAGGCAATAAAGAGGCAAAATAAACCTGTAGGTAGGATGGGGCGTGGCTCTGATAGTCTCGAAATAAACTTTAAAGCGGCTACGGGAAGTAAAATCCCACTTTTTATAACCAACATCCATTAAGACACCAGCGATCAACATATAACTGATTACATATGCAGAAAATCGCAGGAAAATGTTACGGTTATAAAACTAAAGATTAAGAATGAGAAACATAACGCGTACAAACTGTTTGTGCCAAAACACAAGCTGAAGATGTTCTTAGATGACCGCTTTTGGCCTGAAGGTGTTATTTACCGTCGTTTTGTCCATGTTAAGAACAACATGGACGCTCCAGTACGGGTTGAGGCAGTTAAAAACTTAATCTAATGTCAATGTCAAATGAAGCTATTATGCATAACGCCGTCCTTGCATCGTTTAATTGCAAGTCACTTAAAAGGTCAATGGAGGGAGTTAGATCTTTATGTAAGGGAGTGGATATACTCGCTCTCCAGGAGACGTGGCTGCTGCCACATGACCTGTTTTGCTTGTCACAAGTGGATGAGGAGTTTGGCAGTACTGGCACATCCGCAGTAGACACATCGGCGGGAATGCTAGTTGGTCGGCCCTACGGTGGTGTTGCGTTATTGTGGAGAAAAAGTATGTTCAGTTGTGTGTGCATTATTCCGTGCGATAATCCACGTATCGCGGCAATAAAAATATCGTTATGTGACTGTCGCGTGTTGATATTTAGTGTGTACCTACCTGTGGACAATGCAAACAATTTAACAGAATTTTCGGACTGTTTAGGGACTATAAGTGCAATTATAGAGGAGAGTGGCGTGGAATCAGTGTTTGTCCTGGGGGATTTTAATTCACACCCAGGTACATTGTTTTTTACGGAGTTACAGAGCTTTTGTTGTGATCAGGAATGGCTATGTGTAGATGTAAATAAAATGAGTTCGGACAGCTATACATTTATAAGTGTGGCAAACGGAAGTCGAAGATGGCTGGACCATTGTACAGTTACAAAAGCAGCCTTACCGCTAATTACTAGTGTACAAGTTAAATATGACATATATTGGTCCGACCATTTTCCACTTTTAATCAAGTGTAATTTTGATTTAATTAAGCTAAAGCTTGGTAAACAGTGTGCGCAAATATCCAACGATGTCAAGTGGGGGGAAAGGTCGTCCGCGCAAATAGCACAGTTTTCCAATTTGTGTGGTAATTACCTACGCGAGATAGATTTTCCTGTGCAACTGGAATCATGTAGTGGGAATTTTTGCACTGATACCAGCCATAGGGTAGTGATTGATGAGTTGTACAGTAACATAGTGCATTGCTTAGGGTTGGCGGCTGGTTCTACACACCGGCAAAAGCCTAGGTATCACAACTGTGTAGCAGGGTGGAACAGGCACGTCCGCGACGCGCACGGGGAGGCGCGGGCTAAGTTCATGATATGGGACTGGCACGGCCGACCGTTATCAGGTACTTTGTACGAGGATATGATAGAAACGCGGAAAGTCTTTAAGGGGAAGCTGAAGTGGTGTCAAAATCACCAAGAGGCAATTAAAATGGACATCTTAGCCTCACATCACGCAAAGTCAGATTTTCGTAGTTTCTGGAAATGTACCAATAAGATGAGCGCGGCCCAGAGCCTCCCTGTGAGCGTTGATGGGGTTACTGAACCGCAACTCATAGCCGAGGTGTTTAAGGACCACTTCATGGTTAGATCACCATTGGGACCTGCGCAGCGGGTGATTGATGCTGAAGCACAGACGGGACCCATTTCCACTTTTATCACAGCTAAAGAAGTTAAGATAGCTCTTAAAAATATGAAAAGAGGGAAATCCCCAGGTCACGATGGACTCAGTATCGAGCACTTGCAGCATGCGGGTTGCCACTTGCCCAGAGTTTTGGCATTACTGTTTAATGTTTGTATCGCACACTCTCACTTGCCTGACAGTATGATGAGGACGGTGGTCGTGCCAGTAATTAAAAACAAAACAGGAGACTCATCAGATCGGTCGAACTATAGGCCTATTTCTCTGGCAACGATTGTCGCTAAGGTGCTTGATAGTGTGCTTAATGTACAGCTAGAAAAATATATATCTTTGCACGATGCGCAGTTTGGTTTCCGACCTGGCTTATCCACCGAAAGTGCAATCGTGTGCCTTAAGCACACTGTCAGGTACTACGCTCACAGGAGTACACCGGTTTACGCGGCTTTTCTGGATCTCTCTAAAGCCTTCGACCTAGTCTCATACGACATTCTCTGGGATAAATTGAAGGCAACAGGGATACCCAATGAGCTACTGAACGTTTTTAGGTACTGGTACGGCAACCAAACTAACGTAGTAAGGTGGGGGAACAACTGTTCTCTACCGTACAGGTTGGAGTGTGGAGTGAGGCAGGGGGGCTTAACCTCCCCAAATCTTTTTAACCTGTATCTGAACGCATTGATCGAGGGACTCAGCAGTGCGCATGTGGGCTGTTTTGTTGACGGGTTGTGTTTTAACAACATCAGCTACGCGGATGATATGGTGCTGCTGGCTCCCTCGGTCTGTGCTCTGAGGAAACTGGTCAAAATATGTGAGGATTATGCTGCCGGCCATGGGTTGCTATATAATGTGAAGAAGTCCGAACTCATGGTCTTTAAGGCTGTTGGCAAGAAATGTCCAGTGAATGTGCCACCAGTAAAAATATACGATGTCCCGATTCGTCGGGTACATCAGTTTAAATACTTGGGGCATTTCATTGCTGACGACCTTAAGGACGATAGTGATATAGAACGGGAACGCAGGGCATTGGCGGTACGGGCGAACATGTTGGCCCGTAGGTTCGCTAGATGTACAGCAGCAGTCAAACACACGCTTTTTAAAGCATACTGCACATCTCTGTACTCGAGCGCCCTATGGATCAGCTGTACCAAACGTGCCGTCAATGCGTTGCGCGTCCAATATAATAACGCCTTCAGGGCGCTGATGCGGCTGCCACGTTACTGCAGTGCGTCAGAGATGTTCGCAGAAGCCCGAGTCGACAGCTTCTCAGCTGTCGTACGGAAGAAAAGTGCGTCTCTGCTTGCCAGATTGCGTGGCAGTGGCAACAGCCTCCTGAGGGTGATAGCTGACAGGCCTGATGAGAGTCCTATAATGGGACATCTCATCAAAACAACACTGTCTGTCGTAGTGTATAGGTACTAACATAGATCATAAGCCACATGGTTACTAACATCCTAGTATATAAGTAATAACGTAGGTCATAAGATAAATTGTCACTAACATCTTAGTAAGTAAGCACTAACATAGGTTATAAGTTTTATATTTTTATATTGTTACTAACACCCTTTTAAGTATTTTATTTTGTCAGTGTGGACCTTTATGTTGTCTGAAATAAATAAATTATTATATTATATATATTATAATGTGTTTTCCATCGGGTATTTCTGTCGCAGCCCAGAGATTGGATTTGATATTTGACGGCAATACGCTCGCCCCCTAGGATAGGTTAGGATAGATGGACCCATTTGGTCCGTTGCGCGTGCAGGCCTTCTCTCTGTGACGGGGAATCGGCCGTAATCCACCCCGCGGGCCCAATGCATGTTACAAATCTTCGAATTTTTGTTCCAGGACATGCTGGTTTCCTCACGATGTTTTCCTTCACCGTTTGAGAGCAGTGGTGATGAAATAATTTACACAAAGTAAAGCACCTGCCTTGGTTTGAACCCACGACCTACAACTTGTCAGTCGCGGCCGTTACCACTGGGCCACCACTGCTCTCCGCTTGCCCCCTATCATATAGGACTTACACACAACTCTGCCTTACCTTTCGGGTCATACAGGGGAGATGTTATGTTAATTAGACATGAAATTATTCACTAGATTTGCCATAAAAACAAATTAACTTGTATTTACCCACAATCCCACAAGCTAATAAAAAAAACCTTAAGAAAAAACCCAGAAGTTTTATTTCGAAAAAAAACATACGGTACTATGTGGTTTTCTTGAGAAGAATGAGAATTAAATGTAGGTATATTAACACCTACACCACACACCCTTCTGTAGGCATAGTCATATGTCCAAAATAATTAGTTGACATAAAACCCACTTTATTTCTTGACAATAAGGTCGGTTTTCGCACATGACATAATTAAGTTTGTGTAATATAATACCTTTATGCGTCGTTATATAAAGTGATTAATGTATTAATTAGAGCCATTACAGCGTCATAAAGTGATCGTAAACTTTATTAAATCTAGACGCAATAATAAAGTTAACCTACGCTTGCCGAGGTCAGTACGTGGATGGGTGACCATCCCATTCGTTATGAGTAGTCAGAAGTCCGAAAGTAAGACTACCAAATGGGTATCGTCAAAATAGATGTTGCAGTGGTTGAGCGATCGGCTGCTGCGCTGCGTGTCGCGGGTTCGATGCTCGCACGGAAAAAATATTTGTATGGCCTACATATAGTTGTTCCGGTCTGGTCGTTTATGTATGTGCGTTTATATGTTTGTGAATGCACGCACAATATAGGAGAAACCTAGTGTGGGGCAAATTAATAAAAAAACCGGCACAGTGCGAGTCTGACTCGCGCACAGAGGGTACCGTGTAAACAGCTACATTCACCAGAATAAATAGGTAACCTTAATAACTTTCTTTAACAATGAAAGCACCGAACATTGCTCTAGCAAAGGGACAAAATTAACTTTGCCATTCGAAAACTGTTGTCCCATACATCAATAAACAAAATGTTTACTTTTCCAACTATTTAATTTGTATATATATGTTACTGCCGTGATTTTTTTCACATATCCAAAAGCAATCATTTCTCTGGCAAGGAGGGGACACTTGACTCTAACAAAAATTTGAATTTAAAACTTAATTTTACGCAAACTGAATCGATAAATAATTTTCAAAGAACCGTAATAATTATGAATGGACTATTCAACGATACCACACACCATGGGATAGTCGAGCACACACACACAAAGAAAAACATCCCCACTTTACGGGGATAGGAGGTCCCCAATAAATATTTTATTCTACCACTTTGTCGGCATGATTAATATGTATATCCATGCCAAATTATAGCTTACTAGTACTAAGAATCTCTGATCTAAGCCGCGGATGGAAGGTCTTGGCGAAACTATAGGGTTCCTTGTTGACTATACGGAACCCTAAAAACTGGGTTGATTGGGACTATAGTCGCTTCATGTGAAATACTGGTACTCAGTTGCATCCAGTTAAAATTTAAGCCGACTACAAAGTAGTTGGGAAAAGTTATCTAAATGATGAATAATACACTGCCAACATATGGGCAAAAATAGAACACATCGACATCATCATAGTCACTCTTTATAATAACCTTTTTTGTGCTAATTCAATTCACCGTTCACAGTTTCCACCTATAAATACAATAATTATTTTTGAATAGTATTTTTGGGCAACAAGAATAAAAGTCCCACAACCCAAAAAGAAAACGTATTGAATTTGACATATAGTTGCCTTTTTATCAAGCAGTGTAACTTATAGTCCTCGGGAACAAAAAATCCTTTTTTCCGATCCGTTTCATCCTTAACAATAAAATTGCAGTAGAGAAACTTAAACAATAGGGATATTACCTGGTTAAATAAATAAACTCTGGTCCACCAGCCAGATTATATCAATACTGTTTGTATGTTCCTCCGTAGCGCCTAAACAATCCATCCGATTTTAATGATTATGGTGGAAATCGATTCGTTATTATGGACCGGGTAACATAAGCTAAAAAAGATCCGTAGTTGGATTACAGTTTTTACTAAACTTTTTGCTTGTTTCCGATCTGTTTCATCCTTAATAATCGCAGTAGGAACATTTAAACAATAGGGATATATCCTGGATAAATTAAAAAAAGTTTTGGTCCACATGTCAGATTATATAAAAAAAATCACAATCACGCGAGCTGGCTGACCAAAAACAGATGTGATAGCATGTTTTTTTTTTTTTTACGTCTTTTTAGTTCGCTTTTCAAGCAGTCGGGTGTTTTGTTTTTTTTTTTTTTTTGACATTTTTGTTAACATTTTATTCGAATAAGGCACATTTAAAAATATAAGTGTTATATATTTTTGAAATTGTCTCTTAAAACCCTTTAATTTGATAACCCACACGATGGGATTGGATGCAAAAAAAATTGGGCCTTCACAATATGGCGCCCGAAAGCCGCCATTTTTCAATTTTTCAATTTTAATGTAGCCAGTGACACTCGCAGGGTTAAGACGCATCGATTGACGTACGAATCATTAAAATCGGCCATCGCGTTTGGTCTCTGGAACGCCACATAGGAACAAACATACATACTTACAGTTTTCCTTCATAATAAGGCCTATTTCCAATTTATTAACTAGTTTTAAAGCGTAATTAAGTGTTTTGTGTTAAATACAGACACTACAAGTGCAAAATAAGTGTTAAAATTTAATTGTGTTTCGTTGACAGTTACCGGCTCAAGCGAATGTTACTTTTTCGCCTCGGTATAAGGAACAATACTATATATTTTACTTGAACTTGGATTGTTTGCGTTTTAATATTTTGTTAACAATTAATTGGATCACTTTTATTACGGTTACAAGTTGATGCCAATGACCTATAAAACGTAAACATAACCTTAATTAGTTTGGTGACAGAACTTCTTTCCTAAAGATCTAAATTTCATTTTTCCGTTCAACTAATCATCTGTTACTCATTCCACTTCTCTTTTCCGACCTCTTCTTTCTTCTCTTTAATCATGATTATGACTCGCAGCTCGTGGGCTCGCCTAGAAGAGACCAAACTCAGTCAGGCTTTGAGCGAATTAAAGGCGTCTCAGGAGTTCTGTGACCAACTGATAAGGGAAAAAGATGAAAACGAAATAGAGTTCCTTAGTGTCCTTGACAGGAATAGCAAACTGAAAACAGAAATGGCTCAGTTATATACTCAATACACTATTGCCATAGCAGCCCGGGACAGGCTCCAAGTTGTTGTGGACGGGTTCAGCCAGTGTAGCAATGAGTATGAACAAGCTCTTAGTCAGAAATATTTACTACAACAGCAGCTACATGAGGCTCAAAGTCAGATTGAATATCTTGAAACTACAAATCATAACATCACTGCCTCGTTGAATCAAAGTCTATTCAATGAATTGGTGCCTGTTGCCCCGTCAATGGTTACTGCAATAAATCCCTCTTACACAATAGATTTAACAGGTCATGATGATTCAAAATCAATTAAATCATTGAGGGTAGTCACTAGTAAAAATAAAATAAAAAAGTACATTAAAATTAACAAATACATAGTTAAAACTAAGAAAATGATCAAAAAACAAAGGTTTTTCATCAAAAATGTAAAACTTAATAGAGAAAGGTTGCATCTACTTAAACAATTAGATATGTATTCATTTAATTTAGAAAAAAGTACTAGGAAATACAAAACTGACACAGAAGACTTGCGGTATGAACTTGACCATCTACAGGAGAAACTTACTTCTATGACCATCAAATATACAGCCTCTGAAAACCAAATGAGGGAATATGTATTGGCAATGAATGAGCTGGTAAGCTCACAAACTAACAAATGTGATCATTGTCAACCACCATCTGTTGAACCCACACCGGACCATTCATTGACAATATGTGATGCCACCATACCGCAGTCTAGTGCAAGTTTGCCATTAGAAATTACTAACCGTTTGCCTAAAAAGAATGTAAATACAGAAATAGTATTATTTTGTGATGAAATTGGAAAGGATCTAGGCCACTTGTTGACAAATAGATATCCAGGACACTCAATAATGAACTACGGTATGCCTGGTTGTTCTTTATTTGACATAATTAAAAAAGTTATAAAATGCAATTTTAACCAGGATACAACATTGTTAATATTTATTGGTAATAGGGGCAATGTGAACAAAAGAGAATTACTCCAACATTATAGCTCTTTGTGCAACCTTAGTTTAAAAAAAATTGTGATGTTCACATTCCCATACAGCCAAAGTTTGCCACAGGAAGAAAACATACTTAGGTATGAATTGAATAGGACATTACATAATTTAACATATAGTAGTAATTTATTATATTTAATTGACACTAACAATTATGTTGGTAATCACTTTTATTTGACAAAAGATAAATTTTTCATGGATAGGTACTTTCTTTCAAAGTATTATAAAAGACAGATAGCTGTGTCGCTATCATATTATTTTTCTATTACAGCCAAGAATTTGGCGAAACAACTTGCTTCTATTGAGCAATGTCAAGGAATGTTATTTAATTCAGCCAATAATTTGGTATCAGAAATTAATATTGATAATAATTTAAATTAGAAATTAGGACAATAGGGACAACCTCTTGCAAAAGCATACAGGATAAAAATTGCAAAGTCAAATCAAATAAAAGTTTAAATTCGGTAAATAGTATTAACCTGGTGCATCAAAATATTCAAGGATTTATGAACAAAGATTTAGAAGTAGAATTATTTATGAACTTTAACAGTATTGATATTCTTTGTATAACAGAACATTGGCTTAAAAGCCACCAGTTATTGTTCAATTTTAATAATCACCAGGTTGGTAGTTCATTCAGCAGAGTTAATGCTATACATGGTGGCTCATTGATTTTAGTAAGTAACCAGCTTAAATTTAAAGACCGTAAGGATATTGTGAGCCTATCTGTTGAGCGGACAGTTGAAATAGCTTGTATAGAATTGGAGCAGTTTATTGTATTAAGCGTATACAGACCCCCTTCAGGATTGTATGACTGCTTCGAAAAGGTAATGGATGAAGTGTTACACAAGATTTGTAACTCGAATAAATCCATTATCACTTGTGGTGATTTTAATGTTAATTTATTAGAAAACTCAGGTTCTTGTAGTAAAATAATAAGTCTGTTTTGGTCCTACAATCTTGTAAACCTATTTTTGGAGCCCACAAGAATAACCCCTTCTAGTGCTACATGCTTAGATAATATTTATACTAATGTTATACCAGTCCACAAAGAAATTATAAATTTACTAGATTCTGATCATTGCGGGCAGAGGATTACTATACCAAACCAAAACAACAAAGTGGCTAAATAGGATATCACTGTTAACCCCAAAACTGCAAGTCGCTTGACAGCTTTTAAAGTTAAACTCATTAATAAATTACCAATTTTGTCAATTGATGCTGATCCTAATCATCTATATGATGATTTTTTTAGTATATACTGTAAACAATTTAATTCGACCTTTATTCCCAAGACTATCTCCGTTAATAGTAACGCATCATTCAGTGATTGGGCTACCATTGGTATTCATAAAAGTAGAACACGGCTTTATGAGCTGTACAGTGAAAGGACTTATGTAAACACTGCTGAATTTTATTTATATGTTAGAAATTATTCAAAATTATTTAAAAAGTTTGTTGTTTGGCCAAGTCGCGTTATTTGAGCTCAAAGATTAAAAACAGTAGTAATGTTATTAAAACGACTTGGATATTATTAATAGTGAAACGGGAAGATCTGGTAACCGAAATATTGACTACGGCCTGTCTATTAATGGCAACATCATAAAATCAGACTCACAAGTCGCAGTGGCCTTTGAAAATTTCTTTTCAGATATTCCCATTTCAACGACTAAATCCTTAAACTCATCACCTTCTGTTGCTGAGTCTTTGCTAAAAGAAAATGTTAATGTTTGCGATTCGGAATTTCTTTTTGAACATATTACTTGTAAAGACATAATTAAAACCTTTCACACTTTAAATGTTAAAAAGACTGCAGACCTGTGGGGTCATTCTGTAGAAGTTGCTAAGTCTATTATTGACATTGTCGCACCTAGTTTAGCTATTATCTTTAATAATTGTATCGACTGTGGGGAGTTTCCTGACCTTATGAAAAATAGTAAAATAATACCTTTGTTTAAATCAGGTAGTACATCAGACCCTACAAATTATAGACCTATTTCAGTACTACCTACGTTTAGCAAAATATTTGAGAAATTAATTTTAGAGCAATTGCAAAGATTTTTTAATAAACATAAATTATTACATAGCAAACAGTTCGGTTTTACAAGGGGTCGTTCAACTACTGATGGCCGGTGTTGAACTTTTAGGACATATTTATAATGCATGGGAAGATAAGTGCGATGCCTTGGGAATCTTTTGTGATTTGTCCAAAGCATTTGATTGAGTTTTTCATGAAACGCTAATCAGGAAACTCCGCCACTACGGGATCCAGAACAGCGCTCTGGATCGTCTTACTTCATATTTGAGTAATAGGATTCAGACCGTTGACGTTAATGGAAAAAGATCTCCTGGATCTATGGTAACAATGGGAGTCCCACAGGGCTCGATTCTTGGTCATTTCTTGTTTCTTATTTATATTAATGACTTGCCTTACCTCATAAAGGATAACCATGATATAGTGTTGTTTGCGGATGATACTTCACTTTTGTTTAAACTTAAACGTCAGCAGCTGGTTACTGACGATGTAAATAGCGCGATCTCAAAAGTAGTTCACTGGTTCAATGTTAATAATTTACTTCTTAATGAAAAAAAAACCAAATGCATTAAGTTTACCCTACCTCACGTTAGGCAGGTGAAAACCGATGTGTTGATAAAGGGCGAAGAATTGAATCCTGAAAATAGCACAGTATTCTTAGGCTTAACTTTGGATGCTAAGCTTCAGTGGGGCCCACATATAGATAAATTGTCAAAGAAGCTAAGCTCCGCTCCGTAAGAGTTGATAAATTAAAAGAAATGGATATACAATACATAGACACAAAAATTGAACAAGTAAATGTAGCAAGGTACTTGGGAGTAAACATTGATTGGAAACCAAATGTTGAAATGTTGTGTAAAAAACTGAATCAATATTCATATGCTATCTACAAGTTATCGAAAACTTTTATTACGACCGCAATTCTAACAGCATATCATGGCTATGTTACCCCTTTATTGATGTATGGTGTCATGTTCTGGGGCAACTCTCCAGATAATGAAATGGTATTTAGAGCGCAAAAAAGATGCGTTAGAGCGATTTTTAGGATGAAACAGACTGAAAGCTGTACACCAATATTTCCAAAAATTAAAGTGTTAACTCTACCTTTTTTATATATATTGGACATGATTATGTTTGTCAGAAATAACATCAGTTCTTTTATTAAATTAAAAAGTCAGAGGCACCGATTTAAAATAAGCTTTATTCCTAATAGAACTGCACTATTGAACAATAGTGTATTTTGTATGATTCCTAGAGTGTATAATCATTTACCCAATTACTTACTCTCAATTTCTAACAATAATATTTTTTTAAATAAACTTATCCACTCAGCCGTGGCGCCGGAAAGCGCGCGAAACCCAATCCTGGTGAAACCCGATACGGGCAGTTTCGCGCGCTGTCACGCGCGCCACTTGAACGCCGTTATCTCGAGAGTTTTATAAGTGAGCTATACGTGAAACTTATGTTGTTCAAATTGAATACTTAGGTTATACCATAGTCAAAAACGGGCTAAAAAAATCTCAACAAAAAATTAAAGCAATGGTCGATGCACCTGTCCCAACAAACGTAAACAAATTACAGTCATTTCTGGGATTAGTCAATTATTATAGAAACTTCGTTCCCAACGCGTCCTCAATATTGAGACCGCTTTATTCATTACTAGCTGACCCCCGGGGCTTCGCTCCCGTCGACTGGCTAGATACCTACCTACCCTGCCTACCCTGCCTTTCCTGCCTATCCTGCCTTCCCTGCCAACCCTGCCTACCCTGCAAACCCTGACTGCCATGCCTACCCTGCCTAGCCTGCCTTCCCTGCCTACCCTGCCTACCCTGCCTTCCCTGCCTATCCTGCCAATCCTGCCTATCCTGCTAACCCTGCCTATCATGCCTACCCTGCCTATCCTGCCTACCCTGCCTACCCTGCCTACCCTGCCTACTATGCCTACCTTGCCTACCCTGCCTACCCTGCCTTCCCTGTCTACCCTGCCAACCCTGTCTAACCTGCCTACCCTGCCTTCCCTGCCTACCCTGCCTAACCTGCCTGCCCTGCCTTCCCTGCCTACCCTGCCTACCCTGCCTACCCTGCTTACTATGCCTACCTTGCCTACTCTGCCTACCCTGCCAACCCGGTCTAACCTGCCTACCCTGCCTACACTGCCTACCCAGACTATCCTGCCTACCCTGCCTACCCTGCCTACCCTGCCTACCCTGCCTACCCTGCCTACCCTGCCTACCCTGCCTACCCTGCCTACCCTGCCTACCCTGCCTACCCTGCCTTCCCTTCCTATCCTGCCTACCCTGCCTGCCGCGCCTACCCTGCCTTCCCTGCCTATCCTGCCTATCCTGCCTACTCTGCCTACCTTGCCTACTCTGCCTACCCTGCCAACCATGCCCATCCTGCCTACCCGGCCAAACCCCGCCTACCATGCCTACCCTGCCTACCCTGCTTAACTCTGCTTACCCTGCCTAGCCAGCCTAGCCTGCCTACCCTACTTACCCTGCCAACTTTGCCTACCCTGCCTACCCTGCCTACCTTACTTACCTTACCTTACTATTTTGTATCTATCATCAATGGTTTTCTCAGCGCACGCTAAATAATGAATTTTATAGGCAACATTTTGAAAAAAAGTATTCACAAATCCAGAAGGAGGCTACAGAAATTATATTCGGAGTGCGGCGTTTTCACTAGTATTTGTACGGGAGGGCGGTTCCTTTTATACTCCGTACAGATCATAAGCCCCTACTGTCGATTTTTAGTCCCTACCGTGGTATTCCAGAAGTTTCAGCTAATAGATTGCAGCGTTACGCTATGTTTCTTAGTGGCTATAATTACAAAATAGAATACATACGGAGCGCTGACAACAGCGCTGATTATTTGTCAAGCGCTAGCCTGCCCGACGAGGAGTCGACAGCGGCAAGTGAGGAGTGCGGCCACGGGGCGGATAGTAGTCTTATGCCCGTAGAAGATCGAGCCTCCTATATTAATTTTGTTATAGATGGTAGTTTACCGGTAACACTGGATGAAATTCGTGATGAAACGCGTAAAGATAAAATTTTAAGCAAGGTCATTTCATATATTGGGAATGGTTGGCCAAAACGATTAACAAATAATTTAATTAAACCGTATTTTTTATGTAAAACGCAGTTATCGTTTGAAAGCGGTTGCATTATGCGGGCCCACAAAGTAGTTATTCCGGAATCAATAAGGCCTCAATTATTATCAGAGCTTCATAAATCACATCTGGGTATAGTGAAAACGAAAGTAGAGGCTCGCAGCAGATTCTGGTTTCCCGGGATAGATAATGCCGTAGAAAAAAATATTGCTAATTGTGAGGTTTGTTTACAACTTAGACAATCACCGGCGCGTGCGCCGCTGGCACATTGGCCACACCACCCGCAGGCGTTTTATCGAATCCACATTGACTTTCTCGGGCCAATTTATAAACGTTCGTATTTAGTTATTGTGGATGCGTACACCAAATGGGTCGAAACGTACGATATGGGAACGAGTACGTCGACATTATCAGTGATTAGCAAATTATATGAATATATGGCGAGATTTGGCTTCTATGTTCTATGTTCTATGTTATTAGGTCTGGTTTCCGCACTTAGTCCTTCAAGTGGACCATTGTGCGTGGGCCATGGCGGCCGTTGGGTGGATTATTCCATCCAGCCCACCTCCCTCCAGAAGCCAATTAGGGCTCCTGGTTTTCTTAGAACTTCTGTGTAAGATCTGGGCGACCCGAGGGTTAGTGTTCTAATCTGGGTGACCCCTGTGCATTCAAAGAGAACATGCGTAACGGTTTCCTCAGTCTCCATACATGCCCTGCATAGAGGACTGTCCGTTATGCCTATTGTGTGGAAGTGTTTGTTAAGTGAGCAGTGTCCCGTGATGGTCCCCGTCACCAGGCGCAGGCCATTCCTGTCCAGGCGTAGCAAACGTCTGGTAAGCCTACTGTCCAAAGATGGCAGAGCTTCTTTGGACTGCCTACAGCCTGGTGCCGAGGTCCACCAGTTTTCCGCCTGTGCCTGGGTGAATTCCTGTAGCCACCTGCGTATTTGGTTGAAGGGGATGGGTACAACAGGTTCGGGTCCATGGACCGCCGTGCTGGAGCCGCGTCTCGCAAGCTCGTCAGCCGCGTCGTTGCCCAACGATCCGCTGTGGCCCTTTATCCATTGCAGTGTCACCGCGTTGCGACTAGATACGGTTAATTGTTCCAGTGCGTTGTGACATTCTAGTACTAATTTCGATGTAATATATTTCCTCCGTAAAGATTGGAGGACTGAGGCACTGTCGGAGAGTATACGTATGTGAGTGTCCGTAACCCTCCTGGCTTCTAGGGCGTGGACCGCCAATATGATGCCCACACATTCCGCCTGGTAGACGGTGTTGAACCCTCCTAGCGGTCTGGATATATTTATATTTAGGTCGTGTGAGAAGACTCCGACTCCGGTACCGGAGTCCGTCTTCGATCCGTCAGTGTATACTCTCATCTCTTTCGGACCTGAGTAGTCACAACGTTCTTCAGTAAGTATTATGTTGTAGTGCCTATGAAAGTGGTGTATTTTTGGGGCTTTGTCGCATGGTGACGCTAACATAGGTTTTCGCTTGATCGCTTCCTCTTTTATGCGTGTGTGCTTAATTCTTGAGTCTTTATTTAGGGTACCTGATAGATGGAGTCTAAAAGCGGCCAGGGCTGCCTCCTCCCGCACAATAAGATGCAGAGGTGGCAGCCCCAGCATTGCCTGTAGGGCGGCCGTGGGTGTAGTTCTCATGCTGCTAGTTATTGCAATACAAGCAAACCGCTGCAGTTTTTCGAGATCTCTTTGGGCTGTACTGAGGTCTGTCCTGGGCCACCAGACCAGCGAGCCGTATGTAATGATTGGTCGGATGACTGTGGTGTATAGCCAGTGGGTGACCATGGGGCTGATCCCCCAGTTCCTGCCCAGCAGTCTCTTGCACTGCCACAGGGATATACTGGCTTTTGTCGTGATATAGTTCATGTGTTTCGCCCAATTCAATTGTTTGTCCAAATAAATTCCCAGGTACTTGGTTTCGGTTGAAAGGCTTAGGGTTGTTCCGAAGAATTTTGGTAGTTGCATTGTCATCGGTTTCCTCTTTTTCGTGAAGAGGATTAGTTCCGTTTTTGTGGGGTTCACTGAGAGTTGGTGTTCGCTGCACCATTCTTCTACTAGTTTTAGGGCTTGACGCATGAGATTGCATAGAGTGTTTTCGTGGGTCCCGTTTATTATTATTGTTATATCATCTGCGTATCCAACAGTGAAATAACCTTTGTCGTTAAGTGTTTTGATGAGGCTGTCTGCTACTAGGTTCCACAGGAGTGGCGAAAGGACGCCCCCCTGTGGACAGCCCTTCGCGACGATGGCTCTTGTGGTGTTGTTAACCGTGACTTGAACCGCTCGCAGTTTGAGCATGTTGGTGATCCAGCCTCCTAGGGTCGGGTCTATGCTATGTCTGTCGAGGGCCGTGTTTATGCTGTTGAACGTGGTCTTATCAAAGGCGCCCTCGATATCAATGAAGGCAGCCAGTGCTGAGCATTTATGGTCCACTGCGCATTCAATTTTAGAAACCACGTTGTGCAACGCGGATTCTGTTGATTTGCCTGTGGAGTACGCATGCTGTTGTTTGTGAAGTGGTTTTACCCGGAGAGGCCCATCACGGATGTGCCTATCGCAGAGTCTTTCGAGGGTTTTCAGTAAGAAGGATGTAAGGCTTATAGGTCTATACGCCTTGGGTTGTGTGTAATCAGTTTTGCCAGGTTTGGGTATGAAGATGACTTTCACCTCACGCCATGCAAGAGGTATGTATCTAAGTGCTATGCTGGCCCGATAGATCTCCAACAGCCATGGTGTTAGATAATCAACCCCCCACTGCAGCAGGGCCGGGAAGATGCCATCCAGCCCCGCCGACTTGAAAGGTTGAAAGGTGTTGATAGCCCATTTTATCCGGTCTACTGTTACTATATTGTGGGCTCTTGACCAGTCTTGTTCCGTTGGAGTCCATTCGGTATCAGTTTCCCACGTCCTGTCCTCCAGGATTTGACAGTCTGGGAAGTGAGTTTCGAGGAGGACCTTGCCGGTCTCGTGATCAGTTTGTGTGTATGAATTGTCGGGTTTTTTCAGCGTGCCGAGGGTTCGGTCCTGATCGGTTGATAGTATCTTCCGTACCCTGGCGGCTTCATTATTTGTCTCAATGGATTCACAGAATTTCTGCCACGCCGATCTCCTGGCGGTTCTAATCTGTTTTTTGTATACATATTGGGTCTCTTTATATATCTCCCAGTCATCCGGGAGTCTTGTGTTTTTTTGCTCTGTTAAATTGCTTACGCAGCGTTTCTCTGAGTTTACCAAGTTCCGCGTTCCACCAGGGGTTCCTCTCATTCCTGCTTTGTGGCGCTCTTGATTTACAGCATGCATGGTAAGCTTCGGTTAGATATTCGGATAATTTTGTTACGGTGTATTCTAATTGTGCTTGGTCCCTTATGGTTACCAGTGCTTGATGCCTAGCTAGAAGTGAGGCCAGAAGGTTTTTATACCCGGGCACATTGGTACGCCTTGGGTTTCGCCTCGGTGCGGGTTTTTTAGTGTTTGTAGTTAGTGTAAAACGGATTCTTCTGTGGTCTGAGCAAGAAGGCTCGTCCGATACGTGCCAGTTTGTGATAAGGTTTGTCGCGTTTTCTGTAGCGAGTGTTAGGTCTATAATCGTTTGCCCGCGGACCGTGACCCAAGTGGGTTCTGAGCCGCGGTTAACAATGTTAAGATTAGTGGAGAATAAAAAGGTGGATAGTACCTCTCCTCTGGAGTTCGGTGTGTCGCTGCCCCAGAGTGGATGGTGGGCGTTTGAGTCGGTGCAGATGATCAGGTCCAAACCGGCGCGCTCGCAGTGCTGCACCAGGTCAGCCAACTCCTTTGGTGGGCAGTCTGTGTCCTCACCTGGCATGTATGCCGAGGCCAGTACAACATCCGGGACGCTACCTTCGGTCTGGAGCCTGACAGCTGTCAGGTCTCTGGAACAAAATTGGGTCAGTGACGTGAAGGGAATTTCGTTGGGTATGTAGATGCAGGTTCTTGGCTTATCTGAGCCATGTGTGTCGAGAATTATCTTACCTCCGATGTTACCGAGGCCACATATTCTGTTGTTCCTGATCCACGGCTCTTGGATCAGTGCGATGGTTCGGTGCTTTACCTCCAGTGCCCTGCGTAAGCTAGCCGTGGCAGTCTGGCTATGTTGGAGGTTAGTTTGGATGATATTGAGGGGTGGGGATGGAGGTGTGGTAGGGTTAGTCGGAGTTGGAGCCATCAGATAGTCCCTCCGTCTCTACCTCTCTGTAGTTGTCGTCGTGTCGGTCGCCTGGGGACGAGGCAAGGAGCTGCTCGTTCCAGCCAGGTGATGCGGGCGGTAAGATGTCGACGTCATCGGCCATTGCCGCTCGGGCCATCTCCTCCTCGAGCTGGACAATGTCCGTGTCGCTTGTCACAGTCGTTGTCGGTTCCGTCGTCTGTTCTGATGGTTTTCCATCTGTGCTGTCAGTCTGGGTGTCAGAGGGTCGGGTCGTGGGCCAGAAGCGCACGTATATCGACCCTAAAAGGTACGATATCCGTCGCTCCCGCCCCAGGACCTTTTCGGCTTCCTCCGGTGGCAACCCCAGGGTCAGGTAAGTACCGTGGCGGTCGCCACCGACGGTTGTCGCCCTGTACAGTGACCACCTGCTGATGTCATACCAGGTATTCTGACGGATCAGAATACCATGGAGCCTGCCCACGTCACCTCTGTAGCGAGGGACGAAGAGCGAGGCTCGGACACGGGTGGGCACGTCGGTCTGTTTCATTACCGTCAGTGTAAGGTCGTTGTCGGGAAGTTTGATGTGGGGAACATTCTGGGTCAGCCAAGTCAGAGCATTTTCGTCTTCGCACCACAACTGCACCGTGCCTTCCGCTACCCGTGGGTATCCTCGGAAGGCCGGGAGTGGTGTCGTCGAGTCCGTGTCCAACAGTCTGTCCTCCAGTGCGGTTTTAATGTGCTCAGCCTCTTGTCTGGTCAGTTCTCTGCCGGGGTGGGGAAGGCAGATTGCTACCGCCAGCCGTGCAGGAATATCCTTCGTGGCCCGCGCGTAGGTTCTCTGCCCCCCCTGAGCGGAGTGAGTTTTCACCCGTTTGGCGTCCCCCTGAAGTGTACCTGGCGAGGCAGTGTCGTCGGGGCGCACCCTCTTCAATGGCGCTGTCCCACTTGGTCCAGGCTGTGGGATTGGGGAGCTTGGCACAGTCTTGTTCACTTTTCGTGAAGCTCCAGCGCGCTTGCTCCTGGTTTGTCTGGGTTTAGGTCCGTCGTTAGTCCTTTTAGTGTCTTGAGGTTGGTTTGCGGTTCTGGCAGATACTGTCGCGTGCGAAGGCATTTCGCTCTGGGTTGCCCCTTCGCGTACCTGCCTCCGCTCGCTTATGTCCGCGTCCGGTCGCTTTTCGCGCTGGGTTTCCCCTACGTACTTTGCGAGATTTGGCTTGCCACACACGATAGTTAGCGATAATGGTACACAACTCACTTCAGCAGAGTTCAAATCGTTTAGTGTATCAAACGGTATATCGCATGTGACGTCGCCCGCTTACCATCCGGCTAGTAACGGACAGGCTGAAAGTTACGTGAAAGTGGTTAAGAAGGCAATCAAATCATGCTTATTAAGTGGTCATAATAATAAAACAATAAATCACAAGTTGTGTAAATATTTGTTTGATTATCGAAACTCCATACATTCCACAACGGGATGTTCGCACGCCCAGTTAGTTTTTGGACACAAATTGCGATCGCAATTTGATTTAATTAACCCTATACTACCATCGCCGGCACCTGGCACTCTCGCTCGACACGTCGAAAACAGTGTTCGCAGTCTAAAGAACTTGATAATAAAAAAACAACTCAAAAACATTTCAAGGCCGGTGATTATATTTTTTTATAAGAAACATAACGTAAATAAACAGGAGTCATGGAAGAAAGGCGTTATAGTAAAAAGGATAGGGAAGGTCGTATTTATTGTTATTGTTGTTGTGATCTGCTCATACAATAAAAAACATAAAAATCAAATATTGCCATACAAAGGTACAGGCCGCAATCCTCAACATATAGTGGACTGTCCTATTGAGTTTGAAGACGTCTCTTCACAACAAATGTCTTCTCCACCGTGTCCAGGTCCGACGGTGGACAAACGTACATCTGTCGGAGATGGGGAGGGAGAAGAGGAGACAGAGGACAGGACATTGCTGTCTGAAAAGTCAACAGAAGATGAAGAATTCTATGAGGCCTCAGAAATAACTGATGAGAATGAGAATGTACAAGAAGGGTCCACACAACAACAAGCACTGGTGGAAAGGCAACAGAGTGCCGGGAAAATGTTGCGGTCTGTACCAAGAGTTGATTATAAAAAGTTTTATTAATGTTTAACCCTCTTGTTAATGTATTAGCGTATTCTTCGCGCTTGTATTTGTCAAGCTAGGGGGAGGAATGTTATATATGTAAATATGAGGGTGGTTGCATCCATTCCTAGCAATAAAAGACGTGTCACTTGACAAATATATTGAGTGTGTTTCCAGCTAACCGTTGTTTCACTTGCTACTCTTGTTCGCATATTTATCACTATTATAATACCAAGGAATTTGGTGACGGTAGTTGACTCTATTTGAGTCCCTAAATAATTAATGTCAGGTATTATACTCGGCACTCTCTGGTGAAAATGCATAATTTTAGTCTTTTCTAAATTTATAATAAGATTATTTTTGTCAAACCATGATAATAAGTCATAGGATCGTCGCATTAACTACTACTGTGCTGTCGTCAGCAAATAGTACCATAGGATGGTTTATGTGTCCGGGAAGATCATTAATGTACAGCAAGAAGAGGGGAGGCCCCAGCACGCTGCCCTGAGGTACGCCGTATTTTACTGTCCTACATTTGGATCGATATTTTTTCTCGGCAATTTCACTTGTACAAATTTGTGTGATTTCTACATATTGTTTTCTATTTTCTAAATAGGATTCTAACAGTTTAAGTATATTCCCCCTGATACCGTATTTTCAAGTTTGCCTAACAAAATTTGTTTGTAGGGAATAAAGGCGCTGACAGACAGTTTCAGGATTTGGAAGTGCGTATAGTTAACAGTCGAATTGATAACCTCCTCTTTTTTGAATTCGGTTAAAAAGCGGTATGAAATAAAAATATCGGTGACCGCAGTGCTGTACTCAAATGTCATCCAATTAATGTCTAGCAGGTATGTGTTAGTGGGTTAGTATCTTGAAATAAATGTATTTCTTAGTTTTTAGGGCTCCGTACCTCAAAAGGTAAAAAAGGAACCCATATCAGATCACTTTCTTGTTCGTCTGTCTGTCTGTCTGTCCGTGTGTCACCACCGATTTTCTCAGGAACGGGTGGACCTAGCAAGTTGAAATTTATACCAGATACTGAGGTCTATAGTCCCTATTAGGTGTATAAAAACCTTGCTTTTAACCAAAATTGACAATTCTAGGTCAACCGGAAGTAACCTATAGGTTTTGAGTCGAAAACCTATATGGTAGTTCCCGTTGACCTAGAATCACGAAATTTGGCAAAGAGTAAGCTCTTACAGCACAAATAAAGCCAAAATTCCAAAAAATTTTGAAAGTCGATAATTAAGGTAAATTATGGTACTTACAAGTTTTCGCGAAAAACTAAATTTGCTTATATCTTTTTATCGCGGTGACTCAGGACCTTGGTTTTTATACACCTAATAGGGACTACAGACCTCAGTATCTGGTATAAATCAACTTGCTAGATTCACACGTTCCTGAGAAAATTGGTGGTGACACACTTTCAAGTTTTCGCGAAAATCTAGTTTTGCCTATATCTTTAAATCTTAGCCACCAATAACCTATTTTATTATGGCAGTCAAATTTAAATTCTAAATCATTATTTCGAGCGAAGACTCTAGAAGGGTTAGTAACAATGTGATAGCATTTAAACTAAGTATTACAGGTCTAGCGCCTAACTGTGTCAGTTCCTGAGGTATGGAAGCGGTACGGGAGGGGTGTGTTTACTAAACGTCAAACGACGCGTAACTTCAGTTGGGCGTCAGGCTTGCTGTCGTAAACACGTGTTAATTGGACAGGTCACTTCAAGTAAAACGCACACGGTATTTGCATCCAAAGATGAGTCCTCCAATAAGGTCTCAAATAAACAAGTTGTTTATAAAGTGTACGAATATTTATTATTAGGATCTAATTTTTTTAACAAAAAAATTAGATCCTAATTGTGCTGAGTTTAAAGATGACATTAACATACATAAAACAGATACCATGGATAAAGGATTTTCGGAAAAAAAACCTAATACGGATTGTCAATGAGGGAAAAAGTATGGCATGTAATGTAAAGTTTTCTTCACCAAAAAGGCCTAAACAGACGAGAAAAAAGAAAATTGAAATTAACGACTTCGGTAAAAGTGTTATTAGAAGAAAGATTACAGAATTCTACACAGTAAGAAAAGAAATTCCCACGATCAATAAATTAGGAAAAGTTTTAGCGGAAAATGGAGTTATTAAATGTCGTTATACTTACTTGAGACTTTTATTACGTGAATTCCGATACAGAAAATGCCAATCAAAGAGGAAAATGTAGATAGAACGCTATTCAATTCAGCAATGGAGAGGCAAATACATTACGGCAAAAAGAAAATATAGATCACACGATAGACCAATATTTTTCAAGATGAAACTTACATGAATGACGCCCATAATGTGTCAACGTGTTGGCAATCAAATACTGAAAGATATGCATTGTCTTCTATTGGTAAAGGAAATAGATTGGTCATCGTGCATGCTGGTGGAAGTTCAGGATTTGTCGATGACGCTTTAATCATTTTCAAACCAAATACAAATACAGAAGACTATCACGGAAATATGAATTCTAACAATTTCAAAAAGTGGGTTCGCGAAAAAATTTTGCCTAGCCTTCCTCCTAATTCAGTAATAGTTATGGATAACGCGAAATACCATTGCAACGAGGTGGATAAACCACCTACGATGTCATCCTTGAAAAAGGAAATGCAGGATTGGTTAAAGCGGCGTCATATGAATACACTGAAGCGATGAAAAAAGAGGGATTTGCTAGAGCTAGAGTTTTGTAGATACGAAATAAACCAGAAAACAATTCAAAATTTATGCCATATTGAAAGAAAAGGGTCATACAGTACTTTATTTGCCACCCTTTTATCCGGATTTAAACTCTATTGAATTGGTATGGGAAGATATCAAGGGTGAGCAGGCACGACAACATATAAATTAAAATTTTACTGAGAAGTAACGAGCTCTTGCAGAGCTGGCAAATGGCTGGAGATATGGCAAAAATGTGTCAATCACACAAAGAAAGTAGAGGAAGAGTACTATAAAGATGACAATCTTAGTGATCGAGATCATGGATCAATTTATTATAAATTTACGAGATGGGGAATCAGATAATGAAAGTGATTCGAGCCATACATATAGTGATTCGGGTACAGACGGCGATATGGATTCAGATTAATCTAATTTAGAATTTCTGTTGAATAATACTAAAAAAATATTATTATATAGCCACACGTTATTTATTTATTTACTATTTATTTTTTTAGTTCTTATAAGCTTGGAGAAAACTGCGAGACTCGATTCCTGAACTACCTATTTATAATATTTACCTACAAATTTGTATCCTTGGTAGGCGAGTCCGACTCGCACTTGTCCGTATTTTTTTATTTTATTGTCACACGCCGAAATATTAATCAATTTGACTTAGACTAGACAAGAGATATCTGCATTAAAATGTATCACGTGTATAGCGAGACAGTTAGGACACGTCATCTCACGTCATTTGTCACCCCTCCCGTACCGCTCCCATACCTCAGGAACTGACACAGTTAGGCGCTAGACCTGTAGTAAACAACACGATACGTCGACATATGTAACTGAAAGCAGTGAACTACGTATATATACGAACAGTCCACTCTGTCAGCAATCATTTCAGAACCCTGTTAGGGCTGTCCATAACTTGGGCCATCATTGATGTTGCGCGCTTGCGCATTATCGCGTGAAAACAAACACGCCGCCGCAAACATCCCTGACGCACTACATCGCCAAGGCAACCCCATCAGTTTTCTGAACGCGTTATTATTCTGGACACGAAGGCCTCCATACGACGCCCGTGAATACTAATCCCACAGGCTGCAAGTGTAGAAGGTGGTTCAGAATGCTCTAAAGAGCGTCACCTTTATTTCTGCAGTACAATGTGAAAACCTGTGAGCTATCATATTAGCACGCTTGGAAAGAGCCCTCCGTTCCCTTTCAATGTCAGCATTGTCCTTTAAAGGTTATTATTGACACAGACATCGTCAATATGACAACCGAAATATTGAGTGCCAAGCGCCTCAATCAGGGCATTCATAAGCAAATTGAAGAGGGCAGGGGAGGTCAATCCCCCCTGTCTCACTCTACACTCCAATTGATAAGGCTCCGACAACACACCCGCCCACCGAACTCTGTTGATCTGGCTTCCATTTCAATGGCTAAAGATACTTATAAGCTCGATAGGCAAGCTTATAGGTTCAAGTTTCCTTCATAATATATCTTAGGAAACCAGATCAAAAGCCCTAAACCGATCGAAGAAGCAAACGAAAACAGTTGTTTCTCTTTTTGTGTAGTATCAACCACATATTTGGCACTGAAACGTGTGCCACCTTGCCACAATGGGGCTCAGCATCCAGCATCTCACAAGAACTCCCTAGCGATGACTTTAAAACAAACCGATTTCTAAAAAGTTTTGCAATATCCTTCACATCACTCACACCATTCACACTAACAGGCAGGGCTGGCCGAATGCTCAATTTATTAGCGATCTTCCAGAAACCACGTAAATCACGCTTTGAATACTTAGAGGCATTATGTCCATCTTTATCGGTATCTTTGTCTGTATAATGGGTAGGTACGGAACCCTCGGCGCACGAGTTTGACTCGCACTTGGCCGGTTTTATTTATATTTGCAAGGACCCCAGGTGGTGTAATGGGCTCCTCCAAAGATGCCCATGTGTCTCTGTCTTCTGCTATTTGGCTCCAGTTTGAGCCGGCTGTTCTTATGACCTCGTCCTGTCATCTTGTTAGTGGTCTCTCTCTGTTTTTTTTCCCTTGTGGACCCTTCCATAAGGTTGCTCTTAGGGTCCATCGTTCGGATCGTGAGAGGGCCGATCCCGTTTGGAGAAGAAGGCGAGGATGAGAGAGGTAACAGGGAGGGGTCCTGTTACCTCTCTCCTAGTGTTGATGGTGATAACCAGGGTGCTTATACTGAAGTAAAAATCCCACACTCCCTGGTCTTTCACAAAAAGTCCAGACGCCTTTTGGAGGATTCCGAAGGTAAAAAAAAATGCTTATTATTGTGTGTCGTAGTTTATATATTTCCCTTACCATGCATGCTTCACTCCATTCGCAGATGATGATTTTCCCAGTGAATTTCCACGTCTGGCATCCGTACGTCAAACACGGTAAAATTAATTAATATCATGACATAATTATACTATATTTATTTAATCTGTGGTTTTTTCCTAATGACTGTGTAACTAGGTGTTTAGGAAGGGGCAATGGTAAGTTAATTTCCACTTAGGTGATGGATTTGATGTCCAAGTTGGGAGTGTTATTGAGTTCTTCTGTCTGGAAAATATCAATGCGTAATCAAAGTTATAAAATATGTGCATTCAATAAATTTGTGCTGTAATAATGGTAAAGTTGCATGGTCATTATGTTCATACCCCTGCACTTAAGGTCGGCACAACACGTTTCATTCTTCCAGTCCGTCCTGTCACCCGTCACACACGTCACACATCACACAACCCGTCCGTCATGTTTCTTTCAAGTCACTCTTCACATAATCCATTTATCTTTTCTTTGACCTTCCTCTCCTTCTCTATTCATCCACACTTTTATTCTTAAATTTTATGTAGGCAAATTAATTCCAATTTTAAAACCACCTTTATAAAAACAGCTAACCAACAAGTTATTTCTCGAGCTATAAAGCAAGACTAAGACGCAAGGACTATCAGCTAGGAGTGCCAAAGACTTGGCACACCACACCGCTTGGCACCGATCGCCAGCGCTATGGCGCGTCCCTGCCAGACACATGCCAAACGGCTTTTTAACATTCTGCAACGGTCTGGGTGTGGAAATAATAGCTTAGCATTAGCATTTCATTTTGTGTGTTGTCATATTTTTCATGGTTTGTTCATGTTGAAACTTTGATTTGGTTTGTAGTGAGAAAAGACACTTTTCTCGCTATGATTAGGCGACTCGGAAGCTCCATATAAAAATAATTGCAATAAAGCAATGAGGGTAAATATTCACAATAATAAAAAAATGTAAATAAACTCGCGCTAAAAATCTATATAAATTACATCTTAAAAATCTCCCCCTACACCACCGCGGTAAATTCAAACGCGGTAGCTTCCATTGCAAGCTTGTCGACGCGCTATACGCAATTTGTAAGAACATTTGGACAGCTAGATGTTTAGTTCATTTTGCTGTCAGAATAAGCGGTGGAACATTATGAGGGCTGCAAACCATATGGCTAGTCCACCTTATCCTGTAGGTATATTTGAAGACATTGAAAATAAATCATCTTTCTCTAAAAAGGTCAGAGATACGTACTAAAAAGGGCTAAAGGAAATTCATCCACTAATAAATGTTGAGCGACAAACTACACTTGTCCAAACATTTATTGTTTTTTAAACATCGTGAGGAAACTGGATTGTCATATAACTAAAAAATGAAAGCCATGGCAGGAGAATTCACCAACACACACTTGACCAGCCTGGTGGATTATAGTCCACTCGCTCTCACAGAAGAGCCTGTACCCCATCGGGGGTAACACTATGTACTTCCTTATGTTTAAACTACACTCGTATATCCCTTCAAATTCTCAGTTCCATCAGTACTTACAATAAAGTAAGCGCTGACACAATTCCGTCCTCGATACAGTAATTATAGCTAACATGAGACGGATTTACCGTCGCCTTTCCGAGTCCACGAGAAAATACCACGATACATACAGTTTAGTCAACATAGCGTCGTCGGTACAACTTAGTACTTCCACATACTACCAGTTATGTTTAAGTATGCGAGCCTATTGCCATCAACCGCGCACAATCCAGACTCCGGCCTGCTATTGAGAAATACTAGATGGAAACCTTATAACTAGTGTCCGCCCGAAACTGGTTTTTACGTCCGAAACCGAAACCGAAACATTCTTACGAGGATCATGTTTTGAGGAAAAAATTAAGAAAACTTTATCAGTTAGTCTTTAAATTTTAACCTACTTAAAAAATTGAGGAGATTTCTCAATTCGACCGTATATTTGTATTTTTTTTATTTGTGTTCGTGGATAACTTCGCAGTTTATTAACCAATTTTGATTATTCTTTTTTGTTGGCAAGGAGATATCCTAAGGGTGGTAACTCCTTAATGCTAAGTATGTCACGGGTATAAGATATATCAAATAGCTAACCGACTATGATGAAGCAAATACTTATAAATAAATGGTACTGATAAAAATGGTAACATCGAACTGATCCGATGATAGCCACCGACACCGAAACTAAACCGAAACTCGACCGAAACCGAAACCGAACTTTCGGTCGGACACTAATAATAACACTTTGCCCGACCTGGGTATCGAACCAAGGTGCTCATGTTCAGCAGTAGTCGTTGCCACCACTGGGCCAACGATCAACGACGTCAGATTATGTTAACCTTTGTGAATGAGTCTGAATACTTACGCCTCGTTTCTGGAGACGCGGTACGTCGGGCAGCGCCAGCGTGGCGTCTGGCGGCGCGTAGCACATTTTTAGGGTTCCGTACATCGCAAGGAAAAAACTGAACCCTTATAGGATCAGTTTGTTGTCCGTCCGTCCGTTTGTCTGTCAAGACCCTTTTTCTCAGGAACGCGTAGAGGTATCAATCTGAAATTCATACTAAATACTCAGGTCTGCTGTCCCTTAAAGCTGTGAAAAAATCAAATTTCCAAGCCAACACAATCAAAAGATACAGAGCCGTTTATGCCACCCGTAAATTTTCGACACTCGCAAGGGAATCAAAACCTACAGGGTACTTCCGGTGAACTCAGAATCATGAAATTTGGTACGAAGCAACTTCTTATAGCAGAGATAAAGGAAAAATTGCGAAAACCGTAAATTTTTAGTTACATCATATAATGAAATATTTTTAATAATTTTAAACTTACTACCCCTTTCCTCATGAACGCGTAGAGGTATTAAATTTAAAATCATATCAAATACTCAGGTCTATAATACCTTTAAGCTGAGGTTTGTACGGAACCGTCAGTGCGCAAGTCCGACTCGCACTTGGCCGGTTTTTTTCTGTTTACGGAGAGGTGGCGCGTGCAGCGGCCCGCGTTATCGCAGGCACAAACACAAATTATGGTAATGTACGACGTTTTTTTTATGAAGACGCGGTGCGTTGAGCGGGCTGTGAAGAGTAGCGGTGCCTGCCACTGCACCCGTGGCGGGTCCTCTAGCGTGTAGCTCAGCACGCGGCGGGCATTGAATTATCTTGTAATAAAATGTCGATCATGTCATGCTCCATTGCTGACGGTGGCTCAGGTCTGCGTTGTGCCATTTCAAAATGTGCATAAGGTGCAGTAGTAAAGTTTCTAAAACAATGGTATGAGTGGTGGTTTGAATTTAGTGCGGGCCGCATCGACCGATGCGAGGCGCAACTCCCCACGCCTCCTAAAAAGAGCACTTATTTTATTAGTTAAAAAGTTTTGTGTTTTGCTAACGATCTCAGTTAGGCTTGGCTAATTAAGTGGAATATATATAAATAATGTAAAATGTTTTCTCAGTATTTTCGCTAAAAACGTTGTTTTTGGTACGGTCAGCAAAAACAAGTTGTTACTAAATTCATTCAACGATTCGTCTGTAAATAAAAAAGCAAAAAAGGGTTAGCAAAACAAAAAAGTTTTTGTTGAGAAATATTTGGTTAAACGCACACAGAATTTTCGATAGTCAAATAAAATTAGGTGCAATTTACCAATTCCTTAGTTATTTTTGGTAAGGATTTTTAGTTAACTTTGCCAACTTATTTAAAAAGTTGCAAAGTTGTTTCCGACAGGGTCCATAATTATTTTTACTTAATTAATATATTATAATTGTGGAGAAAATCATTACATGTTTATTAAAGTGAGCAAAATATCGACTCGAAAGGCAGAAGAATTACAGGGTTCATATTTTATTTGTGTTTTGTCCCCTCAGGCTTAAATTATTCTTTATATTGCCGTATAAACATTTTCGCCTCAGGCCGTACATAATAAAGATTCTTAAAAAGCTTATAAGTTATTGCAATAAAGAGCGGATTTTTGCTATAAAATCCGGTTAAATCCGGCTCGATCCGGTATTAACTAGACAGGCATTGTGACGCCATTATTGTGCGTTCGGTGGAGCGCCGGATAATGGCAATCATGTGCCTCGGGCGACGATAACGAGGTTCAGAGCTGACACCGTCAGAACATGGGGAAAGAATGGACTTATTGATGTTAATTGTACTGAATTACCTACAGTTTTTAGGGTTCCGTACCGCAAAAGGTAAAAAAGGAACCCTTATAAGATCACTTTCTTGTCCGTCTGTCTGTCTGTCCGTGTGTCACCACCGATTTTCTCAGGAACGGATAGACCTAGAAAATTGAAATTTATACCAGATACTGAGGTCTATAGTCCCTATCAGGTGTATAAAAATCAAGGTCCTGAGTCACCACGATAAAAAGATATAAACAAATTTAGATTTTCGCGAAAACTTGTAAGTACCAAAATTTACCTTAATTTTCAACTTTTTTTATTTTCGGAACTTTCCCTTTACTTGTGCTCTAAGACCTTGCTTTTAACCAAAATTGACATTTCTAGGTCAACCGGAAGTACCCTATAGGTTTTGAGTTGAAAACCTATATGGTAGTTCCCGTTGACCTAGAATCACGAAATTTGGCAACAAGTAAGGTCTTACAACGCAAACAAAGGAAAAATTCAAAAACATTAAAAAAGTTGAAATTTAAGATCAATTATGGTACTTTTAAGTTTTCGTGAATAGGGTATAGGGTTAGTAACATAGTGCATAAAAAAATAGTATTAGTAAATAACACGATACGGTGACACATGTAACTGTCAGCTGTGAACTATATACGCACAGTCCACTCTATCAACAATAATTTTCAGAACCCTGTTAGGGCTGTCCATAACTCGGGCCACCATTGATGTTGCGCGAATTACGTAAACTGCAGACGGTGGATCGAAAAAAAACCAAAATGATTTTAAACTAATTTAATTAAAAAGAAATTATTACAATATAATTAGTGAAACCTATTCGATGCTAGAATATGGAATGACCATTTACTTATTAAAAATAACTTAACGCTAATGTCCAATTTTGCTGCGTCGGCGGCTCGTGGCTGGATTGACGTCATCGGTGCAGTTTCTATGCGCTTGGCGTCAACACGGAGGAATTTGCATGTCAGCGCTATTGGTTAGGGATCCGTACTTAACACCTCCACCCGCAGAACAGCAACTATTTGATCATGTTGAGTGCAAATGTTGCTGGGACTTCATCTCGTTTTCTGGTTTCTACATCTTCATATGTATGTATCTTAAGAGTTGATTTCTTCTCATTATCGTCTGCTCCAAGGTTCCAGCATTTGTATCTGCGGCTTATAACCAAGATGATAAGTATGGTTGCGCATAGTACGATGATGTAGAACGGTATGGTTGTATGATATAGGACAACCGACGGAGTCTTGTCAATCTGGATAGGGCTTTCCATCAATACTTTGTTCTGGATGCTGTGAAGTTTTTCTAAGTTGACTGACTTGAAGCCGATAATGTGAGTGGAATCAGCTGTCTGGTTCATGTCGTTGTATGGGATTTTTGATAACTTGAGTGGCTGTCCTTTTATCTCATTGTTGTCGTTAATGATAGTGAATTCTGGTGTTTCCAGATAGCAGTTCATGGGTATGGTGACGAGATAGCTTCCTTGTAGGATGTTGAAGTCTTTCCTGCTGCAGGCTAGCTGTACTTTGGTAGGTTGAGGCAGAGAGATAACGTAATGTTGATCATCCAGCTTTTCTACTGCTTGCTTGGAGAGTGAGATCTTGGTGAATTGGCAGGTCTCCCTTAGGCCTTGGTTGATGATGAGCTCTTGGATGCAATCAGGCTTCGTCCGGATCTGATGACTTGTCTTCCTTTCACAGATATGAATGCTGCTGTACTTCGGGCATTCAGCCTCTATGTACACGAATGATTTCTCGTTTGTTGCTATGTAGGGAGAGGAAGGAATAAGGGCAAGTTGTTTCTTATTGGGTACAATGGATAGTCTATATAAATCATAAAGGTCTTTAGAGACTATAGGAAAACTGTATATTATTACTATTCTCTTCTCAATAAAGTAGGAACCTGGTTTTATTAGATTATAATATTCTCTTAACTCTAAGTTTAGGATTTGATCTTGGTTATATATGGATTTGAGCCTATCTATCATAGATCTTAAAACTTCTATATCAATCATAGAATGATGGGTGCTAGAAGCCCGTATAAAAGCCATTATGTTTTCTAACCTAATTATCTCTAACATTAAATCTTCTACATTGTTGGTTATAATTCCTAAAATTTGGGCAAACTTCGCGAATTTTATTAAGCTGTAATCTGTATAAGCACTCTTCTCAATAAGTAGTTCTAACGTTGAGTTAACTTTTTCTTGATTTTTTGTTATTTGGTCTAGGACGGTACCATGTTGGGACATCCATTCTTTACTAAGGCTGATGTGGTTGTTAAATTCTGATATTATTTTATTTTCATTATTTTGTAGAGTTTTAATAGCCTCATCATACTTCAAGGCATCTAGATAATCTAAGTTGCCCGTGACACTTTTTATAACGGACCCAAGGCTATCTACAAGACCTCTTTTGACTCTAACAGGTTCCAAAGATTTTACTTGTTGTAGTACCTTACTAAGTTTGTTTGCAAGATATTCAATCTGATATTCATAAACCATATAAGTCTCGTTAGTGAGTTTAGTTCTAAAAGTCTTTAGTTGCATCTGTACGGAGTTAATTTTATCTTCGATGTCGGTTAATTGAATGTACTGTATGAATGAATGGTAATGTGTAGTTAGTCTGGTCGGTCCTAATCTGTATGGTAGGAGTCCCGGTCCATCGTCTAATGTCTCAAGTCTTATCTCTTGAGGGTGTGTCGCTTGGACTGTCAGTAGTATCAGGATTCTGTAACAATTGGCTTGATTTAGGGATACGTTTCAGCCGCGATTTGGCTACGGGGCCACGTTTTTTCGAAGTGTATATGTGTATAGGCAGGTCAGCGAGTACTGTATCCTGCGTATAACGTGGTGCAGCTTTTTGGCGACTGGAAAAGGGGTTTTTAATAAAAATTTGTTGCTGAGGGGTATATTCTACTTCGGGCTCCCGAGTTTTGTTTCTACTGTTAATTAAGGCTGTACGATTTGCAAGAGATGACTCGTTAATGATTTCATAAACTTGCTTCATCTGTTGTCTATGATTCTGCGCATATTGCTGTAGTATGTGTTTAGTCAGATCTATGTCGATTGGGTCTCTAGGGTCAAAATGTCCGGTCAATAGGTCAAAAGGTCTGCACTTGGTGAAACTATGGATGGAACTGTTGTATGCTATAATGGCGTATGGCATGAGATTAATTATCGGTTCGTCTTTATTTTGTAATTTAAGAATTCTAATATGCTCCAATAACGTCGAGTGAAAACGTTCGATGTTACCATTGTCCTTTGGACTATGAGGTAGAATTTTGTGGTGAGTTATCTTATGCAACCGCACAAATTCAGAGAAAAGTTGGTTCGTGAATTCGGTGCCATTATCAGTAATGATAGTCATAGGTAGACCATGATGGGTACAGAAACGTAACAATGCATGAATAATGCTAATGGCGGTTCCGTCTCGCAAATGATATGCTTGGGCATATTTCGTGAAAACGTCCATGAACGTTATGTATTTTTCGTTCTGAACTGTAAACAGGTCCATGTGGATAATTTCAAGTGGTTTGGTAGCCGGAGGTACTATGTTGAATTGAGGTCTAATTGGGTTCCTGTCGTATTTAGCCTGACCGCAGATGGTACACTCGTTAATAAACTTGGTGATTTGTTCTTTCATCTTTGGCCAGTAATATTTCCGAGAAAGGGCTAGGTGACATTCATTTATACCACGGTGGTTCGTCTTCCCGTCATGGTAATGTCGGATAATGTCTTGTTGTCGGAGGTATTCTTTAACATTCTCGAGTTCTGTCTTGGCTAGTACTAGGTTGATTGAGGAACTTCTAAATTTGTCTTGTATGATGGGTATTATTTTGTACATGGCTAATGGTGGGTTTATCAAGATAGCTGTTTTGACTTTAGGGTTCACATATTCTTTGATAGCATTAATAGTATCACTCTCTAGGTTAGATTCTGAAATTTGGACTGCGATTCGCGTATGATTTTCAAAAGGTTTAGTTACTGTAGGTCGGCGTTTTATGTCGCCTACTATAGTAAAGTAAATCTGGCGATGAAATTTATTGAGAGGTTCATCTGTGATAGGAACTTCCAGTATAGGGTGCTCATTACTGGTATGGACAGTGTCAGTCGAGGAGTTCGTTGGTGGAAGTGGTGCCTCCGATGGGTTATTAATCATAGATCTGAGATCCTCAGTACTTTTGGTCAATGAGTTGGTGTCAGTCAAGGGGTCTGTTGGTTGAGGTGATGCCTCCAATGGGTTGTTGATCATTGATCTGAGATTTTTTATATTTTCGATCACTGAGTTTATCTCATCTGTTTCCTCATTATGTATTTCTACGCGAGAGAGAGCATCAGCGTTTGTATTAAATTTACCTTTCTTGTACACTACAGTAAAGTCGTATTCACTTAGTCTGAGTCGCCATCTGGTCAGTCGTGAGTTGGGCTCTCTCAAGTTCATCATCCATTGAAGGGGTTTGTGGTCAGTCAATACTTTGAATTTTCTACCGAACAAGTAAGGTCTAAAGTACTTGGTAGCCCAAACTATGGCTAGCAACTCCTTCTCAATGGTGCTATAATTTAGCTCACTGTCATTAAGTGTGCGTGAAGCGTAACAGACAGGTTTGTCCGATCCTACAGGTCCCTGAGATAACACGGCTCCAATAGCGACATTCGAAGCGTCTGTTGTGAGATTGAACTCCTTTTTGAAGTCTGGGTATTGTAAAATAGGGTCATTGGTTAATAAGGTCTTACAAGTTTCAAAGGCATTGACATATTCGGAGCTAAGAGTAATTTTACTACCTTTCTTTAGGCATAGGGTAAGAGGTTTAGTGATTCGAGCAAAATCTGGGATAAATTTCCGGTAATAACCTAAAAGTCCTAAAAATTGTTTGATTTCTTTAGGGGTTTTTGGGATTGGATACTTTTGAACTGCAGAAATTTTGTCGGGGTTCGGTTTTATGCCGTCTCTACTAATAATGTGTCCTAGGTAAGCAGTTTCTAGTTTTAGAAATTCTGACTTGTCCATTTGAATTTTGAAGTTGGACTCCCTAAGTCTTTGGAAGACCTTTTCCAAATTATTCATATGCTCTTGAAGAGAGGTGCTGTAGACTATGATATCGTCGAGATAAACAAGGCAGATGTTGTTTTGAAGGCCTCTTAGAACATTGTCCATTACCCGTTGAAAGGTGGACGGTGAGTTTTTGAGTCCCATGGGCATTCGGAGGAATTCAAAATGCCCGTGTTCGACATTGAAGGCGGTTTTTGGGATGTCCTGAGGGTCCATCTCCACTTGGTAAAAACCACTTGCCAAATCTAAGGTCGTAAAGTATTGGCACTTGCCTAATTTGTCGAGGACATCACTAATATTTGGTATGGGGTATTTGTCGTCTAACGTTTTTTCATTCAACTTCCGAAAATCGACTACGATACGCCATTTCTGTTTCCCTGAAGCGTCAGTTTTTTTGGGCACAACCCAAATGGGTGAGCTCCATGCAGAGTCGGAAGGTCTTATTATACCTTGGTCTAGCATTTTGGTGATTTGGTCCCTAACTTCTTCCCGATGAACGAAAGGGTATCTATAGCTCTTAGTATAAGCGGGAGTTTCATCCGTTGTTCTTATGCGATGTTTGATTTTGTTGGTGAATGTCAATGGTTCTCCATCGAGGTAAAATACATCTGCGTAGCGGGAGCAAAGTGTTAGGAGGTTAGCTCTTTCCTCTGCATTAAGGTGATCCGTACGCAAACGCGATAGTACGTCATCTACGCGATTCGACTGATTCAGCTGTGTGCATTCAGCATTGAACAGTTCTCCACGAGTTGGCTGGTCTAATGAGAATATAATATCGTTAGGAGTTGGATTTTCTAACTCTACGTACCCACGGCTATTATTAACGGTGGTAAGGCACTCATGGATGATGCAATTGCAGAGAACTTGTTCGTTTATTAAGACATCGCCATCCGGGGCGTTGATAGGTATTCTAATTAATTTAGAACTTTTCGCAGGGATAATATCCTCATACAGATTGACGTTGCGTGAATTATATACTTTAATTTGGTTCGTAGCAGACCGAGTTACTAATTGAAAGTCTTTTAGATCTATCTTAGCCTCCCATTTTGATAATAAGTCTAATCCTATTAGGCCATCAAAGTACTCGTGAAAACGGTAAATGAATAATTTTATACCTTCGGCCTCATTGAATTCGTTGAAGCACGGTAATGTTATAGAGTACTCGTTTCTGCTAACACCGTGTACGTTGGTGACTTCGAAAGGGTCATAGTTAAGAGGATAGTCGTAGAAGAACTTTTGCACAGCCTCGGGGCTTATGAATGATTGGTTAGCGCCAGTGTCAATGAGAAATTTTAGAGGAGGGCAAGAAATTTCTATATAGGGTAACTGTCTTTGGGTCTGTAAATTAACGTCTATCTTTGCTCTTTGGATTTCTGGTCCAAATGAAAATTTTGGTCCTGGTTCTGATCAGCGTGGTTAGGGCCTGGCTGTGGCTCTGCCACACCTGCTATTTGATTACCGGCAGCTGAACTATAGTCAGTGTCAGTCATATTGGTGTTAAAGTCGTGGTCATAGAGAACATAACAGTCATTACCGTCTGTGTAATAGTCATATACTGGCTCATAGTAACAGTCAGCAGAATAATAGGAACTATCAGGCAAAGCAAGTTCACTCAAATTTAACTCACGCGTCTTAAAATAATTATTCGGGGGTGGATTCCCGTTTCGTTGCCAATCATGTCCTGGCATCAAAGGTAATGGTCTTGGGACAAAGTGTTGAACACCGCTCATAGGCCTCGGACCCGGATTATGTGGAGGATTATTCCTGGGTTGCATCTTAAAAACGTTACTTTGAGGTAATGGTGCACGGAACATTTGTTGAGTTCGAGTAGGCATACGGTTTTGATGCTGGTCAGGCGTATTGAATTTGAAAGCCTGAGGCTGAGGTTGATACCCGCGCTGTCCTACTGGAGCAGGCCAATTAGGTACTGGGGGTCGCGGAACATTAAACGCGTTAAACGGCATAGCAGGCAGAACAGAAGGTTTATATAGAACCTTTGGTGCGTTCTGAGCAGTTTGAGCCTTGGGGATATCGTTACGCTGCTGCAGGTATATTATATTTAGTTCTTCCTGCACGAACTCTAGAGCTTTCTCTATAGTTTCCGGACGCATGCACCTTATACGTGAGCCTAAAGGTTCTTTTAGCCCGCGTACGAAAGCCTGCATAGTGACTTTTTTATAAAGAGTCCGTTTCGCCTCGATAGTCGTTGATACAGTCTCATGTAACGTCACATAAGTCATAATAGTACTAAACAATGTTTGACATTTATCATAAAATTCCTGTGGGGTCTTGTTACCTTGCGTTGCCAACGAGAGGTCGTTGTATAAAGCTGTCTCGTCCCTCTGGTCTGAAAAGTTGTTTATAAGAGCTGATCTAATACCTGCCCAAGTTTCAGGAATTCCATTCGAGTTGATGGTGGATGCGGCAGTCCCTGTGATCTTGTTTAGGATGCCATTTAAAAGACATAAATTCCCTAGCTCACTGCCTACCTCGGGGCTTGCATATTGAGTAACTATTCGGTCACAGATGTGAATGAATCTAGTTAAAATGTTTGGGTTCCCGTCAAAATCGGGCACAAGGCGTAAGGCCTTGAAAATTACATCAGGGTCATAAGGCATTTTAATTTCAAATAAACTGTTTAAATCTAAATCTAATTCACTATCTAAATCTCTATTAATATCTACTACAAATCGGCGTGCCTGTCGTGATGCAGGTTCCCGAGGATGAGATATTTCGTGATGAAAAATCTTGGACATAAAAATAACTAGGAATAGATAGGAAGCAACACGAGAAAGATTCTGGTGCACTCACATGTGTTTCATCTCTGGTCTTCCTCCGTGAATCGATGGCTGGATTCTCCACGCGGCTCCGCAGCTTCCCGTAGATTCAGGATACTCGTGATGCGACTTGATAGTCACCGGATGACTCGCGATCGTGATGAACTGATTCTAACGCGATTCGCGAACCGGCCCGCGAGTATCCTACCGGCTGCGCCAATTACGTAAACTGCAGACGGTGGATCGAAAAAAAACCAAAATGATTTTAAACTAATTTAATTAAAAAGAAATTATTACAATATAATTAGTGAAACCTATTCGATGCTAGAATATGGAATGACCATTTACTTATTAAAAATAACTTAACGCTAATGTCCAATTTTGCTGCGTCGGCGGCTCGTGGCTGGATTGACGTCATCGGTGCAGTTTCTATGCGCTTGGCGTCAACACGGAGGAATTTGCATGTCAGCGCTATTGGTTAGGGATCCGTACTTAACACGCGCTTGCGCATTATCGCGTAAAAACAATCCACACGCGCCGCCACAAACATCCCTGACGCACTACAACGCCAAGGCAACCCCATCAGTTTTCTAAGCGCGTTATTATACTGGTCACGAAGGGCTCCATACGAAGCCCGCGAATACTTCTCCCACAAGCTGCAAGTGTAGAAGGTGGTACAGAATGCTCTAAAGAGCGTCACCTTTACTTCTGCAGTACAACGTGCAAACCTGCGAGCTATCATATTCGCAAGCACGGAAAAAGCCCACCGTTTCGTTCCGTTTTCAATGTCAGCATTGTCCTTCAAAGCTTATTATTGACACATACACCGTCAATATGACAACCGACAAGTTGACTGCTAAGCGCCTCAATCAGGGCATTCATATACAAATTGAAGAGGGCAGAGGAGGGGCAACGTGTGCCCACCTTGCCACAACGAGGCTAAGCATCCAGCATCTCACAAGAGCTCCCTAGCGGTGACTTTAAAACAAACTGATTTCTAAAAATCGCCTCTTAAAACCCTTTAATTTGATACCCCACACGATGGGATTGGATGGAAAAAAAATTGGGCCTCCACAATATGGCACCCAAAAGCCGCCATTTTTCTATTTTTGAATTTTAATGTAGCCAGTGACACTCGCAGGGTTAAGACGCATCGATTGACGTACGAATCATCAAAATCGGCCAATGCGTTTGGTCTCTGGAACGCCACATAGGAACAAACATACATACATAGACTGATAAACACGTTACCCTCCTTCGGCAGTCGGGTAAAAAGGTTCGCATCACTCACACCATTCACACTAACAGGCAGGCCTGGCCGAATGCTCAATTTATTAGCGCTCTTCCAGAAACCGCGAAAATCACGCTTTGAATGCTTAGAGGCAATTATGTCCATCTTTATCTGTATCTTTGCCTGTATAATGGGTAGGTACGGAACCCTCGGCGCACGAGTTCGACTCGCACTTGGCCGTTTTTTTTATTCAGCACTTGCTTGTGCCTGTGGCTTTGCCCACGTGTAAGTCGGTAAGGACCTTATCACAAGCCGCAACAACCGTAAACCGTTTGGGTATCCAGAACTACGGTATCAGATTCTTATCTGATAGTCTGGCTGTGCTCAAAACTTTTGAAAACAAACTAATTTTTGAGTGCCACCTAGCACTGGAGAGTATATCGAAATCCTCCAGTGGATCAAGCGGCATAACGGATCCTTACGCAATGATGCCGCAGATGAACTTGCGAAGAGGAGCTCCGAGATGTTAGTGCTAGGCCCCGTACCCACTTCCCCCCCTGCCATTCTCGCAATTTCGTGCATGGATTCGCCAGAGACCAGAGATCAACATAACTCCATAATAACAGATGGCCACGGGCAATAGACTGTAGACAGCCAGTTCAGAAAAAACTTCTCTGCCTTAGTAGAAATAATCTAAAAGTAATCATAGTGACAATAACTGGCCAGACCCTCCTTAACAAAAATCTTTTCAACATAGGCGCCACAGACAACCCACTGTGCAGGGGATATTTTAACGCCGAAGAATCAGCCGCCCACGTAATCCTGGAATGCGAGGCCGTGGCATCTCAACGTGAAGAAATCCTCGGACCAGTGAGGTCGATCCTTAAAGCCTCTGAAGCCCTCAGAAAACTTCTGTGCTTTGTGGCGGTGCTATGCTGGCTATGATAGCCAGTACCCCCACTCACAACGGACCTACTAAGTACGTAACTATAAGTCGGTAAGCTTCGCAAGGGAACACACTTCTAGTATAAAAATGCTATGTCCTTGTCCAGTACCTTGACTACCGCTGTGCCAATTTTTATCCAAATCCGTTCAGACGAGACAATGTCAAACAAACAGATAGACCGACAGTTACCTTCAGTATCACTAGCTCCAGTGGCTTCACCCGTGGGAAAAGTGTTTTATTATTCAAAAGGATAATACAAAAAAAATAAAACGATTTCTAATGCAAAACACTACAAACTTTGTTTTCCGAAGTTGGTGCCTTTGGTATCTATTGTTTTTCGTTTTTCGACACCGACTCCGGAAAACCAAGTTATTTTTCGCATAAAACATCGAAATCGAGAACCTCCTCCTTTTTGGGTAGTCGGTTAAAAAGTGTATTATAAACTAACTGCGTGCGAAATTTCATCCAAATCTGTTCAATTGATTTTGAGTGATTGAAACACAAACATAAAACTTTCTCATTAATAATATTAGTAGGATAAACTGAATCATAGATTTTACACATCTTCCGTAACATGTATAATGTTTGTTGTAAACAAAACTGTAAATAAAAACTGCTTTTATGGTAATTAAAGTATTAAATAACCGTCTGGGAAAACACAATTGCGTCATTTAAATACTTTTACTGCCTCAATATAGTCGTTTTGATAACCTAAATAGATCTTTAATAAGTACCCATACATCGTTATGTATGAGTATTCCTCAAATAATAGTCCCTATTGGAAATGTCCCTAAATAGGAATTTATACAGGTAAAATTTAAAAACCCCCGACACATTTTTAAATCATGCTTCATAATTTATAAAGTACTAGACGCGCTTCGATCGACAATCTATTGAACACGTAATTATGACACGATATCTTGCGAAACAAACCCATTGAAACAGTATAACAACGCCCATAAATTTAGAACGGCTGAAGCGATTTTCATCAAACATAGCTAAGAACACTCTCGATAAAGTCACCTTTCAACAAAAATGAAATCATAATTGGTTTATCCGTCAGTTATGATGCCACAGACAGATAGACAAATACACACACATAAAACTTATAACACCCTTATTTTTTCGTCGGGGGTTAAAAAGAGACGTAAGCGGGAGAGGACGCCCTAGAAGGGCATACACAGATCTTATTGGTGATGTTCTTCATAAAGACCAGGTGCACAGTACTCATAACCGGCGTGCTTGTATGACTAGATGTATGAACGTCAACATAGCATAAAAAAACTCTGTAGCGTAATTCGTAAATTCACTTTGTAGCGTTTTTTTTGGAAGTCGGTAGATTTTTTATTCTTTACTTTTTAGTTGTACCTAATAGGCAAGTTCGCCGAATATCAAAAAACTTAAACATATCCGGTGAAATGAGAGCGTACCAAGGTGAACTGTACACATCTGCGTACCCCTTTATATATACCCCTTTATATATTATATTGGCGTGATGTTATGTTATGAAATTCTTCATCAGATCATCACCAAATTAAATGGGACCAATTCGGGAACATACTCTTACAAACAAAAAATTAATTTACGAAATCGGTCCACAATTGACGGAGAAATCGGTGTGCATACACAAATCCTCCTCCTTTTTGGCAAGTCGGTTAAAAAGGAGTATATAAGGGTTGTTGCAGATGGCGTTCTGGATTTTCTGCCTGGCTAATTGGAAAAAAGGCGTGAGTTTATGGTAAGCTGACTTCTGCCCATGGTTTCGCTCGCGTAAAAAGAGTTTATCATCACAAGGAAATACACTATCGGGATAAAAAAATATCCTATGTCCTTCCCAGGGTCTCAAAGTGTCTCCATACCAATCATTGCATCTAGATCGGTTCAGCTGTTTAGTCGTGAAAAGGCAACAAACAAACAGAGTTACTATATTAGTTTAGATGTATATAGGTAGTACCTAACCCGAGAATCAAACCCCACACTCAACAGACAAGCATACTCTCAACAAGGAAATTTGACGAACAATTTATAAAAGAGGTAATAATATTAAATGAACATAAAATAAAATAAATATACACAAACGTTATCGTACACAGGTGATTGTGGTTTGCAGACGCGGCGATGACAAACAATGGCGGAACCGCAACGTTAAAATTAGCGACAACAGGACAAATTAGCGACGTTTCCACGTTATCGAGTAATTTACGATGTAATACAATTAACGAACTGATTAGTAACTAATTGGTTTACGTGATTAGATAAACGTAGACATAATTGTTGCATTAGTGAGGTCGCAGTTTGGAAGTTTTTTTGTGTGTGGATATTAGTTGGTACGTTTTCTTTTAGTCTTTTTCTCCGGCTTCTATAAGGGATATATCATCGTAGCTTAATTCTTTGAAAATTCGAAGTAACCATACTTTAAAGGCCCTTTCCTGATGAGCCGCACGTAGTTTTACACGACTGCCCTAAAAAGAAGTGTTATGTATGTTTATGAGTTTCTTTATTCCACCATAACTTCTAAACGGCTTAACTGATATCAATTTATGTGGTAACGGTAAGAAAGACTGGTGAAAACTATTAAAAAAACATAATGGGGGCATGGTTCATCAAGAAAAAGGTTATGTTTTTTCAAAAAATTAACTAGGTACGTATACTATCATCGTTCATTGCAGTCCGGGGACGGTTGCTTGGAATAGTTTTAACAGGTTCCCCGAATTCGCTGAAAATTTTGGTTTTCAGGTGGAAAACCACATTTGGGCACAATGGTGTTTTAATTAATTGCACAGTAAAAAATCAATTTAGTACTTGCCTTGTGCCCATTCAACACTAAAATCATTTAGCTTGTTTTTAATTTTTTTGTTCAATTTTGAAATTAACTTTTTGACAAGGCAGGAGTGTTTTTATTTTTTTAATTATTTTTTTTTTCTAAGGAAAAGATAAGTGCCTATTGGTCGAACAGCTTCGCTTTGCGTCCATGTGACTTGTGATATCGTTTATCGGTGTGATATAAATCAAATAGCATCGCACCATCAGGAAAGGGGCTGAAAGGACAAAATCAACCAGCCTAGTCTTATCCCACCTAGGGGATCAGCTTCCAATCTAACCAGATTCAGCTGGAAACTAGTATTTAACATGGAGCGATTGCCTATCAGACTTCCACAACCCAGTAACCGGGTAACACGATACCCCTTGGCAAAACTGGTGTCAGATTTTACTGGCTTCTGATAAGCGTAACGGCTGTCAAAGATCTGCTAATAACAGTCGGGGCCTGCGACTTAACGTGCTTTCCGAAGCAAGGAGGCGTCTCGTTATGCCAGGAATTGTCACCCACCCACGAGCTGACCTCGGCAATCGTTGCTTGAAGCTCCGATCCCCGAGCTCCTCAAGCACCTTAAGGCCTCAAGAACCTTCAAAAGTACTAAGATTAGGCTTTGGATTTGAACATTTTAATCAAAAGATCAAAGAAACCAAACTCAATCATTCCTACAAAGGTGTCACCATACCAATACGCCCCTGAATGTAATAATATTACGTCCCGGTTCTCACCCCACCGACCGCATCAACTCAGTCCGCCACATAATCATATCAGTAATGCACCGCCTCGCGTACGTGCGAGGGGAAATTGTCATACAATACACTATACTCTCTAGTATGAGATCCCATTGCATAAATCTTATTGTTTTTGAGGAAACTTAATTTTACTGAGTTCTAAAAAAGGAGGTTTTCAATTCGACTCGTATGTAGGTATGTAATATTGTTGGAACTTCTAAACACGGTTGCCAAATTTTATAAGTGTATGTATGTTTGTTTGTTTGTTTGTTTGTTTGTTTGTTTGTTTGTTTGTTTGGTTGGTTGTTTGGTTGGTTGATTGTATGTCAGTATGATTGTATGTATGTACCTATGTTTGTCCACGCATATCGCCGAAACTGGTTATAGGATCGTGATAATTCATATTTTGTATTGGATTAGGTATCTTTTAACTTAGGGAAGAGTACAAGTTTCATTAAAATCAGTTCAGCAGTTTTTAAGATATGGAACATAAAACCGAACTCATTAACGATATACAGCACGAATGTGTTAATTGAGTTATTACGGGTATTTGTCAATCCCTTAGGTATTTTACTATAGAACTTGCTCACTTTTTAGTCGTCCACAACTAGATAGAGAAAGATAAAAAAAAAAACACAAAAAATACCGACATATAAAGCAAAACACTAAAAAGAGCAAAAATCGGAAGTTGGTACCAATTTTTTGTCGTTTTGCGACACCGACTGTCGAAACGAAAGTTAGTTTTGCTCTTTTTAGTGTTTTGCTTTGTAAGTCGGTCAATATTTTGTGTAAAAGTTTTTTTATGATTCTTGAATAGATTAATTTTATGATTTTGGCAAACGAATTTGTGTTTGAAATTTCACAATTCAACATTCTGGCCGCAAACGAATTTTTGTTTATTTTTTTTTAACTTAGCCTTACACTAGGAATTTCTCCTGTATCGTTAGGTGCGTATGAAACATCATCTTGCTCTCAGTTAGCCGCCATTCACGTTTTACCAGGTTTAGCAGGTAAACTGCAACCCATAGGCCAACCTTATTTTTCCTATTTTTTACACCACTTTCTTTCAAATGACGTTGAATTCACTCGAAAACTTTATATTTTTGGGGTTAATTAACTAACATGATTATCAATTTATTTGATTTAGGTACTATGCAGCAATCTATTTTACTATCAAGTATCATTCATAATTAAGTTTAATCAAAAATCCTGATTCCTGCAGATTTCTGCAGTTGGATCTTGGGCTACTAGCGTTCGATCACTCGTGACTATGATAATCAGATCTGTGCAGCTATTGTATGTCAGTGAGAGCATCCAATCGCTTTCAGAATTGATTTGAATTCAATTGGAATTTAATTAGAGTAATTAATAAGCTTTTGATTAATACGTTTCCGAAACAATTGGGTTCGTTGGTGCATTGTTTGGATGTAGTTTGCGTTTCTGTTGTGGCGAGGCTTCGCTTTTGTTGAACAGTTTTGTTTGTTGCGATGGAAAGTAGAATAATGTTTTGTAGTGTTGCTTGTAATTATCTTCTTTTAGGACACATTATACTATAGCATTGATGAGGGTTTTTGCTTATTTAACAGTTTCCTCCATAGACTTCCAACGTTCTTTGAATATTGACCAATCTGTCAAAAACTATTCCAAATCGCCAGCGGTTTTAAGGCCGTCTTCAACGACGAATATGCAACGATCCTAACACACGCAGTCCCACTTTACACATGATGAAGGTAGTTTTTAGTATTGTATTGTTTGTGCGCTAGGAACTACACCTGAATAATATTCCAGCTAGTCTAGAGTAACTTTGCGAGCTTAGAAGCTAGATTATACAGGCAAACCTAGAGTAATATAATAAGACTGAGATCTGCGTAGCTGAATCCAATGAGCCTCCCCGAATCTCGCCCAGTTACCTTCCAAAACTTCTCACCGGCAAATATCTTCAAAAACTAATTTCCTTTTCTTTCGCACTTAGACATACGAAATGTAACGAAAACTTCTTGTCCTCTCATGCCTACTTGAAAAACTTTCTGGAGATAGGTAACACCCGGGGGAGCGGCGATACGACTCGTTAAAAAGAAAATTCGTTTGGGACTTAGTTGAAAAAGTTCAAACTGTCAGGTTAAGCTGGAATTTGTTGCGATTCCCTAGGTAATGATGCTGGTCAGTATTGCTAACGGTAATATTGGGAACTTGCAGACTGAGCAATGCAGTTTGTATTGATTGGCTACGTTTCGTTTCGTTTTCCGTTTTACTTTTTATTTTATTTGTATTTTATCTAATGTATGTGTTGTATATGTATGTATATGTTGTGTGTCTTTTAGTCTGTGCTAAATAAATGTTTTTTCTTTCTTTCTTTCTTTCTTTTCGTAATAAATTGTTATTTTTTACTGTATTGATACCAGGCAATAATGCTGCTAATTTTGTGGCCAAATATATAGGTACATAATAAACGGATTATATTTGTTAGGGCCTGGGGATTTGCGCTTCATCACAGTTTTAACGGGAATGGACCGTTGCTTGCTGAATGTCCAAACTCGCTTGGAGCAGTAAAAGCCTTTCTTACCAAGGCAGCGGTTATCCATGATTTAGATCAAACCAATATCAATTTAGGGGATCTCTTGTAAAGGCTCTAGACAAACTGTCAGTCTATTAGCGATGGCGATTGTCAAAATGCCGACGAGGGTAAGCGATTAGCTATCGACTATTTTCACGCTGAAGGAACGTACAAAAGATATGTCCCAAGTCAATAAAAGAGGTACATATAGTCATAGTTGATCGCTCGCAGTTCACACTGCCGGCGAGTACTCTCTCACCACAAGTTTGTCGCAGTGACAAGAGCTATCTAAGCAGGATCCTGGCGTGCTACTGCTGTTACTTACGGAGCGGGGCGAATGAGGTGCGGGGTGCGGGAGCGGGGGCGGGGCGCGGCGCAGGCGGGCCAGGGCGCTGAGCAGCCCGTCCGTGGTCACGCCGCGCGTCCCCACATCTGCAACAAAGAGAATGTCCGCTTTTACATAATGCACCAAGAGAAGAGCAACAAGAAAAACTTTCTAGGTCACGTTTCAACCTGCAGCCAGCTCGCATGCCAATTGCCTCACATTGCGGTTTTCCGAGGCATAAATGTGTTCAATCGCTCGATCTTGCCACACCCCAAAATTAAGCTTGCATGCGAGTAGCTTACCAGGTGGAAACAAGGCCTTAGTATAGGACCAAAACAGTTTTGGTAATCACGGACATAAATTTCAGAATCAGAAACCTTGCTAGCTATTCAAGATTACGCGTTTAAGTAATTTTTCAGTTAGTTCACTTTTCAGACAATTCTTTGGTCGGTTCGTTTGGCGCAGTGGTTCAGCGATCAAACACCCTACCAGGCGTCGGTGGAGGACGGACCAGGCCCCCTAAATGGGTCCAAGGACGTCCATCGCCTCCCACATCAGGACAAGAGCGTCACTCACGACACATGTGGTTGGACACGAGGTGGTGGCACGTAGTATTCCACGCGCGCTCCTTGTAGACGTCGCGGGAGGAGTCGAAACACCTCACTTCCCCTCCCCGACCCGAGGTCGAGGCCTACAAATGGGGGCCGGTGGCACAAGCCGGGGGTCACGGAAGGATTGTACGTTCCCACGACCCCCGGTGTAGGTGTGAGATGGAACACCGGGGTGGCTTTTAGTCAGTAGAAGTCTGACAGACTTCTCTGTGAGAATATCCAATGAGGATTGTCCAAACGGGGAAAAATAAAGGTGGTTGAGCGATCGGCTTTTGCGATGCGTGTCGCGGGTTCGATTCCCGTACTGAACAAATATTTGTATGACCTAAGTTGTTCTGGTCTGAGTGTTTGTATATGTGAGATTGTTTGTTTGTAAATGCACCTATGGAAATTACTAGTGTGTGTGTGTAGTTTTATATGCCTGCGGACTATAAAATTGCCTAATTAAAACATCATTCTGTCTCTAACATCTTCAGAAACAGAACCGTTACCGTTTAGCGCTAAAGGTGTGGTAGATTTATGGAGAAAGCGGGCCATGTCACCCAAAATCTTTAAAAACGGCTCTCTATATCAATGATTACACTATAAAAAATGTCAATAAACTTGATCTACTCAACAAACTTGACCGTCTTCTAAATTACTGCATTCGATTCGTTTTCAATCTGCGTAAATATGATCATGTCTCTGCGCATCGGTCACTTCTGAAGTGGTTGCCCATACGTCAACGCAGAGAACTCAGGGCACTAACTACCTTGTTTTCATTTCACACCTCTTCCAATACCCCTAGTTATCTAGCCCCACACTTTCAATATACTTGCGCCAACCACAACAAAAATCTTCGCTCTTCACATAACCGTCTTCTTCAATGTCCCACTCACTGCACTGACTTCATTCACTGTTCTTTCTTCGTTCAGTCTATCTCTCTGTGGAAAGCGCTACCCCAAGTAATCAGCATGGCAACCAGCCGAATGGCATTCAAAGTGAAAGCTCGCGAGCACGTTAGTAAGAAGTTGGCAGTAGTTTCGTCACAGCGATAATGTTTTCCAAATATCTGCTACTACTAACTGTTCTTGTATATTCGTATATATAGTATATTTGTTTAAATGTGTATTGTATGGATTTTATAGTATGTATGTATATCTTTATATTTGAATAAACCCGCCTTATCGTGATTTACTTTCAATATTGCACCTACCACTATTTGTCTCTGCATCACCCAAAGGTTGACTGGTAGAAAATGCCTAAGGCATTAAGTCCGCCTCTGTACGTTTTTGTGCATGAAGTATTAAATAAATAAATAAATTTTTCAAAAAATACAAATAAAACAGATACTTAGTTCTGTGCGAGCGAGCGGCTGATGAGTCAAAAGACTCGGCGGAGCGATGTCCCTCGCATCGCTGGAAGACTATACCGCGATATGAGAAGTATTTACAGTGATGTATGGAGTTCCACAAGGTAGCATACTTGGACCTCTCCTATTTATTATATATATAAATGACTTCCCAAAAGCATCAACCTATCCCATGACAATGTTTGCAGATGACAGCACTCTACTCTTCAACAGTGACCAATTAGATACATTAGAATCAGACATTAACTCTAACATAAAATCAGTTATAAATTGGCTAGAGAATAATAATTTGGTAATAAATTTAGATAAGACAGTTTTAATGAAATTTCAACAAACAGTAAATCAAAATTTAAATTTAGATATAAGATATAATGATAAAAGGATTGATGAGACGAATGTGACAAAATTTCTGGGATTAAATATTGAAAGCACATTAAAATGGAATACCCAGATTGACAAAGTATGTAGTAAAGTAAACCAATTTTCTCATGCGCTGCGTATGCTAAGTAAAACGGCCAATCAAAACACCGTACTAACTGCATATCATGGTCTAGTAGCCTCAACATTAAGATATGGCATTATGTTTTGGGGAAACGCCTCGGGTAAAGATATGGTGTTTAAGTGTCAGAAAAGGTGTATTAGAGCGATCTGTAACCTGCAAACCACTGACAGCTGTAAACAATATTTTAAAAGTATGAAAATTTTAACAGTGCCCTCATTGTACATATACCAGACATCTATGTTCGTCAAAAATAATATGTATAAATTTGACCGAGTAGGTAGTCAGCGTCGAGCTGACCGGCTACAAACTGTTGGATCTAAAACTGCTTTATACAAAAACAGTATTTTCGTAATGGCTCCAAAATTATACAATAAATTGCCAAAATGTATCAGAAGTGAGGAAAATGTCAGCCATTTTAAAAAAAAGTTGTTCCTGTTTTTAGTTGAAAAGACGTATTACTCGATTGAAGACTATTTAAATGACAAATTATGACTAAATTTAATTTTCTTGACATTCTTAATAATTAATAATATAATTCAATTACTTTATTTTATGCGGCTCATGACATTTTTCAATTGCTTCATTTCTTTTATCCTAGACTTTACTCATTATGATAGTAAAAATAACCTGCTTACTAATATTATATTTGTATGCCGATTATTGGCCGAACATACAGATCAGCTAAAATGTATAAATAACATCTTTTTGTACTTATGTTCACAAATAAAGATTTGATTTGATTTGATTTGATTTGAATAATCTGAAGCTTTTCAGCTGCCAAATGATTTAAAATAAATTCTACATATTCAAAAATGGAACGGCAAAAATTCAAGATGGCGGTTTTTTTTTGGAATTTAATGACCTGGCTGCTGAGGCCTATAAGTGAAATTTTAGTTTATTGATACAGTAACTTAAAACAAAACTTAATTTTGCATTAGAAAGCCGATGTAAAACATTGTAATTTTTGTTGGTTTTTCTCGGCAAACTTCGCAAAGGCAGTCAAGTTTATAAAATAAATCTCAGCTCAACTTTCCCGAGATCGCGTCTGTTTCAATGATTCCAAGTATTTTTTAGTTGCAAAGACTGTTTAAGACAGAAAAATACAGCAATTTACTTAAGCATATCCACGAAGAATCAATTTTCCAATAATTAAAACAGTCGCTAAACTTCACTCGCTATAATCCCGCCAAAAATTCCGGCGAATATTTAAAAAAAAGTTGATAATATTACAAGCGGCACTTCGCCTGCGGTGCATTAATACTTCGATAAGCTTATTTTTATATCGCACAATAGTACTGTCAATGTGTGTGTGTTTACTTGAGAAGACTCCTTAAATTCTGAGTTGAGCTGCACGGTTATTGACGAATGCGTGCACTGACTGGACAGATCCACTCAATCTGGCTGATTATTTCCTCAAAAGACCATTTCAGACATATCTACATGATCTTAACAAGATTTTGTATGGATTTTAAAAGACCGTGACCTCTGAGTTTCTTTCGGTCTTTCTTCTCAGAGTAGTCAGATAGAAAACGCCGACCTCATCTAGTTTTAAAAAATATGATCGACATGTTTAGTGTTTGTACAAACCAACTTACAGAAACAAAATCATTTATCATTTACCGATGACACACCACACGAAAAGACTTTTGATTTTATTAGATATTTATTAGAATAAATCTTTTCGTGTGTTGTGTCATCGCTCATCGGTACATCGTCATCTTTTGGTACTTTAAAAGCTCTTAAAAATAGTAAATAATACTAATATTGACAACTGACATCACAGAAAAATATGGCAAAACTATTTCAACTAGGAATTCAGAGGAAAATAGTCACTATGACATCACCTCTGCGGACATTATTAGACAAATTACCTGTAATTGATTAGCTAATACAAAGACCAGGATAATACACGAGATGACATTGTTCTACATAATTATTGTGTCCAGAAATATATTATTACCAGTGTTACGTGATGCGACTTGCGTAGATTTAACGTGTTAGTCACAGGTTTCGTTCAAAACCTACACAGATGTGTGTTCTATTGAAAATACCCTGCGGTGATTGGCTTGTCCTAGGTATGTACATAGTGTACATGTTCCCGAGGCATGCCTTCGCTGTTATAATACCACACATTGTCTAGAACAAGTGGTATTATAACATATTATAACAGCGAAGGCATGTTCGAAATAAATGTAGGGTCGTATAATAGACATCATTGTCTAAAAACTTTTATCTACTCTCATATCTTAATATTCGAATTATAAAATTCAAAACAAGTTTATATTGGCATACTTTATAAACATAATACCGAAGTTTAAAAATAGAATCTTATTATAACACTATTTCTCTAACAAAATAATACTATAAAACAATTTTTTTCTATTACGATACAGGACAAATCCAAGAAGTTTAAATGATTACTAAGGAGTTTCCATCAATATTTTTTTTGTAATGCTATTTTGTAGTACCTATTATAAAAAGATTTGATTCCAATTTTAAATTGTCTATGACAATGCCCGCTTTAGACTTAGCTCGCACTGCAATTTTTATTCGCGCGAATTTTGTTTCCTTCTACCTGTTCATAGAGCTCAAAATATTCGGGTGAATTATTGTGTTTTATTTTTTTATTTATTTGTTAAAAAAATAATACGTGTCCAATCACTATCACTACAACATACTATTAAAACAAAGTCCGCCGCCGTGTCTGTTCGCGCGCGATAATCTCAAAAACTACTGAACTTCTGTACTGAACAGATTTTCATGCGGTTTTCAAAAATAAAAAGATTGAGACACGAGGAAGGTTTATGTATATAATTTGTCACAGGCGAAGCCGGGTGGGTCGTTAGTATTAATATAATTTTGATAATTTAACTAAAAGACTACATTTTTTTTTTTTTTATCCAGGTATCATAACTATCGCGTGCCATTTCGATTGTCCTTGGCAATCTAGAGGCAATCTAGAGACAATTCTTACTTTCAAACGCTATCACCACGTTTTAGAGCTTCATATAGGTACAGTATACACATTTGAACATACGTGACCTGGAACAGGCTAACGACCGCGGGGAATTTTTAATAAAATAACATATTTGTGTAGTTTGGAACTTAACCTGTGACTAAATGGTGGGAAGAAAGCGAATTCTCGAGCCTTAAGCCACAAAAACATCTGACATCATTATATCCTGATTCCAATTTATGAGTGCATAGTCTTTTCCCCCGGTGTCTCTCCTGCGGCTTACCGTGACTGTATTCTATCGTCATTATATAACAGCACTGGCAGTGGTGGCCCAGTGGTATTAGCCGCGACTTACAACTATGATGATGAATATAACGTCACATCCTTTTTGCCACGAAGGGAAGTGCAGAGATGCACCAAGTACGTACATCGAGCGAGCCTAAGTCCTGAGAAATAGGATAGGGATTTGCAGGTATGTTGCACAAGGTGGAGAGTCCCACAAACCTCCATAGAAAAGGGAGGATCTTCCGACCAGACGGGTGTTGTGTCTGGTCCGGGCAACTGCCCAAAGATTACCGTCGGACTGTTGTATGTGTTCAAAGCACGCCGGAAACTTTGCCTGCGCGATGCAGGATTTGTGTGACGTCATGTAATTAGTTCTCAAGTGGCGGCGTTGGTGCCGCTACAGTGATAAAAAGTAGCCTGAGATACACAATGATAGTTTAACTTTTTAGTTCTTATAGGAAGATTTTTTGAAGTGAAACTTTTTATGTGGAGCGGGCGATTCGATAATTGGGCTAGAACTAAGATTGTTTCAACACATTGGAAACATTTCATTACATGGGAGAGAAGAAAGACCTTCTTCTAGCTCACACACTAAATCTCTCTTCATCATCATCATTTCAGCTGAAAGACGTCCACTGCTGGACATATGCCTCTCCCAAGAGTCGCCACACTGATCGGTCCCGTGCGTCTCGCATCCTGCGGATTCCTGCAGCCTTAACTAGGTTATCGGTCCACCTAGTGGGAGGCCTTCCAACGCATCGTCTTCCGGTTCGCGGTCACCACTGTTTTCGGCCCCATCAACCATCCGTTCTGCGAGCAATTTGCCCTCCCCGCTGCCACTTCAGTATGGAAATTCTTCGGGCTATGTCGCTGACCCTGGTTCTTCTGCGAATATCCCCATTTCTGATTCGATCACGAAATGAGGAAAGCGAAATTTAACTTATACTTCTGTGTGCCTTAATTTTTACCTGATGAGTACTGCCAGATAATATATCTTCTAGCAACGTAAAGGTGTCTACACACCATTGCCGGCAGGTCAACTTGGATTGCATTATCAGCCTTATAATGTTGCTACTGCTGGGACACAGGCATCCTCTCTGTGAGAGAGGTAATATGCCTTAAGCCACCACGCGGGTTGGTGGATGTCACAAGGTGTTATAAGTTTGACGTGTGTTTATGTGTATCTGTGTGTCTGTCTGTGGCATCATAGCGTCCAAACGGGTGAACCGATTTTGATTTAACTTTGTTTTTTTAAAAGGTGACTTAATCGAGAGAGAGAGAGTAAGTTTGAATAAAATCGGTTCAGCCGTTCAAAAGTTATAGGCATTTTACTGTTTGACTCGGGGTGTTTTCGCAAGATATCGTGTCATAATTACGTGTTCAATAGATTGCCGATCGAAGCGTGTCTACTATATCTATACTAATATTATAAAGAGGTTAAGTTTGTGAGTTTGTGACGTTGTAAGGGGTAATCTCTTGATCTACTGAACCGATTTTGAAAATTTAAACAAAAATTAGAGATCTTTATGAAAATTGCAATAAGGTAACCCAAGGTTTTGCTACCTTGTTGCCTGTAAAATACATTATATGGCGTGCGCTGAGAAAACTATTGATGATAGATAAAAATTTGTAGGTAGGGTAGGTAGGGTAGGCAGGGTAGGCAGGGTAGGCAGGGTAGGCAGGGTAGGCAGGGTAGGCAGGGTAGGCAGGGTAGGCAGGGTAGGCAGGGTAGGCAGGGTAGGCAGGTTAGGCTGGGAAGGCAGGGTAGGCAGGGTAGGCAGGGTAGCCAGGGTAGGCAGGGTAGCCAGGGTAGGCATGGTAGCCAGGGTAGACTGGGTAGGCATGGTAGCCAGGGTAGACTGGGTAGGCAGGGTAGCCAGCCAGGGTAGGCAGGGTAGGCAGGGTAGGCAGGGTAGCCAGGGTAGGCAGGGTAGGCAGGGTAGGCAGGGTAGCCAGGGTAGGCAGGGTAGCCATGGTAGCCAGGGTAGGCAAGGTAGGCAAGGTAGGCAAGGTAGGCATGGTAGCCAGGGTAGGCCGGGTAGGCAGGGTAGCCAGGGTAGACGGGGTAAGCAGGGTAGGGGCATGGGAGCCTGGGTATACCATGGTACCCAGGGAAGACTGGGTAGCCAGGGTAGGCAAGGTAGGCAGGGTAGCCAGGTTAGGCAGGGTAGGCAGGGTAGGCAGGGTTGGGGGTAGAGGAGCCAGGGTATACCATGGTAGCCAGGGAAGACTGGGTAGCCAGGGTAGGCAAGGTAGGCAGGGTAGCCAGGTTAGGCAGGGGAGGCAGGGTAAGCAGGGTAGGGGCAGGGTAGGGGCAGGGTAGGCAGGGTATGCAGTGTTGGCAGGGTAGGTAGATAGGTAGCCAGTTGACGGGACCGAAGCCCCGAGGGTCAGCTAGTACTAGATAAATTATGTCACACATCATCAGCCTTCTAATGTTCCCACTGCTGGGACACAGGCCTCCTCTCATAGAGGGAGTGGGCTATAATCCACCACGCGAGCCCAGTGCGGATTGATAGATGTCACATGTCTTTGAATTATTGGTTCTAGGACATGCCGGTTTCCTCTCGATGTTTTCCTTCACCGTTTTAAGAGCAGTGGTGATGAAATAATTTATACAAAGTAAAGCGCCAGCCAGGGTTCGAACTCACGACCTACGATTCGTAAGTCGGGGCTGTTACCACTTGGCCACCACTGCTCCCTTGAATTACTTAAATTTAATATATGAAATAATTTAATTTTGAAACAAGCACAAAACAAATGAGGCCCGACCTGTAGCAAACAATGTCACCTCCAATCTTGAATTACCTTTGTTCACAAAAAAACAGAAATAAAAATAAAAATCAAAAGCCTAAAATTCACGATACAGATCAAAGCCTGAAACTGTTTTTTAAATTCCAGAATTATGAATTGAATCCATGGGATTCTTTTTTCGCGTCAGTTTTACACACCACCTGTATATTGTAAAAGTTTAGAAATATGAAGAAGAATTTTGATACGCAGTTTAATAGGTGGCTAGTGGCCCACCGTTATACATTAAATTAAATTAAAATTAATTTATTTCGGAACCAGTCCATAATATGCATACCATGTGAAATTAAAAATATTAGATACATTAAAAATAATTACAATTAGAAATACATTACATAAGTCATTAAAACACATTATAAATTACAATTAGAAATACATTACAAAAGTCATTAAAACACATTATAAATTCACAATAACAAAAAATATTAAATACACTATGTTTCATCTTATTCCAAATTTAGGTAAGTGTACACTGCTGGGACACCGACATCTTTTCTCAGGATTACAAACCAATTTTAGATTTTTTTATTCTAGAGCCATAAGACAAAGTGTCATTCCATAAGCGATGAAAGTAGGGATTGATCACCTGACATTTTGTTAGCACTAACACCTTGTCCAGAAGAGACGGGTTCGCTGCAAATTCATTCACGCATTAGCGAGGTACTGGGCGCCAATACATCGTGTCTACAAGCATCGCGCGAATTCAACGTCAGAGCGAGTGTATGTATCAAGGGAAATGAAGCGCTTCGATTTTAATGCGGAATTGTTTATAGTCCCTATATCCTCGCGCGCTGTTACGCTCCTTCTGGACGCAACTGACTGAGAATCGCGGCGAATTCACCCTATCTGGACAAACTCTTAGCAATCCCATATCCCGTAAACATAGTAAGTACTTTTGACGTTTTTCCAATCGCTGTCGCTGCTTTCGTTGTTAGATCGTCTCTTGTGTAGAGCCTAAGTACGTGCCGACGATGTTATTTCATTTTAAATGTTTTATTTTACTTTCACCTGCCCCGTTGCTTGTTAGCAAATCTTGCAAGTTCAATTTGACACTTCCCAGTATCCGATTGAGCTGAAAGGAGATGTTTGGTTTTGGGCCATCACTATGTACACTATATAGAAAAAGTAAAATTTCAAAATTTAAAAAACCCCCGACACATTTTTATTTCATCCATACTAATGCTAACATTATAAATACGAAAGTAACTCTGTCTGTCTGTCTGTCTGTTACCTTTTCACGCTTAAACCACTGAACCGATTTAGATGAAAGTTGGTATGGAGATAGTTTGAGACCCGGTTATTGACATAGGCTACTTTTTTTCATAAAACACAAAGGGGGAGAAATGGGGAGAGGTTTAATTTTGTATGTAACTTCTTATCTTGCAACTTTTCCTTATTATAAACCGATTTAGATGAAATTTGATAAGGAGATAGTTTGAGACCCGGGAAAGGACGCTTGGCGACGCTTGGGGAAGGCCTATGTCAGCTGTGAACGTCTTTCAGCTGATATGATGATGATGATGAAATGGAAAAGCTGCTCTTTGTATTAAACTTTTAATTGCGGCTTCCGATTTGGTTGAAACTTTGCAGGCATATTTTTGATAACAACATAGTATATAGCAGCGTCCTAAAATGTTGTACCCATGATTAATGGCGTAATTAAGGAATGTCAATTAACTGAAGTTAAAAATTATGATAGAGTGGTATCTTCGATTCGCAGCATAGAAAACACCCCGATTCAAACAGTAAAACGCCTATACCTTTTGAACGGCTGAACCGATTTTATTCAAATATAGCTAAGAACACTCTCGACAAAATCAACTTTCAATCAAAAAAACGAAATCAAAATTAGTTCATTCGTTTAGGCGCTATGATGCCACAGACAGATACACAGCAACACACGTCAAACTTATAACACCCCTCTTTTTCCGGCGGGGGTTGAAAATAGGAAAAAAATAGAGGAATGCCATAAAAATACAAAAAAAATAATTTGAAGAAGGGTTCAGACGTACAATAATGATTTTGAGTTTTTTATTATGATAACCCTATTTTTAGGGCAGCCATGACAGTTGTTATTGACACGACGTTTGACGACTTTGACAGTTTTATGATATCTTTGAGACTTTCTTTGCTTTGACTTTGAATTCTATATGTTTCGGAATTTTTTGTGATTGTTTTACTTTTGCAACCTAGTTTACTACTACCGACATTGATTAATTGCTTCTCTGTTGTAATTGAAGTCATGTTGTTTCTATAACGAAGCTTTAACGCAGATATTACGATGACACGTCAATCGAATATCATTGCCAAAATGTAATTTTTCGCAAACTGCTGATCAGATCCACCATGTTTAATTTTATGTCGTGTTGCTCTACTTGACAAAGTTATTAGAGTAGAGTGTACATTTAAACGAAGTGAAGTTAAAGAAAATTAACCATACAAATGTAAGATGAGTGTTTATTAGTGTTAATATATGAGGAATGGAATGCAACGTGATGAGAGAGAAGGAATGATAGTGCGAGAAAGAGGCGGAAGGTGAAAAGTCAGTAGAGTGAGGATTGGAGTTTGAGAGCGATGACGAGAGGATGTATTAAATGATTATTTGAAGATTTTTATTGTGTCGTGTTGAATAATAAACCAATAGTAAACAGTTCAGCATTTTACTTGCCCCGCAAATCCCACAATTCTACACAAACGGTGACTATAAAGCGATTTTGACATTATAGTGTACATAGTGCTGGCCTAGCCTCCATACATTTCTGAAACATCTTCTTTGGCACACCTGTTTGGTTCTCGTAAAAATGCAATAATGAATATAAAAGCTTGCTTTAACAAGATAAAGCGCCTACCTGGGTTCCACATCATCATCATCATCATATCATCATCAAGGAATTGGGACTGACATTGGACGTAAATATGACTTTTAATCGGCACATCAATAACATCTGCCTTCCAATCACTTGGTTTTGTCATGAGGCAGGCAAATGGGTTTAAGGATAAGAATTCTGTTATGGTATTGTATTTTTCTTTTGTGCGCAGCAGACTAGGATATAATTTATTGGTGTGGGATCCGCACGAGCAAAAGTATAAGCTAATGATAGAACGGGTTCAACGCAAATTTGCTAGATACCTATATAAAAAGTTGTATGGGTACTATCCATATTTGTACCCGTCTCTGTTTGTCGCGGAAATGCTGGGCATCAACACGCTGGAACTGCGACGTAAGTGTGCGCTACTTCTTTGTGCTTAACAATAGGATCGACGACTCATCCACGCTGGCTCGCTGTTCACTGTTTGCTCCAGACCGAGTACGGGTGTCGCGCGCCTGTGCCCCGCGGTGCCTGTTCGCGGCTCCTCCCACGCGTACCCTGACAGCGCGATATGCCCCTACAACCCAGGCTCTCAATCTGCTGAACGCCCTGATTGCTCAGGAATCTGGCGTCGACATATTTATGTGCAAGGATAAATCTATGTTAAATGTTTGTGTAAAGTTCTTTAGTCTTTGTGTTTATATTTTTCGCTTGCTGTACGCTTTGGTGCAAACTGTTAGTACAGCAAGCAATTGTTATTAAATAAATCAATCAATCGTCCACTGCTGGACATAGGCCTCCCCCAAGCGTCGCCACATTGACCCGTCCCGTGCGTCTCGCAACCAGCGGATCTCCGCAACCTTCACCAGGTCATCAGTCCACCTGGTGGGAGTCCTTCCAACGCAACTTCTTCCGGTTCGCGGTCGCCACTCCAGAATCTTTCTGCCCCATCGGCCATCCGTTCTGCGAGCAATGTGCCGTGTCCACTGCCACTTAAGGTTGGCAATTCTTCGGGCTATGTCGGTAATCCTGGTTCTTTTACGGATCTCTACATTTCTGATTCGATGACGCAAGGAAACGCCGAGCAAAGCCCTCTCCATTGCCTTTTGAGTGACTGTAAGCTTTCTGATGAGGCCCATTGTAAGCGACCACGTCTCATAGCCATATGTCATCAACCCACGTCACTAAACTGAAATTAGACACATTTCCTATGTATAATTTGATCAGCTACTGCAATAAGCACTGAAGTAACACCAGGATAATGCAACTAGTGAGTTTGCAATTTTTGAATTATACGTTTTACAGAAATATTTCATTATCAGTGATAGGTACATGAGGTGTGTTACCATAAATTTTGCGTGTTCGGGGATGAGCTGTTCCAGTTTACGAATGAAATAATAAAATATAATATACCAAATATAGAACACGTATAGGTACTGTTACAGGTCACGTAGTTTGCCTAGACTCCGTCAAATCAGCGGTTTGTCGAAGGACATATTCGCGAGCTGGCTGACCAAAACCAGATGTATCCTCCGACTGCACAGCATGATTTTTTTCTTGTTTACGTCTTTTTAGTTCGCTTTTTAAGCAGTCGGGTGTTTTGATTTTTTTAATATATTTTTATTTAACACTTTTTAGTTAACATTTTATTCGAATAAGGTACATTTAAACATATAAGTGTCATAATATGTTTTTGAAATTGCCTCTTAAAACCATTTCATTGGATATCCCACACGATGGGATTGGATGGAAAAAAAAAATTATCCCCCACAATATGGCACCCAAAAGCCGCCATTTTTATATTTTCAATTTTAATGTAGCCAGTGACACTCGCAGGCTTAAGACGCATCGATTGACGTACGAATCATCAAAATCGGCCAACGCGTTTGGTCTCTGGAACGCCACATAGGAACAAACATACATACATACATACTTACATACATACATAGACTGATAAACACATTACCCTCCTTCGGCAGTCGGGTAAAAAAGGTATGGTTTATATAGTGTTATGAATTGTAAATAGACTTAAAAATGTGGATCTGTAAATCAGAACACCTGAGCCGCCAGAGGGTCAGATTGTGGTCAGAAACTATCATTTACACTCTAATATTAGGTCATTACATATGAAATTTGCGTTTTGTAAGGAAGGACATAGTCTTTTTTTTTTATTTATTTATTTAATCAAAGTATGTACCATTGCTATCTATGCACTTTTGCCATCTCATAGGTAGTTCATTGATCCCTTTACAGAAAAAACCATTCGGACGGGATCCAATAAAATCTTTGAGGGCGCTTTGGACTGCCCCATCGGAGTTGAATTTTTTCCCTTGCAAGAAATTTTCAAAATTTCGATAAATATGGTAATCTGTTGGAGCAAGGTCCGGGGAGTAAGGTGGATGTCTTAGACATTCCAATTGAAGCTCCTCTAATTTGATAGCCGTCTGTTGTGCAGTGTGTGGTTTAGCGTTGGCCTGAAGCAGCAGTGGCCTAGAGCGATTGACCAGCCTCGGCTGTTTAGCAGCTAGCTTTTCCATCATGGTTTGTAGTTGCTCAATAAACATCCGCCGTAATCGTCTGGCCAGGTTTCAGAAAGCTGTAGTGAACGACACCGGCACTAGTCCACCTAACGCTCACACGTATTTTTTTTTGAGTAAATTTTCGCTTGGGGCAGGATTTGGCTGGATCGCCAGGTTTCAGCCGTTGCGATGAGCGTTTCCGATTATTGTACAGGATCCACTTTTTATCACAGGTAATGATTCGATTTAAAATCCCTTCATTATTGTGCCGGTTGAGTAATGTAACGCAGCACTCGACTCGCGTTTGTTGGTATGCTGCACTCAATTCATGAGGTATCCACCTTTCAGCTTCAAGCTTTCAAGCTTTTTCACCTTCCCAATTTGCTTCAAGTGGTTTAAAATAGTTTTATCACTAACACCGCAGCGTGCAGCTAACTCGGACGTGGTTTGCGATGGATCCGGTTCCACAATAGCTTTCAATTCTTCATTATCAACTTTGGTCTCCAGCCGTCCACGGGGCTTGTTCTGCAGGTCGAAATTTCCAGAACGAAAACGTTGGAACCAAAAACGCACTGTGTTTTCTTTTGTGAAACCGTTGCCACACACGTCATTAATCCTTTGAGCCATTTCTGCAGCACTGGTGCCACGGTGGAACTCGTACTCGCAAATAACGCGATATTTCATGTTTTCCATTTTTTAACTGACTGGCGCAAAGAAAAAACCAAAAGAGGAATAAACAAATGAATTACGGTTTTCCAAACACAAAAGCATGAGTAAATAGCTGTATAAATTTAAAATTGGAATTCCAAATCATAGAGCAGATATTTGAGATCAAAGTGGCCAGTAGCAAAGATAATATAATACTACAGTACAGATACCCAATCCCATACAAAGAAATGTCACCTCCTTAAGTCGGGCTATTGGTCGGGCTATTTTTTCTTTCTCCATATTTTTAACAGGCGGCAGCACCAGTGACTCTTTAGTAGCCCGAGACTGTGGTTTTCTAACGCCATCTAGTAGTTTGCCTAGATACTAAATCATATGGCAATTTGAGCGAGGAATCGTATCATGTAGGTACTCAGAGACGTTATTTGCCAGTTGTCTTGTCCTTGAACGCTTACTTCGTATTCGTAATAATAACATTAGGTATGTTCGGTTCGGGACAGACTCCGCTCAGACCGCGGTAACTTCTTAAATCTAAGTGGTCGCATTGTGTAGCGAATTTCACAATATTCACGAATATTCCAAATCAATCAAAGCTATAGAATTCGTTGTAGAATTACATGTTGGTAGTTAGCTTGCTTCCATGGCAATGAATGAAAACACGAAGTAGGTACCTACTTTATGTCGTTTTATTATTCACTATAAGCGTTATCCTTTTTTACCCGGCTGCAAGGAAAGGGTTTGTTTTTCGCGCGTATCTTGTATGTAAGTATGTGTGTAATATATCACCTCGTATCTTTCAAACCACATGACGGATTTTTATAATTAAGACATCGTTAGATAGGTCTTGGCCACCCAAATATTCTTAGATAAGTGCCATAAAAAAAAATGGCGGATTTTGGGCTCCATATTGAAGAGGTTGCAATTTTTTATCTTCGTAACCCGTCGAGTGGGGTATCAAAATGAAGGGCTTTTAGTGGTGATTACAAAAATACATACCACGTATATGTTTAAAACAATTTATAAAAAAAAAAGAAACTTAAAAGTTGTAAATAAAAAAAGCTAATTTAAAATCAAAAAGGAAGCGAACTTAAAAGCTGTAAACAACTAAAAATCGTGCTGTACCGTCGGAGGATCAGGCAGTTCGCGAATATGTATCCTCCGACTGCACAGCTAGTTATTTTCTTGTTTACAGCTTTTTAGTTCGCTTTTTAAGCAGTGGGTGTTTGATTTTTAAATTAGCTTTTTTATTTTAGGTTGGTACTTATATATATAAAGAACAAGATGTTTTTACAAAAATGATTACTTTTAATACTTTAGTTAGGTACGCAGCATGGCAGTACCTACCCTACTCCTCACCCCCGCAGTCACATGAAATTGCTAGCGCGTAGTGGCTCACGAAGTGTTTCGATCCGTTCTTAAGTTTGAATCAAACTGTACCTACTATGCGACGCGTAAACTCGGACGGCAAGCGGCACACGCGTCGCGTTATCTCTTATTTTAGTACCCGTGCGATTTGAGTAGGCCCTAGCGCGATACGAGTCCTGTTCCAGCGAGGTATCTAGTTAATTCGACGTGTAAACAAGCATCACAAAAAAGTGATTTTAAATAATAGACCAAAACTTTAATATTTGAAATTACGCCTATAATAAATAATATCTTTTAAATTACGCCTATAATAAATAATAACTATCCTACAAAATGAATCTTACGATGGATAGTTTAGGACAAATTGTGAAACACGCCATCTATTGCAAAGAACTCAAAACAAAACGAAAAATCGATAGCTACTTTCAACTAATTTAACATACAAAGTCTTCACTTATCTTTTTTGTTCAAAAAACCTGATCAATGAGTGTAAATGGGTAAATTAACATTAAAAAAGCAAGTTTTGATTTTTACTAAACTTATTTCAGCCTGAATCTGCTGTTAAACATTTTTAATTGATTGTTACTTTCACATTTGTTACCTATGCTGCCATCTATGATCTTTTTTTAATACTAATTATAATTTGTATGAGTTGATACCCCATGCCAGTAGGTACGACAAAACGCCAATTTCATAGGTAAGGACCCAATATTTAGTTCTATACAGTTAGACTCAATGCTTACCGCAAAATTGTGGTTTAAGACGAAGGGCTTTGTGGGTAACCGCAAATTATATATGACGTACAAAATCGGATAAATAGTTTAGGCGCTACGTAGGAACATACGTAAATACAAACATACATACATGCATACATAGGCTGCTAAAATCATAACCCTTCCTTTTAGTTTCACCGTAGTCGGGTAAAAAGAGAAGACACGGTCCCATTTTGTATCTCTCTTTTATACCAAAACTACATGATTGAAATACTCTGAAACACCTGCTAACTGCTTGAAAGTCCCAAACTATTATTTAACAGTACGGGCCCACAGTGCAAACGTGTCGGCAAACTGTTGCAACTCGCGCAGTCGGTCTCTTGAAACACTCTTGTTAATAAACTTCACAGTTCCGAGTTCCAATTGTTGGGTACTCAGCTGTGATTTGATTTATTTAATGATGATGGAGGCAGGTAGTACCTTCTTTTATGTACCTTGTTTGAACTGGAGATTAGTTCATTTCTAAGATCTATTCATGACTAGTGGTATTGTACACGTGTGAAATTGCGATTTGAAGGTCATGAAAGTGCCTCGTTGGTCTAGTAGTCGAAAGGGCTACTGCTGCACACGAGGTCCTGAGTTCAATTTCACCGTCAGACAAAGGGTTAAAACTGGCCAAGGAGATGGGTGATTGACGTTTTATATTATAATAGTGAAAGTCAAAGTCAAAGAGTAAAACTAAAGCTAAAGGAATAGCTGATAAGGAAGAAGCTGGCTTTAGAGATCGAGGCATTCTTCCCGCCTGCTGCTGAAGTTCCCTGTGAGGAAATAGACGAATTGCCCGCGCCCCCCTTGCCGGCTGACACGTGTTCGACCGAAGGCCTGCATCGAGACTTCGCACGTGGGCTCGTGGTTACCCCACGTGTTGAGACATTCTCCGCGATTGCTGAGCAGGCCGCCTGCGATCGCGCAGCCTTGCCGCTGGGGCCCCCCGCGCTAGCTGGCGTGTGCTTTATTGAAGACTTGCATCGAGAACGTGCACGTGGGCTCGTACATGTTACCGCGTCACTTCGTTCCAGCTCGAGTTTGGCGAAGAACAGTTTTCATACTCAATTATACCGGACATTCAATTCAATTCAATTTTATCCAGGAACAATTCAGTGAAACAATCATAAGTAAAAAAATCACATTATTTAAAATTATAAAACTAACACATTCATCCTACTAATATGATAAAGGCGAATTATGAATGTGTGTTATTGTGTTTGTTACTCTTTCACGCAAAAACTATTGAACGGATGGATGATATGGCACAGAGATAGCACATAGGCTACTTTTTATGCCAGGAATATGTTCCCTTGGGATAATTTTAACATACACGCGGGCGAAGCCGCTGGCAGAAGCTAGTAATACAATAATTTACTACAAATTAAACATTCAAATCAATTCAAAATTCAATAATATTACAAGCGCTGAACATAGAAAACGCTGTAACAAGCACTTCCAAGAGAAAAGTTGCAATATCAAAAAATTATTTCAAATCTCTTCCAACTAAATAATAAATGTATACAGAAGGCCATACCAATACGGACCAGCAGCAAAACAACAAAGGAACCCCAATAAGGCAATGTACCTACGGAACCTTCGATGACGTCACATTCGGGAGTCTTCGCGCTGACGAAGAAACTGCGTACAAACAGTTTCACCATAAAGATGCAAATTGTTCTAGCCGAACTTTCAATCTGAATTCAACCTTGAGATTTTAACATACGGTTTGAATTTCCTTGTGGAGGTAAGAGAATTATTTAAGGTTGGGTAAGATCTTTATTAGACCGTTTTACGGATACTATGGTGAGTCCACATAATGCTCTTTTGAAGAGAATCGATTTTGTACCGATACCTTTATTGCTTGCGGTGAAAAGGAAGGAAGTCTGTCTTTTAAGTTTTGTTTGCTTTAAAAGCACAAACGCTAGGTTCTCAATATACCTGTAGCATTATTTGGTCCTTTAAGTGTACAAGAAAAGCACGTTGCGACGCACATTCTACAAGCTTTTATTTAACTTGCAATGTATCATGTATGTATGTATGTAAGTGTGTTCGGGTCAAATCTTGCAACTGAATTTTAAAGCAGTTATCCACAACCGATTTAGATGAAATTTTGCATACACGTTTAGTTTGGATGACAATGCATGGTTAGCTAAGTGACGTCATTCTTAATCCAATATGACGGACGGCCCAAGATGGCGGACTAGTTATTTTTTGTTCACTACCATGATATGGGTATCAAATAAAAGGGTTTGTTAAAAAAAATAGTGAATAATTTTATTTTATAACACATAACATCACGCCTGTATTCGCGAAGGGTTAGGCAGAGACGGACCTTTAATTATGTATAGCTCACCCATATTAGAAATTCACTGTTATAAAATTATAACTTGGAAGTGGTTCAGAAACATAAAATATAACTAAGGGGGTATAAACTTGTTATAAATAACTAACGCTTGTATGAGAAACCCGTTACACTAATGTAAAAGGCATAGGTCAATCATTACTCACACGATTCCTTACTTCTGCACTCACAGCACTTTAAAGCAACACTTCCTTCAAGTGACGCAAGCGGCTGTTCAGCGGCAATACGTCGGCATCATGCTCATGGGAGTCATGTTCCCTAACGAACTGTAAAACGTGACGAAGCGCTTTCCCTGCGGCAACAGTGCGGCGGTCCTTGTCTAGCAACGGAGCGGCTAGTTCCAGCGGCATTGCGTCGACATCATGCCTATAAGGAGCATGAAAACACTTTGACTGTGACCACTGGAATATGTCGGATGATGCTAAGTTCTCGTAAATTTAATTAGTAATAAGTGTAACAGCAAATTTTCCTGATTATTTTCCTGAACCTGACCTATGCAGTTCAAAGGTTTCCAAATGATCTAACATCACGTGTTTTTGTAAAAATAGAAATTCTAGTCGTCATATTCCAGGCACGTATTTATAATAAAGAACACAAAACTGCCATCTCATAAGTAAAGAAATAAATGATTTTCCTTCCTTAGAATAACACATTCCTAGAATATACAGCTAAACGGATTTTTATTATGCATAAGTAAATAATACCGCAAACGTAAATAAAGTAAAAACTCACCCAAAGGGAAATGGAAAGGGCTATGCTCGAAGTTTCCTTGCGTGATCGTATCAGAAATGAGGACATGCAGGAGAACCAAATTTATCGACACAGCTCGAAGAATTTCCAAACTTAAGTGGCAGTGGGCAGGGCACATTGCTCGCAGAATGGATGGCCAATGAGGCTGAAAAGTTATGGAAACCGCAAACCGTAAGACGATACGTTGGTAGGCCTCCCACTAGGTGGACCGATGACCTGGTTAAGATTGCGGGAATCCGCTGGATGCGAGACGAACGGGATCGGTCAATGTGGCGACGCATGGAGGAGGCCTATGTCCAGCATTGGATGTCTTTCGACTAAAACGATGGTGATGATGAAATGATACTGGCTCGCTGGTCTAGTCGCCGCAAGCACAAGGTACTACTGAGCATGAGATCCTGGATTCGATTCCCGGGTCGCGACAAGTTTTCCATCAGAAATTGAACAGGTAGCAGTTACATGAACTTAACAAGCGTAATAAGGGTGTGCTATAGATGCACTTATCGCACGTAAGGCTTTCGGTCATTTGGGTAAACCCAATGAGATTATACCAATAGAGACTTGATACTCATATAAAGAAATAAAAACATGGCGACTTTATCTACCTACATAGGACCTTTGGGACTTTATTTCTATCACTGAGTAGGTTAAAGTATCACAGAGATATAAATAGCCTCTTTGTCAGAAAGAGATAAACATACTGATTGTGTACATGACTGTCCTGAATTAAGCGTTATAAACAAAACAAAATCGGTATATTCGTCGAGGAAACTGACTTTAAAAGATCACGCCATAATGAGCATTATTGAGCTGTCACATCACACAAGGTTGGTCGAGGGTCGAAGATCGTTCGGACATCCGATGGGAATTGAAATCTGAGAATTCGTGGTGTGATACAAAATTCTCAGAAATTCGTTGATTTGTTATATTGCAGCATTTTTTCCTTATATTTCCTCTATAGTTGTATATTATAAAAGATCTAATATCGCGTGATTTTGAGAAAAAAAATGATAAAGAAACGCTATATTGGAAATATTTGTATTAATACAGTAAAGCAAACTAGATAGGTATAAAAGATTTTACTTCCGTTACAAAATTAGTGATGCCCCGAAAATGCAGTTAAGCTGGTTCTATTTGCTGCCATAATTAATCAACTCTTGAGTAGCCCACAGCGATTTTATCAATGATTTTGGCTGATGTTTTCGCTATCTGTTAAAAGCTTGCGTCAAATTTTTAATGCTGTCGAGCCTGTTTCGTCTCGATTGGGGTTTGTTAGATTTTTTGTTTTACCTATTGTCACCTGGGCGCGGTGCGGGTAAAAGATTCTAAATTCTTTCTTTCTTTCTCCGCCGTGGGATCTAAGACAATTGAATCGTTTCTTCGGTTGGTAGTGTGGCAGGCTTATCTGGAGGGTTGTCGGCTTGCTTACCATCCAAGGACATAAAATAATCCTTGGATAAGGAGGTCACAGAGCTACCACGTAACTGCTTTTATAGAAACTTAAGAATTTCGCATCAGAACCAGTTATTGTCATTATAGAAACTGGGTCTCCGTGTTGTTGACCTGTGTGAATTACATAATAACAAAATATTTTGGTTATAATTATTAGCATTCAGAAACCGCAGATCTATCAAACGGTTAGGTTATGTACCGTACCTATTACCTAATGATCAGCAGATATAAATCTTTGATTGGTGGGCTTTTTAAACATGAATCGCGATCTGACTCTAAAGACAAGTGATATTCTAAAGGATGTGTTTTTAGATATTTGGTTTTGTTTATCTAGGGAGCAAACGTCTATTTTAAAGGAGAGTGCCACCTTAATCCCGAGTACAGCGAGGGATTCAAAGTACGTCACTCGAGCTTAAAATAGTGTTACTCCCGAGGTGGACACTCTACTTTTTATCAACCTCTGTGATAAAGTAAGTAAGTGCAACTTATGAACAAGAACGTTACGTTTATTTATTTACATACAATTAGGAACCATACCATGAAAGGAATGATGGACTCACCGCCGCTGCTTGCACTCATTAACTGTCGTGTTCCATCGAGGATTCCGCGTAAATCTATTACTCCGCTATGTCCTCCAATGAGAAGAACGGTGTTGGGATTTAATTTTCCATGCGCTAGGTTTTGTAGGATTTTGAATAGTTGTAGTGATATGGTTGATTTTCACTTTGATTCTCTCAATAAGCATAAATTTAAATTTCTGAACTGTTTAACAGATTTGTTGTAAATGTTTTTGGACTGTGTATACGTAACTTTTTGAGGAAATAATGCTTTTAATATTTCGCATAATTATGTAACTATTATATTATTATTATTGTTATATTACTAAGTTTACTTGTAGAATATTTAGTTTACAGCTAACATAATTACTTATTATTATTTTTTGTTCATGTGGTGTTTACCTATAAGTAATTGTTGCACTGTGTAGAGTTTATACGCATGTTTTATTTTTGTTTGTAGATTAGTGTAAGCAATTGTTGGTAGACCTAATAAATAAATAAGACATAACATAGAAATAATTAGAGGCTAATGTCTATATTTGAACAATTTCGGATATGTATCGTAACACTAAGGCGGCCCAAGATGGCGGAATAGTTATTTTGTGTGCACTGCCATGATATGTGTATCAATAGTACATTATGGTACAAGTGTGTAATGTTGGTGATTACCGCTGCGGCGCCATTGAGACCCGAGCCGTTAGGTGAGGGTCTTAAGAAAGCCGAGGACGGTAATCATCAATACACACGTGTATCATACGACCTTTTTCAACACACTTGTGAAGAAAATAATACTAAAAAATCATTTCCAACAGTGAAAACGAGTTGTGAATTTTTTTTCGCAATGACGGGCAAAATTAATCAGTTTTCCTATGCGCGCGCATCTAAAACAATGGTGATCGGCCATAGACTAAAAATAATGTTTTTTTTTTTTGCTTTTCGCGGATAATGACAAAATGGGGAATTTCAAGTTTTCTTTATTACAGACAAAAACAAAAATTATATTTGAGTGAAAGTTTTATTTATTAAACACGTACAAGTTGAAATTGTCTATTTAAATACGAAGTTGCATGAAATGTGTTGCATTTGTACTATTGAGCACGATCTTTTTTGTATCGAAACTTTTTTAAGAACAAAGCAACTCAATCAATAAATTAAAAAAAAGCTCTTTAACTCACTTGTGAATAATAGTAATGAAAAAGTCACAGTTTGATAACAGGTGTCATTATGTGCCTAATTGCGGTGAAATTAGAGCCACTTTATGAGCAAGTGTGTTGAAATAGTACATTATGGTACAAGTGTGTAATGTTGGTGATTACCGCTGAGGCGCCATTGAGACCCGAGCCGTCAGGTGAGGGTCTTAAGAGAGCCGAGGACGGTAATCATCAATACACACGTGTATCATACGACGTTTTTCAACACACTTGAAGAAAATAATACAAAAAAAAACATTTTCAACATTGAAAACGAGATGTGAATTTTTTTTCGCAATGGCGGACGAAAATTAATCAGTTTTCCTATGCGCGCGTATCTTTCAATGGCGGTCGGGCATAGATTAAAAAAATGAGGTTGCTTTTTTTTTGCTTTTCGCGGATAGCGTTTCAGCCACGTACAAAATGGGGAATTTCAAGTTTTCTTTATTACAGAGAAAACCAAAAGTTATATTTGAGTAAAAGTTTTATTTATTAAATACGCACAAGTTCGAAATTATCAATTTAAATACGAACTTGCATGAAATGAGCAAGCAATACGTAGGTCCATCAATTTATTTGTACTATTGAGCACGAACTTTTTGTGTCGAAACTTTTTTAAGAACAAAGCAACTCAACCAATAAATTAAAAAAAAATGACTATAACTCACTTGTGAATAAAAGTAATGAAAAAGTCACAGTTTGATTATAGGTGTCATTATGTGCCTAATTGCGGTGAAATTAGAGCCACTTTATGAGCAAAATTATATTATAGGTTTGCTGAGAATACCAAATAATCCTTTTATTTTATACCCATAATCAAAGCAGTGCACAAAAATAACCAGTTCGCCTTCTTGGGCCGTCCGCCTTATTGGGTTTAGAATGACTTCACTTAGCTAACCATGCATTGTCATCCAAACTAAACGTGTCTGCAAAACTTCATCGTAATCAGAGGAGGATAACTGCTTTAAAATTAATTTGCAAGATTTGACCCTAACATACAAACATACATTGCAAGTTAAATAAAAGCTTGTAAAATAATTTCTATTACACTATAGCTGTCGAAGCATTCCGCTCTTTTAATCAGGTAGAATCCCAAATACTGGTAAGTTGTCCTGTTCACGTAATTTTTCTGGAACACGTGAATGGGAACGGTCGGTCACCACATATAACTGTGATAGAATGACATATTTCTGGAACCTGCAAACAAATTAATAACTACTATGTCATCTGGTTCATTGTCCTGGACTTACACCAGCAGAATAGCATGCAGTTCTGTAAATTAAATGTGGAGGTCATATAGACCATGTAAATCACTGGTACTCAGCTGAATCCGGTTAGACTGAAATCCGACCACAAAATAGTTGGGAAAAAGGCTAGGCAGATTGATTGCTACGGAACCCTTTGTGCGCGAGTCCGATTAGCACTTAGCCGGTTTTTTGTTTTTGTGTGCTTTGTTTGTTGGCTAGTATATACGGCTGAGGATCATGAGATAAAGGCTCCGAATCCCAGGTTGGGCCAGCAAGAAGTTATTAGGATTTATGATGAATTCTCAGTAACAGCCCAGAGTTAATAATTTGACGGTGTTTCATCCCCTTGCCTCAGAAGGCACGTAAAGCCGCTGGTCCTGCATCTTATGTTAAGTTTATTATTATTTTGTCACACCTAAGAGAAGCCCTCATGTACGAATGTCTGCACAGTCATGATGTATAATAGTGTAAGACATGCTTACAATTTGTAACTGTAGTTTTGTTCAATCTATATCTATACTATACTATAATATTATAAAGAGGTGAAGTTTGTGAGTTTGTGACATTGCAAGGGGTAATCTCTGGATCTACTGAACCGATTTTGAAAATAATTTCATCAGTAGAAAGCTACATTATTCATGAGTATCTTACATAGCCTATGATATAATATTTTTTCAAATAAAAACAGAGATCCTTATAAAAATTGCTATAATGTAACCCAAGGTAGCAAAATGTTGCCTATAAAATTCATTCTTTGGTGTGCGCTGAGAAATCTATTGATGATATATAAAAATTAGTAGGTAGTGTAGTATAGGTTGGATAGGTGGGGTAGGTAGGGTAAGCAGGGTACGCAGGGTAGGCATGGTAGGTAGGTAGGTAACCAGTTGACGGCAGCGAAGTCCCGGGGGTCAGCTAGTTTATAAATATAAATATTGATTTAAAAACTCTCTTTTTTATATCCTGTCTCTGGGTAAAGGTCTTATGTATGTATGTATAATTTAATATTTTGTAGCCGGTAAAACCTAATTAGGGATAATTTTAACAACACTTTTACGCTTACTATGACGCCTGAGCACGTCCACAGGTAAAAAGAAAAAATATAAACCGAAGTAAATGTAGTGCAGTCATTAGTTCCGACGGGATCGTGACTGCGCTCGCTTCTTCCTCCTTCTTCTATTGTGACAAATAATTCAGTTCAATTGATGTACAGTCCATTAACAATGGAGGCGACTCTACTTCTTATCCTAATACTCTTCAGCACTGTAGGAGCCAGAAACATTGCCGCCAACACACAACAACCTTCTGAAGAACTCAATCAAATCATAGCAGACAACAGTTTTACACAAACCGGTCTTGTGGGTGATTTATTTTCTGAAGATCCAGTCGAAGGTGCGGTCAGTGCGGCAGATCTGGAGCCAACATCAATTAAATTTGTTAATGAAAAAGAAGAATCTGAAAAACAGAAGCAAAATGCTGTGGAAATAGACATCGCAGAAGCTAAAGATGTGGAATATGACACATTTTCAACTTCAACAAATGTGTATAAAAACCAAAAAACAGACTGTATGGTCGTAGTATCGAACCCTGTTGAAATAGCGAAGGAAGAGGAGGAAACAGATAAAACGTTAGAAGATAGACATGGACTTAAGAGAGAGTATTGTCCCAAGGTAAAAGAAATTCGAGACGTGCATAATCTTTGCGTGCCACCAATCACAATCAAACCCGACGACGTCGCAAAGTAGGATACCAATGAAATACAGAATTAATAAAATATAAGTTACTTATGAGAGATTAAGTAGATTTTCAAACAATATTGCTGTCATCGTATTTTAGTTTAAGATTATTGCTAGTCACGTAGACTGTGTGTGCGTTGGTCACTGTTATGCTATCTCTCATGAGACGCAACGGTGATTCACTGTTAGTTATTGTATAGTTTTTTCTCGTTTTGTATAGCGTCAGTGCTTAATACTAGCATAGTCGTAAGTTTTACTGACCATTTTTTTGTCATGGATACACGGACAAAGATAAATTCTATTTTGTGTATGAAATAATTCTATGAAGTTAAACATACCTGATTATTTAGTAACAACAATAAAATTGTTTACTCTACCTTTTGTTATATAATTTCTTACTCTAAGACTCATCCCAACATCAGGCCATCTGCACTTAAACCAATTTATTTGGGTTCCGCGCAGCATGGCTCCTTACATCCCTTTTTGCTGTCATCTCAATAATCACCGCTGTACTGGTGTATAATATTTTTTATTTAAAGATAGACTTGTATTTACCCACCATCTCACCTGATGGTAAGCGATGATGTGGTCGACGGTGAAGCACGCTTGCCTAGAAGTAACCTATTCACTCTTGACAACACAAAGACACAGACTCCGGCAGGGAATGCCACTCCTTAGCTGTACCCACAATTAAAGTATTAGCAAAATACTTTATACAAGAACACAGAATAATAACTCCAGCTTGTGGCTAAATAATAACAGCCGCACGGGTCATCAAGGTTAAGCAACGCTTGACGAGGTCGGTCCGTGGATGGGTGACTGTTTCAACATACCGAGTTTCCTCCGTGCCTCAGAAAGCGCGCTAAGCCGTTAGTCCCGGCTGCTATTTGAAGATCTTTGACGGTCGTTACGGGTAGTCAGAAGCTTGAGATCTGACACCAGTCTAGCCAAGGGTAGCCAAGTCAGATAGGCAGTCGCTCCTTGTAAAACACTGGTACTCCGGTTAATCCGGTTAGACTGGAAGCCGACCCTAAATTAGTTGGGAAATAGCCTAGGCATATTGATTGAAAACTGCAGAAATTAATATAAAAGTCTTTAGAATCTGTTGTCCCATTTTTAAAGCCGTAATAAATGTTTTCAAGGCATGGCGAGTTTTCTCCCTTTCTCCCCTGAACGAAAAGATTTTCATTTTGTTCATTAAGGTATTGAGTATACACTAGAGCATTTTTACGAGCATTACAATGCAATGTAACGTTCTTATAAATGGTACAATACAGACAAATGCTCAGTTTCCTAAAGCATTTCCATATAATGTAACTTTCTTGCGAATGTTCGACGCTCAAAACGCTAGTTGGTTTTTAAAATCAGGTTGTCAAGTAGCAATCGAGCGTCACGAGCGTTTGAACACGAAGTGTGGTTCGAGTAGATTTAAAAACAACGAATGCTCTACGTTATGCTACAAGTAAATAAATTCTCTACGCTATACTAACGTTTACGTTCAGATTATCTTTTGTTTTAGTTAATGAAGACCCGGAAGAAAAGTTTCACATAAAAGTGACCGTAATTATAGGACTGCTTTGTTGTTTTAATGGTCGCAAGCGCGACCTGCGCGACTGATGAGCATGAGGTCGTGGGGTCGGTTCCCGGGTCAAGCAAAGTGTTGTTGGCTTTTTCCGTCTGAAATTTTTCTATGGCAGCCCGGAGTCTGGGTTTACATGTGACTTAAACGTAAGTGGTGGAATGAGGATGTGGCTCTGCCTAACGCTTCGAGGAATACAGCTCTGATCTTTGACCTGACCTACATTCTCCACGCTCCAACTTTTTCTTGGATGCTAAACCTGTAGTTGTGCTATTCTGTAGCAAGATTAGTTTAGTATTCGTGATAACTTAGTTGGAGTGAGTTTGGAAAGATCTGTCATTCCACCTTTTGGTTCACTTCATGTTCACCTCACGTAAGTTTTCACGGTGAGATTTCAAAATAGTCCGGCTGATTTCGATGTGTTCGCGGACGAATCGAAAAAGATCTTGTCTGTATTGCGAGATGAGCGTATGACTGCCATGTAATTATTGTTAATTCATTGTTATTTTGTTCAAAACATGTCTTTAACAAATGTTATTGTCCTTTGGCCGTGTTATGCTAAACTAAATAAGTCTCAGGGTATTTAGCTCTTGACTATTGAGACGACGGCCAATAGAAGATGTATGAAAGAAGATTTGCTGTGCTTACCCCAAATAAATTGGTATAAGCTCAGATGGACTGATGCTGGGATGAAGAGATAAAGGGTAAGAAATTATATCACAAAAGTATAAGTAGTATTTACACAATTTTATTGTAATCATTAAAATATTCAGCTGTGCTTTACCTTACAGAATTATTTTACACACAAAATAGAATTTACCGTTTTTCGAGTATCCATTACTCAAAAATTGTTAGTAAAACTATTGACTATGCTCGTCAGCAATGACGCTGTACAAAACGAAACAAACAATACAACAAATAACTGTGGATCACCGTTGCGTCCCATGAGAGATGACACAACAGCGACCCAAGAACACACAGTCTAGGCGACTCGCAATAACCTTAAATATAAATACGATGACAGCAACATTAATCAGTTAGGTGTTGTGAAAACGAACTTCGATCTACAGAAATAAAAAATAAAAAAAATGCTGCTTTTCGTTCAATAAAAACGTTACTCGTTATCTTTATCGTAGTCGTCGTTTGGGATTTTGACTTCAGGCTCGCATTTGTTATGGACATTTCGAACTTGGCCGTCGGGACAGAAAAGGCCGTTTAATGCTGATCTATCTTCTAACGTGTTATCTGATTCCTCGTCTTCATTCGCTACTTCTACAGGGTTCGATACTGCTTCCATACGATCCATGTTTTTGTTTACGGCTAAATTTGTAGTAGTTGAAAATGTGTCATATTCCACATCTTTAGCTTCTGCGATGTCTATATCCACACCATTTTGCTTCTGTTCTTCAGATTCTTCTTTTTCATTGACAACAATTGTTGTTTTTGGCTCCAGATCTGTCGTACTGGTCGCGTCTTCGACTGGATCATCAGAGAAGAATTTACCTTCGAGTCCGGTTTGTGTATAACTGTTGTCTGCAATGATTTGATTGAGTTCTTCAGAAGGTTCGTGTATGTTAGCGGGAATGTTCCTGGCTCCTACAGTACTGAGGAGTATCAGGGCCAGAAGTAGAGTCTCCTCCATTGTTAATGGACTGTATATCAGTTGAACTGACTTATTTGTCACAATAACGGATGGTGGAGGAAGCGAGCGCGGTTACGATTCCGTCAAAACTAATGACTGCAGTACATTTACTTGGGTTTATATATTGCTCCTGTTTACCTATACATGTGTTGATGATATAACATGGTTGTGCTCTGACGTCATAGTTAGCGTAATGCTGTTGTTAAAATTATCCCTAATTAGGTTTTACCACACATTCACTCGCGAGGAATGTGTCTGTCTATCTCGACTCTGGGAATGTAGGCAGCTGTGAGTTATTCCTGCGATTTGCTTACAATTTGTCGACACACCTTTTCGTAGACGAGGAAAATGTCTATAATATGTTGGGAGGCCCGTGCTTCGTAAGCTATTATTATAAAATATACGTAATTAGATGATATACTAGATGTGAAAGGTGAAATAACTTTCGGATAAAAAATGCTTTCGGTCTGATGGTAGGCTGGCGAAAGTTTCTTTGTAAATGTTTAGCTTTTTAACCGACTTCGCAAAAAAGAAGGAGGTTCTCAATTCGACTGCATTTTTTTTTTTTTTTTTGTTACCAGAACTTGTTTCTGGATGAACCGATTTTGATGATTCTTTTTTTATTTGAAAGCTGGTACTTGTCATGTAGTCCCATTTAAATTTAGTCAAAATCTGATGAAGAACTTCGGAGATATACATCAGAACTCTTCAATAAATGACAGCAGATCACCCGGGATAGCTGCAATCGGATCTCTGTTTATTGTTTACATCATTTCATAACATAACATCACACTAGCACGCTTTAAAGGGGTACGCAGGTGTGAACAGTTCACCCTTGTATACTCTAAATCCACCGTTTTTGTTTAAGTTTCATGTTTCTAATAATCTATTCTGGCTTCACTTTGGAGAATTGGTCCGTTATGTACCCACAACTAAAAAGTGAAAAATAAAAAACTTTTTAACAAAAAATTCAACCGACTTCCAAATAAAAACACTACAAAGTGAAAAATAACTTCAATTTCGGAAGTCGGTGTCAAAAAACGAAGATTCCAAAACAGGAACACCGACTTCCGAAATTGAAGTTATTTGTCACTTTGTAGTGTTTTTATTTGGAAGTTGGTTGAATGTTTTGTTAAAAAGTTTTTATAGCTTAGTTACCTACACTATCAGGATGACACCTGTAAATAATTGAAATTGCTGAGGAACCAGGATGACTATTTACAGTCTCATAACTGCGACTTTTTCAACTTACATGTACTTTCCTTTATCTTGGACATCGCCGACACCGGTTTGTACTCCATTGGTGCAATTGCTGCTTTCGTAAATAATCGAATATTAAATAAATGCCATTCATTCTCTTTCATTCTATTGCTCATGTATCATTGTATCGGCGCATTCTTCCATACTTCTGCATTAGTCGTTATCAGTATAGTTTTTTTAAGAGTTTAGTATTAACTGTTTTTGTTGAATGTAGTACTAGCTTCTGCCACTGCTTCACCCGCGTGAAAGTAGTAAATTATCTCGAGGGAACATATTCCCGGGATAAAAATTATCCGATGTGCTATTCCTGACTGTAATCTACCTCTGTGCCATACTTCATCCAGACCCGTTTAGCCGTTCTCTTGTGATTGAGAAACAAACATAGACACATCCAAACTAGTCCAATTATTTTTTTAATTATTTTTTTTGTGTTGTATGTGTTGTAGGTGTACCAATGAACAAAAAGTCTAAATGAAGGTGAGTGAAATTTTTCACTTAATATAATCTATATTATAATAAGTACTTATAGTATATAACTTGGCTATAAGCGATTATAAGGTCGACGTTAATCATGTCATCGATAAACTTTTTTTGTAATTATTTCTATCGCAAAACGTAGTGAGGAGATGCAGTGTGACAATTTTATAGAAGACCATAAGCATTGTTACAAAACAGGATAAAATGCGAAATATATTACAGTTAATAATCCCTAATAATATTGACTCATTCACGCGGCCTTGATCTAGAACATCTTGAACAATGCGCTCCTAAAAAATGCAATTTGTGAGCAATGAAAAAAAAAGTCTTCAAAAAGAATAGGGTTGACTGTACTTTCTTATAATAAAGAGACCGATTTATATGCTGTCCCTTTCATATACATAATTCGGCCAATTTTCGCCATAGGGTTTTAGAGTAGGCTTTTTAATGTCAGTTATATATATAGCAAAATTATAGGTTATTTCAAATAAACTAGTTTTCTTTCTTTTTTTCTTTAAATACTTAGGTCACTTTCATACTAGGGGTGCGAAAGGAACGTATCAATGAGTCCGTTTATGAATGAACTCAAGTTCATTGGCTAGTGATGTACGCACGTGGCGACTCAAATCGTGTGTGTTTACGTTTGTTTTCCTCTTTCAAGAGGTAGGTCATCTCGTGCGCGATTAATTGGTGTGTGGGGGAAAATATTGATGCTTAGAGTTAATTTAATTACAAATATAATAAGCTTGGTTGCCATTATCCCTGAAAAGTAAGCCGTGCAAAAGTCCCAGTCGTCATATGTTAGTTCTATCTAAATGATTACGTCACGCATTGATAGTCGCTTCTTCTTATTTATTATAGTTATTTATATATTTGTATGCAGCCGGTTTTGTCCCTTTGCAGGACAAGGCCTCCTTTCTTCTAGTCTGCTAAAAATCTTACTATTACTAATTTAGAGAAGAGACGTAAATAAACTTCCCTAGTAATTCCGGTCGGTCGCACTCAGCTTCGAACGAGTCAGGCGGGACGCTGGCGTTCATTGACGGAAGGAAGGCTACAGGCTGACTTCATAATAATAGGAGTTAAAGTATGAAAATTAAAGTTATTTTTCACTTTGTAGTTTTGTATTTGGAAGTCGGTAGTATTTTTTCGCAATTTTTTTTTTAAAATATAAATTGTGCAACATTCGATTATCGACTTTCAGTTGTTTTTTTATTGAGCTTAGACAAGAAAGATGGATACCTACTCCGAAATTTCGAGTGATTTTTAAATACGAGTTCCGACGCGGAACTAACGCGGCAGAAACAGCTCGCAATATCAATGTTGCGTTTGGAGAGGGGACTGCTAATGAACGCACCGCGCGATTTTGGTTTAAACGGTTTCGTGATGGAAACTTTGATTTGAAGTATTAACCACGTGGAAGACTGCCCACACAGGTGAATAACAATGAATTGAAAGAGATGGTGGAAGTCGATCCGAGCCAAACTTCCCAGAAATTAGCGGAATGGTTTAACGTTACCAACAATATTGACTCATTTGCGTCATATCAAATAAAACAATATGAAAAATGGGTGCCTCATGATTAGACTGATCTGCAGTAAGAAACGCGTCTTGAAACTTGTGTTGCCTTATTGAATTAATACAGAAATGTAGAAATATTGGATCGAATTTTGACATGTGATGAAAGGTGGATTCTTTACGATAGCCGTAAGCGAAAAATGCAATGGCTGACCCCAAGTCAAACGCCGCAACAGTGTCCTAGAGCAAGGCTAACCAATAAAAAAGTAATGGTAATTATTTGGTGGTCTCAGCATGGTGTTATTCACCACAGCTTTCTCCGATCTGGTCAAGCAATAACGGCAGATGTCTACTGTGCCGAACTCCGAACAATGATAGCAAAACTAGCAGTGAAACAGCCCCGACTCATGAATCGATCTTCACCATTATTGCTCTATGATAACGCGAGACCTCGAACGCGAAACCGTTTTAACTCTACAGGAACTACAATTAGAAACCATTCTTCACCCTCCGTATTCGCCAGACCTTGCTCCAACGGACTTCTATCTTTTTCGTGATTTGGACAATTTTCTACGTGATAAAAAGTTTTCTTCTCAGGAGGCAGTACAAAATGCTTTCACACACTTTGTCGAATCTAGATCACCAGAGTTCTATCGCAAAGGCATACATGACCTTACTATTAGATGGCAGCAATGTATAGAAAACAATGGTAATTTTTTTGATTAAATAAATATGTTAAATTAAAATAACAACAAATTTCAATTTTTCTGTTCAAATCGGCAATTTTATACTTTAACCGCTTAACAAGCTTTAAGTGATATCTTTTCCAACTAAACGATATTATAAAGAGGTAGAAATATTTGGTTTTTTGTCATCATCATCATTACAGCCGAAAGAGTGCACTGCTGAGCATAGGCCTCCCCCGAGCGTCCCCACATCGACCGGTCCTGTGCGTCTCACATCCATCGGATTCCCGCAACCTTAACCAGGGTCATCGCTCCACCTAGAGCGAGTCCTTCTAACACAACGTCTTCAAGTTCACAGTTGCCACTCATGAACTTCGACAGATTGCTGCCCTGCCCACTGCCATATTTTTGTTTTTTAGAAGGAGAGACCTAATGCGATTTTTTACATATCATAGAGCTATTCTATCAGAATACTTTTTATTCGAAATTGCTGTGGGATGAGTCACACAACCGAATCAGCGGTATAAAGCCAGAAAAACTATGTTTTCTATAAGGTTTTGATTCTTTGTTTACAGAAAGGGGGTTTAAACTTTACAGGAAAGCGCTATAGCCACTCGCATGATCCTGACACAATTTCTAATTAGTTTCTAGTGCAAGCTTCAACAGGAATCTATTTAACATAACTATGAGGAAACTTTCGAACATTTCCTATTACGTCATTTGTAGTAATTTGACCTATTTCCTATTTCAGTTTGCAGTCACAAATCGCTGATGCTTGAATATGAACCACGAAGACAGAAAAACATCTGTTTCGTATACATTTGGAATCGATCCTGCTACTTGTAAGCTTAGAAATCAGAAAAAAACCTTTCCAGAAACTATGTTAAACTATGTATGTTAGACAGATTTACGTTTCAGTAAGAGAATTCAAATAAATTCGAATTCGATATCTTCTTCACCGTATCAATCACACTAATATAAGAGAGGCGAAAGTTTGTGAGAGTGTTTGTATGTTTGTTACTTCTTCACGCTCAAACGGCTGAACGGATCTGGATGAAATTTGGCAAAGAGATAGATTATAGTATGCAATAGCACATAGGCAATTTTTTATCCCCGTATATATTCCCTTGGGATGATTTTCACGCGGGCGAAGCCGCTGGCAGAAGTTAGTGATTCATACGATTATTTATATGTGTTTTGACCAGAATTCAGCCACGTCAACAGATCGGAAACCGGCAATTCGTTAAAATTTTACTTGCAGACACGGTGACAGATGAAACGAAATAACCTCTTGTAAAAGAGCGCGCAGTTTCGTGTCACTTCGCGTCACCTTTCGGTGAGAGCTGACCCTTATGTGTACCCACAGGAGTAAACAAGGTTAAACATGATATTATTATTTAAATAACGGAAGCTAATTGGTTTATCAACAATGTATAATTATTTAATTATGGAAACCCGGCTGTGAATATAAATTAACGAAGATTAATTGATTTAGTTTACAAGGTTTCAAAAATACGCTCCAATCTTCATAAAATGTGCTCTTTGATATTTTTTTAATCAATATTATTATTTAAACGTGTTGCGCCGACCCCAAGTGACATGGGATAAGGACATCAAGATGATGATGTATCAATATTATTAAAAGGTAAAAAAAATAACAACTTTTGTAAAATGTAATCTTCAGAAATCCTCATCCGATTACAAAAAATCATTCATTGGTTATTGGTTGAAAGCTGCTAGGGAATCCAATCCCGCAACATTTTTGCGGGATCAAAAAAGTTGCCCTGTTCCCTAAAAGCTAAACTATTGGTGAATGACATAGACTATGTTTTATCCCAGAAAAATGCATGATTATTATAGAATAGGTCACGGGAACGAAGTCGCAGACAAGAGCTAGTTGTTAATATTTTTATTAAGCATTAAAGCATTATCGTTTCCAATATGGGTTCCTGCATTGTCGAGGCTGGGGGCTCAGTAACCGTGGCTTGATCACCCACGGTGAAGCGAAGAGGAACCCGAGGAGGGGCCGCTCGTCAGGGCTTTTGCCAATAAGCCAACATGTAGGTTGCGGTGCTGCCTGGGTGACATCGCAACTGAGGTGGGCCGCGATGTCGTACGGGGCCTCCTATACCCATACGATATCACGGCTGAGGGTTGGAGACCGCGGCGGGAAAGGAGTGCCGGTATTGCGGTGATCGTGGGTACTCCCCAGAGGAAGGTCCGGTGACAGACAGCCGCGGCGAGATCGCGGTAAGTGTAACGCGTGCCCGTGTTCCCGCAATAAGCGGCACAGGAGGACACCGTGGATTTTTTGCGGGGTTGGAGTCCCACATAACTGCGCTATCTCCTCGTGGTAGCGCAGTATGCATGAGCATTCCTCCAGGCACATAAAAAACTGCGCCTCCTCTCTGTGAGTGTGAAATATACTTTATATATTTATTGTCAAGGTTTCTTTTAAATGTTCTTAAGTATTTTAAATTACAGGGGCCGTCGTGGAGGTATTATAGAAGCGACCAAGTACCGGAAGTCACAGCGTTTGAAGGCCTCCCATGAGATGGATCGATGACCTGGTTTGCGGAAATCCGTTGGATGTCAGATACACAAGACCGGTCGATGTGGTGACTATCTTACCTACACCTTATTAAGACATCTTATGCAAACTTAGTTCATCCAGCTCAGGTGATTCATAATTTCATACAAAAACATCATTGTGAAATTATTATAGGTGAGGTTGTAACTTTTTTTTTTTTTTTTTTATCTATTATAGGCTCGCGCTTGACCACTATCTCACCTGATAGTAAGCGATGATGTGGTCGATGGTGGAGCACGCTTGCCTAGAAGTAACCTATTCACTCTTGACTTAAAGACCCCTAGATTGTAGCTATCGGGAAACACAGACTCCGGCAGGGAATTCCACTCCTTAGCTGTACGCATAATAAAAGTATTCCCAAAACGTTTAGTGCGTATGGGTGGGATGTCCACCATATATCGATGACGCATCGCCGTACGTCTGGTAGTCCGATGATGGAACGGGCTGGGTGGAATTAAATCATGCAATTCCATCGCACACTCCCCGAAATGTAACCGATAAAAAACCGACAAGCTGGCAACTCGGCGACGATGTTCAAGGCTCTGGAGCTTTGACTTAACCAGTGCCTCATCGCTGATGAGTCTCTTGGCCCGCTTTTCGATCGACTCCAGTGCATCAAGCTGGTATTTGGCAGATCCGTCCCAGAGATGAGAACAGTACTCCATGCATGATCGAACTTGCGCTTGATACAAGCTGAGCAGCTGTTCTGGCGTGAAATACCTTCTCACCTTTGCAAGGATCCCCAGCTTTTTGGCGGCCAGCTGAGCCTTTGCCTCAATGTATGGCCCAAAATTGAGAGTCGATGTCAACGTAACGCCAAGAAGCTCAAGATGGTCAGCTATTGGCACGGTCACATCTCGGAAAGTTGGAGCCGGGTGAAATTGACTCTTTTTTGCGGCAAAAAGACACGCCTGGGTTTTAGCAGCATTAAACCTGACCAGATTGGCATCGCCCCATTCGGAGACTGCCTGCAAGGACAGGTTTAAGCGCTCCACCATGGCCTCCCGGAGAGACTGGATCTGAGGCCCGGTAGCACGAGCGTTGGACAAGTATCTCTCAGTAACGGTGCTGTCGTCTGCATACTCAAAGGTGCCGGGTTTTAGCAGATCGTTAATATGCAGCAAGAATAAAGTTGCCGAGAGTACCGACCCCTGAGGGACCCCGGCATTAATATCCAAGTAGTCCGACGAGCAGCCATCGATAACCACTCGAATGGACCGATCTCTCAGGAAGTCTGCAATCCATTCACACAGACCACCGGGCAAACCGAATGAAGGAAGCTTAGCAATAAGGCTTTCGTGCCAGACCCTATCAAAAGCCTTCGAGATGTCTAGGGAGACGGCAAGCGCTTCCCCATGCCTCTCGATAGCCTCACTCCAGATGTGAATGGCATACGCTAGAAGATCCCCAGTAGACCGATTTCGGCGGAAGCCGTATTGGCGATCACTAAGGATATCGTTTGCTTCTAGGTATGCCAGGAGCTTAGTATTGAGTACACGTTCCATACTCTTACAGAGTATGGAGGTTACAGATATGGGTCTGTAGTTGGCCGGGTCAGCTCGACTGCCCTTCTTGGGCACGGGCTGTACGTTAGCCTGCTTCCAAGCATTCGGCACTTTTCCAGCCTCATACGAAAGACGGAATAGGCGTGTCAAGATCGGAGACAGTTCAGGCGCACAGGTTCTAAGAACAAGTGCTGGTATTCCATCAGGGCCGCTAGCCTTGTTCACGTCAAGGTTTCGCAGCACCCTACGGACGTCCTTTTGATGGATACGAATATCCGACATACTCGTCTCGCATCCATCAGGAGGAGGAGGGGGCCGCGAATCACCAGGATTCAGACGTGAAGATTCCGCAAAAAGAGAGGCAAATAAATTTGCTTTCTCCTCAGCGGAGTGGGCCAGTGACCCGTCGGGTTTCAGCAGTGGTGGCAGTGAGGGACGGCAGAAGTTCGACTCGACCGACTTAGCCAGAGACCAAAACGCTTTACTACCTGCTGGGTAAGAAGCAAGTTTGGTCCCTATTCGGCCAATGTGATCGAACCGAGCCCTTCGCAACACCATCTTGCAAGACTTGGCAGCCCTGTTGAAGGCCTTCTTCTTCTGACCCACGTCACTCGCCTTACGCGATCGAGCGTCGACCCAAGCCAGGTACGCCCCATGTTTAAGCGCGTCGGCGCGCTTACATTCGGCGCCAAACCATGGCCGGTCTTCGCTAGACATTGTTACGTCAGTGAACGGAATGTAGTACTCCATTCCCCGACGCAACACATCCGTCACGGCATCCGCACACGACGATGGATCAGTCGAAGAAAAGCAAGTAGGCTGCCAAGGATAGCATGCGAAGAAAGATCGCATGCCATCCCAATCTGCCGACCTGTACCGCCAAACCCGCCGGGTGCCCCTTGGGCTGGGATCGGGCGGGGAATAGACGGACACAGACTTCACCAGACAGTGGTCGGAACTAAGCAATGGTGATGCTATCGACACAGAGTATCTGTCTGGATCTGTTGTCAGCAGAAGGTCCAAGCAATTCGCCGTGTGCGAATCAACATCCGGTACCCTCGTTGCCCCCTGGACCAGCTGGGTGAGGTTTAGCGCTAGCGCAAGCTTACGCATCTCCCGTCCAGCATGATCAGTGCACTGGTATGGGAAGAGCCACTCCTGGTGGTGGGCATTAAAGTCCCCCAGTAACACTAATTGGGCAGAAGGGTACCGCTGCTGTGCTGCATCAGCTGCCTCACTGAGGTACTCTGTGAGCCTGGTTGCCTCCTGATCTCCACTGTGCGAACGGTAGACACAGGCGTAGATAATTTTATCCAGACCTGTGTCCACCAGAACCCAGAGCGTTGTGAATCTTGAGTCCTCAAGGTTACGGAGACGCCGACAGCAAAGATCGTCACGGGCGTACATACATACGCCCGCCCGTGGTCTAAAATTGTGCTCCAGGGTGAATCCTGGGTAAGACAGGTACGACACGTCTGTCGGACTCGCTATCTGCGTCTCCGTAAGGAAAAACAGCGCTGGTTTCTCAGTCTCCAGGTGGTAGTGGACTGCAGAGAGATTTGAGTGCAGACCCCTAATGTTGGTGAGGTGCACTTTGAGGGGGAGGGGGTGCAGCCGCTGTTTAAAACTAATCTTCCTTTTCCTTGACATCTTTCATGGTTTTATAAGAGTGAACGGAGGAGAGGAGTTGGAAGTGAGACGAGGTTCCACGCTGCTAACCTTCAGACACGCACTGAAAGGACAGCATCATTGGGGTACTAGTCTGGAAACTGCGGGGACGCCCGAGCCCCCCCGGAATGTCCATCGGGCCCTCCCCATCTGGTCGCCAACCAGCACGATGGCGCATTTCGGGATTTTTCGACAGTTGGCGGGGCAGCCTTTCGTGTGTGGCTGGCACACTACTTGGGCCCCCAACTACCTGCGGTCGGCCAGCGGCGCACGGTGCCTCGGATCCCGCTACCCTCCGCGACTAGTCTCCCGATACATCCCTAACAGCGCGCGTCAGGCTGGTCAACCTGCAGTGGAACAGCTATCTCGACCCAACTCCTCTAGTTCACCGAGCATCGAACCGGAACACGGCTAGGCCGTTTGGCGGTACGTCTTTGCCCGGTGGGTGGTCACAAGCCTTCGGCCGAAGCCTCCCACCAGTTAGTGTCACCTGATTTGCACCACCCGGGGACCACGTGTAGGGAATCAGAAAAAGGGTACGTTCCTACGGACGTGGGTGACTCGGCCCCCATAAAATACTTCTTGTTTTTGTATGAAATATTGAAAGTCACCCTCATGTATGACCAGTTATCACCCTTATTTATAATAAGCACACCAACAGCACTATCACTTACAATTCAAATAAAATAATATATAAAATCGGCATTTCAGTATCCATGCAAATAACAGGTATGCATGACATTGACACAATGAATATTAGAGACAAAGAAATAATAAGAAGTGTGTCCAGTAGATCTAAATCTAGAGAACAACAAAAACAAAACAAATGTATGTATGTATGCTCTAATTAAGCAATAAAGTTAAAAAGTGATGGACCGAGAACTTTGCTTGAATAGATACGTAGCTAAGATCTAATTAATATTACCTACTAAATTTAAATATTGGGAAAAAAAAACACCTGTAGCCAAGTTGACAATCTACAATCGATAACGCTAGCAGAAAACAAATTAATGTATGGGAATGACACATCTGAACGTTAAGTCACGTGGTCAGACCATAAATAGAAAGCGTAACGGTTGTAGAGTTTATTTTTTTGGTTCAAAAGGTAAAAAAAAGGAACCCTTATAAGATCACTTTCTTATCCGTCTGTCTGTCGGTCCGTGTGTCACCACCGATTTTCTCAGGAACGGATAGACCTAGCAAGTTGAAATTTATACCAGATACTGAAGTCTATAGTCCCTATTAGGTGTATAAAAATAAAGGTCCTGAGTCAACGCGATAAAAAGATATAAGCAAATTTAGATTATCGCGAAAACTTGTAAGTACCAAAATTTACCTTAATTTTCAACTTTTTTTATTTTTCGGAATTTTCCCTTTACTTGTACTGTAAGACCTTGCTTTTAACAAAAATTTACATTTCTAGGTCAACCGGAAGTACCCTATAGGTTTTGGGTTGAAAACCTATATGGTAGTCCCCGTTGACCTAGAATCACAAAATTTGGCAAAAAGTAAGGTCTTACAGCGCAAACAGAGGAAAAATAAAAAAAAAATAAAAAAGTTGAAATTTAAGAAAAATTATGGTACTTTCAAGTTTTCGTGAAAATCTAGATTTGCCCATATCTTTAAAACTTAGTCACCAATAAAAATTATACCAATTTTATTATGGCGGTATAATTCAAATTCAAAATCTTTATACTATATAGGGTTAGTAACATAGTGCATTAAAAGTCATCACATCATCAGCCTTTTTAATGTTCCCACTGCTGGGACACAGGCCTCCTCTCATAGAGGGAGTGGGCTATAATCCACCACGCGGCCCTAGTGCGGATTGCTAAATGTCACATGTCTTTGAATTTTTGGTTCTAGGACATGCCGGTTTCCTCACGATGTGTTCCTTCACCGTTTTGAGAGCAGTGGTGATGAAATAAATTACTCAAAATAAAGCGCCTGCTCGGGTTCGAAACCACGACCTACAACTCGTAAGTCGGGACCGTAACCACTGGGCCATCACTGCTCTCATTAAAAGTAAGTCATCATCATCATCATTTCAGCCGAAAGACGTCCACTGCTGGACATAGGCCTCCCCCAAGCGTCGCCACTTTGACCGGTCCCGTGCGTTTCGCAACCAACGCTGGTTGTGTATCCCTAAAAGTAAGTATTAGTAAATGACACGATACGGTGACACACGTAACTGACAGCAGTGAACTATATACGGACAGTCCACTCTATCAACAATAATTTTCAGAACCCTCTTAGAGCTGTCCATAACTCGGGCCACCATTGATGTTGCGCGCTTGCGCATTATCGCGTAAAAACAATCCACACGCGCCGCCACAAACATCCCTGACGCACTACAACGCCAAGGCAACCCCATCAGTTTTCTAAGCGCGTTATTATACTGGACACGTAGGGCTCCATACGACGCCCGCGAATACTACCCACAGGCTGCAGAATGCTCTAAAGAGCATCACCTTTACTTCTGCAGTACGTGCAAACCTGCGAGCTATCATATTCGCACGCACGGAAAGAGCCCACCGTTCCGTTCCGTTTTCAATGTCAGCATTTTCCTTTAAAGCTTATTATTGACACATACACCGTCAATATGACAACCGACAAGTTGACTGCTAAGCGCCTCAATCAGGGCATTCATATACAAATTGAAGAGGGCAGATGAGGGGAAACGTGTGCCCACCTTGCCACAACGAGGCTAAGCATCCAGCATCTCACAAGATCTCCCTAGCGGTGACTTTAAAACAAACTGATTTCTAAAAATCGCCTCTTAAAACCCTTTAATTTGATACCCCACACGATGGGATTAGATGGAAAAAAAATTGGGCCTCCACAATATGGCGCCCAAAAGCCGTCATTTATATATTTTTCAATTTTAATGTAGCCAGTGACACACGCAGAGTTAAGACGCATCGATTGACGTACGAATCATCAAAATCGTCCAACGCGTTTGGTCTCTAGAACGCCACATAGGAACAAACATACATACATAGACTGATAAACACATTACCCTTCTTCGGCAGTCGGGTAAAAAGGTTCGCAATATCCTTCGCATCACTCACACCATTCACACTAACAGGCAGGCCTGGCCGAATGCTCTATTTATTAGCGCTCTTCCAGAAACCGCGAAAATCACGCTTTGAATGTCCATCTTTATCTGTATCTTTGCCTGTATAATGGATAGGTACGGAACCTTCGGCGCACGAGTTCGACTCGCACTTGGCCGGTTTTTTTTAATTATTGATAGGCTTACGCTTGGCCACTATCTCACCTGATGAAAGCGAATCGAAGCGATTCGATACGAACGTTTGTAACTTGGTTAGGCCTGCTCTAAACATTTCTTTGCTCTATCTTATAATTCCACAACATGAAGGTGTCAGATGAATTTTATTTTGCGATTTCAGGGTCCCTTGGTTAAGATGCATTGAACCTGGAGTCTGAACTTGTGCTCGGTTGATGGCAATGGGCTTGTCCTCTACGGCGACGACTCACGCCAACGACCTTGAGGGAACCAAATGCGAACTTGTTCCACACCCGCGCGACCCAAAATTTTAAATTACACTATGTTATACGAACAAAACTCAACATTTTCTTAGATCAAATTATTAAGAAAATGGTCTTATGTAACATATATTTTTGGCAAAAAATTTAGACAAGCCGTTTAGACGAGATTCTCATTAACCGACTTCAAAAAAAGGAGGTGGAATCTTTTTTATTTATTTTTTGTATGTTCTCCGATTACCGGGATCGATTTGGAAAATTCTACTTTTGTTTGAAAGGGTATACTTCAAAGGTGGTCCCATGGACACCAGGTCAGGATGTGATGATGGGATCCTAAAGAAATCGAGAGAACTCCTCAAATATAGGCATTTATATAGTGATTTTGGTATTTTCATCAAAAATGGAATCATTTGTACTCAGAAAGTATCATTTGGTGAAGTGGAACTGATAAAGAAGACCACAATTGGCCACTGGAGTTTTCCTTAATGCTAAGTATGACACGGGTCTTATACCCGTGTCTGTGTATCTCGAATAGTTAACCGATTATGATGAAACAAATACTTATAAATAAATGGTACTGATGAAAAGGGCACCATCGAACTGATCTGATGATGAAGTCGGAAGCTATAAAACAATGTAACCTAGTCGTGTTTGGGCTTATTGGAATCGTCATGAGATATATTTTGGCTATATGTAATGTAATGTTTGCTAATGATCATTATGTTAATTGGAGGTACCTACCAAAACTAAAACGAAAATATAAAAATCTTTTAAACAAAAAATCTTACCGAATGCCAAAACAAAACACTACAAAGCGAAAAATAACTTTATTTTCCGAAGTCGGTGTCGAAAAACGGAAAAAAATGGGTACCTACAAAAGACACCGACTTCGGAAAAGAAAGTTATATTTTGCTTTGTAGTAATTTGTTTTGGAAGTCGGTTTGATTTTGTGTTATTTTAAGATCAGCTACTGAGGGGTATCTGCGCCTTAAGACACAGGAGTTGTATTCGTTTAAACACCTAAACAAGGACAACAAGGTGTTATTGGAATAACTGAAGGTCAGTGAGTCATCATCAAGGGCCAGTAATCTACTTCTTTAATCTCAGCATAAAAAGCAATTTAATGTATTACGTAATGAATAATGATAATGAACACACACTTAACTTTTTGTGCTACCATGAGACTTTTTGCTGACGTTACAAATTAGTGAGCAATAAGCTTGAACAAAAACCCTTTTAATGTTAATGGAATTCCCATTCTGTTACCACATATTTAGTGACCATTTTTACTTGACACTTTAAATACGTGCAAAAATGCGGTGTTTACACTTTCAAGAAACGACGTATAAATGACTGTTTTCAAATTACAACCTTAGAAAACCACGAAATTCTTCACACGGAATTGAACATGGAGTAAGTACTTATAATGACGTATAAAATAAATGTTTTCGAATTAAAACCTAAGAAAACCACAGAATTGTTTAAGTACAACGAATTGAACATGCAATGCATTGAAATGTCACGTAACGTCTTGTCACGCCTTGTCACGCCTTTTCCTAGAAATAACGTCACAATCACAAGCCCTTACTCCTGAACTACGGAAATGCGGTCGCAGACATCCGACTGAATATTCTTAGTAAAAAGTCGTAATTCGAAGCTTGGCTCGCGCCTATTTCCTCCTCCAATATTGAACCAATTTAAAAGAAATTCTATAAATCTAAAAATTTAAGATATACACTATGCCCCTATGTTTTCCGTTTTGATGATTCGTTATCTTTAAAAGCCCTAGAACTCTCAAAAAATGCTCAAAATTACGCTGCCTTCGGAGGCCTAAGGTACAAATTTGACTACTATAAATGAAAAAGAAAAACATAGGAGCATAGTTTATATCTTATTTTCCGGTTTATGGAATATGTTCTAAATAGAAAATTATATTTAAAACAAAGATTAACAAATTAGATGTCAAAGTCACAACGACACGTCAAAAAGCGTTGTCTTACAACTAGTCAAATAACCCGCCCCTAACTGTTCCCGGCGCAAAGGTGCCCATAACGCTTGCTGCATTGCCACGTTGGATGGCAATGGCTAACCTTTGCACCAAGAACGAGCTGGAGCGAGAGTCACCCGTTTTGTCACTTAGCCTATGCCCTATCTCACTAATGAGCTTCTTGGCCTCAGTGCCCCAACAGCCCATGGTCTCAACGGCAATGGGCACAAAATAGTAACGGCCCTCCAATGGTGCGTACTTCACCCTTTTCCTCCCAGCGGCGTCTTCCGCCGCTGCTGACGGCGAGAGAACGGTGCGACCAAGGTGGCTGGCGGCAACAGTGCTGACGCAAGTTGCATCCCATATTAAGCACTTGCCGTTTTTCCAAGGTAAATGTTCTAAATTGGTCCAATATTGGAGGAGGAAATAGGCGAGAGCCAAACCTCGGATTATGAATTTTTACTTAGGAATTCAGTCGGAGCTCTCTGCCCACTTTTTTTTTCCTTTAAAAACCTTGCCCCACACTAGGAATTTCTTCCTGTATCGTGGGTGCGTTTACAAACATATAAACTCACATACACAACACCCAGAGCCGGAACAACTATCTGTAGGTCATACAAATATTTGTTCCGTGCGGGAATCGAACCCGCGACACGCAGCGCAGCAGTCAATCGCTCAACCACTGCGCCAACCGTGCGCACACGGGCGCACGGTTGGTAATTATTTATTGATTCCATAAAGCAAGAAATACGTGTCCAATATTTTTTTTTATAATCTGACAGGTGGATCAATTTTTTTTTTATTTGTCTAGGAAATATCCCTATTGTTTATATTTCCCTACAGCAATTATTAATCCCTTGTTAATTAAGTTAATTAGTGATCCCTTAAATTTTGTCATTTCGACAATCGCCATCGCTATAGAATGACAAATTGAATGAGCTTGGTGACACGTGCCAATGCACGCTGGGCTGTCTGTGTGGTTTTACAACATCAGTCACGTTTTCAACGCGGTGCTAGTGTGAGCAGAATTCTAAGTAATTAGTTATAGGTACTGGGCACACTTTTTGCGCTGCGTGAATTGAATTAGCACAAAAAAAGGTTATTTTATAGAATTACTGTAAAATATATTCATATCCCATTTTGTAGCAGTGTATTATGCATTATTTAGTTAACTTTTCTCAATTATTCTGCAATTGGCTTCCATTTTAACCGGATGCAGCTGAGTACCAGTATTTCACATGGAGCGACTATAGTCCCCACAATCCAGTTTTTAGGGTTCCGTAGCCAACAAAGAACCCTTGTAGTTTCGCCAAGTCCGTCTGTCCGTCCATCCGCGGCTTAGAACAGAGATTCTTAGAACTAGAAAGCTATAATTAGGCATGGATATATATCAATCACGCCAACAAAGTGGTAGAATAAAATATGTTTTGGGGACCTCCTATCCCCGTAAAGTGGGGATGTTTTTCTTAGTGTGTGTGTGCTCGACTATCCCATGGTGTGTGGTATCGTTGAATAGTCCATTCATAATTATTACGGGTCTGTGAAAATAATTTTTCGATTCAGAGATCCGTTTGCGTAAAATTGGGCCAATTAAATAGCAAATTTTTGTTAGAGTCAAGTGTCCCCTCTCTGCCAACGAAATGATTGCTTTTGGGTATATGAAAAAAATCACGGCAGTAGTATATAAACACATCAACATGGTCTAGGGATATTTTTAAAAAAGCGAATTACTATCAATGTGTTAATTATTTATATGACATGTATATATTTAAAAGATACGTTATTTAATATTCTACCATTTTTAATAATGGTAAATTTCACGATTTTATGGAAAAAAAATGAAGCATAGACGGAAACCGTATATGAATTAACTTTTAATTTATGAGTAAAAACTGAAAAAAATAGAAAAATCATTTAATTTGTGTTTATAAACTTGAAGTTAGTAGTCTGAGAAAGCGCCCATGATGTTCATAACACATCGGCAACGATTCGGCATGTTCAGAACAAGGTTGTCAATGTCTTGCTGCGGAATATTGTCCCATGTCCTTCTGAGGTGCGCAAAAAGTTGATCTTCTGTAGCCAGATTTTCAGGAACTTCCTTCAGAGCTCTTCTTTGCAGCATATCCCACGCATGCTCAATGGGATTTAGATCTGGCGATTGAGCAGGCCAGTCTAAGGCCCTAACATTGTGTGTATGTAACCAAGCTGCTACCGTTCTCGCCGTGTGTGCCCGGGCATTGTCGTGCATGAGCAGGAAATCTTGCCCCATTTGTGTTCTGTGGGGCAAGATTACGGGCCCCAGCACCTGTTGGAAGTATCGTTCTGCCGTCATATTGCCCCGCACCCAAACCAGATCCGTCCGTCCTCCAAGACGAATTCCTGCCCAAACCATAATTGTTCCTCCTTGGTATGGGTGAACTTCCTGAGGGTTCTGAAGACGGCTCCATCGTCCAGGAACTCGCCAAACACGCGTCCTTCGTGAATCTGGCTGGAAGCCGAACCTGGATTCATCTGTGAACAGCACATTGCACCATTGCTCACGGCCCCAGTCCACGTGGTTCCGAACCCATTCTAATCGTCGTCCACGATTGCCTCTCCGTAAAGGTGGGACCCGGAGTGGTCTACGAGAGCGTAGATTGCTTTCATGCAGTCGCCTTCTTACAGTTTGGTCACTCACAAGCACTTGGTGTTCCACTCAGCCTTTGGACCAATTGAGTCGCCGTTGCATTTGGTTGAGCTCGCGCAGTAATTTGCAAAAATCGGTCTTGTCTGGGGGTAGCGATGCGACTTGGCCCCCGGTGCCTCTCCGCTACTTCACCTGTGGCACGATAGCGTGTCCACAAAATCAAAATCAATATTTTTTATTTCACATAGGCCTACATGGGCACTTATAAAACGTCGACAAAAGGTGCACGGTTCGGGTTGGTCGTTTCCTATGGAAAAGAACCGGCAAGAAACTCCATGGTTACTCTTTTAAAAATGGTTTGGTTTTACAATATGTCCATGTTACAGCATTAGTACTTAGACATGGGGGGACAACGTAGGCCCGACTTATGACAATAATTCGTAAGAAACTAAAAAAAAAAGAAAAAAAAAAATGATTATATATTTTATAAAAAAGTTAACAAATGTTAACTAGCATCTAGAAGGCCTACAATGTTCACACATTCACAAAACAATCGGTAAAAGAATCTATACAAACGTAAATAAAAATAAGTATAACAAGACTAAATTTAACATGTGGCACAAGTTTTGTTATCAGTGCTGTAACTATTCTTAGCAAAGGGCTATAAAGATGTTTGAGAACCATTGTAATAAGTCTAATTAAAAGAAGGAAAGAAAAATGAGATTGAGAATAGTTAGAGACATCCACATATTTGTGCCGTTTACAAGTTACCAGGGAAGCTGCATGCGCAGAAGGAGCTAAGGCCAAATGTTTTTATCTTCAACGTAGTCCTTGATTTTATAATATGCTTTTTTAATAAGGATACGTTTGATGTAGATTTTGAACCTTCCATCGGTCAGTTCTATAACTGACTTTGGCAACTTGTTATAAAAGCGTTTATAAGAAAAGACTTGCTAGTTTTCGTTAATCTGAATTTGGGTATTACAATTTCGTGCTTACTGCGTGTATATAAATTATGGAAGTCGCTTCTAGTTTTGAAAAGCCCCCGATTTTTACGGACATACAAAATACATTCCAAAATATAAAGTGAAGGTAGAGTCAGTATATCGATCTCTTAAAATTTTTCTCTGAGGGACTCGCGAGGACCCATTTTATAGATTGCGCGGATTGCCCTTTTTTGTAGGATGAAAATTGAGTCAACGTCTGCTGCTGATCCCCACAGCAGAATGCCATAAGACATAATACTGTGAAAATAAGCATAGTATACTAACCTAGCTGTAGCTACATCGGTTAGCTGCCTTATTTTCCTTACTGCATATGCAGCCGAACTTAACCTACCGGAAAGAGTTCTAATGTGCGCGCCCCACTGCAATTTTGAATCGATAGTAATCCCTAAGAATACAGTTTCCGTTATAACTTCAAGCTTTTTGCCGTCAAGATTTAAGTTTAGGTCATGTTGTGGTACATTTGGTAAAGAGAACTTTAGACATTTTGTTTTTTTCGCATTCAGTAAAAGATTGTTAGCTGCGAACCATTTTGAGAGAACAATTAGACTTTCGTTGACATTTAAAACATCCGTATCTTGCCTATCTATTTTAAATATTAGCGAAGTATCATCAGCAAATAGAATTATATCCGATAATTTGGCCATCATAAAAGGGAGATCATTAATGTAAACAAGAAAAAGGAAAGGGCCGAGAATTGAACCTTGGGGCACGCCCATCTTGACTAGAGACCCGGAGGACGTCGCCCCATTAACATTTACTTTTTGCTGTCTGTTTGATAAATAGGAAAGCACGAGATCAGCAGATTTTCCACGAATTCCGTAGTGGTGTAATTTACAGATCAGTGTGTTGTGGTCGACGCAGTCGAAAGCTTTTGAGAGATCACAGAAAATGCCAATGTCATCCTGGGACCTCTCCCAAGCCTCCAAGATGTGGCTGATGAGTTTTACTCCCGCGTCCGTTGTCGACCTACCTTTCGTGAAACCAAACTGTTGACTATGCAGTCCCACAATCCAGTATCCACAATCTTGAAATTACATTTTGGTGGGTCCCTATGGCCTCAGCAACATTACGCTGAACAGACCCAGCTTCCAGCATTCCCACAGCTCGTAACATCTCCGCCCTCGTCAAATGTTGGCGTTGCATGGCTACAATACCTCAATTTTAACTTTATCTTTCGTTTAAAAATGAAAAAAAAACTGTAACTAAACGTAATTCGTATTGTTTTCTAAATTTCGCACAAATGAAAATGCCCTCTTCTACACATCAAGACATTTTTATGCCACCGAAACAAAAGAATTTTCAAAAATTTGAATTTGGAATTAGTGTGAGATAAATTACAAACAAATCGGTGTATAAAAGATTCCAATGCGGCCAGTACTTTTCGAGTTATTTAATTGAGTATGAAATATCCCTAGACCGTGTTGATGTGTGTATATAGAATATAAAAGGAAAACTATCACATCTAAGTCGGCTTTACAAGTTTACGAGTAATAGTCGACCAACTTATAAAATGTACTTGGAACAGTAAAAATTTTTTTTATTGATTATAGGGACAACAGTTTTCGAACGGCAAAGTTAATTTTTTCCCTTCGTTACAGTAATGTTCTGTGCTGAATGTCAGTAATGTTACCTATTTATTCTGGTGAATGTAGCTGTTTATACGGTACCCTCTGTGCGCGAGTCGGACTCGCACTGTGCCGGTTTTTTTTATTAATTTGCCCACACTAGGTTTCTCCTATATCGTGCGTGCATTCACAAACAAACACAAACGACCAGACCGGAACAACTATATGTAGGCCATACACGGGAGTGATATGAAGGTTCGAATGACTTTATTGCGACGCACGCTATTTCGAAAAACTTTACGAGTGGTACGCCAGTTCGAAAACACATTGAGTCGAAAACCGCTATTTCGAAAATCTGCTGGACTGGTACGCTAATACGAAAGTTTTGTATCGAAATCTACTGTTTCGAATAGCATATTCCAATCTGAATCTGTCTGGGGATCGAACTCGCGACTCTAATTAAAGCCTTATCTTCGGAACTTGTTTTTATCATTTTTCGACACCGACTGCCGAAACAAAAGTTATTTTGCACATTTTAGTGTTTTGCGCGATTCGATCCTCAGACAAATTTAGATTGGAATATGCTATTCGAAACCTTAGATTTCGATACCAAAACTTTCGAATGAGCGTATTATTGAACGAATGTAACGCAAGATTTGTTAAGGCATTCACTTAACCAGTAAGTTGTTACTCGAACCTATAATTTAGTTTGTGAAATTGATGAAAGATACTCGCAACTTTTACGTGCCTCATCGTTATCCAGGACATAACTAATCAACGCTTTACTTGGAGATGGTGAACGAGGCCCTAACAGTTTTTCGAAAAAGCGTGCGTCGCAATAACGTCATTCGATATAGCGGTTTTCGCCTCAATGTGTTTTCGAACTGGCGTACCACTCGTAAAGTTTTTCGAAATAGCGTGCGTCGCAATAACGTCATTCGATATAGCGGTTTTCGACTCAATGTGTTTTCGAACTGGCGAACCACTCGTAAAGTTTTTCGAAATAGCGTGCGTCGCAATAACGTCATTCGTAACTTCATATCACTCCCGCCATAGCATATTTGTTCCGTGCGAGCATCGAACCCACGACACGCAGCGCAGCAGCCGATCACTCAACCAATGCGCCAAACAGGTCGTCAAATTGACTGGGTAACATTTATTTTGATGACTCCCATTTGGTAAGACTTTCGGAGTTCTGACTACTCGTAACGAATGGGATGGTCACCCATCCACGTACCAACCTCGCCAAGCGTAGGTTTACTTTATTATTTCGTCTTTATTTAATAAAGTTTACGATCACTTTATTACGTTTTAATGGCTGCAATTAATAAAGGCACAAGTGATATTACACCGTGTAGGTATACATTACACGGCCTTAAATAAGTCGTGTGCTAAAACCGACCTTATTGCCACGAAATAAAGTAGTTTTTATGTCAACTGATAACTTTGGACATATGACTACTTGCCTACAAAAAGTAGATGTTAATGTACCTACATTTAATTCTCATTCTTCTCAAGAAAACCACATAGTACCGTATGTTTTTTCAAAATGAAACTTCTGGGTTTTTTCCTAAGGTTTTTTTTATTAGCTTGTGGGCTTGAGGGTAAATACAAGTTAATATGTGTTTATGGAAAATCTAGTGAATAGTCCAATTAACATGACATAACATCACCCCTGTATGCCCCGAAAGGTAAGGCAGAGTTATGTGTAGGTAAGTCCTATATGATAGGGGGCGAGCGGAGAGCAGTCGCCGCTGTTACCCCGGTGGTAACAGCCGCGACTGCTCTCCGCTCGCTCTTACAAGTTATAGTTCGAACCTAGGCAGGCGCTTTACTTTGTGTAAATTATTACATAAAATTTTGTGTAAAAACATCGTGAGGAAACCGGCATGTCTTAGAACCAAAATATCGAAGATATTTGACATCCACTAACATGCATGACTCGCAGAGAGGAGGCCTGCACGCACAACGGACCAAATGCGAGTCTAAGGGCGGAAAAGGGGTTCATCTATCCTATCCTAGGGGGCGAGCGTTTTGCTGTCAAATATCAAATCCAATCTCCGGGCTGCGACAGAAATACCAGATGGAAAACACAATGCCCGACCCGGGCATAGAATCCACGACCTCACGCTACCACAACCACTAACTGAACTATTAGACCTACGAGGCAGTGTAATCAAGTTTTCAATTTATTTTGACAAACAATTAATCACAAGACTTTATCTTAGAGCTTTAAAAAATAAAAAACAACGTTACTCATGATACATTTTTATTACTTTAATCTTAATATTATAATACCTAATTAAAGCTTAAACTTCTCCGACATTCGTTTTCCCAACAACTTATATTATGCATACATTCAAATTTACCTGCCTTATTCACTCGTATCTAAGTTACACAATCGAGAAAAATCACGACCTACCTATCCAACCAAGTATAAGTAGGTACACAGCGAATACAAAAAATATTGATACCTAGTTTAAAATAGGGTCACGTCACGAGAACTATCCTTACCTACAATGGTTCAGCATTTATCAAAAATATAAATGATATGAAAAAAACTTTTTTTCAAAAAAATACCACCGAGTTACAAAAAAAAAAGCAAACATAATGTCGAACATAGAACCTCCTCCTTTTTGGGAAGTCGGTTAAAAAAACAAAATACAAGCAACGTTTTTGGTGTAAAATTTATGTTTAAGTCAAAATTAATGCTTCTCTCTGTACAAGAGTTATATAGCTCTTATGCTTAGTGACCTAGAAAATTAAGTCACTAAATATAACACCGATCAAGGTTTTTCAATCGCCAAGAATGTGATAAATAAACAATAAAATTTTCAACCTTTTACAATGTTTTAGGAAACATATATTAATCACAGTTTAACAATAGACAACCCAGTTTTTTACACAGTAATCAATCTCATTTGTTGGACACTTCCACGTATTTTTATCAATATCCTACTTGCTACTCTATTTTGCACACAAAACGACTTAATCAAAAACGTAACAGCATTCAGAAGTCTCTCTCGGGCTTTCGGCACAATGACCTCACTCAATTACTATTCCGATCACTTTCATAATACTGCGAAATCGTTTTCTACTTGGACACAATATGTTCACGCTCGCTACCCACAGGGGTACACGGAACCAGCAACACTTCTTGTGTCACTAGATTTTCATTGTTCTTTTTTTCAATATCTTCCATCTATGCTTTTCTATCAATCTTTCACGACGCAGGTGTTCCCAAGCTTCGCTGTTCCGGCGGGACAACCATTTCCTGAGAAGGCAGCTCTGTCTCCAAGATCAAACAGTGTTGTGGTCTCCATTTTCTGGTCTTCTCCGTTGCTCCAGACCCATCTGTCGTCTTCGTATGGTTTCGTGTTTGATTCTAGAGGTCTAAGAGTCACTTCGTTGTCTTGAGTGGTCTTAGTTGCGGATCTATTCCTACTATTTGCAGTATAATAAGCATGTCTGTTATTTGTTTTTGTTTTATTTTCATTTTGTTTATCGGGCACATTTAAAGAGTTAGTCTTATCATCGGAGTTAATGCTTCTAGTATTGATATTAGCGTTGTCATCGCTTGAGCCGTGATGTTCATTATTCCAAGTAATTTGTTGCTCCGTAATGACCAATGTGCGGTTGACGTCATTCGATTGTGTGCTAATATGCGGCACAGAAGCGTTCCCATGAATGTAATTTAATTCATTCGTATGTTTTCTTTGATCTGTGCCTTCTTCCTTGTCTTGTATCTGTATCCGTTGCACAACTGGTTGGCCTTTTGGAGTATCAGAGTTGTTCACATACTTTCGGTCTTGATTAGAATTTTCGAACCTATTAATGAACTTGGCGGGTTCAGTGACAGCGACTCTATTCCAAGGAACTTCCCTGTTCCATTGGTACGGGTTCTTTTGATACACATCACTATTTACTGAACCATCGTATCGTTTGGTATACTCGTACACTTGCACTGGGGGACGTCCATTGCTGTTTTCGTACCCGAAGATCTTATCCAATAGGGGTGCCCTGGGGCGATAGTTGTCGTAGGAGTCATACCGGTGCGTCGTGAAAGCAAAACTGGTGGATACGAGCGAGAATAGTAAGGCTTGCAACATTGTCACTGAGTAACTGATTATAACGTTCATGAAGTAATTTACTCGGAAGTCTTGGTCCGTTGTAAGACCTTTGCGGTTCTTATAAGACGTGCGTGCGCGCTGTGTCTTCGCGATCAACTGCAAGACGTAGGTATGTACTGAACGATTCCGTCTTATTGATGTTGATTCATCTGAAGTAGTGATGGGAGACGTCGATAAGGTATTTCAATGATATTAGGAGTTGAATAATGATAATGGCATTTTAATTGGCCTTGCCCTGGTCTCCTTAATAATATGTACCATTTAAATGTTTCTTTGTAAGAATGTAGACATTATCATAAGTACCTAATGTTATATTTCTAAATATTGTTAATTTACAAGTAAAATTTCAAAATTTAAAAAACCCCCGTCACATTTTTATTTATTTGGGAAAACAAACGACTACACACTACAGCAGTACGGGGATTTAGGAGCGTCCTCACTGAGAGCATTTACTTGTAATGAGCATTCGACGTCAAATATTCGAGTAGTGTGGACGTTGATCTGAGCGTTACAAAGCTTACGCGCAAGCGCGAACTTCGGCTGGTGTGGACGTCGCAACGATTTTCGCGGAAACGGCTCGCATTCGAATGTTCTCGCAAATAAAATGCTCCTAGAAAGAAGCGTCCTCACTGAGAGCATTCACGTCTAATGAGCATTCGACGTCGAATATTGGAGTGGTGTGGAAGTTAAACCGAACGTTACAAAGCTTACAAGCAAGCGCGAACTTCGGCCGGTGTGGACGTCGCAACGATTTTAACGGAAACGGCTCGCATTCGAATGTTCACGCAAATAAAACGCTCGAAAGCGAGTACTCAAATAATGAAATGAATATATTATTTATGTAGGAATATTACTGGCTACTTTTAAGCAAGGAACAGTTTCTTGATCTTGAGTGTTTGTGACCTTCTTAGTCAATCGTATTATCGAATGAATGACATTTAAGATCATATTCGAATGCTCCAAGCTCGCAATGGAATGTTCACTCGAACGTTCATAGTTTTGCTCGAAAGTGAATGCTGGGTTCGATGAGAAGCATTTGTTGCTCGCCTACGATTGCTTGTTTACAAATGCTCACGCAAGCATGCTCCCAGTGAGGACGTTCCTTTTCATGCTTCATAATTTATCTAGTACATAGTATCGCTTCGACCGGCAATCTATTGAATACGTAATTATGACACGATATCTTGCGAAAACACCCCGATTCAAACAGTAAAATGCCTATAACTTTTGAACGGCTGAACCGATTTTATTCAAACATAGCTAAGAACACTCTCGACAAAAAAAAACTAAATGAAAATCGGTTCATCCGTTTGGACGCTATGATGCCACAGACAGACACACAGATACACAGACACAGATTGCTGTGTGCAACACAAGTCAAACTTATAACACCCTCTTTTTGTGTCGGGGGTTAAATATATCTTTGGGCAAACATAATAAACTCTTTATTCATCTTAATTTGAAGAACAATGTTTAAATTAGTTGAGTGTATTTGAACTATTTTTCAATTTGATATTCCAAATAAGCTTATTTATTCATGTGCCTAGTCAAATTTCAATAGATACCTGTAGTGGATATGCGTCACAACATATGAGACACCTTTATTTATTTTTATCGATATCGCAACGTGATAAAGGCGCAGCACTACTGTTGATTAGATGATTCGGAACAAGCAAACAAGAGTGACATCACACGGTCACCCACGACACGACCCAGATTATGTTGTTATTATTTTTTAGAGCAATCTGTTAATTTATTGTGTTACACATTTAATTCGTGGAACTAGTAAATACCTACTTAGTTACGGAAAGTTACTCTGAATTAAGATCTCGTTGAGTTTGTGGATTCAAATCCGGGCAAGTACCAATATGAGTTTTTCAAAGTCATATGTACTCTGAGTTTATATTGGTCATTACTGACAACTGGTGAAGGACATAGTACGGCAATCTATACTTATTATAAGTCTGAAATCGCCAACCCGCCTATGAGAAGAGCCCTCACAGTTACAGGCTTATTATAAGAGTATTATTATGATGGGGGATTCCCACGTCAAGGTAGCCTGCTGAAATTCAAAATACTCTTGAGTTTATTGCAAATTGCAGTGCTGCTGTTTTACGTTTTCTATTGATCAAATTCAACATGGGACAATTGTATTTGAAATGACATCTACATTATAAAGGTAATCATTTTGAACGTCAATTTATTGTATACGGTAGGAGCCGTACAAATAACGTTTTTCTCAATAACGCTGCCGCTGTGTTACAGGACTCGATTGGTAATAAATTTTTGTATTGATTTTTGACAGATGGTTTTCTAGTTTCTGACATCGTGGGAAATAGCTATATCCTATTCGACGAGTCAAGGATTGTACCACATTCAGCATCACACACATTTTGATTCCGTTTATATTATAATATTCTCCGAAGATTTTTACATGTCATCAATTGCATGATACATGTCTTTGTAGATATCCTAGTAAAATAAAGTTCTATATGGAATAACCTAACAACATTTTCAACCCAGGAGCAGGACCTCTTGTTCAGCAGTTATGCTTATGACCACTAAACCAACGACACAGAAAAATTTAATTTTTCATCAAAAAATATTTTTGAAAACAAGCTTTTTTCATATCATTTACAGAAAACCCTTTCATTTGATACCCATATCATGGCCGTGCATAAAAAATAGTCCGCCATATTGGCATTAGAATGACACCACTTAGCTAACCATGCACTGTCATCCAAACTAAACGAGTATGCAAAATTTCATCTTAATCGGTGGAGGATAACTGCTTTAAAATTCAGTTGCAAGATTTGATCCGAACACACTTACATACAAACATACATTGCAAGTTAAAATAAATGAGCTTGTAATATATAACATGTTGTTGTAAATGAAAACTACCTACTACTAACTACCTGAAACTACCCAAATTATCATCACCTGCCTGCACTTGGTCCGCCATGATGCGTCATGTCATCAACCAAAGTTCAACAAGAATGCATTACGAAGTATTAACGTTATCAAAATGATGTAAATTATTACAACTGGTTATGGAAAAGTCACCGACAGCGGAGCAAGTCTGACGTATTCTGTGATTTGTCATTATTAAGCATGAAAGCTGACACGAAAGAATATAAAGACAGTTTTTTTTTTACCCGACTGCCGAAGGAGGGTAATGTGTTTATCAGTCTATTTTGTGGCGTTTGTGCCTATGTGGCGTTCTAGAGACCAAACGGGTTGACCGATTTTGATGATTCTTACGTCAATCGATTCGTCTTAACCCTGCGAATGTCAAATCCGTAGTGTGGGGTATCAAAATAAAGGGTTTTAAGAGGTGATTTCAAAAATATATAACACTTATATGGTTAAAAGTACCTAACACAAAAAAATAAAAAGTTATAAATAAAAAAGTTAATTTAAAAAATCAAAAAACCCGACTGCTTAAAAAGCGAACTAAAAAGACGTAAACAAGAAGAACATCATGCTGTGCAGTCGGAGGATACATATTCGCGAGCTGGCTAACCAAAACCAGATGTATCCTCCAACTGCACAGCATGATTTTCTTCTTGTTTACGTCTTTTTAGTCCGCTTTTTAAGCAGGGTTTTTTGATTTTTTAAATTAACTTTTTTTTATTTTGCGCCAAATGTGACGCAAACCATTAAAAATTAAAAAAATCTAAATGTTAAGTTAAAATAATATGCGTCACATCCGCTCTTTCCTGTAGGTATAGCATCATTTTCTAAAATTATCAGATTTCAGCATCATGAACAGGAAGACTAGTAGATTATGCGGGACTAGCTTCTGCCCGCGGCTTCACCCGAGTGAAAGTCGCAAATTATTCCGAGGGAACTTATTAAAAAGTATCCTAAGCTATGTGCTATTCCTAACTATATAATCTATATCTCTGCCAAATTTTATCCAGATCCGTTCAGCTGTTCTAGCGTGATTGAGTATCAAACATAAACACATCTATCATCGATCTATATCTTATCGCATTTATAAAATTAGTAAGAGTAAGATTTAATGACGTCAATTCTTATAACTTCATGAAATCAGCATTATGAATAAACTACAATACAATAACACTATTACAACTTTTATTATAACTTCTAATGATAAGAATGCATTCAATTATGTTCCTACGAGTTATTATTCCATTTATTAATTAGTATGTGGTTCAAGATAGGACACAGATCATCATCATTATCCCTTAGGCCCCAGACAAGTTACATTCCATCAACGACAGCGACACGATAGCGATAGCGATTAGTAAAACATTGACATACATTCTACCGGTAGACAAGAACATTCATGAAAATCATTTGTTCAAATGCTGGAGAGTTAGAACATTATTTATGTTGTCTAATCATACTATTAAAACAAGAAGCGAAGATCTTGTGACATGCTAATGTGACAGCGTCATCTACATGGTAATGTGACGTGTGACAGAATAACTGTGTTATTTGTGTGACAGACGGAAAACACAGTTGTTCTGTCGGCAGTCCCCATGTCTGCCTATTTTTATTGTTTTTCTTTAAAAATGCACAAAGATGATATTTAGGTGGTAGTAAAACCCGCAGTTTGCTCTTCAGACTTGCAGATGTCACACATTTGTATGGCCCTCATACAAATATGGCGTTCTTAGCATTCACTCCACGTTTACTATGTGTGATGTACCGCGTAATATACGGCCCCATAGTTTCCCACTAATATTTGATATTGCTCTCATGTACGTATTGGTGTAGTGCTCCTGTTTCCTGCTTTATTGTTTGGTGATTTTAAGTACCTTGGCAAAACTGGTGTCAGATATTCAGTGGGCTTAGTGCTAGTTTTACTTCTGCTCGCGACGTCAATTTGTATAGAAACTGGATAATCACCGTCTGGTGACAGTAATGGAAAACCATATTATTGTATACAAATTGACATAAAAGAACTATTACTTTAACGCGATCGAGCTCGAGTAAAAACTCGGAATAGGCCCGCAGGTCCGACTAACTCGATAAGGCCCCTCTTTGAGTAGTGGCTTGAGAGGCGCCACGGCGTCCTCACCTTCCGACTGACGCAGGTCCTCACCCGACACGGTTGTTTCGGAAGGTTCCTGTTCAGGATAAGGCGGCAGGAAACGCCCGGTTGTCACCATTGTGTGGACCACCGGAGGACACGGTGGAGCATACAGTGGAGGTCTGCCCCGCTTGGTTGGAGCACCGCCGTATCCTCGTGGAGCCGATCAACGGTGGTGACCTCTCGCCCTGGTTCAGGCCATGGTACGGGGCGAGAGGGCATGGGAAGCTGTCGCCTCCTTCTGCGAAGCAGTAATGCTTGCGTAGGAGGTGCAACGCGTGAGAGAGAAGCGACGGAGACGCCCTCACGCCCCTAGACACCGCAGGAGATGCCCTGGGCGTTGAGAGCGCGGGCTTGTGGACGGCGAGTACTGGGTAAATGACCGTCCGATAAGGACCAGGCCCGAGTCAACGGCGCCTAGTTTTCCACGCCCGCCTCCAAGAGATGTCAGCAAAAACTGCCGGGGTCCGCTAGTGCCGATGCCTGTCTGGGTTGCAGATAATTTTGAAAGTGAGTTACCGCGGCCCAGGCTCAAGAAATTGAAGGAACACGGGCAGATTTTAGGCAGTAAAAGTCTGACACGCCCTCCCGCTTTACCCAGAGCGGCAGAAGTCATTGGATGATTGCCCACCAACAAAAATAAAATAACGAACTCCGCCTATTTATTAAATTACATCTAGGCAGTTAAAAGCTTATATGCATAACTATCATAATCAGTCATATTACAAAAAGTGGTTTTAGTAAAACCCAGGTTTAAACCTTGTTTACACCGTACATTATAGAGGTTTACACCTGGGTTTTTAGTAAAACCGCTTTTTGTAATAAGACTGATAAATTTAAACACAATCACGCCGGACCGGCCGAAGATCTGACAGCTGAGATGGCGGGTGATACATCTTCATAATTATCATCAGCCTATTAATGTTCCCACTGCTGGGACTGGGACACAGGCCTCCTGTCTGTGAGAGGTGACAAACGAGTTACGAACTCTAACTCTAGTCTCTCGAAGTCAACCGAGCGACCAGCGATAATTCACGATTACAGAGTTTCGGTGCGGCCAAAGGCTCGGTAGATTTTCTGCCGAAACCGAAACTGATACCGAACCTAGATCTTTTCCCGAAACTTGCCGAAATCGAAACTGAAATCAAATCTTTGTCGGTCACTATATATTAACATCTTCATATTGGGCAGATATCAACATCATCCTTCACATCGGGAAGATGTCAACATCTTCCAGTAGCTATCGCGATGCTTTCGTGTATACAATGTCACTTGTCTAAAGCGTCTGGCCTCACTGCCCCCTAACATATCCAGCCTGTATTCGAGGTCTCCTACAAAGTTGGCTATGTGTACGAGTCTGTTGCAATTGGCCACCGTGGCCTATATTTAATCATCAGGAAGGATATTATATTTGGAACAGGAAAATGAAACTACACTGAATTATTAAACAGCACGTACAAGTTATTATTAAACAGCAGAATACTAATAATACACAACTATTGAGAATAGTTTATTAAAAGCACAGTAAATTATATTATAGTAGCTGACCCCCGCGGCTTCGCTCCCGTCAAAATTAGCCTATGTTACTCCGGAATAATGTAGCTTTCCATAGGGGAAAGAATTTTTTAAATCGGTCCAGTAGTTTCGGAGCCTATTCGGTACAAACAACAAAAAAATATTTTCTCTTTATAATATTGGTATAGATAAGCATAAATGATTCTTAAAAAATATCTAAGTCTTGCAGCCGGTTAATGATCATATATGTAAAACTGAGTTGACACCTGATTGAAGCACAAAACATACTATATAAGCACTGCTTAGGATTGGTATGTCCCCAACTTCAGCCGTTCAGCATATATGTCCAACTCCATACTGCACCACACACTAATCTGCACCAAGGTAACAATGCAATGTTCTGCTTACATTAGATTTACGCTGCTTATGACGCTCCGGTTCAAAGTCATCTTCGAGGTTAGCATTATGCTGAGCAATGGCTGAATTGCGTGGATGTTATATGTACTTTCCCTATTTGTATTTAGTTTTGCCTTTTTTCACGGTATGTCATATGCTTCATAACTGGTGCCAATAAACTCTTTTCTTCAAAATTATGTGTCATGTGGTAGACTCTTTTCTTCTGATGGTGGCTCCGGCCAATCGATCACTATAGTATTAGGTTTTTCGTTTTTTTTTAATTCTTACAGCGGCCCTTCTTCAAATATACTCGCGTCCAAGGAAATGATGTGTTTGTTGAAGTTAATATTGGGATGGCATTCGCCATGTTTTAGTTTTCTTCTCTCTCCGCCTGCATTCATTGGCACTGGATACACTTTGGGAATTTCTCCATTTGTTCTTTCCACAGATGCTTCTAAGTCGTTGTTTTCATCTGTTTCTTCTAATGATACACCTGCTGTTTCAGCTAGATCTCCATCTGGTAGCGTAATATCGGGCATAATCCCTTCTGGTAAAGTATATTCCTTAGCGTCGTCTGCTCCAATAATAACTACGACTGTCAAAATCACTATAGAGATCACTTTCATCGTAGAAGGTCCAATCGTTAACTGGATGGCTGGTTGTCACAAGAACTTATTCGGTCACTCTTTCGCTGCTAATATTTGCCTCGTGATACTATGCGGGGTTTATATACGGTTTCCTGTGAGCTATATTAAGCTTATTAATTATTATGGACAAATACATAATATCATAATTGGCACTTTTCTGAATTTCAAATGTTTTCCTCCTTTGCCCGTCCTATTTAAATTAAAATCAATGGATCGAGTTACGAATATTTCTTATATTCATTAAATGTAGCAAATTTGTCTCGTTCTGTGCATTATTTAAATTTTAAACTAAATGACAAAGTGATGGACTGTTGTTTTGCGCCTGATTAACCATCTTTCACTTTGTCAACTTGCCTGCAGACGGTGCCATGCGCTTTACTTTTGCTGTTTCCTTGCCTATTATTTCCACCATATCTCCAATGCTCTCTAAAACTGCCAATTTCTGTGTTGGTTTCAAATTTTCAAAACTTACAACGTCATTTTCAAGATATTTTCTAGTAGGCTTCGTATTTTGAGGTGCCATGTCCTCTAATGGCTGTTCATCTGCCATAAGTCCTTCTGACAACTTATATTTGGGGCTGTCCTTCGCTCCTACAGTCACAAGAAGAGTCAAAATCACTATAGCAGCTACTTCCATGGTAAAAATGTCTTTGTTTCTGGTCACGAGAACTGTTTGACTCCGGTTTATATAGCATTCCTTATGTGCTATTTTAAGCTTATTAGTAATGTACGTGGTTAAATTGTTGCCATGTATGTATGACACATAATGGCCACTAGGCGATGTTGAATTCGATTTTCCTTCCGTTGTGTTGTGTTCAGTAACACTGACCTAATGGAATAATTTCATTAATTTAATAAAATTGTAGAAACTTTGCTTTGATTCACACATTTTAAACTGAATGATCTTACAATTATCTATAGCGTATTGAGAAGAAAACCAAGAGTATTTCTTTGTAAATGTTTGGCTATTTCCCTAATCGATAAAAAATTACTAAACACAATAAAAGGCATATTCAAACATGATGAGATCAAAAGTAGATCACTGACTCATCAAACTACTTTGACTATTTGACTATCTCAAAGATTTCTTCCAGTTTAAAAGGTAGGATTTCAATAATTTTAGGCATCTTTTACAACTTAATACCAATGCAAGATTTTTTTTTAACAGTAGTAGTGTCTTGCCTGAATAAATTGAACATATGTACTATATTATCGTCGCGTCTCATTGGGTCATTTAAGTTTAGACAACATATTACGCCTGTTATCAACCGAAAAATGTATAGTAGTAATTCATTAAATGAATTGTTTAAATGGTATGTTGTAAGAGTAGAACATACATAACATCACGCCTATATTCCTCCAAAGGTTAGATATGCACCTATAGTGCACCCACATTACTCCAGTTACGTGGGTGGTATGTTGTGTGTTTTGTAAAGGTAGATAATAATGAAAACATTATTTATTTTGTAGGAAAAATTGTGTATTCAGGTTAGAACATTGAGGTTACATTAGTGAAACATTGCAAATGAGGATACTACAGACAGTACTGTAACGATATATAATATAGGTACCTAAACGATTATTGTTAATTTATAAATGATGAATTATATGAACAAAGCCTTTGTATATTATAAAAACCCTGTTGATCCAATATAATATTTATACATAATGAGGATAAACTGAAACAATAATTCTAAATTTAGTTAAACACTAGTCAACAATAAATTACTAATTGATAAAACGAAATTTAACTACCTAATTAAGTACTTGAACAACTACAAAATAAATTAAAGTCGTCACAATCTAAGAAGTCCGTTGACGTTTCTCATTTTACATGCCGGGATAACTTTCTACGTAAGAAATTGAAATTGAATTACCCTACAACAACGAGTATCATTCGCAAGCATCAAGTTTAATTATTATTAAGGATTTTTATAGCTGTCAAAACGGACCTCTTATTTTTTGACAACTTTAAGTTAATCAACACAATATGGCAACAGTATTTTTTTCCGAATTCTTATATTTATCATAATCCTTAACTTCTGCCCGACTTTCGGTTCCAAATCTTACTGTGCCTGTAGGACAGTAGTCGACTCCGATAAAAACCATGTCTTCTAACTTCTCTATTTCATCTTTCTTGATTTTCTCTACGTCTATTGCTTTCGCAGGTCTTACAACACTATCCGTTTTCTCTTTCTGGTTGTTATTTCTCATTTTCTTCTCTTCATAACTTGCTGATTCATGGGTATCCATGTTTTCATTGATGGCATTATTCAGGTCCATAACATTTTTAACGTGATTTTAAACTTTTTCATTTCCGTCGTAGTTTTTGTTGAAATATAGTCCAAGATCTGCTACGTCGACTATACTTTCTACAGTTTCCCCAATAAGGAATTTTGTAGCGAGAGGAGTATTCGTATCATCAGCAAATACTAGTGGTAGTTCTGAAGGTTCAAATCAAATCAAATCAAATCAAAATATTTATTTGCCAGAAAATACATTGTTTAACAAGGAAAGATCTTAAAGCCTAAAAGTTATTGTATTCTGCCTGCAAGCAAGCGTGCAAATTACTTTACATATTAAACTCATTAAGTTAGTAGACATCATACCCAAAACACAATTGTAAAATTAGATAAAAAAAAACCAGATCAAACCATACTTTCAGTCGTCAGATTATACAATTTAAAAATTAAATTAAATAAAATGTCAATAATTAAAATTAAAAATGCTAATAATTAAAATTAAATGTCAATCAAATATATTTAAATGTCTATAACTAAAATTCCAATATTTTCAGTTGTCAGATTATAAACTCGACAATAATTTAAAAAATAAAATAAATTAACATGTCATAAATTAAAATGCTGCTTTAATTGGTCTGCTCCATGGTCCACATGGACGGGCATGTTCCTGGCTCCTAGTTCTACAGTACTGAGGAGCATCAGGACTAAACTAGTGATCACTTACATTGTTAAAGGACTGTATATCAGATATCTGAATTTCTAGTCACATTAACTTATGACGAAAGGAAACGACTGCACTCACCGCCGACAGAGACTGTTTAACTTAACGCTTGGAACGCGGATTATATATGGTGCTATTATGGTACAGAATAGGTCTATCTCTCACATAGTTATTCCACTGCAATTGACGTAATAATTCAGTCAATATATCACATTTACTTCACATATGCCTAATGAAAATTTACCGGCGGATTCACCAGATTGGTTTTTGTTACTTTTCTTTTTATTGCTTATTAATAGCTTTACTATTTTATTTTCGTTCGACATTAACGTACATTACAACGCTTTTACATCATTCTGAAATTATTAGGAATGTGCCGTTTTGAACTTACTCGTGTATTAGAAATGTTTATGGAAGGAATTATATCATGCCACTCATTTCCTTCACCAGCTAATATTAAACGCCCAACAGTAACGTAGGAATATGCATAATGACCAAACAATGTGATAAATAATGAAACTTAAATTAGTATTGCCCGATTAGTAGCCATAGTGCCTTCATTAATTAATTGGTCCACGACATACCTATATACTGTTAGGTAACGTGGTAATGCTGCCGGTCTTTTGGACACCATACCAGTGGACAACGATGTGGAAGAGGTTTTCGACGCCGTATTTTGGAATATAATATTTTATGTATTAATTATTAGTAGTTTTTGTTTTAAATATATATTTATAGTCTTATTTAAATATTTGTATCCATGTAAACAAAAGTATCACGTTAGGCAATACATCGATATTTTTTTCATAGGTAGGTATCATCATATCCTCCAGGAACCCAAGCCAAAAACATTTGAATTTAAGCAGTGTTTTTGTATTTATTGGACTATTTGACGTTACACTAAAGCAAATATGTCTATAAAATGTTACATAAATATCCAGTTCAGGATTTTCAGGTGGCGTCATATACAACAATACTACTGTTACCCCAAGTGTCGCCGCAGTATTCTTACCAATATCTACCCTTAACTATACAATTTCAATTAAGTATGTGATAACTAGCTTCTAATTATCCCAAGGGAACGTGCTCCCGGGATAAAATATTGCCTACGTCGTAATCCAGAACATAGGAAAAATGTGAAACAGTAACTAACAAACAGACAGGCAGAGTTATTTTCCCATTCGTAATATTAGTATGGACTTTGGACTTAAAGGAAAATATAACTACTAAACTAATCTGTATCTATACTAATATTATAAAGAGGAAAGATTTGTAGTTTTGTTTGTAACGAATAAATTTATAAACTACGGGACCGATTTCAAAAATTCTTTCACCGTTGGGAAGCTACACTATCCCCGGGTGTCATAGGCTACTTTTTATACCTGTATTCCCACAGGAACGGGAACTATGTGGGTGAAACCGTGAGGCGTCCGCTAGTTAGTTATTAATATGGATTACTATAAGAATAAGAAGAATTTTGTGGATCAAGTTACTTCGTGGTAATATAGTCACACATGACGTACGACATGACATAATCACACAGCTCCTCACACTACCAAATAAGGATTAGCGAATTTTCAAACAAAAAATTTGAATGGCAGATTTAGTACTACTTTTTTTGTTGTTCGGTTATAGAATTTGTACCACTTATGAAGGCAACTAAACCATTTATTTTCATGTAAGTTTACTATTTTTAGAACGGATTAATTAATAATAACAATAAAAAGATTTTAATAAATAAACGTATTAAATCGTAAACTAAACGCAGTTATGTATAGAGAAGTTGCCTGATGTAAAATAACACAAATATTGAAATGATAATTAATTATTTAGAAATAGAAATACCATTAAAAATAATCAAACTCATCATTATCAAACTGTTGCAGTCCGCTGCTGGACATAGGTATCTCCTAATGCACTGAGTAGGTACGATCCTCATCTCAATCTAGCTACTTAATGATAAGTAAAACACTACAAAGATAGCAACAAACAATTTAGAACATTCACTTTACACAACATGTAACATTTACCTATATGTAACAATTTACTACATTGGTACACTAGTACATAACCTTAAAAAATAAACCTGGTTATTATAACTTTTACGTCCCAAGTTCTAAAAATCTAAGAATTTAAAAAGGGATTATCTATGATATTAACTACCAATTAAAACAAAAAATATCCCAAAACACGAAATTTTACTAGCGGTACGAAGCCTGCCATTCGCCTTTAACAATTTGTCGAATTCTTCAAGGGGCAATCCTAGGCCCACATTTCTTAGGTTATAGTATGCGTCATTTACTCATGTATTTTAGTCATTTTCTTAATTTTTTATTGTACACCATAAAAAACAACATTACATACATGTGATAATAAAGTACATGTAAAAAGGCGAGCTTATCTCAATGCTGAGTTCTCTTACAGCAAACCTTCAGTAAACCCTAGAGTGACAGAATAAGTTGACAATTGTAGAGGGCAGGCATCCAGTGTACAATATTAAAATAACCTATGACGAATAAAAAAAAAAAATACTTACTACGTATGTACATAAATAAATAAATACATATATATATACATACTAATATTATGTCATTGTGCAAGGAAATGTTCCTTAATCTTCCTCTTGAAGACCTCCAGAGAAGGGCTGTCGCGTAGGGAATGTGGGAGAGAGTTTCAGAGACGCACTGCTGTAGCAGAGAAAGAGCCATCATAGCTGCCGGAAGTGTGTCGCGGAGGACGAAGGAGAAGAGAATTGGCAGTGCGATAAGGTTTCCCCCTCGGCATGAGATATTCAAAGCGTTCACGAAAATATTGGGGAGAATTAGAATTGCGCAGAATAGTATTGAGAAGGGATAGGATATGAGTATCTCGACGACGCCGAATCGGCAGCCACTTTAATCTGTTCCGAAACGCCGACACATCGGACGGTCGTATTTGCAGAAGCCAAAAATAAAGCGGATGCTCAAGTTCTGCAGTCGCTCGAGTTTATTAAGGAGTACCTCCGTTGCATCTAGAAAACAGACATCCGCATAGTTTATGAGCGGTAGAAGAAGGGATTGCGCAAGAGGAACCTTAGTCGCAAGTCGTCAGCATAGAGATGATAGTTAGAAGAAATGACCTTAGTAATAGCATTTATGTCATCAGGTAACTTTAGCCTATATTTATTGGCACCATCATTTAGTAAATCATCATTATAAACGCACGCCCTTTTCCCATGAGCGTAGGCAGAGACTGCAGAATGCCACCTGCTACAATCCTTACACGCTCCTAGAAGGACATACCAGATCTTATTGGTGATGTTCTTCAGAAAGGCTAGTTGCGTAGTACCTAAACATAACCGGCGTGCGTGTATGACCAGGGCCCGTACTATACCTTCAGAATCATGATGGCGTTGACACGTCAACGCCATCATGATTCTGCTTTAAAAAGGAATATTGCTATTCGTCCTGTATACCACTGTTCCTCGCTCACAGTGGACTCATGGTAGTTTTGACACGTCTGAACCAGATGTATTAACGTGAACGAAGCTAAAGGAGTATTTAAAAAATAATGCGCACTATATTACCGGTTCAAGGGTTATCAGTGCCCTCGTACGTAGCTATTGGTTATTGTTCCTTATAGATCTATGGCGTATGTGCATTATTGTAGCCTTTTTCACCGTTACTTCCTGCAGCAGTATTGAGTAAGTGCGCAAAGAGTTTAAACTCTATCCAACCGACGAAATCGACCAATCACATGCGAGATGAATGACGCAAAGTGGATTTCCGTTTTGTGTGATTGCCGATTGGTCGGTTGGATAGAGTTTAAACTCTTTGCGCACTTACGCAATACGGCTGCTGGTGAGCAACGGCACTGCACTCAAGTATTGCTGACTGCATTTTCAAGACTCCTTAAGGTCGAGAAATTTAACACAGAGTCAGTGGATTGCTGTTGGGGTCGGCTTCCAATCTAACCAGATGCAGCTGGCTCACAGTTTTTTACAAGAAGCGACTGCCAAACTTGGCAGGATTGGCGTCAGATACCATAGCTTCTGACTACCGTAACGACTGTCAAAGATCTTCAACTGACAACCCGGACCAACGGCTTAACGTGCTTGCTGAAGCACGGGGGAATCTCGGTATATTGGATGACCATCCACAGACTGACCTCGGCAAGGATTACTGAACTTTGAACATCGACCCGTGCTGCGTGCTGTTGTTATTACTTAACCACGAGAGTGACAATAGCATAATATCGTAGAAAATAGAGAATAAGAGATTGTGAACTGCGCAACAATGGGGTACACCCAGCAAAAAGGCGTTATAATTATGATACTTCTCTCTCATGTAACGTGACGTCCCTAAGCGGGACGCCTGATGGCCCGTGTCGATTCTGTCTATGGTTCATCATTATCATTTCAGCTAAACGTCCGCTTCTGAACGTAGGCCTCCCCAAGTGTCGCCACATCGGCCGTCCCGTGCGTCTCGTTTCAACCAGATTCCCGCAGCCCTAGCCACGTTATGGTAGGCCTACCAACGCTGCGCCTTCCAGTAGATACGCCGAAACTTATGCTCAGCGAAAATTGCGTGGGCGAATATTGTTAGTAATGGCTGCCAGCGCAACGATTGCTAACTCTGTGGTCAGGAAACGATGCATTTACCTGTAGGGTGTGTTAAACCCTGCCACCAATCTAAAAGCAATTCACTACCTTCACCCGTGACCGCTCGCAGCGTGAAATATTAAAAAGTGAATTTCATGTGAAGTTGGAGGGAACAGTATTTATTTATGCTTTTCTTTCTGTGACTGCATTTTCTTTTCTTAAGTAAAGAGGTAAAATTGGTTGCTTAGACTTAGCAATCATTGCGGTTTTTATTCGCGCGAATTTTTGCCGCCCATTCTGCGACATATGGAATTGTTGCACGCATTGGCGGTAAAAAAAACCGCGCAGAATCCACCGCAACGCGGCGCGGTTTAAATCCACGTGAATATTTTGTGCTCTATGATCGGGTAGAAACAGACAAAAATCGCGCGGATTTTTATCAGCCATGCGTGCAGATAGTTATGATTCAAAAAGCCGACAAAAACTACGCGAAAAATTTTCGCGTCTAAAAACCTTTGTTAAAGTTCTAATGATGTGATTCCTAACATGCGTGTACATGTGCAGCAGCGGCGGTCACAAAAACATTTGCGTCGTATTAACTGTTAATGTCTGCGACAGTACGAAGATGCGCGGTGTATTGTTTCTTGGTATTTTAATTTCAGTCAAATGAATAGAGCGTGTTTTGCAGTAACAACATAGTTTCCTACAGGTATTCGACAGCGAGGAATAAGTTTGCGCGAAACAATCCGTTTCAAATAAACGCGCCCTTAGTCACAAAACATGCATGGTACCACGATATAGTCGCGAGAAGCCAGCTGTTAAATATAGTGAGCAAAATAATGATACACAATAAAAGACGACGTCTTTTTTCTAAGGATTAATTAGAAGTACCTACAAAAAATTTTGAACTACGCAGATCTTCACTGATAACTGCATTCCACAAATCCGGGATTAACGCTAATTGCGTTAACAAAACTGTCCTACATAATACTGGAAACTACAATACGGACAAACACGAAACAAATGATTAGCTGTTCATAGCGGATTGTTAATTAGCCCACAATTATATCCTTTCCTTACATAGTATACAAGTAAAATTTCAAAATTTAAAAAACCCCCGATACATTTTTTATTTCATGCTACATAATTTATCTAGTACTAGCTGACCCTCGGGGCTTCGCTCCCGTCAACTGGCTACCTATCTACCTACCCTGCCTACGCTGCATACCCTGCCTACCCTGCCTACCCTGCCTACCTTGCCTACCCTGCCTACCCTGCCTACCCTGCCTACCCTGCCTACCCTGCCTACCCTGCCTACCCTGCCTACCCTGCCTACCCTCCCTACCCTGCCTACCCTGCCTACCCTGCCTACCCTGCCTACCCTGCCTACCCTGCCTACCCTGCCTACCCTGCCTACCCAGTCTTTCCTGGCTACCATGGTATACCCTGGCTCCCCTGCCCTTACCCTGGCTACCCTGCCTACCCTGCCTACCCAGTCTTTCCTGGCTACCATGGTATACCCTGGCTCCCCTGCCCCTACCCTGGCTACCCTGCCAACCCTGCCTACCCAGTCTTTCCTGGCTACCATGGTATACCCTGGCTCCCCTGCCCCTACCCTGGCTACTCTGGCTACCCTGCCTACCCTGGCTAACCTGGCTACCCTGGCTACCCTGGCTACACTGGCTCCCCTGCCCCTACCCTGCCTATCCTGCCTACCCTACCTACTATTTTTTTTCTATTATCAATAGTTTTCTCAGCGCACGCCAAATAATGTTTTACAGGCAACATTTTGCTACCTTGGGTTACCTTATTGCAATTTTCATAAGGATCTCTAATTTTTTTTAAATTATATTATTGCCTATGACACTCAGAAATAATGGAGCTTTCTTCTGAGGAAAGAATTTTCAAAATTGGTTCAGTAGATCCAGAGATTACCCCTTACAACGTCACAAACTCACAAACTTTACCTCTTTATAATATTAGTATAGATATAGATATAGTAGACATGCTTCGATCGGCAATCTATTGAATACGTAATTATGACACGATATCTTGCGAAAACACCCCGATTCAAACAGTAAAATCTCCCATAACTTTTGAACGGCTGAACCGATTGTATTCAAACATAGCTAAGAACACTCTCGATTAAGTCACCTTTTAAACAAAAAAAAACTAAATCAAAATCGGTTCACCCGTTTGGACGCTATGATGCCACAGACAGACACACAGATACACAGACACACAGATACACAGCAACACACGTCAAACTTATAACACCCCTCTTTTTTTGTCGGGAGTTAAAAACAAAGTCGCTTCCCGCTGTATGTCCCTATGTATGCTTAGATCTTTAAAACTTCGCAACGGATTTTGATGCGGTTTTTTAAATCGATAGAGTGATTCAAGAGGAAGGTTTATATGTATAATACACGCGGGCGAAGCCGCTGGCAGAAGCTAGTGACTCCGATGACTGACAAAACACGAAGTTTGCCGAGGGACATATAGAAAATAGTTGTACTGTATCTAAATTTTCATAAGTTTTTGACATTGATTGTCACCGAGATGATATTGCGACTTGAAATCATAGTACACTATTACCTCAATTCTTGAAATGAATGTTTGTATGTACGAGAACTAGCCTTCACGTAGGCCGTTGGCTTGAATACCAACCAAATATTTGAACACCCCTAGAAAATAACCACCCACTTAATCGCCATGACTGTAAACAAACCGCTTAATAATCAATGTATGGCCAGTGACCGGAAGCACGCTAAACACGCCACACACACCATACCGCGTGGTACAACGTGATTGAGTGATGGATGTATGACAGGCGAGCACGTGGGGCTCGCGCGAACTCGCTTCAACCCTACAACGCCCACCATCGTTCACACTAGCCCATATATGTATATGGAGTAATGGACTGGGTAATACCGACACAAAATCGTTCTGGGTTCGATTCCCAGGTCGGTCAAAAAGAGTTGTTCGGTTTTTCCACTAGGCATTTGTATTTCTCTCAGTAGCAACCCGGATTTTAAGTTAGTGGCGTGACATCCCCGTGCCTGGGAAGGCACGTAAAGCCGTTGGTCCTGCGTCTGAACGTTCCGGTCGTATCAGCATGCCGTACCATCAGACAGTGAGAGTCAAGACACCTTTGTTTGTGCACACACTTGATAATAACTCACTCGCTTAATATCTCGCGCCATTGAGATTTGCCACCGTGACCGGCCGAGAGGTTTTGTTTTTGTTACCTATCCCTTATGTACGTCGCAGTGACGAAGGTGACACTGCAAGCCTGTGTGACAAGCCAATGTGACCCAATCGGAAATCTAGAAAAAGACAGTTATACTGGCCGCACGATCGAAAGGATGTTTCCATAAGCTCTTATAGTAAATTTATTTTGAGTGTGTTTAAGGGACAGATGTATATGACTTGTATAAACTAAAATACCTCTAAGAGCGTATGGTCACCCCACAGTTCATTTCTTTATGTTTCTGGTTATACCTGACTTGTGGTAAAAATAGGGTTACGTAAATTGTTCGTTTTTTACATCAATTACTTTGTGAGAATAACTTGTTAGGATTTGTATGACGTGATGTGCACTATCTTCAACTTCATCTTTCTGACTGGTCGACTCTTGACAACTCAAAAGTAGGTAGGTACATGGTTTAATTGAAATAAATCTTAAAGCTAGACTTTCACGTATATTTTCCGATTGCCGTATTTTATTTCCATTTTATTTATTTACTTTAAAATAACACGGCCAAAGGCCAATTAGATTAGTTAAAGACATGTTTTATAAAAAGCATTAAAATAATAAAAACAAAAATAAACAACAATGATAATATCTATAATTACACGTATTATTATCATTTATTTATTGTCGGAGCTCGTGCCTAAATAATAACAGGCGCACGGGTCGATCATCAAGGTTAAGCAACGCTTGACGTGGTCGGTCCATGGCTGGGTGACCATTTCAACATACCGAGTTTCCTCCGTGCCTCGAAAAGCTGTTGGTCCCGGCTGTCATTTGAAGATCTTTGACAGTCGTTACGAGTAGTCAGAAGCTTGAGATCTGACACCAGTCTAGCCAAGGGGTACCGTGATACCCATTTACTGGGTTGTGGAGGTCAGATAGGCAGTCGCTCCATGTAAAACACTGGTACTCAGCTGAATCCGGTTAGACTGGAAGCCGACCCCAACATAGTTGGGAAAAAGGCTAGGCAGATTGATTGACACGTATTATTATCATTTATATTAATTCATAACCTGTTAGTATCTAATTTTTATTTAACGTTTTGGTAAATTAACGTGTACTTTATTATTGTTTTCCAGTGCAATAAGTCTAAGTGTTTGGACTTTGTTCTCAATTTCTGTTCGACCACATCAGTGAGCACTAACACAAAAAAATTATATTAACTATAACAGTAAATCACTCGGTGCGATAACCTTGCAATGATGCTTAAGATACTGTTGGAGCTGTCCCACGCACTGCGCACCAGGGAAGAGTACCTTTTACGCAATGTTACGTAAAAGCAATCCACGCAGTACTTACGCATCTACGAACTATCCGGACGCACTACACAAGAGAACTCTCTAGAGCTCCGCAATTATCTACCATCTCTTCATAAGGAATCTTCCTGTTTTCCTGCCTGTTAAAACATAAATTGTATCCTACAGGAAATACGGCATGAGAATATCCTGTAAATAATAAATAAGTCAATCACCAATGAATAGCCAAACATATTGATGTATACAGACCTCAAGTTACATTAATATTAGTATGAAAATAACCTCAGTTCGTAAACTAAATAATAAGGTAAAATGTTCCCACATTTCAATACAATTCTAGGATTCTCGAAACACGTACCTACTTGATCTATACCAATATTATAAAAAGGAAAGATTTTTTTTTGTTTGTTTGTTTGTACCGAATAGGCTCCAAAACTACTGTACCGATTTCAAAAATTCTTTCACCGTTGGGAAGCTACTCTATCCCCGAGTGACATAGGCTACTTTTTATCCCTGTATTCCCACGGGAACGGGAACTACGCGGGTGAAACCGCGAGGCGTCCTCTAGAACAATATATAACAATAGCTTTTGTTGGGTATTATTAGAAATAAATTACCATTTCCAAGTAGGTACGTATTTTATTAATAACAAATATATATTATTAATTTTTGCCATTGGCCTCACCTGCGTTAATTATTGCAAGGGAACATAAATACTCCCAGAATAAAAATTATACGTCCTTCTCCAAGCTTCAGTCCATCTCTGTACCAACATTCATCAAAATTGGTTCAGCAGTGTAAGCGGGAAAATGTGACAAACAAACAGACAAACAGTTTTATTTATATAAATTAGTATGTTATATTATTATGTATTATTTTATTTTCTTAATTAGTCCAGCAGTAAAATAATTAATTGTTATCAAAAATTATTAATATAATATTTTGTTAATACCTACACATTAAATTTTAAGACATTTTCCTGTTCCAAAATAGACTTACTGTCACACACATCCGAATAACAAGCAAGACAAACTTGTATATGTATTTTTATTTTAGAATTTGCTAAGTGGTTACGTCCCCGACTTATGAGATGGTCGTGGGTTCGAACCCAGGCAGGTGCATTACTTTGTTATTTATTTCATCAACACTACTGTCAAAACGGTAAAGGAGAACATCGTGAGGACATGTGACATCCACCAACCCGCACTGGGCCCGCGTCGTGGATTACAGCCACCTCTCACAGACATGAGGCCTTCCTCCCAGTTGGGGGAACATGACAGACTGATTACTTTCATAACTTGTTCTGTTTTGTTTGTCAAAAACTTCTTAATGCATTGAAAGTAGTATTGATATCCAAAGCAAAAACGATATTATTTTTTTAATCATCATATTAGCCGAAAGACATCCACTGCTGGACATAGGCCTCCCCCAAGCTTCGCCACATTGACTGGTCCCGTGAGTCTCGCAACCTTCACCAGGTCATCGGTCATCGGTCGGATTTCTTATTAGTAAGTTTCTATTTTACTTAAAATAATTTAAAAAAACGTGTTCTAAAATAATCAAAACATTGACCTCACAAAAAGTGAGTAGGTGTATAATTTATACGAATTGCGCATTTGTTATTTTAGCTTATTTTTTGGGAGTCCCCTCAGTGATGCAAATCTAAAAAACTTTTATTTTACTAAACTGACATAGTGACTTCAATTTGTGAAAGTTTTACCTCGTAAGTTAACCATACAACTTGTAAACTTGTAATTCTTGTGTTATTTCGGCAAAAAAACATACACACTATAGGTAACCTGCAATAAATGCTCTGAATGTCGTGATATCATTTTAAACACTGCTTTGGCACCTGTAGGTACTCGAATATGAACAACTTTCTCCAAAGTAGTCATAGACATCTCCCATATAATTTTGGTCAGCTGACGACAACTTTACATGGGCAGAAGCAATTTTTCAAAATATGGTCGCACCTTTTCGCTACACCTATACAAATATCCACATAAAGACGTCCAAAAGGGCGCGAAGCCACAATATCCAACGACCAATACAGAAATTGTTCTACGAGTTTAGTACCCGTAGCCTCCATCCGCGAAACATGAATATACACTGCAGCTGCTTCAACGAAACGACTACAACTAAGCTAAGCTCGCGGTGTGGCTTGCATTTTTATCCGACTACGACGAGGTAAAATAGAGGGCTATGTTTTTGACCGGTGGCATACGACCACGGTTATCTTCTACGGAATAGTTCGTACATAACAATTTCAGATGAAAATAATTTCTTGTTTCATACTTTTTAGAGCGTGATTATTCAGTAGTCGGGTTTTAGTTTTTGAACTTATTTTATATATTCTGCATTGCAAGTTAATAAAGCGAAAACGTATACAGAATGTCACAAAAAGGTGCGATCATTATTTAAAAAACTACTTCTTTCCATGTATATGAACCACTTCCTCCAAGGAAGTCATAGTCAATTCTCAAAAAGATCCGCATACAAATTTTGCTCAGCTGACGACAACTTCGTATGGAAAATCCAATATTTTTTTGGGAATAGCCTATGTCTTCCTTGGAGAAAGTTGTTAATATACAATATACATGGAAAGAAGTAGTCTTTAAAATATGATCGCACATTGCCGTTACATCCAGTATTATGCGAAAGCACTATAAAACAATTGACATAGTGATGGGAATAAGCTACTCTTCTAATAGGATATATGCAAACCCACAACTTGGCAGATATAGCTCCACCGGCTTTATAAAGAAATGAAATTATTTGTTTGCTACTTTGTACGAGGTAATTTCTTTAAGTAGTAATAAGATTGCCAAAAAAACCCGAGTACCATTGTCTACTTTAATCCCCCAAAAATGCATTATTCCGTGGGCAGAGCACACAAGAGCGAAGCTACGGGTAAAACCTAGTGAAATAATAAGATGTCTTGGGTCCTGATGCTGGCGATAACCTCTGCCTTACAGGCGGAATACCTTGTTCGTGACCACTTAGGACGTGGCTCACGTCTCGCATTGCATCTGTCCCAGATATAGCTTGGAAAGTTTTATCGTCAACTTACAACGATATGATCCTGGAAACTTTATTTTAAGTTTTCCCGTGAGTAACGTTTTTGGCATCTACTAAGATTAAAAGTAAATTATTAAAGTCGACATTTATTCACATGGCTGTAACTTGCATAAAAGTGAATAAGTAACTTGCATGCCATAGTGGAGTAATAACTTTATATTGATGACTGTCACAATAGCATGCAAGTTACAGGCATGTAAATTGTCGCCTTAACTTATTAACTCATTCGAAACAAGCTTCAGGAAACCTAGTCACATGTTATAAGGATCTCGCGGCTAAATAACAATATCGGCCAAGTACGTGTCGGACTTCGCACATTTAAGATTGCATACTAAATGTTGTAACATATTGGTATTTGTTAGTAAAGTATACATACTCGTAGTTATCTGGCCCCTTACATTCAATACATTTGCGCCAACCACAGTAAAAATCTGCGGTCATCACATAACCGCCTTCTTCAATGTCCCACTCACCGCACTGACTTCATTCACCGTTCTTTCTTCGTTCAATCTATTTCTCTGTGGAATGCGCTCCCCCAGGAAATCAGGATGGCAACCAACCGGTTGACCTTCAAAGTTAAAGTTCGCGAGCATATCCGTAAGAAGTTGGCAGTAGTATCGTAACAGCGCTAATATTTTTCAATTATTTAACTATTACTACTAATGTTTAAGTATATTTATGTATTTAGTTTATTATTTTGAATTTGTATGGTATAATTATATTGTATTTATAGTTTATATTTAAATAATCCATTACATAACTTTCTATATTGCACCTACCACTGTTTATCTCTCCATCACCCAAAGGTCGACTGGTAGAAAATGCCTAAGGCATTAAGTCCGCCTCTGTACTTGTGTGTGCATGAAGTATTAAATAATAAATAAATAATACTAATAATAAACATTATCACCAAATGTCATAGGTCATGCAGGGAAGTTTAAATTCTTCGCCACAAAATATTGTGACAGACGACGGACAAACAGACAGACAGGCGGATATGTGAGTGATAGCAATAGGGCTCCATTCGGATCCTTCGGGTACGGAACCCTAAAATCGAACATACAGGTCATCACAACATAACGGGTCATATCGAACATCGCTCATCTTTTCATCTTTCATCTATTTAAAAAACTTTGCCCCACACTAGCAATTTCTTCCTGTATCGTGAGTGCGTTTACAAACATATAAACTCAATAACACCCAGAGCCGGAACAACTATCTGTAGCCCGTACAAATATTTGTTCCGTACGGGAATCGAACCCACGCTTTCCAAATGTTGGGCAGAATGCTGAACCTAGTTACGTATTTGTTTAAAAATATGATCGGTTGAGCGTCAAAATGATCCAAGGACACGAATCGAGCTCTCATGATAAATAATAATCAAAACCAAGTGACGGTCTCACGCTATTATTGCATATTATTAATTAAGACACAGCACATCACAAGAGCATCTCGTGATCAAAGAGCATGTCTCCTCGATGCGTCATCATACGGCGATTTTAATTGGTATCGTCAACTCGTCAAAACACTATAAAACAATTGACGTCAAAAGGACGTATATTATTAACAGCTGTGTGTCTGTCTGTGGCACCACAGCGCCTAAACGGATGAACCGATTTTGATTTAGTTTTTTTTTTGTTTGAAAGGTGATTTTGTCGAGAGTGTTCAACTATGTTTGAATAAAATCGGTTTAGCCGTTCAAAAGTTATGGGCGTTTTACTGTTTGAATCGGGGTGTTTTTGCAAGATATCGTGTCATAATTACGTGTTCAATAGATTGCCGATCGAAGCGTATCTACTATGTACTAGATAAATTATGAAGCATGAAAAGGAACGTCCTCACTGGAAGCATTCTTGCGTGAGCATTTGTAAACAAGCAATCGTAGGCGAGCAACAAATGCTTCCCATCGAGCCCAGCATTCACTTTCGAGCAAAACTATGAACGTTCGAGTGAACATTCCTTTGCGAGCTTGAAGCATTCGAATACGAACATTCGATAATACGATTGACTAAGAAGGTCACAAACACACAAGATCAAGAAACTGTTCCTTGCTTACAAGTACCCAGTACTATTCCTACATATATTTATATATTCATTTCATTATCTGAGTACTCGCTTTCGAGCGTTTTATTTCCGTGAACATTCGAATGCGAGCCGTTTCCGTGAAAATCGTTGCGACGTCCACACCGGCCGAAGTTCGCGCTTGCTTGTAAGCTTTGTAACGCTCGGCTCAACGTCCACACCACTCTAATATTCGGAATGCTCATTACAAGCGAATGCTCTCAGTGAGGACGCTCCTAAATGAAAATGTGACGGAGGTTTTTTAAATTTTGAAATTTTACTTGTATAGGCCTACATGGGCACTTATAAACTTGTCGTTTCCTATGGAGAAGAACTGGCAAGAAACTTCGTGGTAACTCTTTTAAAAAATGGTTTTGTTTTACAATATTTCCATGTTATTTATTTTATTTATTTATTATATACTTTATTGTACACCACTTAAATAATTACAGGACAAAACATTTATAAAGATATGGTACAATGGGCGGTCTTATCGCACAGGGCAATCTCTTACAGACAACCTTTGGATGGACTGAACGAAAGAAGATAGACATAGGGCTGTCAGTGTACAAAAACTATATTAAATAATATTACTTAGATATAACATAAAATACATACATACCAATAAAATAATATACTAATAAATATCAAATATAGAACAGAGAAAGGAGAAGAATAGTTACAGATAAAGGAAATGCTCCTACACCTTTACCTTTACCTTTTTTAATGAAGGTAATATTTGCGCACGCCTTACCTCAATAGGTAATGCATTTCACAAACGAGCTGCTTGAACCGTGAAAGATCTGTCGAAGAAGGATGTGGAATGCATACGAATGCTTAGCTTTAGGTTTTCCAATGATCTCAAGGACCGAGAATGTGTGTCACAGAGGAACTGAAAGCGTTCTTTAAGATAAAAAGGAGTAGAAGGATTAAAGAGCACATTATATAGCAATGAAAGTATGTGGACATTCCGGCGAAGGCGAATGGGAAGCCATTTGAGCTTGATTCGAAATTCAGAAACATGGTCATACTTGCGCAAGCCAAATATGAACCTGATACACAGATTTTGAAGTACATGTTACAGCATTAGAACTTAGATATGGGGGGACAACGTAGATCCGACAAATAAGCCGAAACTAAATAAAAAAGGATTATATATTATTTAAATAAACAAAAATAAATTAATAAAGTAAAACGAGATATAAAGTTAACAAATGTTAACAAGCATCTAGAAGGCCTACAATGTTCACACATTCACAAAACAATCGGTAAAAGAATCTATACAAAGGTAAAAATAATAAAAATAAGTAGAACAAGACTAAATTTAACATGATGCACAAATGTCGTCAGTGCTGTAACTATTCTTAGCAAAGGGCTATAAAGATGATTGAAAACCATTGTAAAAAGTCTTATTAAAAGAAGAGAAAAAATGAGATTGAAAATAGTTGGAGACATCCACATATTTGTGCCGTTTATGAGTTACCAGGGAAATCTCACGCGCAGAAGGAGCTAAAGCCAATTTTTTTATCTTCAACGTAGTCCTTGATTTTATAATGTGCTTTTATCTACTCTCATATCGTAATATTCGAATTATAAAATTCAAAACGAGTTTATATTGGCATACTTTATAAACACAATACCGAAATTTAAAAATAGAATCTTATTATAACACTATTTCTCTAACAAAATAATGCTATAAAACAATTTTTTTTCTATTACGATACAGGACAAATCCAAGAAGTTAATCACTAAGGAGTTTCCATCAATATTTTTTTTGTAATGCCATTTTATAGTACCTATTATAAAAAGATTTGATTCCAATTTTAAATTGTCTATGACAATGCCCGCTTTAGACGTAGCACGCACTGTGATTTTTATTCGCGCGAATTTTGTTTCCTTCTACCTGTCCATAGAGCTCAAAATATTCGGGCGAATAAAATTCGCGCCGTGGTGCGGCGGATTCTGTGGCAAAACACGGATTTCTTGCGGAATTATTTTCGCACGATTTCTTTACCGATGCGAACAACTTCATACAATTACATAGGTCGCAGAATGGGCGGAAAAAAACGCGTGAATAAAGATCGCAGTGCGTGCTAAGCCTTAGCGCATGCGCGGTTAATGCGGTGATGTGCTGGGTTTTGGCGCCATTCATACGTTTTGCAAGTTTTGCTGTACTGAATTTCATGAGTTATTTAAATTATTGTGTGTGAAATGTCTGATATCAGTGAATGTGAAGAAAATTTGACTCCGCCCGATATTTTAGATGCGGCGAAGGAAATTACTCTTAATTTATTACCAGCAAAGTCGAGAAAAGTATATGACAAATGCTATCACGATTTTATGGCATGGAAAATGCAAAAAGAGGTATTTAGTAGGTTCAATCCCAATTTATGAGTGTAGATAAAGTAGTGTATGAAACTGCACATAACTAGGTATTAAAACATTCGTGTGAAAGCTATTAAAAACCTCGCCTACGGCTCGGTTTTTAAACACACACTCATGTTTTAATCCCCCTTATGCAACAGTTTCATAAACTACTATTTTTAATAAGGACACGTTTGACGTAGTTTTTGAACTTTCCATCGGTCAGTTCTATAACTGACTTTGGCAACTTGTTATAAAAGCGTATACTGTTTATAAGACAAGACTTGCTAGTTTTCGTTAATATGAATTTGGGTATTACAATTTCGTGCACTCCGTAATTTAAATACACGCAGTAATGCGTGTATTTAAATTATGGAAGTAGCTTCTAATTTTGAAAAGCCCTCGATAAAGACATAATTACGTTATAGTATCTACATTTAACACAAAACAAAAGAAAAATAAATTACAAACAGAAACTAGGCAGTTGTACGTCGTGGCTTCCAAATAAATAATAATAAAAGGTTTGCAACGAATATTTACACAGTTTTAAATCCAATATTTTTTTTATTGAGTCACTAATAAAATAATTATGACCATAATAATTGCCTGTTTGATCGTTGCGGTCAAGGTACGTCACAAACCATTACGATATTTACGGTTAGGCTGATACACCAATTTATTATTTAATTAATTAATATTGCGCCTTTCATTTAAAATATCTGGGGTGTTTAGCAACTACGTACTTGACACATTCTATATTCAAATATAACATACAAATCTCGACAATGTTTACGTTTAGCACATTCTTTAAAAAAAAACTATTGAGAATTTGAATAAAGAATTTGCTCAGAGATTTTTTATAAAAATAGAGTGAAATTCTCTATAGAAAATTGTAATATATCAGAATGTATTTACCAATATTGTTATAAAAAGTGTCGAGGTTGTTATAATAAGGTTGACTAGTTATACAAAACTTCTTGTTTCAAACATCCAGCCTATACTGACTACATTTTAGTAGGTACCTACGCACATGTCATCTCATTTATAACTCGTATTTGCGCAAGAAAATTAAACATCAGTCATCTTAATGGAGAGATTTCTCCAGTACCTACTATTTATTTGCGTACCTAATTTTACAGAAATAAACTCATAAATGTCAGATGCTCTATCATAATCACTAATTTTGCCGCCAAATGATACAATTTAACGTAATAAGCCACAACGTGCGTCGGCAAACCACGACAATATAATAATATTAACTTTATATAAGCCTAAGACATCACACTGAGGTAAACAGTCTCCAACCGACCGCGACCGCGCGCACACTTCTTGCAAAAACCGGTAGTTTTCAAAATGGAAATGTTACTAATATTCGTAACTCTACTCACAGCAGTAACAACAAGAAACTTACCGAAAACAGAGTATGTGCCGACCAAGGAACAACTCGATATGATTTTCGGAGTGAACTCACAGATCCAGACAAAATCTAGAGCGGTTGAAACTCCCGCTTTAGTCCCGAACGATAGCATCACCTTTGAGAGGCCCATCAAACCTTATGAGAAAAGGACCAATGAAATACACAACAGTGTGACTCCTGAATCAGTGGAACTTAACATCAAGATCAAGGTCAACGACTGTATTAAGAAAGGAGCAGATAAGAAAGTGAATCAGATTCCTGAGAAGGGCGACCCTGACATTCATTCTCGATTTGAAGAACTGAGTGATACAGGTGACAGAGTGTCTCTTGGAGGGGATCCGTGTCCCTCAGACAAGGTCCGGTTTGGCGACAAATGTGTGACACCTGATCTAGAATGAAACAGAGTGACCTTGTTGTGATAGTGTGCCAAATAGAGATTAAAGAAGACAGTGTTGTGTAGTGATACCAGTCATTTCATCACACGTTGAACTTTAAATGGATCGCTTTTTCTTTCAAAATGTGTTGGTTCATAAACCAGATATTTCGCAATAGGTATTCGATATGTGATATGTATCTGGGTGTTTTGATTTCGTGTTTTGCGAAGCATAGGCGTTGGATTAGAAGCATTATTAAAATGAGACCGACTTTATGTAAAATCCAAAGGGTAATTAGTACTTCATTATCAAATAATGTGTCTACCTGACAAGAACATCATTCATGAGACTCATCTCTGAGTCTCTGACAAATTAGGTGGTGTCCTCTTGCTCATTTAATGGTCGTTTGAACTCGGTAAAGTAAGCGAGTACTAACGTGATATCGTTGTAGGATGTTGTTAGATTATGTTGTACCATAGAGACGTAAGTAGTTCTAATTAACGCTGTAAATGTATTCCGCATTGGGTATCATGATATAATAATTGTTGTTATTATAAGAATATATTACCCATGGACTTGCCATTAAAAGAATTCTACCGCTCGCTGATATGATATGATGATAATTATGCAAACAAGTCGGTTTAAAATTATGGGGTTTTAATGTAAACGTTGTTCAATGTTACAATATGTTTAACCGTAAAGAAAATATGACACAAGACTGGTACAAACCAGTCTTGCCAATGGGTATTGTGTTACTCAGTTACTGGGTTGTGGAGGGCAGATAGGCAGTCGCTCCATGTAAAATGTTATTTGGGAAAAGGCTAGGCAGGTTGATTACTATTCTACTACTCGTACTAGAATACTCTACCAATGAAGACGCGCCATAAGAAAACAAAAATGGTTGTATCTTGTTTGTACATAAAATATATGTTAGAAGTTATGTATAGTTGTTGATATAAAAAGATTATGCTAAGTAGATATTCTAGAAAAATCTTAATATTAAATTATACTTAATCGGTTCTAGGTAGATAATAATTATGTAACTAGTTCTTGATGTTTTGCTCTCTGAGAATACAAAAAATCTGAATGTATTTTATATGTACAGTCAGTGGTCAAAATTGCAGAGCAGTTGCACTTTGCCAAAGTTAAAGGCATTTATTAAAATCTCTGAGCTGTTTAGCAAATTCTTTATTCAAATGCTCTGTAGAACATTTGAATGTAGAATGTTCTAAGCAATCGATAAACAGTGTCTATTTTTTTTATAAAGCGTGCATGTGTCTAAAGTTCTTTGTAGCAGAACGTCAATGGTTCTCGAATTGTTAAATGTATGCTTTTGATTGTATGCTATATATTAAATCAATCGTGAACCATTAACACTTTGTTTACATATTAATTTTAGAAACTGGTAAAATTCGACTACACAGTTTTCGCCAGACATTTATTAAGACATTTTAATATATGGATATTATTTACTTAAGGGAATAATATAAATAGGTAAAATTGTTTGTTTATTAGTGTTTTCTGGAAGTAGTGATACAAAATATCTTACATATAGCTACTTTATTGCTGTATATGGCTACTTTTTACCCGGGAAAATCACGGCTCCTGTGGCGTAGGCCACGGGAGCGCAGCCGCGGGTAAAAGAAAGTTCTACAAAAAACAACTAAACATCTTTATATTATACTAGCTTCTGCCCTCGATTTCGCCCGCGTAAAAAGTGTTTTATCATCCCAAGGGAATACAAACTATCCTATATCCTTCCCAGGGTCTCAAACTCTCTCCATACCAAATTTCATCTGAATCGGTTAAGTAGATCCAGAGATTATCCCCTACAACCTCACAAACTCACAAAGTTTACCCCTTTATAATATTATAAGTATATAGATTAAGCTTTAATATAATATGCAAAAAAAAACTTATTTATTGGTCTTGGAGCAAACATTGAGCATGTAATTTGTTGCCATAAGGTATGATATCATGAACATTATTAATTCTTAGGTAACTACTAGATATTTATAAAAATAACGTTGACAGTATTATTAAAAGATTTTAAGTAAATTAAACTGACTTATTATTTTGGACCACTTCGTCATCATATCAGCCTGGAATCACCTACATCTGGGTACAGGCCTCGCATTCTTTTTTTTCATACTTTTTAAAGTATTGATAGGTTTGACGTCACCTGATGGTAAGCTATGATGTGGCCGGGAATAGCAGTAACTCTTGGCGTAAAGACCCCCAGGACTCCTTGATTCTGTGCGTCCCTTATCCAGCTCCAGGTTTTGGCCCAAACGAAAGTATTACAGACATACACAAGCAGTATACTTAAGCAAAGATTTGAATTCTAAACCTAACCCTGTGACAGCAGCACGTACTTCTATTTTTCAAGGGGTAACAGTACTTGTGTTATACCGGTGCTCATTCTCTTTGTAATCTATTATCAGGCTCCCTATAAAAGATATCGTATTTCTTGAATTGATCAATCTTAACCATTTACGACAAGTAGTGTCAGAGTGGACGAGATTGACAAGCGACATTTATTCGGTAATTTATGTTGAAATTGAGAAAATGTAGGCATTTTATATTTTTCATGAAGTATGTACGATTAGTAGATAAATGTAATGTGAGAAGTGATTGAACTGTATAAATCGAGCCAGGTTACTGCTCTAGGTACCTACCTTGTGAGGTCAATGACCCAAAAGTGACCATTTGAGTAATTCATAGATAAAACTGATTTCGATATTATGACAAATAAGCTCTAAAAAAATTGTGTCATTCGATGTCAGCGATGGCGAATGTCGAAATATCAAAATGTAAGGGATTGATCACGTGATTTTTCGATATCGCTTGTCAATCCCATACAATTTTGCCTTTTTGTCAATCTCTATCGCCACGCTTTCGAAGATAGACATCCTAATTGATGCTGAAACACGGTGCTTAAGCAAATCACAGACACATAGAAACAATTTAAAATATGAGCACCTTACGGCCCCTGCGAAACGAATAAAATAAATAATAAAGTTTTCAAATAAAATGAAGATGCTATTCTTTGTAGAACCATTTGAGAATACCTGTCTGCGAGCGTCTTTTATTTCGTAGCAGTACACTTGTAGAAGAAAACGTGACCTATTGTAATTTAAATGAGAATGTGCACCTCACACATAATCAGATGAAGCAAGAATAAACAAAATGACTAGCACCTGCTTAGACCTCCAGACACTACCCACCCTATGAGATGTGAAGCACGATAGGGACTGTGTCAGCAGCCCCGATGCATAATGCATAGAATCCTATTCACCTGTGGAAAGAGCTGGAAAATGTGTTGAAGTCAGCTCTCACCTCCGAGACTCGGTGGAGGTAGGGTTGCCAGCCGTACTCTAAAATAGAGTATGGTAGTCTATTTCATGATCAAAAAGTACAAAAAATGTATTGATTTAATCCATGCTTCGAAAGTTACTACTATGTTTGTTTTTAGGGAAGAATGATAATATGAAGATGAAAGAAGCTAGTTTGAAATGAATGGTACACTTTTTAGAATTGCGTACCTCAAAAGGCTCACTTTGTTATCCGCACCTGTCTTTCAATCTGTCTGTCAACACCCATTTTCTCAAGAACGCGTGGAGGTATCAATTTGAAAATAATACCAAAAACTCGGGTCAAATAATAAAATCCCTTGTTTATTAATCTGTAGGTACCTTCTCTTTGTTCTTTGTTGTGCTCCTTTTCATCGTTGGGGGGTTTCCCACCAGGTGGACTGATGACCTAGTTAAGATTGCGGGAATCCACTGGATGGGGGTCAATGTGACGACACTTGGGGACTATGTTCAACAGTGGACGTCATTCGGTTAAACTGATGATGACGATGATGACTCTTTAGTCACCATCTCTGAAATCAGATATTATACTCTATTCCTTCTGCAAAAGTTGACAACCCCAGGTGTCGCCGCTGTTCTCACTAATAATGCGCGACAGTGCGTTTTTATCCCGGCGCCTTCGTGGCGTTTTCATTTAGATGAAAATTTTGTGGAATAACTTAGTAAATTAAAGAAGAAAAAGCGTGGTAAGTCGGTAAAGTTCGTTCTTAAATACTTGAACTAGGTATTAGGATTTTTGTTCTTATGTAGAATAAATTATTAATTCTAAAAGTTTTTTTATAAATTAGCTTTTAGCTAACCGTGCATTTATCATCCGAACCAAACGTGTATACAAAATTTTAGCGCAATCGTTTCGGAATAATTGTATCAAAATTTAGTTGCAAGATTTGACCCACGCTTGTAAAAAAACGGTAACTAAGTTGGTATTTCTTCATGAGGAAAAAAATTTATAAAATAATCTATACTAATATTATAAAGAGGTAAAGTTTGTGTGCCATGGAGATAGTTTGTATTCCCTTAGGATGATAAAACACTTTTTACGCGTGCGAAGCCGCGGGCAGAAGCTAGTATTCTATACGGTTCAAAACAACGTTTGCCGTTAACTGCCAAAAAAATTATGCGCGATCGTTGCTATTTTTACGGTTTAAAAAAAAATACATTTATCATAGTATTTATTTACACGAATTAATAAAATAATACATGTATCATAATGACATACATATTAAGCGTATTTTGACCGCCAATTAACTAACTAAAACTTGAACGAATTTTCAAAACCGGATATTACTTCTTACATAGAAGATTTTAATTTTTGTATCACTACATTCCATTAAACAGGTAATAGAAGATACACAATCAATGTTTCTTTATCACCCAGATGAATATACAGTAAATAGCCCTTGTAAATACAATATCCTGTACATAATTATGTCGTAGGTAGTTCGTAGAATTAGTCATTCCTAGAGGTGGCCGGAATGATATACTTTGGATTTTAAAATGTTGACGATTTGTTCATCGACGATTGGCCATATCATTCATGTAGGGTCACATTATTATTCACTTTTTGGGCAAGAAAATAATTACTATCAGCATTTTAACGATTATGATCATACAATAATGTTTGACCAATCATCAAACATTTAACATACTTATATGGCTCACCGGTTCACAAAATGTCTAATTCAACGATCTGGCTTCGACACATACATATACTAATTATGTCCATAGGTCGTAATACAAGATCATAAAGCAGGTTTTCCTCAATCAGATAGTACTCGTCACGTTTACACTTTGATTAGGGCAAATATGACTTTGTACTTAAATGATCCACGTTTAGATTATAATATAATGGTCCTGTTGTAAACAAAGAACTAAGAATACAAGCACTTAACATGGTTTGTATGATTCAGGAGCGGGGATTTTAATGTAAACCCCCGGTTGTTTACTTGCTTGAGTTTCAGATTCTCAGGCAAAAGTCACTCACTACCTGCGTGTGTACCTCTTCAAAGTTAGAGTGAACAGGCTTCTTCTGGGTAAGCTCACTCCATCTTCGACACTGTCTCTGTCACCTATTACCTAGACTAGAGTCAAGAGCAATCACATCTCAAAAAAAAAATGTTTGACTAGTTCTTAGTACAAATCCTCAAATAAGTAACAGGGGGTTTAAATTAAAATCCCCGGTTTCTATATTTGTTAATAGACTTATTTTATTTAATAATTGAACTTACCCAAGTAAATTGCTTTGGAAAGTAGTGGGCTGAAACACAGGTTTGAAAGAACCAAAATCAGGCAGGTCGCAAACAAAAATAGAAATGCCTGTTTATCTCGCAGTTGTAATAAAATATTTTTTTAGTTTTTTTTACATATAAGCGTCAATTATACCATTGTTTTAGAAATTGTAAGCACTACTGCACCTTATGTGAACGTTTATATATTATTCTCATTCTTTTTATTCTAGTTCTCAACATTGAATGCCAGGGGTGATCATATAGGGAGTGAAAGTTATTGATTTTCAGTATTTACATACATTTTATTTCTAGTTTTAATAAGTGTTACAGGTTTTGCCACTTGTTAGGAAAAAAATGAAAATATGATTCAATATCGCTACACAAAGCAAACAAACGACTCAACGCAAACAGTGATTATTTTGTGTTATTTCTTAGGTAGTTTGAAAATGGTTCGACATCCAAGTTTAATTTTCTGAGAATAAATAAATGATCATACTCAAACTACACCTTTTTCGAAATCACCATAATAACTGTCTTGCTACGCCAATAAGCAAATGGGTTATCGTGCCCAAAATATTTACAAAAAAAAAATTACAATTACCATAAACGTAGCGTAAAAAAATTGTTACTTTAATTTTAATTTATGACAGCAAAAAATCGTAGCTAATCAACAATTCAAAAAACTCGAAAACTGCTGCGCAGTTCTCAGACAAAAAGTGGAAATTATTCAAAAAACGTGTTGAATTTTGTTGGAATAACTCGCCATTTTGCCCGTTTTTCCGCGGCATTTAAACAAGATTATGAAATACTTGTAGGTAGTCCCATCAGGTGTTAATAACCGAACGTGTTTGACCACAAACAAAGCTCTACCCGTATTGCAATGTCTACTGTTTGTTCTTTTAACCATTATGTAAACCGATTATGAATACATTAGCATGTATAGTGTCTGATGAGATACTGATTATAATCTTCTGTTGTGACTTAATATGTTTAACTTATTATTTGACTATCAACTAACTTTATGGAACTTATTACCTGGGTAACAGTAATCTATGTCCTAGTCGAGGCCATGGCCCTTGAGGAATGGCCCGTTGAGGTAGGATTTATAAACATACATACAGACTTTCAAATTTAAATTGTTAATAGGATAGGAAATGAAGTAGGCTTCGTCCCACAGCCAAGACTGATCCAAGACACTCCGACTGACTCCCTGACTGTTACCAAGACTGGACGATTTCAAGTCAATTTGAAGGACCTGCACTCAACTCAGCCAACGTTAAAACGGAGATCTGTTGATGTCAATAAATTACAAGCTGTTAATCAATTACTGTTAATTTGATGATTCGAGGTGGAGTCGAGTTGAAAGACCTGCCTTGGTATTAAGGGTTATCCTCATATTCACGTGGAAACAACGACCAGTGATCACCACGCTTACTAATACTCACTTCTCGTACTTTCAAAATATTATGCCAGATTCCTCAACCTATACGTAAAGAAAATAATTTATAAAATAATAGTTTTCTACAAGAATTACCGCAACAACAAGAAATATAGGATTACTTATTGTTGCGGTAATTCTTGTAGAAAACTGACGCGTCATAGAAAGTGGTCAGTGACGAACTGACAATTAATGACAATGACTAAATGAATTATTTATCATCATTCTTAGAACACTTTCCCTAGCAGTAATATTTACTTTTCTTCGCGTTTGATGCCGAGGACCTCATGACGTAGTTATGTAGGTATAGTCTACTCGTTGTGCAGATTTGTGCAATAAAAGCAGGAATATCAGGCAAGTTCAGGTTAATGCTTCCTGTTCAGCGCGTTGTAAATGTGATGGATATTTCATTAGACATCATGAGATAGCATGTCCTCCATTTCTGTCGGAAAAAACGCTTAAAAAATATTTAATTTTAAGACTGCTGCGAAGCCACAACCTTTTTGTAAGGAAATTACTTTAACTATGTTATCCGCGGGATCTTCTCGTCCAACTTACCAGTGTCTCAAGACGAAAGTCTATGACCAGTGTGTGTTGCCAGTGAAAACCTATGGCTCTGAGACGTGGTCGCTAACGGCCTCATCAGAAAGCGTACACTCACAAAAGGGCAATGAATGAAGAGGGCTATGCTCGGAGTTTACTTGCGTGATCGAATCAGAAATGTAGAAATCCGCTTGAGAACCAGTGTTACCGACATAGCCCGAAGAATTGCCAAACTTAAATGGCAGTGGGCAGGGCACATTGCTCGCAGAACGCATGGCCGATGGGGCAGAAAAGTTCTGGAGTGGTGACCGCGAACCGGAAGACGTTGCGTTGGAAGGCCTCCCACCAGATGGACTGATGATCTGCGAAAGTTGCGGAGATCCGTGTGCGAATGCGGGACGCACGGGACCGGTCAATGTGGTGACACTTGATGGAGGCCTATGTCCAACAGTGGACGTCTTTCGGCTGATTTGGTGATGTTGTCCGTACAACAATCTATATTAAAAATGGTCGTCGCATAGTTGTCGCATTGTTAGTTGCCGCCTGTCTGTGGAAACCTTTTACGTACGGACTACTGTATCAAAAGACAGCCCCCTATATTCATGCTACAATGTAAGACTTTTGGCAAATATTTGATAATAAAACGAATGGCCAAGTTATTAATACACTTGGCCAGTTTTAGCGACACGTGTGATGAGCACTAAAATAGGAATAAACGCAGCAATACTGGCATATTACCGGTTCACGACAAATGTGTCTTGGCGAGCCGATTGAGGTAAAGTTACGACGTAAAATATGCAATTATGTGAGTTTACGTAGCTAAGACATGACACGGTGAATATGATTATTATAACGGGACTGATGATACATACGTACTTCTTAACACGTCTAAATATGGATCTTTATATGTATATAAATAAACCAATAAGGAAACATAAGAGACGCGATTATGCGAAAACTATGTGTGACAAAGCATTTTCATAGAAATTGCCATAAAATTACTGTACAATTAAAACGTCGGCACGATTGGCGCAGTGGCTGAGCGATTGGTTGAACTGCGATACGTGTCGTGGGTTCAGTTCTCGCACTTAACAAATATTTGTATGGCCTACAATAAATAATATATACAATTGAATATGTCTAATATTATGACTAATAACAAAACAAAAAAAAGCTTACTGCGCATCAAAAAATTCGTCCATATCGATGTCAATGGGATACGTGCCCAGTACGCTGGCAGCATTGCCACGTTGCATGGCAATGCTGATTCTCTGGCTAAAGAAAAGGCCAGCCTTGGTCACGCGAACAGTCGACTAACCGTTTACTTATGTCTAGAAACACTCGGTGAGCACTCGGACCCCATGGACCTAATGTCTCCACCCCAAACGGCTCAAACATATAACTGCCAATAAGGTTGTTATATTTGCGCCGTTTGAGGTTTTCTGCACCAGCAGCAGCCGCCCCAGCACAGCCCGCCGTGCTAAGAAGATGGGATGGCGCAAGGGTATCGACATATGTTGCCTACAATTAGTTGTTCCGGGTTTAACTGTTGCCTGTGTGCACGCACTCTCGATGCGGGAGTTATTCCTAGTGAGAGTCAACATACAAAAAAATCTAACAAAACGCATTATCGAGTCACACCTTTAGGAGTAATAAAATCAAATGAAAACATGAAAAAGTATAGCTATCATGTCATCCAGCATCCAAGCCAACGTAGTGCCAAGCTAGTTACAGGTAAGACTCACTGAAACTTCAGCCATAACCATAACACCCAGAGCTGAACCCCATAACTCGCCGAGTTTGCACCATCGCCGACAAATGTTAATGTTTACGTATGCGCCATTATAGGGTGCTATGGTGGAAGCCAACGAAGTATCTATGGAAGGAGTTATAGTCTGCAGACGTTGTACTGTGGAGCTACGTGATAACAGGATAGAATTTTTCAATAAATTAAATAGGTAGAAATATAGTTCACACTTTATTGCTTTTGTTGTGGAAGTGACTGATCATTACAGCCCATAAATATACCCTACATCTACACTAATATTACAAAGAGGAACCTGGGAGTCTTTAAGTGAAGAGTGAATAGGTTTATTCTAGGTAAGCGTGCTACATCTTCGACCACATCATCGCTTACCATCAGGTGAGATAGTGGTCAAGCGCGAGACTATCAATAATAAAAAAAAAATATGTTTGTGTATAATCCATTACACACAAACATACAACTATTACTCAAAAACTACTTAACCGATTTCAAAAATTCTTCTTCTTGAAAAACTCAATAACATTTTAGTCTGATCTAGGATCTCATCCTCAGCAGTAGTGTTGGCGATCATTACACCCACGAGGAAACCAAAAATACAGTAGATTTAAAATGAAAATTTAAATCTACTGTATTTTTGAAATTGGAACCGAAATTTCGATACGGATCGGACGCAGTGCATAACCGATCTTAGCATTCTGTTTCCAAACAAAACAAACAATAATTCAGTGGCCTGTAACACCCCAAGAATGAAAGAGGGCTGAAATAGTAACGAAATTTAAAGAAAATTACAATTTGAGGAAGGAAAAACAACTTAACGGGTGTAAACCCTCGCAGCAGTGACATTTTGCCGCATAACGACTTACACAACACAGCAATAACTCGTAGAAAATAAAAATTGTGCACAAACGGGTGTTGTTGGAGCCGTTTTCAATAAATATTGCTCGATAGCTGAGCTTAACGGCCGCCGGCTCTCGTCGGGCAAGCTGAGACGACGGGAGTCGGGGCAAAACTGGCATGATTGCCTTATTGATTTAGTAAATGCATACTGGGGCCTTAGTGGAAAGGAGTAGGTGTGCTGTTATGGCAGTGATCAGACGAAAACAATGACTCTAAGAAAAAAACTAACGGTCGACAGTTAACTGAGAGTTTTTACTCGATCAAGCATTAATTCGCGCTAAAACTGGCTAAGCGCCGTCTGAGATTCTACTAGACAAGTTTTAGTCTAACAGCGATGGCGATGGTCGAAATACCAAAAAGCAAGAAATTTCGATAGCGGTTGAAAATCCCTTCCAATTCTGTCATTATTAGGGTTCCATTACCGAAGGGTCCAAATGGAGTCCTAATTGTTGTCACTCACGTGTCCGTCGTCTGTCACACAGGTTTTACAGCCAAACGGTTGGAGCTACAGTCTTAATTTTTTTACAGTATAAGCATATTGTTGACTCAAAGTCGTACAAATTGTCAAAAAATACTTATAAATGCTTTTAAGGGGGCTCCCATACAGCAAAAGGGGGCAAGAAAAAAAAAAGAACTACTCCATCGAGTGAGGTATCATTGTTTAGAGCTCGTTGACTAGATAAATACTGTATTTTTATTTTAAAAATATTGAAAAACAAAGGAATGAGAAACCACCAAAATCACCTTTTTATAAAATTTTGTGGCGAATTATTTGTTAACTTTGCTTTGAGCTAGGAACTTGACATTTGGGGATAAAGTTTATTATTACGTATATTTTAACCACTACTATTGTATCGTTAAATCAGAGTTTTTCTTTGAAATTTCCTCATTTTTAGAGTTCCGTACCCAAAGGGTAAAAACGGGACTTTCTAAGACTCCGCGATCCGTCTGTTGTCTGTCTGTTTGTCTGTCTGTCACCAGGCTGTATCTCATGAACCGTGATAGCGAGACAGTTGAAATTTTCATAGATGATGTATATCTATTGCCGCTATAGCAACAAATAATAAGAACAGAAGAAAATAAATATTAAAGTGAGTCTCCTATACAACAAACGTGATTTTATTGCCGTTTTTTGCGATAATGGTACGGAACCTTTCGTGCGCGAGTCCGACTCGCACTTGGCTGGTTTTCTTATTACGCTTTAGTTGATAGAAAGTCACTAATAGTCTAGAGCCTCTGAATCAGTTACTGATTAACCACTTCTACACCATAATCTGCCTAGACCTTCACAACCCAGTTACTGGCTAACACGATACCAAGAAATAGCTATGAAAAGTTGTAAAAGGAAGAACTACAGTCAAAGCACTAGTACAGCTTTGATTAGATGACAAGTAACATTTCAAAACCCCCGACACATTTTTATTTCATTCTACATAATTTATCTAGTAGTAGATACGCTTCGATCGACAATATTGAATACGTAATTAAGACACGATATCTTGCAGGAGCAGCCCGATTCAAACAGTAAAACGCCAATAACTTTCGAACGGCTGAACTGATATTCATCAAACATAACTGAGAACACTTTCGATAAAGTAATATTTCAACAAAAAATAACCGGCCAAGTGCGAGTCGAACTCGTGCGCCGAGGGATCCGTACCTACCCATTATACAGGCAAAGATATAGATAAAGATGGACATAATTGCCTTTAAGCATTCAAAGTTTGATTTTCGCGGTTTCTGGAAGAGCGCTAATAAATTGAGCATTCGGCCAGGCCTGTTAGTGTGAATCGTGTGAGTGATGCGAAGGAAATTGCAAACCTTTTTAGAAATCAGTTTGTTTTAAAGTCACCACTAGGGAGCTCTTGTGTTATGCTGGATGCTGAGCCCCGTTGTGGCAAGGTGGACACACGTTTCAGTACCAAAGATGTGGCCAGAGTCATCAGGTCTACGTCTAGAGGTAAGTCCTCTGGACATGACGGGCTCAGTAGCTCGAGCGTTTACAATACGCCGGTCCTCACTTACCGAGGGTTTTAGCACTGCTGTACATTTGATGTATTGATCATTCATACTTGCCCTCCAACCTAATGAGGACGATCGTGGTTCCCATTGTTAAAAGTAAAACAGGTGATCTTTCGGATAGGGGAAACTATAGATCTATTTCTCTAGCAACCATAGTCACTAAGGTGCATGATGGTCTGCTTGATACACAGCTAAACGAACATCTTGTGCTGCACGACAATCAGTTCTGGTTTCGGCCAGGAATTTCTACAGAGAGGGCAGGGGGGATGACATCTCCTGCCCTCTTCAATTTGTATATAAATGCCCTGATTGTAGCGCTTAGCAGTCAACATGTCGGTTGTCATATTGACGGTGTATATGTCAATAATAAGCTTTAAAGGACAATGCTGACATTGAAAACGGAACGGAACGGTGAGCTCTTTCCGTGCGTGCGAATATGATAGCTCGCAGGTTTGCACGTTGTACTGCAGAAGTAAAGGTGAAGCTCTTTAGAGCATTCTGTACCACCTTCTACACTTACAGCCTGTGGGATAAGTATTCACGGGCGTCGTATGTTCGCGAAAACTTGAAAGTACCATAATTTATCTTAAATTTCACCTTTCTTGATATTTTTTTTATTTTTCCTTTGTTTGCGCTGTAAGACCTTACTTTTTGCCAAATTTCGTGCTTCTAGGTCAACGGGCACTACCATATAGGTTTTCGACCCAAAACCTACAGGGTACTTCCGGTTGACCTAAAATTGTCAATTTTGGTTAAAAGCAAGGTCTTACAGCACAAGTAAAGGGGCAAATCCGAAAAATAAAAAAGCTAAAAATTAAGGTAAATTTTGGTACTTACAAGTTTTCGCGAAAATCTAAATTTGCTTATATATTTTTATCGTGTTGACTCAGGACCTTGGTTTTTATAGAACTAATAGGGACTATAGACCTGAGTATCTAGTATACATTTCAACTTGCTAGGTCTACCCGTTCCTGAGAAAATCGGTGGTGACTCGGACAGACGGACAAGAAAGTGATCTTATAAGGGTTCCTTTTTTTTACCTTTTGAGGTACGGAACCCTAAAAAACGAAATAAAAATCCGTTCTTCCGCTTAGGAGCTATGATGCCACAGATACACATAATCACAAATACACAGGTACTCACGTTAAACTTATAACCTCTCCCCTCTTTTCCATCCTAGGTTAAAAGTAGCGTACACTTATCGGTATCGACAAATTGTCACCTCCAATCGTACGTCTGTATTGTTCCTTTGTCGTATCAGTTGTTCTCCGCTAGTCGTATATCATCTATATCAGTTCGAGGAACGTAGTCGTGAACAATCTGCCTCAAAGGCTCTTACAATCACTGTTGTGTTTTCTCCCTGAGACAGAATGCGACATAAAAGCTTTTAATGTCAGTCTGTACCGATGTAGTAATGTATTTTATTGTTTAGATCTATTTCAGCTGCTTTTAAAAGGGAACGGTATGTAATGTTTTTGGTAAACTTGAAGGTGGCCTTTATTTAGCTGTTAAACATCATCAATTCAGCCGAAAGACGTCCACAGCTGGACATAGGCCACCCCCAAGTGTCGCCATATTGACCAGTCCCGTCTGTCTCGCATCCAGCGGATCCCCGCAACCTTCACCAGGTCATCGCTCCACCTAGTGGGAGGCCTTCAAATGTAACGTCTTCTGGTTTTCGGTCGCCACTCCAAAACTTTTCGGCCCCATCGGTCATCCGTTCTGCGAGCAATGTGCCGTGCCCACTGCCACTTAAGTTTGGCTATTCTTCAGCTGTTGATATTATTTATTTAACTTTTTATTTATTTGTTTATTTATTTATTTATTTATTACACACATGACTCCTGCCCGTATTCCTCAAGGGGTAAGGCAGAGATGTACCTGTAGTACTGCCTCATTGGTCTAGTGGTCGCAAGTGCTACTATCTTACATGAGGAACTGGGTTCGATACCCCGGGTCGAGCAGTGTTATCGTGTTTTTCTATCACGGACTTCTTAGTAGCAGGCCAATTTCTCGAGTTGTGCACGGTTAATGACAATAGGCCCCCCTTTTATATACTTACCTACTTATGTACTATTTACCAATTTAGTTAAGGTCAAAGGGATGTCAACCGTTGCCTCTTTTTAGAAGATCAGTGTAACGTATCTCAGTTTCATTTAAAAAATATACCTACGTATAAAATATTACATTACGTCGTGAAATTGCTTCCCCGATATGAAACTGGGAGAGATTTCTTGGCGGAAATGTGATCACATAAGTATCCGATATCTGACCCATACATCTGAAGTGATGACTCCAGAAAACGATCTACAGTCTACCGTATGTACATAGGTAAGCTGCTTATCTCCTGAACATATCAGAAGAAAACTTTTTCTTGAAGTTTTAGTCAGCTTATTGGAGGCACTTTTGGGGTTTTTTTGGCAACAGGGGTAAAATAGGGAACATGATTTATTTATTAACACATACGTTTGTGTTAACAGATACGATCCAAGCTAACAAAAGTAGTCATATATTGCCAGTTGACCATTCCTAAGTAACGGGTCTGGATAGAAGCACAAAATTAATCTCTAGTATCAGTTATTTAGCTTTGATATCTCTTTTAACGCAGGATACTCATCCTAGTCAGATATCGGAGCTAATCATCAAAGAACATAGCTGTGCTGACAATACCCTGGGTTAGCTTAGTACAAAATATTATTCTCTTTTCGGGCATCGTTAAAAAGATACTCGTGGAATATACATAGAACAAAGGCCCTCGTCAGAACTTTAAAATAGCTGTTAATGTATTAACTCCCACTTGTAAAACCCTATAATTTGAGAACTCATAGGCACTCGTAGGCACTCTCACGTATAATTTAAACTACACAATTGATTCAAACTCGTAAGTTGAAGGAGGCTCGAGCCGCTCACCTTGAACAACTTGAAGGGAAAGTACATTGTTGACACATTCGCAGGCATCCGGCCGCGGCGAGAGAATCACTTCCGCGTATCAACTCACGGGTACAATAAAATCGATACGAAGACAAAATAAACTACATTCGTGGTAGGGACAGAACACGATCTAAAGTTGGAAGTATAATGGGCACATTATAACGAAAAAAAAATTGGACTTCCACAATATGGCGCCCAAAAGCCGCCATTTTTCTATTTTCAATTTTAATGTAGCCAGTGAAACTCGCAGGGTTAAGACGCATCGATTGACGTACGAATCATTAAAATCGGCCAACGCGTTTGGTCTCTGGAACGCCACATAGGAACAAACATACATACATAGACTGATAAACACATTACCCTCCTTCGGCAGTCGGGTAAAAAGGTTCGCAATATCCTTCGCATCACTCACACCATTCACACTAACAGGCAGGCCTGGCCGAAGGCTCAATTTATTAGCGCTCTTCCAGAAACTGCGAAAATCACGCTTTGAATGCTTAAAGGCAATTATGTCCATCTTTATCTGTATCTTTGCCTGTATAATGGATAGTTACGGAACCCTCGGCGCACGAGTTTGACTCGCACTTGGCCGGTTTTTTTACTAATTAACTTGGCATAAAACATGAAGCAATAATGTAACCATATGGAACTATAAATACATTTAAAAACCGAAAACAACTGTTAAACGGGTACTGTGACACCTGAGAAGGTCGCATGAGGTATTTAACCTTTGCAACATGCAAACTGGCTGAAAATACTTTTCTGCCTACTGTCGAAGCGTCCAGTGAATTTAGAATTCAGTTTTACCCGACGACTTATTATAATAATGTAAAAGAACCTTTTTAAATTAATAGGTATACTTGAAAATAAACCTACTAGTATCATTAATTTTTAGTATAGTTTTTTACAGATTTACCAGAAAAGATCGTGTTTCTGAATTAGCATGAACGTCAAGCCACAGACTCAAAACTAAACTAAGTTTTCTCCAGATATCTGCATCTATTTCTAAAACGCTACAGCATTTGACTAAAAGGTAGATCCTCACTTTTCAGGTAAATTCGTTAGAAACTCAATTTCCCGTTATATTTCCTCGCACTAAAGGTAAATTAATTAATTGCCTAACTGAGCCCGATAGAAAGTTTACTCGTCTGTTGCTGGCTGGCTGAAAGTTGCCTCATAAGGCTGCCTACCCACTTCGCGCGGAGCGGAGAAAAGCGGTACGGAGTCAACCAATCGAATTGCATAAAATCTCCGCTCCGCTTTATTGGGCAGGGATTTGAAAAGGGTTTTTTTTATCAGAATACGGAAAAAAGAAACGAGTCCAACCGAGCTCCGCGTATGAAAAAACACGGTCCGCTACTCCGCTCCAAATTTCTTTCTCTCTCCGCTCCGCTACCTAGCTCCGCGTCTATGGACAGATACAGTCCGCAACTCCGATTCGCATCACCGGCAGCCTAATTACGGGTTGCTAGTACCTTTGTTTTTCATCTATATATATAAAAGAAGAAACTGACTGACTGACTGATCGATCAACGCACAGCCTAAACCGCTACGCCTAGAAGAATGAAATTCGGCAGAAAGGTTCCTCAAGTCGCGTAAGTGAGCACTAAGAAAGGATTTTTGGAAATTCCACCCCAAAGGGGGTAAAAAGGGGGTTGAAAGTTTGTATGTAATTTCTACAGTTTGTAAGTTGGGCACGAAAAATTTTAGATTTACGCTCTTGGTTGATAAAAAGTATTAATGTATTTTTTAGTTTTTGGATATTCGACCCCTAAAAGGTGGTTGAAAGTTTGTATGAAGTTTTTACAGTTTGCAAATTGGACAAATGAAATTTTACATTACGCTCTTGGTTGATAAAAATAATTAATGTCTTTATTGGTTTTTCTAAATTCCAACCCTAAGGGGGTTGAAAGTTTGTATGTAATTTCTACAGTTTGTAAGATGAACATTTGAAATTTTAGAATTACGCTCTTGGTTGATAAAAAGAATTAATTCATATATTGGTTTTTGGAAATTCGACCAGTGAGGAGGTTAAAAGGGGTTAGAAAGTTTGTATGAAATTTTTACAGTTTGTAAGTTGGACACGTGAAATTTTAGATTTACGCTTTTGGTTCGTAAAAAGAATTATATGAATTATTTAAATGAAGTGAGATAGTGGTCAAGCGCGAGCCTATTGATAATAAAAAAAAGAAAAAAAAACTATCTCCAGTCGTACATATATTAACGGACACTTACATACTTATGTTGTCTTTATAGGTATTTATACCATTTCTTATTTTAACAAAAAAGAACTTTATAACACCTGGCTATAATGCTGCTTACCATCAGCGGAAGAAATTCTGTACTCAGGTCAGTATTACCGGAGGTTACCTATACAAACAAACAACTTTACATCCTATTGTATTAAGTTTTATTAAAAGTTAAATGAAGTCCTGCATGTAATGCAGACGTAAATGCATACGAAACTGTCCGTAAAATATCTGAATACACCATTTGTGTAACGAGACTCTTTCTCCTTTGTATCAACGCCAGCTACACGGGATAATCTCAGGCCAAAAGGATTACCCAGTCAGGAAGGTCGCCAGACTAGCGACGACACCCTAGGGTGCAGTGAGCCTGCAATTACCAGCGTTAGACACGGTAATAGGAACTGCTATCTATTGCATAAACAACCGTGTCTGAAAGAACATAATATCACGCTTATTTTTCTCGAAGGGGTTGGCAGAAGAGTTAAGTCCCGTGTAATGCAAGCTTACAACAGTATGTAGGTTAACATAAAGCCAGAATCTACGCTGCTACCTAAAGCAAAATCCCAACCCATTCATCATTCCGCAGCAAAATCCCATTGCCTGACTTGGGGAACGCGCGGGACCCGACGCTTAGGAGTCACTCTTGTGAAATGAACATCAACAATAGATTCTAGAATCAGCAAAACTCAAAATACATGAGATTGACCACGTGTCATTTCAGTAGGTCAATCATTAGACGACACGGTTAGCGTAGTGGTTGAGCGATCGGCTGCTGTGCTGCGTGTCGCGGGTTTGACGTAACAAATATTTGTATGGCCTACAGATAGTTGTGCCGGGTCTGGGTGTCTTGTGTATGTGACTTTAAATGTTTGCAAATGTACCCAAGATGCGCAGAAATTCCTAGTGAGGCGAAACTTAAAAAAAACTAGTTTGTCGCAATCGTTATCTGTGATATAATTATTTATTTAGAGTTCATGCAAAAAAGGTACATAGGCGTACTTGATAACGTGTAATGACCCGAAGTCCCAGCATTATGCTGAGCGATGGCCAGTTTGCGCGTATGTGACGCATACTATTCCTATTTGTATTAAAACTTTTTAACCGACTTCATAAAAAGGAGGAGATTTTCAATTCGTCGGCTTTGTTTTTATGTATGTTCCCCAATTACTCAAAGACGCCTCGACCAATTAGGAAAATTCTTCTTTTGTTTGAAAGGTTATACTTTCCAGGTGGTCTCATGGTCATCAAATCAGTATCTGATGATGGAGTCCTGGAGAAATCGCAAAAACTCTTCAAATTTTATAGGCAAACATATTGCGATTTTGGTATGTTCATCAACACGGCAAGCATTTGCAGGCCAAAAAAACTTCTGACGAAGTACAATTGATGAAGAAGACCTCAGATGGCCAGTGGAACTCCTTAATGCTAAGTATGTCACGGGTATAAGATATGTCGAATAGTTAAGCGACTATAATGAAACAAATACATATAAATATATGGTATCATGGAATCATCGAACTGATCTGATGATGACGCCGGAAGGTACCGGCACTCTGTAATAAAACAATGTATCCTAGTCGTGTTTGGGCTTATTCGAATCGGCATGAAAGGTACTCTGGCTTTAGATGATCTTCATGATAATGATAATATGAGGCACTAAAACTAAAAATAAAAACAATTCAACGTAAAAAGAATTACTGACGTCCAAACAAAAACACTTGAAAACGAAAAATAGCTTTCTTTTCGGAAGTCTGTGTCAACAAGTAAAAGAGATTGTCCAGCACATACTTGTAGATTTCCCGTTATTTATCAGGGAACGCTACCAACTTGAATGTGAGCTGGACAGGAGACTGACGAAGGAGAGCCTGCATGGGCTCATGAGTAAGCAACACAGGGAAAAGTTCCTGGTGTACTGTATTAATGTGGCTTCCACCGTCATTGCACGAAACCGAAGTTGAAGCAGCACTATGCTTCACTAGTATTATAAGAATATTTGTAAGATATATATAGCACGCACAAAACTGCAATGACGAACGGTGCACTGGGGTAGTACCTAGCAACAACAGATTGTCTGTATGATGAAAAGCACTGTTGTGCTTCTCATCCCTATTTGTAAGGCACTATTTATAAAATTTTGATATTTTTCTCTATAATATATATATTCTGACTGTGATAAATAACACTTTTGCTCATTGAATTTATTTACAGCAGTTCTTGCACATTTGTAACTTTCTGTAACCTGTATATTAGCACTTTTTGTCTTTTGACCCAATTTTAAATACATAAAGCTGCCATTTACGTAATTAAAGAAAGTGGGATTCCCACCCACCGTATACAAGAGATGTAAGCAAGAAGAACAATTAGTATGAAGAATGAAAGTACGAGAGGCATGAAAGACGAATGGAAAGAAAGAATTTGCACAGAATAGGCTCCAACTTTGTTGAGCGGGATTAGTAATATATATAAAAAAAAAGTCTTCCCTGGCTCCCCTGCCCCTACCCAGGCTACCCTGGCTACCCTGGCTACCCTGGCTAACCTGGCTACCCTGGCTACCCTGCCTACCCTGCCTACCCTGGCTAACCTGCCTAACCTGCCTACCCTGCCTACCCTACCTACTAATTTTTATCTATCATCAATAGTTTTCTCAGCGCACGCCAAATAATGTATTTTACAGGCAACATTTTGCTACCAATTGGGTTACATTATTGCATTTTTCATAAGGATCTCTATTTAAAAAAAAAAATATTATAGGCTATGATACTCAGGAATAATGTAGCTTTCTACTGGTGAAAGAATTTTCATAATCGGTTCAGTAGATCCAGAGATTGCCCCTTACAACGTCACAAACTCACAATCCCACAAACTCACAAACTTTACCTCTTTATAATATTACTAGCTGACACCCGGGGCTTCGCTCCCGTCAACTGGCTATCTACCTACCCTGCCTGACTTCCCTGCCTACCCTGCCTACCCTGCCTACCCGGCCTACCCTGCCTTCCCTGCCTATCCTGCCTATCCTGCCTATCCTGCCTATCCTGCCTATCCTGCCTATCCTGCCTACCCTGCCTTTCCTGCCAACTCTGCCTACCCTGCTAACCCTGACTGACATGTCTACCCTGCCGAGCCTGCCGAGCCTGCCTACCCTGCCTACCCTGCCTACCCTGCCTACCCTGCCTACCCTGCCTACGCTGCCTACCCTGCCTACCCTGTGTACCCTGCCTACCCTGCCTTTCCTGCCTATCCTGCCTTCCCTGCCTACCCTGCTAACCCTGACTGCCATGCCTACCCTGCCTAGCCTGCCTAGCCTGCCTAGCCTGCCTAGCCTGCCTAGCCTGCCTAGCCTGCCTAGCCTGCCTAGCCTGCCTAGCCTGCCTAGCCTGCCTAGCCTGCCAAGCCTGCCTAGCCTGCCTAGCCTGCCTAGCCTGCCTAGCCTGCCTAGCCTGCCTAGCCTGCCTAGCCTGCCTAGCCTGCCTAGCCTGCCTAGCCTGCCTAGCCTGCCTAGCCTGCCTAGCCTGCCTAGCCTGCCTAGCCTGCCTAGCCTGCCTAGCCTGCCTAGCCTGCCTAGCCTGCCTAGCCTGCCTAGCCTGCCTAGCCTGCCTAGCCTGCCTAGCCTGCCTAGCCTGCCTAGCCTGCCTAGCCTGCCTAGCCTGCCTAGCCTGCCTAGCCTGCCTAGCCTGCCTAGCCTGCCTAGCCTGCCTAGCCTGCCTAGCCTGCCTAGCCTGCCTAGCCTGCCTAGCCTGCCTAGCCTGCCTAGCCTGCCTAGCCTGCCTAGCCTGCCTAGCCTGCCTAGCCTGCCTAGCCTGCCTAGCCTGCCTAGCCTGCCTAGCCTGCCTAGCCTGCCTAGCCTGCCTAGCCTGCCTAGCCTGCCTAGCCTGCCTAGCCTGCCTAGCCTGCCTAGCCTGCCTAGCCTGCCTAGCCTGCCTAGCCTGCCTAGCCTGCCTAGCCTGCCTAGCCTGCCTAGCCTGCCTAGCCTGCCTAGCCTGCCTAGCCTGCCTAGCCTGCCTAGCCTGCCTAGCCTGCCTAGCCTGCCTAGCCTGCCTAGCCTGCCTAGCCTGCCTAGCCTGCCTAGCCTGCCTAGCCTGCCTAGCCTGCCTACCCTGCCTACCCTGCCTAGCCTGCTAACCCTGACTGCCATGCCTACCCTGCCTACTCTGCCTGCCCTGCCTTCCCTGCCTATCCTGCCAACCCTGCCTAGAATGCCTACCCTGCCTACCCTGCCTACCCTGCCTTCCCTGCCTATCCTGCCTACCCTGCCTTCCCTGCCTATCCTGCCTTCCCTGTCAACCCTGCCTATCCTGCCAACCCTGCCTACCATGTCTACCCTGCCTGCCCTGCCTTCCCTGCCTATCCTGCCTACCCTGCCTACCCTGCATTCCCTGCCTATCCTGCCAACCCTGCGTATCCTGCCAACCCTGCCTATCCTGCCAACCCTGCCTACCATGTCTACCCTGCCTGCCCTGCCTTCCCTGCCTATCCTGCCTACCCAGCCTTCCCTGCCTTTCCTGCCTACTATGCCTACCTTGCCTTCTCTGCCTACCCTGCCAACCCTGTCTAACCAGCCTACCCTGCCTTCTCTGCCTATCCTGCCTACCCTGCCTACCCTGCCTTCCCTGCCTACCCTGCCTACCCTGGCTTCCCCTGCCTACCATGCCTACCCTGCCTACCCTGCTTACCCTGCCTGCCGCGCCTACCCTGCCTATCCTGCCTATCCTGCCTACTCTGCCAACCCAGCCTACTCTGCCTACCCTGCCTACCCTGCCTACTCTGCCTACCCTGCCAACCATGCCTATCCTGCCTACCCGGCCAACCCCGCCGCTCATGCCTACCCTGCCTACCCGGCCAACCCTGCCTACCCTGCCTTCCCTGCCTATCCTGCCTACCCTGTCTAACCTGCCTACCCTGCCAACCCTGACTACCCTGCCTTTCCTGCCTACCCTGCCTACCCTGGCTTCCCATGTTTACCATGCCTACCCTGCCTACCCTGCCTTCCCTGCCTACCCTGCCTGCCGCGCCTACCCTGCCTTCCCTGCCTATTCTGCCTACCCTGCCTATCCTGCCTACTCAGCCTACCCTGCCAACCCAGCCTACTCTGCCTACCCTGCCTACTCTGCCTACCCTGCCAACCATGCCTATCCTGCCTACCCGGCCAACCCCGCCGCCCATGCCTACCCTGCCTACCCGGCCAACCCCGCCTACCATGCCTACCTTGCCTTCCCTGCCTATCCTGCCTACCCTGCCTACTTTGCCTACCCTGCCTACCCTGCCTACCCTGCCTACCCTGCCTACCCTGCCTACCCTGCCTACCCTGCCTACCCTGCCTACCCTGCCTACCCTACTTACCTAAAATTTTTTATCTATCATCAATGTTTTTCTCAGCGCACGCCAAAGAATGAATTTTATAGGCAACATTTTCCTACCTTGGGTTACATTATTGCAATTTTCATAAGGATCTCAATTTTTTTTGAAAATTTATTATAGCCTATGACACTCAGGAATAATGTAGCTTTCTACTGGTGAAAGAATTTTTAAAATCGGTTCAGTAGATCCAGAGATTACCCCTTACAACGTCACAAACTCACAAACCCACAAACTGTACCTCTTTATAATATTTGTATTATTAGTATATTAGTATTAGTATATTAGTATTAGTATATTAGTATTACTATATTAGTATTAGTATAGATTAATTAGTATAGAGTATAGATATAGATATAGTAGACACGGTTCGATCGGTAATCTATTAAATACGTAATTATGTCACGATATCTTGCGAAAACACCCCGATTCAAACAGTAAAATTCTTTATAAATGTTTTGTCCTGTAATTATTTAAGTGGTGTACAATAAAGTATATAATAAATAAATAAATAAAATGCCCATAACTTTTGAACGGCTGAACCGATTTTGTCAAACATAGCTAAGAACACTCTCGATTAAGTCACCTTTTATACAAAAAAAACTAAATCAAGATCGGTTTACCCGTTTGGACGCTATGATGCCACAGACAGACACACAGATACACAGATACACAGACACGCAGATACACAGTAACACACGTCAAACTTATAACACCCCTGTTTGTGTCGGGGGTTAAAAACGAATAACAAGAGGTTTCAAAGACAACAAAAAAGAAAGTTATTTTTCGCTTTCCAGTGTTTTGTTTTGGAAGTCGGTTTAATTTTTTCTACCTATGCCTCATGGTTGGCTCAAATAAACTACTTTTCCGACTTTTTCTTTCAACTGTCTGTAGAAAATACAATAGCTAAAGCAGTACCAAAAGCTTGCACAATTTAATAAATCACTAGTGCTATTAGAATGTAATTTGTTTACAACAGCTCAGCGGCAACTCGAAGCTGCAGTCAAGCACACAAAACAACCTTCAACGGCACCCTTGTTAGTACTAGTACGGTTCCTCGACAGCCGTAGGGTAGGTAAACAGTGCTCGCCTGTGCACGCCCCCGCGGTGCACCGACACGGGCACTGACCCGCGCCCCCTGTCGACGAGTGATGTCATCACTTTTATGCAACCGCGCTTTGTAAATAACTCTGTTTTGTTTATGATGTGGTAAGCTTGCTATGTAATATCCAATATTTATAGTGAATTTATTAAAAGGAGACTTGCTTGCTTATTCTTTATACTTTCATCTTAATCCAGCCTGGCTTCACACGAGAAAATTAATTTATGCTCAAAAAAAACCGGCCAAGTGCGAGTCAAAATCGTGCGCCGAGGGTTCCGTACCTACCTATTATTTTTTTTTATATTTTTTTTTTTTTTTTTTATTTGAGATGGGTTTGCTCTTGACTCTAGTCTAAGTCATAGGTGACAGAGACAGAGTCGACGATGGAGTGAGCTTACCCAGAAGGAGCCTGTTTACTCTAACTTTGAAGAGATTCGGGTTGAATGCGTTCGGAAACACAGATGCAGGTAGTGAGTTCTATTCATTCGCTGTGCGCATTATGAAGGATGTTTGGAAGCGCTTGGTGCGAATTGGTGGAATGGCAACAAGGTAAGGATGGTAACTTGCAGTGCGTCTAGATGTCCGATGGTAGAAGGGGGCTGGTGGGATGAGGTCGTGGAGTTCTTGAGCACACTCACCGAAATACAGTCTGTAGAAGACCGACAAGCAGGCAACCTTGCGGCGATGAGCCAAGCTGTGAAGCTTGGTATCCACCAGTTCAATGTCGCCGATGAGCCTCTTAGCTCTGCGTTCCACCGAGTCAAGCGCGGCAAGCTGATACTTTGCTGAGCCATCCCAAAGGTGGCTGCAATACTCCATGCAGGATCGGACTTGCGCTTTGTACAGGGTTAGAAGCTGTCCAGGCGTAAAGTATCGCTTCACCTTATTTAGGATGCCCAGTTTTTTGGCCGCAATTTGGGCTTTGTGCTCAATGGAGGTGCCGAAGTTAAGACTGGTTGTCAACTCCATGCCTAGGAGCTCAATCCGATCAGTCACTGGAACAGACGCACCACGAAAAATAGGCGCCCGATCGAAAAGACTCCCAAAGAGTCTCCCACAAGGCTTAAGGTCAAATCTGTCCGCTCTACCATAGTCTCTCTCAAGGAACGAACTTCATCCACGCTGGTTCTTGCGCTGGACAGGTATCTCTCTGAAACAGTACTGTCAGTACTGTCTGTGTGTTATACAGACAAAGATACAGATAAAGATGGACATAATTGCCTCTAAGCAAAGCGTGATTTTCGCGTTTTCTGGAAGAGCGCTAATAAATTGAGCATTCGGCCAGGCCTGCCTGTTAGTGTGAATATGGCAAACCTTTTTAGAAATCTGTTTGTTTTAAAGTCTTCGCTAGGGAGCTCTTATGAGATGCTGGATGCTGAGCCCCGTTGTGGCAAGGTGGGCACACGTTTCACATATTTATGTGGCCAGGGTCATCAGGTATACGTCTCGAGGTAAGTCCCCTAGACATGTTGGGCTCAGTAGCTCGAGCGTTTGCAATACGCCGGTCCTCACTTACCGAGGATTTTGGCACTGCTGTACAATTGATGTATTGGTCATTCATACTTGCCTTATGAGCACGATCGTGGTTCCCATTGTTAAAAGTAAAACAGGTGATCTTTCGGATAGGGGAAACTATATACCTATATCTCTAGCAACAAAAAATAAAAAAATTGAAAATTAAGGTAAATTTTGGTACTTACAAGTTTTCGCGAAAAACTAAATTTGGTTATATCTTTTTATCGTGGTGACTCAGGACCTTTGTTTTTATACAACTAATAGGGAATATAGACCTCAGTAGCTGGTATAAATTTCAACTTGCAAGGTACACCCATTCCTGAGGAAAACGGTGGTGACACACGGACAGACGGACAAGAAAGTGATCTTATAAGGGTTCCTTTTTTACCTTTTGAGGTACGGAACCCAAAAACTAACTCTTTTGTCGCTCTTTCTATTAATGAAAACCGTATCAAAATCCGTTGCGTGGTTTATTAGAAGACGAAAACAGATCTACTAGAGCCAGTCAACGACTTCGTTGTGTACCTACTAAGAAGTACTTAGAGATTAGTGAAGAGACTAGATTTTTGTTATTTTACAATTGTGGTTTCATTTAGCTCGATTTGGTTTCCATTTTTAGGATTCCGTACCCAAAGGGTAAAAACGGGACCCTATTACTAAGACTCCGCGGTGAGTCTGTCTGTCTGTCTGTCACCAGGCTGTATGGCCTCTTACACATTATGCCGTAGCGGCAGCGGCACCGTCGCCACCGCGGCGCCGCTGCGATAGTCTGCCTTAGATTTATATGGAGCTTTACATACGACGCCGCGGCGGCGACGGCGAGTCTTTATGCCGCGGCGGCCAAAAACGCTGCCGCCGCGGTGTCGTGTGAAAACACCCTAACTCATGAACCGTGAAAGCTAGACAGTTGAAATTTTCACAGATGATGTATTTCTGTTGCCGCTGTTGACAAATACTAAAAACAGAATAAAATAAATATTTAAGTGGGTCTCCCATACAACAAACGTGACTTTTTTGCCGTTTTTTGCGATAATGGTACGGAACTCTTCGTGCGCGAGTACGACTCGCAAACGAAGGCCGTTTTTATTTGTGGTTTTAGTAATGAAACTGCAACAGAAAAATAATAATCTGAATATCTTTTATTGACAAAGGAACACTACACGATTGTATCAATGGCCCTTTGGCTATGTGGTAACTAAAAATGTCAGCTTTTCCATACAGCTGTGGTAATAGATCCTGAAAGGTTACATGCACTTCCATTCTTCACAAGTTTTACTATGAGTATTTGCTTATAGTAAGTATTAAGAAATCTAGTTCAACTTTTAGCATGTTTTGTAAAGTAAGCGTGTGGTCGCGTCAGACGCCCGGTTACCGGCACAAGGTCGGTCAGCTCATTCAGCGCATTATGTGTCGCCGGCTATGTTCCACCACAGCCATTCAACCAGGAACTATACCTTTGGAATGCAATGTGAAGGGAACGAGTTCGACTATTGCAGGTTTAAACATTCACTATGAATTGGATTCAGGATGTAATTGTTGTTAATACCTGTTTTTAAGGTTCCGTACCTCAAAAGGTAAGAAAAAGTAACCATTATAAGATCACTTTCTTGTCCGTCTGTCCGAGTCACCACCGATTTTCTCAGGAACGGGTAGATCTAGCAAGTTGAAATTTGTACCAGATACTGAGGTCTATAGTCCCTATTAGGTGTATAAAAACCAAGATAAAAATATATAAGCAAATCTAGTTTTTCGCGAAAACTTGTAAGTACCAAAATTTACCTTAATTTTCTACTTTTTTTATTTTTCCGAATTTTCGTTTTACTTGTACTGTAAGACCTTGCTATTAACCAAAATTGACAATTCTAGGTCAACTGAAAGTACCCTATAGGTTTTGGGTCGAAAACCTATATGGTAGTTCCCGTTGAACTAGAATCACGAAATTTGGCAAAAAGTACCAAAACTGGCTTCCATACCAATGCCTGAAGATACTTATAAGCTCGATAGCTTCAAATTTCCTCCATAATATATCGTAAACCAGATTAAAAGCCCTAGACAGATCGAGGAAGCAAGCGAAAACAGGTGTTCCTCTTTTTGTGTAGTACCTGATGGCTTGCTTGAGACACAGAACTGCACTCTCTGTAGAAAGTCCTGGACGAAACTCTAACTGATTGTCATGCAGCACAAGATGTTCGTTTAGCTGTGTGGTTGCTAGAGAAATAGGTCTATAGTTTCCCCTATCCGAAAGGTCACCTGTTTTACTTTTAACAATGGGAACCACGATTGTCCTCATTAGGCAAGTATGAATGATCAATACATCAAATGTACAGCAGTGCCAAAACCCTCGGTAAGTGACGACCGGCGTATTGCAAACGCTCGAGCTACTGAGCCCGTCATGTCCAGAGGACTTACCTCTAGACGTAGACCTGATAACCCCGGCCACATCTTTGGCACTGAAACGTCTGCCCACCTTGCCACAACGGGGCTCAGCATCCAGCATAACACAAGAATTCCCTAGCAGTGACTTTAAAACAAACAGTTTTCTAAAAAGGGTTCGCAATATCCTTCGCATCACTCACACCATTCACACTAACAGGCAGGCCTGGCCGAATGCTCAATTTATTAGCGCTCTTCCAGAAACCGCGAAAATCACGCTTTGAATGCTTAGAGACAAGTATGTCCATCTTTATCTGTATTTTATTTTATTAATCTTAGGAAAACTTACAGCTAATAAAACAAATACGCAGAAACAACATGCAAAAACCGGCCAATTAAAAGTTTTCACACATATAAAAATTTGCATAATATACATGTCAGCGAGAGTTTAAAATAAATAAGATATGACTCAACGCCCAACAAATACAATAAAACAGAAAAAGAATTCTACATATCTAAGAAACGCTTACTCAAACTATTCTTTACATTCTTGATCTTAGTATGGAATAAATCTAGATCAAAATCCCGACACACCATATCAAACGTACGACAAACTCTTATCATGTACGAAGTAGTTCTGTCTGTAAGTAGTTCCAACTTTAGGTACATGAAGGAGACGCGAATGCCGAATAAATGCACACGGTACACGCAGTCCAACCTTGCCCACCAGCTCAGGAACGTCAGTAGATCCGTTCATTATTTTAAAAAGAAAAGCAAGTTCCGCGATTTTTCTTCGCTCGTGTAAAGGCAGAATGTGATTTTTTTTAAACCAACGTAAGTAATTAGGAAGGTAGGTATTTGATCGATATTGTGTGTACCTTAAAAATCGTCTTTGTATGCTTTCAATACGATTAACATATACATTGTAAATTGGATTCCAAATTTGAGAAACATACTCAAGGTGGCTACGGACGAACGCACAGTAAAGAATCTTCATAGTTTTTATATTCTTAAAATCAGAAGATATCCTATAAATAAAACCCAAAGCTTTAGAAGCCTTGTTGACTATGTTATCTATATGTGCGTCAAACAAAAGCTTAGAATCAAAAGTTACCCCAAGGTCCCTAATAACGCTGACTCTGGCTAATAAGGTGCTTGATATCTTGTAATCATACATAAAAGGGGTTGGCTTACGAGTAAATGTACATACATATCATTTGGACACATTTAAATCCAACTTGTTTGTAACGCAATAGTCGTGAAACCGGTCCAGATCGTCCTGTAAACGGCATGCATCCTCATTAGTTGATACTTGACCCAGAATCTTCATGTCATCCGCAAACAATAAAATTCTTGAATTGAGGAAACATGAGGCAATGTCATTTATAAAAATGTTAAATAAAAGGGGTCCTAACACGGATCCTTGGGGTGCACCCGATGGAATGTACATCGCACTCGATGTGTAACCATTGAGAACTACCGTCTGTCATCTATTTTCCACGTATGATGAAAACTGTATCTTTGTCTGTATAATGGTTAGGTACGGAATCCTCGTCGCACGAATTCAACTCGCATTTGGCCGGTATTATTTTCTAAGTAAAAGACATTCTTGGCATTGTATGTCACAAGCAATGGTGGGCTCATTATGTGTTATTGTTATGTGTAGTAGTTTCAGAGTGAAAGCAAGATCATTTGCAGAAACCAAAATGTACCTAGTCTATTCCTACCCGGATGCAGCTCAACAGCTTTTTTTACATTGATTTTATGGTTAGGATTTCTTCTTAACCTACATAGGATAATAATATGTAAAACAAAAAGCATTTTGCAAACAATTCTGTACAAACGGAGGTCCAATGTTGATATTCTGGCACCAAGCGGGCGCAAAGCATTTACCGCGTCAACATTGGGGAATATAGCGGCCTGCGCAGCCCTAGCCGCCACAGTCCCTGCAGCCTACTCCTGCCGCCAGGGATGCGCTCCACCGTGTGGGATGTAGCGGCCTGCGCAGCCTACCCTGCGCAGCCCTAGCCACCACAGTGCCTGCAACCTACTCGTGCCCGCAGGGACGCGCTCCACCGCTCACCGTGTAGGATGTAGCTGCCTGCGCAGCCTACCCTACGCAGCCCTAGCCGCCACAGTCCCTGCAGCCTACTCTTGCCGCACAGGGACGCGCTCCACCGCTCACCATGTAGGATGTAGCGGCCTGCGCAGCCTACCCTGCGCCGCCTACCCTACGCAGCCCTAGCCGCCACAGTCCCTGCAGCCTACTCTTGCCGCACAGGGACGCGCTCCACCGCTCACCATGTAGGATGTAGCGGCCTGCGCAGCCTACCCTGCGCAGCCCTAGCCGCCACAGTCCCTGCAGCCTACTCTTGCCGCACAGGGACGCGCTCCACCGCTCACCATGTAGGATGTAGCGGCCTGCGCAGCCTACCCTGCGCAGCCTACCCTACGCAGCCCTAGCTGCCACAGTCCCTGCAGCCTACTCTTACCGCACAGGGACGCGCTCCACCGCTCACCATGTAGGATGTAGCGGCCTGCGCAGCCCTAGCCGCCACAGTCCCTGCAGCCTACTCTTGCCGCACAGGGACGCGCTCCACCGCTCACCATGTAGGATGTAGCGGCCTGCGCAGCCTACCCTGCGCAGCCTAACCTACGCAGCCCTAGCCGCCACAGTCCCTGCAGCCTACTCTTGCCGCCAGGGACGCGCTCCACCGCTCACCATGTAGGATGTAGCGGCCTGCGCAGCCTACCCTGCGCAGCCCTAGCCGCTACAGTCCCTGCGGCCTACCGTCGCGCGTCCCCACGTCTACCACGTGCTGTCCATAGAGGGCTGACCCTTGCCCTTACTACTGCTGTGCCGATGCGCTGCCTACGCAAGCGACCCGGGTCTACCCTACCTGCTGCTTACCGCCTGCGTCTTACCGCCATGCGCTACGCTGGGATGTAGCGGCCTAGCCGCTACAGTCCCTGCGTCCTACCGCGGCCTACCGTCGCGCGTCCCCACGTCTGCCACGTGCCAGGGACGCACTTCACCGTACGGCTGAGGGCTGACCCCTTTGAACTCGCTTGCTGCTGTGCCTGCACGCTACCTACGCACACTGTCTACGCACGCCTGCCAGGTCTTGGGCCTGCCTACCTGCGGACTACCGCCACACGAGCTACGCACGCTGCCTACGCACGCCTGCCAGGTTTTGGCCTGCCTACCTGCGGCCTACGGCGGCCTACCGCTGAGCCTGTGCTGACAGGTCCCCGCAACTACCACGTGATGCCAAGCGACGGTACCCTTCTTATGTATTAACTGTGTGATGGTTATCGGAGCAGAACAATAGTGACTTTACTTACCCGCGACCTAGCTGAGCTAAGTGTAGTATACTTAAATATATGTATTAACTTGTCCAGCTGTTTTCTTTGTATCTACCTACTTACCTACAAGTTAGCGGCCTGCGCAGCCTACCCTACGCAGCCCCTAGCCGTTACAGTGGCGACTACGACTTACCGTGCTTTCCGAGCCTTGTAAAGATTCTATACATCATAATTATAGGGATAACTCATAATACCAAATGTAATTTTTCCAGCTTCCTAAACTTTCCACGAGTCATCCACCACAATCAATCAAATAGCTTTTAACCTAAAAAGAAAAACAAAAACGACGGCCATCATTCTCTCTCCGCTCCACAAGTCGCAAGGTGCCACCATCTGCTGCCATTGTGTGGAGATGACTCTGCCCACAATGGACCACGATGGACAATAGTTTTCATTAAACGACGCTCAGTCTTCAATGGTCTCTCCATCCATCAGAAACATGTAGATATATTGATGTAGAGCTTGATTGATAAACTCGATAGTAATTGGAGTTTTGCAGAAATAGTTGAATATTTGAATGAACAAAATATCAAGGTGTCGAAATGTGTGTGCAATCGGATACTTTTAACGAACTGGATCGCGTGGCGAATATTGTCGCTCTTGTTTCGCTGAAACGAGAGGCCGCTTGTTAAAAAGTATTTAGTTCGCAGATGTATTTTTTTATATTTCAGCTACGGTTCTTGGAAAACAATATGTTTTTGCGCGCAGCCGCGTCAATTATCTGCAGGAAATGTGCTACAAACTTATGGGTTCATTTATTAGCCATTGGGTATATGGTGTTTTTTTTAATTAAAGTGTGATTGGTACGTACTGTGATAAACGAGGTAACTGCCAAAACCATTCGGAGAGGCTTAATGTTATGTTTTATGGTTTCTTTTGTTATTTACCAATTTTTCCCACGAGTTTCCGTTACTAAAGCTTGAAACTCTAAGGGACCTGCATGATGGCGCAACGCGATTTAAATTGCGTGGATGGGCGCACGCATATCAAGCACGTATATTTTCTTAGTAAAATTCAAGCGCGTATCGGTCGAATAGTGATGTTTCCTGGGTAGAAAAATGATAATTGTATTTAGTCCGTCAGTGAGATTATCAAACAATATTGGACACGCATATCTGAAATCACTGAAAAATTCCAACCAGTAGAACAGGCTGGGTTCAGAAAATATTTCTCAACAATGGACCATATTCACGTTCTAGAGCAAATAATAGAAAAATACGAAGAACAAAGACGTCCCTTAGACTGTGCATTTATCGACTATGCCAAGGCTTTTGATTCAATTTCCCACGCTAGCATATGGAAAGCTCTACACGAATGTAATATGCCATTAGAAACAATTGAACTAATAGAAGACATCTACAAAAAATCATTAGCCGAGTGAAATTAGATAAAACTGGCCCCGAAATAGACATATGCAGAGGTGTAAGACAGGGCGACCCCTTGTCCCCGACATTATTTATAACTGTTTTACAAGACATCATGAAACAACTTAATTGGACAAAAAAAGGTATACGTATTAAAGAAAGTTACATTAGCAACCTACGTTTCGCAGATGACATCGTATTGTTCTCAGAAACCGCATCACTACTTGAAGAAATGATCAACGAACTTAACTACGTCAGTCGCAATATTGGTCTAGAATTAAATGTCGAAAAAACTAAAATCATGTGTAACAAAACTCAAAGACCCATATTTGTAGCGAGTCGACAGTTGGAATATGTTCATGAATACATATATTTAGGAAAACAAATATCTTTCTCAAAATCAAGACACCGTGACGAATTAAAGAGACGTATTAAAATGACATGGAACAAGTTCTGGAGCCACAAAGAAGTTCTAAAATCTGATTTACCTTTAAGATTAAAAAAGAAAGTCCCAGACTCATGTCTTTTACCTTGCCTCTCATATGCAAGTCAAACCTGGATCTATAATACGCACACGAAAGAAAGAATTGAAAAATGCCAAAGAGCCATGGAGAGAAGCATTCTTAACTTGAAACTCAGAGACAAAAAACGACACAGCGAAATAAGAGAAAAGACAAAAGTTATTGATGCGTTAACCCACTGCAAGAAACTTAAATGGAAATGGGCTGGTCACATTGCACGTCAGGATAAAGAGAGATGGACCAGAAAAATTACTACATGGGCTGGCCCCTCCGGAAAAAGGAAAAGGGGTCGCCCCCTGGAAAGATGGGAACACGAACTTATAAATTCGCAAACAACGACTGGATGAGAACAGCCCAAGATAGGAAAAAGTGGAGTGAGATGGAGGAGGACTATACTCGTCTAGAGGTCCTTAGTTAAATTATGTAAAATAAAAAATTTAAAACTCTGTATTATTAATTACTAAGGAATTAAAGAGGCTTAAATAAATAAAAAATTGATAAAAAAATTGGACACGTATTGTTTGCTTTACCATATCAATAAAAAATTACAAAGTTAAAGCGCATCAAAGTTCAGGAATGGGGGCTTGTGACGTCACTATGTCAGTATAAAGTTTACTAGCGGCGTGACGTCACACGATATTTCAACGCATCATATCGTCGTCACTTTATATTCACGTGTCAAAAGAAAAATACGTGTCCAATATTTTTTATTTATCTTCCTGACGGACAAAAACTAATTTTCACTAAACTACCCTATTGCCTCGCATTACGTCCATGTGGAAGCATTTGCAATTTAGATTTGAACAATTTCTTATCGTCGTGTGATATAAATCGAATCGCGTCGAACCATCAGTAAGGTGGCTGACTCACAATATTCTATTAAAACTAATTCTTAAAAGTTCAATTAAACTGAACTACGTTCAACCGTTGAGTAAACCACTAACTGAAGATTACTGTCCGTGTGGATGAAGTTATTGTATAAGTTGTACTCGTTATATGCGCGGCATGTAGCGTGGGAAGAACAATCAGCTTCATTTATTTTACTTCTACTTCTTACGACTGTCGACCGAATGTTTTCATTTCATTGTTAACTTCAATATTACTGTTGCAAGATTTGTTTTTATGTTTGTGCTCAGATATAGTGATATCATTAATATATAAATGCTAATCCACGGTTTTGAAAATCTCTTCAATTTAATCGCCTGTCAACTTTATTACAAGAAAAAAGGCCGCGATCAGTAACAGAGGATCCTTCACGACACCAACATAGTTAAAAAAACATTTCATTTTCAGAAAATTCATTAAAGAAGCTTCCATTTGATCCTCAATTTAATTTGTAATTTCCGTCCAAACTGTCATTACGACGCACACACTCATTCTTTCACAAAATTAATCTTAGGGAAACGACTGGAGTCGCTATTCACCACAAATGGATTCAAAAAATATTAAAGGAGAATTTCTTCCATTAATAAGACACGTCACGCTGCTAACTGTAGGGGGTGGGCAGACAAAGCGGGCTCGTTATTTGAGCGAAATAAAATTGAATTAGTCAAAGTTACAAGGCGACGCCATTGCTTTGTTCTTCGTGTGACGAAGCCCGGAGGTGACGACAAGTGAGTTACAATTACTTTAGAGGTGCGTGTACGTATTGTAATAATATTCGTAAAGGAGCGAATAAGTTCGCTCTTGGAATAATCAATTCTTTTAGCAAGGGATTTATCGTTGGATACCGTTTTAAATAACGGTACAGGTATTTTCGGCGCTTCTATTTCTCATTATTTCTCTATGACGCTGAGGTTTGCTGAAAGAGAACCCAATTATAGGTTAAGCTCGCCTTTGTACATGAGTTGTCCTACTGTATTTGTATATGTATGTTTTGTGTACAATAAAGAATATGAATATAATATCTACAACAACATTCACTGGTCTATTGGACTAGCAAACTATCCGTATTGTATCTGCCTTTTCCTATTAGTACTGGAAAGTGTCTGAGGAGCGGGTCGATCACCCAACAGTCGACACTATTATTTGAAATTGATTTGAGAGTTCAAATCCAGACAGAATTATTTTCCTTTCATACATTTCAAAGAGTATGTAAACTAACACTACGTTCGATGTTATGGTTTTGCTAAGCGATGGCCGTGTCACGTGGATGTAACGCATATTTTCCCTATTTGTAAGTATCAAGTTTTCTTTTTTTAATGCTGTTATTTTATGGTATGCTTCATTTCTGGCGCGAATAAAATCTTTTTCTTTCTTCAGTAGGCAACCCTCACAGAATCTAAAATGTGCTTAAACTTTCGTCACAATTCGTCAGCGAAAGAAAAATTGCAAAAAGCTATGTCTGCCATGTTTTTGTCAAGTCCACACCCGCTTGGCAGCTCCCCACACCGGTGTAAGAGAACAATGCTGTTGTTTTTTCGAGAATGAACGTGCTATCGGACAGTCTCGTCCCATGTGCAAATAATAAAGCTTTCTCAGAATAAAAGTTTTGTTTAAAACACAATTTGTTTATCGCTTCCCGTGAAAAAAATAACTTTCAGTGAAATGCTGGATCACGGCAAACACTTAATAAAAACAAGCTTTTATATTAAAAATATTATTTCTAGACAAGCCTTATATTAAAATTATTATTTTTAAAACAAGCTTTGATATTAAAATTGGGTTCTGCATAATTTCAGCTCAATCGAACACCAATTCAATTTGAAACTAGAACTAGAAGAAGACAAAGTGTAGAAGATAACTTTATACGCTCTAAACTCTTTCTCAATTTATTATGAAGTGCGAGTAGCAATTGTATGAAGTCATTCATAGTAATCTGTAATGGAATATGAAGACACGGTTGGCGCAGTGGCTGAGCGATTGGAAGCTGCGCTGCATGTCGCGGGTTCGTTTCCCTTATGGAACAAATGTTAACGCACCAACGATACAGGTTTATTTCATAAACAATGTAAAACAACATTCTAGAACACTAACCAAGAGAATACATGAGAAACCTTGGCAACATTAAAAGGTAAGCTAAATTAATTACGGCTTGCAATAACCAGGCAGCCATCTTTGACTTTACCAGAATCACTCTGTGTTATGTAACTGATTGAATGCTTCTGCGAAAAATCTATAGGTACATAGCGTTGGTACATAGGCTAATGCGTGTGTTAGCTCCGATGTTACACAGAACTGCCGCAGGATCGAATGTTACAAGTTTGATAAATATCAAACATGATACACTTAAAGTGGCACATTCAATACCATATATTAGGTTTTGTACTAGCTTGTTCCAGCGGTTTAGTTCGCACGATTGTTGAAAATTATCCGACAGGATTGTACTATGTATGTTAAAAATTATCCCAATTTAGGCATGGGTTACACTTACACGTGTAACAAGTTTCATCATATTTCGTGGAACTTTTCTTTTAGGGCGTGATTCAATAATATACATCTAGACTTTCACATTCATAATACTAGTAGACACCTACTAGTATATCAGTTGTTAATAAATTACCTCTAAGAATTTTATGGAGTTGTGTAATATACTATAAAAAAATCACGAAGAAAAATAAAAATAGCAACCGTTCTAAAGATATGCAATTAAATCTATGAGTATTATGCGTAAATGATTGAATTTGCGCATCATACAACGCCCAGACATTCAGCCGGTCTGGCGGTCAGCGATCTGCGCCATAGACCGTAGCAGGTACTGGAATACGTAGGTAGGTAGGTAAGATATTTAGGTAAGGTATTAAAATAGCATTTTTTTTGTTTGTAATCATTTTGTTTATCAATATCGAGTATCCTCACGAAATTCTTAGAGTTAATTTATTAATTCCACCTCTGTTGAAGCCTAATACAGATTACATAAGGTTATCAACTCAAGTCTAACATAATTCTAACTGTTTTGGTACTTAAGGTACCTTTAAGAATTTCGGTATTGATACTTTAATAATTTATTTAAAATTTCAGACAGCAAATCCATATAGTATTGTAATTTTTATATCTTAGGTAATAATACTTTAAATTAAGTTAGAATTGATTTCTCTATCCAATATCGTGTGAGCTTCAGCAAACTACAAGTAGTGAAACTTTACCGCGATCCTGCTGAAAAATGCTGAGATTGTTACAAACAAAGTCAGAGTTTACACAAGTTTGTGCGGCTGCAGTTCAAAAATTAATTAGTTACCAACTAAAAACAGATTGCAAGAAGAGGAAAGATTTTCCAGAATCCTGAAACTTACGTCTGTTAGATTCACATTCTTTGGTTAAGAAGAAAGAAAGAAAGAAAAATAATATTTGCGACCCGCGCAAGGGACACGAGATAAACAAAAAAAAAGAACAACAAAGTAGAATCTACCGGCACCAACCTAGGATTCATTGGAGTAGGTACGCAAGCCCCACCACGACGTCAACGTAGAGATACTGCGGAGGGGATAGTTTTTTTTTAATTATTATTAAATTTAATTATTAATCATTAGTATTAAATTATTACAAAAAAATGTGTATGAGTATTATGTCTTTAACTAAATGAGTGGAACGCTATAGGGAGCCGCCAATCTGTTTGTTACTGTATCTTATAATTCTAGTATTTTCTTAAAGACCACCACACTTCTGGTAGAACACTCAAATCTAATATTTTACCAATCGCCGATCGTCATTTGTTTTACCCCATTAGCACAACGACATTGTGAATTGGATATCAACTGATTGGTACAGAACTACAGACAACTCGGCATAACTCGGTCTTGGCTGGTGTCGATCAATTGGCGTAGAATAGTAAATCACTGTGGGTTTAGCGTCGGTAGCGCCAATTGTGTATGGCACTGAATTATTTAGCTAACTGTACCGATTTTGGAGTCCTACGTCAACAAAGTTTGTTACCATCTTCAGATACAAGGATGAGGATTGACATCTATATCACACTATCACACACACATCATCGTGTTTCTATACATCTATTGCACTTTATTTACTCATCTCATAAACCTACATACATTTACGTATTTCGGCATACAATGTCATTAATCCCCGATTTCTGAATTTGAAGTTGAGTACCTATTTCAATGGCTTAATCCTATCAAACTTTACAATAACTGAAGACTTGTCAAACTTTGGCATTAAAGTGGTTTGGTCTGAATGCTCAATTCAGAAACCAGCCGATATCTACCCGTCATCCTATCTGTTGTTGGATGAGTTGAGAAGAGGTTTATATACTGAAGAATTTCAAATGTAATGGTTTTAAGAATATCTTAATTATAACTTTTTTAACCCCCGACACAAAAAGAGGGGTGTTATAAGTTTGACGTGTGTTGCTGTGTATCTGTGTATCTGTGTGTCTGTGTATCTGTGTATCTGTGTGTCTGTCTGTGGCACCATAGCGCCTAAACAGATGAACCGATTTTGATTTAGTTTTTTTTTTGTTGTTTTTCAAAGGTGATTTTGTCGAGAGTGTTCTTAGCTATGTTTGAATAAAATCGGTTCAGCCGTTCAAAAGTTATGGGCGTTTTACTGTTTGAATCGGGATGTTATCGCAAGATATCGTGTCATAATTACGTGTTCAATAGATTGCCGATCGAAGCGTATCTACTATGTACTAGATAAATTATGAAGCATAAAAACGAACGTCCTCACTGGAAGCCCAGCATTCACTTTCGAGCAAAACTATGAACGTTCGAGTGAACATTCCTATGCGAGCTTGGAGCATTCGAATACGATCTTAAATGTCATTCATTCGATAATACGATTGACTAAGAAGGTCACAAACACTCAAGATCAGGAAACTGTTCGTAGCTTACAAGTAGCCAGTTATATTCCTACATATATAATATATTCATATCATTATCTGAGTACTCACTTTCGAGCGTTTTATTTGCGTGAACATTCGAATGAGAGCCGTTTCCGTAAAATCGTTGCGACGTCCACACCGGCCGAAGTTCGCGCTTGCTTGTAAGCTTTGTAACGCTCGGCTCAACGTCCACACCACTGCAATATTCGACGTCGAATGCTCATTACACGTGAATGCTCTCAGTGAGGACGCTCCTTTCTAGGAGCATTTTATTTGCGTGAACATTCGAATGCGAGCTGTTCCCGCGAAAATCGCTGCAACGTCCACACCAGCCGAAGTTCGCTCTTGCGTTGTTTTGCTTGCTCATTTCAAGTGAATGCTCTCAGTGAGGACGCTCCTAAATAAAGATGTGACGGAGGTTTTTAAATTTTGAAATTTTACTTGTTTATATTATTGATAGTCTTGCGCTTGACCACTATAACGCCTGATGGTAAGCGATGATGTGTTCGACGGTGAAGCAGGCTTGCCTAGAAGTAACCTATTCACTCTTGACTTAAAGAGGTTGAGCTATCATATATATATATATATAGTTATATACCCACTATCTAAATAATTAATAAAGTTTCGATCGTAGGTATAGCTGTCTAAACACATAAATTATATCCTTAAAGAGACTCGGAAGTTGAAAGTGAATAAAACACGATCAAAGTTCAAACCAACGCCTAATTATAAAAACAATACTGATGACTATAAAACCGATAATGAAGTACTATGAATGTTGAATGATATTTCCCTTATTTACCAACCTTTGTGAAGGACATCAATCACAACGTAATAGTTTATTGACTTTAATATTGTATCGAAGTAAAGCCCAAGGTCGGAAGAACTGGTCAAACAAACAGTTTAGCAGTCGCCATCTTGGATTGGTGCTTTGAAGTAAAGGGTCGGATTCTTAAGTCGACAAAAATCGAAAAAACCTCGTGTTAGTTAGTTTAAGTAAAAGAAAAAACAAAATGTGTTGAATCGAAATCTTTGATGTGGGAGAAAAAATAATGCTAAGATTATATTTTGTGTTGTTTTTTTGAGTAAGTAATGAAATACCCGTCTAACTTAGATAGGCTTTAGTTGGCTCTATTATTACGAAACAGACATAGTAGGTTTTCCAGTCATTTAGAATTTGGTAATTGTGTTTGATATCTCAATCGATTTCCTTTTTTCTTTCACAATCGTCGTTAGCTCAGTGGTCGTACTATGATGTGTTACAGCTATAGTAGTTCCAATGTTAGAAAGAGACGGAGCTGGACAGATACTCTTCGCAACGGTGTCACTATGACATTGACGCATCATAGTGCGGCCTATAGTCTAACCCCCGATTTCAGAATTCAAAGTTGCTGTAGCGGCACCAACGCCGCCACTTACTAACTAATGACATGACGTCACACAAATCCTGCTTCGCGCAAGTAAAGTTTTCGGCGCGATTAGAACATATACAGCAGTCCGACAACAACCGTCGGGCAGTTTCCCGGACCAGACACAACACCCGTCTGGTCGGAGGATCCTCCCTTTTCTATGGAGGTTTGTGGGACTTTACACCCTGTTCTGCATACCCCCAAATTGCATATTATTTTGTTAAAGTTTCGCATTGTACTTGGGTTTGGCAGGTTCTTAAGACGATGACAGTCGCCAACGACCTTGAGGGAACAAAACGCGCACTCGTTAGACACCCGCGCGACCCAAAATTCAATAGTATAATTTCTTTGAGATGGGGGAAATTTCATTAAAATTAAAATACACACGGCGGTTTTGGTGCGGTTGTCGTTTTTTTGTCTGCGTCAGACAAAACTTTCCATTTTTTTTACACTATTTTAAACGAATAAAACTCAAAATGTGAAAACATTTAACTAACAACAACAGATAAAATTATTAAGAAAATTATTTAATGTAACACGATTTTTTTTACTAGCCATTTAGTCGTGATTCTCATTTTAAAATCAGCTACAGATTTGTGGTATCTGCGCCTTAACTCCAAATACTCAATTCAGGTACTGGCCCAAGTAGTCGTCGACCATCCCGCAAGCTTCTGTTGACATCACTGTGCAGGTTTGAGATGTTTTCATCATAATTATCGTTAGCGCTATCTGTTGATACTGTAAAAATCAGATAATTAGCAGTAATCAGCGCAGAAAACACAACGATGAGCTATTCTTCGTTTCATTCATATTGTTGTATTGAGTCAGATTATAACAGTCTTAATTAACTCATAATATGCACGTGCGATGTTTTTGTGTATATTTCCCAAAACATGACACAACGAATTAAGATGAAGGTTGTGAACATTTGTGGTGCAGGATTACTCATATGTTGTGTAACTTTGCCTCGACCTCTTTGATTCATGTCCAAAATATTTTATTTAACATTAACCTACATGACCTTTTATGAAACGTTATAACTTCATAATATTATATAACTTCGTAAGGTAGTGCTCGGTTTCAATTGCTCGATTCCTCTGGAGAATAATCGGCAAGAATCGCCGTGGTTTGCGTAGTGATCAGCGCTGGGGATCTCGATTCCATTTGGTTATTAGCTCTCGGATCAGTTTTTACATCCAATATAAAGTAACTCTGTCTGTCTGTTACCTTTGCACGTATAAACGGCTAGATGAAATTCTGTAGGAGTGTGAATAAATCCTCTCTATGCTCTCTTCAAACTAACAAAACTATGAATAAATGCAATCGCTTTAAGTCCGGCTCTACGTCCGTCGTCGTAGGTATTGGTAATAATTAGCACAGATACGACGCCGCCGGCGCCGACACAATGAAGTAATACTAGGTTTAAGTCCACCGGTACACCGCCCGCGCCTGCGCCAACTGCGGCGGCAACGGATTACAAGCGATAAGGGTGACACTGACAAGTGCAGTAAAAATATTCAACAACTAAATTTATTCTGCCCATGGCTTTGCCTGTGTTAAAGTCTGTTAAAGTTCTAATTAACAGAGATAATAGAGATAAATATGCTATGTTCAACATTTCAAATCCAGGCCATAGACTGGTTGTGTTCTATTCGTCAAAATCGACGTGATATAAACATAAAGACGTTTACATTTGACAGATAGTAATATTGGCAAGATTATGCATGCAACACAAATTACTAATTGCGATTAGCGCAAAACATTTTGAAAACATCTCACTATCTATTTCATCTTCCAACTTCACTTAAATGTATAGAAATAGAGTGAAGATTTAAATTCGCTTAGCGTTAAACGTATGCTTGTTCAGTGATTTGTTGTACAATCGGCCCGCGTGCGTAAAATGTGTGAATATTCTCAAACGACTTCGAAAAAGACATTACTGAGGTTGTTAGATAAGTGACATTATAAGTATCAATGAGTGACATATTATAAATGGGGTGTTATTTAAATGGTTAGCATAGTATTCGTATTTTTGTGAGCAGAAATAGCTAATTCAGCAACTCATGGCCAGCAAACATTCCAAAATCAATTAACAATTTATGTCATTCTGAATGGCTGTAATTATGTTTGTACAGCATATTAATTATATAAGCTGCAATGAGCTGCTCCTGTTTAGTAACATTTTGGTAACCACTCAGAGGGTTAGCAAAAAAATTCATTTTGAGCTGCATATAAAATTAGCATAAATACTTTACTTGTCTATGATTATATGGTTTTTTTTCTGGCGCCTCGCTACGCTCGTCGAGCTCGCGCTCGCTTCGCTCGCATTTTTAATTGTCTCTCGTTTTCTGGCAAAAATGTCGTCGATCACGCTATACTGCGCTCGCTCCTTTCTGTCAGCTAGGTTCTTGATACCCTCGGAGCCAGGTTTTTTTTATCAGGTAAAAGAACTTTGATATTTTTCATTTTCCTGCTCTTACTCCGCCACCTTTTAACGTACATTGCCGATTTTTCAACAAAAACGCAATCCAATTAGTTATTTCGCTCACCATGTTTTAAATATGCATACCAATCAAATATACTGCTTATAGACATGTTTTCTCTGCTGATCCATCATGAAATCTTGCTGATCAAGTAGTTATTCTGCGGACTGGATGTTTATTATGCAAACTCATGTTATTGCAAGCTGCTTATTTATGATTTAATTTTTGACCACTATCAAAATGATTTGCGGAACAAGGATTGCTGCCTGATTTGTTTGATTGCAAACAAAATCTTTGTATGCCGACCAAATTATTTAAATGCTGTTTTTTTGTGGCTCACCAAATTTTATAATTGCTAAACATTTAATTACTTCTCTTATAAATGTATGGGAATGTCAAATGCTATCGAAATGGCTCGTGATCAATCCCTTACATTTTGGCATTTCGAACATAATGGTTGCCATTGCTGATATAAATGACACTTTAGCTAGAGGCAGAAAAGCGCTAAAATGTGTCAGTAAGTAAGATTATCGTATCGATCGATCACTGTACATCAGCGAGCATGACGTCGACGGACGTTTCATAAACATTATACGAAATAATTATAATTTGTTGGTTTGCCCCGACATCGACATCGACATCGACATCTCAAAGGCTCTAAGTGTGGACACTATTGATCGTAAATTTATTTACCAGCGCCTAAACGTACATGCTAGAAATAGACGCCCACATACAGACTGAAATAAACTTTGTATATATCTTGATGAAAGCTCGTGGCTAAGGCCCAGTTTTTTGATCCGCAGTTAACTGTTCACTTTGTATACTTACCTCTCAAATGTAGTCCTAAGCCTAAGTCAATGACAACATGACAATCTAAACACAGTAAGTCTCACTGCAATAAAGTAACATTTATTCTTCCAAAGAAATGATAAGACAACTGAAACACAATCTTACCGAAAGTATCACTCCAACTCCAATAAAGGATGATCTGTGTGTTCTTTAAAATAAAATCTTATTAAAGTCCGCCGCAAGCAATTCAGCCCTAAGTGGAAGTCAGCGGGTGACATATATCGTGCACTATCGCAGCTAAATGGTTGTAGCCTAAGACTTTCATCCCTTCAGCCTTTCAGCCGCTGAGCCTCAGCCGCTGAGCGTCGTAAGCCATGACAACCACCCACATTTATTTAATTAAATCGTCCAACTTATATACCCAAGTTATAGTTAAGTTACATCTAAGTACCGCGGTAATGACTTAGCGAACTTATTGTTATAAAGTTGTCAAGCTTAAGTTATTTTAGGTTAATGATGCGAGAGCTTGAGGTAAAGCTTAAATCAGGTTAGGAAAGCGAAACTTTAGGATTTGAGATATCGAATAAGCCGATTCTCGTGCAGATAGCATATTACGCAGTAATTTTGTTTTCTTCTTTAGTGTCGCAAATTTTTCATGATTCCCATATTTTTTATAGGGAGACGGACTAGAAGGACATACATGTCATTTGCAAATATAGATCTTACGGGCAATGTGCACGAATTAATTACGGCAAAAAACCAGTATTAGTGGGGGGAGCACAGCTGTGTTCACTGCCTGAGGATATAAAGAAGTGTGATAATATTAACATATTTAATAGTAAACTCAAAAATCATGTATGTAAGTGAACTGTATTTATAAGTTCTTATGGGAAATAAATGTTCTTGAGAAAAATCTGGTGCGTAGTACTCACAACCGGCGCGCGGCTTGGTGAAAAGCGAAAAATAACTTTCTATTCCGAAGTCGGTGTCGAATAACGGTAAACAATGGGTACAAAAGACATCGACTTATTATAGACAGAGATGTAGACTAAGAAATTTATTTTTCGCTTTGTAGTGTTTTGTTTTAGAAGTCGGTTTGATTTTTTGTTAATCTTTCACTCCAATTCAACCATTTCTTTTCACGCTTTTCTCTTTCTACCTAATTCCATTTCTGCCGCCATTAACTGTCTCGTTGGTGTAGTGGTAGCAAGCGCTACTTCGGAATATGTGCCTTAGGTTCGATGCCCGGTTAGAGAAAATGCTATTGGGTTTTCCATCAGAAATTTCTCAGTAGACAGCCGTTTGGATGTATAAGGTTTGAGATGTCCTTATTTCCCATAAGAAAAGTATGTATGCCCGGTTTATGGCATATTATTTTCTGTTTTCTTACTATGATGTAGGTATATCTATATGTCTAAAGACTATAGAAAGACTTCCTTCTGGAATAGATGGACAAGTTACAACTTGTTCTACGCGGAGGACGTCGCAGGCAGAAGCTAGTCAGTGAACGTGGAGCAACGTACAAGTTTAATACGCTAACTGCAAGTTTCATGACGCCACTTACTGTAACTGACATGCTATTATGAAGTTTCTACGAGACATGTTAGTATATTGTACAGGGCTTCTAGATGGAGACTATTATCTTAATTACTTTTGGGAACAAGATGTACCGATACAATCTAACTACCAAGCCTTGCCAAATATAATTGGGCGTAACTAGATGCAGCTGAGTACTACATTAATAGCACACTTTGTAAACAAGCATATTACAAATTAGATGATATATTCCAGACAAAAATGCTTGGAAACATGCTGGTCCTGCTCCATAGAGCAATCTTTAGTGTAGGCAAAATCAAACTGGCTATGTTCACAATTATATTGATGCTTTTTCTTTCTCTTTTTTTTTAAAGAAATTGACTCGCACACTTTTCCTTTGTTGTTGAATTAGGTAATTTACCTACGTCTGCAATATTTGTAAGTACACACATCAACACGGTCTAGGGAAATTTCATACTCAATTAAATAACTCGAAAAGTACTGGCCGCATTGGAATCTTTTATACACCGATTTGTTTGTAATTTATCTCAGACTAATTCCAAATTCAAATTTTTTTAAATTCTTTTGTTTCGGTGGTATAAAAATGTCTTGATGTGTAGGAGAGGGAATTTTCATTTGTGCGAAATTTAGAAAACAATACGAATTACGTTTAGTTACAGTTTTTTTTCATTTTTAAACGAAAGATAAAGTTAAAATTGAGGTATTGTAGCCATGCAACGCCAACATTTGACGAGGGCGGAGATGTTACGAGCTGTGGGAATGCTGGAAGCTGGATCTGTTCAGCGTAATGTTGCTGAGGCCATAGGGACCCACCAAAATGTAATTTCAAGATTGTGGACACGCTATCGTGCCACAGGTGAAGTAGCGGAGAGGCACCGGGGGCCAAGTCGCATCACTACCCCCAGACAAGACCGATTTTTGCAAATTACTGCGCGAGCTCAACCAAATGCAACGGCGACTCAATTGGTCCAAAGGCTGCGAGTGGAACACCAAGTGCTTGTGAGTGACCAAACTGTAAGAAGGCGACTGCATGAAAGCAATCTACGCTCTCGTAGACCACTCCGGGTCCCACCTTTACGGAGAGGCAATCGTGGACGACGATTAGAATGGGTTCGGAACCACGTGGACTGGGGCCGTGAGCAATGGTCCAATGTGCTGTTCACGGATGAATCCAGGTTCGGCTTCCATCCAGATTCACGAAGGACGCGTGTTTGGCGAGTTCCTGGACGATGTAGCCGTCTTCAGTTCAGGAAGTTCACCCATACCAAGGAGGAACAATTATGGTTTGGGCAGGAATTCGTCTTGGAGGACGGACGGATCTCGTTTGGGTGCGGGGCAATATGACGGCAGAAAGATACGTCCAACAGGTGCTGGGGCCCGTAATCTTGCCCCACAGAACACAAATGGGGCAAGATTTCCTGCTCATGCACGACAATGCCCGGGCACACACGGCGAGAACGGTAGCAGCTTGGTTACATACACACAATGTTAGGGCCTTAGACTGGCCTGCTCAATCGCCAGATCTAAATCCCATTGAGCATGCGTGGGATATGCTGCAAAGAAGAGCTCTGAAGGAAGTTCCTGAAAATCTGGCTAAAGAAGATCAACTTTTTGCGCACCTCAGAAGGACATGGGACAATATTCCGCAGCAAGACATTGACAACCTTGTTCTGAGCATGCCGAATCGTTGCCGATGTGTTATGAACATCATGGGCGCTTTCTCAGACTACTAACTTCAAGTTTATAAACACAAATTAAATGATTCTTCTATTTTTTTCAGTTTTTACTCATAAATTAAAAGTTAATTCATATACGGTTTCCGTCTATGCTTCATTTTTTTTCCATAAAATCCTGAAATTTTAATCGAAGTACCTTAACCAAAGAACCGAATTTTAATCGAAGTACCTTATTTATTTTGTATGTATATGTTGTTAAACACTTTTTTTTTAAAGTGTAATTATAGAGTTTCTTGTCAGTTGTTCTCCATAACAAGCTACTTTTCCAAATGGACGGTAGAATCAATTATTACTACTTATAAATTTAAATTTTTGTTGTTCAAAAGTGCCGCTTAATGTCCTAATTGCAATAAAGAAGTTTTGATTTGGTTTGATTATTAGTATTTTACATGGAGCGACTGCCTGTCTCACCTCTACAACCCAGTAACTGGATACCTACATACCCCTTAGCAAACTGATGTCAGATTTCAGCCTTCTGACTACCCGTTTAACGACTCTCAAATACCCACAATTGACCGCCGGGACAAGCAGCTTGACGCGCACGGAGGAATCTCCATATCAAGATACCATCCATCCACGGACCGACCATGGCAATAGTTGCTTAACCTTGAAGGTCGACTGACATGGCCGAGCTGTTGTTATTATTTATCAACTGTACCAATACATACATCTATATTTTAATATAAAAAAGCTACATCATGGCGACGTTTATCTATGATACGAGTACCTATAATCAAAACAAAATCGCATTTCATTAATGATATCACAAATTATAATAAAGTTTATTTTCTATTAGGGTCCAGTATTATCAGACATAACATAAACTACTGACATAGTTTCCCTGCATATTACAGCTTGAATAACATCTGACCCTCAAGTTATAAATAGCTGTGAATTTGAATAAACCTTGCAGTAAAAGCAACCTGCGAAAACAATAATATAATACATAGTTAATAAGATCCCTAACAGATTCCATTGTCTATCAAATGTATCATCTACTTCTTTGATTCGAAATATCTAGTAGAGTTTTGTTCAACGAAGTATACTGCTGCTCCTGTCTATTTATTTGTATTTTCTTTTATAAATGTATTTTCTTTATTTCTTTTAACAATTTCTGTATACTGACGTTGTCAAGTCTGTCCGCGTGAGGGCGCTTCACTCGAGTCCTTATATCATACGCGATCTGTTTGATCTCACATGTTCGCTGCGATAGCTTCGCTCCGTCGGACCCTTTTCCATCCACTCTGACACGTTACAAGCCATCCACTTACTTCGAGCAACCGATTTGCAATGCGTTTACTTTATTTTCAATTCTAACATTTATTCTAGACTAGCTTCTGCTAGCGGCTTCGCCCGCGTTAAAGTCAGAAATTATCCCTAGGGAACGTGGTCCCGGGATAAAAACTTCTATGTACCTCTCTAAGATCCAATCCATCTCTACACTTATTTGATTTCATGAAAATTGGTTCAGCGTGAAAATGTAACAAACAGACAGATGGCGTTACTTTCGAATTATATCAGTTAATTGGTTGAATAGCTGACTTTGGAAAGACGCATTTATATTATTTTAACTTTGTCTCTCCCAAGTTGTGCAAATGAAACTTATCGTGACATAGACAAATGACAAATAGATCAAGACAAATGACAGTAGGTTACCGAAATTCTTTGATTATTTTAACTCTTTTGAGAATTCTCTAATATATTTCTGAAATGTCTCGAAAGACTTTCAAATATTTATTTTATATGCAATAGCTTGGATCAGGTCGAACAATTACAATTTAGAACATGCTCATCTGGAATAATGTACTTTTGATATGGTGAAAGATTTATATACATATTCGCGAGCTGGCTGACCACCTGATCCACCGACTGCACAGCATGATTGTCTACTTGTTAACATCATTTTAGTTTGCTTCTTAAGCAGTCGGGTTTTTGATTATTAAATTATCTTTTTTTATTTATAACTTTTTAGTTACCTATCGTTTCTTTTAACCACTTCTTAAACCCTTCATTTGATACCCCACTCGATAGGTTTGATAGAAAAAAAAATTAGACCCCCACAATAAGGCACCCAACATCCGCAATTTTTTTCACTTCACTTATCCAAGAACACTTGGGTGGTGAAGACGTATTTAACGATGTCTTAATTATATAAATCCGTCTAGTGGTTTGCAAGATATGAGGTAATAAAGAATATGACAAACATACATACATACAAAATACGCGCGAAAAAACATAACCTTTTCCTTGCAGTCGGGTAATAAGTGCCTTAATTCAGGTGATTATATTATTCCCTTCCACATACCTAAACATTAACTTAAACTCATACATGTAAATCCTAAAATATAAGTATGTACAGATGTTTAGCTACTTCGAATTAATATATATTATTTTTCATGTTATTGTTTTTAATGGCGAAGGAATTGCTGGCACACGCGATGGTTAAGTAACATTTGCAATACCTCGGTTTGGTATTTCAGTTTTGACATTGTGTTGACGACCATCACTAATTCAAAGGCGAAAACTCTGAATGACATTTTCACTTGATTAGATTTTTATTTGTATTTTTATGAAAATTGGATAATCGGTTTGCATGTACGAGAATTACATTGGTGATTCTTGTACAGTAAATCAACCAGAACGTATAATCGTTAGCTTAATCTGTACAAACACTACTCAGCTAAGACAATGAATATAAAACTTAATGGAACAGCGCTCTTAAGGTAACTGTCAGTATGAACGGCTAATACAAGGTACACAAACAGTGCTTGTTTACATAATGTGCTTTTATACTTTACATACAAATCTGCTCGTTGCTTCCTCTGCTGCTCTCTTCTATAAAGTTATCTGACTCTGATATTGGTATTACGTCGGTTTTTATCGGAGTTTGTTGGCTTTAGTTTGGAGATTGAGATGGAATCTAATTTGTTGTGATTGAGTCTGTTTACAGACTGGTATTGTAGCTCAACAATGATGTTTTGTGAGACGAGATAATTTCAGCAGGCTTTCTTGTCACTGTGCTTCGGTGTATACTTCTTTTTGTTTTAGGTACTTATTTTAATTCCAGTGTTTACACCCGAACAAACGTTTTGTAATGCTAAACTATATGTAGATATTGTTAGTTATTTTAAATATTGTTGGCAATATTGAAGAAGGCCGGCACGATGTTTTGATCAAGTGAAAGAAGCTACGACATCAAAACAATTTCAGCAGGTGGTGATGGCAACTTTAGATCGGAGTCGATAGAGGCGTGATTGTTCGCTTAAAGGGGTCCAGTGACCACAATCCTCAGATTGAGGAAGAAGACTCGATATTATAAAAGTGAATCTTTTTAAAAGTTGTTACTCAATCATGTTTTACGCATGTTATGAGTGGATTTGGATGTTACTTGTGTATCAAACTAATATTAACGGAAACCGGGCACCTTTATGATGGATCGGTAGGTAAGTTCCTATAAGTTACAAGAGTAACAGCTGGTGTGTTATGAAATTCTTCATGTACGCATTACATACAACACATTCTCATATCACAAAGGTCTACAAATAAACATTATGTTGTAAATGTTTTTTTCTTAAATTTTTATGATTGTGATTGACAATAGTGCAGATGAACTACGAATGGGGATCTCTGTATACCTATACCTAAATTATGGTGAATAATTATTAAACTGCAGTTATTGATTTCGGTGTAATAATAATCAGTGTTTTTAACCCCCGACACAAAAAGAGGGGTGTTATAAGTTTGACGTGTGTTGCTGTGTATCTATGTGTCTGTGTATATGTGTATCTGTGTATCTGAGTATCTGTGTGTCTGTCTGTGGCATCATAGCGTCCAAACGGGTGAACCGATTTTGATTTAGTTTATTTTGTTTAAAAGGTGTCTTAATCGAGAGTGTTCTTAGCTATATTTAAATAAATTCGGTTCAGCCGTTCAAAAGTTATGGGCATTTTACTGTTTGAATCGGGGAGTTTTCGCAAGATATCGTGTCTTAATTATGTATTCAATAGATTGCCGATCGAAGCGTGTCTACTATATCTATACTAATATTATAAAGAGGTAAAGATTGTGAGTTTGTGACGTTGTAAGGGGTAATCTCTGGATCTACTGAACCGATTTTGTTTTTTTTTTTTTTTTAATTATAGGTCCTTATGAAAATTGCAATAATACCTTATTGCAATTTTCATAAGGACCTAGGTACCCCCAAGGTAGCAAAATGTTGCTTGTAAAATACATTATTTGGCGTGCGCTGAGAAAACTATTGATGATAGATAAAAATTAGTAGGCAGGGTAGGCAGGGTAGACAGGGTAGGCAGGGTAGGCAGGGTAGCCAGGGTAGCCAGGGTAGGCAGGATAGGCAGGGTAGGCAGGGTAGCCACAGTAGCCAGATTATACCATAGTAGCCAGGAAAGAATGGGTGGGCAGGGTAGCCAGGGTAGGCAGGGTAGCCAGGGTAGCCTGGGTAGTCAGGGCAGCCAGGGTAGCCAGGGTAGGCAAGGTAGGCAGGGTAGCCAAGTTAGGCAGGGTAGGCAGGGTAAGCAGGGTAGGGGCAGGGTAGGCATGGTATGCAGGGTAGGCAGGGTAGGTAGATAGGTAGCCAGTTGACGGAAGCGAAGCCCCGAGGGTCAGCTAGTACTAGATAAATTATGTAGCATGAAATAAAAAATGTGTCGGGGGTTTTTAAAATTTTGAAATTTTACTTGTTAAATTATTTGAAGAAGAATACAAAACATAGGTTTTATGTAGAGACCACATCAAAATAGTTGGAATTTTATGTGTAGAGACCACAGCAAAATAGTTGAGATTTTATGTAGAGACCACATCAAAATAGTTGAGATTTTATGTACTGACCACATTTTAGGTACGATTGTACATAAAATGTGGTCTCTACAAACTTCCAGTGCAGTCTAACCGGATGCAGCTGAATAGGTGGCTTTTACATAAAGTACATAAATTTGTTGCGTTTTAACATTATCTTTTCAGTACAATATCGTTCTCAACATCCCAACGGAGTTCATTTTCTAAACAAACCTCGGAGTATTGTATCGACTAGTGTAGGTACGTATAGGTATTATACTTCGTCTTAACGAGTCAGTTGGTCTGTTCGTCTGTATAGGCAATCGCCAGACATAGCGTTTCATTACATATAGTATAGTAATAAACACGTAATACTTGGATAAAATGCTCAGATCAATGAACATTATCAAAATTAAATTGGGTTTTATAACAGCCTTGTTCAAGTTGCGAAAATAAACTGAAGGTATCCGTGGTGCCTTGCGCTGTACGCATGACAACACCATGGATATGAGGTCTTTTGTTACGTAAATCACATGCAAATAACCCATGACGGGTAGCACTGAAGTTAGCACAACGCTGGAGGAGGGTCTAGCCTCGATGTCACCCTCCCTCACACGTGGTGACACGAAAAAAATGGAAATTTATTTTTATTTCGAAAACCGGGTCACAACCCTTCGACGCAGCGCTATGTCAAGCGTTTATATTAAAATATGAAGTTCCACTTACCGTACGAATCACTCCCGAGGTCTGTCCGGATTGATACACAAATGTCTGAGTAAATGCGCCAGTAACTATCACCACAACACTCGCGACGTCTATACGAGTCACTATTTATAAGGCGCGCGGGAAAACCGTGCGCGCCCCGGCTGCCGTACGACCACCGTGCCACTGATGACACGGCACTGTTTACGCCGTATCACGCATGCGTGGTAGACTACCCTCTGGTGTCGACGCTCGCTGAGACCTGAACTCCAAAAGATTTTCTACCTTAAAGCATTCAAATAAAGTTTAGTTAGCAGTTGGGGATGACGTGTTGTAGTGTGGTCGCCGAGTGTCCCTTGTATCTCGTTCACTTTTTCCTCGCTGTTCGTTTAGTGTGCGTTATTGTGAGAGCATCGTTTGACTCATCTCGTAGATAAGTTGAGTCACTATCTGGCACGCGATTTGTTTGTAATGCCTGTTTCGGGTTACTGAGTTACAGGACGTTGAACTACAGGGTTGAGTACGTTTAGTAGTAGAACGTTCGGGACCAGCGGCTTAACTTGCTTTCAGAGGCATGGAGGAATCTCGCTATGAATCACGGAATTAACTTCGGCATTACTCGGCAAGCGTTGCTTAACCTCCAAGATCGAATCTTGTGGCTGTTATTATTTAGCCACTAACGAAGTTATAACATGTTATCGCCTTAATTTATCTCATCATAACAATTACATTCGTAGCGTGAAAATAACACTGTCATCCAGATACACTAATGGGTTCCGGATCTAATGTTTTTTCCACGCTTAACAATGGACTTGTATAAATCATTCGGCAGGTGACATGACGGGTTTACAACCGATGGGTGGCGCAAATAAAGGGGTAGTCGCGACAAATGGATGGAACATTTACGATATCCGTTAATTAAGACTTTGTAAAGGTGTCGATAATTACTCTTTAGTGATAGGTATGTATTTAACATTATTTAACTATTAAATAGTACCTACCTAATTGATAACATGAGTTTAACTACGCCCACCACCATGCCAGTTTGACTTCAGGATCAGGCCTCGGAACCCGTCCGTCTGTGGCGAGATGTGGATCAGGGAGACGTCATATCTCCGAAACTGTTTGCCGACGACATATTGGTCATGGTGAGACCATGGAGGACCTCAGTACAGTGCTCGATGACCTCAGTAGAGCTTCCGAAGAGTGGGTGAATGAACATGGACAAACCCAAGGTGATGTTGAATGCCCATGTTGCACCCACTCTTATCAAGTTCGGAGACCCTACACTCAAAGTTGTGGGTGACTATGTCTACCTGGGACAAACGATCCAGTCAGGTAGGGCCAACTTCGGGAAAGAGGTCAACCGTCGAATCCGACTCGGCTGGGCAGCTTTCGGGAAGTTGCGCGGTATCTTCTCGTCAAACTTACCACAGTGTCTCAAGTCGAAAGTATATGACTAGAGTGTGTTGCCAGAGATAACATATGGCTCTGAGACGTGGTCGCTTACAATGGGTCTCATCAGAAAGCTTACAGTCACCCAAAGGGCAATGGAGAGGGTTATGCTCGGAGTTTACTTGCGTGATCGAATCAGAAATGTACTAGATCCGCAAGAGAACCAGGGTTACCGACATAGCCCGAAGAAAAGCCAAATTTAAGTGACAGTGGGCAGGTCACATTGCTCGCAGAACGGATGGCCGATGGAGAAAAATTGGGATGAAATTGTATAAAACAAAGTTGCAGTCTAACTGTCTGTTTCACCGCTTAACGCAACGGATTTTGATATGGCTTTCATTAATAAATAAAAAGCGTGATAAACGAGGAATATGTATCTATACAGTAAGTCTAATAAAACTGAATCAAAGCCAATTTTTTATCCCCAAAAAGCTTTACATTACATTTAGAAGCGATATTACAAATACAATTATTCAGCTCAGTTAAACATAGACACTAGATACTTTGTCGTCTCGAATCCTTCCACTAACCGATTGGAGCGTGAACGTGGAGTGAGCACGACTCGTTCGATACTATTACGAACGCGAGAGAGATCTACTCGATTACAGCGCTGCGAGAGACGATAGTGATACGGGGTTGTTGAACCTCTGACCCGCGAGACGAGCACTTTAATAGTGTGTTCAGTTATTGTATCAATGAACTGTATTTTATTTGATTGCCTTTAAGTGCTATGAAAAATTGTTTTAACGTAAATGTTTTACAGTAACGTGTAAGCTTGTACATCTCTTGCTACCCTTTTTGGGATAACAGTAATTTTATGTTCAATTCATCTGTAACAAGTCCCTATTTGTATTAAATCATGGGTCTTTGAATGAGCTAAAAGGCTTCACAGCCGCCGAAATTGGATAGTGGCTACGATCTCTATAAAACGTTTCATTTCATCGTATTAAGGTAAATAAAAAACCGGCCAAGTGCGAGTCAAACTCGTGCGCCGAGGGTTCCGTACCTAGCCATTATACAGACAAAGATACAGATAAAGATGGACATATTTGCTTCTAAGGTTCTTCCAGGGTCATCAGGTCTACGTCTAGAGGTAAGTCCTCTGGACATGATGGGCTCAGTAGCTCGAGCGTTTGCAATACGCCGGTCCTCACTTACTGAGGGGTTTGGCACTGCTTTACAAATGATGTGTTGGTCATTCATACTTGCCTAATGAGGACGATCGTGGTTCCCATTTTTAAAAGTAAAACAGGTGATCTTTCGGATAGGGGAGACTATAGACCCATTTCTCTATCAACCATAGTCGCCAAGGTGCATGATGGTCTGCTTGATACACAGCTAAACGAACATCTTGTGCTGCATGACAATCAGTTAGAGTTTCGTCCAGGACTTTCTACAGATTGTGCAGTTCTGTGTCTCAAGCAGGCCGTCAGGTACTACACAAAAAGAGGAACACCTGTTTTCGCTTGCTTCCTCCATTGGTTAAGGGCTTTTGATCTAGTTTCCTAAGATATATTATGGAGGAAACTTGAACCTATAAGCTTGCCTATCGAGCTTATAAGTATCTTCAGGCATTGGCATGGAAGCCAGATCAACAGAGTTCCGTGGGCGGGTTTGCTGTCAGAGCCTTATCAATTGGATTGTGGAGTGAGGCAGGGGGGATTGAACTCCCCTCCCTCTTCAATTTGTATATGAATGCTCTGATTGAGGATCTTAGCAGTCAACATTTTGGTTGTCATATTGACGGTGTCTGTGTCAATAATAAGCTTTACAGGACAATGATGACATTGAAAGGCAACGGAGGGCTCTTTCCGAGCGTGCGAATATGATAGTTCGCAGGTTTGCACATTGTACTGCAGAAATAAAGGTGACCCTTTAGAGCATTCTGTACCACCTTCTACACTTGCAGCCTGTGGGATAAGTATTCACAGGCGTCGTATGGAGCCCTTCGTGTCCAGTATAATAACGCGTTCAGTAAACTGATGGGGTTGCCTTGGCGTTGTAGTGCGTCAGGGATGTTTGCGGCGGCGCGTTTGTTTTTACGCGATAATGCGCAAGCGCGCAACATCAATGGTGGTCCAAGTTTTGGCCAGCCCCAACAGGGTTCTAACAAGAAAAAATTCAAAATTTAAAAACCCCTGACACATTTTTTATTTCATGTTTTTTTTTTATTGTGTATAGGCTTGCGCTTGACCACTATCTCACCTGATGGTAAGCGATGATGTGGTAGACGATGAAGCACGCTTGCCTAGAAAATACCCATTCACTCTTGACTTAAAGACCCCTAGATTGTAGCTATCGGGAAACACAGACTCTGGCTACATAATTTATCTAGTACTAGCTGACCCTCGGGGCTTCGCTCCCGTCAACTGGCTACCTATCTACCTAGCCTGCCTACCCTGCATACCCTGCCTACCCTGCTTACCCTGCCCACCCTGCCTAACCTGGCTACCCTGCCTACCCTGGCTGCCCTGCCTACCCTGGCTGCCCTGCCTACCCAGTCTTCCCTGGCTCCCCTGCCCCTACCCGGGCTACCCTGCCTACCCAGTCTTTCCTGGCTACCATGGTATACCCTGACTCTCCTGCCCCTACCCTGACTACCCTGCCTACCCTGGCTATCCTGGCTAAACTGGCTACCCTGGCTACCCTGGCTACCCTGCCTACCTTACCTACCCTGCCTACCCTGGCTACGCTGGCTACCCTGCCTACCCTGCCTACCCTACCTACCCTACCAACTAATTTTTATCTATCATCAATAGTTTTCTCAGCGCAAGCCAAATAATGTAGTTTAGAGGCAACATTTTGCTACCTTGGGTTACCTTATTGCAATTTGCATAAGGATCTCTATTTCTTTTTAAATTACATTATAGCCTATGACACTCAGGAATAATGTAGCTATCTACTGGTGAAAGAATTTTCAAAATCGGTTCAGAAGTTCCAGAGATTACCCCTTACAACGTCACAAACGCACAAACTTTACCTCTTTATAATATTAGTATAGAAGTATAGATATAGATATAGTAGACACGCTTCGATCGGCAATCTATTGAATACGTAATTATGACACGATATCTTGCGAAAACACCCCGATTCAAACAGTAAAATTCCCATAACTTTTGAACAGCTGAACCATTTTATTCAAACATAGCTAAGAACACTCTCGATTAAGTCACCTTTTAAACAAAAAAACTAAATCAAAATCGGTTCACCCGTTTGAGCGCTATGATGCCACACACAGACACACAGATACACAGCAACACACGTCAAACTTATTACACCCCTCTTTTTGTGTCGGGGGTTAAAAATGATTGCTGACAGAGTGGACTGTCCGTATATATATGTAGTTCACTGCTTTCAGTTACATATTTCACCGTATCGTGTTGTTTACTAATATTTAGTTTTAATGCACATTGTTACTAACCTTTTAAGAGTTCGCTCCAAATAAAGATTTAGAATTTGAATTATACCGCCATAATAAAATTGGTTATTGGTGGCTAAGTTTTAAAGATATAGGATAATCTAGATTTTTGCGAAAACTTAAAAGTACCATAATTTACCTTAATTCTCAACTTTTTTTTTTTTGAATTTTTCGTTTATTTGTGCTGTAACACCTCACTTTTTGCCAAATTTCGTGATTCTAGGTCTACGGGAACTACCATATAGGTTTTCGACCCAAAACCTATAGGTTACTTCCGGTTGACCTAGAATTGTCAATTGTGGTTAAAAGCAAGGTCTTACAGCACAAGTAAAGAGAAAATTCCGAAAAATAAATAAGTTGAAAATTAAGGTAAATTTTGGTACTTACAAGTTTTCGCGAAAAATTAAATTTGCTTATATCTTTTTATCGTGGTGACTCAGGACCTTGGTTTTTATACACCTAATAGGGACTATAGACCTCAGTATCTGGTATAAATTTCAACTTGCTAGATCCACCCGTTCCTGAGAAAATCGGTGGTGACACACGGACAGACAGACAGACGGACAAGAAAGTGATCTTATAAGGGTTCCTTTTTCACCTTTTGAGGCACGGAATCCTAAAAATAACAATGAATTAAACGATTATTATTATTTACCTGAATACAAAGCCTACATACATATAAATGTAGTTATTACAAGCTTTATATTCCCTTGCTTTCGTATGTGTGTCCGGCAACTAGTGATCCAATTTTCAAGCACTTCCTGGCATCCATCACAACATCACCATCATCAGCCTTTTATTGTTCCCACTGCTAGAACACAGGCCTCCTATCTGTGAGAGGGGATGGGCCGCATCCACCACGCGGGCACAGGCGGGTTGGTGGATGTCACATGTCTTCGAATTTTTGTTTCTAAGACAAGATGTTTTCTTTCACCGTTTTGAGAGCAGTGGTGATAAAATAATTTACACAAAGTAAAGCGCATGCCTGGGGTCGAACCCACGAACTGCAACTTGTAAGTCGCGGCTGTTAACCCTGGGCCATCACTGCTCTTTCCTGGCATCCGATTAAGCTGAAACTTGGCGTACGTATGTAACTTTGGAAACATTGAAACAATAATATGTTACAATGGAGCTGGTCTCATGATGGAGCCAGAAGCCGGCCATAGCAACTCCTCAACCAGACAACCATCACCATAGTGTTTGGGCTCATTGGATGTGTTTGACAAGTGATGTTACATTTAGTATCTTTCAGTGAAAAAGGGTGATATACAAATATATTTCTTACTTATAACTTATTTTTTCGTTGTTATTCCATGGGTAAATACCTACTCATCTAACTGTCACTCGTACTTAATTATATTACACTAGAATAGTTGCATTGTAAAATGATTGCACACAAGTAGTAAATCCTTCTGAAGATATCGTCGCCTATCTTGGCAATATCAATATCTCGTACGAAACTGTCTGCTCGTATCGCCAGACTATCGACATTCATCCCTCTCACAATAGTAGTAGCACACAGCTGAAATGACAGCTCCATACTAGACTATAGATATAGTTAGTAGCTGTATCTATCAGTACTATATTGTAAGTACTACAGGTGAGTAAGTATTGCTAGCTGGAGTGCGAGTAAATCGCATCGAGACGTACTGTGTGCAGGCGGAAGGTGATTGTAAGCCGTTTTGTAGCAGCTGTAAACTTGACGTTATTTGTGATTCGTTTTAGTACCTGCGAGTATGTGTATTTATGTATAACGTTTATATATAAATAAGAATAACTTTTAGATCAAATCAATGCTCGTCTGATCACCATTAGGAAAAATAAGATTATATTTTCTAAAGAATTATCATAATACCACAAATACTTTTCATCCCGTTAATGGTTGCGGGCTATTGGCTACCTACCGCTAAACTTTGAAAGAATCTGATAATTATTAGAACATCAGGCTTGGCACACAGATCGAAGAGAAAGAAAAGCAGTTTATTGCACAAAAAAAAAGCACGATAAATATAAACTATACATAAGTACAGTGACATAAAGTAGCCGAAAGCCCATTATTGAAAAAGTTACATACTTTACACAGATTGCTCTAATCAATAATAATATCTAATTCATTTTAGTCCAAAAAAAAAAACAAAATCAATATCATTTATTTCTTTGCAAACATGGGTAGAGTACATAGGTGTTTTTAACCCCCGACACAAAAAGAGGGGTGTCATAAGTTTCACGTGTGTTGCTGTGTAGCTGTGTGTATGTCTGTGGCATCATAGCGTCCAAACGGGTAAACCGATTTTGATTGAGTTTTTGTTTGAAAGGTGACTTAATCGAGAGTGTTCTTAGCTATGTTTGAATAAAATCGGTTCAGCCGTTCAAAAGTTATGGTCATTTTACTGTTTGAATCGGGGAGTTTTCGCAAGATATCGTGTCATAATTACTTATTCATTAGATGGCCGATCGAAGCGTGTCTACTATATCTATATCATCTTCATCTTCCTGCCCTTATCCCATGTTACTTGGGGTCGGCGCAACACGTTTTCTTCTTCCATACCGTTCTGTCCCCTGTCACGCTATTACTGACTCCCTTTTCCTTTATATCACTCCTCACACAGTCCATCCATCTTTTCTTTGGCCTTCCTCTTCCTCTCCATCCATCCAAAGTTATATTCATAACTCTTTTAGTAACATGCGTTTCATCCCTCCTCATCACATGACCATACCAGGACAAACGGTTTCCCTTCAACTTTCCTGTCACTGGCGCCACTTTCAAACTGCCTCTAATATACTCATTTCTCACTTTATCCAATCTCGTCACGCCGCACATCCATCTCAACATTCTCATCTCTGCTACATGCAATCTTCTTTCATCCATCTTTTTCACAGCCCAACATTCTGATCCATACAGTATGACAGGTCTAATCACGGACTTGTATATTTTACCCTTTAACTTGAGGGGCATCCGTGGATCGCAAGTTGTTCCAGTGACCTGTCGCCATTTCATCCATCCTGAGTTGATCCGGTGCGTTACGTCTCGGTCTATTTCGCCATCACCTTGGACAAGCGACCCTAGGTACCGGAAGTCGGAGCAGATTGTTATGGGCGCTCCAGCGAGAGTTATGGGTACGGAACTGGAGAGACCGCCAAAATCGCAAAACAAGTATTCAGTTTTGCTTCTGCTCAATTTCAGACCAACACTCTCCAGTCTGCGCCACCATACCTCCAATCTGCTCGGGACCTCTAGGCCACTCTCGGCAACCAGCACAATGTCATCGGCAAACAGCAGACACCAGGGTGCCTCTTCCTGTATGTCCGACGTCAGAGCGTCCATTATCAACAGGAAGAGGTAGGGACTGAGGGCCGACCCTTGGTGCAAGCCGACCGCCACACTGAATCTGCCAGTATTGCCCACTGTAGACCTAACTTCGGTACTGCATCGACTGTACATCGCTCTGATCAACTCAAAGTACTTGCCAGGCACTCCTTTCTTCTTAAGGGCCCACCACAAAACCTCACGAGGAACCCGGTCGTAAGCCTTTTCGAGGTCAACGAACACCATGTGCAAGTTTTTATGTGCACCTCTGTATTTCTCGCACAACTGGCGGATTGCGAAAATGGCATCCGCTGTACCTCGACCCGACATAAAGCCAAATTGGTTCTGGGATATTTCACTCTCTTCTCTCAGCCGCCTTTCAATAACTTTCTCCCAAACTTTCATACTATGTGACATTAGCTTTATTCCTCTATAGTTGTTGCACTCCAGCACATCACCTTTGTTTTTAAAGATGGGCACTAGTGAACTATTGCACCATTCATCAGGTATGGCTTCTTCCCGCAGCAACTTATTGAAGAACAAAGCTAACCACGTCCATCCATCTACGCGCAATACCTTCCATACTTCAACTGGTATTCCGTCCGGACCAACTGCCTTTCCATTCTTCATTCCATTTACTGCTATTCTTACTTCATCCCTACGAACCATTCTCACTAACCCCTCTTTCACAGATTTACTTTCTAACACACCACTCCAGTCATTTTCCTCATTCATCAGTTTTTCAAAGTAGTCCTTCCACCTATCCTTAATTTTTTCATCATCAGACAGAATCATTCCAACTTCATCTTTTATACATCTTATCTTACGAATATCTCTCGCCTTTTTCTCCCTAGCTCTAGCAAGCCGGTACAGGTCTTTTTGGCCTGCTGGACTATCCAGCGTGTCGTATATTTTATCGAGAGCTTTTGCTCTCGCTATAGCCACGGTTTTCTTGGCTTTTATCTTCACAGCTTCATACTCTCTCTTTTTTTCAGCTTTCAAAATAGCGTTTTCCCGTTTTACACCTTGCCATTCCTTGATTTTCTTCTTCTTTTCCTTTAACACATTTTGTATTTCACTTGACCACCACCATGTATTCCTTTCTATCGTGCCCCTTCCTTTCGCTTCTCCCAAAATATCCTTCGCTGCACTCCTTATACAACCAGCAATCTCCTTCCAACTTTCATTTACACTTCGATCTTCCATGTCTCCCATCTCTATCATTTTGTCTACTACTCGCTCTCGAAACTTCTTCGCACAATCATTCTTCTCTAGCATATGCCATTTTATTTTAGGAGGAGGACGTTCTTAGCTTTTTATGCTCTGCACTTTTACCTCTTGTACCATAATCAGTAGTCTATGCTGGGAAACCAAGTCTTCTCCTGGCAATACCTTGCAATTCTTGACTTGATGTATGCTGTTGCGTCTGACGAGAAAGTAATCTATTTGGGTTTTGTGGTTACCGCTTTTGTAAGTTATCAGATGTTCGTCTCTTTTTTGGAACCAAGTGTTAGCTACTGCCAGGTCAAATGCAGTAGCGGATTGTAGCAGTGACTCTCCCTCGTTGTTGGTACTCCCAAAACCCCATCCGCCGTGAATTCTTTCATAAATCCCTTTCATTCTGCCCACATGTCCATTAAAATCCCCTCCAACTATAAATTCCTCATGCAGAGGGATGGTCATCAAGGCTGTGTCAAAATTCTCCCAAAACTTCTCTTTCACCGTTTCATCACATCCTACCTGCGGTGCATACGCACTAACTACATTCAACATCACATTCTCTAACATAACTTTCACAACTATCAATCTATCATTAATCCTTTTTACCTCCATCACGTTTTCTTTCAAATTACTGTCTAACACTATTCCCACACCATTTCTTTTTCCGTCACTTCCACAGTAGAAAAACTTGTATCCTGCACCTATTTCCCTCGCCTTGGTTCCCCTCCATTTAGTTTCTTGTAAGCAGGCTACATTTATTCGTCTTCTTTTTAATACATCCGCTAACTCTCTGGCCCTTCCAGTCATAGTCCCAACATTCCAACTTGCATACCTCAATCTTATTTCCCGAGCTCGCTTCTAACGTTGCCCCCGCCCGGGGTGGTGCAACAACCCTAGTCCATTTCCCACCGGAGCCGGGTGCTGCCCCTGCGCGTCGCCTGTGGGGTACGCCCTAATCCTATCGCGCATTCCATTTATGCCAATCATGTTGCAGAGGGTTTGGCAAATATTTTACGGTCGGCCGCCAGCCTGACACCAACCCTCCTTGGGAATGCTGTTGTTGGTGGTTTACCCGCCACGAAGTGTCTGGCCGAACGATAACTATGTCTTCTACCGTCGCCCTTAAGGCCTTTCACAATGCCTGACTGCCTCGCCACCGAAGGGGGATTGCCATTGCAGCCGAGACAGATCCTGTGCGCATAGCAGGAAGCAACTGCAAGACTTAAGTGCCAAAACACTTAAGCCCCTCTCTACCAGGTTTAGCCCACGAGTCGACGTGGTTACCGGGGTGTGGCCGCTGCGTGCAAAACAGCTACTTGGAGCCACTGGTGAAAGTATGTAGGCTATCAACGATTTTAACTAAACATTCCGCCACCTTAGAAAAGGTCGACTGGCTGGAATTCGACGCTAACACCCTACTACACCCCTAGTAGTCTACTATATCTATATCTATACTAATATTATAAAGAGGTAAAGTTTGTGAGTTTGTGACGTTGTAAGGGATAATCTCTGGATCTACTGAACCGATTTTGAAAATTCTTTCACCAGTAGAAAGCTACATTATTCCTGAGTGTTTATGTATGGCTATAATATAATTTAAAAAAATAGAGATCCTTATGAAAATTGCAATAAGGTAACCCGTAGTAGCAAAATTTTACTTGTTATAATAAAGTTCTCCATATTTTACCGTCACGTGGGCATGCAAAGGTATGGAATTCAATATAATAATAAGTATAACAAAATTAAGTGGCAGATCCGTGGAATTACAATAATTATTTAATTTAAAAATGTCAATAATAAACAAGTAAAATTGCCTGCCTTGCCCTGCCTACCCTGCCTACCCTGCCTACCCTGCCTACCCTGCCTACCCTGCCTACGCTGCCTACCCTGCCTACCCTGCCTACCCTGCCTACCCTGTCTACCCTGTCTACCCTGCTTACCCTACCTACCCTACCATCAAATTTTTATCTATCATCAATAGTTTTCTCAGCGCAAGCCAAATAATGTATTTTACAGGCAACATTTTGCTACCTTGGGTAATCTTATTGCATTTTTCATAAGGATCTCTATTTATTTTTTAAATTATATTATAGCATATGACACTCAGGTATAATGTAGCTATCTACTGGTGAAAGAATTTTCAAAATCGGTTCAGAAGATCCAGAGATTACCCCTTACAACGTCACAAACTCACAAACTTTACCTCTTTATAATATTAGTATAGAAGTATAGATATAATAGTCTGTGGCTCGACTTGACAGACGGATGGCAAAATTTTTCTCTACCAAATTTATTACAAAATATAAAATTTCAACGATCTAAATTGTGCAGATATATATATACATTGAAACCAAGAAAAAAAAACATAAAACAATAACATTATCAAAATTATGACCGATTTATACACTGAATTACAAAATATGAGAAAAATGAAGACTACGTCATGTTGACGAGAGCTGCCGCTGCAAGACGAGCACGCCCACCACCTCCAGCCTCGTCGCCCAGCTCCGCCTCGCCGCCGCCGGAAACCAGCCCCACCGTGAGTGCTGTGACACCGGCTGTGGCAGTCGCGTCGAGCTCGAGCGACGAGTACTTCTCTCCGCCGACGGCACCACCACCTGCACGTCGACGGGGAGGACGCCGGCCGCCGGACCGCTTAGGACCTCGAGGCTTACCGGTCTCTGATAGGGTCCCAGCACCCGGCTGAAGTGTGCAGCGCATGAGATGGTCACAATCCATAAACGAAAATGTCAAGCGCGCATACTTTGTGGCTACAGAGGGAGGAAACAACCTGACCGCGTACCGTGTCCGGATGCTCTCTTTGTTTCAGGTGCTTGAGCCAGCCGTCAACGTTTCGGCCCAACGACTTTCGGATCAGGTGCGGGTCATCCAGCGTAATCGTATGTTGGATGATACTGTACTTGATCGCCTCCGACGGAAATGGGTAACCGTGTCACTGCCCCATCGTCGCAGGCTGTGGAGCTACCACAGTCCAACCACGCTGACGAGGAGAGTAGTGACAGGGTTACAAACATAAGTACCCAGTGCAATGAGGAATTGAGGAGTGCTTTGGAGTGTGCTATTCGGGAGTTTCGCAACATGCCACCCGAACTTAGGCCACGATTACCTCGTTTGCCCATGAATAACAAGAATAGGGCGCTGGTGGCTGTTCTGGATTCGCAGTTGTCAAACTATTTTGATGACTGCGAAGACCTCACTGATACACATTCGATCATGTACTGCGCGGCTGTAGCGGCATGTCGTGTAGCTCATGTCAAATTTGCAGATGACAGAGCTACACGACCGAAACCAGCCGTACCGGCTTGGCAGTGCAGGATCGAACGTCGTATTGGTGGGGCCAGAGCACTCATCGGCAAACTAATTTGTTTCAGGGAGGGCAATAGCCGCCCAAGAGTGATGCGCTTTGTGAGACGGGCGTTTTCGGGGACTGATGTCAGCCCCCGGGACTATATATCCCATGTCACAGAGCGCATCGACTTCCTGAAACAAAAAGTGTATGCATGGGCAAACCGTATTCGTAGGTACAGGCGGAGAGTGGAGCGATACACCCAGAATCGCACATTCCAAAGTAATGAAAGGTGGGTTTATCGGGCTTGGGAGCGACCCAACCACGGTGTGACTGATACGCACCTGCCGGATGATGACGCTATGTGTTCATTCTGGCGCAGTATCTGGTCGGTGCCTGTCAGTCACACCGAAGGTGAATGGACTCCGGAGGTCGAACGAACGTGTGATCCAATACAAGAAATGGGGGCTATCACGATCAGCCCCCAAGATGTAGCCCGTGCAGTCCGTCCGTTGCCGAACTGGAAATCTCCAGGACCGGACGGACTGCACAACTTTTGGATCAAGTGGCTACAAAGGTCGCACGCTCGTTTGGCATCTCAGTACCAGGCAGCCTTAGAGTCTGGTTCGCTACACAAGTTCCTTACAACAGGAATAACCCACCTGCTCCACAAGTCTGGTAGCACCGCGGAACCCAAAAATTATAGACCAATTACATGTTTACCAACGGTCTATAAGGTTCTTACATCCATTTTGAGAGTTAAAATTAATAAACACGTCGACGATAACTCCATCATGTCGGTCTCTCAGAATGGATGTAGGAACGGGTCCCGCGGTACTAAGGAGCTACTCCTTATTGATATAGCCATTAGCCAACAGGTTCGGCGTTCCCGAAAGGATCTGTCGACATTTTGGATAGATTATAAGAAGGCCTATGACTCGGTGCCTCATACATGGCTCATGAGGGTGCTAGAATTGTATAAAATAGATACAATTCTACGCACCTTCCTGATGTCATTTATGAGGCAATGGAGCACAGTCCTTCGCTATCCAGGATGTCGAAATATCCAGAGGAATAGCGAACCTGTAAGGATCGAGCGAGGTATATTCCAGGGCGATAGTTTGAGTCTTTGGTTTGTTTGGTTTTGCCTAGCCTTTCCTCTAAGCATAATGCTGGAGAATTCAGGGCTAGGTTATCGGATGAAGAGAGGTGGTCAGGTTATATCCCACCTCCTTTACATGGATGACTTGAAGCTCTTTGCCCCCAGCAATCTTCAGCTGATGGAGTTACTAAAGGTAACTGAAACTTTTAGTAGCGCCATCAGGATGGAGTTTGGAGTGGATAAATGTGCGGTCATGCATGTAAAGCGAGGGGAGATTGTGGAATCCGTAGGAATTCAATTTGCGGATTCCATAAACCTGAGATCCCTCTCTCCAAACGAAACCTATTAGTATTTGGGTATGTCGGAAGCGTTAGGTATCAGTACTACTGACATGAAGCAATCGTTGAAGGAACGCTTCTTTGGCCGCCTGAAGAAGGTATTCAATAGCCTTCTTTCGGGCGGAAACAAGGTGCGCGCCTTCAACGGTTGGGTCATGCCGGTACTGATGTACTCTTTCGGCATACTCAAAACGACTCAAACGGAACTTGACGCACTGGATAGGCGGGTCCGTACACTGCTGACTGCATATCGAATGCATCACCCACGATCGTCAGTCACGAGATTGTATATCCCGCGGAAGTGTGGAGGCCGAGGCTTTTTAAATGCCAAAAACCTCCACAACCGCGAGATATGCAATCTCAGAGAATATTTTCTAAACACCGACGTGGGTATTCATCGAGATGTAGTAGCAGTGGACAAGGGACTCACCCCGCTCTCCTTGGCGAATGAGAACTGGCGCAAGCCTGTAGTGCTTGACACTAACGACCGCAAGGAGTTATGGCAGAGTAAGGAGCTTCACGGACGCTTTTGCCGGGCCCTACATGGGTCCGATGTAGACCAATCAGCGTCCGTGGCCTGGCTGCGATTCGGTGACCTCTTTGGGGAAACCGAAGGTTTCGTCTGTGCAATTATGGACGAAGTTATCATGACGAATAACTACCGGAGATTTATTGTGAAGGATGGCACGGTTGACATCTGTCGGGCATGTCAACGTCCGGGTGAATCGATCCGCCACATTATCTCTGGTTGTTCTCGTCTAGCTAACGAAGAGTACATGCATAAACCTTGTAGCCAGGATTATCCACCAGCAACTTGCTCTGAAATACACTCTTGTGGCGTCGGAGGTGCCGTACTACAGGTATGTGCCCGACCCAGTTCTCGAGAATGGCAATATCACATTGTACTGGGATCGGTCCATCATCACTGACAGGACTATTATCGCTAATAAGCCTGATATAGTGGTGGTGGACCGAATCGAGAGGCGTGCAATGATTGTTGACATAACTGTCCCGCATGACGGGATCCTCGTGAAAGCCGAGAAAGATAAGCAAATCAAGTATCTTGACTTGGCTCGCGAGGTTGTCGACATGTAGGATGTGGATACAGCGATTATTGTACCGATAGTCGTGTCAGCCCATGGCTTAATAGCCACGAGCCTCGACCAACACCTTAGGAGGCTCTCGTTAGGCGGCTGGGTCTAGGGCCTGATCCAGAAAGCAGTACTGCTGGACACGGCTCGTATTGTTAGGAGGTTCCTCTCTCTGGAGCCCTGACCGCCGGTAGCTTGGACCCTGTTCCCGATACCGGTGGGCCTCTATGGCCACTGGTGATGCGCTTTGTGAGGCGGGCGTTCTCAGGGACTGATATCAGTTTTCGAGATTATATGTCCCGCGTCACAGAGCGTATCGACTTTCTGAAGCAGAAGATCTATGCATGGGCAAACCGTATTCGTCGGTACAAGCGGCGAGTGGAGCGATACACTCAGAATCGCGCATTCCAGAGCAACGAAAGGTGGGTTTATAGGGCTTGGGAGCAACCCAACCAAGGTGTGACTGATATGCGCCTACCGGATAATGACGCCATGTGTTCCTTCTGGCGCGATATCTGGTCGTTGCCTGTCAATCACACCGAGGGTGACTGGACTCGGGAGGTCGAACGAGCGTGCGATCCGATACCACAAATGGAGGCAATTACCATCAGCCCCCAAAATGTGGCTCGTGCAGTCCGTCCGTTGCCTAACTGGAAATCTCCAGGGCACAACTTTTGGATTAAATGGTTCCAAAGGTCGCACGCTCGTTTGGCAACTCAGTTCCAGTCTGCCTTAGAGTCAGGATCGCTGCCCCAGTTCCTAACGACAGGAATAACCCACCTGCACCACAAATCAGGTAGTACTGCGGATCCTAAAAATTATAGACCGATAACATGCTTACCGACGGTCTATAAAGTTCTTACATCCATTCTGAGAGCGAAAATTAATCAACATATTGACAATAACGCCATCATGTCTGCTTCTCAGAATGGATGTAGGAACGGGTCCCGCGGTACTAAGGAGCTGCTCCTCATAGACATTGCCATTAGCCAACAGGTTCGCCGTTCCCGCAAGGATCTGGCGACATGTTGGATAGATTACAAGAAGGCCTATGACTCAGTGCCACATACATGGCTCATGGAGTTGTATAAAATTGATGCAACTCTGCGCGCCTTCCTGACGTCATGTATGGGGCAGTGGAGGACGGTCCTTCACTATCCAGGATGTCGACAGATTCAGGAAAACAGCGAACCTATAAGGATCGAGCGCGGAATATTTCAGGGCGACAGTCTGAGTCCTCTGTGGTTTTGTTTAGCCCTGAACCCTCTCAGTACACTGCTGGAGGGTTCAGGTCTAGGCTATCGGTTGAGGAGAGGTGGTCAGGTCATATCACACCTCCTTTACATGGATGATCTGAAGCTCTTTGCCCCCAACAACTTGCAACTGATGAATCTACTGAAGGTAACAGAAACTTTCAGTGACGCCATCAGGATGGAATTTGGTGTGGACAAATGTGCAGTCATGCATGTAAAGCGAGGGGAGATTATGGAATCCGTGGGAATACAACTCTCGGATTCCATACAACTTCGATCCCTTTCCTCAACCGAAACTTACAAGTATTTGGGTATGTCGGAAGCACTAGGCATCAATGCTACTGACGTGAAACAGTCGTTGAAGGAGCGCTTCTATGGCCGCCTGAAAAGAGTACTAAATAGTCTTTTATCGGGCGGTAACAAGGTGCGCGCCTTCAACGGCTGGGTCATGCCGGTATTGATGTATTCTTTCGGCATACTCAAATGGACTCAGACTGAACTTGAAGTCCTGGATAGGAGGGTCCGCACGCTGCTTACCGCAAATCGTATGCATCACCCACGTTCATCGGTTATGAGACTGTATATCCCTCGGAAGTGCGGGGGTCGTGGCTTTTTAAATGCTAAGACCCTACACAACCGCGAGGTATGCAGTCTTAGGGAATACTTCCAGGCCGCTGACGTGGGTATGCATCGAGATGTGGTAGCGGTAGACAAGGGCCTTACCCCGCTCTCCTTGGCTAACGAGAACTGGCGCAAACCTATAGTATTAGATACTATGACCGCAGGGAGGTATGGCAGAGCAAGGAGCTTCACGGACGCTTCTACCGGATCCTACATGGGCCCGATGTAGATCTTTTAGCGTCCGTGGCCTGGCTGCGATTTGGTGACCTTTTCGGGGAAACCGAAGGTTTTGTCTTTGCGATTATGGACGAAGTTATGATGAAGAACAATTACCGGAAATACATTATGAAGGACGGCACGGTTGACATCTGTCGGGCATGTCACCGGCCGGGTGAATCAATCCGTCACATTATCTCCGGTTGTTCTAGTCTGGCTAACGGAGACTATTTGCATAGACACAACCTTGTAGCCAGGATTATCCATCAGCAACTTGCTCTTAAATACAATCTTGTGGAGTCGGAAGTGCCTTACTATAAGTATGTGCCCGACCCAGTTCTTGAAAATGGCAATTTCATGTTGTGTTGGGATCGGTCTATCATCACCGACAGGACTATTGTTTGCCAATAAGCCTGACTAAGTGGTGATAGACCCACTAGAGCGTCGCGCAATGATTGTTGATATAGCGGTCCCACATGACGAGAACCTCGTGAAGGCTGAGAGAGATAAGAAAAGCAAGTATCGTGATCTGGCTCGCGAGGTTGTCGACATGTGGGACGTGAATACAGCGATCATTGTGCCGATAGTCGTTACGGCCAATGGCATAATAGCCAAGAGCCTCGACGAACATCTGAGGAGGCTCTCGTTGGGCAGGTGGATCAAGGGCTTGATCCAGAAAGCGGTACTCCTGGACACGGCGCGTATCGTTAGGAGATTCCTCTCTCAGGAGCCCTGACCACCGGTAGCTTGGACCCTGTTCCCGATACCGGTGGGCTACTATTTTTGTATTTTTAAATGTTTTTTTATTTTATTTTTTTATAGAATAATATTTAAAAATGTAAAAATATGTATATATCATGAATAAATGGAATAATAATAACTTTATTTCAAAAAACAGGTATTTGTACATTATAAATGGGTACTTAATCAATAATATGAACATGTAGTAGTTTGTAACAAATCTGTGGGTGTGGTTCTGTTCTCCTAGGTTAGTTGCAATGTAACCTGTGTTTAGGAGAAACAGTGCCTGCCCCATAATTGAATATCGATCAATGAATAACATGTTACAAAGTAGAGTTAAGGAGGTTAAACAATTTCAAGATTTTTTACAATTATGATTAATTATGACTAAAATAAAACTTAATCTAAATTTGTGTGTGTGAGTTTAACAGTATGTGTGTGTTATGTATTTGTGTCTGTATATTAGTGTAGTGCTTGTTAATGTATGTGTTATGTAATGCATGTATTGTGTAAAGTTGCGCCGTAGATAAATTTGTGAGTTGATTAGCAACAATAGTAATAATTAAGCTACTATATAGGGCTTAACTTTTTAAAAGAATTTGAGAGAAATTCTTCTGTCTCATCATAGGATTTCCCTAGGAGGCATGAACGAATAACTGATTTAAATTTAGAAGAAGTTAGTCCATAAACCGGTGAAGTTGAGTTAATTTTGTTGTAGAGGGAAGGACCTAGGTAATAAAAGAATCTCTTTGTGTAGGTGAAGTTAATCGGAGGAATAGTGCAAATGTTGTCTTTGCGTCGCTTTGTGATGGGGATAAAAGGTGTTTGTTGATGTTGCTTGAGCAAAGTTCTCATCTATACCAATATTATAAAGAGGAAAGATTTTTTTGTTTGTTTGTTTGTTTGTACCGAATAGACTCCAAAACTACTGGACCCATTTCAAAAATTCTTTCACCGTCGGAAAGCTACTCTATCCCCGGGTGACATAGGTTACTTTTTATCCCTGTATTCCCACGGGAACGGGAACTACGCGGGTGAAACCGCGAGGCGTCCTCTAGTTATAAATAATTGCCTTACATTAAGCTCATTACAATCTCGATATAATTGAGTTGTTGGGAAAAGTATAGGCCGACAAGTTGCTATTTTCAAGATTGCTCTGTGAGCCACTTCCAATGACTTCAGGGTAGTTTTAGCAATTCCGCCCCAACAAGAAATGCAATATGTGATAATAGAATTACACAAAGCATAATAAACAGTTCGTATGGCTTTACTATTCGCGATGTAGCGTAGGTTTAAAAAAATGTAAATAAGTTTTCTAATTCTGCCCGTGATGTGATTAATATGTTCTTTATATGAGAGATATTTGTCCATTGTTATGCCTAAATATTTAATGGAGTCTGAAGAAGAGATCAAAGGACACTGGCAAACTGTTTGAAGTTGGGATTGACAAGTATGAGCCTTTAGAATAAGGGGAATTTTTGGTTGAGAGGCTGAAGAAATCGAAAATGTCATGAATTTAGTTTTTGATGTATTGAGTGTTAAGGAGTGAGACCGGAGCCAGTCAAAAGTTGAATTAAATCCAAGTTGAGCTGTACTTTGGAGGGTTGACCATGAGTCCGCTACAAAAGTGAGTGCTGTGTCATCGGCAAAAGATATAATTTGGCCGTTTGTGGCGCTAAGATTGCAAAGATCATTAATGAATATTAAAAACATGTTTGGCCCCAATATACTGCCTTGAGGCACATCATAACAAATCGGAAGCTCTCCACTCATGCAGTCACCCATTTTGACCATCTGAGTCCGGTCTTCAAGATAGCTCCTAAAAAGCTCAAGCTGTAAACTCCTGACACCCGTTCGTTCTAATTTTAGTAGGAGGGTATTGATGGGAACCGTATCAAAGGCCTTTGCGAGATCAAGGAAGATGGTAAGTACCTTTTTTTTGTTATTTATATTAGCTACGATATAATTAGTTAGTAGATGAACAGCATCTGCAGTGGATTTCTTCTTACGGAAACCAAACTGCTGCGTTGAAATTAATTTGTAGTGCTCAATAAATTTGACGAGTCTATTATTGATAAGTCGCTCGAAGACCTTCGGCAAAGCAGACAACACCGCGATTGGACGGTAGTTGGTAAATGAGTTTCCATCACCACCCTTAAATATAGGATGTATTACCGCTCTCTTGAAAGAGGAAGGAAATACAGCGTTCTGTAAACAAATATTTAAGATATGTGCTAAGACTGGTGCTAATAAGATTGAATATCTTTTGAGAAAAGCAGAAGAAATGCCATCCCAACCAGTAGCTGCAGTTGACTTTAAGGATCCTATGATAGCTGTAATCTCATCGGTATCCGTTTGTTCGAGCACAAATGATGTAGATGTTTGTGTAGGCCTACTTATTTGAGGTAAAATTGGTTCGCTAGTGATACCATCAGCCAGTGTCCTTCGAATATTAACAAAGTAATCATTAATCTCATTGCATGTTTTAGTTGGTTTGTCGTTTTGTGATAGTAGTTGAGCTGATTGTTGCTTAGCTTTTGGGATATTAACTATTCGCTTAATAGTTTCCCATAGAATTTTGGAGTTAGTTCCAGCTTTGTGTAACTCTTGAGAATCATAGAGCCGCTTAGCTTTTTTAATTATTTTATTGCAATAATTCCTGTATCGCTTGTAAAAAATTTCCAGAGTAGCATTAGTTGGTGATAGCTTTAGTTGCCTGTGCAGTGAGTCCCTATGTCTTAGGCATCTCAGCAAGCCAGGGGTTATCCAGGGCTTGAGGATTCTTTTCTTTGCTGGTACTTTTATGGTAGTAGTGCTATAAAAAAAATCTTATGTAAAGTTTTATGAAAGTGTCGGTGGCCATATTAGGATCTGATATGTGGTAAATATGAGATAGGTCTAAACTTTCTAGTGCATTGTCAAGGGAATTAAAATCAATTTTATTTAATTTATTAGTGGCGTTAACTTTAGTGTGTTTTTATGAATTCAAAGAATTAACGAGTTATGATCGGTTACTGTAGTGTCAAGAACCAGTGAGATAGTCTGTGATGTCGTTTTAATCATAGTATGATCAAGACAATTTTCACCCCTAGTAGGGAAAGTATGAGAAGGAAGAAACCCGTTAAAAGCTAGAGTGTTTAGATATTCATGCGAACGGTTGTCTAAAGAAGAGGGTTTAATATTTAAATTTATGTCACCACTCATAACTACTGTTTTGAATTTGTTAAAATTTGGTAGCAGGTTGTTAAGTGACGAAAGAAAAGAATCAATATTGCCAATAGACGGTGACCTATATACAAAAAGAATAGCAAAATCGGTAGCTATCTCCAACACAAGTCCACTAGCGCTAGAACCGAAATCCAATTCCTTGCAAGAGCAGGAATAGATATAGTAGACACGCTTCGATCGGCCATCTATTGAATACGTAATTATGACACGATATCTTGCGAAAACTCCCCGATTCAAACAGTAAAATGCCCATAACTTTTGAACGGCTGAACCGATTTTATTCAAACATAGCTAAGAACACTCTCGATTAAGTCATCTTTTAAACAAAAAAAACTAAATCAAAATCGGTTCACCCGTTTGGACGCTATGATGCCACAGACAGATACACAGACACACAGATACACAGCACCACACGTCAAACTTATAACACCCCTCTTTTTGTGTCGGGGGTTAAAAATTAAATAAGTCAGTGAGAGGATCACAATAATTACGTCAATCAGAATAACAGTATGTCAATACGAATCTACTAATAATACTAATCATTGAAGGATATTGACAATTCCATTTTCGAACAAAACTAATACTTGTGTACTCACTACATATTTTTAGAACTGCCACAACATATTAAAAGACAAGTAAAATTTCAAGTTTTAAAAATTCCCCGACACATTTTTATTTCATCCATACTAATATTATAAATGCAAAAGTAACTCTGTCTGTCTTTCTGTCTGTTACCTTTTCACGTTTAAACCACTGAACCGATTTAGATGAAAGTTGGTATGGAGATAGTTTGAGACCCGGGAAAGGACATAGGCTACTTTTTTTTCATAAAACACGAAGGGAGAGTAAAGGGGGGGGACTAATTTTGTATGTAACTTCTTATCATGCAACTCGTATGCAAATCGTATTAAGATAGTTAACTTTAGTTAAGAAAGGATTTTTGTAAATTCGAATTTTGAGGAGTAAATGGGAAATGGGTCAATGTGGCGACGCTTGGGGAAGGCCTATGTCAGCAGTGGACGTCTTTCGGCTGATATTATGATGATGATGAAATGGAAAAGCTGCTCTTTGTATTAAACTTTTAATTGCGGCCTTCGATTTGGATGAATCTTTGCAGGCATGTTTTTGATAATAAATGATTGAGATCTGCATATTTATTTAGATTATGTAATGAGACGAGGCTTCGTATTACACAATAAGGGCAAAATATAATAGGTGCCAATATATTAACAGGTATGAGAAAAGGGGAAACCGTGTTTATACGTCGAATCCCAATAAACCCCACTGAACTATCAGTTTAATTCAAAAGACTCCAGTTTCCCGTCAAACTTAGTTTTTCTATTACTATTAACAAAGCTCAGGGGCGTACTTGGAAAAGCCATGCTTTACCTACGGCCAGCTACATGTAGCTGCTGATGTTCGCTTATGTTCAAGGGCCAGAATGATATTAGCACCAAGTGAAAAGACATACAACATAGTATATAGCAGCGTCCTAAAATGTTGTACCCATGATTAATGGCGTAATTAAGGAATGTCAGTTAACTGAAGATAAAAATTATGATAGAGTGGTATCTTCGATTCGCAACATAGCAGAACCTGTGACTCTGTAGTTTATTTGTTTCCTTTGTAAGCTTTACCTGTATTGACCAACGTTTTCAATGAAAAAAGTCAATCGGTTTAACATTATAGCTTCCTGCATATATACAGGCTGAGTTTTCCATGTGGGCGTGGATGGCCAAGTCATCAATATGAAGAATAGCACAAAACAATCAAAGGAGTCACGGGCCGATTTCGATTAAAACTAAAACTGCAACATTGGATATTTCTCACCCTGTTTGTCGACAACCACAATTGATTAACAAAATCTATATTAACGCGGGCGAAGCTGTGGGTAACAGCTAGTGCTACATAATTTATTAAGTACATACATAATTGATAAGCTTCGATCGGCAATCTATTGAACACGTAATTATGACACGATATCTTGCGAAAACACCCCGATTCAAACAGTAAAACGCCCATAACTTTTGAACGGCTTGTTAAAAACAGTACTGCGGATCCCAAGCCAGGAGCTCATCACTGGGGCCCATTAGCAGCGTGCCACTCCTGGTTCCAATCAGAACCGTATCCCACGAAACCGCGGTTCGCGGCAGTGGAAAGCTAGGGATGTCTCCCTGTTGGGAGATATACTGGTTCCTACCACGGTTATAAGGTGGCACAAGGGTTGGCCGGTAATAGTATAGTCAATATGACTTACCTTAGATTCCTGCGGTAGACTCCTGGGCGTCAATCAATCTCGTGCCGTGAGGTTAGGGATAGGAGAATATATATATAATAAAGGACAATAAGGTATAGACTGACGGCTATTTGTACCGAAGAATCTGGCCGGCGTCCACCAGGCAGCACGTTTCCCGCAAAAGCACTTCACTGCGCGTGAAAATATACTCTAAACCCACTTTAGGGGCGCCCCACAACGCCGATTGCGAACGGCGGGCGCGATTAACAAATACAATGGGTGAAACACCTCTCGATTAGATATGTTTCTACAAAACCCGACTTCAGCGTGGGCTCACGTTATAAGCTTTTTCTCTCGACTGTGTAGTGTCAGCTGTCAAAATCGTTGACAGCCCACCGAAACGGTGTTGCAAGTAAAAATCGGGACGAAACACGGCTGAACCAATTTTATTCAAATATAGCTAAGATCACTCTCGACATAATCAACTTTCAAACAAAAAAAACAAAATCAAAATCGGATCATCCGTTTAGGCGCTATGATGCCACAGACAGACACACAGATACATAGACACACAGATACACAGCAACACACGTCAAACTTATAACACCTCCTCTTTTTCTTCGGGGGTTAAAAAGAGATTGAATCTGAAACGTGAATATGCAACGAAACGCTCGCATGCACTAAGTTGCAAATAAACCAACTCGCCTCTACGGGCTACGGTGTAGCACTACGCGCTACGGCGTAGCGCCGCGCGTGCTACGCCGCTACGAGCTACGAGCGTGCTCCGTGACTATTGACTACGACGTGTAGCACCGAACTGTTGAAGCGATTCTGCGAATGAGAAATTCGATTTGTATTGGTTTTCTTTCTAGAAAAGAGTTTTGTTTAGAAGTATTAAATACATTGTATGTTGTAGCTTTCAACTTAAAAAATAATTAAGATCTTGAGTGAGAAGGTGAAAGGCAGGCTTATTGCGTATCTTGCAAAAACAAAACGATAGCCCTTTTTCGCAATAATTGCTCTTCAATACAGAATTTTTAGAGATTTTGGCGTGTTTGTTAAAAATAAGTGCATCTGCACTGCAACAAACAGCGAACGATTAGCAAATGATTGTGCAGGACCTACCATACCTTCACTAGGCAATTCCGACTTTTATGACATATCACGCGATGATTGCTGATTGCTTCTTATATGAGTGTGCGAATGAGCTGGTCACGCCTTTGTTGCTTATTTTTAATAAATCTCTAGCTAGTTGGAGTCTTCCCTTCAAAGTGGAAGGAAGCAAAGGTCGTCCCAATCCATAAATTAAGCATTAAGCAGATTCTATACTGGCTCAATAAAAATACGCTAACTATTAATCTTAATAAAACTAAATATCTCACCTTCTCTATTACAAAATCAGGGGCGCCAGCAACAGATAGAATAAAAATAAGAGCCCACACCTGCCATAGTAACAGCAGCACTTTGTGCCATTGTACTCAGCTCGATCGAGTTGATAGGCTTAAATATCTAGGTGTCTGGGTTGATGAAAATCTTAACTGGCATCACCATATTGAACTTCTGACAAATAGAATTCGGAAACTAATGCCCATTTTTAAAAAGCTACGCCATATAGAGGATTTAAATGTTCTGAAAATAATTTATTATTCACTTTGTCAGTCAGTATTGGGCTACTGTATTTCTGTATGGGGAGGGGCTCACAAGACATTTCTTCTCAAGCTTGAAAGAGCGCAAAGAGCGGCAATCAAAGTAATTATGTCCAAACCAAGGCTATATCCTACTGCAAGACTTTACAGGGAATTTGATGTCCTCACTGTGCGTCAATTGTTTTTATTACGCAATCTTATTTATGCACACACCCATTTACCGAATAACAGCACTCAAATAGATAATAGAAGAAGAAAAGATATTGTATTCAAAACCATTCCACACCAGACAATTTTTGCAAAAAGATTCCCTTATATAATAGCTCCCTATATTTACAATAAAATTAGTAAAAAAGTGTCCCTAATGAAAATACGGCATTTTAAATTTAAAAAGGTAGTTAAAAACTTGTTAGTTGTATTAAATTATCAAGAAACTGAAAACCTCTTAAGTGTTTCTGGGTAATCCAAGCAACTTCTAATCTACATGTTACATACCTATATATTTACCTACACTCACTCATATATACATTCCATAACACGCAGGCATACACACACACACACAGATACACACGCACGCACAGATACACACACACACATGCATACACACGTCTCATATAAATATTCTAATTTTAGTTACTTTTTTTTTTTTATTGTCTAACTGTATAGTTAATTATGTCGTAATATCTAATTAACTAATTTATGATAGTAACGGATTGTTGCACAATTATTTTGTTTTTAAGTAAATAGATCAACCACGAATTGTTACTGTTGCTTATAGCACAGGTATCATAACCTAGTTTAAGTGACAGTGTTCATATTGTTAACATAATTTATTTGAACCAATAAACGTTATTATTATTATTATAAATCCGACAACGAGGAGTTAGTTTCAAACTATAGACCCATCTCTATTTTATCAACCCTAGGTAAAATCTTCGAGTCTATGATCTGCCCTTCAATTCAAAATCATCTCGAAATTTACTTAAATGAGGGACAACATGGCTTCGTGGAGTCTCGATCCACAAATACCAATCTGACGCTTTTTACTAAGTTATTGACTGCAGCAATAGATTCTGGCCATCAAGCTAATGTAATATATGCAGATTTCAGCAAAGCGTTCGATCAAGTCTCGCATCAAATTCTCATTGACAAACTAAGAACTTATGGTATCGCTGGAACTTTACTCTCATGGTTGAGTTCGCATCTTGAGAATAGAACTTTTTTTGTAGTAGTCAATGGCTTTCGATCAACCATCAGACACATATCCTCGGGCGTGCCACAAGGGTCTCATTTGGGGCCGGTTTTATTTAACTTTTTTATAAACAATATTCCGAAATGCTTTCGCCACTGTCAAATTTTTATGTTTGCCGATAACTTAAAATTCGTCAAAATAGTTAAATCTAAGCATGACGCCTCTGAATTACAAAGTGATTTGGATGAATTGGTGATATGGTGCCAAATAAATCAGATGCTTCTAAATCCTAGCAAATGTTATCATATAAAATTTACCAGGAAACATCATCTCATTGACCCGGATTATTATATTGACGGAGAAAAATAAAGGAATTGGACACAATAAAAGACCTTGGTGTTATGTTTGATCGGAAACTAACTTTTGTCCCTCACATAGATAATGTAGTGAAAAAGTCTTCCAAAATTCTGGCGTTTGTTATCAGAAACACAATACGGTACAGGCGGTGCAGGCGGTACGTGCTGATCAGAAATTCTCTGATTGGTGCGCGCTAGAAACAGGCGTCCCACAAGGCGGTATACTCTCTCCACTCTTATTTTCTTTATTTATTAACTCTATCACTACTATTCTCAAATGCTCCTACCATCTGTATGCTGACGACCTGCAGCTCTACGCGCAAGCTGACATACTCAATCTGGATGACTGCATCTCGCTGTTGAATGCTGATCTTCAAGCAATCGCTGACTGGTCTAGCAGATTTGGCGTTACTGTCAATGTCAGTAAATGTCAGGCTATCCTTATTGGTAGTTCGTATTATCTACGAACCTTGGACACTAGTCTTCTAATGCCGCTTAAGTTCGGCAATACTGTTATCCCTCTCTCGCCTCACGTTAAAGACTTGGGCCTATATATTGATGACAGATTAAGCTGGAATAAGCAGGTCGCTCAGATTAGCCAGAGAGTCACTTTCTCACTGCGGTCTCTCTATAGATTCAAACATTTTCTTCCGTCCAGCACCAAAACCACCTTGGTTCAAGCTCTCGTATTGCCTATAATCGACTATGCTGATGTTTGTTATTCTGATCTATCCCAAGAACTTCTTAACAAAATGGATCGACTTCTTAACAACTGTATTCGCTTTATTTTCGGGCTTCGTAAATATGATCACATTTCTACCTTCCGTTCTCAGCTTAAATGGCTGCCTATCCGTCAGAGGAGATCCCTAAGATCCCTCTGCATGCTCTTCAACATCATGAACGATCCTTGTACTCCTGATTATTTAAAACAATATTTTAAAGTGTTGGGCAGTTCTCACGATCTTAACCTTCGAGCTTCCAAAAACTTACTTCTCCAAATTCCTTCTCACCGCACTGGGTTTATATCTAATTCTTACGCTGTCTCTACTATAAAACTCTGGAACGTCCTTCCCCTTGACATAAAAAAAACTGAGAGTAAATTTTCATTTAAGCGTAGAATCCGGAACTATTACTTGTCCTCTCTTACATAGCTCGGTCTTCGTCTTAGTTATTATGTTTAATTTCTGTTTCATTTAGAATATGATATTTATTATAATATTTATTAGTCTATTGTTTTAGAAATTATTTATGTATTTTATTTGTTAGATAGTTTATTAATATCCGACTTTAATTATTGTTCATTTTTATTTTGTACTCCTACCACCTGTTTGTCCTTTTTAACCCAAAGGTTGACTGGTAGAGAATGCCTTGCTGCATTAAGTCCGCCTATGTATCACCATTGTACATGAAGTTTAAATAAATAAATAAATAAATACGATTTCAAAGCTGCAGAACAAAAATTATCCTTTATAATTGTTTAATTCGAAGCATATTAGAATATTGTAGCGTGGTCTGGCGGCCACACTATGCTACTCACTCATTGCGTCTTGAACGTGTACAAAACGTTTTATGGGGCACCTGGCCTATGCTAGCGGTTTGACCAAGAAAATGCGTTAAAATAGTGATAGGCTCAAGTATTTTAATATGGTTTCTCTGGACAAACGTCGACGTCTGTATGACGCAATGTTTGTGTGCAAAGTTATGGCCCATAAAATCGATTGCCCGCAAATATTAAATAATTTCGACTTCCGTGCCCCCTCAAGAATTCCTCGGAGTCCAATAACGCCACTCTGCCCTCTGCAGAGAAGAACGGTTCTGGGTGCTAATTCTCCCTACGCGAGGTTTTGCAGGATTGTGAACGGTGGCAGTGATCGGATCGACCTCCATTTTGACAGTATAGGCAATCTAAAAGCCAGTTTTTTTTAATATTTTGCCGAACATCGAGTTCCCTAGTCCTACATTATTTTAATAACTAATTTTATTTAGTTTAATATGTTTTAACTTAGTTTAATTATTTTGTTAAGTTTAATTTAGTGCAACTTGTGTAATCTTGTTTCTATTGTCTTGTAAGTTATGACAACTTTTTTCGTGCATGCAGAGTTTACCTGTAAGTGATTGTTACACTTTATTCAGATTTTTTGCTTCTGTTTAACTTGCTTATACCAGTGTATACAATTGTAGTTGAACCAAATAAATAAACAAACAAACAAATTGCTGTTTTTACGTAATAAGCCTGCGGGTGATCTGATAGAGATCGAGGAGGTCGCGAGGTCAGTTACGTATTGATTGTTATTGGCTCGAATTATTATGCAACTACATCATGGTGCACCTACATTATTATTACTACTCAGCATCAAGAAAATTAATCAATACCACAATATGTTCTGCTTGTGAAGCAAGGCGCAGGGGGGAGGCCAGTCAGTGCCGTCAGTTAGCGACGTCTCGACAAAACAATCCACATTTCTGAGCTATCAGATTTCTTTAATGTTTGTTGAGGGGAGGGAACACTTGGCAGTGATTCGATGTTTCAGAGACTGGGGTGTATATGTTTTTAAAGTCAAGTCAGGTGTATTTGCATGCTAAGGCTGGATCGATGACTTATCGCAGTCCACTGCTGGATATAGACCTCTCCCAAGCTGCACTACAACATCCGGTCCAACACCTTCCGCATCAAGTCTGTGCCAGCCATCTTTTTAAGATCATCGGGCATTCTAGCTAGTCATACGCTACGCCTGTCGTTAACCCTTTTCTACTGTAGGACTCGTTTGCTCTAATGGGCATCGGTCCTTTGACTTAGCGGGCCCATTATTTGGATAGATGAACAGTATGTCTCTCTCGATGGGAATGAATTCACAACATTAAATGAAATCGCAACGCAGGAAAAAAGCCTTTGTGCAGGAACTAAAACGTACCTAGCTTTTTTCAGCCCAGCAACAACGAAAAAAGTCGCAGTTATTTTTCAACGCCGCCATCGACGGAGGCTTTTACGCAACTTGTCCGCGGTTACTCGCTAACCTGCTAGCCTGTCAGTCTGTCAGCCTGTCACGCAGTCGGTCAAACCCACACACGAGTCATTACAAGTTTTAACAAACCGTCGGCGCCACGCGCTGTTCCAATTAATTCAGGAGTTCATTGTAATTCTGCGTAACTTGTTCAACAATTGCGTGGAGGTAGGTAAATACGAGTAGGCAAACGTTGAATAAAAAATAATTATTATTTTACTTTGGTACGTAGTTACATACAAATTTATAAAATCTTTTGGTTGACTGATTGTTTTGATTGCATTGGCAAAAGTTGAACAGCGTATAGATTAAATTGCAGGAATCAAATCATGAGTTTATGGGACGAAAGGCGAGACACTCTACTGTTAGACGTGGCCAACGAACCTCGTTTAGCCCGTTTATTGTTTTTTTTTACAGATGAGCAAGAGATGGGCCTAAACCCATCTCTTGCTCATCTGTACAGATGATACAGCACATATTTGCCCTATCTCTTTTTATTGCTGATAAGGAAAAGCCAAGCGCCATTTAAATGTTTATAAGTATTACCTATCTAACAACACAAACCCACAATACAAGTCGCGCTCTACAAGTGGATTGAAACACGATTAAAACCTTAGTTCCGTCAGTAGTGGCACTAGCTGCTAGCAGCCAAACGCATTTAACGTGTAGTCTATATTCTGTATCGACGTAACAGCCTACACTTAATGCAACGTCCCACGGGATCCACACCTGATTGAAAAATAACAGACTAACTGCAGCTATCTCGCAACTCATTGCTCGCTCTTTACATAAATGAAAACCTGTTTATTTAACTTCATGTACATGTTTACGTTTTCACATGTTGATACAGGGTGATCCCACGAGAGGCATCAGAGGAAAATTTGGACATCTGTATTTAGGAGTTACGGAATCACTTCGATTAGAATGATCAATCAATCATTTGAATGATCTCTTGTGTTGCTACACGATGCACATTTGAATGATCTCTTGTGTTGCTACACTATGCACATTTGAATGATCTCTTGTGTTGCTACACGATGCACATTTCCAAGCACTATTCATCACATTTGAATGATCTCTTGTGTTGCTACACTATGCACATTTGAATGATCTCTTGTGTTGCTACACGATGCACATTTCCAAGCACTATTCATCACATTTCCGGATCTACAAATGGCTATATTTGCAAATCCTTGTTTTGTTAACAATAGTTAATAGTAATCTAATAAAAAGCTTCATCAACAAAATAAATAAACAGACTTCCACAACAGAACACTAGAAATGGAAAATTAACTTTCTTTTTGGAATTCGGTGTCTTTGGTAGTTACCTTTTTACCCAACTGCCGAAGAAGGGTAATGTGTTTATCAGTCTATGTATGTATGTTTGTTCCTATATGGCGTTCTTGAGACGAAACGCGGTGGCCGATTTTGATGATTCTTACGTCAATCGATTCGCTTAAACTTGCGAGTGTCACTGGCTACATTAAAATTGGAAAATAGAAAAATGTCGGATTTTGGGCGCCATCTAAATAAAGGATTTTAAGAGTTGATTTAAAATATATGTATAAAACACAAAACGCAAAATCAGATAAAAAATAATTTTGTAGTTCGTAGGTACCAGTCATCACACCACTCTCCTCATCAATCTAGTTGATAGATAGAGAGGTGTGATGACTGGTACCTACGACCTATAAAATTATTTTTTTAGCTTTTAGAACATTATTATCTTTCTTTTCAATAAAACCGTTTAACTTTAAAACTGTTTTTTTCAATTTTATTTATTATTAGCTATACGGAATAGCTGTGGTGTTTTCCCACACTTGTTTCAGTTTGCAGTTTACACACAAGTATGAAAAACTACGGTACCGTATGGTGACGGACGTTAAGAATTTCACCATCCCATATCTTCCTGTGGTTGTCGTAAGAGGCGAATAAGGGACACACCAGAGAATGGGCAGCAGCGTTCTCTGTACACTTTACCAACAAACTGCGATCGCCAACCCGCGTGCCAAGCGTGGCGATTATGGCAAACCCCCCCAAACCAAAATGAATAGCACACAGAATAAAAGGCCCTGAGTGCCCGGCAGCCTGTCTACCCTCGGCTACGGTAGCGGTCGAGGCGATGGCGTGGCAAAGGGTGCAAAGAATCCCCGGAGTGGACCCGGCTACCCCAATAAACACTGACGACTGAACCTGAGAACATATAACACGCGAACACTCCGGTCCGACGAGAAGATAGCCGAACTCGAGGAAGAATTGAGCAGGTTACGATGGAGCATTATAGGGTTATAAGTCCGAAGAGAGGGTCTTAACTCGATAATCCTCAAATCCGGTAACCTGCTCTATTTCTGAGAGGGTGACCAAAAACTTGGTGGTGCCGGCTTAATCGTCCACAAGTCCTTTGTGAACAACGTGGTGAAGATCGAGTGTGTCGACCAGGGTGGCGTATCTTATACTCAGAATATCCGCAAGATATTCGCTGAAGGTCATACAGGTCTGCGCCCCGACCTCGGCACACCCAGACGACGAGGTAGAGACCATGTATGAAGATATCTCTAGAGCCATGCATGGTTCCAAAACTTACTTCACCGTTGTCATGGGGGACTTCAACGTGAAACTGGGCAAACGAGACGAGGATGAGCTGCAAGTGGGTCAATTTGGAGTTGGACGTCGGAACCACCGGGGTCACCTACTGGCCAGTTTTATGGAGAAGGAGGGCTTCTACATGATGAACTCCATCTTCGGAAATCGTGAGCACAGGAAGTGTACCTTTACCTGGCAAAGCCCCGATGGTACAACTAAAAACGAGATCGACTTCATCATGTCAAGTAAGAAGCAAATGTTCAATGATATCTCTGTGATCAACTCGGTGAAAACCGGGAGCGATCACCGCATGGTAAGAGGCACATTGAACTTTAATGTCAAGCTTGAAAGAACTATAGTTGACTGATGAAGTTCACGCTCCGTCCAGCACAGATCCAGGTCCAAAACCCCGAGACCTTTCAACTCGAACTACAGATTCGTTTCGAATGCCTAGGGAGCTCCGTGAACGAATACAGCGATGGATTCGTGGAAGCTGTCCATACGGTCGGGTCTAAATTTTTCAAGACCCGCCGTACAGGTAGGAACAAAAAGCTCTCTGGTCCTACTCTCAAGCTCATGAAGGAGAGGCGTGAGATGATCCTGCAGTCTTCAGACGATGCGTTGAAATACCGGGCTTAAGAGACGAATCTCAAAGTAATTAAAAAGCGACCTCCGCCGCTTTAATACCGAAAGTATTAAAGACGCGATTGAGCGGCATTGAGGGCTCCAAGGTATTCGCAAGAGATCTGTCTATTGGGCAGAGCCAGCTACCGAAACTGAAGACCGATGATGGCAGGATCGTATCCGCTAAACCGGAGCTTTTGAGGGAGATCTAGAGATTCTATGGGCAGTTGCCTTCGATTCGAATGAGACTTGGGCTGAACTGCAGTCTCTCCAACGGTGCCAAATTGACTAACGGTACATCGAGAGGATGAAGTGTTTATACAAAAACGCCACCATGTCAGTTCGACTTCAGGATCAGACCTCGGAACCCGTACCTTTGCAGCGAGGTGTGAAATCGCCGAAGCTGTATACCGCTGCACTGGAGGACGACTTCGAGGTTCTGGACTGGAGAGGGCTAGGCATCAACGTCAATGGCGAGTGCATCACTCACTTTCGGTTTGCCGACGATATAGTGATGATCTCAGTAGAACTTCTGAAAGAGTGGGTCTTAGGATGAACATGGACAAAACCAAGGTGATGTTGAATGCTCATGTTATACCCACTCCTATCAAGGTCGGTGACTTTACACTCGAAGTTGTGGGCGACTATGTCTACCTGGATCCAGTTGGGTAGGGCCAACTTCGAGAAAGAGGTCAACCGTCGAATCCGACTCGGCTGGGCAGCGTTCGGGAAGTTGCGCGGTATCTTCTCGTCCAACTTACCAGTGTCTCAAGACGAAAGTCTATGACCAGTATGTGTTGCCAGTGATGTCATATGGCTCTGAGACGTGTAGTGGAGCGCCGTAAGGCATAAAAATTGTAAAATCTCGGAACCCAGGGCCAGTCAATATAACGAGTGTTTGACTGCATTATTAAAAGCTCAAATAAAAAAATTTAAAAAATGAATTGACCGATCTCGATTACAACAATTTTTAACAACAGTTGTTGTTTTAGTGGAAAATAAGAGGTGGAAAGGGGAACAAAATGTTTATAGCAAAGATTTCAATTTTATATTTAATAAATTAAATTTGCATAGTAACTTTAATGTTAATTTATTAGAATTTCGCAAAAATAACGATTTAAAAAATAAAAAATATCATCAATTATATAGATACATTATTACATTATTGTTCATTATTGTCGTCTTCGTCGATTTCGTTGATGATAGATTGTAGGTAAAGGATTAGTACAGCTGTCACCATTGCATTCTAAGCAAGCAGCAGTGCAGTTTAATCTACTTTTCCTGCACCCACAAGATGCTCCGCATCCTGTTCTGCTTGTTCAAAAAATATTTTTTAGTAAAGATTCTGGAGCTGGTCGCTGCGTCATTGTTTGCGGTATCAATATTCCGCATTCATATTGCCAACCCCATTCTTCTGGTGATATTTCTCTTCCGAACCATGTTTGAATCTGCAGTAGGTGGTGTTATAGCGGTTTGAGAAACCTCTTCATCCTTGTGTCTATCATGAAAAGTGGACTGTATTTGAAGGGTTCTGGCAATAGTGCGTTGAAAATAAGCGGGAAAATATTCACGGATCAATTCGGGCGATCTAGTATGGAAATGAGGGAAGTAGTACGCCTTACCTTGTAGTGGTCGATGCCAGCCCACGTGTGGCAGCGAGCTGGTGTTCTTCTACTCCAAAATGGCTCCTTCAGGATCCACACACTTCACACAATTGTTTTATATCCGCGAGGCGGGTGAATAGACACGGTTCACAAGGTTCTCAGCAATCTAACTAATTAGATGCATCAGTCTCCAGCCTTGTGGCTTGGAAAGCTGGCGGTTGAGATACGAGGCCCGTTCACGTTGAAGTTTCGGTTCGTTCTGGCGACCTGTCATTAAGGCGTACATAAAGGGAAAAGGAATGAGGAAGGAACAAGATAATTAGGATATCGATCGCCCGCGAAATCTCAAATGCGTTTGTCTATGTGTTTTCGGTCATTGATTTATGACATTTACAAGAGATGGCGCTACCATTTTCCCGGCCTTAAAGGGTCACCTTTAATGAAAATTAAACTTAGCCCTATGAGGTGTACTACCGTATACCTATTCAGCAATACGGACTAAGATGCGGATTTTTACATTTCAATTATTAAGATTTAAGATAAATACTGCGAGTTGCATAATACATTAAGTTGCATACCTATAGTTAAATTTTAATAGAAAATTATGTTGCGTCGCTAACTAACTAAAACTAAGAGACCTAACTATCAAGCCAGGCCTTATTGAGTCGGTAATGGACACAGACGCACAACAGGGCGCACATAGCTACCCTTTGCGGTTTTCACAGTAACAACACGGGTTGTACCGTCCTTGGAGGTATGCAATTTATCAATAATGCCTAACGGCCATGAAAGGGGTGGAGAGTTATCAGTAATGATAACTACAATAGTACCCTCTTGTATAGAAGGTGCAGGACTATTCCATTTGGATCTAGCCTGAAGTTGATGTAAGTATTCTGAACGCCAGCGCTGCCAGAACGACTGCACCAGTTTGTCAAGTAGAGTATGTCGCTGCTGATGTCGCAAGCTGAGCGAGTCTGCTTCAGGAGCGGGAAAGGACAACAATGGCGCGGTGTGCAAGAAATGCGCAGTGGTCAGTGCTGATGGTTCAGTAGGGTCACTACTCAAAGCAGTAAGTGGCCGCGAATTAACTAGAGCCTCAACTTGGCTAAGGACAGTTATAAGTTCCTCGTAGGAGAGGATTTGTTGACCTATAACTTTAAAAAGGTGAGTTTTAACTACCTTAACCATACTTTCCCAACATCCTCCAAAATGTGGGGAAGCAGGCGGAATAAACTTCCAATCTATATGATTGAAGGAAAGTTCTTCCTCAAGATGAGGACGAAAATCTTTAAGAAATTTGTGAAGGTCGCGTAAATAAGAACTTGCACCTACGAAACAAGTACCGTTATCGGTATATAAGCATTTAATAGGACCGCGTCGCGAAAGAAAGCGTTTTAAGGCTGCAAGGAAAGTCACTGTACTTAAATCTGTTGCCACTTCAATGTGCGTGGCACGCGTCGTCAAACACGTAAAAATGCAGAGCCAAGCCTTACGGCTCTTAACACCTCGACCACGAAATGGTGTGTACTGCAGCGGGCCTGCATAGTCACAGCCGGTGTGAGTGAACGCCTTGTCGACTTGGTTAACACGCTGGCTAGGTAGATCTGCCATAAGTGGAAGAATAGGACGCGGGCGGAACTTAAAGCAAGTGTTACAGTTGTGGATTCTGTGACGAATTATTCGACGTGCAGCTAAAATCCAATAATTATGCATGAGTAAGGACATAAGCAACTCCGGACCGGCATGAAGATGTTTCTTGTGACAAAAGTCAACAAGAAGATCAACAATATGGTCATGACGTGGTAGAATACAGGGATGTTTATATTCGTAGGGTTCGTCCGAATTTGTGAGACGACCACCAACTCGTATGATGCCGTGCTCATCGAGAAACGGCTTAAGCTTATGGATGGCGGGAGTACATGGTTTATTGTTTTTTAAATTTAAAATATCGTTACGGAAATGAACATCCTGTACAGCTCGCAGCAATTTAATTTCTGCATATTTCAGATCAGAGCTTGATACAGTACGTGCACTAGGCAGTTGTCTTAAAAACTTATAGACGTAAACAATAGCGCGTAGCAACTTAGACCACGACGAAACACGTAGTGCTAGCGCGTAAATTGGTGATTCCGTAACCTCAGAAACCACGGCATGAGCGACTGATTTCTGTTCGGGTACGCCCTCATGCAGTGCATTGTGTTCGAAAGTATGTATGGGCCACTCAGCTGGGTCATGAGAAACCCACGATGGTCCACGATACCACAATGGATGCTGCAAGAGCTTAGCTGGCGTGACACCACGAGACAGACAATCAGCGGGGTTCTCAGTACCTGCGACTTGGTTAAAACAATTAGCGGGTATAAGCTCTATCAGCTTAGTAACCCGATTGGCAACAAAAGTTTGCCAGCGGTGCGGTGAGGAATTTATCCAGGCGAGCACTATTTTAGATTCAGTAAACGCGTATACCTTATGGATGCGGTAGTGGGGCGATATTGTGTCTTGTACCTTGCGAAGCAACTTAGACAACAGTAGGGCCGCGCACAACTCTAGTCTAGCCACCGAAATGGTTTTCACAGGTGAGACTTTAGACTTCGCACTAACTAACTGCACGGAGTAGTTAGAACCATTGTATATTTGCATGTATACGACTCCACCGTAAGCACGCTCGCTGGCGTCAGCGAAACCTACTAAATTCATGGTGCATCCGTCGACCAACCCCAGATGACGCGGGATAATAATTTCATTAAGCGTAGAAAGCTCAGTACAAAACTGCTTCCAAGCGGTGACTATATGTTCAGGTGGTATGTCGTCCCAGTCACACTTTGCTAGCCAAAGTTCATTAATTAAGAGCTTAGCGTACAGAATAGTGGGGGCGACAAAACCCATTAAGTCCCATAGCCGAGCCACTGTGGAAAGCATGGTTCGCTTGGTACATTTATCATCTGGTGTGGTGACGTCAAAGCGGAAACTGTCACAAGACTTGTCCCAGCGTAAACCCAGGACCTTATGCGGTATAGACTTCTCATACTCGATATCGGGCGAAGCCTTATGAGTATCAGGTATGTGTGCAAGAACCTCTTTCGAGTTACTTGTCCATTTGACAAGGTCGAACTGGCCTCGCTTGAAGAGCTGAATAAGCTCATCACAAAGCGAATTTGCTTGCGGTATGGACATGACACTACAGACAATGTCATCCATATATAGGGCGGAAGAAGCAGCAGCAGACGCTGCAGGGAAATTATCGCCTTCATCAGCGACTAACTGGCGGACTACACGTAACGCGTGATATGGACTAGACTTAAATCCGAAGCAAACACGATTAAATTGGTAGACCATTATAGGTTCATGTTTACTGAATCTGTAAAAGATGCGTTGAAATCTACGGTCCGATTCACGAACGCCGACATTGAGAAACATTTGGCGGCAATCAGCAGACAGGGCTATTTGAAAGAGACGAAAACGAATTATAATATTAAATAAATCACCCTGTAGATTAGGGCCTGCATGTAGAATGTCATTGATCGACTGTCCCGATGTAGTTTGACTACTAGCGTCTAAAACTACGCGAAGTTTAGTGGAAGTCTTATCTTCGCGAACGACACCGTGATGCGGAATGTAATATGACAGATTAGAAACGTTGTCATCTTTTAAAACCGGACTCAAATATCCCTTGTTAACGTAGTCCCGCATGACGTCATTGTAAGCGCTGCGTAACCCTAAGGACGCATCAAGTTTGCGCTCCAAACAATGAAAACGCCTAAGTGCGGCAGCGTATGAGTCGCCTAGCGAATAAGGGTCGTCGCAAAATGGCAGCGACACAATATATCAACCACTGTCATCGCGAACAGTGGTAGCGCGAAAATGTTCTTCGCACTCGAGATCCTTACGGCTCTGCGAGGGCGAGGCGGAAATTTCTTCAAGCTCCCAGAATCGCTTGAGAAGCGAATCTAAACTGGGATCTTGAAGAACAGAACAACATGAAGTTGTACTCGTACAGTGTGAAGTATGTGCCGTAGGTACGGAACCCATAACCACATACCCCAACACAGTTTCAATAGCGGGAGGTATATTATATTGCTCGCTATGCACTATGTTAGGCAAAAGCAAGCGCGGGAATATAGCAGCACCAATCAAAACATCGATACCGCTCGGCTCCGCAAACTTCGAATCTGCGAGCGGTAATGTTTTGAGATGTGTAAGTTTAGAGACATCGACGAGAGCGGTCGGCAATGTCTCCGTTATACGTTCAACAATAAGCGAAGAAACGTTAAAATTAATATCATTACTAAAACGAGAATATAATTTAATATCTACGGAACCTTTAACTGGTTTTTCCGACCCACCGATTCCTTTAACTATTAAATTAGAAGTATGAAAGTTCTTCCAAAGTCCTAGACGCTTAAAACATTCAGAAGTAATAAAATTACTTTGAGATGCGCTATCTAGTAAACAACGTATTATGTGCGGCTTATCATTTACATCGTAAATTACGACTTGAGCAGTAGCGAGCAGAACGGTTGTATACGCCGTACATTGCGGGCTATCTCTCGCCGACGGCGACGCCGCAACGCACCGAGCGTCAATCGAACGCGATCGAGCGGCGCCAGCGACAGAGGTCGTACACAACGATACCTCAGACTGTGAGGTAATAGAAGGTACAGTCGGCATAGGCGTTGGGACCGGATTCGGCTGTGACGTCACTACAGTTGATAATTGCGGGTTTTTATTAAAATGTAACAATGTATGATGACGTTGATTACATGTGCGACACTTTAATTTAGAAGAACAGTTAACCGTTTTATGTTTAATACTCAAACAATTGACACAAGCATTGTTGTCCTTCACACATTTGAAACGAGCTGTCGGAGTCAAATTATCAAAAGCGGGACATTTATATAAGTGTTCATGGATATATGCTACGCACAGACACTTGTTTGAATTATTTGACTCAGAGCAAGCTACATAGAATTGTGGATTAGGAGCGGTCATTTTATTATTAAAACTACGCGATTTATTCGACTTATGTGAATTGTCTGAACTATTAGGCTTATTATTGTTAGCTAAGGGTGGTTGGGTATTACGGAATATCCGACACTGATCATTGATGAAGGTGACAAAACTATCTAGAGTGGGAATCTTACGATTACGTTTTGTCATCTCGAAAGCGCGAATAGTTTCAGTGTCAAACTTTTTTATTGCGAGGTGCAATAAAATGAAATCCAGAAGGTCAACTAATTTTAGATTCTTTAGGGAATTAATTGCGGTGACGAACTTGTCCACAAATAGCTGGTAATTCGAAACAGACGCGGGACCGGATAATTTAAGATTTAAAGCTTGATCCAAATAGGTAGACGCGAGGACACGAATATCCTGGTACCTATCGAGGAGTGCCTGGAACATGACTTGGTAATTCTCAGCACACGGTGTGACTCCCGCGAACACAGACTGTGCCTTCGGCGACAGCTTACCTATTAAATAGTACAACCTGTCTGCATCCGTCAGCGACTTATTGTCATGAACTGTAGATTTAAAACTTGCATAAAATAATGGCCAGTTTCGTATATCACCGTCGAACGACATGAGTTCGATTGGCGGCAACCTTGGTCTACATGTTGCGCAATCACTCATACTGTGCCTCCCGGACGGCTTATCTTCCAATTGAGACATCACACGTTTCACGGAACAATACATATCCTCGAATGAGGCGTAGGCTTGATAGCTAGGCTTCGCATCGGGATATATAGCCAGTAACCTAGCATTATAATCATCCAATAATTTATGAAAGTCCGTTCGAATATTATCTATTGTTACACAAGAACTGAGAAAGCCTTCTCTCACCGATTCGGAAGTATTAGCGACTTTAGAGCGATCATAAATTGACTGAATACGCTCGAAAAGTATGTTACGCTTAGCTTCTAAAATCACCAACTGTTGATCATCCGAAGAAGCGATTGCTTTCGCATCACGCGGCATTGTTATGTTATGTAGTTACAAATAACCACACAAACAAAACAATGTACGGTAATTATTTAAACGAACAACTATATGTAGAAAAGTAATACAACTGATTGTGACTGTACTGTGACAACGGGTTTCGCAATATTTGCGTAGTAACGAAATAAGTTTTTTCGTAGTACCCACTAACCAAAGTAATTATATAGTACAAAATGTTAATAGCATTACTATCCTAACCAGTTTTATTGTTAAGTTTGAATATTGTTTAAGATAAATGAATAGGTATAAATATGCAACTTATAGCCCGCAATCGTCGAAACGTATTCGGTAAAGTTATGATATTTATACTGCGTAGGTACCTACAAGTAGTACACCTATTTTATTTTTCTCTTATAGAATGAATGTCTACCCCGCGGTATTCGAAAAGTAAATTATTCCTAACAATTTATAATTGGAGGTAGGTGATTCCTATAAGGGCGGTTAAACTAAAAGACGCTTGAAATATGGAAATTTACAATACGACAAGTTAGTTTTAAATAAGAATTATTTTTAATAATAGCAGATACGTAATTATGAACCTGCTATAGCGGCGTTGATGGAACCACGTATTGGGTTTACAACTTGATTATGTGGGTAGGCGGCTAGGTGCCACGACCCTAGTAGGAATTTATGATTGATTCCTACGTAAGAAATAAAGGAAAATGGATATATTATAGTAATATATCGGGCTACGAAGGACCAAAAATGTTATAGCGGTTTGAGAAACCTCTTCATCCTTGTGTCTATCATGAAAAGTGGACTGTATTTGAAGGGTTCTGGCAATAGTGCGTTGAAAATAAGCGGGAAAATATTCACGGATCAATTCGGGCGATCTAGTATGGAAATGAGGGAAGTAGTACGCCTTACCTTGTAGTGGTCGATGCCAGCCCACGTGTGGCAGCGAGCTGGTGTTCTTCTACTCCAAAATGGCTCCTTCAGGATCCACACACTTCACACAATTGTTTTATATCCGCGAGGCGGGTGAATAGACACGGTTCACAAGGTTCTCAGCAATCTAACTAATTAGATGCATCAGTCTCCAGCCTTGTGGCTTGGAAAGCTGGCGGTTGAGATACGAGGCCCGTTCACGTTGAAGTTTCGGTTCGTTCTGGCGACCTGTCATTAAGGCGTACATAAAGGGAAAAGGAATGAGGAAGGAACAAGATAATTAGGATATCGATCGCCCGCGAAATCTCAAATGCGTTTGTCTATGTGTTTTCGGTCATTGATTTATGACATTTACAAGAGATGGCGCTACCAGGTGGTAAAGACGGCAGTTTAACGCTGGTGGTTTTAGCAGTTGCTTTCAAAAAAGCATGTAAGAACAGAATGTGCTGTTTACACTTTGGTAATACTTTTTATTAACTCTTAGAAGAGTACCTACCTACGCTTTTTGCGGTATTTTGCCTTTAGATGGTTCTTGAAAATAAATTTCTCGGTCTGTTGATGAGAGCGCAGTCAATAAAACTAAAACAAAAAGGAATACGCATTTATTATGCAGTTATGATTCTTAAATAAAATTACAAAAACCGACGAGGCCGTATGAGCTTGACGCCTTTGCTTTTCCGACAAAAAAATATTAGTCTAGGAATTTGCCGCGTTTTTGTTTTCTTCAAATACATAAACGTTAAGTTTATTTTAATTGTCATTATTTTTAATAAATGCTTATCTCATTTTATTATTATGTTAATTTTTTCGCAAATGGTACGAAAAGTAGAGTATTTTCCTCGGTGATAAAGCTGTCTTAGTCTTGGGTGAACTTAAATCCCTCGCTACACCAAGGACTCGTCTTAAATCCCTCGCTTCGCTCGTGATTTAAGTTTTAACACCCTCGCTACGCTCGGGAGTAAACCTCGAGTTGCGCTCGCGATTTAAATCGTCACCCGCGACAGAAGACACTGCTTTATCCCCTTCGTTAATAATCTACTAATTGTCTGTGTTTCTCGTAGCATATCTATGAGCCTACTCTTATTTTCCCCTATTGCCGCCTATTGGACATCGGAGTGCCACCGAAAATAGTCCGTCTCTTGGAGAGTATATACAAGAATTATTCCTGTAGAGTAACTCACGACGGCCTCATCTCGGATGATATAGCAGTACACGCAGGTGTCCGCCAAGGCTGTCTCCTTTCACCGCTTCTATTTTTAGTCGTTCTTGACGGGCTTTTGCTTCGCATTTTGGACAACAAGCGCCGCAGGATAGGGCTTATCCAACGTCTTAGAGGACTTGGATAACGCCAATGACCTATACCTGCAGAGTCATACCCAAGCTGACAGGTAAGCTAAACTGAAAGATTTAAGACAGGAAGCGGCCGAAAATGGTGATGAGAGAGATGAGATCTGGTGTGAAGAATACTTCACCGTTGCTGATTGGCACGGAGGCAGTGGAACGCGTCCACAAGTTCACTTACCTCGGGAGCGTCGTGTCAGAAACTGGAGGTAGTGAAGAGGACATCGCTTCAAGGATAGCCAAAGTACGAGCTACCTTCGCGCAGCTGAGACCCGTTTGGCAATAGCGGAAACTGGCCCGAAGGATTAAACTCATAATCTTCGGGTCAAATGTCAAATCTGTGCTGCTTTACGGGTGCGAAACGCGGAAGGTCACAAAGACATCTCACGCCAGATCCAAGTCGTCGTCAACCGCTGTCTTCGTCGCATACTCGGCATTTACAGGCCCGAGACCATCACCAATGTAGAGCTGTTGGAGCAATGCCACGAGAGCCCGATCGACCACCAGATCAAGCGTCGCAAGTGGAGTTGGATTGGCCACACGCTGCGAAGGGATTCTGATCATATACCAAAGCATGCGCTGGATTGGAATCCCCAAGGCAAAAGAAAGCGTGGGCGTCCCCGTCAAACCTGGCGTCGCACCGTGTTGGCGGAAGCGACGAGCATCGGTATGACGTGGAGCGAGGTGAAGCGTGAAGCTTAGGACCGATCGCGATGGAGGACTACTGTGGACGCCCTTTGCCCCATCCAGGGGACGTAGGACATTAAGTCAAGACTCTTATTTTTGGCATTCGCTAAAAAATTCTGCTGCGCTATTTTGAGAGGCATGGTTTTATCAAATATTATGTCTTTACATGCATTTTGTGGGTTCCGTACCTCAAAAGGTAAAAAAGGAACCCTTATAAGACAATTTCTTGTCCGTCTGTCTGTCTGTCCGTGTGTCACCACCGATTTTCTTAGAAACGGGTGCAGCAATTTGAAATTTATACCAGATACTGAGGTTTATAGTCCCTATTAGGTGTATAAAAACCAAGGTCCTGAGTCACCAGGATAAAAAGATATAAGCAAATTAGTTTATCGCGAAAATTTTTAAGTACCAAAATTTACCTTAATTTTCAACTTTTTTTATTTTTGGAATTTTCCCTTTACTTGTGCTGTAAGATCTTGCTTTTAACCAAAATTGACAATTCTACGTCAACCGGAAGTAACCTATAGGTTTTGGGTCGAAAAACTATATGGTAGTTCCCGTTAACCTAGAATCACGAAATTTGCCAATAAGTAAGGTCTTACAGCTCAAATAAAGGAAAAAATCCAAAAAATTTCAAAAGTAAAAAATTAAGGTAAATTCATACTTATACTTTCAAGTTTTCGCGAAAATCTAGATTTGCTTTTATCTTTAAAACTTACCCCCAGTTTCCCAGCCTAAAATTATTGGAGAATTAATGTGACAAATTGTCAAGCACGTGTTAAAATCATAAATGGAATTCTATATAAAAGTATTGGTATCTACCAAGACAGCAAGCTTTGAATGTCAAGATGGTTATCGGTTATTTACTGTGTATCAGAGTTCTAATGTATGTGGTGTATAAGGAAAGGGTTTTATGAATAAAAGCACAGAAAGACAAGACTAGGTATTTATTAAAGTAAGGCTTGTCAATTAATTCATATTTAGAAGGCTCATTGAGCTTACTGCCCGTTCGCTAGACTAGTTCTCGTGGGGAAGAAGGGCAACAAACCCCACAGAAGCTCTTTCATAGTATTAATCGATATCTTTTACAAATACAAAGTATGTACAATATTATAGATTCAAAATAACAAAGATAAGGCAAAGGACATAGAGTAGCCCTTAAATCAATATAACATATTAGGAATAAAGGCCATAATACGATATAGATACAGCTTCAACACAACCATTAGAAATAATAAAGTTATAATATCAAATAACTTACATTAGTCTTGTGTAGTCGATCTTACACCAAGTATTATAAAGTAGTATACTTCTAAATAACAATATCTGGCCTGTACTGGCTTGTAGTTCACCAAAAAAGTAAGTCCGCATCAATTACACAATATTTTATAATATCGGGTCTATCTGTGTCTCAATAAGTCCAATATGAGAAACTGGCGCGGCATCCCGCCATTTTCTATATTGCTTCAAATAATCTCAAAATTAGGTGAACAATAATCAATTACTATGAAGTGAATATGTTTTAAAACGTATCAAGACAATTAAGGAATTTAATATCGCCTTTATAGTAATTCTTAATTAATATTCGAAAGAATATTGATCTAACAGACAGTATTGTACTAATTGTTTCAAAGGACTTATAATACCAATATAGCATTATAAAATCCAGGATACATCACAATGATCATTACAAATTACGAAATCATTTATAGGTATATTATCAACGTGGCTTAAATATAAGTTTAGAGTTATTTCCTATACACACAACAATATTTACTTAGGTGGGTACTCTTTTACATTTGAAGGTAGTTGACACCACAATAATAATTAAGGTAGGTACTTAGACGTTTGTCGGTAGGTGCTTAATATAACAAATATATATAAATATGACAGGTATGTATTATGTAGCAAACCATTGAAAACTAAAAATTAACGATTTAATGACGTCACACATACTTCAAATTCTAACATGGCCATACTGACAAATAGTTACTTCGTCCACGAAGTACATATGTACAATTTTATATAACTTATTTAATACAAGAAAGTAGTGAAAACAAAAATTAATGCCACTTCCAAATTTATTTTGTGGCTATAGTGAATCAAGATAGAAGAAGTGTTATAAAATTAATATACCCAAATCTGACAAATCATATTATTTTTACTTTTTTCACATTTATTGATAATTAAATGTTAATAAAATCTAGCAACCAATTTACATTCAAATAAACATACAATGCTACTTGACATCGTAGTCACCTTCAGTCGTACTAAGATTTACCAGATACTTTGACATGTCAATCACATTCACCATCTGCAGTTGAGATTTGTCGTATATCAATTGAACGATTTATTAACGAATGGTTGAGCCAAATAAATGGAACAGCGCCAGACGCTTTCACTCGCTACCAGTGAGACTTAAATGGTGTTTAGTAGCGAATATTTGAGCCAAATAAATAGACACGCCAATCGCTTTCACCCGCTACCGATGAGACTTCATGGCGCCAAATTAAAGGCCTAGTAGCGGATATTTGAGCCATTTAAATAGACACGCCAATCGCTTTCACCCGCTACCAGTGAGACTTCATGACCTCAAATATAAGGCCTAGTAGCGGATAGTTGAGCCAAATATTTTAGACACGCCAATCGCTTTCACCCGCTACCGGTGAGACTTCATGACGTCAAATATGTTAAATACAGGTCTTCGGGTCCCAAGCCAGGAGCTAACGCTGGGGCCCATAGCAGCGTTGGGAACTCCTGGACCCTGTCTGAACCTGTATCCCACGAAACCGCAGTTCGCGGCAGTGGAAAGCTAGGGATTTGCTCCTTGTTGGGAGATATACTGGTTCCTACCACGGGTATAAGGTGGCACAAGGGTTTTCATTTTTTTTTTTTTTTTTTTGGCAGGAGGGTGTACCGACTAGGACGCCCCAGACTGACTCGCACCCAGAGCGAGCTAGCCTGGGCAGTGCCGGGCTCACTGAGGGTGTACCGACTAAAAACCACTCCTGCCTCTAAATAATTATTGCTGATGTTTAATTCAGCAGTTAAACTTTACGTATTTATATCGATAAATCGCCCAAGTGCAAGAAGGACTTGGCTCAGTGAGTATTCACATATTGTTTAGTCACCATGCCACGTCCCTCGTGCAGTTAGACTTAATCTGGGATTTTGTTATTGTGTTAGTTACTTATATTCTATGTTAGTATGGTGTTTTTTTTTTTTTTTTTTTTTTTTTTTCGCAGGTACACCTTAAAAATGATAACTAACTTATTACTAAGGCTTATAAAACTAACAACGGGACTATAGAGCTACTTATTAATATCTTAGAATTCAACTAATTTAAAAAACACAACCAGTCTTGTGTATAACTTAATGTTATCACTTTATAAAAAAATTAAAATTTTTAAATTAAAAGTAAATTCTATTAAACTTAGGCTTATTAAATCTATTTATTTGGTCTAAGCTGCTTCCTGGGAGAAAATACCGCTTGACACTTATTAAACTAATTAAATTAAACCTTACTATTACTAGAGCTTATGAGACTAACACCAGGAGTATAAAGCTACTTATCAATATCTTATTAATGCACTAATTTAAAAACACAACCAGGCTTGTGTATCACTATATTAAAATTAAAAGTTGATAGTAAATTCTACTAAACCTTTAAATGTACCTAAATCTATGTCTTATAACACTTACATATAATAGAAGCGTTTTACCTGAAATAAAACGATTATTATATACTTACCTTAGTAGAAGCTTATATGTATTGAGATAGGCGACTCCATTTCCCGCTTTAGCAGACCTCTCTTTCTACCCTGTAGGCTGTCTCTTTCGCACACACCCCCCCTTTTACCAGGCGCGCGAGGTAACTGGTGATCCGAGCCTCCTCGTCATTGCGTCGAAATACCACCAGGCAGAGATTAAAAGTAAGCTTCTACTAAGGTAAGTATATAATAATCGTTTTATTTCAGGTAAAACGCTTCTATTATAAACTTGACCGTTAGTAGAAGCTTATATGTATTGAGACCTGTTTGTTATCGCCTGGTGATTTAAAGGAGAAACGCCAATGTGGTTGGATATTACAAACTACTATGAAGGTAGTAGGTAGGTATGTATAAAATAGGTAATATAGAATAAAATGAAAGCATAGTGTGTGAAGAACGAGACATTTCAATAACAAATAATTATCACATGAAAAACGTATAATGTAGAATTTTATAACTAAACAACAATTATAATTAAACGATCACCATCAACCATTGTACCTAATTGTTATCGTTATAATGATGAACAACACATAATTGTAGACAATAATATAACTAATCAACAATTTTAATTTAACAATAAATCAACAATCACTGTACATATTTGTAATCAATAAAGTAATGATCTAGTGTCAAAATCAACGGACCGGAACAAAAAGTGTAGAAATATCCGTGCTAGGATTACTATTACTTGAGGAAACCATTACCTCTCGACGATAGAATTTTTGAAAGGTTTTTACAGATTTCCAATTCCCTTTCTCTAAAATATCATCCAGGGGGGAATTGTCAATCCAACTTCTAGATGCCACAGCTGAACGCACACTTCCTGGCGTTGCAGATATACCTGCTGCCTTCAAAAGCGACTTGAACCAACCTGCAATGACCGTTCTGGAGGCAGGTGATGGCGGACCTCGTAAAGTTATAAATAAATTTGATGTACCAGAGCTCCTACGTCTTTCATTTAGAATAGCTATTGTTTGATTTACCCAAAATACAGGATTTAAGTTTTGATTTTGAGTGTTAGCCATGAGATTCCACCCTGATTGTCTATAATCTCTACAGTCTGTTTTGGACCCAAATTGAGGCCATAAGGTAATCAAGTCGTTTTTGATAACGCATTCATCTCTGTCAACACCCAAAAGGGTCAAGTCGTGAATCCTGCGACCCGAACAAAGGCACAACAACGCTACAGTATGACGAACAGTTTGAAAAGTGTTTGTACTGTCTACCGAGTAAATACTCATAAAATTGGTCAGAATATTAATGTCCCAGATAGGTGGTTTTGGAATAATTGGATTTTTTAAAGATATTGCTTTTAAAATATGTTTTACAAGAACATTTTCACCTAACTTACCAGATAGTTCTGTGTTACAGAGAGTGGAAACTACTGATTTGTGAAGAACGATTGTGTTATATGAGAAGTTAAATTTAATATACAGGTCGGCTAAAAATTGTGCTAAATGGGATGCTTCAGGATGCATTGGATTTATGTTATGCTGTTTTGTCCATGACATCCAACGATTCCATGGTGCCTTGTAGGTTTTCCACGTCGAAGAACGCCACGCAGATTTAAGTAAGGATACCTGACTAGAATCCCATGTTTTTATTTTGTCTTCCCACCCCCACATTTCCAGACCTCTAGAACCATGTTCTCGACTTTGGGGGGTGGTAACCCCGTCGTCGTGTCGACTAGGAATCGTTCCAGGTTCGTCAAGGTGAAGGGGGCTGCGATTGCTCGTGCTTTCAGGTCCGCCCGCCAGAATACCTTCTCCCAACGTGGAACAACAATGAGGTAAAGACCTGATGCTTGATTGAGGTGCATCAACACTCTGGGGATAAGAAATGGTGGTGGGAATATCCATGCCAGAGGGTAATTCCAAGTTAGGCTGAAAGCATCGTGAATCAATGCTTCATGATCGTTCAAGTCTAGGGTTGCATAATTCGCTACTGTTCGTGCTGTCTTGGATGCAAACAGGTCTATCACGGGTGTTCCCATTTTCGCAAAGATCATTTCCGTACAATTCGATGTTAAGTGCCAGTCTGGGCTCCGCCGCTGTCTGGATAAACAATCCGCGTGATTGTTGAACCTCCCGGGAATGTAATAAATTTTGAATTGAATCTGATGATGGTCCAGGATCCGTAGAATTTTGTATGTTACATTCATGAGTAACTGGGACTTGGTCCCGCCCTCGTTTCGAAGGTAGGCTACCGCAGATCGGTTGTCCGATTGAATCAGAACTGATCCTCCCTTTATATTTGAAGCTTGTATCTCTAGTACTCTCAGAATTGCTAACAACTCCTTTACGTTGCAGTGTAGAAATCGTTCCTCTGTGTTCCAAACACCTGACATGGTCTGGTTGTCGAGCTGTCCTCCCCATGCTATGTCTGAGGCGTCTGTAGTTAAGTAATGTGTCGGAGGTGGAATGTGAAGTGGGGATGAAAGATGGCAATGTTGAAGCCACCATTGCATCTCGTCTAACACCGAGCGAGGTAGAACGTATCTGATTGGGGTTGTGTATTCGGGCAGGGAGTTTAAGAACTGCAGAGTGGACCGGTGGTTTAGCCTGCCTCGAGGAACCGCAAAGCTTGCAAAATTCAGTAAGCCTACCAGGCTTTGTAGTTCTTTTAGGGTCAATTTGCCCGTTTTCAGAGCATGTGTGACTTTTTTGATTACGGCAGATGACTTTTCTGCTGGTAGTTGTTTGTGATTTGTCCAAGGATGCCAAACAATACCGAGATATGTTACAGACTTTTGAGGGACAAGGACAGATTTCTCGTAATTCACTTGGAATCCGAGGATTTCTAGCGTCTCCAATAGCAGGTCCATCTGCTGGACTAATATCTTTGGATTTTGATGTGTTAGCAAGAAATCGTCTAAATACACTGTAAGTGTATCTTCTGTGTACGTGTTGTTGGGTGTTATGAGTCATGTAAATAAAACAACTGGTTTCGGTGAGCACTAGTACACAACTGCTATATATAATTATTTATTTGACCATTATAATATTTGCTGTGCATGCGACATGTAATGTGTCGATGCACCACATTATTTCCCCCTTTAAAAACAAATAAACAAAAATAAAAACGAACTTAATACTACGCGGTTACACTTTTCTTCTGTTTTCCTTTTTCCCGATTGCTGCTGTCTTAAACGTTTTGTGGTCCCTGTCCTCCGTTTGGGTGCTGACAGCAACGCATGGAGACTGTTGGAATCTGAGCTGGTTGCGTTTGCCTGGCGTCGACGTGCCGTGTCACGTTCTTGTATAACCGCTTCCTACACTTTCTGTACATGCAGTACAGTAGCACTGCAACGGCGATGATGAAAATGCCCCCCATAGAGATTTCCGTCATTGAGATGCTGGATCCCCCTGACCCAGCGGCAGTTTGTGCCACCACGATCTCTTCCTTGGAGCCCCAGCTGCCCATGTTTCCGAATATTGCAATTGTCTTGCTCTTGCTTTACCAGCGTGTTGCTGCTGCGGTAGTTTGGTAGTTTGTGTGGACGAAATTATTCTTTTCTTTATTCCGTGTTTTTCTTTCGTTGATCTGGCGGTATTGTAAATCGTACCACCGGATGTATGACGCGGCCTGAGCGTGTTGTGTTTGGTGCGGTCTTATTAATTTCTGCTGGCTCAACATTTTTGTCGTCGTTCACTTCGCTACTGCTACTTTTCTGGTGTTCTAAAGGTTCATTTACCTTTCCGTCCATTAAAATGTATGCTGGTTTTAATCTGTCCACCGTTACTATTGATGTTTTCTTCGGCAATTGAATTTTGAAATGTTTCTCTTGCTTCTCTAACACTTTATATGGGCCTTCGTAGGCTGGGGTCAGTGGTTTCTTCACAGCATCCGTTCTGACGTATACGTATTCGCAGCTTTTCATGTCTGGATGTATGTACGATTTGTGACTGCTGGCCTGTTGGTTGTTGCTAAACGGGCTTAGCTTTGCCATTGTCCTCTGGAGTGTCTGTGCAAAAGTCTCTGGTGATGTTACTTGCGTTTTCGGCTCGATAAACATTCCTGGCAGACGTATGTTAGTTCCGTATAACATCTGTGCTGGACTTGTATTCTCTTTCAGTCGTAGTGCTGCTCGTAATCCTAGTAGCACTATGGGTAGTTCGCTTGACCAGTTCGTTGTATTTCCGCGCGCGACTAGCGCGGTTTTCATTGATCTATGCCAGCGTTCAACCAAACCATTTGACTGTGGATGATAACTGGTGGTTCTGGTCTTCTTAATACCGAGTGACTTGGTCAGAGTGATAAATAAGTCTGACTCGAACTGTCGTCCCTGGTCCGTTGTTATGGTGTTTGGGCATCCGAATCTCGCTATCCAGGTGCTTATGAGAACTTCCGCTACAACTTTTGCTGTTATCTCTGCTACTGGTACAGCTTCCGGCCATCTCGTTTCTCTGTCGATCATTGTCACGATGTATCTGTTTCCGTTGGATTCTGGTAGTGGTCCGACAATGTCTACGTGCACGTGGTCTAATCGTGCTGTGGGTGGAAAAATTCCGATTGGGGCCGAGTTGTGCCTATGTGTCTTGCTTTTCTGGCATGCCTGGCATGTTTTCGCCCAAATGCCGACGTCAGTATTCATGCGGGGCCAGAAATAGTGCTCGGAGATCATTTTCTTCGATAATCTTATTCCGGGATGTGTTATGTTGTGCATGGTGTCGAATACTTGTTTTCGAAGTGATTTCGGCACATACGGTCGTAAACTTGGTTTTGTATTTTCGCAGTGTAGTTGTCTTGTTCCTGATAATGTCGTTGTTTTCCAGTTAAGGTTGCAATTTTTTAACAGCTGAGTGAGTTCAGTGTCATTGCGTTGCATATCTGCTAACTCAGTCCAAACCACAGGTGTGGGGCAATCTATTTGCTCGAGTCGCGATAACGCGTCGGCCACCGGGTTCATGTTACCGGATAGGTGACGTATGTCTGTCGTGAACTGTGCGATGAACTCGAGGTGACGTAGCCGTCTTGGGGCTATCGTTTTACTTGTGCAGGTTTGTTTTGTAGTGAAAGCATGACATAACGGCTTATGATCGGTGTAAACTATCAACTCACTTCCCTCGACATAAGGTTGAAAATGCGTTACTGCCATGTAAATGGCTAGCAATTCCCGATCATACGTGCTGTACTTTGACTGCGTTTCACTCAGTCCCTTTGAGAAAAAGGAGAGTGGCTTCCAGTTTCCGTTTTCATACTGTTGTAAAACGGCGCCCACGCACGTTTGAGATGCGTCTGTCATTAGTGATAACGGGCAATGCGTTGTTGGTGAAGACAATGTAACGGCGTCGCTTAGACTTGCTTTACATTGATCGAATGCTTCTAATGCCTCTGGAGTCCATTGTATTTCGGTTTTGTCATTTTTCTTCGATCCAATGAGGTATTTGTTTAACCGAGCTTGGTGTTTGGCTGCTTGTGGTATATTGTTCCGGTAGAAGTTGATCATGCCTAAAAATCTTCGCAAATCTTGTACGGTTTTTGGTATAGGGTATTTGGTTATTGCTTCGACCTTGTCTGGTAATGGTTTGATACCATCTTTTGTGATCTGATATCCGAGGAACTCTACTTGCTGTTTGCCCAGTTTGCATTTGGCTTGATTTATTGCGATGCCATGTTCGTCTAACCGTTTGAACGTTTCTTGTAAATGTCGACGGTGTTCGCTGGTTGAAGATGACGCCACTAGTATATCGTCTATATATACGAATACGAAGTCAAGTCCTGCTAAGACTGTGTTTAGGAATCTGACAAAGGTTTGCCCTGCGTTTCGTAGTCCAAACGGCATTCTTGGAAATTCGAATAGACCGAACGGGGTTATTACTGCAGTCTTTTCTACGTCTTGTACTGGAATCTGATTGTAAGCCCTTTTTAAATCGATCGTTGAATAAATACTGGTTCCTGGTAGTAGGTATGTGAAATCTAGTAGTCTCGGAATTGGGTATCTGTCCGGTACCGTGATCGCGTTCAATCTCCTGTAGTCACCACATAGTCGCAACTCGCCGTTTTTCTTCGATGTCACGTGCAAAGGACTTGCCCACGGACTCTTGGAAGGCCTGCATAACCCTGTCTCTAGCATGTGTTCTATCTCCTTCTTCACTCTTAGGTATTTGTCCGCTGGCAAAGGTCTTGACTTGGAGTAAACAGGATGTCCATTGGTGATGATTTGGTGAACAACGTCGTGCTTCGGTCGTGACTCTGTATCGAGAGGTTTCAAAATGTTCGGGAAATCTGCTAAAATGTCTGCGTAGTCTTCGGTTAATTTTACGGTCCGAAGTGTAGGCGTGCTTGACTTCATTAACTTTGCGTTACTCTGAAGTCCAGTTGTACCATCAATCAAACGTTTATTCCGAACATCCACCAAAATGTTGTTTCTTTCTAGAAAATCGGCTCCAAGTATTGGTTGCGTAATGTCAGCTACGATGAAAGTCCAACGGTACGGGCGTCTCATATTCAGATTCAACGTCAGCGTTTTGTCGCCGTATGTTTTTATTTGTGTACCGTTTGCAGCGTATATTTTATATGTGTCGTCAGCTTTTAAACGATTCCCTCTTCTAGGTATGGCTGAAATGTTAGCGCCTGTATCTACCAAAAAACGATACCCACTTTTTCGGTCGGTAACGCATAGGCGGTTTGACGGTATGATAGCGCTGACGACCGCCTCTGTCAACGCTGAATTTAGTTTTCCGACGGTTTCTTCCAATTGCATGGATTTTCACAGTTCCGAGCTCGATTCCTGTACCGATGATGATACCTACATAACCAGTTGGGACTGTCGGGTGTAATCCTCGTCCTGGAGTGTGATCTTGTGCGCGACTGGCTTCGGTTGCGCCTGTAACTACGGTGTCTACCATTATTTGCATTGGATTTCAAGGCTGCTATTTCTATGGTTAGCTTCTTCATTTGGTTGGCCATCTCAACCATAAGCTGTGTTTGTCCGCTTGATATTTCCGACACTTCGCCTGATCGTCCTTCCAATATCTTGTCTGCTATGGCGGCGAGGTTGTCAAGTTTCTGATCTTGACTGACCGTTAACACTGCTCGAACGTGATCGGGGAGTCTTGATATCCACAAACCATGGAGGGTTTTTTCGGCCACCTGACTCTTACGTGCCAATTCCCTCATTCGTCTCAACAGTTGCGACGGTTTTTGGTCGCCTAATTCCACTTCACTGACCAGCTTTTGAAATTGCCGCTCCTCCGATTCTTCGTACACGGCTAGGAGTCTTTCTTTAATAGCACCATATTTATTAGTGGCGGGGGGTGACATTATTATGTCGGCCACTTGACTTACTGCGTCTTTGTGGAGCTTGGACAGTACGACTCCGTATTTTACTTCGTCACCCTGTTTTTGGGGAGCCATCATTGTCTCAAACTGCGCGAACCACACCCTGGGCATCTCTATCCAAAAATCCGGGATCTTCGAGGATATTCCTAATGCTGCGACTTCGGCCTGACTGCTGTCCGTCGCTCCGCATGCTGGTAACACACCACAATTTCCACTTGTGCTCATGTCTTCGGTAACTATATGCCTCTTGAAAACCAAAACCAGTGAGATCCGCTTGTGGAAGGCTGGTAAGGTTGTGCAGTGCAGTTACCACGACACGAGGAAATCACTTTAAATCGCGGCGCGTGTTAATTCAAATCGGGGTCACCAGATGTAAGTGTATCTTCTGTGTACGTGTTGTTGGGTGTTATGAGTCATGTAAATAAAACAACTGGTTTCGGTGAGCACTAGTACACAACTGCTATATATAATTATTTATTTGACCATTATAATATTTGCTGTGCATGCGACATGTAATGTGTCGATGCACCACAACACTATTATTCTCAGTCCTTTTTCTCTGAGAATTTGTGCAATCCAATTTGTCAGACAAGCGAAAACTTTCGGGGCTGTACTTAGCCCGAACGGAAGGCATGTCATTTCCAGTACTTCGTCTCTGTAAAGGAGACGTAAAAATCGCCTGTGTGACTCTGCTATCGGTAGATTGAAGTATGCTTGTGAAAGGTCGACCTTGCACATCCAATCCTGAGTTTGGAGAAAGTCTGGGACTCGAAACATGTTTACTAATCGAAACCGTTCTGTTAGCACATAGTGGTTGAGCAACCGTAGGTTGAGTACAGGTCGATATGATCCATCGTTTTTTGGTACCAAGAACAGGGAGGACACAAAGCTCGGAGTGAGTGGTGCCACCCTCAACACGCCTTGTTGTTTCATTTGACGAATGAGTAAAGACATCTCCTTGGACTCTAAGGTGCGATGGCGATCGCTTTTTAGGTCCGGTGTTATCAAGGGAGGTCTTTGACGAAAAGGTATGCGATACCCTGTTATTATCCGTAATATAAAAGATGGGGCTCCCATTTGTTTCCACTGGTTGACAAAATGTGCTAACTGTCCGGCTAGGAAAGGTTGCGAGTCATTGTCTCTGCCTCTTGTTGCCTTTGTAGCCCGAAGGCGACGAGCGGCGTTTCTGACCTCTTTGAGAGTGTCCCGATCCACGAGATCGAAAATTATTATTAGTACGCCTATTGTTAGTACCAGTGCGATGCTCTGGGCCAGCATTGTTTTGTGCTTTCGTGTTGTAATAGTAGCCTTGATAATTACCCTGCGAGGGCTGAGTGTGAGGGCAATGCATATTGCTTGACACATCACAGAAATAGTTTTGGTGACCGTGACCATGCGATGGCCCAGTATTACGTGGGTGCCCCTGCGAGGGGAAACGTGCAGCAGAATTATTGGGTTTTGCTCGCGAAGCATTCCCGCTGCTAGGTCTGTTCACTGGCCAGAACGCCTTCCTAACACCGCCTGCTTTTTCAAGGGCCGATGTGAGAGCTTCCGGATCAAAAATGTGTGTATTTGAAGGCGGGATTTTATTTACAGCTGTTTTTACCAAGGGGTCTCTAATGTACTTAAGTATACCGTCCCTTCTCATTTCTATAGTCTCTGCTCTGTGGCCGCAAGCCATTTGTAAAAGGTCTTGAGAAACTTTCTGGAATTCTCCTTTTAGAAAAATTTCATCAATTTTATTTTTTAAATTTGTGAGGGTAGCATCTGGCGTTTGAGACCATGAAATTAAATTACGTAAACTACTTATTAAAACTTCTTTTTGCTTTAAAATGCCGAATGTAATAGCTGCGTAAGATTTGTCGGAATAGGCCAGGTGGCGTATATTATCATACGCCTTTACCTCCTCGTTTGATTCCATTTCCGTAAATCCCGGTGAATGGTTATATAGTTTTTGTGTTTCCGCGTATCTAATATCAGTCCACGTGTTTTTTCCAAAACGTTGAACTTCATCTAACATATTTAAAAAATTTGCTGGAGTTTTTGGAACCGCGGGATCTTTTAGCTTTGTTTCAATATCAAATGATAATTCCGGGGCACCTACCGGATTCTCAGAATTCTGTATTGGTGACGCCTGCGAGGCGCAATATTCGTTATAAAGCTCGTTATCTACATCTCGGCTTACAATGGAAACATTATCACTATTACAATTATAATTAGGAGGGTACTCATAACTCTGAACGGTTTTTTGTAATTTGTCTACATCTTTTGATAATTTATCAATAAGATAACGGTCGCGCCTTCGTTTTCTAGATTGATGCCGTCGACGGCGCTTAGAATTCCTTTTCTTTGAGCTATGATTTGAGGAGCTAGATGACGATGTCGAGCTGCTACTACTACTACTCGATACGGATGATTGCCGTTCACGTAAACGTGATTTATATTCCTGCGGTTTTGTACCCGATCCGCCAGCGGTAGAAACTGGTTTAACTTGGTCATCGGACCCCATGTTAAGCGCTCCTGGGTTTGCACTACCTTTAAAGGAAATAACAAAACCTAAGATACGATCTTTAAAAGGAATTCATACAAAGAAATACTGAGGGTAGAAAATTAAAAAATATTTTTTAAAAACGAACGATAAAATCGTTTTATAAAATCACTTGTGCACTTACGTGAGTTCTTCCTTGGGATCACTGAACTTAACAAAGAGAATATATTTTTTATTAGCACAAGTGAACTGCGCGGGAAATATCACGCCAATGACGAGGAGGCTCGGATCACCAGTTACCTCGCGCGCCTGGTAAAAGGGGGGGTGTGTGCGAAAGAGACAGCCTACAGGGTAGAAAGAGAGGTCTGCTAAAGCGGGAAATGGAGTCGCCTATCTCAATACATATAAGCTTCTACTAACGGTCAAGGTTATAATTTATTATTACTAAAAAAGCTAATTAAGAAAACTAAGGCAAAATTGACCCGTTAGCTTTAGCTGCTTTGGCCATGACACTCTCAGCGAAAGCCAGGAAGTGTGTCCTGCAATCGTTGTCAGCAACCAATTCCCGGATGTTATCTAACGGGCGTCCCAGCCTCTGTTCGCAGTCGAACCTTTCATGCATGAAGCGGGGGCATTCAATTAGTATGTGTTTTACAGTTTCCGAAGTTTCGTTATCGCAAGCACAGGCTGGGGCCCCCGCTAGTTTAAACCTATGTAGGTACTCACGAACACCACCGTGTCCAGTGAGGAGTTGCGCTCTCAAGTTATTCGGCATCCCTAACTTAATTAAAACACTATAAGCGAGTCTAATGTCCTCGAAAAACAATCTAATACCTCTGTCGTGTGAGTGTCACTAATGAATCGCTCCTGCCATACATCCAGTGTTGATTCCCTGATAGAGTGCTTCGCGAAGGACAAGGGGAAGTCATCATATACAGGGCAGGTCTTCCGGTGTAGTGCAGCATCTTTAGCGAGTTCATCCGCTCTTTCGTTGCCCGGAATTCCTGCATGCGCCTTAACCCAGTAAAGTTGGACGTCTCTACCCTGCTGTGTCGCCTTAGCAATAGCTTTTTGTACCCCGATCGCAATGCAGTTAGCGGTTTTTGGATCCGCAATGGACTCCAATGCCGATCTTGAGTCAGAGATGACGTTTACCGATATTGGTGGCTTCTTATCTTCTGCATATTTTAGTGCTCTTCGTATTGCCACCATTTCGGCCTGGAAGACTGAGCAATGGTTTCCCAGCTTCAGGCCAATCTTAGCAATCTCTCCGCTCTGCCCCCAGCACGAGACCGCGGCTCCAACTTTTCCCTCTATTTTGCTTCCGTCCGTGTATAAACGTAAGTAGTTATTTTCTATTTTGGTGTTTTCCTCTTCGGGGGAGTCAATATGACGAAAACTTAGCCTCATCCTGAGAGCGGGGTGCGATAAATAGTTGTGTAGTAGTCGCAGAGTGTGACGATCTATTTTCTTTTCGTGTAGCTGGTGCAGAATCGCCGGCCACCAAGCGTTATCGAACGCACCTTCGATATCTAACGACACCACGGCAACTATCTTCTTGCTGCGAACGCCCTCCCGGATGTATTCCACTGTGTCGTACAGCGCGTCCTCCGTCCCGCACCGCGGACGAAAACCATATTGTCTTCGGCTCAGTAGACCATTACTTTCCATTGTCCACGATAGTCTATTCGCGACCAACTTTTCAAGTATTTTGCCCAACACTGGGAGTAGTCCGATTGAGCGATACGATTTAGCCACCATGTAGTCGGTCTTACCAGGCTTCGGAATTACCCGTATCCAGGCCTCCTTCCACACGATGGGGAAATAGCCTACTTCGAGACATTTGTTATATAGGGCCAGCTGGAGGTTCCGATTGCACTTGTAAGCCTCGTGGCATATGTCCGACGTGAATCCATCCGCCCCAGGTGCCTTCTTCGGGTGGGTACCTGCATAAACCTCCGATAGTTCGGCATGCGTGAATGGTGGGGTAACTTCTTCCGTTGTACTCATCGGTCCGTACAAATCCTCCGAGGCGAGCCGCACATTTTCTCTGGTAATGCTTTGATCCAGAGAGTCCGTTCCCGGGTCGTCGTGGGGGAAGAATGCCGCGGCAAGATGTTCGGCCGACGCCCTCGCCGACAATGTTTCACCGGAATGTAGGTCTCTCAATAGACCAGCTTGGATTCGGCTAGTGTTGGAGCACCGAGTTATTATACGCTGTGCACAAGACCAGACATCCTCCTCTTTCTGTCTTGTGCAAAAATCTTTCCAGCTTGTGGTTAGAGTCAACTCGATGCTCTTCTTATAATCGTCTCTACTTGTTGCGTACTCTGCAACGCAAAAGGGTCTTCTTCTAGGGTTTGCTTGGTGAATTCTCCTACGTAGCGTTTTCACCAGTTTCTTTTGTCTTTCGAGATCATCCGTCCACCACTGAGGCTTGTAGGTCTTCCTTTCGGTGAGTTTCGGGATCGATTCCTCACAGGCCTTAGTTACTGCTGCTTGGTACTCGCAGACTCGATCCTCCAACGATTGCAGATCTTCGCACCAGTTGATTTTGTCCACCGTCAGCTCCATTTCCTCCAATTCCGTGCTCAGGGTCGCAGCAAAAAGCGTCCATTTAGCCTTTAGGGTGTTGTAGATTTTTGTGGTGGCGTGCTTAACGGGCGTCTCTCGACCACCAACCGTGAGCACGAACCGGATCGTTCGATGGGATGGCACAAGGGTTGGCCGGTAATAGTATAGTCACTTACCTTAGATTCCTGCGGTAGACTCCTGGGCGTCAATCAATCTCGTGCCGTGAGATTAGGGATAGCAGAATATATATATAATAAAGGACAATAAGGGATAGACTGACGGCTGTCTGGACCGAAGAATCCGGCCGGCGTCCACCAGGCAGCACGTTTCCCGCAAAAGCACTTCGATGCTCGTGAAATATATACAAAACCGACAGCGCGGGCGTCCCACAACGCCGATTGCAAACGGCGGGCGCGATTAACAAATACAATGAGTGAAACACATCTCGATTCGATATGTTTCGACAAAAACCCGACTTCCGCGTGTTCACGTTATAAACTTTTTCTCTCGACTGTTAGTGTCAGCTGTCAAAATCGTTGACAGCCCACGGACACGGTGTTGCAAGTAAATACTAAAAAATGGGACAAAACATCCCCCCGTCTCGGACATAAGGAGTTATGTCCGCTAATAAATGGGCAAGCGTGCTAAACTCGCCACTGCTCGCTTCAAAACCAAATCTCCAACCATGACCTCCGCAATTCTGGGAACTCCGTCAGACCCATAAATCAAATCTACAATGCGTCCACGACGCCAATACAAAGGTAACAAGTTAGGTTCTTTAACAAGTACAAGGTCTCCGACTTTGGGAGGGTCAGTTTTGTCAGTCCACTTGACGCGCTGCTCCAAATTATTCAAATATTCCAAAGACCAACGATGCCAGAAACTTTGGGACATCTGTTGGAGCAACTCAAAGCGAGTCAATTGCGAAGATTTAATTTCCCTGAAGGGGTATGCCGGCAGGGCGTTAAGAGGCTGACCAATCAAAAAATGACCAGGGGTCAAAACTTCCAGGTCATTTGGGTCTGAGGAGATCGGACAGAGGGGTCGTGAATTGAGGACGGCCTCGATTTTACAGAATACCGTAACAAGTTCCTCAAAGGTCAAAATTGTTTCACCAATAACACGGCGGAGATGCGTTTTTGCCACCTTCACAATGGCCTCAAAAATGCCACCCCAATTTGGGCACACTGGGGGGTCAAATTGCCAATTAATTCACATTTGCGCCATGGCAAATCTCAAATTCTGTTTATCCTTATTTAGATAATTACAAATATCATTTAAATATCTATCAGCGCCCTTATAATTAGTACCGTTATCAGAACGGATCAAAGATGGTAGTCCTCGGCGGGAAACAAATCTACCTAGCGCTGCAACAAACGCATCTGTGCTGAGGGCAGTTACAAGTTCCAAGTGAACCGCCTTGGAGGCTAGACAAACGAACACACACAAGTAGGCCTTGACAACCTTGGCGTTCCGAAGTTGAGAAGTCTTCACCAAGAAGGGACCAGCGAAATCGGTTCCGACCGAAGCAAATGGTCTGCTCTCCGTCACTCGGTCGGATGGCAAATCACCCATTATGGGTTGAGTGGGAGCAGCCTTCAACTTATAGCACTGCATACATTTAAAGATGATGCCACGAATAGTGCGTCTGGCCGACAAAATCCAAAATTCACGCTGCAAAATCGCTACGAGAGCGTTGCAACCGGCGTGTACGTCATTAGTGTGTCGATCGGACACCAACAATTTCACCAACGCTCCTCCTTTAGGGAGCAACAAAGGATGGCGAGCACCATAAGGCAAGTTCGAATTCCGCAGTCGTCCTCCGACTCGGAGCAAACCAGATTGGTCTAGGAATGGATTAAGACGAGCGATTGAGCCTTTCAAAGCTGAGCATTTCCTCAGGGCTTCAATAGTCTGGTCAAAGTGCTCAGCTTGTACAGCACGAACCAACAACAGCAGGGCCTCTTGGCATTCATGAGGCGACAAAACTGAGGATAAAAATTTATTATTAGGGTTCCGTCCGTTACGTATGAAACGCCGGACCCAAGCGGTAACTCCTACCAATTTCGACAAAGAACAGTATCTGTCCAAAAGATAATCCAAATTATATGCAGGTTGCGTTTCCACAATTCCAATACGCAAGCCTGGCAGAACCTCTGGAGAGGAGAACCTATTCTGGGGCCAGGACGATTCGCGATGCGACAACCAGTCTGGTCCCCACACTTTGATGGGGACCAGACTGGTTGGCCTTGTTAACCATTCTCTTTAGAATGGTTAACAAGGGCAGGAGCCTCGCAACCACGGGACGCGGAGTCTGCGGGGTTCAATTCTCATGGGACATGTCTCGAGATCAGTTTAGTCTCAGAGTTCTGAATCTGAGAGACTCTATTCGCCACAAAAACCTCCAAAGTATGAGCTGAGGTGCGAAGCCAACAAAGAACGATCTCGCTATCAGTTCAAGCGAAAACGTCTGAGATATCAACTGAGCGACCCAGAGTGCTGTAAACATGGTGAAGGAGCCTAGTAAGAAGAGCTGCTCCAGACAATTCTAATTTAGGAATGGTTAACCGTGACCTAATAGGCGCCACCTTACTCTTAGCCATCACCAAGTGGACTTCTACAGAACCGGATGGACTTACAGTCCGTAAGAATACCACGGCCGCGTACCCTCGTTCGGACGCGTCACAAAATCCGTGGAGACTCACTCGACACTTACCAGCTGGTAGAAGGAGTCTGGGCAAGGAAATCCGGTTTACATCCGGAAGGGAAGATACAATCGCAAACCATTCCCTCATCAACTCTTCCGGCAGAGGCTCGTCCCAAGTAATATTGGCTAACCAAAGTTTCTTCAAAAACCACTTAGCCAAGAATATGACAGGAGTGATCCATCCATTGGGATCAAAGGTCCGGGCAACAGTTGACAAGACCATGCGCTTTGTCCAGGTCTGGGGAGTATCCAATTTCACTTGATAGGTGAAGACATCCTGGACGGGCTGGTACTGGATACCAAGGACGGCAATCAAATTAGGGTTATTCACATCCTCAAAAAGGAGAGAATCCTGCTGATGCTCTACTGGCAGATCACTCAACAACTCCGGACTATTCGACAACCATTTATGCAATTCGTAACCTTCTGATTTCAGGATTCCAATCAACTCATCCCGCAAAACCAAGGCCTCTTCCACTGTAGAGGCCCCGGTGCACACATCATCGACGTATACGGAGTCTTTCAGAATAACAGCTGCACGTGGATACTTCAACTTTTCACGGCTGGCCAACTCCAATAAAGTGCGGATGGCAATATAGGGAGTCCATACGTTGTAGTATTCAACTCGTACACAGAAATCGGATCACAAGGTCGCTCACGCCAAAGGATCATTTGATAGCGCCGGTCGTCCGGATGAATAAGAGATTGTCTGAACATCATACGGATGTCAGCCACAAAAACAATCTGGTGACGGCGGAAATTGGTGAGGATATCCGAAATGTCCCTATGCAATTTGGGACCCCAGTGCAAGCACTGGTTCAAAGAAACTCCATTTGACGTAGGGGCCGAGCCATCGAATACCACGCGGATTTTACCACCCGGAGTTTTCAAAACCGCATGATGCGGCAAAAAGTAATGCTCGATTGAACGGCAATCAATATAAGAAGGAGACATGTGTCCCAAATCTTCATACTCCCGCATGAAGTCCACGTATTTCTTACAAAAATCCGAATCCCTACGCATTCGACGCTCCATGGACAATAACCTTTTTTCCGCTAAAGCATAGAAATGACCAAGTGGAAGACGCGCAGTGACAAAACGACCATCAGCGAGGCGACCAGTATTGTTCTGATAATTCAATTCGCACTCTTGTTCAGCTGGATCGACTCTTGGAGCAAGTGGAAGCTCTTCGACTTCCCAGAAGCGCTGAACGGCGTCGGATAGAGAGATCCCCACATTCAATTCTTGGTCCTCAATCCGCGGGGCGGAGCCCTTCAACACGGGACCCATGAAGCTAAAGCCAAAAACTGTCGGTATAGCTACTAACCCATTCGTCTTCAGAACCCGCTTGGTCCCGGACAAAATCAAACCCAAAACATCCGTACCTAAAAGCACGTCTACGGGTCCGGGTACAAACCACTTCGGGTCGGCAGGAGTTAGGTCCGACGTTAATTTCACCACGGCAGGGCTGCGGGTGTCTGCCCATGATATCATTCAAAACAACGGCATTGGCCAAGATTCTTGGCCCACAATGAACCGGCGAAACACAGATTTCAACTTCTCCCCGTTGACCACCCGCTTCAATACCACCTATGCCGTATATAGCAGAATGGTGGGGTCCACGTGGGAGACCCAATCTCTCCACTAAACAAAAGGATACAAGACAGCCTTGAGCACCCGAATCCAAAAGGGTACGAACTAACAAACAGTTACCCTTCGGGCCCCAGATCCTTACAGAGACAGTTGGCAGAAGGACTGTCTCTGGCAGGGCGGCTGTAGTGGAGGAGAGGGAGGCGACCACCTATTGTTGATAACCCCCCTGGGGTTGGTAGTCGTCCGGAAGATAGGACGCGTGCCAGTTGGAGTGTAGGTAGTGGTCCACCGGAGTGCCGAAGTGTCTTCCGACTCGCCCAGTCACCGGGTTCTGGTAACCACGGGCACGTCCAAACTGGGGCGGGCGGCGCTCCAATCGCGGTCGCTCATGTAGCGGTGGTGAGAATGGCCGCGGCGCTGCCTGCCTCTCCATTCCCAAATACCTCTCCTCCCGTTGAGGAAGGGGTGGAGGGGTGCCCCCGCCTGTGCGAGGTGAGCCCCGTCGAGGATCCACGTGGGGTTGGTGGGGATGCGGACCCCCGCCTATGGGGGAGCGTCGGGCATCATCAGGCCCGCCAACACCATTTTGGTTAGAACACAACACGCGGTGGTGCTTACTTTGACAGTGCGGGCAAGGATCTGACCTCTGGCAATCCCGCTGCAAGTGCTGTCCCAGACAGGTGTAACACCACTTGCGGCTGTTGGCGATTCCCCGTCGGTCCTTTGTGTTCCTTGCCAGGAACTTAGGACAGGAGGTGACCATGTGGCCATCCGCGTTGCAGTATATGCAGCGCATACTGCTAGCCTGGGTCACCACATATTGATGAGGAGGGCGTCGTGACTCACCCTTCCCACGAGTGGGGGGGCGCGCACCAACACGACGCGGGTCCGGAGAGGACCGCTCTGGGGCCCGCAAGGGACCTTCAAATCCAGATTGGTCCAAGAGGCGACATTCCTCATCCAGGAATTTCAACAAGTTATCGAAAGGGGGGAGGTATTTGGCATTATCCCCACCATACCTCTGCTCGAAGCGAAACTTCAAGTCGGAAGGCAACCTTGACAGAACAAGGTGAAGTAATATAAAGGACCATTGGTCAATAGGTAGGCCCAATCGCCTCAAGGCGTTCAAGGCCACCGTCAGTGGGTTGACCAAATCCATTCGTAGGGTGGCAACTCGATGGATGCGAGGCAACGACAAAATCTGCGAGACGTGGGCGTCCGCTAACAGCCTCACGTTCGCATAACGCTTGATCAACAGTTCCCAGGCAGTATGATAACTTTGATCCGTAACAGTTAGGTGGCTGACTAAACCTAGGGCCTCTCCTCTTAACGTGGAGAACAAGTAGGCCTGCTTTTGACTAGGCGACAAGTCTGTCCTAGCATCCACCAAACTGTTGAACAGGTCGAAGTAGGCAGTCCAACAACCCAAATCTCCACTAAAATGTGGCAAGTCTAGCGAAGGCAACCGTCCTAACAAAGCAGGATGGGTGGGAGACCTCGTCTCCACCTTCAAAACATCCTGTGCAGAACCCCTCAATTTACTGGTTGCCTCAACAATATGATCAGAGAAACCGTAGAACTGTGTGACGTCTGCCTCAACCGCAGCGGCTAACTCAGTGTCCTCGGTGGACAATAGTTCCAAACATTCCGCATGATATTTATCTACCCTGGCCTGACACGCTGGGAGTTCACTAGAACGCGCCAACAAAGCGTCTGATCTATCAGGTCTACTTATTAAAGAGGCCGCCGTGGTCACCCATCTCAATTCCGATCTAATCTTACAAGCAAATGTATTGGCAGTCATACTGTCAAAATGTAAGCAACGGTGATTAAATATTAATTAATACACAAAAGGTTCAACAAATTAAATTAATAATGTATGTGTGTAACCAAAACAACAGTTTGACAGTAATTCTCTTACCAAATTAAATATCAAATAATAAAGTCTTTACGAGAAACAACAAGTTAATTTAACAAATAGTACTGAACCCTGTTACATTTACTTAATTATTTTCCAGTACAAAATTATTATGGAACCCCAAATATCAATTTATAAATTATCAAAAACAAAGTGGGTACCTCAAGAAAATAAATTATCAACACACAAGAGGGTATTCTAAAAATGAAAATTATCAACACAAAGTGGGTAGGTTGATTTTACAATAGAATTCAATATTCAATTTACTTTAATAGTTAAAAACAATGACTTTAACTTGAATCAATTAGAATATTACTGTCAATATCAAACAAACTAACCAATTTTCTTATACAATTGGCAACAACACACTTTACAACAAAAACTTCTGTAGCGGGCACTGAGTATGCTTATAATGTAAATAAATTTACAAACCCAAGATAGAAGGTTCAAGGTCCAAAAATAACTATGATTCAATTAAATACAATTAGGGAAGACTATTTAGTCTGCACCAAACCTTTACAACAAATAAACAAATTTCAATACAAAACTGTAACCTTCTATCCCGGAGTGACAATATTAAGTTGTGAGTTGTACACTTTATTTTAACAAATTGGAATGTAACTATGGGGGCTCTTCGCCCCTAACAAGACACAGCTAACTCTGAGTAACTCAAAATGTACCACTTTCCAACCCAGTATTCTCAACAATAAAAAGCAAACCGACAAACAATACAGCGTTCACTGTGAACGAGTGTCCTAGCGTTTACTATGCTCGTCGAATGCAAACCACGCTCTGCTACCAAATGTTAAATACAGGTCTTCGGGTCCCAAGCCAGGAGCTAACGCTGGGGCCCATAGCAGCGTTGGGAACTCCTGGACCCTGTCTGAACCTGTATCCCACGAAACCGCAGTTCGCGGCAGTGGAAAGCTAGGGATTTGCTCCTTGTTGGGAGATATACTGGTTTCTACCACGGGTATAAGGTGGCACAAGGGTTGACCGGTAATAGTATAGTCACTTACCTTAGATTCCTGCGGTAGACTCCTGGGCATCAATCAATCTCGTGCCGTGAGGTTAGGGATAGGAGAATATATATATAATAAAGGACAATAAGGGATAGACTGACGACTGTCTGGACCGAAGAATCCGGCCGGCGTCCACCAGGCAGCACGTTTCCCGCAAAAGCACAAAACCGACAGCGCGGGCGTCCCACAACGCCGATTGCGAAACGAAACGGCGGGCGCGATTAACAAATACAATGGGTGAAACACATCTCGATTCGATATGTTTCGACAAAAACCCGACTTCCACGTGTTCACGTTATAAACTTTTTCTCTCGACTGTTAGTGTGAGCTGTCAAAATCGTTGACAGCCCACGGACACGGTATTGCAAATAAATACTAAAAAATGGGACAAAACAAAATATAAGGCCTAGTAGCGGATAAGTTACAACTATCATTGTAGCATAAACATGCCGATTCCATTTACCGAATTGCGGTTAAGTTCTTTTTTTATATTTTAATAAAGTATCTTAGTACCAATGTCAAAGTAAATGGAAAATCAACAATTCAATATTATTTCACCAACCAACACAATACATCGCTCGATCAATCTGACAATATCTTTGCAAATTGCATTGAACGTACATATTTTCTGTTAATATATTTTTTACGGATTTTGAAGTAAACAAATTTTTAAATTTTTAATTTTAACTTCTATTCATTATTATTGCAATTTTCTCCTTAAAATCAGTTGTACAAAATATTGGGTTCACCGTAATTTAATATTTACCAGAAATAAAACCAAAATAATCTCAATAGGTACAAATAAAGGCAAAAATATTTTTTCTTTTATACCATGCTGATGATGGCACGGCCTGATATTACTATACCTCTTCTCTGACTCTCTCGTGCCATCTCATTTTACAAACAAACCACTCGGTAAATAATACCAAAGCGGTCTTATTATTCTAAACTAGCTGACCCGGCAAACTTTGTTTTGCCATAAAAAACACCAAACATTTATCTACCCTACCTACCCTACCTGCCCTACCCTACCTACACTACCCTACCCTACCCTACCAACCCTACCTACTCTACCCTACCTACCCCACATTACCTACCCTACCCTACCTACATACCTACCCTACCTATGTAGGTAAGGTACCATTTTTAACCGACTTCAAAAAAAGGAGGAGTATGTTCCCCGATTACTCAAAGACGCCTGGACCGATTTCAAAAAATCTTCTTGTTGGTTTGAAGAGTATACTTCTTAGTTGGTCTCATAGTCATCAGGTCAGGATCTGATGATGGGATCCTAGAGAAATCGAGGGAACTCCTCAAATATTATAGGCATTTATATAGTGATTTTGGTATTTTCACCAACAATGCAATCACTTGCACTCAGAAAGTATAATTCGGTGAAGTGGAACTGATGAAGAAGACCACAGATGGCCACTGAAACTCCTTAAGTCTAAGTATGTCACGGGTATAAAATATCTCGAATAGTTAACCGACTATGATTAAGCAAATACTTATAAATGAATGGTACTGATGAAAATGGTACCACTGAACTGTTCTGATGATGAAGCCGGAAGGTAGGCACTGGAACTCTGAAATAAAACAATGTATCCTAGTCGTGCTTGGGCTTATTGGAATCGTCATGAGATGTACTTTGACCATAAATGATTATCATGTTAATTGGAGATACCTACCAAAACTAAAAAGAGAAAAATAAAAAAACTTTTTAAAAAAAAACAAACCGACTTCCTGAACATAAAACTACAAACCAAAAAATAACTTTCTTTTCCGAAGTCGGTGTCGAAAAACTGAAAAAATGGGTACAAAGACACCGACTTCGGAAAAGAAAGTTATTTTTTGGTTTGTAGTTTTTTGTTCAGGAAGTCGGTTTGATATTTTTTCCATTTTTTCATATGAACCTTCTCCTAACAATAACAATCACAACAAAAAGGGAATAAGCGAAATCGGTCTAGCCGTTCACGCGTGATGCCGTGACCAAGGGAAGTAGGGATTTATTTTTATATATAGATATACTTACTACTTACTTATTACTTTAGAGTCGATCGAAAAGCGGGCCAAGAGACTCATCGGCAATGAGGCACTGGTCAAATCAAAGCTCCAGAGCCTTGTACATCGTCGCCGAGTTGCCAGCTTGTCGGTTTTTTATCGGTTACATTTCGGTGAGTGTGCGATGGAATTGCATGATTTAATTCCGCCCAGCCCGTTCCATCATCAGACAACCAGACGCACGGCGATGCATCATCGCTACATGGTGGACATCACACCCATACGCACAAAACGTTTTGGGGACACTTTTATTATGCGTACAGCTAAGGAGTGGAATTCCCTGCCGGAGTCTGTGTTTCCCGATAGCTACAATCTAGGGGTCTTTAAGTCAAGAGTGAATGGGTTTTTACTAGGCAAGCGTGCATCACCGTCGACCACATCATCGCTTTCCATCAGGTGAGATAGTGGTCAAGCGCGAGCCTATTGAGAATAAAAAAATAACACTTAATTTCAGTAGTTTTATTCTACACGGCAATTACTTAATTTATTTTCAAGACTCAAAGATAAGAAGTTACTTATAACGTAGCTGTCCCGATTGAACAAAACTATGTTAGATGTATGGTCACAAACAAACACATCCCCAGAAATTCACAAACTAGTGTTCTTGTCAATCAACCTTTGTTCCTAGCAAAATAAATTATGTGGGTATCCACACTAAGGTACCCACATAAGGTGCTAATTTGTTGTAGCACTTTTGCTTAGTTTGCAATAAATTATTATAATTCTACCTCTATATGCCATTAGATCATGATTTATTTATATCAAAATCTGGATCACGAATAACCCTAAAACTAATAATATAATTTATTTTCAGATCGACCAAAATGTCGTCATGAAAATATGAACTGGATTGTATATTTTAATATTTTTGAAGAGTCTAATATTTATTTTATTAATTAATACAAACTATGAAAATAATTTTGCTACAGCTTTTGCCGTAACTACTATTCCATTTTAATGTTGCCCAAAAGACATCTACGAGAAAAACAAAGCTGATAATATTTTCTTGAAAACGCGAGAATATTGTATAAAACTACAATTCTGCATACATTAAAAAAAACGATTCTATGCAAATCCTTTGTACCTCTTAAGCATGAAATTGGGTACACTTTAATAAAAATACCCTCTGGTAATCAAAATATAAATAATTTTTTTAGAAAAATTTTTCTTTAAAATCTCATAGTACATCATAAATGAAATAGCATAAAAGAATGTACTGTTATATAACTAATTTTGACATCTTGAAACATGGGGAGATCAAAATGTTAGGATTTTATTTTAAATAAATAAGTCATTTTCTGGTAAATAAATTGAAAACCTTCTTAGGAATTATTGTTTAACGGCTTATTCAAACGTGTCTTTATAACACCGAATATCTTATTCAAAATTCACAGAAATGCAACAGTAAAACAAACAAAAACCAAGGTATCACCACCTTTAGCTACTTCGTGCTGTAGCTGTTGGCTTGATACCTGTGATGTATTCTTATTCTTATTCTTATTCTTTATTGTACACAAAACATAGAAACATACAAATACAATAGGACAGTTTATGTACAAAGGCGAGCTTAACCCATAGTTGGGTTCTCTAACAGCAAACCTCAGTTGCGTAGAGAAATATGCAATTGAGGATAGTACATCCATGTGCACAACAAAAGCTTATTATAACTCGTAACAATTTTAAATACTTACTCACTAAATAAACTAAACAAATACGTGTGCAACACACAATACATAAACATAATATATACCTATTTATTACAAAACTAAAATATTACAATTGTAAATACATAAATTAATGAGTCATGTTGATAGGAAATATTCCTTAATTCTTCTCTTGAAAACCTCCAATGAGGGGCTATCCCGTATAGAGTGTGGCAGAGTATTCCAGAGGCGCACAGCGCGAACAGTAAAAGATCCACCGTAACGACTTGAAGAGTGGGAAGGAAAACGAAGGAGAAGAGATGATGACAGACGACAGGGTTTTCCTCTCGGAACAAGATACTCAAAGCGTTCTCGAAGATACAAAGGAGAATTAGGATTATGAAGTACAGAAAAGAGTAATGAAAGAGTGTGAGCATCTCGGCGCTGTCGAATAGGCAGCCACTTCAACCGCCTCCGAAATTCCGACACATGGTCGTATTTTCGAAGGCCAAATATGAAACGGATGCACAAATTCTGTAGACGTTCGAGCTTATCAAGAAGTTCCTCAGTCGCATCAAGAAAGCTGACATCAGCATAGTCAAGAAGAGGAAGAAGGAGAGACTGAGCAAGTGTAACTTTAGTCGGAAAAGGCAGGAACTTCTGGAGACGCTTCAGGGACCGAAACGAGCAAAACACCCTCCTGCTTACTTCTGCAATGTGAACATTCCAAGATAAGTGGCAGTCAAGGAAAACCCCTAAGTTTTTAACTTTTTTGGAATATTCTATAGCGACGGCATCGTACAAAACAGGGGGAAGAGACTGGCTATTCAAAAGATTTATGAAGTATCTGCCACCAATAATAAGAGCTTGTGATTTTGCTGGGTTCACTAGGAGTCCAAAACTTTTAGCCCATTGGCAGATGTTTCCAAGATCATTATTGATGGCATCGATAGTTTCAGTGAGCTCTTCGATTTTAAAGTGACGATAAAGCTGCAGATGTATGTGTTGATATTTAGATTAAGTAGGTAGTAGGTTATAATTTGTTATTGTGAGTACCGCCGCGCCACGGCGCCAGTCTGCGAATATATGCTGTGCTATCAAGACGTTGGTTGTTTCATTCTGCTCCTGGCTGACCAGGCACCTGCTTCTAACATATTTCTCAGTGGCGACGAGAAGTGAACATTTCACGTGTGAAATTGACTGTTACCATGACGATCGGAAAAATAAGCGAGTTTAATGTACACAAAGACGATTGGAAACTATATGTCGAACGGTTAGAACAATACTTCGTTGTGAACGACATAAAGGAAGATTTACATGTACCGACGCTAATAACCGTTATGGGAGCAGAGAGCTACGAGTTGCTGGTCAATCTGTGTACACCTAATAAACCAAAAACTAAGACGTTTGAGCAGTTATCTGAAATAATGGGTAAACATTTACAACCTAGACCTAGTGAACTCGCCGAGAGGTATAAATTCAGACATAGGAAACAGAAAGAGGTTGAAACCATATCTGAGTACGTGGCCGTACTTAAGAAGATGTCGAAAACCTGTGAGTTCGGCAGTTGGCTAGAGGAAAGTTTGAGAGATCAACTGGTGTGCGGAATAGCGAGCGAAAATATTAGGCAACGGTTATTCGCAGAGTCAAAACTGGATTTTGCCAAGGCGTATAAACTTGCCGCCAGCTTGGAATCAGCAGAGAAGGACGCCGCTATAGTAGAGGGTCCTAAATCGTCAGCGGGAACGGATACGAGTACGGTGACGTGTCAAGCGATGACGACGGCAAGGCATACAACGGGCGGGGCGGAGCGCTAGTCAGACTCTGACGCTCTGACAATAGTTTGCAGACTCACTGACCCACTGCTCGTAAGGTAGCTAGAAGAACCGTAGTTCCAATGGTCGTACAGCATCTAGATCCGCAAGCTATGCAGCTCGCAGTACCGTCGTCTGGTCGCGAAGTCATCGTCTTGGTGCGAGTGGAGGCGGCGACTCGTTGACACATTGTTTATTAAAATGACAAAATGAAATTCATTAATATCTGTGTGAGCTAGAGCAGAATCCCACTTCTGATGTTAGAATCATAAATGGAATTCTATATAAAAGTATTGGTATCTACCAAGATAGCAAGCTTTGAATGTCAAGATGGTTATCGGTTATTTACTGTGTATCAGAGTTCTAATGTATGTGGTGTGTAAGGAAAGGGTTTTATGAATAAAAGCACAGAAAGACAAGACTAGGTATTTATTAAAGTAAGGCTTGTCAATTAATTCATATTTAGAAGGCTCATTGAGCTTACTGCCCGTTCGCTAGACTAGTTGTCGTGGGGAAGAAGGGCAAGAAACCCCACGGAAGCTCTTTCATAGTATTAATCGATATCTTTTACAAACACAAAGTATGTACAATATTATAGATTCAAAATAACAAAGATAAGGCAAAGGACATAGATTAGCCCTTAAATCAATATAACATATTAGAAATAAAGGCCATAATACGATATAGATACAGCTTCAACACAACCATTAGAAATAATAAAGTTATAATATCAAATAACTTACGTTAGTCTTGTGTAGTCGATCTTACACCAAGTATTATAAACTTTGATTATATACTTGTCTAGATAGAGCAATGCAAACAAACGACGCGCTAAAAACTGTTTCCAATTGCGTGATATGTGTGAGTACCGCTCGTGTACTTATTGTCGTCAAACTGTCAATGTATGCGTGTTTAGGGATGCCTGCTCCAAACTATTAACCTACCTTTTCTGCATTATTTAATATGATGAAAGTTAAACAAAACAGGTTAAATTAAACAATAATTTTGTAGATTAGTGTATCATTTATTTTAGTAACAAAAAAATACAATGAAAAATATACAGTAATTTATAGATTAAAACCCATCTCTTTGTGTTTGTTCTCGGAATATCTTTCTCCTTGATTCCATTGCCTAGGCTACGTTAAGGTAAGTTGTCCTTTACTGATCAAATAAATAATGTAATTTTTAAAATAATAATGTTCTTCTGATCGAAAGATTATGTAATGCTATTTGTATTTTGTTTCCCATAGTTTCGTTAAATCTCCCTAGTAATAAACTGACAACACTGGCTAAATCAGACTAACCTACAAAGTAACGAATTAAAAATCGTGTGTTCTTATAATAATAGTGGTTAAATAACAAAACATACCGGTGAAAAGTGCTCTTGGTATTATTATACTGGTTTCCCACATAATTGCTATACAGTCTGACGGCACAAACCGGCATAATTAATTATTTTTCGTGAACACGTTACCCTTAGGTGTTTCAAATGACACTGACGTAAGTAAGAAGCGAGTCTACCAATTTTAGTAGACTTTATTTGGGCCGTTCAGGTAGGGTCAATATGGCATCTAGACAAGTATATAATCAAAGATTATAAAGTAGTATACTTCTAAATAACAATATCTGGCCTGTACTTAACCAAAAAAGTAAGTCAAATTCAAATTCAAAACGTTTATTGCGAACTAAGTGTATAATATTGTTGTTATGTTATGTTAGTACTTATGACTTAGCAGCCTTTTCTTCCTTCCTCATCTAAATTAGCTGAAGCTCTTCTTAAAGAAAACTTTACTAAGGACATACCAATCTTTAAATTTAAACCAATATGTATTAATACAATTAAAAACGCGTTCAAAAGTCTCAATATAAAGAATACTGAAGACTTGTGGGGGATATCCGTTAGGGTTCTTGGAGATATTATTGACTCAATTGCTCCTGTCCTAACAGGCATATTCAATCAATGTTTGGACAGCGGCACTTTTCCTGACTTAATGAAACACAGTAAAGTAGTACCAATTTTCAAATCAGGCTGTAAGAGCGATCCTTCTAATTATAGACCTATATCCGTGCTTCCAGCATTGAGTAAAATCTATGAAAAAATCATGCTGGAACAGATGTTGTCTCACTTCAATTCAAATGGGATCCTGCATAGTCAACAGTTTGGTTTCACGAAAGGTAGGTCGACAACGGACGCGGGAGTAAAACTCATCAGCCACATCTTGGAGGCTTGGGAGAGGTCCCAGGATGCCATTGGCATTTTCTGTGATCTCTCAAAAGCTTTCGACTGCGTCGACCACAACACACTGATCTGTAAATTACACCACTACGGAATTCGTGGAAAATCTGCTGATCTCGTGCTTTCCTATTTATCAAACAGACAGCAAAAAGTAAATGTTAATGGGGCGACGTCCTCCGGGTCTCTAGTCAAGATGGGCGTGCCCCAAGGTTCAATTCTCGGCCCTTTCCTTTTTCTGATTTACATAAATGATCTCCCTTTTATGATGGCCAAATTATCGGATATAATTCTATTTGCTGATGATACTTCGCTAATTTTTAAAATAGATAGGCAAGATACGGATGTTTTAAATGTCAACGAAAGTCTAATTGTTCTCTCAAAATGGTTCGCAGCTAACAATCTTTTACTGAATGCGAAAAAAACAAAATGTCTAAAGTTCTCTTTACCAAATGTACCACAACATGACCTAAACTTAAATCTTGACGGCAAAAATCTTGAAGTTATAACGGAAACTGTATTCTTGGGGATTACTATCGATTCAAAATTGCAGTGGGGCGCGCACATTAGAACTCTTTCGGGTAGGTTAAGTTCGGCTGCATATGCAGTAAGGAAAATAAGGCAGCTAACCGATGTAGCTACAGCTAGGTTAGTATACTATGCTTATTTCCACAGTATTATGTCTTATGGCATTCTGCTGTGGGGATCAGCAGCAGACGTTGACTCAATTTTCATCCTACAAAAGAGGGCAATCCGCGCAATCTATAAAATGGGTCCTCGCGAGTCCCTCAGAGAAAAATTTAAAGAGATCGATATACTGACTCTACCTTCACTTTATATTTTGGAATGTATTTTGTATGTCCGTAAAAATCGGGGGCTTTTTAAAACTAGAAGCGACTTCCATAATTTAAATACACGCAGTAAGCACGAAATTGTAATACCCAAATTCAGATTAACGAAAACTAGCAAGTCTTTTCTTATAAACAGTATACGCTTTTATAACAAGTTGCCAAAGTCAGTTATAGAACTGACCGATGGAAGGTTCAAAAACTACATCAAACGTATCCTTATTAAAAAAGCATATTATAAAATCAAGGACTACGTTGAAGATATAAACATTTGGCCTTAGCTCCTTCTGCGCATGCAGCTTCCCTGGTAACTTGTAAACGGCACAAATATGTGGATGTCTCTAACTATTCTCAATCTCATTTTTCTTTACTTCTTTTAATTAGACTTTTACAATGATTTTCAAACATCTTTATAGCCCTTTGCTAAGAATAGTTACAGCACTGATAACAAAATTTGTGCCACATGTTAAATTTAGTCATGTAATACTATTTTTATTTACCTTTGTATAGATTCTTTTACCGATTGTTTTGTAAATGTGTGAACATTGTAGGCCTTCTAGATGCTAGTTAACATTTGTTAACTTTTTTATAAAATATATAATCCTTTTATTTTATTTTTTTAGTTTCTTACGACTTATTGTCATAAGTCGGGCCTACGTTGTCCCCCCATGTCTAAGTACTAATGCTGTAACATGGAAATATTGTAAAACCAAACCATTTTTAAAAGAGTAACCATGGAGTTTCTTGCCGGTTCTTCTCCATAGGAAACGACCAACCCGAACCGTGCACCTTTTGTCGACGTTTTATAAGTGCCCATGTAGGCCTATGTGAAATAAAAAATATTGATTTTGATTTTGATTTTGATTTTACAAGCATTGCAACCATAATTCTTATGTCCCTATCATCCCAAATTAGCATGCATTAAACATAACTATTATTGAATTATTTTATTTTATATTAATATAATTAAATTGAAAAAAAAAATAGTAATATCAAATCTACAATGTCAAGTCTAATATATAGTTATGTCAAAATTAAATATCAATAATAATGAATATAATACAATTATACAGCAATATCAATGTCATTCTTTTCAGGTAGTACTAATAATAATTACAATTTTGTATGAAGTTAATTAGGATAAAGTAAATCTTATTGTTTGTATAGGACAGATCGCCACTTGAGATAAAATCGTTATTTTAAGCTTGACTCTAAATATTCTTTTACTGAGTAGAAACACTTTTGGATTAGGTATAGTAGTAGTCCGCTTATCAATTACACAATATTTTATAATATCGGGTCTATCTGTGTCTCAATACGTCCAATATGAGAAAATGGCGCGGCATCCCGCCATTTTCTATATTGCTTCAAATAATCTCAAAATTAGGTGAACAATAATCAATTACTATGAAGTGAATATGTTTTAAAACGTATCAAGACAATTAAAGAATTTAATATCGCCTTTATAGTAATTCTTAATCAATATTCGAAAGAATATTGATACTAATAGACAGTATTGTACTAATTGTTTTAAAGGACTTATAATACCAATATAGCATTATAAAATCCAGGATACATCACAATGATCATTACAAATTACGAAATCATTTATAGGTATATTATCAACGTGGTTTAAATATAAGTTTAGAGTTATTTCCTGTACACACAACAATATTTACTTAGGTGGGTACTCTTTTACATTTGAAGGTAGTTGACACCACAATAATAATTAAGGTAGGTACTTAGACATTTGTCGGTAGGTGCTTAATAAATATGACAGGTACTCGTATGTATTATTTAACAAACCATTGAAAACTGAAAATTAACGATTTAATGACGTCACACATACTTCAAATTCTAACACACGCGTTATCTACTGTGATTGGTTGAATGAATTTTCAACAGCCAATCACAGCAGATAACGCGTGTTTGACAATTTGTCACATTAATTCTCCGATAATTTTAGGCTGGGAAACTGGGGGTTAGCCACCAATAACCAATTTTATTATGGCGATAATATTCAAATTCTAAATCTTTATTTCTAGCGAAGCCTCATAAAGGGTTAATATCAATGTGCATTAAAACTAAGTATTAGTAGACACCAAGATACGGTGACATATGTAACTGAAAGCAGTGAACTACGTATATATACGAACAGTCCACTCTGTCAGCAATGATTTTCAGAACCCTGTTAGGGCTGTCCATAACTCGGGCCACCATTGATGTTGCGCGCTTGCGCATTATCGCGTAAAAACAAACGCGCCGCCGCAAACATCCCTGATGCACTACAACGCCAAGGCAACCCCATCAGTTTTCTGAACGCGTTATTATACTGGACACGAAGGGCTCCATATGACGCCCGTGAATACTTATCCCACAGGCTGCAAGTGTAGAAGGTGGTACAGAATGCTCTAAAGAGCATCACCTTTATTTATGCAGTACAACGTGCAAACCTGCGAGCTATCATATTCGCACGGTCGGAAAGAAACCTTTGTTCCCTTTCAATATCAGCATTGTCCTTTAAAGCTTATTATTGACACAGACACCGCCAATATGACAACCGAAATGTTGACTGCTAAGCACCTCAATCAGGGCATTCATATACAAATTAAAGAGGGCAGGGGAGGTCAATCTCACTCCACACTCCAATTGATAAGGCTCCGACAGCACACCCGCCCACCGAACTCTGTTGATCTGGCTTCCAAACCAAAGCCTGAAGATACATACAAGCTCCATAGGCAAGCTTATAAGTTCAAGTTTCTTCCATAATATATCTTAGGAAACCAGATCAAAATCCCCTTGAATGCTTAGAGGCAATTATGTCCATCTTTATCTGTATCTTTGTCTGTATAATGGGTAGGTACGGAACCCTCGGCGCACGAGTTTGACTCGCACTTGGCCGGTTTTATTTTTTTTATAGCGACGCGTTCGTTCCATCGATTTTGTGATGTATTCCCGTTGTCCCCGTTATCCGTGTCCCCGTTAACGGGGACAACGTGACTCGACGGCTCTTTTTATAACAATCAAATACGCAGCCCCGGATCTAAGGTGGGGCAAACCGGGGCACTTGCCCCGGGTGGCAGTTTCATGGGGGCGCCAAATCTTTGAGACAAGAATTCGAAATATCGAGCAAATGAAGCCTCTTTTCCCTACAATCTCATAGGTTTTTATCAAGTAATCGAATCTTAATATAATATGTTTGAAAAACAAACTTTTCTAGCTTAATGCTAACTTTTTAGCCATTTCTGTTTTATGTCACAAATGAAAGTTATTAGTTATTAGATAATAAAAAGTTTAAATGTATTAAAGGATTATTATTAGTGTTCGCGCCACTTGTAGGTGCGCTCATTGTTTAGTTACCCACATTTCTCTTAATACTTTATCTACCCTTCTTGTCAATTTTCGCTGCATTAAACTACACGTTCGACTCTCGAACAGTCTACGTTCGGCCCTCGTCGAGGGTAGTCTCACCGCTCGTGATAAGTCAACCGCCTGGCTATTCACCCTGGATTCCTCACCCGCTGTGAGATCCTACCGCTGTATTACCGCTTTATAAAACCGCACCGTCTGCGATCGACTATCGTCGCCGCCGGATTCGTGGTGGTCACCTCTGATCATCACCTTGAGCCAGCGTCACGTGGCTCGCCGTTATACCGCACCGCATACAGTCCACTCTCGCGTCAGCAAATAGTGCCAGTACCCAGGGAACTTCGAATCAAGACGTCCAGTGGAACAGAGAAGGAGCGCTGCCAGGATTAAGCACGAGCACACCCGCCTCTGAGGTTAGTCGTAGTTTGTTTAATGCAGCATCTCTCTCAGCATACCGACCCGTCAGATTCCCAAGGTCTAGCCTATCTTTGAACCCCAGCGCAAACCGCTACGTGCTTTGGCGTGCCTCAGTGCTATTATTGCGCTGCCGCGCCGACACATTATTTCTGGTCTCTTCGAGCCGGATATTAGTTCTGGTTCCTAATCCTACACCTAGTCACTTTGACCTAGGCATATCTAAATATCCCGCTTCACTCTAATATTGAGTTATATTATATTGCCTATTTCATATAGTACACTCGTACGTCTGCTTATCCTATAAGTGTATACTTACGCTTTGTAATATTAAGTACCATTCTATTCCATTCCTTATGAGATAACTACGTAGTTAAATAACTTAACTAGTAAAATTATAAAACTTGTTAATATTTTCGTAGTGAGGGTGTTAGTAAAATTCATCGTCCTGTGAACATTCTCGAACCGGTAGCACCGTTGCTCACGTTATTGTTCGTGTCGTGTATGTCACGGGTATTATTGCGAATTCAGTCTTTTATTATTTTGCGCTTGAGTTGATTACCACTCGTTTTGCAAAATGTCTATGTCTCGTACAAAGGCTAAAGAACAGTTTGAAGATGCCACATCACTAGATGTTTTGCAAATTAAACGTATTAAATTAATAGGTAAACGTGATGGTATCTTTTCCCGATTACAAATAGTTTACGATCAATCTTTGAAGGCGTTCGATAACGATATTTCTAAGGATTTGTTTTTATGTAGTATGACATCTTTAGACAGTTTACGTTCTGAATATAAAGAAATTATTGATGATTTAGTTGATGTTGAATTAAATATTGACGCATCTTATAAAGTAAATTATCAATCTATTAACGCCTTTGAAGACTTGTATTGTCGTTGTAAGTTTAGCTTTGATAAATTAGACAACTCGAAGAATGTCCAACACTCTCATGTTTTACCGCAACATAAGCCTATTCGTCTACCAGAACTCGACATAATGAGTTTCTGTGGCGATCCTGTTAGGTGGCCTATATTCTTTGAGTCGTATAAGCGAACTATTCACGAAAATCCTGATTTAACGGATCACGACCGCGTTCAATATTTGATAAGTAAACTTTCTGGTAGGGCACTGTCAGTATGTTCGGGTATCGTGCCCAACGGGGACAGTTACCGTGTTATATGGCAGTCACTTCTCGATAAATATGATGATAAGCGTAGTTTAGCTTCTGCTTATTTAGATCAAATATTGGAATTTAGGCCATTTAATATCGCATCGTATAAAAACTTAGACACGTTCCTAGATACATTTGGTTCCGCAGTTTCAAGTTTAAACTCATTAAAATTAGATAATCTTTTGGATTTCGTTCTTCTACACCTTGCATTAAAAAAGATCGATCCTAGTACCGCACGATCTTTCGAATTATATAAGCGAGGCACATCTATGCCTACTTATGATCAATTAGTTAAGTTCTTACGTGAGCAAACTAAAATATTAGAACGTACTGCTTCTCCTGCGAATAGACGAAGTGTTATCGATTCCGCACATAGTTATAACAACAATAAGTTAACTAAAGCCACTCATTCATTTGTAACGTCCTCTAACGTAAATAAAAACTGTAAGCTTTGTAAACAAAACAATCACTTAGTTTTATATAAATGTTCTCAGTTTCACAAGTTAACGATCGATGAACGATTTAATTTAATTAAACAGCATAACGCATGCACTAATTGTTTAAGTATCACTCATAATAATCGTGAATGTAAATCTAACTCAAGATGTAGATTTTGTCAATCGCGTCATCATTCATTGTTATGTCGTAAACAAACGACTGACAACAGCCATCACTCCCGGGAGACGTCGTCGAGTGACATTACGCCTGCTCCTGCGCAGCAGTCGCCGCCACGCTTCCCCACTGCTATGATTGCTACGTCACATAACCAGCTGTCCGGTTGCATTACTACGCACATTGATGATGTTTCGTTATGTAATATTCAATCTATGTTACCGCGTAATAATACCTGTCTATTGGGGACTGTGCAAGTTTATGCGACTGATTCTAATGGTCATAAACAATGCGTTCGTGCACTAATAGATCCGGGTTCTCAAAATAACTTTATAACTTCGGCGTGTTGTCAAAATTTAGATTTACATTTTAATAAACTATCTCACTATGTAGTTAAGGGCATAGGTTCTGCGCCTAACCCTATTTAGGGGGATACTTCTCTCGAGTTATCTTCGCGACTAAATAATACTTCTGTATTACTTAATGCTTATGTCATTGATCGTATCACTGATAAATTGCCTACGGCAGAAGTTGATGTTTCCGCTCTCTCGTATTTAAATAATCTGCCCCTTGCAGACAACAATTTCTATTCGCCATCAGAAATAGATATTCTGATTGGTGCCCCGCTATTCTCTGAAATCTTGTTGTCAGGTCGTGTCACTGGATCACCTGACACACCTACAGCCTTTGAAACAATCTTTGGTTACTTGATAATCGGTAATGCTCCGATTAATATCTTTGAACACGCATGTATTTCTTTATGTTCCGCCGTGGAACCACCGCACTTAGACTCGGTACTTCAAAAATTCTGGCTCCTCGAGGAGATTGAATATAAAACTACGTTGAGTCCAGCCGCTCTCGAATGTGAAACCTTTTTCACTGAGAATGTTTCCCGTGACAATACGGGCCGCTATACGGTATCTCTGCCGTTCTCCCGCGATCGTGACTCTCTTGGTGAGTCATTTGCCACTGCTAAGAAGCGCTTCATGTTTCTTGAGCGTAAATTAAATTGTTCCTCTCAACTACGAATTGAATATAACGCTATCATCAATGAATATATAGCTAAGCTTTCAGTCATTAAAAATGATAACCATATGTCTGGTTACTATATCCCTCATCATGCCGTGGCTCGGTTAGATAAAACCACCACTAAATGGCGCATGGTGATGGATGCTAGCTCTAAAACCAGTTCAGGTCTGTCTCTCAATGACGTTTTGCATACGGGTGAAAATCTGCAAAATGATTTATTCTTAATTCTTCTAGATTTCCGTTTATATAAAATCGCCTTTATCTCAGACATCAAACAGATGTATTTGCAGATTTTAACTCATGCAAATGACCGCAAATATCAAAAGTTTTTATTTCGGTTTAACGCTTGCGACCAGCTAATTACTTATCAATTTAATCGCGTCTGCTTCGGCCTTCGAAGCAGCCCTTTCTTGGCAATGAGAGTACTCAGACAACTCTGCAATGACGAGTGTACCCGTTTCCCGCTTGCATCTACTGTCATAAAACATAATACGTATATGGATGACATTTGTTACTCTACACCAAACCTGTCAATGGGTTTGCAGCTCAGAGACGACCTCCGGGGTTTGCTCAAAGCCGGGGGCTTTGAACTCGTCAAGTGGGCAAGTAACTCATGTGAGTTGCTTGAATCGCTTTCCACCTCTGAGCTTCACACTGATAGCATTAACTTTGAAGAACAGGACCCTAATTTAAAGGTTCTGGGTTTAAAGTGGTCACCCACATGTGACGAATTTATGTTTACTGTACATTTAGAAAATCGTCCAATCACAAAACGCAACATTTTATCTGTTATTGCTCGTCAGTTTGATGTACTCGGGCTCATTGCTCCAGTTATTTTATACGCTAAACTTGTGTTACAAAATCTTTATATATTAAACCTTGGTTGGGATGAACAACCACCGTTAGAGATTATAAACATTTGGAAAAACTATTTAAATGAGTTACCTACTATTCAAAGTTTACGTTTTAAACGCCATTTAGATGTTTATGAAAATTCAAAAATTTCAATAACTGCATTTTCTGATGCAAGTGAAAAGGCTTATGGTTGCGTTGTTTACCTTCTCATTATAAATGATTCTAACTCAACACCAGTTACTCGATTGGTTTGCGCAAAATCTAAAGTCGCTCCACTGAAGACTGTATCTGTAGCCCGGCTAGAGTTATGCGCTTGCTTACTGATGGCAAAACTAGTTCGCCGCGTTATCGATACATACGAAAAAATGAAATTCTATTAATGATGTCTACTGTTTTACAGACTCTATGGTCGCACTTCAGTGGCTTAGCGCCTCACCACATCGATTCAAAACATTCGTAGCAACGCGCATTACAAAAACCGTAGCCGCCATTCCCGCTAATAAGTTTTATCACATTCCTGGTGATCAGAACCCGAGTGATTGCTTGTCACGAGGATTAACTCCCGCTCAAATCATAAACCATCCACTGTGGTTCACTGGGCCTCATTGGCTATGCCAACCTACAAATGAGTGGCCCGCCAAATTCATTGCTGATGATAATTCAATTCATAATAGTTTACCAGAGATTAGGAAAGTACTGACTCTAACCGCTGTAACTAATGTAAGTGACAATGGTCACCCGCTTCTTAACTTATCAAACCGCATTTCAAAATGGCTGGTACTCCTACGTACAGTCACAAACATTTATCGATTTATAAAAATTTTACCGCCTTCTAATCATATAACTCCAGACGATCTTAATTACGCTGAAGCAAAGGTTTTACTCGCGTTACAATATTCTTATTTTTCTGACGAAATGAAAAGTCTAAAGTCTAATAAAGGTTGTTCTCGTGCTATTCAGAAGCTTATGCCGTTTCTCGACGCTAACGGTCTAATACGAGTCGGTGGGCGGTTACGCAACTCCGATCTCAGCTATGACCAACAGCATCCAATACTGTTGCCTCGTAAACATCATATCGTTGAAATGATTATATCTCATTATCATCGTCAGAACTGTCATACTGGACCGCTCACTCTGATGTCCATTTTACGCCAAAAATATTGGATACTTTCATGCCGAAATATAGTTCGTCATGTTATACATAACTGTTATTTTTGCTTTAGGGCAAAACCTAATCAAGTATTCCCATTAATGGGTGACTTACCCGCTTGTAGAGTGAATGAAGCCAAGGCATTCACTCATACCGCTGTGGACTACGCTGGTCCAATAAATATTATCCCGTATCGCAAACGCGGCGTTCGCTCTATTAAATCGTATCTTTGTATTTTTGTTTGTCTGGTCGTGCGCGCAGTTCACGTAGAACTCGTAAGTGACCTGAGCACTTGCTCATTTCTATCCGCATTTAAACGCTTCTTATCACGTAGAGGCGCTGTGTCTGTCCTATACTCAGACGCTACAAATTTTATGGGTGCAAAAAATGCGCTATCGGATATTTATACGCTCATTAATTCTGAAGATCATATAGAATCTTTTAGAAATGAATTAACCGCTAATAAAATTACTTGGAAATTTAATCCTCCGCGTAGCCCTCACTTTGGGGGTCACTATGAAATCTATGTTAAAGCCTTCAAAACGCATCTTCATAGGGTCGTTGGTTCGCAATTGCTAACATATGAGGAACTGACAACTGTGCTCACGCAGATAGAGTGTGTAATCAACTCACGGCCGCGGCTCACGTTTTCTAATCCTATTACTATAGGTTCTATTGTTGTTATTGTCACTGACAATGTGTCTCCGCTTTCATGGCCTCTCGGCGTCGTCACTGCCACCTATCCTGGTAAGGACGGCGTTGTAAGAGTCGCTTCAGTTAGGACGACGACGGGTATCTATAAGAGACCCGTTGTCCGCCTCTGTACTCTACCTTCTCAATAACTTACTCTGCCCCTGAATTCCTTCGTTGTTTTCCACCACTTTTCTCTTACTTTTAGTTTTAATTTTTATGAAAACCGAAGGTTTTCAAGCCGGGGGCATGTTCGCGCCATTTGTAGGTGCGTTCATTGTTTAGTTACCCACATTTCTCTTAATACTTTATCTACCCTTCTTGTCAATTTTCGCTGCATTAAACTACACGTTCGACTCTCGAACAGTCTACGTTCGGCCCTCGTCGAGGGTAGTCTCACCGCTCGTGATAAGTCAACCGCCTGGCTATTCACCCTGGATTCCTCAACCGCTGTGAGATCCTACCGCTGTATTACCGCTTTATAAAACCGCACCGTCTGCGATCGACTATCGTCGCCGCCGGAGTCGTGGTGGTCACCTGTGATCATCACCTTGAGCCAGCGTCACGTGGCTCGCCGTTATACCGCACCGCATACAGTCCACTCTCGAGTCAGCTAATAGTGCCAGTACCCAGGGAACTTCGAATCAAGACGTCCAGTGGAACAGAGAAGGAGCGCTGCCAGGATTAAGCACGAGCACACCCGCCTCTGAGGTTAGTCGTAGTTTGTTTAATGCAGCATCTCTCTCAGCATACCGACCCGTCAGATTCCCAAGGTCTAGCCTATCTTTGAACCCCAGCGCAAACCGCTACGTGCTTTGGCGTGCCTCAGTGCTATTATTGCGCTGCCGCGCCGACACAATTAGGTCATTACATATGAAATTGGCGTTTTGTAAGGGAGGAACATAAAGTCGTTTTTTTAATATTATATATTTATTTAATCAAAGTAGGTATGTACCATTGCTATCTATGCACTTTTGTCATCTCATAGGTAGTTCATTGATCCCTTTAAAAAAAAAACATTCGGACGGGAATCAATAAAATCTTTGAAGGCGCTTTGGACTGCCCCTTCGGAGTTGAATTTTTTCCCTTGCAAGAAGTTATCCAAATTTCGAAAAAAATGGTATTCTGATGCAGCAAGGTCCGGGGAGTACGGTGGATATCTTAGATATTCCAATTGAAGCTCCTCTAATTTGGTAGCTATCTGTTGTGCAGTATGTGGTCTAGGGTTGTCCTGAAGCAGCAGTGCCCTAGAGCGATTGACCAGCCTCGGCTGTTTAGCAGCTAGGTTTTCCATCATGGTTTGCAGTTGCTGACAATAGACATCCGCCGTAATCGTCTGGCCAGATTTAAGAAAGCTGTAGTGAATGACACTGGCATTAGTCCACCAAACACTAGTCCCACAAGTAATTTTTTTGAGTAAATTTTCGCTTGGGGCAGGATTTGGCTGGTTTGCCAGGGTTCAGCCATTGCGATGAGCGTTTCCGATTATTGTACAGGATTCACTTTTCATCACAGGTAATGATTCGATTTAAAATCCCTTCATTATTGTGCCGGTTGAGTAATGTAACGCAGCAGTCGACGCGCGTTTGTCGGTTTGCTGCACCCTATTCATGAGGTACCCACCTTTCAAGATTTTTCACCTACCCAATTTGCTTCCCTTCAGAAGCTGTTTGATTCCGTCATACTCGAGGGCAAAACGCCACAGGCATGGTGCAGGGGTGTGGTGGTACTCTTCTTCAAGAAGGGCGACAATACCCTACTGAAGAGCTATAGGCCCATCTCACATCTTAGCCATGTCTACAAGAGTCATCACGAATCGTCTAGCTCGCAGGTTTGACGATTTCCAGCCTCCTGAACAAGCCGGTTTCCGTAAAGGCTTTAACACCGTAGACCATATACATACGCTGCGGCAGGTTATACAGAAGACCGAAGAGTACAACCTGCCTCTCTGCTTAGCGTTTGTTGACTACGGGAAAGTCTTTGATTCGATCGAGACTTCTAACACCGCAGCCTGCAGCTAACTCGGACCCTTTGTAAATAAGGACAGATTCTCATAAAGACAGATTAGCAGAAGGACAGATACTCATAAGGACAGTTTCGCATAAAGACAGAAAAGGTACAGTTCCGCAAACTATTTTAGGCCCTTAATACTATCACCGCCACGCATATATACAGGTTTCCAAAGCAGTGTGATTATGAAATAGCTATTATCCAAGCTATCAAATTAACATATCCTGACATAGTACTAAAAAGTTGCTACTCTCATTTTATAAATGCAATTTGCCAGAAATCAAAAGTAAATACACAGAACTTTTCTCCCTATTAGCACTATTGCCAGCAACGCGTATACCGGTGGCGTACCGGAGTTGTTTATGCGAGTTAGGCCCTAGTAATAAGGAAAGCTTATTTTTTCAAAACTATTTTAGTAAAAAGTGGATGAAACTCATTACCAGCAATATTTTTAATTGCTATAGCCAAATTTCGAACCACGAATGCCATCGAAGGATTAATTCTAAGATTTCTAAAAGACCACCCTTATTTTATTTCATACTCTTGAAAGCAGGGACTGAATTACCCAAAAATTAAGGTACCTTAAAATTTCGGTATGACGTCATACCGTTAAATAAGGGTTACCGAAATATTTTGATATCGTTATTTTTTTCAGTAGCGGAATTTTGAGGTTTGAAATGCATACCGGTATATTTCGGTAGAAGTACTATAACCTTTTATAAATATTTTGGTAGCGGTACCTTACCTTAATAAATAGGGGTTTTCTTTGACGCACCGCCTCGCCACTCTGTCTGTCGACCTGTCGTGATATTATAACTCAGTCGGTATTGGTTTTTATTGCCGATCGGAAGGACACGACTGTGGCCGGACTAAGCCGAGTGCCTACCTAAGGTTTTCTTACGTTTCTCTGCTTTCTTTCCATTTGTTTCTATGCTATTTTCTAAAATGCATATTAGTTAGGTACCTACACTACCTACGTCCCTCTAATAATAGGCTAATTTAGCAACATTACAATATTGGAATACATGACAGTTACATGCCTGTAACTTGTATAAAAGTGTGCTAGTAGCTTGCATGCCAATGTGCCATAATAACTTCTGATTGGTTAATGTCATATTGGCATATATGCAAGCTACTTGCACATATTTATGGCAGATACAGGCATGTGTATTTTTATCCATACTCTATTAACCACGTCGGTAGGTAGTTGATTTCGACTAGGTACCTAACTAAGAGGACCCATAAGCAAGCTTACCTACTGGCAATTTGCGAAAGTTGGCGTGGCATGTGGTTTAGTAGGTAGGTATATAATGTAGGTAGGTACATTTATCTTACAAAGGTCACACCATGCATGACAGGCCCGCGGAGCGCCCCGGAGCCGGACTCCAGCTTCATTTCCCTTAATTTTTACATCTTTAAATATTTTGGGCCCAATAGGTGGACACGCCAAGCTAGGCCTAGCTAGTTGCGAAACCGGTTGAGTGCTGCTCTATAGGTGCGAAACGTGGAAGGTCACAAAGGATATAAAACAAAACATCTAACGCCAATTCAAAGTTTTCGTTTTTCAACCACTGTCTTCATCGCACGGTCGCATTCTCGGTATTTACTGGCCAGCGACTATCTCCAACGTAGAGATTTTGGAGATATGCCACGAGAGCCCGATCGACCACTAGATCAAGCGTCGCAAGTGGAGATAGATTGGCCACAAGCTTCAAAAGGGACTCGATCACATACCAAAATTTGGACTGGAATCCCCAAGGCAAAAGAAAGCTTGGCCGTCCCCAACAAACCTGGCGTCGCACCATGTTGGCAGAAGCGACGAGTATCGGAATGACGTGGAGTGAGGTGAAGCGCGGGGAGGTAGCCTTTGTACATGTACTTTATTATCACATGTATGTAATGTTGTTTTTAGTATACAATAAATAATAAAGAAGCGTGAAGCTCAAGACCAATCGCGATGGTGGATATTTGTGGACGCCCTCTGCCCTTTTTTGTTAACCTTCAAAAGGAGCCAGGACTTTTGAGGAAAAGACTAGGGAGTGTGGTCTTTTTAACTCACTAAAACCATCCCGGCACACATCCGTGGGGAGAATAAAAGAGCGTCTCTCTTGAGCCTCACTGTGCACGGCAGCACGTGATCACTGTGCCACCGTCTTTCCTGGATTCACTTGGTGGGTGGACAGAGTCTCCAGTCTGAGCGCCCATGACCCCGGAATCCCGCCTGCTTATAATGCAGGGAGGGTTTCGACGTTTTAGGCATCGGGGCGATTGGCTTTCCGGCTCCTTCTTTTCCGAGTGGGATCGGCCCTATCACGACCCCGCTCGGCGGTTTTCTTCTGGACCATCACGGTCTCATCGAAGGAGGCCATTTTCCTTCAGTTTTCTATCTCTGCCAGCATGACCCACACCACTGCTAGAAAAGACAGGTCTCGCCCGATCCTGGCGACTAAGAACTGCCGCTCAGAGGCCCACTGGGCACTCCTCGAGCATGTGCTGTGCAGAGTCAAGGTCGCCTCCACAGTGGTGGCAATTTGCCGTGGTGTCTCGCCCAATCCTATTCAGATATTCACCGAAGCAACCGTGCCCGGGCAGTACCTGGCTGAGCCTGTAGGAGATGCGTCCCTCTCTTTTCAGCAATGCTTCAAAGTGCGGCAGGACGGCTTCGACAACGTGCTTGTGTAAAAATTGCAGCTGCTGTAGCCACTCGCGCCACCGCTCGAGCAGCGCGTGTCACCGTTCCTGCCGTCTCTGCCTAAATACAGCGATTTCTGGCGCGCTATCACCGTTCTGGCGGATGCCGCAAATTCGGTTGTAAACCCTCGCTTCCATATCCGCCAGAATATCTAGCAGAGGAAAGCGTGCCAGGAGTGTTGCCGCCTTAAAGGATATCGTTCCGTAACCTCATGCGATACGAATGACCATTTTCCGCTGCAGACTATTTAGTCCTGCAGCGTCGGACACCTGATAGTCTGCTTGACCAAACAGGCTTCCCATTAAGGGCCATCGATCGCATGACACTGCGTAGAGGCGGCGAAATTCTTCTCATGGTCCCGCGAAGTTGAGTAGTAGTGTCGCGTATGCAAAGCACCCACTGCCTTTTCAACGCGAGGGACTTGAAGGCGCTGGAAATGCTCTTCGAAGCCCCACCAACCATTCAGGGTTAGGCCAAGACAGTTAATGTATCAACCCACCTGGGCTTGCGCATCTCCAACTGTCACTGACAAGCTGGGCAGTTATCTGCCCCTCTCCAGTTTATGGAAACATAGCCTCAGTTTTATGAGGCGCTATCTACAAACCCAGCTCGCAGATCGACGCCACGACTGTTGCCACCCCGAGCTCAGAAAACTGGATGGTTTCGTCGAAGGTGTCCCCGCCGGCTAACACCAGGGTGTTGTCTGCGTAAATAACGATATTAACGCCGGCCGCCGGGTCGGTCCACACTAAGGATCAAATCGTATGCAAGATAGTCATCGTCATCATCATCATTTCAGCCACAAGACGTCCACTGCCGGACATAGGGTTATGGATGTCAGATAGGCAGTCCTTTCATGTAAAATACTAGTACTCAGCTGTATCCAGTTACACTCAAAGAAGAGCCCAACCTCTTCTTTATTTCAAGGCTTTTTTCATCTCGCCTGATGGCAAGCTATGATGTGGTCGACGGTGAAAAACGCTTGCCTAAAATTAACTTAAAGACCACAAGGTTGCAGCTGTCAGGAAACCAAGACTCCGGCAGGGAATTCCACTTCTTAGCTATGCGCATAATGAAAGTATTCGCAAAACGCTTTGTACGTATGGGTGGGAATGGTCGGATGTCCACCATGTACCGGTGGCGCATTGCCGTACGTCTTGTTGTCCGATGATGTAAAGGGCCAGGCGGAATCAAATTGTACAGTTCCATCGCACACTCCCCGAAATGTAACCGCTATAAAACCGACAGACTGGCCACTCGGCGTCGATGTTCAATCCTCTGGAGCTTTGAGGCGACCGAGTGCATCGTTGCCGATAAGCCTCTTGGCCCGTTTGTCAATCGACTCAAGTGCATCAAATTGATATTTGGCAGATCCGTCCCAGAGGTGAGAGCAGTACTCCATGCATGACCGAACTTGCGCTTTATAAAAGTTGAGCAGCTGTTCAGGCGTGAAGTACCGTCTCACCTATATAAGGATCCCCAACTTTTTTGGAGCCAACTGAGCCTTTGCCTCAATGAATGGACCAAAATTGAGGGTTGATGTTAACGTAACACCAAGAAAGTCGAGATGGTCCGTTATCGGCATGGTTACACCACGGAAAGATGGATTCGGGTGGAATAGGCTCTTTTTTGCGGCAAAAAGACACGCCTGAGTCCAATCAGCATTGAAACTGTCTGGTTTGGCATCGCTCCATTCGGAGACTGCCTCCAAAGACAGGTTCAAGCGCTCAACCAAGGCCTCCCCAGTAGCCCGTGCGCCGGACACGTATCTCTCAGCAACTCCTGGGTGACTCCTGCGTTAATACCTAACTGACCGGACGAGTAGCCATCGATAACCACTCGGATGGACCGATTCCTCGGGAAGTCAGCAATCCAGTCACACAGACCACTAGGCAGACCGAAGGAAGGAAGTTTACCAATAAGGCTCTCATTTCAGACACTGTCGAAAGCCTTCGAGATGTCAAGGAAGACGGCAAGCGCATCCCCGTGCCTCTCGATGACCTCACTCCAGCCGTGAATGGCATACGCTAGAAGATCCCCAGTTGACCGATTTCGGCGGAAGCCGTATTGGTTGTCACTGAGGATGTCGTTGTCTTCTAGGTATGCCAGGAGCTTATTGTTCAGCACATGTTTCATACTCTAGGCTAGACAGATTGATGGATTTCATGTCAGTAAACATAATTAAAAAATAATTTAATTTAACTCAAACATAGCCTCCGATAATTATTAATCCTATTTTCTGCCTTTGCCTAGTGTGGCGGACCACACTCGCAGAGAGCGCAGTTTTTAAAAAGTTCCGGTAGTTTTTTGGATCCCAGTCCAACGCTGATTTAAGTTGATAAACTATCAGAGTATCAGCGATCTGTTACACGGCCGACCCCGTAGAACTTTAAAAAAAAAACTATTTTCTACCAAACCACTTATTTATTCACAAAAACCCACAATTACACTTTTGATTAAAGTTAGCAATGAAAACTGAGACTTTAACTAGAGAATGCAAAAGTCGGCTTTATTGCCTTGTAATAAGGGTTGTAACAGATCGACAAAATAAAAACGTATTGCGCGGAACACAGTCGGCAACGAACATAGAGTTGAGTAAAAGAGTAGATTCAGCAAACAAATTGTACACAGTTCTAACGTGTTCGACATCCCCGCGCACCCGCGCCGCGCCTCTCGCATATTTTTCGGTACCGAAACCATTTTAAGGTTAAACCGTTATTTAGCCCAACCTTTATTTATAAAGGTATCGGTATAGCTCTACCTTTATTTTAAAGCGGTACCGATATTTTTATGAGGTATCTTATCCTTTAACCGTAACCGCTTTCAGTCCCTGCTTGAAAGAGGAAGCAAACTCTCCGACCTAAAAATATTCGGTGGTGGTTTTTATTGTGCAGGGAAAGAAAAGAAGGAAATCTAATATTTTGGTTGACAGTAAAATTGAGAACATTATTTTGGATTTCGCAAACGATAAAATATCGGCCAAGAGTCAACGCCTCGCAATACTGAGACGTACAAAATGTGAACCGTACCAAACCTATAGTGACTAGGTTTAAGAAAAGTATTTTTTAATTAATTTAAAAAAAAATTGTTTTGTTTTATTTTGTAAAGTAAATAAATATATATATTTTAGAAATAAAATGAAATAACCATCCAAAGTTTTACAAAAGTAATCTAATAAAACACTAACACAAAATTAACAAATTTAGTATTTACGTTACAAAATCAAGTGAACAGAATCAAGGGGAACAATTAACAAAGTGCGCGCCACCGGATGCGGGAATGAGCACTTGGCCACGGTACGCGTTGGCTTATATAGGCTCGATCACATGCTCGGGGCTTTCTGGAGGGGTGTAGGTTGGAGACGCAGCTAACACGGCCTCTCCTGACGTGCCAGCGTCCTCGCAGGCCTCGGCAACCTCCGGAGCATCTTCAGCAAACTCCGACTCGGCATTACTGGGTGTAGCCGACGAGGTGCTCGGCTGTTCATCAACTTCATTCTCCTCATCATCAGAACCTGCACATCATAAACCAAGTGTGAGCATCTAAATGTTAGATGTGACAGCAGACAACTTTTTTATTGAGCTATTTCCTGGATGAAAGTGATTATACGATCAAATGCTAATGAGACTTGAATTACTTCTTAATAATAATATCCACTATGACAACGATTACCTAGCAGCTGCACGAAAACCATAGCCTTACGAACTCAAAACCTCATAAAGGCCATCAATGAGCTCACTTGCCATAATACCAACCAAAACCTTATGCAGCTGCACCGGGCTTACATGGTATAAATGGCAAGTCTTGTCCTCGGGATTTACACAGTACTTTGCCAGTCACGCCCCGAATGTCATAGGTGGACACGGGTACTTTCTGGGTCACGACTGTTACCAACTGGTAGGAACTAAGCTTGTCCTCAGGATTTACACAGTACTTTGCCAGTCACGCCCCGAATGTCGTAGATGGACACGGGTACTTCCTGGGTCACGACTGATACCATTAGGTAGGAGCAAAGCTAAAGGCGTAGGTTAAAGTGCAGTTACCATGAGAACCCGCTATTTAATTGGTTCACGTCTCAGAAACAAAACAAAGATCTTACACTCAAGCAAAGTTCTTGAAACGTAATCTTAGATCAATAATTACCAATAACAACAGTTTGGTTCATAAATTTAACAAAAGTTTAACACTTGAGAGGTATGTTTAGTTAATTAGTTATGAATTTATGAACAGCATACTTAAGACTCAAGTTCACTGTGACACTTAGCCACATAGCGATACGTGCCGTGCGCTCGTGTGTTATCGTACTACGCTTTAAGCTGTGTCACTCACATAACTATTCAATCAGTGAATATTTATGTCAACTTAAATGAATGTCAACAAAGAGGCTATACGTACCTACGACAAAAGTGGATGAAATGATCAACTCAATGACCACTTAAACAGCACATTTAGAACACTAAAACTTACATTCGAAGAATGCAGCAACTGTATCTCCTACCGACCATTTGGTAGGACTTTAGTGATACGGTACGGTCCCCGCATACCACTCTCTAGCTTTTTTATGTTCGATAGCCCAAACAAACTTAAAGCCTTTACGTGTTAGGGCAGCGAAAGTTGTTCTCAGTCAAAGTGGCATACTTATATTATGTACCGTCTAAAATACCAGGCAAGGTTGAGTAATTGACGCACTTGTTGCATTGTTTTCGGCGTCGGCGATTTAGTTAAGGCTACTATTTTATGAGTGCTCGGCCTAACCTGACCATTGCTTATAGTTCTACCAAGGTACACAACACAGCACTAGGAGTCATCACGTGTTGCCTTATCACCCTTAATTTCAGGACAAAAAATTACATTGAATTTATTGCGCGACTCCGATCGCTGTTTTGCTAAACATTTTCTTCCGTATGCCCATTTTTTTTTTTATATGTTACACTTTAAGTTTTTCATGTTCGGAGAATTTGAATTGAAATCAGTATTCAGACTATTAATTCTGGTTTTAGAATTTGAACTGCTATTACTATTTTTAGATCGTTTGAGACAATTGCTATTAATGTATGGCCGTGAGCGTCGCACGAAAAACACTTCAGTTTTTTTTTTAAAGACACTAGCACCACGGCTGCTACGGTAACTGATAACGCGACAGCTAGTACGAGTAGTTCGATTAGAATGAGAATGAGCATCAACCTTGTTTTTATTTATTTATGCAGTGGTTTTACTTGGCATGACATAAATTGATAAAAATATTACAATTCTTTCGATTGTTAATTTTGCATTCATAACTGCAGAACGAATCTGGGGATCCTTTATACCGCACACAATGATTGCACACAAAAGGTCATTACTAAGTCCTTTAACAATACGCAAACGCAACAAGGATTTGCGCGCGTATTCCGCGTACGTGGAATATTTATCTGATTCAGTGCACATGACGTCATAAAGGATATTAGCGACATCGACACGTCGTGGACAAAGTGATTTTAATTGTAATTTAAATGTAGACCAAGTACGATCCGTTTCGGTCCAATCGCGTAACCAAGAGTGAGATGCACCCTTCAGACACAAACCGATACGGGCCAGACATTCTTTGTCGTCCCACCTATTTTGTGTCTTAGCACGGTCAACTTCGTCACACCATGCTATGACGTCATGAACATTAGGGTCGAAATCAGAGACGTAATAATGGTTTGATCTCACCGGGTTTAAGCTCCTTAGCGCATCGATGAGACGCTCTGTGACGTCCCCTGTAGCCGACGTTGAAGGCGAGGGCGACAGCGACAGCGCCGGTGCCAGTGGCGTCGGGACAGGTCGCGTGATAGCAGGAAGGCTGGCCATGCCGGTGATGGTAGGGCGCGGCTGCTGCTCCACACTCGATCGTGGTTCTGAAATTGAACTTCGCTCCAAGGCTGAGACCTTGTTAAGTATTGCGTCTAAGATGATACTAAGATGATTTAGGTCGGGTGGCGGAGGCGTGCACTCACGTTTACGTCTTTTTTCTGGGGCCAGTATTATTCGAATATTTTTTATTTTTATTTTAGTTAAGTGGGCAAACGAGAGACGTCCCGCTTCTGATTTTAGGAATGAAATGAAATAACCATCCAAAGTTTTACAAAAGTAATCTAATAAAACACTAACACAAAATTAACAAATTTAGTATTTACGTTACAAAATCAAGTGAACAGAATCAAGGGGAACAATTAACAAAGTGCGCGCCACCGGATGCGGGAATGAGCACTTGGCCACGGTACGCGTTGGCTTATATAGGCTCGATCACATGCTCGGGGCTTTCTGGAGGGGTGTAGGTTGGAGACGCAGCTAACATATATATATATTCTTTTCAACTTAACTGTATTTTGTCTTTTTGCGAAACTGTCCTTAAGAGAATCTGTCCTTCTGCTAATCTGTCTTTATGAGAATCTGTCCTTGTGCGAACAATGGACTCGGACGTGGTTTGCGATGGATCCGCTTCCACAATAGCCTTCAATTCTTCATTATAAACTTTGGTCTCCGGCCGTACACGGGGCTTGTTCTGCAGGTCGAAATTTTCAGAACGAAAACGTTGGAACCAAAAACACGACTCCATCGCCATACACATCATTAATCCCTCGAGCCATTTCTGGAGTACTGGTGCCACGATGGAACTCGTACTCGTAAATAACGCAATATTTCAATTTTTCCATTTTATATACTGACTGATGCAAAGAAAAACCAAAAGAGGAAAAAACAAATGAATTACGGTTATCCAAACACAAAAGCATGAGTAAATAGCTGTATAAATTTAAAATTGGAAGTCCAAAAACCAAAGAGGAGATATTTGAGATCAAAGTGCCCAGTACGACAAAACGCCAATTTCATAATATTTAAACAAGTGGTCACAAAAATGCTACTCATTGGCAGTTTTGACAGTTTTTCTCAAACACTGAAAGGAGGGGGCGCCACTATTAAGTTTTGCCCCGGTTCGAAAAAATCGTAGATCCGGGGCTGCAAATACGACATAAATATTGTGTCCATAATGGTTATGTAGATATCTGAAAAAAAAGAAAAAAAATTGAGATCGCACAATTTTTTTTTAACCTTTTTCTATATACTAATAAAAAAAAAACATATTTCCAAAGTTTATATAAAGATTCATTGACTGGCCCTGGATTGCGAGGTATAAATCTTACGGCACTCCACTAGTGGTCGCTTACAATGGGCCTCATCAGAAAGCTTACAGTCACTCAAAGGGCAACGGATGCGTGATCGAATCAGAAATGTAGAGATCCGCAAGAGAACCAGGGTTACCGACATAGCCCGAAGAATTGCCAAACTTAAGTGGCAGTGGGCAGGGCACATAGCTCGCAGAACGGATGGCCGATGGGGCAGAAAGGTTCTGGAGTGGCCACCGCGAACCGGAACACATTGCGTTGGAAGGCCTCCCACCAGGTGAACCGATGACCTGGTGAAGATTGCAGGGAACCGCTGGTTGCGAGACGCACGGGACCGGTCAAAGTGGCGACGCTTGGGGGAGCACTATGTCCAGCAGTGGACGTCTTTCGGCTGATATGATGATGATGATGAAAAACTACATCTGCGGGGCGAGCACGGCCTACTGTGACAGGCTTGAGTCACAGTTTGGGAGCAAAAACCGTGATAAAATGCGTGACTCAAACCTATCACAGAGGCCGTGCTCGCCCGGCTGTTATGAGCATAGCGCCCTGTTATAGTATATTTTTCCACTAACAACCATAAAAAACCATGATCCTAGTAATTACGGCTGACATTACAACCAGTTAAGCCACCATAAACAAAGTAGACGTGTCTCATAACACTTACTTAGCTCTGCACACCGCTTTGGCTACAGGCACTTCCACGCACTAATTTGACTTAACCGGTCATTTGGGCTCCGCACACTTTAATTAAAGACGGCTCAGTGTTCCTCAGTCGTTGTCGGCCTCATCAAATATTCCTTGAGGAATGCAAGCTAGCTCACTTCGGATTTAAAATCTGTAATATGTACCTACGTACTGAAACATGACACTTGGTTTCGTACTTTAGTGGCTTAAATATTAGATGAAAATTTTATTTTCATTCGTTATAGCTTGGGTGGCGGATGTTGGGTGAATCAGGGCAGGTTACTTACATAAAAAAATAAAAGTCAAAATCGCTTTTTCCACTTCATACTCACTGTATGTCTTTATTTAATTTTTTTGTGTTTTTTTTATCAATTTATTTTTAAAACGTTCTTTAAATCAAATTTATGTTAATATTAAATATATAATATATAGGTATCTCGAGTGTATTTACATGGTATATACAGGTGTGTATGTACATATGTATCGGCCGCGGGGCGCTATGTACAACGTTACATGCTAACATTATGATAGGTACCTTACATACACAGATATACAAAAAACGCTAAGCTACGGCGTCGCGGCGAGTGATTCACACTGTGGAGACAACCTATGTGATAAATGCATGCTTGCAGCCGCGCGGGCGAGGCGGCGGTCCGTGACGTCATCACACGCGGCTGGCGCGTTGCTAGTGTCGTGACCAACATATTCGTCACATATGATACACTTGTCATGTTCAGACGTGCCCATAGCCCACCGTGTGCTGTGTCCCCGGGCCGCCACAGCCGACTTACAATTAAATGACTAACAAATGTGAGTCACTCGCGCCGACGATCACTTACAACTAGTTTCGTACATAATTTTAGTTGCACTCGTTATGTAATATCATTTTTTTAATTTTTACTTTTATTTTATTTATTTATATTTTTTAGCAAAACACTGGCATTATCGTAATAAGGTACATTATACAAGATGGCGGCCGAACTCGTTCGTCTAATTAACTAACTGTATAAGAGATTACATCTAAATGTATCAACGTTAAAACATGTTATGCGTGAAGTTGAAGTCTTCAACACACGCAGTAATATGCAAATGTAGTCCTCCACGTTCGTAAAGAACATCTGACGCTCACCTCACAAGGTGCTCGGCAAAAGTTAAATCATTTGGGCGTATCATTCCATTTGCTTACTACTCCGTGGCACTAAATTATACGTTGCCTTTACAAGGGAGGCATCTCACACATAGGAAGACGCCATCACCAACAACACAGTTAAAACATTACGTGGTACTTATACCATGGTACCGACATAAAGGCACTGCAACACAATCCAGAGTAAAACAAATGCCTGAGGTGCTCGCACAGCCCGGTGTAAGACATATAGTGAGCAGGACATTCAGTTTGGGGCGGCGCGAGCACTCAGCCACGTGTCAGTGTAGTCCGAAACCTTTGCAAGAATGTCTCAGACCACAAGATTATTAACAGCAACATAATTATGTATGGAGGTAAGGAGTCGCTTTTATACAATATCGCTTTAATTTGGACTTAGTTCTGCACTAAACCTTGTTTTACAAAAGTTTAAATAAGGTTATATTCAAATACCTTTCCGAGTAAGCGTAGGAGAAAAATCATAGTCTTTCGGATCTGACAACATGAACTCTCCTTTTACAAGTTCAAGCTCCCTGGTGCACGCAGGAGATTGGCTGACTCGTGCCTGCCTCAGTAAGTGCAGCGCATACAGCATACGAGTAATGTTAAGAGCGCTAACGAAGACTAACTCGGCAGAACAACAAACTTGTAAAGTATGCACATGTTAAGTAGGAGTAACCTAGTACATGCATCTTGCTGCGATACTAAAGGCAGCTTTTTAATATTTTTAAAGTCGACATGCCCTAGTTGCAAACTTTACACAAGCTCGCTTTCAAATAAATGAACATACGAAAATCTTGAATTTTATTCATGCATATTTGAATAAGTATTTTTTTTTACATTTAGACTAAATTTTGTGATGTAATATACCATTGGTCGTCCAATTAGAATATCTGACACCAAATCATTTCTTCAATCTTTCCACACAATCGAATCGAAACTGTCAATCCATTACCTATTGCGACATCGTAACAAGTTCTCGTCAATATATGAACTGGGCTCATTACTCCCGGGTGTCAGCTCGCGATGAACGCACGGCTTACTTGTGAGTTTTGAGCCACCACACGTTGCTATACGTTTGCTAATCTGTTCGCGACACTGCGCGGTGCACAATTTGCGAGTAATCGTTACTCGTCCGACAAGCGAGTACGCGGTGGAAGGGGGAGGAAGGTCATTAATCACCGCCGAGCCTACCTTCCATTTATTTTTAGAATGCCTTCCACGTGCACGTATTGTATTGAAACAGCGCCGTCATTCCGCCAGTTTGTTGAACTTGTCCTACATTCTGTTCAATCGCACTAAGTTGCTGTAATGATTTCACATTTTTTTCAGCCCCTGACGTGAACACTTCCTACGTATACAAAAGTCGGTCTCGACCTAGTTAGAACAAAATCCATCACTAGAAATGTTATCAATCTGTATATTTTCCAATTATAATAAAAGGCTGCGCCGCGAAAGTGATGTATGGGCACAAGTTGCGCTGTCACACCGACACGTCACTCGCCGAGCCACAGCCGGCAGTACAGTATGGTTACAATAAGCTAACGTTAACAAATTATTGCGGTAAAGCACTCAATTATACTACTTAATATTACATACACTATTCACTTGTTAGGAATTACTATACCGGGTAAGAGACCAGAGCTAAGTCTTAAAATGCTACTTTGAAAATATCTTGTGATCACTTTATATCGGGAGAGGACACAGCGTAACTTATTCCGAAACAAGACTGGGCTGTAGTTCAGTAGTAGACAAGTAAGCTCAAAGCACATTGAGACATAATCGAAGCAAAACGACGATCAGAATAAAAAACTAAATAGCATACTTACTCCTATCTCCACCACATAATGCACAAATTCATATCAAAACAATAAAAGACCCGCGACTTCGCACGACTTCGCGTGTATCCAATAGAATTTGACGCTTCGCTTCGACTTTACGCTGTGGAGATAGGAGTCTATATGCTACGTAATTTTTGGAACCCACGCGTTGCTTCGTTTACACTCTGCCTCAATGCGCTTTTGCCCTCAGCGGGAATAAAAGTAAGCACAAGTGCTACAAGTACGCGAAGTTGCAATAAACTTAACAGAAGAGAATAACAATCAACTAAATAGGAACATGTATACAATTAGCTACAAAGTGATATCGAGCGCGCCGCAAGGCACTGCTGACTGCTGACAACAGTACAAGTGTACACAAGTGACATTCTATAGTGACAGCGATTGGAAAAATTACTAAAAAATATGGGAATGTGTGCTATCGAAATGTCACGAGATCAATTCCATATTTTGGCATTTCGACAATCGCCTGCGCTGTTAGTATGACACTGTCTATAGTATGAGCCTAAGGTTTTTAGATAACGCTACGAAACAGTAAGAAAACAATCAACATAACATTGTCTAAATGAGATAATGAGTTTGTTATCAAAGCCAAGCCTAGGAGAGCACGATGGAGAACTATTGCTGCTAACTACAATTATTGTTATAAAAATATATTTTCAATTATTGCTGTGGTTACCATTGTTACTATTAAAATGTTTAGTTTACACTGATGTACGTGTAAGCGAGACTTCGAATGGTTGTCAACTTATGAATAATTCAACGAGTTATTTATAATAATGAGGGAACCTTAGTGTATCGTGTAACGCGAGCATTGTCTACACAAATAATACTAACTATGAACTATTCCGCACTTTTCGTACATTTCGAGCTCAACACGTCGCGAAATGATTCACTATGATACTATGTAAATCACAGAAACTTAAGTATAGGTTCTAGTTTATAGCTATGTTTGTCTACAAGTCCCTGACATCACAGATATATAATAGATACGCTCATGGAAGTGTGACGCGGGATCCAGGAAATCATAATGTAATCTAGACCTAGACAAAAAACTGTTCTGTAGCGTTAAGAGGAAATGCAGTCGCAGACTTCCCACTGAATATCCTAAGTAATTCGAGGTTTGACTCTCGCCTTTTTCCTTCTCCAATGTTGGACCAGTTTAAAAGATATTCCATAAACTGAAAAAGAAAGATAATATAGTGTGTCCCTATGTTTTCCTTTATGATGATACATTATCTTTAGAAGCACTAGAACATTGTGAACAGAGGCCTAGTGTACAAATTTGACAAATATAAAAGAAAAACATCGAAGCACAACATATATCTCTTTTATTCATATATGGTATATCTTTTAAATTGGTCCAATACTGGAGGAAGAAACAGGCGAGACCGCGAAATATGACTTTTTACTAGGGAAATTCAGTCAGAACTCTCTGCCCGCATTTTCTCTTAAGACCTTCTTTCCACAAATGCGTGTGCGGAAAGTATTTAGTCTAGGCCCCTGCACTAACAAACTATGTAATAAGGCTGTATGTCGCAGTTCACCTGTATCCTACACTTACATTAACTCACAAAGGTTTGCATCACGCAATCAGTTTAATAGTTAATTCACATGCTTCTAGTAGTTCGACTAACAAATCAAAACATCGAGCTGCCTCTATGTAAATAAATATAAAATCTCACGTTTTCATAAGTCCTCCGTTATTATTACTTACTTCTAATAGTAGCATTATATTCTCTGTTAAGTGTATTTTGTTATATTATTAAGTAGATAAGGTACTCTGCTAGATTGTGACTGCACGTTTGCATACGATAGTCGATATAATGTACACCTCAATGGAACGTACGTAAGCTTCATCTATGTCGGCGACGTTAACAATATAAATATTATAATTTAGTAACACATTATACGACAACCACAACTTATTTACTCGATATGGCAGTAATTTCAAAAACAAGTTTATACAAATTCATAATTTTATCGATAAACACCAAGAACAGCGCTATTATCGACATCGATACACTAATCAACTAGTTTAAATTTAGAAGGACATCACTTACATCAAGGCGTAAATGTTTTAAATCATATTGCATATCTGAATGAAACATGGAAGCTTTTTGATGAAGCAAGCAAATGCAATGTATACTAGCATCAATGATAAATTACACAAAAATCTAAAATGAACTTAAATATTCTGTATTGGTAGTAAGCGGTGATGGGGTCGACGGTAACCTATTCACTCTTTACCTAAATGCCCCAGGTTGTAGCTATCAGAAACAACATAATATTGAATAGCATACGTCGATCTCATGTTTACTTCACTCATGAATATTCTTCCACCGTCACAGACTCTACAAGCTTTCGCCGCAATGCACCGCGGAACATTCTACAAGAACACATCGCACTAACATGTAGGCGACTGGCGAAGCGTGACGTCATAGTACGAGCCGCGACCTACCCCTACGTGCATACGCGGTACGCGTGAGTACAGCTGGTTGCCATGGCGACGGCGACGGCGACGGACTGTTCACGATGCAATTCCGGGTTGTAAGTGTCGGGGATATATACGTTAAGCTGGTATCTTTATTTAACGTGTGTTCGCGTTTTATTACATTCGCATGTCGTCGTTCCATTTGTTATATACGCCCTGAATAACTGTAGCTAGATTTGCATGAAGGTAAGTCGTTTAATATATACGCTTAGCAAATGAAGTGTACATTTAATTTTGTTTATATTAATTCTTGAAGGCGCTTTACTAGCAATCAAATTATTTGTATTATTATTGCAAAAGTGCACAAATAAATAATAAATACGTCTTATCTTAAGTAGTTACAGCCACTACGTTGGTGTCATAAGGCAACTGTACAAGTTCATAATTACACGCCTGTGTTATGTATGTACACTATACATTATGTACATCTGTCTATGTACGCACTTATCTGTACATAAGTCTAGTCAAGAGTTTTACTTTCTTTTTGTAGAAATTTTAGTTTTTTTCATAGTTAACATAAACTAAGTCCAAATTGTATAAATTATTTTGTTTTTTTTTTTATTGCTTTTGTTATTTTTGGTCTTTTTCTCGTCGAGCTGTGAAGTCGACATTGTTTACATATAGGAAAAATATTCCTACTTTTCATAAATGACCGCCTAATGATCGAATAATCAATTATTATTAAATATACAGGGCGAGTATTTCAAGTGGTGGGAGATATCCAAATCTGAAACTATGAGATAAGCTAAAAACACTCAAAGGAGTGATGAGCCCGATTTTGATGAAAACTAAAACAGCATCATTGGGTTTTAAAATATCTAGATTTCTAGCCAGGCATCAACCTGTTGGTTTTGGGGGAAAAACACGCTGTATTATTACACCATCTGATAATGTTGCTATTAAGGAACAAAACCTGGCAAATCGGCAAACTTAAGGAAACACCTCATTTTTAACAAAAAAATTTTGTTTTGCTTTACTCATAATCGGATCCGAAACTCCAGTGATTTTCAGCTATTCCTCATAGTTTAAGATTTGGCCATCCACGGCCACTTGAAAATCTCACCCGTGTATATACAAAATGACTCATAGAAGTTCCATATAGCTGAAAAAATATATTTTCTTTTCTTTATTTGTTAATATCGATTTTCCTGATTCCATTAGAAAAATCCATAAAATCTATCGTAGAACGATTACCGCCAAATATTGAATTTTTTTTTTGTTATTTTTTTATATTTCATAGTTAGCATAAACTGAGTCCAAATCATAGAATCTTTTATTTTTTTATTGCTTTTGTTATTTTTTGGTATTTTTCTTGCCGACCAGTGAAGTCGACATAGTCTATAGTTATAAATATTGCTACTTTACGTAAATTGACCGATTGATGAAATCATACGAGCGATAATTTGTTATTATCAAATATAATAAAGTTTCATATGACTGGAAAACTGTTTTATCTTTAAATATTAATTTCTCTGAGAAATTCGCATTTTATAATAACCATAGAACGATAACCGGCAATTATTGACACGTTTAACCGAATGTATTGATGTTTTAATTCCCTTGCAATTGTATAATAGTCCTAGTACAAGTTCACTAGGGTCCACTTGCACCAAAAACTTAACTCAAGAGTTAGTTGCTAACACGAGGTTATATTGACAGTATTGTATAATAAACTGTCAATTTAACCTCGTGTTAGCAACTAACTCTTTAGGCCCACATGCACGAAAAACTTAACTCAATATTGAGTTTAGTTTTTCGTGCAAGCTGGCCAAGTTGAGTTTTTCGTGCAAATGGGCCTAAAGTTGTTTTGAGGCAATGCCAAGTAATTGTCATTCCTATTGCAGTCTATTTTCACAGCAATTACGATATTTTTTATGTACTAGCAACATTATAGCTAATCAAATATATTTTTAGTCTCAAAGTTTGTAATGCGGGGTCGTCGTGAAGTATACTACAACACAACAGCAACAACAACGAAAACAACAGAACTTCACGGCCGCGTCGCACGCTTGAAGTTTATTACTCAACTAGAAAGTGGTGACATCTTACGCCCACTTTTGCAAGAAAAGCTCACGAGGCTAAATTGACAATATTGTAGGACAAACTGTCAATTTAACCTCCAGTTAGCAACTAACTTTGAGTTAAGATTTTCATGCAAGTGGGTCTAAGTTAAGTATGTATGGTACATTCATAAGATATTTTGCCTAATAAGATGTTATTTGTATTTAGTAGGTTGACTTCTACAACTTCTAATGTTTCTAGTTAAAATACGGCTACTCGAAAGGTATTGGTTTAAGTTTTATTACCGTCTCTTATGTGTATTTCCGTTTTTTTAGGCTCGTCACATTGATAACGGGTAAATTAAGGCTTCAGCGGTATTGCCAGCGTTACTTGCTTGAGATCATAATTTATACTAAAAGAGACAGTATAGGTAGAATCAATCCAAATATATCAAATTCGTCTGTCGTGCAGCGACAAGCGAACTCCGCAGACATCAATATGTTTGAATTGACTTATACTGTATTTTCTCGCTTTGCTGTTGGCACATTTTTCCCGCGTTTAGTGTGACAAGTCGTCTCGTCATTCCATAGAAGTTAAGCATAGTAACTTCTTATGTTAGCTGGTCTTAGTGCTTTCGCAGCTCCATATACCATGTAAGTAATATTTGGTAAAGCATTGTATCGTTTAACAAGATATTCATAAGACTTTTTTGTATGCACAATGCAAACCTGCGAAAGTTCCCAGTTAATCACTTTTCAACCTTATTGCTAAGGGCAGAAAAGTGATCAACCGGTAACTCTTGCGGTAAGAACCATTATCAGTAATGTTGTCATCTCAATAGATGACAACATTACTGATAATGGTTACCAAAAATGATGGCCTGACATAATTTTGAATGGCCCCTGGGCTGGGTCGCAGAATCGTATAAACATCGTGTTTGGCACGTAAGCAACCAAAAGCCACAAATGTATTCAAGCTTGATTGTAAAGCTTCTTGATGCAGTTGAGTGCAAGATAAAGCGTAGTATAACATTCGAGCTGAGTAGGAAATGCGATCGAGTATACACTTTTCAACACACCATTAATGCCAAAAAATATTCTTGAACTTTGGACACGTCAATGCCAATTGTGTCTTATATAGTATAGTCTTTTTAATCTGTGGCACTTGGTAATATTTTATTTAAGTAATATCGAATTGTTTCCCACTACAGCGAGTGCAGTAACAACGCGATGTAAAGCTGCATAGCAAGTGACTGAACAATAAATAAGGTAATATTACCCTAACTTTACAAAAGAGAGTCGCCTACTATCACGCTATACATTCTAGTACAGTTAGGGAAACTTGTTGCTAAGCAAATTGACACACATCTTCAATTTGCTATTTCAATTGACTGATAAACAATGACAGATTTGAATATACTGACAATTGAAGTTGGTAGTCATTTTGCTAAACTATACATTTTCCTAACTGTACCAATTACATTTGTTTTCACTATCACTTCCATTCATATCCTGCAGTATCCTGCATTCCGTCAATCCGAGTAAGAGTTCATTGTTATCAGCTGCTCCAAGCGCACCTAAATTCCAGTCCACTGGACCGCACTGTTCACACGCACTTAGTACTACACTAGCTCGCTACGGGTTCCGCACACAAGTGACGTCATAAGACACTACAGATCAGTAAGGCCGTACGGCGGACGGTTTGTAACTATTACTTGAGTTAAGGACTGTCAGATATAACATGGACAAAAATTAGTCACAATCGAAAACCGTGATGTAACGATGACCATCTGCGACGTAATCATGGAAAATCATGAGTGTGCACTGATGTGTAGTGTACCTACAGATAGTGAAATGCGCGTCACATCGAGACGATTCAGAACTCGAATGTGATCTGGCGGGTCCTCGAGTCGTAGTGCCGGACGCGCGCTGCGTGTGCGTGCGGCGCGTATCATCGCTGCGGCGTGTGCGCGTGCGGCGCGTGCGCGTGCGCGGCCGGCGCGTGCTGCTGCGCGTGCGCGTGCGTCTGGTGCGCGCCGCGCCGCTTGCGCTGGCGCTCGGGCCCGCGGTAGCGCGGCGCGGGGTGCGCGGGGTGCGCGGCGTGTGCGGCGTGCGCGGGCGGGGAGGCCATGCGGCGCTGCTTGGAGCTGTAGGAGCGCGGCGCACGCGCACGGTCGCTGGGCGCGGTCTGCGCCTGGTAGCGCTGGATGACGCCGGACGGGATGTTGTTGAAGTCGGAGTTGCTGGTAATGTGGTGGATGATGAGCGACTGATGCGCCGACACGCGGCGCGGCGTGGGCGACGAGCACTGCAGCGCCGACAGCGGCGGCGGCGACGTGCGCCCGGGCGCCGCGCCCCCCGCGCCCACTGCGGGCGGCGAGGGCGCGGGGGGCGCGGCCGCCCCGCCGGCTAGCGGCACCACGCTGACCACGGCGCCGGCGCCCACGATGGGCGGGGAGCCGGCCGCGCGAGACCCGCTGTCTGACCACTCCTGAGGACAAAAACACACATAAATAAGAAGTAGGACTCGAAGGTGTCGCGCACCCAGCGCCGGTACTGCAGCACGTGGTCGGTGTCATGTGTGTGTCATGTATGTGTCATGCATGTGTCGCTCGCACTGACCGGCTCGCTATCGGAGGGCGAGGGCGAAGGCTCGCGCGAGGAGAGCGGCACGGGGCGGCGCAGCGGGAAGAAGTAGGACTCGAAGGTGTCGCGCACCCAGCGCCGGTACTGCAGCACGTGGTCGGTGTCATGTGTGTGTCATGTATGTGTCATGCATGTGTCGCTCGCACTGACCGGCTCGCTATCGGAGGGCGAGGGCGAAGGCTCGCGCGAGGAGAGCGGCACGGGGCGGCGCAGCGGGAAGAAGTAGGACTCGAAGGTGTCGCGCACCCAGCGCCGGTACTGCAGCACGTGGTCGGTGTCATGTGTGTGTCATGTATGTGTCATGCATGTGTCGCTCGCACTGACCGGCTCGCTATCGGAGGGCGAGGGCGAAGGCTCGCGCGAGGAGAGCGGCACGGGGCGGCGCAGCGGGAAGAAGTAGGACTCGAAGGTGTCGCGCACCCAGCGCCGGTACTGCAGCACGTGGTCGGTGTCATGTGTGTGTCATGTATGTGTCATGCATGTGTCGCTCGCACTGACCGGCTCGCTATCGGAGGGCGAGGGCGAAGGCTCGCGCGAGGAGAGCGGCACGGGGCGGCGCAGCGGGAAGAAGTAGGACTCGAAGGTGTCGCGCACCCAGCGCCGGTACTGCAGCACGTGGTCGGTGTCATGTGTGTGTCATGTATGTGTCATGCATGTGTCGCTCGCACTGACCGGCTCGCTATCGGAGGGCGAGGGCGAAGGCTCGCGCGAGGAGAGCGGCACGGGGCGGCGCAGCGGGAAGAAGTAGGACTCGAAGGTGTCGCGCACCCAGCGCCGGTACTGCAGCACGTGGTCGGTGTCATGTGTGTGTCATGTATGTGTCATGCATGTGTCGCTCGCACTGACCGGCTCGCTATCGGAGGGCGAGGGCGAAGGCTCGCGCGAGGAGAGCGGCACGGGGCGGCGCAGCGGGAAGAAGTAGGACTCGAAGGTGTCGCGCACCCAGCGCCGGTACTGCAGCACGTGGTCGGTGTCATGTGTGTGTCATGTATGTGTCATGCATGTGTCGCTCGCACTGACCGGCTCGCTATCGGAGGGCGAGGGCGAAGGCTCGCGCGAGGAGAGCGGCACGGGGCGGCGCAGCGGGAAGAAGTAGGACTCGAAGGTGTCGCGCACCCAGCGCCGGTACTGCAGCACGTGGTCGGTGTCATGTGTGTGTCATGTATGTGTCATGCATGTGTCGCTCGCACTGACCGGCTCGCTATCGGAGGGCGAGGGCGAAGGCTCGCGCGAGGAGAGCGGCACGGGGCGGCGCAGCGGGAAGAAGTAGGACTCGAAGGTGTCGCGCACCCAGCGCCGGTACTGCAGCACGTGGTCGGTGTCATGTGTGTGTCATGTATGTGTCATGCATGTGTCGCTCGCACTGACCGGCTCGCTATCGGAGGGCGAGGGCGAAGGCTCGCGCGAGGAGAGCGGCACGGGGCGGCGCAGCGGGAAGAAGTAGGACTCGAAGGTGTCGCGCACCCAGCGCCGGTACTGCAGCACGTGGTCGGTGACGCGCACGATGCGGCCGAGCACGCTGTGGCGCGCCAGCAGCACGCTGTGCGCGCCCACCGCCTGCTGCAGGATGATGTAGCCGTAGTCGAACGCCTGCGGAACACGAACACATGTTACTAAAACTCTCACGGATGCAGGCCATTGTTTCCATCAATTTTGAGTGTGCTAATACCGAATATGAATCCAATTCCCAAATCCAAAATGTTGGTTCATTTTGGATGAATTTTTCCACATCCAAATCTGTACAAGCTTTCTTCTGTCAGTCTGTTTAGTACTGACTTCTTTGACAAAATTTTGGAAGTGCTGATAACGAAAATGAACCCAATACTCAAATCCAAAATAGATCTAGGCAGATTTTTCTCTCTTCCGATTCCGTCGAAGCTTTCTCCTGAGACACAACTTAGTACTAACCTGTTTGACTTGTATGGCTCCGTAGCTGGAGCGTCCGATGTCGTTGCCGGCGGTCAGCGGGTCCTCGATGCACAGCAACGAGGGTCGGTGCCCGTCGTTCATCTCCTACGAACATATCGTTACATTAGTGTTTACTTACAACAAACCGCTGATGATTTCACAATTCAACACTGACATTTAAGAATAAAATCGAATAGAAGTACATTTACTCGATACAGACTTAGCTCAACAAACACAGAATAATAGCAGTTGTACGAGGTGCATTCAATAAGTACCTAGCCTCATCGCCAGAGGGCGCTGTAGTTTCAAAAGAGTTTTACCACAGTGTAGCACATTCTTTTTTAATTCTTTTTTCAAATTTTCATTCCAATCCCTTCATTTGTTTTAATTTGACAACTTATGGAAGCGAACGTGTCGATCGGTTTTACAAAAATGGAAAAAGAGCAATATCGTTTGGTGATTCGATTCCTATTTTTGGAAGGGAAAACGCGCATCGAAATCAAAGAGCGCTTGGATGCTGTGTACGGTGACTCTTCTCCATCGATGGCCACCGTCAAGAATTGGTTCAACGAGTTTGCACGTGGCCGTACGTCGGTTTTTGATGAACCACGTCCAGGTGCACCGAAAACAGCTGCTACGGAGGAAAACATTAAAAAAATCCATGATTTCGTATTGGCAGATCGCCGATTGAAGGTTCGGGAGCTAGCTGAGACTGTAGGCATTTCAGAAGGAACAGTGCATCATATTCTTCACGAGGAACTCGGCATGAGAAAGCTGTCGGCGCGATGGGTGCCGCGTTTACTCACACCAGAAAACAAGCGCAACCGTGAGACCACATCGGAGACGTGTTTGGCGCTGTTTAAGCGGAATCCAGCGGAGTTTTTGCGTCGTTTTGTGACCGTCGATGAAACCTGGATCCACTGGCCACACCAGAGACCAAGGAGCAATCAAAACAATGGATCCAGACCGGGGAACGTGCTCCAAAGAAGGCGAAAACTGTAAAATCGGCCGGAAAAGTTATGGCCACCGTTTTCTGGGATTCAATAGGTGTGATCTCGAGAAGGGTAAAACAATTACAGGGCTTTACTATGCCGATTTATTGGGCCGATTCGACGCCGAATTAAAGAAAAAACAACCCCATCTGGCGAAGAAAAAAGTGCTGTTTCACCACGACAACGCACCGGTTCACACGTCTGCCACTGCCATGGCCAAATTGGTCGAATTACGCTACGAATTGCTGCCCCATCCACCGTATTCTCCAGATTTGGCCCCTTGTGACTTCTTTCTGTTTCCTAATCTGAAAAAATCACTCGCCGGGAATAGATATGGATCGAATGAGAAGGTCATCGTCGCCACGGAGGCCTATTTTGCAGTTTGACAAAAATTATTTTTCCGACGGGTTAAAAAAGTTGGAGCATCGCTGGGCTAAGTGTATCGAACTAAAAGGAGACTATGTTGAAAAATAAATTGCCACTTTTCCAAAATTTTCGTTTCCTTTTTGTAGGCTAAGTATTTATTGAATGACCCTCGTACTTGTGTCAATTAGACCAAATGCGGCGATTCTGTAGGCCAAGTTGAGCTTTCATAAACTATGATAAAACAGTCATCAACATACCTTCTGTATCTCATCTTTAGACACATAAGAACCTCCATTCTTGACTCTAATAGCAGTCTTGACATAGTTGAACTTGCGTCCATAGAGCTCGAAGAACTCGATGAGCAACACTCCGAGGTTGTTCTGCTGGTGCAGCCGCTCGGGCCGCGGGTGCAGCTGTAGGAAGCTGATGCACATGAGGATCAAGGAGTAGGAGGAGATGCCTCCCGTGAACACCTCATTCAGGTCGCGCTGGAGTAGGAACTGTTTCAGCACCATGACTAGACGCGTGAGGACTGGATACTTTTCCTGGAATAGATGAAATGGGGTTTAGATTAAATAATGTTATATGTAACATAGACTTTTGCTCACGACTTACACGGGGTAGACAAAGTAGTTGTAAAGCCAATATAATAATTTGGGTAAGATTCACACATCATACTCTGACTTTACATTGGTAAGTGTGTCAGACGATTTGTTTTTGAGGCCTTTATTCTATTGCCAAAACTTGAAACTGTTTGAATATGAGCAACCATGTCTTATGAATATAAGCTTGAAATCATAATAATAATAATAAAAGTATTTATTTCATAAAACATGACAATTGCACTGTATACATTGTAGGTTATAAAATTTACATTTATCACATAATAAGCACAATTATACAGACTCTATCCCTTAAACTAGGTCCAGCCTGTATCTTAAGAGATAGGGTTCAGCCATATGGGTACAGTAAATATTGACAATATTGACAAGTGAAACAGTGTCGATGTTACATAATATTAAGCTAAATTTATCCTATGAAAATAAGTGTAGGTTACTTAGTATGTTGTGTATGTATGTGAGAGTTCGTGTATGTGCATGTGCGTTTATGTTGTGTATATATGTGTGTGTATGTGCGTGCATGTTGTATGTATATGTCTGTGCACGTGCGTGCATGTTGTGTATATATGTGTGTATGTGCGTGCATGTTGTGTGTATATGTGCGTAGATTTTACGATTGTATTGTTAAGAGATGTATGCTAGAAGATTCTCCGTTGTGAGGTAGTCCTGTTGTAGTAGCCATTCTGTGATTTTGTGTTTTAGCGTGTGTCTGTTTAAATCTAGTATGTTTAATATTTTGTGTAGTTTCTTATATATATAAGCACCTATGACGTAATATTGGCGTTCGGCAAATGTAGTTTTATGTGTTACACCGGATGGGACATTTGTGCGTTTTCTTGGGTCGGATCTGGGCATGATTCTATGAGTTCTGAGGACAGACTGCAAGATGAAGAGCTGCCTAACTGTTAATATTTTATTTTCATCATAAAGTTGTCTGGTAGGATATAGGTAGGGTTTCTTTGACATAACTTTTAGTACGGCTCTCTGAGCTCGCTCTGCCCTCAGGAAATTAGTTTTAATAGCACCACCCCATGCAGTAATGCAATATCCGATAATCGATTGACACAGTGCGAAATAAACCATTTTTAATGTGTTAATATCGGCCGATTCTCTTAGGGATTTAAAAACATATATAAGACGCATTGTCCTGCTAGTTATCATTTCTAGCTGTTTGTCCCATCGTAGACCGTCATCTATTTGCAGACCTAGATACTTTATACAGTCACTTCTAGTTAGTGTAGGACACGAACACGGTGTTGAAGAATTGCGGCAGGAGTGAGCAGTTACAATAAAGCTGTGAGGTGGCTTAGTGTTTCGTCGGATTGCGAAAGGAATGTAGCAAGATTTGTCCAAGTTTAATGTAAGTAGATTTAGGTGGAACCAGTTCATAATACTATTTAGTGCTATTTCTGCCTTAGTTTTAACCTCTTCCCAAGTAGAACCATAGATGATAATCGCAGTGTCATCAGCGTATGCGTAGATCTTGCTGTTTGGTAGCATCATCCTGCAGAGGTCATTGACATAAATTTGGAATAATGTGGGACCCAGTATGCTTCCTTGGGGCACACCGTATGTCACGATTTCCTCATTGCTGAGATACGCATCTATTTTAACCTGCTGAAAGCGGTTCTTGAGGTAATCTTTGAAAATGTCTAGTGCTATGCCACGTATCCCCAGAAGCTCCAGTTTTGAGATAAGTTTGGGAACAGAAACTGTGTCAAAAGCTTTCGACAGGTCCAGAAATATACCCATACACTTAGCTCCACTATCTAGTTTTCTTGCTACGAATTGTGTGAGATCCAGCACAGCATCCTCCGTCGAAACCCCAGACTTGAAGCCATACTGGTTCTCAGCTATAGTACTGTGTTTGTGTAAAAAACCCCTAAGTTGTCGGTTAAGAATCTTTTCAATAATTTTTGAAAGGGAAGGGAGGATGGAAATTGGCCTGTAATTGCTGACACAGGTTCTGTTCCCGCTCTTATATATTGGATGGACTATAGCTTTTTTGAGTCCGTCGGGAAACGTTCCTGATTGCAAGCTAAGATTGCATATGTAGGTGATTGGTGGAACTAGTATGTGGCGACAAATTTTCAGCAAGTTAGATGATATTCCATCCCAACCTACAGCACAATCATTACGTAGTTTTAAGATGATTTTTTCTACCTCATCTTCATCGGTGTCTAGTAAAACAAGGGAGCTAGCTGGAGGTGTAAAATTGAACTTTTCGGATCGGTCACTGGCAGAGGGAGCATTAGTAGGATCGTGAGATTTTAATATATCTGCCGCTAAGTTTTTACCAATATTACTAAAGAAGGAACATACTTGATTCACGGAAGAGTGAGGATTGTCACCTAGTTTTAGCAATTCATCGGGACTGGTGCGTACTTTACGAGTATTAGTGATTTCTTGTATGGTTTTCCAAAGAGCTTTGGGATTATTTTTTGACTTTTCAAGTTCACTTTTATCAAAGGCTATTTTAAGTTTCCGGAGTAAATCGTTACAAAAATTTCTGTAGCGTGTATACGTTAGTTTTAAAATTAAGTTATTTGGTGATTTTTTTGATTTCATATGCAGCCTATCCCTATTTTTAATACATTTTAACAAGCCTGGTGTAATCCAGGGTTTTATAAAACAATAATGTTCACAATTGTTTGAGGCACTTTCCCTTGCCAATGTGTTTATTTCTTAGCAGCTTTACTGCGTTTCGTAAGTTTTACTAGTGAGTTGTGGTGGAGTTTACATTCAACATGTATGTGTTAAAAGAGCAGTTGTGGCCATGTGGTAACGGCCGCCGCTTACAAGTTGTAGGTCGTGGGTTCAAACTCAGGCAGGCGCTTTACTTTGTGTAAATTATTTCACCACCACTGCTCTCAAAACAATGAAAAAAAACATCGTGAGAAAACCGGCATGTCTTTACCTTAACCAAAAATTCTAAGACATGTGACATCCACCAACACGCACTGGGCCCGCGTGGTGGATTACGGTCCATTCCCTCTAACAGAGAGGCCAGCACGCACTTCGGATCAAATGGAAGTCTAAGTGCGGAAAAGGGGGTTCCATCTATCCTATACTATCAATGTATGTGTCACTGCCATTAGTCGGGGTTAAACATATCCATCTAGACTCTGGCTTTGCTCGACTTGTGGGTCAAAACCAACAGCCCTGTCCCCTACTGTTCCCTAGCCTAGACACAAGACATTTCTAGGTATTATTGTTATGCTCAATTCAATAAAGGTGAGTGAAGGTAGTCGATTATTATCAAATACTTCGCAGTATGATTCACCGTGCGTTAAAACGAGGACAGACATGGTAATTGCCACGATTACACCCAGTAGGCTGGAATGTTCGCAATCAGAGGAAGCAATGCAAGCGTTTGCATGTTCCAAATTAAGTTTAATTATATAATCTACCGTTATCAATAAGGTAACGAGTACATTGCTTAAGCCTTAAGTAATTAGTTACACGTGTTTTTATAATCCATGTTAAAAAAGATGGTTCCTAAACTGTTTTGTACAGCAGTCGCCATTGTTAAAATAAACTAAACATTTGAATGTATCATCGGGTATTATAATATGATAATTTACATAAAATTGTGTTTCGTCACTGTTTACAATTTCACCGTATAAGGTCAAGGTCACACGCTGGGTGTCAATCAGTAGTACATAATTACTGTCAAAACAAACACAGTAGGCCCACTCAGATTGAGATGTAGCAAAACACTGGTACAGTTTACAGGATAGACGGCGGCAAGCTCTCTGTGAGAGAGCCTGGCCTTAATCAATCACGCGGGCTTATTGCGGATGTAACATATCTTCGAATTCGTGGTTCTAGGACATGCTGGATTAGTAGCGATGTTTGCCGTCACCGTGTTTTAGAGCAGTGGTGATGAAGCAATTCACACGAAACAAAGTGCATGCCTGCGTTCGAACCAACGACGCGTAAAGGATGAATTATGCTCCTCGTCCGGGACGCGCCGCACGGTGTAGTATGGACATGGACCGCATCATATTAAATATTCTTGGAGTTTTGAATCCGTGCCTCGTCCGTGCCTCACACGGAGCTCGCTACGGTCTAGCATAATTTATTCATCCTTTAGTCGGGCCCGATAACACGGGCCACCACTGCTCTCAAAGACTGGTGGGCAACTAAGCTTTAGTGTATTAAATGCAGTTCTTTCTTAGCCTTCCTATAATAAGCATGTTACAGATCTAAGGGTACATAAATAAGAATATAGACTCACTTTAAATTGTTTTATCAGCTCAGCGCTCTTCACCCCGCTGCTCATGTTAAATGATATATCCACCTGGAGAAGAAAACATTTTTTTATTTATCATCAATATCTTTAAATAACTAAAATACACCTTAAATAACAAACTCAAAGCATGTATTGCAATATCAACAGGCACATTTGAACTGTCAAGCAAGGAGCCGGTCAGGAGTTCAATATCCCTATCCCTATGGAAGAGAATTAGCAGAAATCTCCATGGACACTACGAAATAAATAATAAATTGTTGCAAAATATTGGTTCCAATTCTTTGGAATAAATATTTTATTTTATATTACCAATATTTATGATCCTACAGGGAATTCAATCAAGTCCTAATTATATGGTCATCATCATCATTTCAGCCGAAAGACGTCCATTAGCCTGAGCCAAGTGTCGCCACATTAACCGATCCCGTGCGTCTCGCATTCAGCGGATTGCCGCAACCTTATCTGATCATCGGTCACTTAGTAAGAGGCATTCCAACGCAACGTCTTCCGGTTCGCGGTCGCTACTCCATAACTTTTTGGCCCCATCGACTATCCGTACTGCGAGCAATGTGTCCTACCCAGGTAACTTTGGTCTTGCTGCGGATATCCTCATTTCTGATGAGATCACTCAAGGAAACACAATTGCATTTTGGGAGACTTTAAGCCTACCACTAAGTATTTATGTCAGAAACGTAGAGACGCGTAGGGGCGGGCGGTCGTTGTGCTTTTGTTTTATTTGTGATCACGGCGCGGCTGAGTGGCGACTAAAACCATACCTTGACCTTTCCCCACCGTACCTTTGTTATTGTATCGATCACCTATGCAAAGCTCCACGTGAACCAAAACACAAACACTGTGCACACTGCTCTGAAATCGGATTCCCATTCTGTTGCTATCATTTTAATTTTCAAGTTTTCCTTATAGAATTGCAAGGCGGAATCTTGGGCTCGTGAAAGTTAGAAGGAGTGGAGGGAGACGTTAGCCCAGGAATGGTCCAGAACTGGCAAGGAAAAAGTTTTCGATAACAAATAATGTGTTTGCGAATAACATCCTTAGTAAAACGCTAGCACGTCCAGCAATGTACAATAATCGTCGGCACATTATGACATACTGCGGAACTACCCACATTCCAGAGCGCGCCTGCCGCCTCGCTAATTATCTGAACGTGAACACATGTGGTCACTAACCGAATGCGATAATTATAATTAAACTTAATCATCACTTTGAGCAATTCCAGATTTTATTTAGTGTTTAATTTTTTCCGTTTCTCGTACTACTATAATGTACGATTTCCACCAACCGGGCCCCGTCGCGCCGTAGCGCATTTCAAACTGTGCTAAAGGAAATTCAGGCTTCTATACAATAGTTAAGTTTCATGTTTGTATGGCATTTACATTGCTTGGAACTCGGGTAGATCCCCGCGTATGCCGCGTCAGCCAGTCGTCTGAGCTCGGACACCGCGGCAGCCGATCGGCTGCGCTCAGACGCCGCAGCAGCCGATGGGCTCCTCGAGTACGTGAACGGCGGCGCTCGTCTACCGCCACGCGCGCTCCTGTGTTGTCACCGGCCGGCAAGTTGAATCATTCAAGTTGTGCGTTGGACTGACTGACGTGATTTATTTATTGTTTTTGCAAAATGAATATGGATACAGATGAAAACCTTGTCCGTTTATTTGAAAAAAAAACTGACTGCGACACGAAAGCATCACTTGTGAGCATGCTAGCAGATACTCGAGCATGCGCGCGCTTGCGCCCGGATTCCAACAGATTGTAGCTGTCGGGCGGACGCGATCGGCTACTGGCGCAAGCTCGCGCATCCGCTGCAACGCGCTGCGCTGCGCTCCTGCGTCGCCCGGTTGGTGGAAATCGTACGTAAGGGAGCGTGTTAAAGGATAGGCAGATAGAAATAAAAATTATTTTATTTTGACCAATATGTTTCGCCTCAGACGGCTTTTACAGAAAAGACAAAAAACTCCGAAACAAAAATATGAGCAACCTTCCAAAACCAATTATCAACTCTAGGGATGCTGATTAGTAAGTACATCATCATAATAATCTGCTTTACTTTTTCCCAACTATTTCGGGGTCGACTTCCAATTTGACCGTATACATTACATGGATCGTCTGCCTATCTGACCTCCACAACACCATGGATAGTCTGCCTATCTGACCTCCACAACCCCATGGATCGTTTGCCTATCTGACCTCCACAACCCCATGGATCGTTTGCCTATCTGACCTCCACAACCCTATGTATCGTCTGCCTATCTGACCTCCACAACACAATGGATAGTCTGCCTATCTGACCTCCACAACCCCATGGATCGTTTGCCTATCTGACCTCCACAACCCCATGGATCGTTTGCCTATCTGACCTCCACAACCCCATGGATCGTTTGCCTATCTGACCTCCACAACCCCATGGATCGTTTGCCTATCTGACCTCCACAACCCTATGGATCGTCTGCCTATCTGACCTCCACAACCCCATGGATCGTTTGCCTATCTGACCTCCACAACCCCATGGATCGTTTGCCTATCTGACCTCCACAACCCCATGGATCGTTTGCCTATCTGACCTCCACAACCCCATGGATCGTTTGCCTATCTGACCTCCACAACCCCATGGATCGTTTGCCTATCTGACCTCCACAACCCCATGGATCGTTTGCCTATCTGACCTCCACAACCCCATGGATCGTTTGCCTATCTGACCTCCACAACCCTATGGATCGACTGCCTATCTGACCTCTACAACCCAGTTACCTGTGTTAACACACGATACTCCTTGAAAGACTCACTGTTAGACTTTCGGGCTTTTATGCCCGAAACGACAATGATACTCGTATATGAATGCGATAAAACGCTCGATTTGAAGTAATCTACGGTTACATTTTTTTAAAGATTTGTTTTATTTTGGTGTTCATCAAATCAGCCTTTTAATGTTCCCACTGCTGGGACACAGGCCTCCTCTGTGAGAGAGGGCATGGCTGTGGATTTTGGTGTTCAATAAAGTATATTTCATTCTAATGCCGGGACGTTGGTTCCATTGTTATTGATGCACGGACGGGTCTTATTATTAAATGAATGGTCACCCATCCACAGACCTCGGCAAACGTTGCTTAACCTTGAAGATCTAACAATGCGGCTGTTCTTTGTCATGACCCCTCATGCTGATTGGTCTCGAAACATAAGATAGTAGTGTTAGTTTAGTTACCTTGACATCGGAGTACTTGTCGGTCATCTTGACGATGGGCACAGTGGCCTTCTCCAGCACCTTGATACTTTCCTTCTCCGCAATGTCCTGCACCACCAGCTCGCGCTCCAGCGTCCACAGCGGCAGCTTCTCCCATTGACCTGGGACAATATACACACACTTCATAAGTATGGAACAGCGTATGCCCGCAGCCCTAACCAGGTAATCGCTCAACCTAGATGGAGGCCTTCCAGTCTTTGATCGTAAGTTACAAATCCTCATGGATACTCTTTGTCTAGGGAGAGCGGAAGGTTATGTCGGACTCCAACTGACTAAAACTCCAAAGTTGTTACTACTACTATGAGTAGGGGGCTGGCGCAAACCCCCGACTAAATAAAACTCCAAAGTTGTTACTGCTACTATGAGTAGGGGGCTGGCGCAAACCCCCGACTAAATAAAACTCCAAAGTTGTTACTGCTACTATGAGTAGGGGGCTGTCGCAAACCCCCGACTAAATAAAACTCCAAAGTTGTTACTGCTACTATGAGTAGGGGGCTGTCGCAAACCCCCGACTAAATAAAACTCCAAAGTTGTTACTGCTACTATGAGTAGGGGGCTGTCGCAATCCCCCGACTAAATAAAACTCCAAAGTTGTTACTGCTACTATGAGTAGGGGGCTGGCGCAAACGCCCGACTAAATAAAACTCCAAAGTTGTTACTGCTACTATGAGTAGGGGGCTGTCGCAAACCCCCGACTAAATAAAACTCCAAAGTTGTTACTGCTACTATGAGTAGGGGGCTGTCGCAAACCCCCGACTAAATAAAACTCCAAAGTTGTTACTGCTACTATGAGTAGGGGGCTGTCGCAATCCCCCGACTAAATAAAACTCCAAAGTTGTTACTGCTACTATGAGTAGGGGGCTGTCGCAAACCCCCGACTAAATAAAACTCCAAAGTTGTTACTGCTACTATGAGTAGGGGGCTGTCGCAAACCCCCGACTAAATAAAACTCCAAAGTTGTTACTGCTACTATGAGTAGGGGGCTGGCGCAAACCCCCGACACTTTATTGATAGACTCGCGCTTGACCTCTATCTCAACATTCTCAACTGATGGTAAGCGTGGATGCGACTTCCAAGTGTTTATAAGCAGACCGTGCAATTTTTTTGGCTGCAACTTGGCTTTCAAGATCACTCTAAGCACCCATCTCGCTAAGATGTCACCGCAACAAGAAAAGGATCACCAAACCCGTAACTCTTTACAAAAAGCTCAACCGTTACACTTCGGGTTAACGGTTCTATGACAACAAGAAATAAAACTAGCGAATTCCGCCCGACGGACGCGACGGTCCATATACTCGCGCAAAAACAGCGTGAGTCACCGACACCATCGGCGGAGTATGTCTGATGTGATAATAGCTTCAAATAAATCGATCAATCGCGTCATGGCGTATAGTCACATAGCTCGTAGGCTCCTATCCTATAGTGTTCTCTATGCCGTCCGCGTCACGAGCTACCATCTCGTGACATATTAACAAATACCTCTACAGCTCTGACGTATCAGGAAATCCGTCTGACGATCGACCAGATGGTCTCAAACTAACAAACAAGTCGAGTGATTGTTAAAGTGTTCCGAATCGAATGCATCTCTCACAGAGCTATTCATATTTCATTGAAGACGTCAGTGACCAGCTGTTGAAACAATCAAGCTAACGTTTATATTATCACTAGCATTTACTAATGTCTTCACCCGCATGAAAGTCGAAAGTCATCTCAAGGGAACTACGGGATACTCCCGGGATAAAAAGGTCTACCCGAGTGCCAAACTGCCAACCGTGCCACCCGTAAGCAAGATGTGAAAAGATAAAAAACAGACAGACAGAGTTACTTTCGCATTTATAATTTAGTATGGATTACTTCTTTGAAAAATGTTTACTCCAAAATTAGCACACCTTTAACGGTCTTCAGCGAAACTCCTGTTTTCAAGCATTATGTCATGATGATGCCATGCGGGGAGCATGGAGGGCGAGTGTGCGTACATATAAAGATATGAATGGGAGTCGGTCGCGCAGCGCGGTGACTCACGCGCCCGCGATGCGTGACAGCGTAATGTGTGTACGCACATCCACATAATGGGTGCAAGCCCACTGTTTGTTTCTCTTATACATTGTAAAGGTGCGACTACATTATTTACACTTTCCTCTACAGTCATCATGTTAATTTTAATCTTAACTGGAGCCAACCTCGACAGGCTAAAATAAAGTTTGCTGTGTAGGATTTTGATTAGTTCCGTCCCCGTCAAACCTGGCGATGCACCGCATTGGTACAAGCGACCAGTATCGGAATTATGTGGAGCGAGGTAAACCGTGGTATGGTAAGCGAGGCAAGTTCTGGAGTGGAGACCGCGAACCGGAAGACGTTGCTTTGGGAGGCCTCTCACTAGGTGGAGCGATGACCTGTTAAAGGTTGCGGGGGATCCGCCGGATGCGAGAAGCACGGGACCGGTCAATGTGGCGACACTTGGGAGAGGCCTATGCCCAGCAGTGGACGTATTTCGGCTGAAATGATTATAATGAGGTAAAGCGTGAAGCTTAAGTCCGGTGGCGAACGAGGGCTACAGTGGACGCCCTCTGCCCCAGCTCGGTTATTTAAGACCTTAAGTCAAGTGAAGCTGGCAGAGCATGACGGTGCTCTGGAGAAGAACGAGGAAGACATTGATATATCCAAACACATTAAAGTCTCTACCAATCCTGTTTTTTACCTTTGTTTCGATAACCACTGAGCCGTTGTTTACTATACGGACCTTGTGGAAACTAGAACAAATTTCCGTGCGTTCAAGCGCTTTTGCCATACCTATAATTGGAATCAAATATAACAGCTCACAATGTTAGGACCCATTAATATTAATGCTAATTTATATCCGTGGTGCTAGGCAACTGGGCTTATCCCAGTTGTAAACGACCCTTTGTGCCTATTGGTCTTGTTTGTTCTGTCTCCTGCTTGATATGGAGGGAAGTGGAAATTTGTATTTTTCTTACTCTTCCATTTTCTTTTCTGATTAATTTCGTTGCGGGATCCAAGACAGTTAAATTCATTCTCCGGGACTTCGTCGAGCTTCATTGCCTCGGCGCTTTTCTGGTGGTCGCCACTGTTGATTCTGGCTTTCAGGAGTTGCAGTGGTTTGGGAATAGTGCGGTGAGATTGTCCCAAAAAAAAAAAAAAAACCACTGAGCCGCTCGTCCCTCCGTGTCGGTGTAAACACAGCGCACGTGGTGGCGCGCTGTCGTCACGCATGTCATTGGAGGGCTACCACGCCGCAAGTACTGAACATTACAGTACAGCGGCTGCCAAACACACGGCCTCCTGACTAACGACTCTGTTTGCTATCATAACACTGAACTTTGTGGAGTTAACGATCTCAAGGCACTCCGCAGATCATTTTACACATACACTAATCTGTCATTTGGGACCGTTTTAGTCTAGGCGACTCTGACACTGTGGTTGATATCAAAATTGCTTCGCTATCTACGAGCAAGAAAATAAATTGGCCTTTCATATTGAACGATAAGCTTATAGAAACACAGTTGTACGCTGGAGAAGACTATACATACCATGCTTGCAAGAATGGAGCAGGAAAGACCCATAGCCAAATGGACTGACCAAGAAAATATACTACAAGACGGAGAAGAAGGGAAGAGTGTTATAGCGTTTGAAGAAGCCTTTTGTAAGCCCAGGCAGTTCTATGTGTGAGCAATAGGCAGCTTAATTTTCTGATGGATTGATCCCACAAACAATAAAGTATGACTACATCAAGCAAAGCCATCACTCTCTTCGTCGTTTTTGATGTCTCTCTGGAGACATGTGTACCTTAAGTTTTGAGTTGGACCCCAGTGAACACACGTCTTTAAATCAGTGTGTTCGGTGTATATGTTCGAGGTCGCGTGCGAGTGGACGGCGCATATAAAAATAGCCGCGTCGCGCGCTTACCGCCTACTAATAATTGCTAACTCTTGTCTAAATTCATCTGTATTGTTCTGATATATGACTTTCGGATGTTGTTCTTGTGCTTCCGTGTCTTCAAGGACAATTGTATGAATAAAGATGTCACGTCTTTCAATGGATCTTTATTTTCACTGCATAGTCCGTGGATTTAGTGACAGACTCTTTTCGTTCTCGCATGTTAAGCTGAAACCTCTTAATACCCTTCCACACATATTGGTAATCTGCCACTATATCAAGTTTCATACGAATTTTTAAACTGTGATAATATTGTGTCTCGTGTTCACAATACTCCACAAGCTCGCTTCACTCCCGTGTGGTAGGCACGTGGGCGAAGGTCAACAAACTGAGCCGATGGTCCGTCCATCAGTCAGCTGATATCCACATGTCATCCACGTCTCCCCACACCTATGCGGTTGTTCCGCATTCCTAACTCCGTACCTGTGTGTAATCGTATCAATGTAGTTACATGCAGGAACACGAAACCCGTATACGCTACAGACAACTTGAATTCTTTATAAGGCTCGCGTTTGACCACTGTCGCACTTATGGTAAGCGATGATGTTGTCGAAGACAGTGGAGCACACGCCTACAATTATCCTATTCACTCTTTCCATCAAGAAACACAGATCCCGTCTGCATCTAGTCTGTGCTTTAAGGTTATAGACGTAAATAATTTATCATCTGTCATTTTATCCTAGGCTGAATAACAATCAAAATAATAGTGCGAATTCTAACTTTCTTGATAAGCTGTTGAAGCAATGTTGCCAAGCCATTAAAACAATCATCAAATCAAGAATGCAATTCAATCGCTCGCTGCAAAAGTACCAGTCTCTTTTACATAACACCTATGACGTTGTTGCGTGCGACAAGTTCTCCGCGGCGACTAGTCGCACGCACCATTCAGCATGACGCGTGTTATCGCGCAGATAACTATTTCTATGACGACTGCGCGGTTGTTAGCGATTACAAGTTTTATGGATTCTTGACTAGTCATGTTGCGGTACTTGCACACGAATTAAATCATGTCCATCAGTTTTCAAGTTTGTTCCAAAGTGCCAGTATAAACCCATAGAGTTTGTCGTCGAGTGACTGTTGTAAGATTTGTTTGGGCACGACAGTGCTGTAAGTTTCAGTGGCACTGATAAGACTACGAGTATCAAGGTCAAGAGTGTGTGACCCTGTGCGTATTGCGGACAATATTTATGGGCGAGCACAGTCCAAATCTTTGATAAGCTAGTATTATAATAATATGTATACTATACTACAGTATCGAAGGATGCAATTATCGTTAAGTGATTTTCCGATGTCCTAACATCTAACGCAGTTTTTTCTGGGCAACATGGGCACTTGCATAGGAACCAAGCAATGATTATCAAATATTGGGACAATCGGTATTCTAACTAACATGGACCATATTATAGCGTGATTGCTATGGGAGATAGTTTTGATAGAGATAATCGTTAGATCGTGCCAATATGTATGTAACACCTATCTAGTGCAATCTGGTGATTGCACTCTCTAGTGAACCCCGACCAAACAGCAGTGATAATACCTTCACCCAATGTGTTTTTTACGGCTGCAAACGAGAGATAGCTCTTCTTTATCAACCATGTTCTTCAATGATATGACAAGAGCAATTCTATCGATTCATAGTAATGTAGTAAGGTGTGGACTGTGGACGATGAGAGCTCGTGTCACCTGCAGCTTTACGACGTATCGAGTTGCCTGCTAGTGAGTAATGATGCACTCATGATATGTATGTTTTGTAAACTGTGAACCGTACTCCGTACTCGGTGCACCAGTTGATCCATTAATGCCCGTTTTGACTAAAACTAAGCGATGATTTAATGAATGCCTCAATAAAAGCTCGCTGTTGAATTTTCAACGCTCAGACCAGCGCCTAAAGTTGGAAATTCGTGTCACGTTGAACCGATATTAGATGCACTAATTGTTACCGAAGTCATTAAATCATTGATTATTTTTGCCAGCCGTGTAACCTGAAGGGTTCACAGATATTTCGGCATTATGATATAATCCCCAGAAAATTTCATAGATAGGTACTTCACGATTACAGAGAAGAAACTGAGGTAATAAATTTTAAATCAGCAGGAATTCAATCCAAATTTAAGTTCCCAATTTATGTGCTCTCACGCTGCCGTTTTCACAAACGGCAGCGTGTTGTGAACTTGTGATGACACACTCGGACTGGCGGCGGCGGCGACCTCCCGCGCTCAGACGACGCTAATGCCAAAATTGCACGCCACGCACCGCACACACCACTTACTCAATCATTCGAACACATTCCTGACAGAATATACGACTAACGACGAGACAATTCGGATTCGCCGTACCAATCAATCAACACAGACTATTGCAATCCACAACTGGACCAAACAATCCGCCTAGCATTAACCCAATGTTGAGGTAGGCTTCTAGTCAAATTGAAGGGTACATCTTTGGCGAGGTCCTCAATTTACAGGAGACTTAAAAAGGATAGGTTGGAAACACCTTTTTATGGGGCAGATTAATTAATGACAATAAGCATTTACAACCCCACAATGTATTAACAGCAAAAGCAATAAAATGACCGAACCAAACATGGTTTATTCTTGGTACGGACATTCTGACTAATGTTTATTGCAATAACCATTGTTAAGGTGGCTAGGACATCTGCACTAACTGTGTTAGAGACAGAACATTCGAGATAATGATCACTAATGTAGGTAGGTACTGTGAGTTGTAAGATTACTTATGACCTTCTTGATCAGATTATTAACTAAAATTTTGACAGTGTCTCTAAGCACTAGTGGACAGGCATCTTCTGTGCTCACTCGCTCTAATGTAGACCTCATCCATCACCTACCATCGGGCGAGAGAGAGGATCAAAAGGAAATAAAAAAAGAACTAATAACTGTAAATGTTATTGATTTACCCTAATCAACCTGAAAACGACGGCCATATTATAAAGACACTGATTTTTCGTTCGTTTTCGGCTCAAGCCGTCCAAACAAACATCCGTCAAAAAAGCGAGCGTCCTTCACCGTCAATTATCGGCTACTACTGCTACTAGCACATGTCCTGTCTTATACATGTGCACGTATAAAGCACGTGTTGTATAGCGAGTGCGTGTGCTTAGACGGAGGGTCGACAACTGATATTATTGCTCCACAATGACAGGGATCCAAAGGACGAGGTAGGGTGCTGATTTAATTGTGTCGATTTAAGATGCGAATCTGATGGCCCTCAGTATTGAATAATCTCTCGTGTTTCGCATAAGTTTTTCGTCAAGATTGAATATAATTAGCGTAATCACCCGATTTGGGATGAAATACCTTTTTCGAAGCAATATCTTCAACGTAATGGCAACTAATTGGTATTTATTTTAAAACTTTATCATGTCATTACAATGCACAGCCGCGCTTTCTTAAAAAGTATGCGATAAACTTAATTAGCAGATAAAAGGTAGGTATGTGGATATCTTTCACGATTATGAGGCGAAAGCCCACTGAACTAATTCAAGACTCAGATAGCGCGGCTACCGATAGATAGCGCACACCGCACACGACTCACGACGAGCCATTATTATGGAGAACTAACTTCTGCGAGCGGCTTCCCCCGTATGAAAATCAGAAATTGTCCCAAGGGTAAATACTCCCGGGATAGAGAGTGTCCTATATCCATCTCCAATGTCCAATTTATCTCTAAACCAAAATTCATCAAAATTGTTTTAGCGGTTTAGGCGTGAAAGCGAAATAAACACACCGACAGAGTTACTTTCGGATTTATAATTTATGTATGGATAAGTGTGGATTTGTCGGATTGTACGATAAGGAGATTGTGTTGCAAATAAAGATTACGAGTCATTAATGCCGTTTATCAGCTGTGGAAGCTTTTCATGTACCTACTCAATGAAATAATTTTAGAAATCGCGATGGAAAACCCCATACAACGTGTCATATTTTTCAGCACAGGAGCAGCAAATTTAGACTGAAGCTAGGGAAGGATAGTTATACAGAGACATTTACTGCTTTGTTCTAGACGAAAAACTATCCAGATACTCTGAGAAAAATTTGTTTGTGAACTTCCATCTACATCAATTTGGACAAACAAGGCTCTGAACTATAGGACATGATGTGTCTGTCCCCGAGGAGCTCCGCGGGGGGCGAGGGGCGAGGGTTGAAGCCGCGGCCTTGTGGCGGCTTTACGAGCGGCGTCTAGCCGGCTCAATGTGTACCCACTGCCACTTAGCAGGCAGCGAGGAAGGCACACTCGGAAAAGTGCGCGAAATCTCACTTACGTAGGTGAAAACGAAAATATACAAAAGCATTTGTTGAAAGATCGGTGGCGCCGCGCGTCTCGGGTATATGTATTTCTGATCTTTGATGCTATGCTGTTGTAGTCATAGACTATTCGAGTGATTTTTTGTGCCTTTTCTTCATGTGAAAAACATAACAATAGCCGATACTATCTACAAAATTTTGGTGTCAGGAGGACCCTTAAAATGTCTGCGATGCTTTAAAGTACAAGTCGAGACCCTTCGGCAGCAATATTTAACTCGTAAGGAGTTCCGGAAATCCAGGATCTTTTTGTACTGTAGCAGATATTGTGGAGAGCCTTCTGTGCGCTCTTACTTAGTGTAGTGTAAGCAGCTTACTACGCACGTTTAGCCACTAAAGTATCAACTGTCTGGCTGTAGCGGCTGTCCGGCTAGTTCCGCAACACCGTTATGAACCGATCGGAACACGATGTAGACTAACACTACAGTTCGACGGCTGTTGCTAGGCGAGTGCCGATAACAGCATGTTTTATTGCGTCATACAGTTATAATTTAAAAGGCGACCGGCACTTGAATCAATCGATATACAAGTTTAAGGCAACGTCGACGCGGTCACGTCTTTGATGCTGAACATGGACGTCCGTTATTGAGATATCTACGAGTCTCTGGTTCAACATTTAACTGTTGTGAGAAAAATATCTACGTATGAGTCACTTAGAAAAGCTCTTAAGCTCTCCTGGAATAGATGAAGTCATTGATCACATAAGCCCATCACCTTTATAACCAGAGGTACGAAACCCCCACCCAACCCAGTAAGACTTTTACCATCTATACACAGTATACAGTGTAGTTCTAATAAAAGCCCGTCAGCATAGTATGTAGGTCGTCTGACTACTGAACACCATTTTTTCGCTCAACGACACGCGAACTCGCGAAAAAAATAGCACATTAAACTTGACTGTAAAACATTGTACAGCATCGATTAAAGCTGGGCGTGCTTAGATTACGTAGTGTGCAGATAGTGATGATTTGCAGCCGCTCATTAGCGCACAACTTTGAACAGATCACATATTTGTGTTTATTACTCCTCCTTGTCAATTTTATTAATATGTCTTGCCTTTTCCCAATTAATATAATGGGGTCGGCTCCCAGTTAACCGGATTTAGCTCAGCACTAGTATTTAACATGGACCGACTGCCTACCTGACCTCCACAACCCAGTAATTGGGTAATATGATACACCTTGGCTAGACTGGTGTCAGATTTTACGGCTTTTAACTACCGTAACGACTGTCAAAGATCTTCAAATGACAGCCGGGTCCAACGACTTAAGGTGATATATACGCCCCAATGTAACGCAGTACTGGCCGTGCGCCCGCTCGATGCCAAAATATCAAAATTGAACCTCCTTTTGAACAGTTTTGTTTGCAAAATATTATTTGATTTACATATGCTATGTTAGGTAAAAAGAAGTTCCAGCCATCAATTTTTCTGTATAAAATTATTTTTAAACATCCAAGTCGTTTTGGAGGAGTTTCCAAAAGTTGCGAAAAAATATCGTGTTGTTAATTATTTTTTTTAAGCGAAACTATTAGTTACACGAAAAAACCTTGTGTTCAAAATTATGTACATGGATCAATAATAAATATATATTTTTTGCAAACCTTTTAACCTAGCCGTTACTGAGGAGTATGCTTTAGAAAGTTACCGTTTTACGGCACTAAAGCGTATGTAGGCCCTTAACGTGCTTGCCGAGGCACGTCGGAATCTCGGTAGGTATATTAAGATGGTTACCCATCCATCCATCATGAGGGAGGGTCCCTCAGCAAACGTTGCTGGATCTGTTATTATTTAGACAAGAGTTACTCTATTACGCCTCATTATCCTTGTTTCTAAATCAAAACTACAAAAGCGTCACGTCTATAACTGTGTATATTTTGGCACGAGCATAACTCGACGATGTCGTATTTAACGCCGATACAACGGCGAACCCACAGCCATTTATCCGTATGGTTTTCCCAGACTAGATTCAAGACTATTGGAGCAGTCAAGCCAATAGTGCGTTTGTTAACCCCAAATCCCCGAGTAGGGAAATGTTCCTGAGAAGCGGCATCATTTATTACGCCATTTATCCTCGGGGAGCGTTTATTGGAGCGGTTTATGGTTGCAGAATTATGTTTATTTTCAGGCAGGTTTGGGGAACATTTGCAGTTTGAGCTGCTCTTGGACTGGGTCACTTTGATAAACGGCCAAATTAAATGACATAAGACGAGTGTAAACAAATATGCAATTATCATACCGATGCGGCTTTCAGATGGCGCCCCGCGGGCCGCCCGGTGAATCCGTACGTATTACCTAATAGGCGTCACAAGCGCACAGAGAGCGCCTGATCAAGTGTCAGTCATCAAACAATGTTGCCACTTCTTGTGAGATGAGTCGTCAAGTCAAGCATGTAGAAGCCGATAGTTTCATCATTATCTCAAACACAAGAAAGGGTGCTCGGGAGCAGATTCTCTTCTTAGATTCTGTCAGGTTATAGAGCAGATACGAGAATTCAACAAGCCGACCTACTTATATTAAGCTTTGTTGATATCTTAAAAGCATTTGACTTCGTGAAATGGTCGACTTTGTGGAAGACGCTACTGGAAATGGGTACATCAACAACATTTTGTGCACCTCCTTAGGGAAATCTACAAAGGAGGGACATCATCATCAGTATGTACTGACAAACACATTTCGGAGCTTCAATCCCAGTGAAGGTGTCAGGGATATATTGTATGGCCCACTCTTGTTTGGCATACATACTGAACTCATAATGCGAATCACCCTCGAAGACTGGACTGATGGTGTTGCGCGCCTGCGGCCACAGTAACGTTAACAATAGACACTCACCAATAACCACAAGATCAATGTCGCTGGTGGGCAGGTACAAGCCGGTGCGGAACGAGCCGAACACCTCGACACGCGCCTGCGGCCAGAGTGCCATGATAGCGCTTCGGATGCGGCTCACTACAGTAGAGCGGACTAGGTGCTCTGTCTCCGTAGGCGACATGTACAGGTAAAAGTGCTCAATCTCCTCGTGCAGCCTGAAACATAGAATAACACAATTTAGTCGAGCCAGGACTAACACAATAGGTGGGGGATGCCCACCACTATAGCCGCACAAGTGCAAAATACACTTCATATCATGGCTAAAAGCAGTGGGGTAGACTACAGTAAATGCCAGTTTTCGAGTTTAAGGGGTTATGTCTTTTGTGAAACAAGTTTAGTCTATTAAGTTACAACAGTTCAGACAGGTGGCGTAGGTTTTGAGGGTACGGCTCCTGGCTTGGCACTTCCCAAGACCTATTTTTACACGATAAACCATTTATACTCAATCAAACTTTTGGTCATGAATTATGATGTGAAACTTTAAACTTCAATTCAAAGATGTCTTCAAAATAGTAACTCAAAATTAATCCTTGATGTAGGTACGCAAGGTCTTATTATGGTTCAATCACTTCGGGGATTTAAATTACCGCTGCGCATTTTTCAATCATCACACGACCATTTAATCAATTGAGTTAATTTGCAGCAATTACTATTGTATCCGCATGCCAAAGCGACAGGTGGTGAATGATGCGAGCCTGTAAACTGTCGCGTCAACAAAACATATACTATTAGACTTAGCACGCACTGCGATTTTTATTCGCGCGATTTTTTTTCCGCGCTTTCTGTGGCCTATGGAGTTGTATGAAGCTGCACGCACTGCGGAAAAAAAATCGCGCTCAAATAGTACTAAAAAATTCGCGCGGAAAATAATTCGCGCGAATCAAAATCGCTGTGCGTGCTATGCCTTACTACGATGATTCACTGCTTTCAGGAGCATACGTCTAGGTCAGTGGAAATGAAAAGGCAATAAAATAGAAAATAATATGGAGCTTTAATTTTAACGACACCGTGATATATATAGAGCTATATGAGGTTCGATAAAGATCCCTTCTACGGAATCGCTAACATTACAAACCCACTCACATTACTATGCAGGATGAGGACATTATGTCTACAAACTGCGATGGACGCGACTAGCAACAAGCTTGACAACTTTGCTAATATAATCACAAGCTATTTTTATACAACGCGGTTGTCATTTGATTAGTATTCCGCTGTGATCGCCATTACGATCACAGGGGCCAATTACGTGAGACCTGCTAATTAAAAGCCATGTGTTCTGACCTTCACGTGGTCGTATACCACCCGGTCCCCGACTATCAGCTGTCCCGTGTATCAGTCACCAGCCGACCTTAACACACAGACCTTTCACAATGCACTACAGGTTTTGCACCACATTCTTGTTTTTAACAGTCACACCTCAATCTCATTCCGATCATATTAGCGGCACAAAAAACAAGGTGATTTATCTTTAATTAAATCAGCATGACCGAAAATAGAATGGAGTTAATTAAATATCCTATGCATAATAAATATCGACAGACAGAAATATACTTTAGTCCCTTGCATACTACAAACCTCAAGCGGAATTACAAACATCTTCACCATTTCAAAATTTGCTATCAAGTTCTTGTCCCAAAAGAACTAACATCTTCATAAGGATGATACCCAGCCAGTGGGCATCCCCCAAGAGTTGTGTAATGTGTATGTACATAAATCAAGTCTCCAATTTATCATTTCCCTGGGCGCCGCGCTAGCGTTAAGACGTGGTCTGCATCTAGACGAGAGGTCGACCCGACGGACGAGATACCTTTTAGCTGTAACCTATATTCATCGTCATATTTCAAAACCTGAATAGGTAAAGTTGGTGTAAACTTTGCTTTGGTCTTTAGTTCAGTTTTCAAATTGGAAAATAATCAAAACCTTTGCGTGTTTATCGCAACGGGCCTATTCGGCATTTCGCCTATAGAGACAAAGATTTAAGAGCTCCAAGATTCCCATTAAAAAGTTTGAAATGCATATTTCTAAGAAATTCGCTAAAATGCCGAGTCCACAGCTAATTGCATTCCGGTGACTTTTTTACATAATTAGAAGAACATACTGAAATATATTACACATGAGTGACTTGCCGCGATTTAGAACAATCAATTAGTGACCAAGATACCAAAGGCGAAGACGGGAAGCTTTCTAGACCAATGAAAGTTTTTCAAGATTGGTAGAAACTTGTGAAGCAACAGCGGAAGCGAATATAGGGCACGGAGAGTTGCTCCAACGCCTAGACTTCAACGTGCGCGTGACAATTACTCAGGTATGCCACCAGCTTGCGACACCAGATGTTCGCAGCTCTGGCCGGTTTCCTTTTTAGCATTGACTGCGAATAACTTTGTTTTATATTCAACGCTGATTTCATTAACTTACAATATTGTAACGATGTGATGTCTGTCAATCTTTCTGATAATAATGGTGTCTAAGATAACGGTGCTAATAAAGTGCATACCTCCCTTGAGAATTTGAGATTGTCAACGCCTTCCACTTTAGACATTCTCTGCAAAGTTTTCAAGTCCAAAGTTTTACAGATCGAGAGTTACGTCGTTATCTTATAACTTAAGAGGGACTTAATATTATAAGACAAAATTTCACGCATAAAATCTTATCAGGAAATATGGACACAAGGTCTAAAAGGACAAGAGGATTGGTCAATCAATTGAGTTTAATAAGAGAGCAATCCTTTTTATATCAGCAGGATTTTGAATCAATTATTTTTAGGTCTTACTTTTCTATCAAACATATCATTACGCCTTTATTCCCCGGAGGTTTAGGCAGAGGTGCACCTTTAGTACCAAAATGAACTTTAATATGCGATCTGTAGTCATTGTCTTGCTTTTAGAGAAACTTCATCATCAGGGCAACTGTTTACTTGCGCCTCCCTCGCAACCACAGATCATAGAAAAAAAACTAAAAAAAAAAAAAAATGTTTCTATGATCTGTGCTCGCAACTATCCCAGTCCGATTGTTTCCATCGCTACCACGCCGGGTAACTGCTCCGCCTATTATTTTCAACGACCGATAGCCTCTTCATTCCGCCTGTTTTGATACTAAATAAGAAGAAATCTTCATTATTTTCTGAACAAACTTTGGCACTAAACCATGTTTATGACGAACTGCTTTTGTAAATGTCTGTTTTGAAGTTAATAACCTCTCATGAATCGTGCTTTTGACGATAAAAAGTTTAGTCACAATGAAACTTGATTTATCTGTATCTCGATTTATTATTGAGATGGTTCCCCGTGATAAAATAATGAGTTCCCTATTAATAATGTAGGTGAATGAACTGGCACTAAAACTGTGCTATGATATGAATCTGATGATCAAGGCATTGAGATGTGTTGGCCGTCTTACTGACATATTTTTCATGACAAAACCCTTGTGTGTTGTTTACAATAGGCACAAAATCTTGGCACAGCTTTGTCAAGCAGTAACAGAGTGTTGGCGTATCAAACAAACGCGTTAACGATGTTTAGTTAGGACAAAACAATGACACAGCTGGTAACATCGCAACTACAAACTGTTACCTGAGCAGTACAGCTACGGAACATTCTTCTTGTACGAACTCATTCATAACCGCTCGGATGTCACGCCGCACGCGAAAGGCCTCGAAGTGCTTGATATCCGAATCAGACTCAATCATTCGCTTTACACATTCAATTTACGTATCAATGTTACGAGTGTGACATGCTAAACGTTTATCGATTTTCATTGAGTGAGGTGGTGGATGAAAGATGCATTCAATGGTTTGTAGAATCGCCTATTAACGTTCCCTTAGCGATGCTACAATGAATTTGCTGTCTGTCTAACTTCTAGTCTTAGCTAATTTGAGAAAGAATGGCGAGGCAAGGAGTCCAGTTAGAACGACAATTACAATCTATCTGCTTCCGGAAATCCGGACCACGGATATTAAAAACGTCAAAGAGTTCGCATGAAACGCCACGATACCGCGTCGCAGTGTTATTTTCGCGTCGTAAACAAACATTGCGTAGATGTCCACATGTGAGTATAATCATTGCATCGTAAATACCACAGCAGGCCTTCGTAGACAAATAAAAAGTGATGGAGCGACACTTCCGTAAACATCTATTTTGATCTATGATCATATCATTATGGAGCTGACTTCTTGTCTAAACTACACTAATCGGCATCAAGGCATCAATGGGGGTGCTATACACAATCGTCACTGCCTCCAGTCCAGTCATCTCATTGCTTGGCAAATGTGTCGATGACTTAATTAATTAAAACCAAAATTTTGGCATTTCGTAGGTTGAATCACGCGGTGTTTTCTGCTCTTAGAGCAATGTAGTCTCGGTATGCAAATGACGCAACCGTTACGAAAATTACAACGTTTACTTACTGATGTAATAAATGAAATAATATGATACTATTACAATATGTGCACTCACTATGGAATCCATTAATAACGTCGCCGTATTATATGATACACCTATTGCATTGTTTGTAAGAGCACTATTTTTAGTTAACGATGCGAGAAAGTGCAAAGAGCCAGCTGTATCAATTCTGCAACAGTCGGTACAGTGTAAACAGTACAAAACTGTCGCAACTAAACTGAAACGATCGCAGAGTTTGGTATTTCTTTTGCAATTATATTTATTGTACCAAATGACACAAAAATATCTTCAGATCTGATTGTTAACACTTTCTATTGAGGAGAACGGAAGATTAGGGTTACCGACATACATAGCCCGAATAATTGTCAAACTCGCAGTATGGATGGTTGATAGAGCCGAAAAGTTCTGGAGTGGCAACCGCGTACCGAAAGACTCAGCATTGGAAGACCTCCCTCTAGTTGGGTCAATGACCTGGTTAAGGCTGCAAGAATCCGTGCGGGCGACACTTGGGCGAGGCTTATGTCCATCCATAGACGTCTTTTGACTGAAATGATCCAATTCTTAAAGCATATGATGCAACTTTTCTTAAATCTCTCGCAAATGATAGATCTAAGACAGTTTGACAAAGCCAAATCCTCCTATTCTTTCATATTGTAAACTCAACAATACAATACCTCAATCAGTATTAGTACAAGTCGCGCATTCAAACCGATGTGAATATTTAACCTAGTTCAAGAGTACGGTATAGGGTTGAGGCGCCTCGCTATTGTCAGAGGGCAGTGACTGGCATTGACAAGGTCGTCACCGCTTCAACACCGCATTTTGTTGAAGTGGAGCTAGCAAGCAAAAAGAACATAACATTACGGCTGTTATCCACGAAGGGTTGGGCAGATGTGCAACTAGACTACACCCACATTTCGCTCGTTATATTTAATTGCCATGTAGGAGGGCGAGCATATTGTCATCAACGGGCACAAGTCCAGACTCTGGGCTGCTTCTGAAAAATTTCAGATGCATAAACCCAATAACAATTTGCTCGACTCGGGTATCAAACCCAGGAGCTCATGCGCAGCAGTAGCCTTGCAACCACTACACCAACGAGGCGTCATCATGCTAATAGAACTGTCGACTCGATTACTCCGGCATGCGCCATGTAGCGAACTATTGTCTGTTGCGCTGATTTGTTTGCTTATATATTGTGCACAGCGTAATGAGATATAGTAGTCACAGCTGATCTTTGTGTCTCTGAAGTTAGGCTCTGCGAACCATTGCGTAAGAAAGAGTTTGTCTCCGAGTATCCTGCATACAGTAAGCGAGATAGGACGATGCGACAAACGTAAACGAGTGAAAGAGGCAGTTAAACAATGTTATCTTCTACTTCAACATTGACACAAAAATAACAACTGCGCAGTCTTGCAGACAACTTCAGAGACACAATGGTCCACTGTGTACTATGTCAACTGTTATTATACTTATTATGTGTAGTCACCCTGCAGTCCAGCTATAACATAGCATAACATAACGCCTGTGTTCCCCGAGGTTCGGTAAAGATGCAGCTTATACTACACCTACATTTCGCTTCATTTTAAATACATTTCATTTCAGTTATGTTGAAGTCCTATGTAACAGGAAGCTCCGGTGTAGTGTTATTTTATTTTATTTAAAGCTACTGTTATGTAGCTGCCGTGTGTGTAGTTTAGTAACATAATCTCAGAGCAGACCACACATAACCACAATAATGCCAAATAGGTACTATACGAAATATAAGAATATTATGCAACTAGTGAGTGAATAAAAAGATGAAAAAAAATGAATCGCGACCGTAGGGAGTGATCCATGGTGAATGTGATTCAAGTGTTAGAATCCTGAGCGACGCGAGTGGTTCATGGCCCTCCATATAAATGAATCGCGACCGTAGGGAGTGATCCATGGTGAATGTGATTCAAGTGTTAGAATCCTGAGCGACGCGAGTGGTTCATGGCCCTCCATATAAATGAATCGCGACCGTAGGGAGTGATCCATGGTGAATGTGATTCAAGTGTTAGAATCCTGAGCGACGCGAGTGGTTCATGGCCCTCCATATAAATCCGGTTTATTCACGAGTTGCATACTATATTTTATACCATGACTACGAGAAAAAGAAAGATTTAAGAAAACCACAAGGAATATTACGAGTAATAATTAAATGGTTTATTACCTTCAAAATTTACAAAAAAATGTGAAACCCTGACCCCTGAGCTAGGTAACAGTACCTGTGTTTCAGGAGCCAGTGACCACCTCCGTTACGTTATATAATTATAATTAATTAAACACCATTGCAATTAATAATAGAATTACAATCCAAATAAATATTCAATAAATATCCTGGACTAAAATCAAAATCATTATTAAAATCCTAAATATATAAACTAACTATAAATTAAAATCAAAGAAAGTGTTTGAAAGTCGAATATTCTCTGCACAAGAGTTTGTATATAGCATTTAGATGGAGGTCGAATATATTGGTGTGTTCCAAATTCAAACACCAAAACAGTGATTAAAAGTGCTTTTTATTCTGTTTTCAGCGAATAAAATAAGCTTTTTAGAGGGGGAATGGTATTATAAATACATTTATACCATTCCCCCTCTAAAAAGCTTATTTTATTCACTGAAAGCAGTGAATAAAAAGCACTTTTAATCACTGTTTTGGTGTTTGAATTTAGAACACACCAATATAATATTGAAACTCCATCTCAATCCTGTACAACCTCCTTACGCATAAAATATTCGATGCAAACTTAGGTAGAGATAGAGTTAGAGATAGGGAGAGTTAGAGATACAGGTAGAAATATAGTTAGAGATAGAGGTAGAGATACTTAGAGATAGAGTTAGAGGTAGAGTTAGAGATAGAGATAGAGATAGAGGTAGAGATAGAGATAGAGGTAGAGATAGAGTTAGAGATAGAGGTAGAGATAGAGTTAGAGATAGAGTTAGAGATAGAGTTAGAGTTAGAGATAGAGATAGAGATACACCCGTATTTATAAAGAAGTAATTACTTGTTGCTAAGTAATTTCTTGATTAAGTCATTACTTAAGGTTAGAATTCTTAATTCCAAATTCTTATTCTTTAGTTGAGTAACACACGTTACTTACTTGAGCAATTGCCCAAGTAACACTCGAAGTTTGGTGCTTGTTTCTGTGTGGCAACACTTCGGGACTGCGTTTCGTTTCGTGAAAAGGCAAACGTAAGGTCTAGATTATTTCTAAAATCTTGCAATAATATCCTTTATATTGCTTTATTTTGTATTTATAATAGCAATAGCGTTGTATACAGTAGTTTAAATCGTAAATAGTACATTATTTTCATTTAATTTTGTCGGTATTAAAAAAGAATGCTTGAAGAAACAAAACGTTTGACATGATATAACCCTACTAAATTTAAATGTTTACTTTTTACACATGGATTATATGCCGACACGTGATTTTTTACTTAGATAGATTATACATTCATTTCTGTCAAATAATTCCGCGTAAACTAATTCTGAAATCATTTGAAATCAAAACCTTTTTGTCGGCGCGTTGAATTTTTCTTTGAATATCTTTCCATATACATTTCTAAATATGGCTGAAGTAGACAGGAAAAAACCGTTCTCGAGTTTGGAAAAGGATTTATTTTTAAATATCATACAAAAATATTATACAATCCTAACTTGCAAACAAACAAACGCTACGAGTGCTTTAAAAAAGAAGCAATCGTGGGAGAAAATAGCGGCTGAATTTAATGAATCCTCTATTGTTACTCAAAAGGTAAATATAATGTGTTTTGTATACTTTTATTATTTACAGTTGTAGACTTTCATTTGTGTACCATGGTCTTTTCCTATTTGTACGGTTTTAGTACTATGCAGTTACCTACTTATCTAATATCCATATGTTTCATTGTTTCAGGCATCTACAAAACAATTAATTAAACTGTGGTATAACATGAAGGCAAAAGCAAGGGAGTCTAAAACTATAGATAATATTCGCCACTTAACAGGAGGTGGGCCATCTATTACGGATATGGACCCTATCGATTGCAAAGTCATGGATATAGATAAAAATATCCTTACTAACATTGCTGTGGATATTGATAGTGATATTGATGGTAAGAGATTATAGCTGTGCTCAATTTGTAACAATGCCTTTTTATTATTTGTCAGAAAACTTTGCAGCCGAGCCCAAAACAACTGCCCAAAGTTTATTTTCAAGTGATTTCTATGTCCTTTAGCATAAATAACTATAAAATAATGCCCATATAACACTAATATTATAAAGGCAATTGTAATAGTATGTATGTTATTCATTCATACTCAACAGCTGAACAGATTTCAATGAAATTTTGTACACGGATTGCTTATAACCTGGATTAACACATAGGTTTCTTTGGATCCTGGAAAAGTGCAGTATAACGCAAGCGAAAGCTCGTAGTAGTACATTCATTTATCATTGTATTTGATGACATATTTTTTCTGTTTTTCAGGTAGCGTTTTCATATTAGGCGATAATAATAATGAAGCTTGGTGTAAAACACCAGAAGCAACAATGCAAGTTACTCAAGAGGAAAAGGAAATAGACTTCAAAACTCCTATCAAAAATAGTTACGAAAGTTTGAGAACTAATAAAATAGACATTTTAAAGTGTAAAATATTAGAAGAAGAATTAGAATTTAAGAAAAAAATGCACAAGGAAGAACTCAACATTAAAATTTTAGAGAGAGAACACAAAGAAAAAGTGTTTATAATTGAATTTCAGATAAAACTAAAAGAATTAGAAAAATATGAGAAAGAATAACTATGTTCATTGGTTTTTCCTGTGTAAATAAATAAAATATAATGTAAGTGAATATATTGGTTTTATTGAATAATTAATTTAAAACATATAATAGCGTGAAATAATATTTGCTCGAAGTACCAATCCATCACTGGTACCTGTTGAGCTTGTTGTTGCTGTGTCAGAAGGCTGAGCATTATCATTCACGGTGTCATCAACTTCAAAAATATCATCTACTTCTATTGCAATGTTGTGGAGCACTGCACAAGCCATTATGATATTGGCTGTTGTCGAAAGTTTGGTTGCTAAACCAATTTGTAAGCAATGAAACCGTCTTTTCCATACTCCAAATAAACGTTCCACTGAATTCCTTGATTTTATTTGCACCTTATTATATCTCTCATCTTGTGCAGTTCTGGGATTTGAAACTGGAGTCAATAAATATCTGAAATAAAGAATGCTTTATTGTTAAGAAATTTGCTATATTGAAGTTAGGTATTTATGATGCTTTAAAGACCACATGGCACATAGTATTGATATAATTATAGTTTTATCGGTTATGAATAGTACTATATTATTATTAATTTACTATATTATTATTTACCTAGTGCAAGGATATCCTCCATCTCCAAGTAACACCCCATCAATTTCATTATTTAATAACCTTGTACTTAGTCGTGAGTTTCTAAAGATTCGGCTATCATGTGTACTGCCAGCCCAACGTACTACTATATCATATATCATCAAATTAGGGCCACCAACCACTTGCACATTCAATGAAAAATAACCTTTTCTATTCCGGTACTGCTCTGTATGAAGAATACCTCTAGGCTTGGTGATTTTAATGTGGGTGCAATCAATTGCACCTACAATATTTTTCAGTCCAGGTGCTCTGCCAATGCAACCAAGCTTTTCGAAACCGTCCTTTGTATTCCTCAAATTTGCAGGAAACTTAATAAAATCTGGCATTAGTAATGCCAATGCTCGACTCACTCTCTTCACTATAATACACACCGTCGATTGAGAAATATGCATAATATCTCCACATACAATCTGAAAGCTTCCAGTGGCATAAAGCAGCAAGCAACTGACAAAGTGGAGTTATAGGAAGCCCTCTTTGTGTATCTGATTGTAAAAAATCGTTAATTCTCGGTAAAATCACATGTATCACAATATTTTTGGAGAAACGATATCTCTTTTTAACCGACTTTCCAAAAAGGAGGAGGTTCTATGTTCGACTTCAAGTTTTTTGTGTATTTTCACCGATTACTCCGTCAATTGTGGACCGATTTTGAAAATTCTTTTTTTGTTTGAAAAGGTATGTTCCGAAATTGGTCCCATTTTAATTTGGTGAAGATCTGATGAAGAACTTCGGAGATATACAACAGAACTCTTCAATAAATAACGGCAAATCTCTCGGGATTGCTGCAATCGCATGTCTGTTTATTGATTATAACATTTCATAACATAACATCACGCCAGTTCGCTCTTAAGGGGTAAGCAGATCTCTCATTTCACCGGTTATGTTCAAGTTTCATGAAATCTATTCTGGCGAAATAGTTCCCTTACTAACTTGCCTATTAGGTACGTACAACTAAAAAGTGAAAAATAAAAAAACTTTTTGCAAAAAAATACTACCGACTTCCAAATACAAAACTACAAAGTGACAAATAACTTAATTTTTTGAAGTCGGTGTCCATAACGCAAAAAAATGGTACCTACGAAAGACACCGACTTCAAAAAATTAAGTTATTTTTCACTTTGTAGTTTTGTATTTGGAAGTCGGTTGTATTTTTTTGCAAAAAGTTTTTTTATTAAAACAATCTTCCGAATAGTCATGAAATGGATCCACATCACGAAAGTAAACTTTGGGATTTCTAGGTTCAGCAACTTCTATGTTTTCGAATATATTATCATTTACATTGTCTACAACAGCAAAAACCGATTCGATGCTATCCAAACTTTTAATTTTTGTCTAAAATAACCACAAACTGAGACCACAAAGTATTGCCTAAGTAAAGGAAATGGTGACTATTACTTGGCTGAGTATTCTAACTTTTGACAGTTCTAACTTTGATCATTTACTTAACTATAGAATAGAAATCGTTACTTAAGTAATTACTTTTACTCAAGTAATTACTTTTACTTGTTTATAAATACGGGTGATAGAGTTAGAGATAGAGGTAGAGTTAGAGACAGAGATAGAGTTAGAGATAGTGATAGAGATTGAAACAGAAGTGCTGTTACCTAGCTCAGGGGTCGGGGTTTCACATTTTTTTGTAAATTTTTAAGGTAATAAACCCATTTATTTATTATTATTTCTTGTGCCGCTTCAATCTTTCTTTTTCTCGTAGTCATGGTATAAAATATAGTATGCAACTCTTCAATAAAACGGATTTATATCGAGGGCCATGAATCACTCGCGTCGCTCATGATTCTAACACTTGAATCACTCGCTATGAGAATCCTTCACTTACTTGTGATTCATCTACGGCCCTCGCATTAAATCCGTCTTTTATTCACTAGTTGCATAATATACTATTTCGTGGTCAACCGCAAGTTATCCTTATAATATTATGTATTATGCATATTGTTTGCATATGCGATGATTTTCGCGCACATTTATTATGGTAAGCTATGAACCCGGATGTAATTATAATATAATTCTTATTCATTGTTGAGCAAGCACTAGTGCAGTGCCTGCTCAACAAGGAATAAGAATTATAGCCCTATTGCAGTTTGCAGTGGTATTATACACTTCCGCATAAGCAGACGGAAGTCATTCTCAATCGATTGACGACTTTTAGAAAGTTGGTCGAGTTCTAGATCTAAATAATATCACATGGACTAACATCTATGGAAGACGCGGAGAGTGGATGACTCACAGAGATTCAGAGCGAACTAAGTTCGATCATTTGGCTGCTGAAATATACGTCCAATCTGTTTCAGAATACTAGGCTAATTAGATCGATTTACTGCTGTTTACCATTCTCGACAAGTCACGAAATTGGCCAGTAACAGCTGATTCCTGTTGATGCGCTGGCAACTAGTCAGAACATAGTAAAATGCACAGCACCCCGCGCCCCTCACGGGATGATCACCATTATGTTGTAAGTGTATCTTCTGTGTACGTGTTGTTGGGTGTTATGAGTCATGTAAATAAAACAACTGGTTTCGGTGAGCACTAGTACACAACTGCTATATATAATTATTTATTTGACCATTATAATATTTGCTGTGCATGCGACATGTAATGTGTCTATGCACCACATTATTTTCCCCTTTAAAAACAAATAAACAAAAATAAAAACGAACTTAATACTACGCGGTTACACTTTTCTTCTGTTTTCCTTTTTCCCGATTGCTGCTGTCTTAAACGTTTTGTGGTCCCTGTCCTCCGTTTGGGTGCTGACAGCAACGCATGGAGACTGTTGGAATCTGAGCTGGTTGCGTTTGCCTGGCGTCGACGTGCCGTGTCACGTTCTTGTATAACCGCTTCCTACACTTTCTGTACATGCAGTACAGTAGCACTGCAACGGCGATGATGAAAATGCCCCCCATAGAGATTTCCGTCATTGAGATGCTGGATCCCCCTGACCCAGCGGCAGTTTGTGCCACCACGATCTCTTCCTTGGAGCCCCAGCTGCCCATGTTTCCGAATATTGCAATTGTCTTGATCTTGCTTTACCAGCGTGTTGCTGCTGCGGTAGTTTGGTAGTTTGTGTGGACGAAATTATTCTTTTCTTTATTCCGTGTTTTTCTTTCGTTGATCTGGCGGTATTGTAAATCGTACCACCGGATGTATGACGCGGCCTGAGCGTGTTGTGTTTGGTGCGGTCTTATTAATTTCTGCTGGCTCAACATTTTTGTCGTCGTTCACTTCGCTACTGCTACTTTTCTGGTGTTCTAAAGGTTCATTTACCTTTCCGTCCATTAAAATGTATGCTGGTTTTAATCTGTCCACCGTTACTATTGATGTTTTCTTCGGCAATTGAATTTTGAAATGTTTCTCTTGCTTCTCTAACACTTTATATGGGCCTTCGTAGGCTGGGGTCAGTGGTTTCTTCACAGCATCCGTTCTGACGTATACGTATTCGCAGCTTTTCATGTCTGGATGTATGTACGATTTGTGACTGCTGGCCTGTTGGTTGTTGCTAAACGGGCTTAGCTTTGCCATTGTCCTCTGGAGTGTCTGTGCAAAAGTCTCTGGTGATGTTACTTGCGTTTTCGGCTCGATAAACATTCCTGGCAGACGTATGTTAGTTCCGTATAACATCTGTGCTGGACTTGTATTCTCTTTCAGTCGTAGTGCTGCTCGTAATCCTAGTAGCACTATGGGTAGTTCGCTTGACCAGTTCGTTGTATTTCCGCGCGCGACTAGCGCGGTTTTCATTGATCTATGCCAGCGTTCAACCAAACCATTTGACTGTGGATGATAACTGGTGGTTCTGGTCTTCTTAATACCGAGTGACTTGGTCAGAGTGATAAATAAGTCTGACTCGAACTGTCGTCCCTGGTCCGTTGTTATGGTGTTTGGGCATCCGAATCTCGCTATCCAGGTGCTTATGAGAACTTCCGCTACAACTTTTGCTGTTATCTCTGCTACTGGTACAGCTTCCGGCCATCTCGTTTCTCTGTCGATCATTGTCACGATGTATCTGTTTCCGTTGGATTCTGGTAGTGGTCCGACAATGTCTACGTGCACGTGGTCTAATCGTGCTGTGGGTGGAAAAAATCCGATTGGGGCCGAGTTGTGCCTATGTGTCTTGCTTTTCTGGCATGCCTGGCATGTTTTCGCCCAAATGCCGACGTCAGTATTCATGCGGGGCCAGAAATAGTGCTCGGAGATCATTTTCTTCGATAATCTTATTCCGGGATGTGTTATGTTGTGCATGGTGTCGAATACTTGTTTTCGAAGTGATTTCGGCACATACGGTCGTAAACTTGGTTTTGTATTTTCGCAGTGTAGTTGTCTTGTTCCTGATAATGTCGTTGTTTTCCAGTTAAGGTTGCAATTTTTTAACAGCTGAGTGAGTTCAGTGTCATTGCGTTGCATATCTGCTAACTCAGTCCAATCCACAGGTGTGGGGCAATCTATTTGCTCGAGTCGCGATAACGCGTCGGCCACCGGGTTCATGTTACCGGCTAGGTGACGTATGTCTGTCGTGAACTGTGCGATGAACTCGAGGTGACGTAGCCGTCTTGGGGCTATCGTTTTACTTGTGCAGGTTTGTTTTGTAGTGAAAGCATGACATAACGGCTTATGATCGGTGTAAACTATCAACTCACTTCCCTCGACATAAGGTTGAAAATGCGTTACTGCCATGTAAATGGCTAGCAATTCCCGATCATACGTGCTGTACTTTGACTGCGTTTCACTCAGTCCCTTTGAGAAAAAGGAGAGTGGCTTCCAGTTTCCGTTTTCATACTGTTGTAAAACGGCGCCCACGCACGTTTGAGATGCGTCTGTCATTAGTGATAACGGGCAATGCATTGTTGGTGAAGACAATGTAACGGCGTCGCTTAGACTTGCTTTACATTGATCGAATGCTTCTAATGCCTCTGGAGTCCATTGTATTTCGGTTTTGTCATTTTTCTTCGATCCAATGAGGTATTTGTTTAACCGAGCTTGGTGTTTGGCTGCTTGTGGTATATTGTTCCGGTAGAAGTTGATCATGCCTAAAAATCTTCGCAAATCTTGTACGGTTTTTGGTATAGGGTATTTGGTTATTGCTTCGACCTTGTCTGGTAATGGTTTGATACCATCTTTTGTGATCTGATATCCGAGGAACTCTACTTGCTGTTTGCCCAGTTTGCATTTGGCTTGATTTATTGCGATGCCATGTTCGTCTAACCGTTTGAACGTTTCTTGTAAATGTCGACGGTGTTCGCTGGTTGAAGATGACGCCACTAGTATATCGTCTATATATACGAATACGAAGTCAAGTCCTGCTAAGACTGTGTTTAGGAATCTGACAAAGGTTTGCCCTGCGTTTCGTAGTCCAAACGGCATTCTTGGAAATTCGAATAGACCGAACGGGGTTATTACTGCAGTCTTTTCTACGTCTTGTACTGGAATCTGATTGTAAGCCCTTTTTAAATCGATCGTTGAATAAATACTGGTTCCTGGTAGTAGGTATGTGAAATCTAGTAGTCTCGGAATTGGGTATCTGTCCGGTACCGTGATCGCGTTCAATCTCCTGTAGTCACCACATAGTCGCAACTCGCCGTTTTTCTTCGATGTCACGTGCAAAGGACTTGCCCACGGACTCTTGGAAGGCCTGCATAACCCTGTCTCTAGCATGTGTTCTATCTCCTTCTTCACTCTTAGGTATTTGTCCGCTGGCAAAGGTCTTGACTTGGAGTAAACAGGATGTCCATTGGTGATGATTTGGTGAACAACGTCGTGCTTCGGTCGTGACTCTGTATCGAGAGGTTTCAAAATGTTCGGGAAATCTGCTAAAATGTCTGCGTAGTCTTCGGTTAATTTTACGGTCCGAAGTGTAGGCGTGCTTGACTTCATTAACTTTGCGTTACTCTGAAGTCCAGTTGTACCATCAATCAAACGTTTATTCCGAACATCCACCAAAATGTTGTTTCTTTCTAGAAAATCGGCTCCAAGTATTGGTTGCGTAATGTCAGCTACGATGAAAGTCCAACGGTACGGGCGTCTCATATTCAGATTCAACGTCAGCGTTTTGTCGCCGTATGTTTTTATTTGTGTACCGTTTGCAGCGTATATTTTATATGTGTCGTCAGCTTTTAAACGATTCCCTCTTCTAGGTATGGCTGAAATGTTAGCGCCTGTATCTACCAAAAAACGATACCCACTTTTTCGGTCGGTAACGCATAGGCGGTTTGACGGTATGATAGCGCTGACGACCGCCTCTGTCAACGCTGAATTTAGTTTTCCGACGGTTTCTTCCAATTGCATGGATTTTCACAGTTCCGAGCTCGATTCCTGTACCGATGATGATACCTACATAACCAGTTGGGACTGTCGGGTGTAATCCTCGTCCTGGAGAGTGATCTTGTGCGCGACTGGCTTCGGTTGCGCCTGTAACTACGGTGTCTACCATTATTTGCATTGGATTTCAAGGCTGCTATTTCTATGGTTAGCTTCTTCATTTGGTTGACCATCTCAACCATAAGCTGTGTTTGTCCGCTTGATATTTCCGACACTTCGCCTGATCGTCCTTCCAATATCTTGTCTGCTATGGCGGCGAGGTTGTCAAGTTTCTGATCTTGACTGACCGTTAACACTGCTCGAACGTGATCGGGGAGTCTTGATATCCACAAACCATGGAGGGTTTTTTCGGCCACCTGACTCTTACGTGCCAATTCCCTCATTCGTCTCAACAGTTGCGACGGTTTTTGGTCGCCTAATTCCACTTCACTGACCAGCTTTTGAAATTGCCGCTCCTCCGATTCTTCGTACACGGCTAGGAGTCTTTCTTTAATAGCACCATATTTATTAGTGGCGGGGGGTGACATTATTATGTCGGCCACTTGACTTACTGCGTCTTTGTGGAGCTTGGACAGTACGACTCCGTATTTTACTTCGTCACCCTGTTTTTGGGGAGCCATCATTGTCTCAAACTGCGCGAACCACACCCTGGGCATCTCTATCCAAAAATCCGGGATCTTCGAGGATATTCCTAATGCCGCGACTTCGGCCTGACTGCTGTCCGTCGCTCCGCATGCTGGTAACACACCACAATTTCCACTTGTGCTCATGTCTTCGGTAACTATATGCCTCTTGAAAACCAAAACCAGTGAGATCCGCTTGTGGAAGGCTGGTAAGGTTGTGCAGTGCAGTTACCACGACACGAGGAAATCACTTTAAATCGCGGCGCGTGTTAATTCAAATCGGGGTCACCAGATGTAAGTGTATCTTCTGTGTACGTGTTGTTGGGTGTTATGAGTCATGTAAATAAAACAACTGGTTTCGGTGAGCACTAGTACACAACTGCTATATATAATTATTTATTTGACCATTATAATATTTGCTGTGCATGCGACATGTAATGTGTCGATGCACCACAATGTCATGCAGTCGCGCGTCAGGACTGATTGCTGCGTCTATTCCGACCGCGACCGCTGGCCCTTCGCCAGCCGCAGGTCGTCATCCACGACGTCGCGCAGAACTACTAGATGTAGCAGTTTACTATAACCGCACGAGATAACGGCCTTGCTCGCATAGGTAGGCATTGGGATAAGATAACATTTGTCTTACGAAAACATTCAAAGCGTACATGACTGTCATGACGTCTTTCAACGCCAGTGATGACTCTGCTGTGACGCTCGATAAGCGTCATAGTCAGACTGGTGCGGCGGTCACCAACCCGCTTTCTTGTTCTCACCGTGTGTGCAAACATAGACACAGGGTAGTATCGCACAACGTTGCTGATTTGTTCGTGCCGTCCGGAGCTTCCGCGCCAGTGTATTGAGTGGCACAATGCTCAATCAATAGTGCAGATGGTGCGGCGGCAAGAGATACAGCACGGCCCGCGGCCGACCATGTGCGCGCAACACACTGCACACTGTTCTATAGACACATTGATACAATAGCTTTGAGAGTTTAGCGACATTCATTGTGGAGCCATTGTTCAAAATTTTGCAAAGTTTTTATTAGATTTTGCAACAAATTGGGTGCAGATGTCGATAAGTCGGTTGATTTGGGACAATTTGAAAAATTATTGTCAAATGATGAATGATTTTATTTCTGTAAGTTGGTTTTTACAAACACTTTTACATATCGACTATATTATTTTAAACTAGATTTGGTCGGCGATTCCTATCTGACTACTCTGAGAAGAAAGGCCGAAACAAACTCGGAGGTGATATCCTCTTGTAGCCAGCAATATTGCTAAAGGCGAATTTCCAATCTCAGAATACTTAGAGGCGTCTATGATAATAAAATGTAAACCACATTGGCAAGTATATCGGGGGACGTTCTGCGCTAACATTAACTACTAAATATATTCAGCAGATTATTCGCTAATATATCGTGCGCTCGAGAATGTCAACAGCCGTCTGCTAATAACTTATTCGGAGTTAGTAAGTAGTGCAGTTTTTGTGCACTCGCCGAGGTGTCCGCGTGAGTCAACGCCGGAACACCGGCCTCACTGCTGATGCTATCAGTGTGGAAACAGGCCAACCAAAGATTATTTTATCAAATCGAATTTGGTTCAAAACAAAAAACTTATTCGTCAGCTGCTGATACCGCAGATTGCGCGGAGTGATTCGAAGCGCTATCAAGTTCATTGCATACATATTTAAATAACAATAGGATCCTTACTTATTTCGGAAAAATTAAAGAGGGGAACAACAGACACACTCGGTTATTTGATCCAACTTTTGTTCAGAAAACTTTGTGGTCCCAAAAGTTGTTTAGGTGATGTACATTGTACGGCGTTTTCTTCAACAAAATGAGACTTTATATTATTTATGGGCACGACAATGAGATTGCATGGTAATCTTGTAGCGAAAGCAAAACACGCCGTGTATCGGTGGCTTATCTTTCCGCTCAGCTGCGAGACGCAGCTCAGGGCTCTGGTCCGAGTGGCCGACATGTTACATTGTGAAAGCTGTTACATTTCATAGTACTACAGATCGGAAATACCTTTAAGAAGATGGAATACCCTTGATATAAGTACTTATTGATTAAAGATTAAATTAGTTCATATTTTATAGTTATCACGTTTTCGGCTCGAGGTGCTAGGTAGAAGCTTACATCGCCCGGTAGTCATAATGACACACCGAGATTTAGACGAGTCACACAGGGACAGACAAATCATTTTATGGATCTTACACGGACTGTATGCCACGATAGGTTGGGCAGAGGTGCATCAACAGTGCATCAACAGTACATCACACCCGTACACACATTTCGCCAGTTATTTATATTGCATATTTTACGATCGATTGTTAACCGACTTCAAAAAAGAGGAGGTTCCATTTTATAGTTTTTTTAGTTTTTTTAGTTGGGTCTAGAGAGATGAACACCATTAACTGGATAACTGGGTTTAAATCTAACATCCATTTTTATATTATTATGACAATGAATTTACCTTGATACTCCAATACCTTAATAGCATTCCTTGGCTACTTTCCCATACTTCAAGCTCCTAAGCTCATAGTAGCAACAATATCCGTGCTTAGCTCTGAGACAGTCGGAAAGTGAACTTGTAGAACAATAACACACATATCACTTCAGCTGTTCAAACATTGGCCTTGTATAATACTACATTATTCAATCTGGGCTGTTTGCTACACCTCATTTAAATTATTTAAGTCACTGGGTGCCTATTATGAATCATTGCAATAGTTTTGTTTCCTTTCTAGTTTGTCCTGATGTAGGATCATATTTAATTAACATTGTGTTATTTTTACCTTTGACATGACATAATAAAGTATTGTAGGCTGTACATCAATATAATAATATTGACATTTACATGGTTGTCAGTTAGTTCTAGAACATGTGAACAAACATTAATCTTTCAATGATAACGGCTTTATAACTATGACAATATAGTGCAAACTTACATTACGAGTAAATTGGCATCATTATTATCTGAATGGTATCAAACTAGGATTGTAATCTGATGGTATAAAGGTTGACACCAAATTGAATAAATTTAAGTAACTAAATAAATAAAACATTTGAAAAATAGAAGCATGATAATTTGGATTGTCCGGAGAAGGCAGGAGATAAAGTTGGCTGGAAAGATATGCAGCAGTGGGACAGGAAAGAAAAACCGGCCAAGTGCGAGTCGGACTCGCGCACGAAGGGTTCCGCACCATTATCGCAAAAAACGGCAAAAATCCCCGACTAAATATTTATTTTATTCTGTTTTTAGTAATTGTTGTTATAGCGGCAATAGAAATAAATTATCTGTGGAAATTTCAACTGTCTAGCTATCATGAGTCATGAGATACAGCCTGGTGTCAGACAGACAGACAGATGGACCGCGAAGTCTTAGTAATAGGGTCTATAAATCTAATCACGTAACCCTAAAAAAGAATGAATAGGTAATTAATGAAACTTAATATTGGCAAAAATATATGTAATGTTCAGATTGCCCAAACATTCAACAAAGTTGTGCAAAAATCACAGGTTATAGAAGTTAGCGGCAAAATTAAATGTTAATTGTATAAGATGATGAATGTTGACTTTAGTAGCTGTTATTTAACTGGCCTTGTTTGTTAATATGTATTGTATTGATCAAAGTCAATTAGTTTATTTTAATTAAGTCATTAAACAACACTTTTGACAGTCACTAAAGTTTAGTTTTTAAATTGATCCTAATATTCATTTGCAATGTATTTTCTTATAGATAAAAAATAGACAAGAAACACCCAAACTTACATTTAGAAATCTTGCCACTGAATTTACAAACTTTTATTTAAGACAACGACTAACGCCAACGACCTTGAGGGAACATAACGTGCACTCGCTGCGCACTCGCTTCACACGCGCGATCCAAAATTTAGTAATTTTTTGTACTTTCCTTATTATTCTATGACTTAAAAAAGAGCCTCCAATTAAAATGTAGATAATTAAATTGTCTTTGAGATGGTGTTGATTTCATTAAAATACGTCCAGCGCTTTTGGTGCGATTGTCGTGTTTTTGTCCGTTTTAGACATAAATTTACAAATTAATTACACTATGTTATACAAGTAAAACTCAAAATTTTCGTACATCAAATTATTAAGAAAATGGTCAAATGTAACATATATTTTTTCCAAAAAATTACGACTAGCCGTTTAGACGTGTCATTTTAAAATCGGGTACTCAAGGGAATCGGCGGCGGCACCTTAACTTGCCTTGTTACTTATGTATGGATCAAATCTTGCAACACCAATTTTAAATCCCCAACAGGTTAAGCTGAAATATTGCAATGCATTCACTACTCTGTCAAAAAATTGCTAAACCCAAAGCCTAAATATAAAGCATTTCAACTTGACCTATTTCAGAAATGAGGTCAAGTGTAAGGCTTTTACCCTCCCTCTTACAAAGAGGGAAGAGTTTCAAAGTGGGAACATTTCAGTTATGTAAGGGGGCTTTTATGCTCATAAAAAACTCATTTAACATAATGGTTTATTGTAGGCAAATGAAAATGTTGTTTGTGCTAGTTAGCAAGATTATGCATACAAATCAATTATTTAGTTGAGTAATTTGATTAGTATTCTTTATTATAGATCTTGCATGTTGATTTGCTTGACACATGCACTAATTAGTAAAATATAATAGGGGTTTGGTGTTAATGAATAATAAAATACTAAACAAGTGCAGACTTCGCACATTTAGGGTTCCGAACAAATGTATAATATATTCGTATTTGTTAGTAAAATATACCCAGACCCATAGGTCAATGTGAAATTAAAAATTCTTCATAACAAAATTTTGTGACAGATGCCATACAGTCATGTGAGTGACATCAATAGGGCTACATATGGACCCTTCGGGAAAGGAACCCTAAAAAACAAAATAAAATATGGTGGTTACGGACTCGTCACCTCACATACAAATCTTTTTTTAGTGCAGGTTAAAGAGTTAGCTGTTAGCCTGTATTCATTAGTCGTCTGTAGTCTGGTTTCATTATTTTAATGTATATATTAAATTCAATTGCAACATCTTCATAATACCTTAAAAATATCAGATATTTACCAATCTTACAATATTAAAATTGTTTTTAAGATTATAGGTATTCTATTAACTATTTTAAACACATTATTAGAATCTTGATTTTATTATTATATTATGCAGATATGTCCCTATAGCAGATTTGATTTTAAGGAAAACCCTGTATAAACAGAGAATTTGGAAGTTTTTTCAGACCTGCGGCAAAAATGGAATTATTTCGCCTTGGTATCTTTTATAATAAACTAGCTGAACCGGCAAACTTTGTTTTGCCATAAAAACACCAAACATTCATCTACCCTACCTAACACTATCTACCCAACTCTACCTACCCTACCCTACCCTACATACCCTACCCTACCCTACCTACCCTATCCTACCTACCCTATAAACCTCACGGAGCCCGAGACCTTTCCAACGAATGCAAAACCGTGGAAATCGGTTCGTGCGTTCTGGAGTTATAGCGTCAGGAAGGAAAACCCGACTTATTTTTATATAGTAGATAGAGTACCCACCTATTTGTATCGTCCACATTCAAAATGTTATGGCTAAATGTTTGACACTTTCGACAGTTACTGTCAAAGTTTTGGCACAAGTTTATGAGTATGAAAATACAAACAGACAAACACCATGTGTATGTTTTTCAGTATTTGTTTAGAAATACATCATGGATCTGCTGATTACTTACTTATTGAACCATTTCTGGTATACTTAAGAATCATGAAAGATTGGTCAGAGGGTCATCTTAGGCAAAATATGCAAATTAACTGTGCGTGAGTAGGCATTCAGCGCTCGAATAGTAATAGATTGCCAAATAGTTGGAATGTGTCCACGAGTGACTAGGGCGCAGGTGGCGCAGCGCCACTCGGGCTCCGTCGCCGACCTGCCGGCAGGCCGTGACACATGGCCCGCCGATCGGCGCTTCGTCGCGAGTGTCACGCCGCGCCGCGCCGACCCGCTCATAACCAACACGTCAAACACGTTGACATCGCTAGCCAAAACCAAAATAATAAATTAAAACGTCACTCACCCTAAAATCCCCGGCTTATATTTATAATTGGGTATCCGCCACGGACAACCCCCGTATTCACCTATGAGAGCATCGTGGTTTTTGTTCAGGTTAAACGTCGATGCGCGGTTATCGTTCATTTTCCTCCGCGCGGGGTTGAAATAATTGTTATTCCTACTTTCACCGTTCACATCATTTATTGGTATAAAGTCTGGCGCTTTATTCACATTAGGGTTTGCGTTTTCTAAGTTTTTCAAGTTCATTTTGTCTATATCACTTTGAGTTTCCCAGATACGAAGCCACAGGCGCTTCGCGGGTCCTTCCTGCTCGGGCTGATACCACGCGACGGCGGGATCCATTCAGCCGGAGCAAGGTTCCACTATATGGAATGACACATACTGTTGCATTTCACATTTATAATATTATAATGAAAATTAACACAATCACAAAACAAAAATAAGTCACACCACATTCGGAACATGGACGACACGCGTATAGTTAACAAGTCAACAACTAGAGGGAGCCATCTTAGCAAAATAAGTTCTAGATTGTAACTCAAATCAGACACTTCAATATTTTAACAATGCCAGTAACAGTTTATTTTCAATTATTGTAATGTGAAATCATAACAGAGTATTTCATCTGAATTTTATAGCTCTAAAATAGATTTTTACTGCTTGTAGGCTATAAGCATGCCTATTTTGACAACAGCAAAAAAGGATGTGTAAAAAATTGTTCGGATACACACTCTTAACGAGGTTAGCGTTTGCAACAAAAGTTGTTAGTTGTGATTTCGTTCGTAACAATGGTAAATATCTTATTTCGTAGTTTTTTGCAGATAAACAAATAGTAAACAAAACAGGCAAAAATGATAATGCATTATTAGAATGAAATGGATGCTATTTCAAATTCAAATTTAGTACACCGTATCCAAACATGAAATGCTAACTGGCAGCACTGAAAATCGATTTGGATAAGTGCTTTCACAATCGATATTATGTCGATTAATAAAATAGAAAGCCCGGATGTTTATGATAATAAATAAATAAATAATATCTACGTGTCGTATCACATTTTATAATAATAAAAGAAATATTATTGATTCAATTCAGATTCAGAAAGAAAACAAGGTATGACGACACGGCAGTGTCCCTGTAAAGAAGAGCCAAAGAAGTGGAGCATTACAGGTATTAGAACTAATTAACTATTCTCGATGCGTTTCGAGTTTTGAAAACCGCATTAATTCGATCTGGTTAACAGTAGATTGCCCAAATTTGCAGGATAAAATGATTTAGCGGACTCATCAAAAACGCCAAGTTTCACTAACTTCACAATACTTATCTTACTACCTTGCTGATTAAGTTAATATCCAGGGTCGGACTGGCCTTAAATATGTGAGTACCGGGACTTTTCCCGGTGGGCCGTTCCCTCCTTGGGCCGGTTCGGTTCGTTAGCCTGACCGGCCCAGCTCCATTTTCCCTTCATTTTTATATAGAGCTAAGCTAGACAGCACTAGGTAGGCTGCATTGCGGTTAACCGCTCGCGGTCATCAATACAAGCGACAGCTCTGGCGGTATTTTTCCGCGACAGTTTTTAACTGTAGCTAGCTATAAAATGTGCGCGGTCAGGCTATGCCCTGGGCCGGTCCGGCTGGTGGAACGCTGCTCTATGGGTGCGAAACGTGAAAGGTCATAAGATGTTGAGGCAGCCGAGCTGCGCTGACGCATTAGACCGGTCAGCTACTAATGATACTTGATCGTCGGTTGTAAAGGAAACAATCCCGAACGCAACCACTCAACAACTAAGTGCTAGCGATTATAGTTTACAGGTGCCGCGAGTGAGTGTGAGAAATAAACAAGCGGTTAGGGGCAGTGACTCAGACTGGCAAATAGTAACGAATAAAACGTATAAGCTTATAGGGCAGAGAGGTTGTGCTGCTACGCCTGAGGGTAAATTTAGAGCGGCGGATATAAAAGTCCCACTGTTTATCTCAAACGTTAGTAATGAAACGTGTGAAAATGACATTATTAACTATATAAAGGAATAACCAAACGATATTGTATCACTGAAAAAGATAAACATGAAGTAAAATAAAAAGTATAATGCTTATAAAGTGCATGTCTCCAAATGTAATTTAGAACTATTCTTAAATGATATTTTTTGATCTAACGGAATAACGTTCAGGCGTTTCGTGCAGTTTATGTACAAAACAAAACCGAATACGAGTTAATTATTGTGCCAATATGAATTTAAATTTAATTAGCTTTAATTGCAAATCGACGTGGTTGCTTCTCCATGACATACCATTGTTGGGAACTATTTCTAATAATTTTGAATATACAGGTAAGTCTGCTGTAGATACTTCTGTGGGATTGATTAAGGGGTTTTTTTTTATTATTTGTGGCTATGCCACTGGCTTGGTTTGATTAAGGGGAGACCTCATGGTGGAGTTGCCATACTCTGGAGAAAAGGTATGTTTGATAGTGTTACTGTGGTGCCGTGTGCTAGCACTCGACTAACGGCTATACAAGCAAATGTTGACGGCCGCTCCATTATTGTTTTTTCTGTGTATCAGTGCTGCCAACTTAATGCTTTCAGCGCCAGATCTAGCGCTTTTCTTGTTCACTAGCGCGTTTTAGCGCCTAGCGCTAAATCTAGCGCTTTTTGAAACTTTGGACTTTCTCTAAAAAAAAGTATTTGCGCAAACTATCAACATCTAAAGGACGTGTTGAGGCAAATTTCATCCACAGATAAATATAAATTTAAGTCCAAAACTGATCAAGACCAACCCGACCAACCATATAATTCGGTGGCAGAAGCAATTGTAGTAGTATCAGACGATGGTTAATTAACTTCATTTCCTTTATATTATGAAATAATTATATTTACACGTTACTATTTTATTTTATTATCACTAAACAAGTACTTTATTGTATTAACTCTTGTCAATAAAAACTTACGTTTATACGTCCGGCGTTTATTTGGCGCCGATTAAAGTGTTTTTTTTACAGCGTCCATTTAGCGCTTTCTAGCGCGTTTTTAAAGAGCTAACAGCGCGTTTTTGCTTAGACGAGTTGGCAGCACTGTTGTGTATATGCCGACTGACTCACTCGATAACCTACCAATTATGACGGAGGTATTAGGTGAAATAAGTGCAATAGTAGTTAGTGAGAATATTGAAACCTTGTTTATTTTGGGTGCTTTTAACTCTCACTCTCACGAATTATTTAATAAAGAAATGATAAACTTTTGTTCGGATCAGTCCTGGATCTGTTTCGATTTTGAAGAGTTAGGTACACGGACTGATACTTACACGTTTGTTAGCGAGGCTCATGGCTGCTGGCGATGGCTGGACCACTGTGTGTGATCATTATCGGCCTGGTAGTCGCGGTACGTGTTATAGAAGATGTTTACATGTCGGATCATTTACCTTTACTTGTTAGTTGTGTGTGACATAACTGTGGTGGTAAGGCCTAAGTTGGTGACGTGCGACGTGACTCGGTTGTTTGGGGTGGGAGAGATGAAACACAGATAAAAACATACCATGAACTGTGTAACAATGCTTTTCGAGCCATTGATTTTCCCACCGAATTCGCGGAATGCAGTCGTGGGTCATGCAGCTTGATTGAACACAAAGTTGTATTGGATAGGTTGTATAACAATATTGTGGAAACCTTGAGTAACGCTGCGGTTGGGTCTAGCATAATACCTAATACCTAAACTACCTTTATGACAGTACCAGTACCTACCACTTCCTGAAGTGCCAGAAAGCTAAAATTTGGAATTGCCCACCTCAGATCAAATAATAAAAAGTCAAGATGGAATGTTGCAAACAACAAAGTGAAGCCGGTTCAAACTAAGCCTTGCCGTATAAATACACAATTATACGCGCACACGTATAACGCGCGTTTTTGCTTAGACGAGTTGGCAGCACTGTTGTGTATATGCCGACTGACTCACTCGATAACCTACCAATTATGACGGAGGTATTAGGTGAAATAAGTGCAATAGTAGTTAGTGAGAATATTGAAACCTTGTTTATTTTGGGTGCTTTTAACTCTCACTCTCACGAATTATTTAATAAAGAAATGATAAACTTTTGTTCGGATCAGTCCTGGATCTGTTTCGATTTTGAAGAGTTAGGTACACGGACTGATACTTACACGTTTGTTAGCGAGGCTCATGGCTGCTGGCGATGGCTGGACCACTGTGTGTGATCATTATCGGCCTGGTAGTCGCGGTACGTGTTATAGAAGATGTTTACATGTCGGATCATTTACCTTTACTTGTTAGTTGTGTGTGACATAACTGTGGTGGTAAGGCCTAAGTTGGTGACGTGCGACGTGACTCGGTTGTTTGGGGTGGGAGAGATGAAACACAGATAAAACCATACCATGAACTGTGTAACAATGCTTTTCGAGCCATTGATTTTCCCACCGAATTCGCGGAATGCAGTCGTGGGATTGGATAGGTTGTATAACAATATTGTGGAAACCTTGAGTAACGCTGCGGTTGGGTCTAGCATAATACCTAATACCTAAACTACCTTTATGACAGTACCAGTACCTACCACTTCCTGAAGTGCCAGAAAGCTAAAATTTGGAATTGCCCACCTCAGATCAAATAATAAAAAGTCAAGATGGAATGTTGCAAACAACAAAGTGAAGCCGGTTCAAACTAAGTCTTGCCGTATAAATACACAATTATACGCGCACACGTATAACGAAAATACCCTTTAGCTTGTCAGTTGAGCTTTTTTATTTGTGCTGTAAGCTCGAAGGACAAGCTAAGGCCTAATTTCGTTGTACGTGAGTGCGTGTAATTGTGTATTTGTACGGCAAGGCTTAGTTTGAACCGGCTTCACTTTGTTGTTTGCAACGTTCCATCTTGACTTTTTATTTGATCTGAGTTGCCCACAAATGAAATGAAATGTAAAAAATAAGAAATTAGCAACTTTCACCCTCCAACTGGGGAGTTGGAGTCCTAGGGATTTTTCTAGGGTAGCTCATAAAGTGAAACTTGGATCACAGCTTATTTCAAAAGCCAAGCCATGTTTTTCAGGGTTCCATACCCGAAGGATCCAAATGGAGCCCTATTGCCGTCACTCACATGTCCGTCTGTCTGTCTGTCTGTCATCTGTCCACTGACCTCTATTATACACTTGTTTATTAGAGGTCAGTGCATCTGTCACACAGGTTTTACAGCCAAACGGTATGAGCTACAGTTTTCAATTTTTACAGTAAGCTTGACCCAAAGCCATACAAATAGCTGAAATAGTACATTATGGTACAAGTGTGTAAAGTTGGTGATTACCGCTGAGGCGCCATTGAGACCCGAGCCGTTAGGTGAGGGTCTTAAGAGAGCCGAGGACGGTAATCATCAATACACACGTGTATCATACGACGTTTTTCAACACACTTGTGAAGAAAATAATACTAAAAAATCATTTCCAACAGTGAAAACGAGTTGTGATTTTTTTTTCGCAATGGCGGGCAAAATTAATCAGTTTTCCAATGCGCGCGCATCTAACAATGGCTATCGGCCACAGACTAAAATAATGAGTTATCATTTTTTTGGCTTTTCGCGGATAGCGTTTTAGCCACGTACAAAATGGGGAATTTCAAGTTATCTTTATTACAGACAAAAACAAAAGTTATATTTAAGTGAAAGTTTTATTAATTAAACACGTACAAGTTGAAATTATCTTTTTAAATACGAAGTTGCATGAAATGTGTTGCATTTGTACTATTTAGCACGATCTTTTTTGTATCGAAACTTTTTTAAGTACAAAGCAACTCAACCAATAAATTAAAAAAAAACTCTTTATCTCACTTGTGAATAATAGTAATGAAAAAGTCACAGTTTGATAACAGGTGTCATTATGTGCCTAATTGCGGTGAAATTAGAGCCACTTTATGAGCAAGTGTGTTGAAAAATATTTTAAAATGTTTTGGTTGGGGCTCCCATACAGATAAAGGGGAGCGCGCAAAAGATAAATTGACTATCCCCAATTAAATTACGTGTCCCTATCTGTACGACCCGAACAGATGGGGCTTTCGCAGCTGGAACTACGGGTCCGGCTGTTTGGATCAGGGTACGCGGGGTCAGGTAGGCCCTCCACCATTGCAAGCGCAAAGGTGGTACCTGACATTGAGGTTGGACTCGCGGTGGTCTATGTGGTGGTTGCAGAGGAGTGGCATGTTGTCTGCTCGGCAATGTGTGGGTCGAGCGTCATTCCTCGCGCGCAACAAGTGTCTGAAGTTACCGGCCCAAGGCAAAGGGTCACCTGGTGGTCAGACGCGGGGTTCGTGAGTAACCCTCAAGCAAGTGAGCTCCTGTGAGCGAGCTGCATCTCCGGCACTTTCCTGGATAGAAAGAAGAGGACTACCCGTTGGATTAGTTTTCCGGCAACCCAGCTGTAGGCATTGGGTAGATGCGATGATTTGTATTCGAGAGGTGAGCGTGCTTACAGCTCCGGGACCATTCTGGAGAAATGGGAGCCAGCTTCTCTGGCGTCCTTAACGGGGATTGAATCCGCTAGCACCAACTGCACTGGTGCCGGTGCTTGCACTAGTGCTGGCGTGCTGGGGTGCGTGTGGTGAGCGGCTTTATTGCTCCGGTACCATTCTGGACAAATGGTAGTGAGTAATCACGATGCGACTCACATTTTCTCTTGAGTACCAGGGGCGAGTGCTCTCGGAGGCGTGACCTATCGAAGATGGTCCCAGACACCTCGTAAGGGGTTGCCTGGTATAGTGTGCCGCCTTTTATAACGTAAGGTTGGTGAAGGAGGCCACTATAGGAAAACTCAGTAGACAAATAGGGGTATCCCCAATTAAAGTGAGGTATCGTTGTTTAGAACTTGTTGAGTAGATAAATACTGTACTTTTTGTTTTAAAAGATATTGACAAATAAAGGAATGAGAAGCCACCAAATTAAGCATTAAGGTAAAAAACTGGTGTTTTTTTTTTAATTGCCCATTGACCTAAATAGTGGTGGTTAATATAACGTAAAGCAGCTTAAAGCAGCGTGCTTATTATATATAGCATAAAGCAAACGCTATCGTGGAACTCACTTGGCGCTATGCGCTATTAGCTTATTTTTAAAGCAGTATCGCGCGAATCGCGCGCAAAGCAATAACGTAAATAAAGCAATAAGCTTGGGGCGCCGCGGGCGGGCGCGGCGGCCAGTCGTTGCATGCTAGCGATTGTTATCGGTCACGCACATAATTTTAGATCCCGCGCGTAATATGCCTACGCTATTTTTCTTCGTGCTTTTTATTGTATACAGTGATAGGACACGTAATATTGACTAAGTATAATATTGTGTAGGTAAGGAAGATTGATTGAGAGATTGTGTTGTTGTTTAATCTTTTTTTTTTGTGTGTGTATAGCAGACGAAAATGTCTAAAAGAAATAGTGATTTACCAATATGGAACTTAAATTAGTGAAGTAGAACTGAAAGTATGAAGGAAAGTTCATTGTTTATTTTTTACTGCTCCATTTTATCGTAATAATATTCATAAAAGCGATGTAATATTTTAAGCATGCTGTCTGTCCAACGAGTCCAACGCTAGGGTAGGAGCTGCGAGTTAACAGTCACCGCGCTTGCTTTATTTGTGCCCGCCCCGCGCCCGAGCTTTATAAAAAAGCGCGTTATAATAAAGCGTGTAAAATAAAGCGCTTAAAATATAAAGCATAAAGCATTAAGCAAGTTATTATCATATAGCTACTTTGAACACTACTAGACCTAAAAGGTGATAATGGTTGCTATTATTAATTACCTACTTAATTACGTATATTTTTCTAACAAATAACAAATACCAATATAACAAATACCAATCTTGAGAAATCATCAGATTTATTGAAAATATAATTTATATGAAATTCTTTAGGGGTCCTTAATTTTTTAGGGTTCCGTACCCAAAGTGTACCCTACTATTAAGACTCCGCGGTCCGTCTGTTTGTCTGTCTGTACGTCTGTCACCAGGCTGTATCTCATAAACCGTGATAGCCAGGCAGTTAAAATTTTCACAGATGATGTATTTCTGTTCCCGCTATAACAACACATACTAAAAACAGAATAAAATAAATATTTAAGTGAATAATAATAAAAAAAAAAACACGTGTGTTGTAAGGGAGCCCTCCCTTACAACACACGTTTTTTTTACCGTTTTTTGCGATAATGGTGTGGAACCCTTCGTGCGTGAGTCCGACTCGCACTTGGCCGGTTTTTTCTATTACAACCTACTTGATTTTGTGGTTTGGTGCGGAACCCTAAATGTGTGAATTTCGACACGCGGACACGCAGTTGGCCGGTCCATGCCTGCGCAGCGTTACGAGGTCTAAATTTATGAACGCAAGTATTTCCGTCAAAAATCTCAATTGTCATTGTCAAATAATTTCGCGCCCTTTTACGTCAACCAAACCAATTTAGGAATTTGGGAAATAGTTTTTAATACTGTTCAAAAGGAATATCGAAAAGTGTTTAAAGCAGGTAAATTAAAGTGCGACTCGCAAGTCGCAAGCAGCTCTATAACAAAAAAGTTAAGAAGTTGTTGTGTTCTGTAAACCTGGAGGTACAAACAAACCTGTCACTACTACTATACGTGCCTATTTAATGTTTGTTATATTTATTGATTGAATTCTTTAATTTGTGCTTGTTCCAAGGATCAGATAAGTAATGAATTAAATCCACTTTAGCGATACCACGTTGCACACCTAATCAGATAAGATTGTAGTGCATTGGCACATGTCACACTTGACCACTTCTGGTTGTTTACATTCACGCCTCAACCAAACAAAAGGTAAACAGAACGTTAGCTCAACAATATTGTAGTCAAATGTAGTACTACCCAATTTTTATTGTTAAAATTGATTGCTGCAACAGTATATTAATTGCTAATATTTTCCTTTCAGCTCTAGATTAATGAGGCAGTTCATGCATAATATGACTAGAAATGACATATGAATAGCATATTAAAAGTGGTTGTACTATGTAGAGTAGTGAGACAGGTGCATAAGAGTATATTCAGTAGCATCCCTGCAGTATTGCACCCTATTCCAACAAGAGTTCCATGTATTAGTGTTACGACAATGGCGCAAAGAAGCATCACATCCTTCTTCAAGGTGTCTCCACCTAAACCTGTGGTGAAGGAAGAGAAAGCAGAAGATGACGATGTTAAAGTTAATGGTGATGATAAGGTTGATTCACCAGTCAAGAATGGTAAAGCTAAGGTAATCTGAAATGTTAAAGATATTTCACTTATATGCAAAAAATAAATATTGTTGTTTAGTGACCATTTGTGTTTTTTAAATATTATTGTGTTGTATGCTTGGCAGTAAATTAATACACAATTAAGTATATTTTTTTTTGATACTAGCGGATGCCTCGCGGTTTCACCTGCATAGTTCACGTTCCCGTCGGAATACAGAGATAAAAAGTAGCCTATGTCACCCGGGGATAGTGTAGCTTCCCAACGGTGAAAGAATTTTTAAAATTGGTTCAGTAGTTTTTAAGTTTATTTGTTACTTACTAAAATACAAACATACAAATCATTCTTCTTTATAATATTATTATGGATAAAAAAGTAGTAGTCTGGTCAAATTAAATTGGTACGAATGTTCGGAACACCATTATAAATTAAATGTAAATAGTCCCCATCGATCCCACTCTTGCAATTTTTTTTATTCTAATTCAAAGTTTGCAAATATTGGTTTTTTGCGTTTGTTAGCCGAATGGTAAGTTTTATGATAAAAAAGGATCAGACAAAAATTGTAGATTAGCTCTATGCGAATTACTGTAAACCTACTCCTATTTTTTGGTCTAATTTGAACGGACTATAAGTTGCTGGTTCTATTTGCAGGCAGCATCTAAAAGACCTCGGCTAGAAAGCAGTGAAAGTGACTCATCACCAAAAAAGAAGAGCCCTACAGTGAGCTCAGATAAGGTAACTTCTTAATAGTACATGCCCATGATTCAATTCTAAATTAAAATCTGTCTAATAATATAACAATGTTGATCACTTTACAGAAGAAGAAGGTTAAAAGACAGAGAATTGAAAGCTCAGGCAGCGAGTCAGACATCTCACCTAGATCTGAATCACCATCACCAGCATCACCAACATCAGAAGAAAAAACTGCAGCATCACCCACCCCCTCCCCTGTTAAGAAACCTGTCATTAAAGTAGAGAAGACAAAATCTCCCAAAACATATGCATCACCAAAGAGTAAAAAAAAGAAACCTCTCACTGAACCAAATGGTATAAAGAAGAGTCCATCCCCTAAGATAAAGAAGGAAATTGTAGAAGAGAGTAAGAAGAAGGTCACACCAAAGAAAGAACTTAAAAAGCAGGAAAAAGAGGTAAAGAGTGAAAATAAGTCCATTAAGGAAGAAAAGGATGTCAAGAGTGCAATTAAGTCAAGTAAGGAAAAGGAAGTCAAGAGTGAAGCTAAGGATTTGGTTCCAGGTGAGTTAGTTTCACATGGTTATGAAAAAAGAAAGAATTTTTGGCTGCTTGATAGTAATGTCAGTGGTGTCTCATCCCATACAAACAAACCGTGCCAGCATACTGTACTAATTATTTTATGTACTTTGATCGCGTTCGGTTCCGTTCCACGGATACAGATGGTGATCTATCTATCGCCGTGATTTATAATAAATAATCGGTATTATCAGACGAAAAACACTAGTTACGTCGGCACAGTTTCTTTGTATGGGATGAGGCATATGTATGCAGTAGTATTATATTATCTGTGGTAATGTTAATTTGTCATGTGATGTATGAACATCGAAATGTGATACTCAAAAATCATTACATTTGTAAAACCTATCTATCCTCTTCTTGCATCATCTCGTGCTGAAGCTAGAATGTATATCCAAATTCATGTTGTGTGTCACCTTGGTGCAGAAAACGCATCAAACAAACCTCGTCAAACCTGTATCTTTACATTTGACTCTCATTCTTACTAAACCTATATTGTTTCTTTTCTAAACAGAAGTAGAATACAACCCCGCGAAAGCCAAGTACCACCCGATCGAGGATGCCTGCTGGCGGGCTGGCCAGGACGTGCCTTACCTCGCCCTGGCGCGCACCCTGGAGCTGATCGAGGGTACCTCTTCCAGGCTCAAGATGATCGAGATCCTGGCCAACTACCTGCGCTCTGTGACAGTGCTGACACCTGAGGACCTGCTGCCCAGCGTGTACATGTGCCTGAACCAGCTGGCGCCGAGCTACGAGAGCTTGGAGCTGGGTGAGTAATGTCACATAACAAGCTCGCCACAAGCTGCGCTCTGTGACGGCAACATTATCGCATTTTCAATAGTTGGGTTTATTAGAGTCTTTAAAACTAGAGCACAACTCATCGGATTTACGTTTTGATTATTTCCAGGCATAGCCGAGACGTACCTGATGAAAGCCATCGGTCAGTGCACCGGCCGCACACTGGCGCAGGTGCGCAGCGCGGCGCACAAGTGCGGCGACCTGGGGCAGGTGGCAGAACAGGCCCGTGCGACGCAGCGCACCATGTTCGCGCCGCCGCCGCTCACCATGCGCAAGGTGTTCGCCGCGCTCAAGGAGATCGCCAACATGACCGGTAACTAGCTGTACATTATCATTGGCCTCATCAACTTGTACTTTTTAACCGACTTTCCAAAAAGGAGGAGGGTCTATGTTCGACAGTATGTATTTTTTTAATATTTTTCTATGTTTTTCACTGATTTCTCTGTCCTTTGTTGCCCGATCAAACCTTACTAAAATATACTATCACTAAAATTTATTCCATCTATGGCCATACACTGCTAACCCGAGAAAACAGCCAATTCGGTATTTATACTCAACAGTCCACTCCAACACTGTGCAGTCGCTTGAAACACAGGATTACCTGAGTCCATGCAGGCACATAGCATGTGTGACCTTGACAAAATTTAAGCAAAAATTGTATTTATTGTTATATGTTATGATTTTAAATAAACTTATTATTATTATAGAAGTATAATGTTAAAGCTTGTATTGCCTGCTTGATTCGTCACACTGAAGATATGTGAATGACTGTCGTCAGGCACGGCGTCGGTGAACAAGAAGATCAACAAGATACAGTCGCTGTACGTCGCGTGCAGGCACTCCGAGGCCAGGTATCTTATTAGGTACGTACGACTCTATAGTCATGTCATCCACAAATCCCATCATGTTTCTAAATGTAAAGTCGTATACATGGAATGAAGTCTGGATCTCTCATTCCCTTACTTTTAATTCCATTCTAATTAACATTCACACTCAGAAGCAGGCCCTTTTAAACAGTTATTAGGTAATTTACCTATGTTTGCAATATTTGTAAGTATGTGAGAACCATGTTCCTATTTATCAAGTGAAGGAATTTACCATTTAGTGCTTGTAATACTTTATACCTATATGTAGTAGGTATAGTAGTTCTGGGTGCATCATCTCACATATATGAATTTATTAATGTTTGTACTTGTAAATATTGTAAAAAACTAATTTTTTTAAAAGAGCAAGTATGGAGTTTCTTGTGTGTTCTTCTCCATAACAAGCTACTATTCCGAATGCAGGGTAGAATCAATTTTTATTACTTGGAAATAAGTGTTAACGTTCAAAAGTGCCGCTTTATGGCCCATTTGAAATAAATACTTTTGACTTTTTGACTATTGAGACAGTCGCCAGAAGATCAAAGCTTAAAGTCTCTTCGAAAATAGATTCCTAAGAACATCTCTTTTTAGGGTTCCATACCCGAAGAGTCCAAACAGAACCCTTTTGCTGTAACTCATGTTTCCATCTGTCTGTCTCTGTCACACATTTTGTTACAAAGAATTTTTTAACTTCCCCAATGGGAGCCAGAATCATAAAATTTCAAGATCATAGGTCATCATCACTTATGAACTTGAAATTTGATGATTCTGACTTTATATTTTGTTAATTTGTTACGGAACCCTAAATGTCCGACACGCACTTTTTTAAGTATGGCTTTGCTTTATTCTATACTTAACACGTGATATTATTTGTAACATTTCCACAGGTCACTAGAAGGCAAGCTGCGCATCGGGCTAGCAGAACAGTCGGTGCTGCAGGCATTAGCGCAAGCCACGGCCACCACGCCGCCCGACCGCGCCGGCGCCGGCGCCAGGGTGCTGGACGCTAGCAAGGGAATGTCGCCCGACAACTTCAAGGTGAGATGTTATTTAAGTAGCCTGCAATGTTCTTACTGCTGGGCCTCAGGCAGGCAGCCGCTCTGTGAAAGACAGTTAGTTGTAATACATCACGCTTGTCTAGTGCTGCTTGTGCTATTGATGATGTGATATTTCTTACACTGTTTAATATGTAAGGGCCAGCTATAAGATGACCCTGTTGGCATCTAATATCGATTCTAATATGTTTTGTATTTCTGTCCTTCCAGGCCCGCGTGGACGAGCATTCACTGATAATAAAGACGACGTACTGCGAGTGCCCCTCGTACGACCGCATCATCCCGGTGCTGCTGCAGCTCGGCGTGGCGGCTCTGCCCGAGCACTGCCGCCTGACGCCCGGCGTGCCGCTCAAGCCCATGCTGGCGCACCCCACCAAGCAGGTCACGCACGTGTTCGACAGGTGAGACAAAATCATTTACGTTCTCAAATTCACTTATGTTCCCAAGCACACTCATGATATCGAACTTACTCATGTTGCCAATCTCACCTATGATGCCCAACTTATTCATGTTGCCAAACTCACTCATGATGTCAATCTTACTCATGTTGCCAAACTCACTCATGATGTCCAACTGACTCATGATTTCCAACTTACTCATGTTGCCAATCTCACCTATGATGTCCAACTTATTCATGTTGCCAAACTCACTCATGATGTCAAACCTTACTCATGTTGCCAAACTCACTTTTAATGTCCAACTTACTCATGTTGCCAATCTCGAGACATGATGACCAACTCACTCATGATGACCAACTCACTCACGCATGATCTCCATCTTACTCATGTTCTCAAACTCACTCAAGTTCTCAAACTCACTCTTGTCAAAATCATTCATGTTGCCAAACTCAATCATGTTGTTTAACTCACTCATGTTCTCTAACTGATTGGTTGCAGGTTCGAGAAGGAGCAGTTCACGTGCGAGTGGAAGTACGACGGCGAGCGCGCACAGATCCACGTGCCCGGCGACGACAAGCCTGACTTCCAGAACGCGGCTGTCTTCAGCCGGAACCAGGAGAACAATACTAGGTAAGTCATTAACTTATAGGCCGTAAACGGTCTGACAGGCGCTTTGCTTAACGCCTAGGCCCTAGACCTAGCGAGTAGCGAACTTAAAATGTTCGTGACTGGTCACACTGTGTGCTTAGCGCCTTCGCTAGTTGCCTAGCGTGTGTAAGGCCGGTTATGAACATTTTAGAATGTTCGTTTCATGTCGCTATTTGCTAGCCTCTGTCTATGTGTTAGGTTAAAAATAAAATAGCCTTTTATTCGGATCAACTAATCTATAGTAGATTAGTTGATCCGAATAAAAGGCTATTTTATTTTTGAAATTTAAAATCTGACTAAGAAACAAATTCTAGACTTAGAATGTGTTGTTGTTTCTTGGTTATTTTCTGTAGATATGATAGAAAACAACAGTGGTTAGAACAATTTAATAATATTATGTAGTATGTATTTCCGCTTATGTTTAGTTTCGTCTAAATGATTGCATTCGTAGATTTACAGTAGTGCAACTGTGATAGAGATAATGCAGTGTCGTAGCACATGCTATGAAATGGATATTTATCTAGACATTTTATGTTTTTAATAATTGTACCTTTTTATTCTATCTTTTAGTTTATTTTGCATGTAATTTAATTTATTAGTTGCAAATTAGTTATGTGTCGTAGTTTTATTGGAAATAAATCTCAAACATGTGTGGAATTAGCTAGACTAATATATATTCTTTATTAGCTTATGCCAACGGCTTCGCCCGTGGCAATAGTATTTGCTTATCCCTAGAAAACATTACCTATATTGGAATGAAAAGTAGCCAACGTTCTATTCCAGACTATAATCTATCTCTGTGCCAAAATGTATCCAGATCCGTTCAGCCGGATTGATTAACAAACATAAATCCATCCAAACATTTGCATATTATAATATTAGTACCATTTAAAAAGATTGTATACTATTTTCATTTGTACAGATTTATACAGACGATATTGTTTATTTTTGTCTAATTTTAATGTTATAAGAATATTGAACATGAAATTAAACTATCAGTTGTGTACGAGCAAAATGAGTTCAGAGTCAGATTCCGCGAGCGAAATTAACGAGTTGTACTTTACAGTTTGTCAAAGCGTAAAAAAACTATTTGGCAAAGTGATTATTTGAAAAAAGCTCTATTAATTTTTAATTATGGTATTAGTACTCTCACGAGAGTTAGCTATCTGACAAACAATTTAAACACTTGCACGCGTCGCGCAGAAATCTGTGTCGCCACTGCCACGAGGTGCAGAGCAGCTCGTAGTACGTGCATGCATTACTAAATCTGTGCCGCCACTGCCACGAGGTGCAGAGCAGCTCGTAGTACGTGCATGCATTACTAAATCTGTGCCGCCACTGCCACGAGGTGCAGAGCAGCTCGTAGTACGTGCATGCATTACTAAATCTGTGCCGCCACTGCCACGAGGTGCAGAGCAGCTCGTAGTACGTGCATGCATTACTAAATCTGTGCCGCCACTGCCACGAGGTGCAGAGCAGTTCGTAGTACGTGCATGCATTACTAAATCTGTGCCGCCACTGCCACGAGGTGCAGAGCAGCTCGTAGTACGTGCATGCATTACTAAATCTGTGCCGCCACTGCCACGAGGTGCAGAGCAGCTCGTAGTACGTGCATGCATTACTAAATCTGTGCCGCCACTGCCACGAGGTGCAGAGCAGCTCGTAGTACGTGCATGCATTACTAAATCTGTGCCGCCACTGGCACGAGGTGCAGAGCAGCTCGTAGTACGTGCATGCATTACTAAATCTGTGCCGCCACTGCCACGAGGTGCAGAGCAGCTCGTAGTACGTGCATGCATTACTAAATCTGTGCCGCCACTGCCACGAGGTGCAGAGCAGCTCGTAGTACGTGCATGCATTACTAAATCTGTGCCGCCACTGCCACGAGGTGCAGAGCAGCTCGTAGTACGTGCATGCATTACTAAATCTGTGCCGCCCCTGCCACGAGGTGCAGAGCAGCTCGTAGTACGTGCATGCATTACTAAATCTGTGCCGCCACTGCCACGAGGTGCAGAGCAGCTCGTAGTACGTGCATGCATTACTAAATCTGTGCCGCCCCTGCCACGAGGTGCAGAGCAGCTCGTAGTACGTGCATGCATTACTAAATCTGTGCCGCCACTGCCACGAGGTGCAGAGCAGCTCGTAGTACGTGCATGCATTACTAAATCTGTGCCGCCACTGCCACGAGGTGCAGAGCAGCTCGTAGTACGTGCATGCATTACTAAATCTGTGCCGCCCCTGCCACGAGGTGCAGAGCAGCTCGTAGTACGTGCATGCATTACTAAATCTGTGCCGCCACTGCCACGAGGTGCAGAGCAGCTCGTAGTACGTGCATGCATTACTAAATCTATGCCGCCACTGCCACGAGGTGCAGAGCAGCTCGTAGTACGTGCATGCATTACTAAATCTGTGCCGCCACTGCCACGAGGTGCAGAGCAACTCGTAGTACGTGCATGCATTACTAAATCTGTGCCGCCACTGCCACGAGGTGCAGAGCAGCTCGTAGTACGTGCATGCATTACTAAATCTGTGCCGCCCCTGCCACGAGGTGCAGAGCAGCTCGTAGTACGTGCATGCATTACTAAATCTGTGCCGCCACTGCCACGAGGTGCAGAGCAGCTCGTAGTACGTGCATGCATTACTAAATCTATGCCGCCACTGCCACGAGGTGCAGAGCAGCTCGTAGTACGTGCATGCATTACTAAATCTGTGCCGCCACTGCCACGAGGTGCAGAGCAACTCGTAGTACGTGCATGCATTACTAAATCTGTGCCGCCACTGCCACGAGGTGCAGAGCAGCTCGTAGTACGTGCATGCATTACTAAATCTGTGCCGCCACTGCCACGAGGTGCAGAGCAGCTCGTAGTACGTGCATGCATTACTAAATCTGTGCCGCCCCTGCCACGAGGTGCAGAGCAGCTCGTAGTACGTGCATGCATTACTAAATCTGTGCCGCCACTGCCACGAGGTGCAGAGCAGCTCGTAGTACGTGCATGCATTACTAAATCTGTGCCGCCACTGCCACGAGGTGCAGAGCAACTCGTAGTACGTGCATGCATTACTAAATCTGTGCCGCCACTGCCACGAGGTGCAGAGCAGCTCGTAGTACGTGCATGCATTACTAAATCTGTGCCGCCACTGCCACGAGGTGCAGAGCAGCTCGTAGTACGTGCATGCATTACTAAATCTGTGCCGCCCCTGCCACGAGGTGCAGAGCAGCTCGTAGTACGTGCATGCATTACTAAATCTGTGCCGCCACTGCCACGAGGTGCAGAGCAGCTCGTAGTACGTGCATGCATTACTAAATCTATGCCGCCACTGCCACGAGGTGCAGAGCAGCTCGTAGTACGTGCATGCATTACTAAATCTGTGCCGCCACTGCCACGAGGTGCAGAGCAACTCGTAGTACGTGCATGCATTACTAAATCTGTGCCGCCACTGCCACGAGGTGCAGAGCAGCTCGTAGTACGTGCATGCATTACTAAATCTGTGCCGCCACTGCCACGAGGTGCAGAGCAGCTCGTAGTACGTGCATGCATTACTAAATCTGTGCCGCCACTGCCACGAGGTGCAGAGCAGCTCGTAGTACGTGCATGCATTACTAAATCTGTGCCGCCACTGCCACGAGGTGCAGAGCAGCTCGTAGTACGTGCATGCATTACTAAATCTGTGCCGCCCCTGCCACGAGGTGCAGAGCAGCTCGTAGTACGTGCATGCATTACTAAATCTGTGCCGCCACTGCCACGAGGTGCAGAGCAGCTCGTAGTACGTGCATGCATTACTAAATCTATGCCGCCACTGCCACGAGGTGCAGAGCAGCTCGTAGTACGTGCATGCATTACTAAATCTGTGCCGCCACTGCCACGAGGTGCAGAGCAACTCGTAGTACGTGCATGCATTACTAAATCTGTGCCGCCACTGCCACGAGGTGCAGAGCAGCTCGTAGTACGTGCATGCATTACTAAATCTGTGCCGCCACTGCCACGAGGTGCAGAGCAGCTCGTAGTACGTGCATGCATTACTAAATCTGTGCCGCCACTGGCACGAGGTGCAGAGCAGCTCGTAGTACGTGCATGCATTACTAAATCTGTGCCGGCACTGGCACGAGGTGCAGAGCAGCTCGTAGTACGTGCATGCATTACTAAATCTGTGCCGCCACTGGCACGAGGTGCAGAGCAGCTCGTAGTACGTGCATGCATTACTAAATCTGTGCCGCCACTGGCACGAGGTGCAGAGCAGCTCGTAGTACGTGCATGCATTACTAATGTGCTGTATAGCCTGAGTGCTCGATATGCCTAATTGCTCAAAATCTTGGCGTCGACATATTTATGCACACTGATAAAACTGTTAAATGTTGTTATGAAGTTTTTTACTTTATAAGTGTTATATGTGTTGTGTTGGCTTGCTGCTTTGGTGTGAACTGTAATAGTACATTGTGTATTAAGGGCGGTATGTAAGGAATTACGATCGAGGCTCTAGTAGAAGCCCGAAGTCGAAGACTGAGGGCTTTTTGATTCGAGGTTCGTAATTCCCGTACCGCCCGTGATACACACAATGTTTTCATCACATTTGCGAGTAATAATTATGAATTATACCTTTAATACACAAGTCAGCACAGCTGTTATTACGAAATACGTGAACATTTTTTAAGCGGTTGGCGAATTTTTGCCCACACCACAGATTATACAGTGTTTCGTTCAGAAACTTTAAGGGCAAATACTTACGTAGGTTTACAGCCATGACGGAGTGTAAAAAGAATTAAATAATTTCGACGTTTTCATAATATAACTATTAAAATCGATTATTAAGAACATTAGTTGAGTATTTAAGTAACATTTAGCGAGATTGCAAAGAAATGCCTGTTTAGATAACATTTTAAGACAATTTTTCAATTGCGTGTAAACTCCTTGCTTGAACTTGCATGACCTGTGTGCTGTGCCATAAATTAAAAAAATATTACTTACCGCCCTAGGGTTTCATGACAAAAAGAAAGCCCGAGGGTTTTTTATGGGGCATTATGGCCAAGTTAACCTGTATGTTTAGATACTTTTTACGTGCAAGTGTGATGAAAATAAATATATAGCAAGTCTCTTCAAACAATCGCACTGCTGTGAGGCAGTGTGATGCCTGATTCCTCCCCACTCATCTGTTTGTCGCAGCAAGTACCCCGACGTGCTGCGGCGCCTGCCTGAGCTGCTGAAGGACAGCGTCACCAGTATCGTGCTGGACTGCGAGGCCGTCGCCTACGACGTAAACACCAAGCAGATCCTGCCCTTCCAGGTATAGACAACATCAACTTAACTACCGCATTACTATATATGCTGAAGGACAGCGTCACCAGTATCGTGCTGGACTGCGAGGCCGTCGCCTACGACGTAAACACCAAGCAGATCCTGCCCTTCCAGGTATAGACAACATCAACTTAACTACCGCATTACTATATATGCTGAAGGACAGCGTCACCAGTATCGTGCTGGACTGCGAGGCCGTCGCCTACGACGTAAACACCAAGCAGATCCTGCCCTTCCAGGTATAGACAACATCAACTTAACTACCGCATTACTATATATGCTGAAGGACAGCGTCACCAGTATCGTGCTGGACTGCGAGGCCGTCGCCTACGACGTAAACACCAAGCAGATCCTGCCCTTCCAGGTATAGACAACATCAACTTAACTACCGCATTACTATATATGCTGAAGGACAGCGTCACCAGTATCGTGCTGGACTGCGAGGCCGTCGCCTACGACGTAAACACCAAGCAGATCCTGCCCTTCCAGGTATAGACAACATCAACTTAACTACCGCATTACTATATATGCTGAAGGACAGCGTCACCAGTATCGTGCTGGACTGCGAGGCCGTCGCCTACGACGTAAACACCAAGCAGATCCTGCCCTTCCAGGTATAGACAACATCAACTTAACTACCGCATTACTATATATGCTGAAGGACAGCGTCACCAGTATCGTGCTGGACTGCGAGGCCGTCGCCTACGACGTAAACACCAAGCAGATCCTGCCCTTCCAGGTATAGACAACATCAACTTAACTACCGCATTACTATATATGCTGAAGGACAGCGTCACCAGTATCGTGCTGGACTGCGAGGCCGTCGCCTACGACGTAAACACCAAGCAGATCCTGCCCTTCCAGGTATAGACAACATCAACTTAACTACCGCATTACTATATATGCTGAAGGACAGCGTCACCAGTATCGTGCTGGACTGCGAGGCCGTCGCCTACGACGTAAACACCAAGCAGATCCTGCCCTTCCAGGTATAGACAACATCAACTTAACTACCGCATTACTATATATGCTGAAGGACAGCGTCACCAGTATCGTGCTGGACTGCGAGGCCGTCGCCTACGACGTAAACACCAAGCAGATCCTGCCCTTCCAGGTATAGACAACATCAACTTAACTACCGCATTACTATATATGCTGAAGGACAGCGTCACCAGTATCGTGCTGGACTGCGAGGCCGTCGCCTACGACGTAAACACCAAGCAGATCCTGCCCTTCCAGGTATAGACAACATCAACTTAACTACCGCATTACTATATATGCTGAAGGACAGCGTCACCAGTATCGTGCTGGACTGCGAGGCCGTCGCCTACGACGTAAACACCAAGCAGATCCTGCCCTTCCAGGTATAGACAACATCAACTTAACTACCGCATTACTATATATGCTGAAGGACAGCGTCACCAGTATCGTGCTGGACTGCGAGGCCGTCGCCTACGACGTAAACACCAAGCAGATCCTGCCCTTCCAGGTATAGACAACATCAACTTAACTACCGCATTACTATATATGCTGAAGGACAGCGTCACCAGTATCGTGCTGGACTGCGAGGCCGTCGCCTACGACGTAAACACCAAGCAGATCCTGCCCTTCCAGGTATAGACAACATCAACTTAACTACCGCATTATTCCAGTGCTCGCAAGCGTTACCTACTTCTGACCAGGAGCAGCTGTACTTAAAGTTCACTCGTGCGCTGAACTACTAGGTTTAGAAAACCGGCCGAGTGTGAGGCGGACTCGCGCACGAAGGATTCCGTACCATTATCGCAAAAAACGGCAAAAAATACACGTTTGTTGTATGGGAGCTCCACTTAAATATTTATTTCATTCTGTTTTTAGTATTTGTTGTTATAGCAGCAACATAAATACAACATCTGTGAAAATTTGAACTGCCTAGCTATTACGGTTGATGAGATACAGCCTGGTGTCAGACGGACATACAGACAGACAGACCGCGGAGTCTTAGTAATAGGGTCCCGTTTCTACCCTTTGGGTACGGAATCCTAAAAAACACAAAAAAAATTCAATAATACCTGATTAAAAATCTATTGAATATTAACGAAATTATGACGAACCAATTTACGCTCTTTGCTAAAGTAGACGTATTTGCTGTTAAAAATATTCCCCGGTAAACTAAAGCGCACGGCGAATGCTTATACAACTTCTACGAGATACGAGCGAAAATGTCTGGCGCGTGACACAGAGATAGTTCAAATGAAAATGTACGGCAAAATATGTCCGCTCTCATGTGCCGCGAACCTCTCCAGCGAACCGAGAGCGGGCGGGCGAGGCTTGACCAACGAAATTCATTTCGGCTCGAGTACTCGTACCAACATTACGCTGGGCGCTGGGCAGTGAGGTGGGCGCTGGGCAGTGAGGTGGACGCTGGGCAGTGAGGTGGGCGCTGGGCAGTGAGGTGGGCGCTGGGCAGTGAGGTGGGCGCTGGGCAGTGAGGTGGGCGCTGGGCAGTGAGGTGGGCGCTGGGCAGTGAGGTGGGCGCTGGGCAGTGAGGTGGGCGCTGGGCAGTGAGGTGGGCGCTGGGCAGTGAGGTGGGCGCGGGGCTAGTTTACTTTTTGGAAACAGCGTGTAGCTTGCAATTTTGCAGTGAACGCGGCTTTTAGTTACTTCTATATTCTAATATCTATTGTTTTTTAATATACTTACTGAGATGTGGGTTTTCGACACTAAAGAGAATTAAAACTTTACTCAGAAAAACCATGTTCCAGGACAGGTTAAATGCACAATTTGTGCTCACTATTGAAAAAAAACCAGATTGTAATAAAAAGGTGATCGAACATTTCGCTGCGGCGTATCTAGAATAGAATAGAATAAATCTTTATTTGCACAGAAAATAGGTACAGGTTACAGATGTTAAGTGTTAATGTAATGATCCTTATACTAACTACCTTAACTAAGGCATGCAAACAGTTTTAACTATAATAATAAAGACCCATTTAATATAAATTATTATAAACATATTATATAATACACATCTATGTTATAAAAATAAAAAAATACCTAGTATAGACAACATTTTGTTACAATACAACTTCGAATTCGAAATTCGAATACCTAGGAGTAATACGAGCTGGTAAAGTGATCCACCAGCCGCTGCTGAGTCGAGCTAAATATTGTCATTTTTTTCCATCTAGAATTTCTTAACGACAACCCGGAATCTAGATTTTGTGGTCAAATAATGAATTAATCACAATAGGCCGGCTACATGGAACTTAAACATAACTGGTGAATTATGGGTGTACGATATATATACCTCTAAGTAACCCTTCAGAAATTACAGCAAACATATTATGTAGAATATCATACTATAGCTATTCTACAAATCACCTTAAAATTAGTTTAATAAAAAAACTAACTTTTATGACCATTATTTTTTTCCATCATGTCGTGGCACCTTCTGGCTCAATTGATTATCTATAAAACTCGCTGTAACACAGACTGAACAGATTCATTCAATAATGATACACAACACGATGATATGCCCATAACTTTAAGACACGTTTATATAACACAATTTTTCGCTCCGTTCGGAAATCACATTGTTACAGCAAAATACGCTCTATTTGTGTAATAGTTATGTTTTAAATTAAAAGAAACAACAAAAAAATGCACGTCGCGCGTCTTCGTACTGTATGAAGTGAACACAGTTAGCAAACATAAATGCGGTACAGTTTTCGTAACGACCACGCGGTCAGCGTGCGGCAGCCGCGCAGTTACATGGTGCCGAGGAATTTGAATTTTACTAATAAATACAATCCAGATTTGTCATTAACACACTGTGAAGCACGAAAAGTTTCGCTTCGTCTAACATAATAACTCCATAACGATATATTGTTCCCCCCCCAGATCCTGTCGACCCGCAAGCGCAAGGACGCCAACGAAGCCGACATCAAGGTGCAGGTGTGCGTGTTCATCTTCGACCTGCTGTACCTGAATGGGGAGCCCTACGTGCGCCAGCCGCTACTCACGAGACGCGCCGCGCTCAGGGAACATCTCAATGAGAAAGAAGGTAACAATAATCTACGTGTTAGTGTAACAACAAGGTGCAGGTGTGCGTGTTCATCTTCGACCTGCTGTACCTGAATGGGGAGCCCTACGTGCGCCAGCCGCTACTCACGAGACGCGCCGCGCTCAGGGAACATCTCAATGAGAAAGAAGGTAACAATAATCTACGTGTTAGTGTAACAACAAGGTGCAGGTGTGCGTGTTCATCTTCGACCTGCTGTACCTGAATGGGGAGCCCTACGTGCGCCAGCCGCTACTCACGAGACGCGCCGCGCTCAGGGAACATCTCAATGAGAAAGAAGGTAACAATAATCTACGTGTTAGTGTAACAACAAGGTGCAGGTGTGCGTGTTCATCTTCGACCTGCTGTACCTGAATGGGGAGCCCTACGTGCGCCAGCCGCTACTCACGAGACGCGCCGCGCTCAGGGAACATCTCAATGAGAAAGAAGGTAACAATAATCTACGTGTTAGTGTAACAACAAGGTGCAGGTGTGCGTGTTCATCTTCGACCTGCTGTACCTGAATGGGGAGCCCTACGTGCGCCAGCCGCTACTCACGAGACGCGCCGCGCTCAGGGAACATCTCAATGAGAAAGAAGGTAACAATAATCTACGTGTTAGTGTAACAACAAGGTGCAGGTGTGCGTGTTCATCTTCGACCTGCTGTACCTGAATGGGGAGCCCTACGTGCGCCAGCCGCTACTCACGAGACGCGCCGCGCTCAGGGAACATCTCAATGAGAAAGAAGGTAACAATAATCTACGTGTTAGTGTAACAACAAGGTGCAGGTGTGCGTGTTCATCTTCGACCTGCTGTACCTGAATGGGGAGCCCTACGTGCGCCAGCCGCTACTCACGAGACGCGCCGCGCTCAGGGAACATCTCAATGAGAAAGAAGGTAACAATAATCTACGTGTTAGTGTAACAACAAGGTGCAGGTGTGCGTGTTCATCTTCGACCTGCTGTACCTGAATGGGGAGCCCTACGTGCGCCAGCCGCTACTCACGAGACGCGCCGCGCTCAGGGAACATCTCAATGAGAAAGAAGGTAACAATAATCTACGTGTTAGTGTAACAACAAGGTGCAGGTGTGCGTGTTCATCTTCGACCTGCTGTACCTGAATGGGGAGCCCTACGTGCGCCAGCCGCTACTCACGAGACGCGCCGCGCTCAGGGAACATCTCAATGAGAAAGAAGGTAACAATAATCTACGTGTTAGTGTAACAACAAGGTGCAGGTGTGCGTGTTCATCTTCGACCTGCTGTACCTGAATGGGGAGCCCTACGTGCGCCAGCCGCTACTCACGAGACGCGCCGCGCTCAGGGAACATCTCAATGAGAAAGAAGGTAACAATAATCTACGTGTTAGTGTAACAACAAGGTGCAGGTGTGCGTGTTCATCTTCGACCTGCTGTACCTGAATGGGGAGCCCTACGTGCGCCAGCCGCTACTCACGAGACGCGCCGCGCTCAGGGAACATCTCAATGAGAAAGAAGGTAACAATAATCTACGTGTTAGTGTAACAACAAGGTGCAGGTGTGCGTGTTCATCTTCGACCTGCTGTACCTGAATGGGGAGCCCTACGTGCGCCAGCCGCTACTCACGAGACGCGCCGCGCTCAGGGAACATCTCAATGAGAAAGAAGGTAACAATAATCTACGTGTTAGTGTAACAACAAGGTGCAGGTGTGCGTGTTCATCTTCGACCTGCTGTACCTGAATGGGGAGCCCTACGTGCGCCAGCCGCTACTCACGAGACGCGCCGCGCTCAGGGAACATCTCAATGAGAAAGAAGGTAACAATAATCTACGTGTTAGTGTAACAACAAGGTGCAGGTGTGCGTGTTCATCTTCGACCTGCTGTACCTGAATGGGGAGCCCTACGTGCGCCAGCCGCTACTCACGAGACGCGCCGCGCTCAGGGAACATCTCAATGAGAAAGAAGGTAACAATAATCTACGTGTTAGTGTAACAACAAGGTGCAGGTGTGCGTGTTCATCTTCGACCTGCTGTACCTGAATGGGGAGCCCTACGTGCGCCAGCCGCTACTCACGAGACGCGCCGCGCTCAGGGAACATCTCAATGAGAAAGAAGGTAACAATAATCTACGTGTTAGTGTAACAACAAGGTGCAGGTGTGCGTGTTCATCTTCGACCTGCTGTACCTGAATGGGGAGCCCTACGTGCGCCAGCCGCTACTCACGAGACGCGCCGCGCTCAGGGAACATCTCAATGAGAAAGAAGGTAACAATAATCTACGTGTTAGTGTAACAACAAGGTGCAGGTGTGCGTGTTCATCTTCGACCTGCTGTACCTGAATGGGGAGCCCTACGTGCGCCAGCCGCTACTCACGAGACGCGCCGCGCTCAGGGAACATCTCAATGAGAAAGAAGGTAACAATAATCTACGTGTTAGTGTAACAACAAGGTGCAGGTGTGCGTGTTCATCTTCGACCTGCTGTACCTGAATGGGGAGCCCTACGTGCGCCAGCCGCTACTCACGAGACGCGCCGCGCTCAGGGAACATCTCAATGAGAAAGAAGGTAACAATAATCTACGTGTTAGTGTAACAACAAGGTGCAGGTGTGCGTGTTCATCTTCGACCTGCTGTACCTGAATGGGGAGCCCTACGTGCGCCAGCCGCTACTCACGAGACGCGCCGCGCTCAGGGAACATCTCAATGAGAAAGAAGGTAACAATAATCTACGTGTTAGTGTAACAACAAGGTGCAGGTGTGCGTGTTCATCTTCGACCTGCTGTACCTGAATGGGGAGCCCTACGTGCGCCAGCCGCTACTCACGAGACGCGCCGCGCTCAGGGAACATCTCAATGAGAAAGAAGGTAACAATAATCTACGTGTTAGTGTAACAACAAGGTGCAGGTGTGCGTGTTCATCTTCGACCTGCTGTACCTGAATGGGGAGCCCTACGTGCGCCAGCCGCTACTCACGAGACGCGCCGCGCTCAGGGAACATCTCAATGAGAAAGAAGGTAACAATAATCTACGTGTTAGTGTAACAACAAGGTGCAGGTGTGCGTGTTCATCTTCGACCTGCTGTACCTGAATGGGGAGCCCTACGTGCGCCAGCCGCTACTCACGAGACGCGCCGCGCTCAGGGAACATCTCAATGAGAAAGAAGGTAACAATAATCTACGTGTTAGTGTAACAACAAGGTGCAGGTGTGCGTGTTCATCTTCGACCTGCTGTACCTGAATGGGGAGCCCTACGTGCGCCAGCCGCTACTCACGAGACGCGCCGCGCTCAGGGAACATCTCAATGAGAAAGAAGGTAACAATAATCTACGTGTTAGTGTAACAACAAGGTGCAGGTGTGCGTGTTCATCTTCGACCTGCTGTACCTGAATGGGGAGCCCTACGTGCGCCAGCCGCTACTCACGAGACGCGCCGCGCTCAGGGAACATCTCAATGAGAAAGAAGGTAACAATAATCTACGTGTTAGTGTAACAACAAGGTGCAGGTGTGCGTGTTCATCTTCGACCTGCTGTACCTGAATGGGGAGCCCTACGTGCGCCAGCCGCTACTCACGAGACGCGCCGCGCTCAGGGAACATCTCAATGAGAAAGAAGGTAACAATAATCTACGTGTTAGTGTAACAACAAGGTGCAGGTGTGCGTGTTCATCTTCGACCTGCTGTACCTGAATGGGGAGCCCTACGTGCGCCAGCCGCTACTCACGAGACGCGCCGCGCTCAGGGAACATCTCAATGAGAAAGAAGGTAACAATAATCTACGTGTTAGTGTAACAACAAGGTGCAGGTGTGCGTGTTCATCTTCGACCTGCTGTACCTGAATGGGGAGCCCTACGTGCGCCAGCCGCTACTCACGAGACGCGCCGCGCTCAGGGAACATCTCAATGAGAAAGAAGGTAACAATAATCTACGTGTTAGTGTAACAACAAGGTGCAGGTGTGCGTGTTCATCTTCGACCTGCTGTACCTGAATGGGGAGCCCTACGTGCGCCAGCCGCTACTCACGAGACGCGCCGCGCTCAGGGAACATCTCAATGAGAAAGAAGGTAACAATAATCTACGTGTTAGTGTAACAACAAGGTGCAGGTGTGCGTGTTCATCTTCGACCTGCTGTACCTGAATGGGGAGCCCTACGTGCGCCAGCCGCTACTCACGAGACGCGCCGCGCTCAGGGAACATCTCAATGAGAAAGAAGGTAACAATAATCTACGTGTTAGTGTAACAACAAGGTGCAGGTGTGCGTGTTCATCTTCGACCTGCTGTACCTGAATGGGGAGCCCTACGTGCGCCAGCCGCTACTCACGAGACGCGCCGCGCTCAGGGAACATCTCAATGAGAAAGAAGGTAACAATAATCTACGTGTTAGTGTAACAACAAGGTGCAGGTGTGCGTGTTCATCTTCGACCTGCTGTACCTGAATGGGGAGCCCTACGTGCGCCAGCCGCTACTCACGAGACGCGCCGCGCTCAGGGAACATCTCAATGAGAAAGAAGGTAACAATAATCTACGTGTTAGTGTAACAACAAGGTGCAGGTGTGCGTGTTCATCTTCGACCTGCTGTACCTGAATGGGGAGCCCTACGTGCGCCAGCCGCTACTCACGAGACGCGCCGCGCTCAGGGAACATCTCAATGAGAAAGAAGGTAACAATAATCTACGTGTTAGTGTAACAACAAGGTGCAGGTGTGCGTGTTCATCTTCGACCTGCTGTACCTGAATGGGGAGCCCTACGTGCGCCAGCCGCTACTCACGAGACGCGCCGCGCTCAGGGAACATCTCAATGAGAAAGAAGGTAACAATAATCTACGTGTTAGTGTAACAACAAGGGCATATGCAGATCTGCTCGAGTTACCGCGACTTTTCTCAACCAAAACACGGGACTGGCCTTGTGATAACTATCGCAGTCCTTTGTGTTGACAGTACCCCAATACTTACTTCGAGACTAGCTAAGGAATTTTAAAACTAGAAATATTATAGTCCAACTAGCTTCTGCCTGCGGCTTTGCCCGCGTGGAAAATGTTTTCTTGTCCCAAGGGAACATTATACCGATATGTAAAGTAGCCTATGTGCTTTTCCAGACTATAATCTATGTCTGTGCCATATTTCATCCAGATCCGTTCAGCCGTTCTAACATGATTGAGTTACAAACATACATCCACACACAGATCCGTCCAAACTTTCACATTTATAACATTAGTAAGATTTACATGAAGGCTGCCAACTTCGGAGAGAGAGGCAATCTCTCTCTTAACTGGGATCAAGTTTTTTTATATTTGTTCCATAATCGCCTATTCTCGACGAGAAACTCTCTTTGTGAGACTGACCCCGTAGGGTTTTTATGTTTACACCGCGCGGCTTAGGTATATCATTTTTTTTAAATTTAACTTAGTGGGGCTTTATCGCGCTATGCCATCAAAAAGACTTTGTAACTAAGTCGAAGTCATATTTAATCACTATAATATACGATAGTGCAGGTTACAGTGTCGTCATAGACCAAACCACACAAACATCATACTAAGACGTCACTGGGTCAACCTTGTTTCATGTAAGCGAGGTAATTCTACATTACAGGAATATCCAATTTAATATGATTCAGAAAAGAAACAATAGATCCACCGGAATGATTAGTGCATTTAATTGCAGAGTATACCTTTGTTGTATTGTACGCTAATTAGTAATGTTATAATTATACTCGCTCTACACTACCAGTGTTCAATATAAAACAAGTTATTATCTCGACTCGTTCAGTAATTACAGCGGTACTGCACTTTGTGAATAAAATGCCGGAACAGCGCGAACACAATCACATGATTCATCTTAATAAAAACACTGAATAATGGCACTTTATTTAGTTTTCTAAGCATTTCCGCTAAGTAACGCCTGTTTCTTTAAATAATATAAAGATTACCCCCAGACGGAGGGTAATGTTTTCGAGTTTGATTATGTAGATTTATGTCTATTAGCGTCGCATTTTTTGTGACCTGCAGCATTGCTACATACACTCCATGCATTTGTTAATATATATAATTCATTTATTTTCAGACACCTTAGTCCATAATATTACATTCATAAGCATTACATAAAAATTGATCCATTAGAAATAAAAAGATTCGTTTACTGTAATGCTTCTGCTTATCACTAGCTGAGTCCATATCAGTTAGCATAAATCCGTGTAAAATCTTCTCGGGCCTCATTTAACGATGTTATGTATGGTTGCGATTGAGTAGACTGCACTAAATTGTTATTACACTCTCGAAATGATTGCGTAATTTTAGGTGTGGAGAAGACGGATTTTTTATTAAACATCAACTAATTAAGAGCAAATTCATAATGCGTAACACAAGAGGGAGCTGGATTGTGACCTTAACTTTCAACTTGGCTAAACAGTGATGGTCTCAGCTATTAACTCGAGAGTTAGTAAGATAGCACAGGCAAGCGGGCCGTAATAAATTTTTCATCACACTTGCTCGTAAAAAGTATCTAAACATACAGGTTAACTTGGCCGTACTGCCCCATATAAAACCCTCGGGCTTTCTTTTTGTCATGAAACCCTAGGGCGGTAAATAATATTTATTTAATTTATGGCACAGCACACAGGTCATGCAAGTTCAAGCAAGGAGTTTACATGCAATTGAAAAATTGTCTTAAAATGTTATCTAAATAGGAATTTCTTTGCAATCTCGCTACATGTTACTTAAATACTCAACATATGTTCTTAATAATCGATTTTAATAGTTATAGTATGAAAACGTCGAAATTATTTAATTCTTTTTACACTCCGTCATGGCTGTATACATACGTAAAAATGTGATGAAAAACATTGTATGTATTACGGGCGGTACGGGAATTACGAACCTCGACTCAGAAAGCCCTCAGTTTTCGACTGCGGGCTTCTACTAGAGCCTCGATTGTAATTCCTTACTTACCGCCCTTAATACACAATGTACTATTTCATCACACTTGCACGTAAACAGTATCTAAACATACAGGTTAACTTCGCCGTAATGCCCCATATAAAACCCTTGAGCTTTTTTTTTGTCATGAAACCCAAGGGCGGTAAGTATTTTTTTTAAATTTATAGCACAGCATACAGGTCATGCAAGTTCAAGCAAGGAGTTTACACGCTTTTGAAAAATTGTCTTGAAATGTTACCTAAACAGGAATTTCTTTGCAATCTCGCTACATGTTACTTAAATATTCAACTGATGTTCTTAATAATCTATTTTAATAGTTATTTGTATCAAAAAGTCCATATTTTTTTACTCTCAGTCATGGCTGACTACCTACGTAAGTATTTAACGTTAACGTTTCTGAACGAAACATTTGTATAATCTGTGGTGTGGGCAAAAACTCGCCATCCGCTTAAAAAAAAAGTTCACGTATTTCGTAATAATAGCTGTGCTGACTTGTGTATTAAAGCTATAATTCATAATTATTACTCGCAAATGTGATGAAAAACATTGTATGTTTCACGGGTGGTACGGGAATTACGAACCTCGACTCAGAAAGCCCTCAGTCTTTGACTTCGGGCTTATATTAGAGCCTCGATCGTAATTCCTTACTTACCGCCCTTAATACACAATGTACTATTTTTCGCTTCGTTACGTCCTCATTCCTAACTGTATGTAATGTTCGCAGGCGAGTGGCAGTTCGCGACCAGTAAGGACTGCAGCACGGTGGAGGAGGTGGAGCACTTCATGGAGGAGGCCATGCGCGGCTCGTGCGAGGGGCTCATGGTGAAGGCGCTGAGCGGCGAGCATGCGCGGTACGACATCGCGCGCAGGAGTCACAACTGGCTCAAGGTAACCTTAATGATAATACCAGCCTCTCATTGGCCCACTGCAGGACAAAGGCCTCTTCTCATATAGATTAACAACCCTAAAATAATGATGAATATTATACCTATTGTTCTGAACCAAACGTTTCGTTCACTATTTAATATTTAATTGCAACACCATGTCAGTGGGCTGTCAACGGTTTGACAGCTTTTGATTGACAGCTGACACTTGACAAGAGTCGAAAGCGAAAATTGGTAGTGAGCACACGGTGAATTCGGGTTTTTGTGGAAACATCTAATGGAGATGTGTTTCGCCCATTGTAATTGATAATTGCGCCCGCGGGTCGCAATCGGCGTTGTGGGGCGCCTGCGAATTCGGTTTTGAATATATTTCAAGCACATCGAAGTGCTTTTGCGGGAAACGTGTATGCCTGGTGGACGCCGGAGCCTTCGGTCCAGACAGCCGTCAGTCTATCCCTTATTCTCCTAATATTATATATATTCTCCTATCCCTAATCTCCCGGCACGGCACGATATTGATCGACCCCCAGGAGCCTACCGTAGGAGTCCCAGGTAAGTGACTTTACACCCGTAGTAGGAAACAGTATATCGCCCAATAAGGATCAAACCCCTAGCTTTCCACTGCTGCGTTACGGCAGTTTCGTGGGATACAGGTTCAGACAGGGTCCAGGAGTCCCACACTGCTAATGGGCCCCAGTGCTGAGCTCCTGGCTTGGGACCCGAAGACCTGTATTTAACACCTATGAAGAAAAATACTATTTTATATCGACGCCATCTTGGATTTTGATTCTATTTTCAGCCTTAGCACTCCAGAAACTTTAAAAATGACACTCGCAACGTTACCCAATAAAATCCAACATCTTGGATTTAGACTGCATAAACATGCTTGTAGAAAGATACAGAATTTTGTTTTACCATTTGCCATCACTTGAATGCATATTTCAAAGACATTTTTTAGATAAATTCCATTGTAAATCCACAATTTTCGTGTCCATCAGCTGAAGAAGGACTACCTGGACGGCGTGGGCGACACGATCGACGTAGTCGTCATAGGCGCGTACCGGGGCCGCGGCAAGCGCGCCGGCCTGTACGGCGGCTTCCTGCTCGCCTGCTACGAGCCGCACTCTGAAGAGTACCAGGCGCTCTGTAAGATCGGCACCGGCTTCTCCGACGAGACTCTTCAAAACTTCACCGAGTCGCTCAAGGAGCATGTTATTGACACGCCAAGAAACTACTACAGGTATGCCATGCATTCTTATTGGTAACGTGTGTAAATGTTGTTTGGCCCAGTATGCAGCTAAGGCAACACCATTTACTGATGCAGCCATAAGGTCCTCACATGTAACGGTGACAGGACGAAAGGTAAGCCATGCTCGGGGAGAGACGCCGCACAAACATGCTTATCATACTATAACATCACTTCTGCCTGAAGATATGTGAAAAAGGCAAAAATGTATCCAATGTGATGATAAGAATCCCCTGATGGTAAATCCCAATAATACTGTCTGACCAGGGAGTCGAATCCAGGATCCCTCTGAACTGTCGTACTTGCGGGTTTTAAACACTAGCCTTCTGAAGCGTTGTAATCATTTATAATAATGCGTATTATTTTAATATATCGTTTAGTTTTATGATGCATGTTAATTTCAATGTATTGTGAGAAGATCGTTTATAAATGGTGTATTAGTTTTATATAATAACTAATGGTAATAGGTAAATGACTGACGCAAAAGATTTGAGATGTTATTTAGAATTGATTGTCGTAAAAAAAAGCAATCAATGATCCATACTACGTATTGTGGCTTTTTAAATTTCTAAGTTTATTTTGGACATCGCTGACTTCGGTTAAAGCACAGATAATATAATACTACAGTACAGATACCCAATCCCATACAAAGAAATGTCACCTCCTTAAGTCGGGCTATTGGTCGGGCTATTTTTTCTTTCTCCATATTTTTAACAGGCGGCAGCACCAGTGACTCATTAATAGCCCGAGACTGTGGCTTTCTAACACCATCTAGTAGTTTGCCTAGATACTAAATCATAAATGGCATTTTGAGCCAGGAATCGCATCATGTACTCAGAGACTTTATTTGCCAGTTGTCCTTGAACGCTTTTTCGGATTCGTAATAATAACGTTAGGTATGATCAGGATACAGGACAGACTCCGCCAAAGAGTAATAAAATGACTCCGCTCAGACCGCGGTAACTGATCGCATTGTGTAGCGAATTTCACAATATTCACGAATATTCCAAATCAATCAAAACTATAGAATTCCTTGTAGAATTAAAAGTAGGTAGGTAGCTTGCTTCCGCGACAACGGAATGAAAAGGATAAATAATAAAATGACATGGAGTAGGTACTTGTCATTTTATTATTTATACTTTTTTACCCGGCTGCAAGGAAAGGGTTATGTTCTTCGCGCGTATCTTGTATGTAAGTATGTTTGTATGTATGTGTGTAATATTCTTTATTACCTCGTATATTTCAAACCACTTGACGGATTTTTATAATTATGACATCGTTAGATAGGTCTTGGCCGCCCAAATGTTCTTAGATAAGCGCCGTTAAAAAAAAGAAACATGGTGGATTTAGGGTTCCATATTGTAGAGGTTGCAATTTTTTATTCTTCGTAACCCATCGAGTGGGGTATCAAAATGAAGGGCTTTTAGAGATGATTACAAAAATACATACCACAAATATGTTTAAAAGTATTTATAAAAAAAATATTCACTAAAAGTTGTAAATAAAAAAAGCTAATTTAAAATCAAAAACCCGACTGCCTAAAAGGCGAACTGAAAAGCTGTAAACAAGAAAAAATCATGCTGTGCAGTCGGAGGATACAAATATTCGCGAACTGCCTGATCCTCCGACTGCACATCACGATTTTTACTTGTTTACAGCTTTTTAGTTCGCTTCCTAAGCAGTCAGGTGTTTGATTTTTAAATTAGCTTTTTTATTTTAGGTTGGTACATAGATATATAAATAACAAGATGTTTTTACATAAATTATTATTTTTAATACTTTAGATTTAATGTAGACTAGAATCAAATTTAATGGCGACTCGCAACTGACACTGCATATTAAAAAAATAATTGTGCAAGCGGTGGTTAGGGGTGCGCAGCGGCTCATATGAGTGTTCCAAACCGCCATTAAGTTTGAATCAAACTGATCGAGTAGTGGAGCCGTGTCACAAGGACAAAAATTATGTTATTATTTACGTATTTACTAACGGGACGTCGATTCAAACTTAATGATGTTTTAAAAAACGCTACTCGCTGCTTAGTACCTACCCTACCCCTCACCCCCACTGTCACATGAAATTGCTAGCGCGTAGTGGCTCACGAAGTGTTTCGAGCCGTCATTAAGTTTGAATCAAACTGTACCTACTATGCGACGCGTAAACTCGGACGGCAAGCGGCACGCGCGTCGCGTTATCTCTTATGTTAGTACCCGTGCGATTTGAGTAGGCCCTAGCGCGATACGAGTCCTGTTCCAGCGAGGTATCTAGTTAATTCGACGTGTAAACAAACTTCACAAAAAAGTGATTTTAAATAATAGACCTAAATTTAATATTTAAAATTACACATATACTAAATAATATCTTTTTAATTACGCCTATAATAAATAATAACTGTCTTACAAAAACCATTTTCTTACGATGGATATAAAGTTTAGGATAAATTGTGAAACACGCCATCTATTGCAAAGAACTCAAAACAAAACGAAAAGTCGATAGCTACTTTCAACTAATTTGACATACAAAGTCTTCACTTATCTTTTTTGTTCAAAAAACCTGATAAATGAGTGTAAATGGATAAATTAACATTAAAGAAGCAAGTTTTGATTTTTACTAAAATTATTTCAGCCTAAATCTGCTGTTAAACATTTTAAGTGATTGTTTCTTTCACATTTGTTATCTATGGTGCCATCTATGATCTTTTTTTAATACTAATTATAATTTGTTTGAGTTGAGACCCCATGGTGAAAGTAAACATCTTGAAGAAATCTGGACCTATAGTTTACATAAGTCTGAAATCGCCAACCCGCCTTGAGCAAGGGTGGGGTGATTAATGCTCTTGCTGCGTAAGAGCCCTTTGCCTTGCAGTTATACAGTCACAGGATGGTATAATATAATGTGTGTATTAAGAATAGATCGTGAAGCTTTAACCTAACTCCGTGATCGCTTGGACATTTTTTATTGAGACTATCCCACCGTGTATTCCCAAAGCACTGCAACTCTTGAAAGCCAGAATCAACAGTAGCGACCACCAGAAAAGCTCCGAGGCAATGAAGCTCGACGAAATCCCGGCGGGTGAATTTAACTTTCTTGGATCAAAAAGAGAGTAGAGTAAATCGAAAGGACTAGCTCCGTGTTCGATTGGACCTGGCACATAATTATCGATCGTGAGGCTTTGACTTAGCTCCGTGTTCGCTTGAACCTAGCACGTAAGAATCGATCGAGAGGCTTTGACCTAGCTCCGTGGTCGCTTGGACTTGGCACATAAGAATCGATCGTGAGGCTTTGACCTAGCTCCGTGTTCGCTTGGACCTGGCACATAATTATCGATTGTGAGGCTTTGACTTAGCTCTGTGTTCGCTTGAACCTAGCACGTAAGAATCGATCGAGAGGCTTTGACCTAGCTCCGTGGTCGCTTGGACTTGGCACATAAGAATCGATCGTGAGGCTTTGACCTAGCTCCGTGTTCGCTTGGACCTGGCACATAATTATCGATTGTGAGGCTTTGACTTAGCTCTGTGTTCGCTTGAACCTAGCACGTAAGAATCGATCGAGAGGCTTTGACCTAGCTCCGTGGTCACTTGGACTTGGCACATAAGAATCGATCGTGAGGCTTTGACCTGGCACATAATTATCAACCCTGAGGCATTGACCTAGCTCCGTGTTCCCTTGGACTTGGCACATAAGAATATACCGTGAGGCTTTGACCTAGCTCCGTGGTCGCTTGAACCTAGCACGTAAGAATCGATCGAGAGGCTTTGACCTAGCTCCGTGGTCGCTTGGACTTGGCACATAACAATCGATCGTGAGGCTTTGACCTAGCTCCGTGTTCGCTTGGACCTGGCACATAATTATCGACCCTGAGACTTTGACCTAGCTTCGTGTTCGCTTGGACCTAGCACATAAGAATCGATCGTGAGGCTTTGACCTAGCTCCGTGTTCGCTTGGACCTAGTACACAAGAATCAATCGAGGGGCTTTGACCTAGCTTCGTGTTCGCATGGACCTAGCACATAAGAATCGATCGACAGGCTTTGACCTAGCTCCGTGGTCGCTTGGACCTAGCACATAACAATCGATCGTGAGGCTTTGACCTAGATCCGTGTTCGCTTGGACTTCGCACATAAGAATCTATCGTGAGGCTTTTGATTGACTTCTCGTAGTATGTTGCAACTAAATATCTCATATTGGTATTAGTGATGAATGTTATATGAATGCCAAACAATCAGTAATAATATGTTCAAAAGCAATGTGTAATACTAAATTCTGGAACCATGATCACCACAGCCCGACTTCGCCCACTGCTGAGCACAGGCCTCGCTTCTTGTACCAATTACCACGTTCCTGTGCCTGAAATTAATTGTGGAATAATATCATGATAATTATAATTTTATTGACAAATGTTTTGAAGTCAAACAATTTATATCTGCATCTTAAACAGAGTTGAAAACTGATATACGAGTAAGTCTTCATTTCGCTGGAATGCGATGTCACTCTTATTTGCACCATAACACTACAGAGAAAGGATCTCATCGATGAGAGCGAGTAAACGTCCGTTGTAAATTATTATCCATCTCATTCGTACGCAAATATTTGTATGAATGATGTTCCCTTCACGAATCCGATTGGCGCCAACCGAGTGAATCCGAACGATTGTAAGTATTAACTAACTAGTGTACTTGAGCGAGGAGATACTTGCTCAAATATGCTAGTTTTAAGGATAAATTGTTAGCCTTTCCCCATATTTAAATCTCACTGATCTGACAGTAAATATCTTGCACTCTGACTGAAAATATTTTTCAGTTAACCCTATACAGCAATTATAATATTACTTAAAAATTAATCATAATAAAAATAAATGGGATTTTATTTTTCTCTTACGTATTAAATTATTCTCACGATCGATAAAGTCCATTTTTTTTTACCGATGTTTGTGTCCCGTCCCTTACATTAGTTCAATGGACGCTCACGTTAAGTCACGTTGCTATCAGCGCCAAAATGGCGAAAATCAAATGTCTTCATTTTGTCATCGGTAATATGAAGTCTTACTTGTAGTTGTATGTTAGAGGTCAGTGACATGAAACACATTGGTAGTGCGAGTCTTACCCCTACGGCGATTGTGATAAAAACGGAACAAAGTCCAATGTGCAAAGCTCTACGAGCTCTTGCCTGTACAATAAATAAAACCTGTAAATAAAATATTGTATAATGTTACTGTAAGAGCCCGAACTACGGTAAAACCTAAGATTTACGTATTTATTTATTTATTGCAATTACACCCTGCAGTTTGACCCAACACGTGCAAAGAGTCAATAATTATATAAGGTAAATAGTTATTAACAATTCACACAGACTAAACACAGGCAGGCAAATGAATTAAACTAACATTAACAAAAATAGTACATTGTGATACAAGGGTGGAAAGTAGGTTATATAACCTACACACCCGTGTATCACACGACGTTTTTCAATACAGTTGTGGGAAATATTAAAAACAAATCAAAGAATTAGATTTGTGTATATAATAAAAAAAATACAGAAAATGGCGCGTTGTTGCAACTGGACATTTTTTTTTTCAACGAAAGCAGCCTATACAGCCTATTCGATTTTTGACAAATGTTGATGTGAAAATAATTAAATTAAAACTGGTAATTAAATATATTAAACAACCATTAAAAAAACTATTGATAATTCAATGCTAAAACGTACGGAATCATTCATTTTTTCCTCATATAAAATCTATCCAATTTTATTCTATGTATGAAAACTCCTTGCCACTAAACTTTTTTAAATTGACTTATAAATTTAAAACTCAACTGCAAAACTAATGATCGAGCTCTTAAACAAAAGTCACGACCGCGTAATAGAAAGATGCCTGTGCGAAAGATTTAATTTTCGAATCATAATTATAGCCTCTGAAAGTACGCCATGTTTAACAACTGTATTGAAAAGAAATATAATTCACTCAAAATAATTCAACAACCGATAACCCCAATGTTCTGTCTTACTGGTAAAAGCCGAAATGATCTATGATTGTCGTCGTCCGACAGCCAAGCACAGAAATAGCTCTCAAAAAAAAAGTTAGCGATCGCTGCGTCCCATCCGCGCCCCCGGCTGTCGAGTTTGTGTCGGGTATTACGGGCACGAAAATGTTTCTACAGTTAAATGCTCGAGCAGTTTTTTTGCCATATAGGCAGTAGATGGGGGCAGCCTGCCTATAGTGTGCGTGCAAGGATGAGTGACCCCCGGCTGATACGCTTCCAGATCGAGCCGGTTACGCTCCAGACTAAGGGATCGTTGTGTATGTGTGAACGGTATTCTATTGTGTCCCACAGTTGATGTAAGCAGGCGTAGCGCGCGCCCTCTGCGACGCCACAAACACGACTCCACTTTCGAGCTGAGGCGTTTCTTATTGGTCTCGCTAGTGATGGCGAGCCAAGCTGGGGCGGCGTACGTGATGATGGGTCGTATGTACGTTTTGTACACACCCAGCTTGACACTTAGCGGGAGGCGAGTGAGAGCACTGGTGACTGGACGGCGCAGAGCGCGCGCTGCCCTGCCCGTTGCGACAACTTGTTTGACATGACTACACATTGTTTGACATGACTACACAGTGAGTCTACGATCGATGGTGGATGGACCCCCAGGTACTTCACCTGGAGTGAGCATATGATGTTGACCACCTGCAGCCGTAGGGGTGGTGGGAGATGGGCGCATCCGGTGAGCATAGAGCGGTGTCTTACCCACGTTCACCGACAACCGACAGTTCGACAGCCAATCGGCTTTTTTCATGTCGAGGAATACTGCGACTGCATGCTCTTTCTTGTTCAGCGATGCTGTAAGTAGGTGCAGTACTCGACAACTGGAGCGTCGTGCTGTGCTCCGAGCGGAACCCGAACTGTTCCGGTCTTGGCGTGCTTTAAACACCTTGGAGTGGATGGACAGGAGCGTGATGGGCAGAGCTCTCCGGTTTCAGCACGTTCTTGTTCGTCCTGGGCAGTATTATGACGCGCTCTTCCTTCCAGCATTTGGTAAAAACCCCCGTATACAGGCACGCCGGCGCTGCAACCTTTCAGTACGGCAGGTGGCGCAGCGCTGTGTTAGTGATACCGTCCGCCCCAGGGGCCTTCCTCGGTTTGGTTCGTAGTATGGCGCGTCTGACTCGTGAAATATTGGCGCGCCGAAAGCTCACGAGTGCCACAGTGGCCAATTTCGAGGGTTTAGCGGTACGAAAATCATAATTCTCAAATTGAGGGTAGGTTATATGTTATGTTATGGTACGTCAAAGTTATCAGTGATTTCTGCTTAAGTTGTTTTGTAAAATAATTATTCAGTTAGCGATTTTTTAAATTAGTGGCAGTTTCCTGAAAATTAAAATAAAATGTTCAGGGAGCTGTAGTATGCTGCGAAAAATCAAATCTAATAGAAAAAGGTTGACTCCAGCTGTTATCACTAATTTTTTTATGTTCTATCATGTTTCTTGAAATGTCTACGCTTCGAAAGGCGAAAATGTATTTGAAAATTCAATGTCATAATAAATAATTATTTAATAAAACAACTTTGAAAATTTATCATAAAAATTACACGATATGATCATAAATACCTTCTTTAATATGCACATTTTTTTTCAAAGCCTACAAATCTATGACTATTTAGCACAATGTAACTAACTTTAAGCAGAAAACACAATAAAAATAAAGATAGTTAACTTATTCGCTCAACTGATAACTTGGACGTACCATATCACACAAAGTATTGGTTTAATAACTTTTTTGTCAATATGTATTATGTACTAAACAGATTAAAGTAAATTTTTTAATCTACCCTCAACTTGAGAATTATGATTTTCGTACCGCTAATTCCTCGAAATTGGCCACTGTGCGGCGAGGCGAAGCATTCTCCAAGGTGCCTCTCGACTGCTACGATATGTTGATGTTGGTCAGTAGAGTCGGGTTCGGCTGAAATTGACGCTCCAGGTTTTCGGCAAAGATCTCCGCTCAGTCTGGCGCGGCGTTATTTGGTGCCCCGTCGCTATAAAGTAAAGGGCGCGCCGGAGCTCCGGGTTTTATTTTTATTTTTATTGGGACAATCCCACCGCACTAATCCCAAACCACTGCAACTCCTGAAAGCCAGAATCAACAGTGGCGACCACCAGAAAAGCGCCGAGGCAATGAAGCTCGACGAGAATGAATTTAACTGTCTTTGATCCCGCAACGAAATTAATCAGAAAATAATAATGGAGGAGTAAGAAAAATACAAATTTCCACTTCCCTCCATATCAAGCAGGAGACAGAACAAACAAGGCCAATAGGCACAAAGGGTCGTTTACACCTGGGACAAGCCCAGTTGCCTAGCACCATAGATAAAAATTTGCATGAATATTAATGGGTCCTAACATTGTGAGCTGTTATATTTGATTCTAATAATAGGTATGGCAAAAACGCTAGAACGCAAACAGATAGTAAACAGCTCCTGATACAGCCTGTACATTATTCAACATAGTATTGAGTTTGTTAGAATCATGAAGGAACTCCATATAAAAGCATCAATATATGTCAAGATGGTTATTTACTATCTATCAGAGTTCCTATGTATGTGGTGTATAAGGGAAAGGTTTTATGAAGAAAAACACAAAAAGACAAGACTAGGTATTTATTTCAATAAGGCTTGTCAATTAATTTATATTGAGGCTCAGAGAGCTTACCACCAGTTCGCTAGACCTAGTTCTCGTAGAGAAGAAGGGCAAGAAACTCCACGGAAGCAACTATGGTTGTAAAAGTATTTATAGATATCTTTCACAACCATATAAACATCGTTTATCACAATAAAGATCCGATTCTATTATGGCCATTATATGATGAATCTTGTAACATTTCACAATGTTACATAATCTAAGCAACAAGAATAAGGCAAAGAACATGACTAGCCCTTGAATCAATTTAATATCATTATGAATAAAGGCCACAATATGAAATAGAGTTTCAACACAACCATTAGCAATAAGCAAGTTATAATATCAAATAACTTACGTGAAGCTTGTGTAGTCCATCTTTCCATATTTCACAAATATAACAATTCAGGAAAACAATATCACAATCACTACATAATATCTGGTCCGTACTAGTTAGTAGCCCACAACAAAGTAAATCAGCTTACGAATTACACACTATTTATAGTAATGAGTCGACCTGTCAAATGTCCCCACCATTTACTACATTTCTATAAATAATCTCACAATTAGGTCAATAATCAATTCTTGAGTAATGAAACCTTTTTAAAAGGTATCAAGACAATTAAGGAATTGAATATCGCTTATTTAGTAATTCTTAATCATTATTCAAAAGAATATTGATACTAACCGACAGTCTTGTACTAATTGTCTCAAAGGACTTACAATACTAAAATGGTAATATAAAATCTAGGATACATCACAATGATCATTACAAATTACGTAATATTTTATAGGAATATCATCACTATGGCTTACATGTAAGTTTAGAGTTATTTCCTGTACACACAACAATATTTACTCAGGTGGGTACTATAACAATTGTAGGTATTTGATAACACAATAAATTTAGGTAGGTACTTCGACATTTGTCGGTAGATGCTTAATAAATACGACAGTTTGTATTTTGTAGCAGACCATTGTGCTTATAAAGTGGAAATTCATGATTTAATGACGTCACACGTACTTCCAATACTAACACGTTCATTCTGCCAAAGAATACACTCCCATAAGATATGATGTGCAGATTGTACATATTCGCAGTCAGATGTAGAACACTGAAATAAAGGCGAGGCAACAAGCTTGAAGGAAAATAATTTACTTTTAAAGTTACCATGCCCTGTGAGAAATTGGGCAACACAGTGACTCTGACTTTGAAGTAATTTACGTCGTACCGCCCCTATTGTGGCCCTATCAGCCCAAACAGGCGCCCCATAGCAGATACATCCCAAGTAAGTAGCCCCATAAATAGTCTTCAAAGTCAAAAAGGACAGACCCCACGTAGATTTAGATATTCTCGTTAAGGCATAGAAGTTCTTTTTTGCTTTTCACTGACTATTTTATAATATGATCTATAAATGCAAAATTCCTCTCTAACACTAGACCAAGAGAGCACACGGACTGCTTCCTTTTTACCGGAACGTTATTAAATTTAATAGTAGGACACGATTTAAGATTACCTTTCAAAATGAGCTGATAAGTTTTATGCGGAGCAAAGGTCAGGCGGTTCCGATCGCCCCACTGAGATATTTATCGTAGCCAAGTGTCAGCCAAGTTCTCGAGTACTTGATTGAATGAGCAGAAGACCGTCGTCCGCGTAACCGGTTAATGAACAGCCGCTTGGAAGCGGAATCGCGAGGAAATCATCAAAGCCTAAATTCCATAAAGGACCAATGGACCAATAACCGAACCCTGAGGACATCCCATGGTGAGAGACTTCGACATGGAATGATGGCCGAGTTTGAGTTTCGCGGAACCATTTAAAAAGTAAGAGTAAACTAAATTGTATATATTTCTATAGCAGCCTCGAGTTTTCATTTTAAGTAATAGCATTTGCCACCATGCGTTATCAAAAGCTCCAGAAATATCTAGAAAAATCCCAATTACATACTTATGTTCAGATGTATTAACTATTTTCCTAACAGTAAGGGCCGCGTCTACGGTAGATTTGCCAATAGTGAAACCGAATTGATTATTATGAAATTTTGGTCCGTCCGGTAGAAACCGTGGAACGATAAGGCGCTCCAGGAGTTTGCCCAAAGATGGAAGTAATGTTATGGGCCGGTACGACTTCGGGTCGTCCGGGGGTTTGTCGCCACTTTTCGGGATGATTCGTATAAATCTGCGTCGCCAAATACCAGGAAATACGCACTCCGCAATACAACGGTTGTAAACGGTTAAAATCGCATCACCGGCTGTTTTACACGCTTCTATAATCATCCGATTAGATATTTTATCTTCACCTGATGACTTGTTGAGGGGTAACCTCTTGACAACGTTAATAAATTCTTCAGTGATGGAAGGTCTGACGCTGGTGATTCAGGTGGTACAGCTGCCCACGCTCTGATCTGTTGATGGTATTCGTTGTCATTAGCTAGTAAGTCATCAGGTATAAGAGTATTCAGCAAAACTTCAGTTGTTTCCTCAATACCGGTGGTGTGTTTATTATTTACTTTAATATTCTAAACAAACGCGAGGTCGACTGATCGATTAGCTTTAAACTCATGATATAAAGGAGACCACGGACCTTCTTTATCTAATTTTTCTACTATTTTACGCAATAAATTACTCTTTCGCTCGCCCCGTTATGTGTGATGCATTTTTATAGCACAGTTGCTTGTCTCCCATATGACCTCAGCATAGAGTGCTCTCCTACCGTCATTGAGACAGAGCCGTCACAGTTGCTTGTCTCCCATATGACCTCAGCATAGAGTGCTCTCCTACCGTCATTGAGACAGAGCCGTCACAGTTGCTTGTCTCCCATATGACCTCAGCATAGAGTGCTCTCCTACCGTCATTGAGACAGAGCCGTCACAGTTGCTTGTCTCCCATATGACCTCAGCATAGAGTGCTCTCCTACCGTCATTGAGACAGAGCCGTCACAGTTGCTTGTCTCCCATATGACCTCAGCATAGAGTGCTCTCCTACCGTCATTGAGACAGAGCCGTCACAGTTGCTTGTCTCCCATATGACCTCAGCATAGAGTGCTCTCCTACCGTCATTGAGACAGAGCCGTCACAGTTGCTTGTCTCCCATATGACCTCAGCATAGAGTGCTCTCCTACCGTCATTGAGACAGAGCCGTCACAGTTGCTTGTCTCCCATATGACCTCAGCATAGAGTGCTCTCCTACCGTCATTGAGACAGAGCCGTCACAGTTGCTTGTCTCCCATATGACCTCAGCATAGAGTGCTCTCCTACCGTCATTGAGACAGAGCCGTCACAGTTGCTTGTCTCCCATATGACCTCAGCATAGAGTGCTCTCCTACTGTCTTTGAGACAGAGGCCTCACAGTTGCTTGTCTCCCATATCACAGATAACTAAATAGTTACTTCGTAACAGATACATCAATCCAATACAAAAGCTTAAATACCTACGCTATAACAGCCTACAAAATCAAAATAACCTACAAAATCATAACCAGCTGTGCAGAAATGTACCATAAATACGCACAAAGAGAATTGAGATTACTTTGCCCGCCGCACGACCCACGTGCGACCGCGTCATTGAGCGAATGTGCTAGGGTTGTACGTATGATGATAATGGTAACTAAACGAATGTTGTAGAAAAACAATTATTTTTTATTTGTTGTTCAAATATGTTTTAGTTAACGACGAGTTACGTTACGAGTAGGATATATTGTGCTATTTTGTGTTGACACGAGTAAAATAGGTTGTTATAGGCGAACAATTTCTATTCAATTCACAAAGTATTTTATTTGTTTATATAAAAAAAAGCATATGTACAATCACAAAACTAAATGGAAACACAAAGTAGGCAAATGTTATTAAAATAATATTACCGTGCCCTGAGTGTCACTAACTATTTGACGCTGACTGTACCTACCTATGTTCTGACAATAAGTAGGTAACTATTAATTTATATAAAACAACACTTTTATAATACCTGAACTCCTTAATTTACGACGATTATCATAGTACCTACCTACATATGTTCTAAGTTTAAGGAATACATGGTGATACATTGTGAAGGAACAAAAAAAGGGAATTCGAAAAACAAAAGATTTAAAATAATACCTAACGTACCTATGTTCGTTTCTCGGCAATGAAAAAAAAGACAAATTTTCATTTGTGTTTTTACTTTGACACCCATCCACTGCACAATAATTACGTGGTTTCGGCATTTTGATACTCAGCGCAGTAACCGTGACGTGCGAGCACTCGGGCAGGCGTGCGGCAGTCAGTCCACTGTCAGTTGTACGGCCGGCGGTACACGAAGCGTTAGGCAAATAACGCGTGGCCTTGAGCGAGTGACGGACGCCTGCCCGCCTGAGGTCATATACCTCATCTTAGAGTGCTCTCTTACCGTCATTGAGACAAGCCTCATAGTTGCTTGTCTCCCATATGACATCAGCATAGAGCGCTCTCCTACCACGTTTTTGAGACAGAGTCCTCACAATTACTTGTCTCCAATATGACCTCAGCATAGAGAGCTCTCTTACCGTCATTGAGACAAGCCTCACAGTAAGTCTCCCATATGACATGAGCATAGAGCGCTCTCCTACCACGTCTTTGAGACAGAGTCCTCACAGTTGATTGTCTCCCATATGACATCAGCATAGAGTGCTCTCCTACCGTCATTGAGACAGAGGCCTCACAATTGCTTGTCTCCCATATGACCTCAGCGTAGAGTTCACTCCTACCGTATTTGGCTACATTTTTTTAACAATAAGGGAGGGCAACTGTCCCTCTCTGGACCCCCTTAGCGACTCCCATGTGTATAACATAAATACGACGATGTGTTCCTGTGTGCGTGTGCAGGTACGACTCGTCGCACGAGCCGGACGTGTGGTTGAGTGCGCGCGCGGTGTGGGAGGTGCGCTGCGCCGACCTGTCGCTGTCGCCCGCGCACCGCGCCGCCATCGGCCTCGTGCACAACGACAAGGGCATCTCTCTGCGCTTCCCCAGGTATGTTACTGTTTGTGTGTAGTTTTTATTTTATTTTGTTATTTATAGGCTTGCGTTTGACCACTATCTCACCTGATGGTAAGCGATGATGTGGTCGACGATGAAGCACGCTTGCCTTGAAGAAACCTATAGTAGATTCGACACATCGCACGAGCCGGACGTATGGTTCAGTGTGGTTCAGGTACCTCACCTGTCGCTGTCGCCCGCTCCTTACTTACCATTTGTACTTCTTCTTCTTCTTTTCACTTCTTCTTTTTTCTTACTTACTTCTATTTAAGTGGCTACTAAGAGGCAGTTACGCCTCCAAACTAAGAGGTTCGCACTGTCGTATGAACTGTGCGGTTTGTTATCATAATGGTGGTATACGACCATCAATATCTTATTGAAATGTACTTTAATTTAAGAGCACCATCGTGTTAAAGCTCATGTGATATGTAATGACAAGCGAGATTACATTTCGTACTTTTTAGTTCATTAAAAGCTTGTTATAAAAAGATTTTAACTTTTATTATATTTCATTGTACCTATACCTACCGTATGCAACGTTTGTCTGTCAGATTCGTGCGCGTGCGTGACGACAAGGCCCCGGAGCAGGCGACGTCGGCGCAGCAGATCGCCGACATGTACCTCGCGCAGGACACCGTCAAGAACAGTGCCACTGCCACCAGCGCCAACGCAGACGACTTCTACTGACTGTCATAACATCAGAGGCTCCAATTCTGCCAACGAGAGCGACGCGATAGCGATTGGTAAAATGGCAAGAATGGGACAGCGATATGTCACGTGATCAATCCCTTACATTTTGGCATTTCGACAATCGCCATCGCTGATAGAATTACACTTTGTCTACAGCTTCAGTACGAGCTGACCTCGTAGTCTATTGGAAGTCCGTACAAAGCTAGGCTAGCTCAAGGTCAACATTTTGCCGCTGGTAGACGGTCGAATGTTGAACAAGCTATTTGGTATACAGGCAGCTTATTTGTTGCAAGTATAATAAATAACAAATTGATAATGTTGTGGGTGTGAAAACAAAATGCATATTGGCAGTGTTGGGTGATTTTAGAGATAGTTTTGCCTTTATACCAAATAGCTTCTAGTGTACGCGGCCGATATTACGGCACATCGAGTCTCAGAAAGAGTAAAATTATGTCTCACTGACTTTCTCATATCTGTGTGGCAGTTTCTTTCTAAACCCCGACGTGTCATATTATTATTCCGCCCGCGTATATTTAGTTTAAGACTGAATTAATTTGATGTATCATTGAAATGTATAAATTAATTTGTAATAGAATTGCTATTGTATCACACAATTTTTTATAAGTGTAGCAGTTTCTGTCAATCGTTTGAAGATGACAGAGATAGAATTATGTCATCAATAGTTATTATGTTTAGCGATAAATGTATTGTGAGCAAGTGGGTCAACTATAAACACATGAATAAAACCATAGTTACTTCAGTGAAGTATTTTTATTTTCAAATCATAACTTACAACTAAAAATATTACAATTATTTTGGGGCTATCCCTACATTATACCTGGGAAGAGAGTTTGTGATGAACAATAAGTAATATAAATATACGCTATTGATATTATTTGATTTTTAAAACTAAACGTAAAAATTTTACTCTACAGATAATCTCATTTGATATGTTTTACAATTGATTGGATAATATCGCGTTACAAACACAACCGGGGCATTAATGATAAATCCGAATTTAATTTGAGCAAATAATTATAAATATGTGTAATAAGTTGAGCGTCAGACAGCGTGTCACACTTGTACTGAGCGTTAAGTATTTGAGCTCCACACGACGGCCTGCGGTCACGTCGTCAAAACATCACAATAATTTGGCACACGTTCCATAAGTTAACGTTATTTTATCAAAGCGTACTTACAGCTACACAAGCGCATGTACACACCCACCTGAAACCTATCGTTTTAATAAGCTCGTCGCTCCTAGAGTCCTAGCTGCCACGTCATCGAGTCTTATAACAACTGAGCATATACTCACGTCATTGTAAATTTAAACTATACTTAAAGGTGTTAAAAAAATTAAATACAAAAAAATCACATTGGTTGCACAACGCAAGGTCAAAAAGCTGCCGAAATAATGATTAAAAAATTGCTGAAGTTAAACGCCGACAGCTCGTCACTACTAACTAAACTGGCCTTGTATGTACTCTTAACTACCATTTTATTCTTTGTAAATAAATAAAAATATTAATAAAAAAACAATACAAAATGTCAGAAGTATAAAGATTGAGGAACTTTGCGATTTATAAATTTGAAGTAAATGATCTCTGAGTCATTCGTGCAGTGTGAATAGTGTTTTTGTCTCTGACTGCAACTGTGACTGAAATCTAAGAAATTTAGGTTCAACCAAACATGAAGCCTTATATCGCGGTCAAAGCGACAATAACACAAACCATCGGAATGGAATCAGTTCAAGGAGTATTTGAATAACGCAAGAATCCTAAGAACCGTTGTGAATGGTTCCTAATTAACTGATATGGCACAATTCATAATTATAATTTTTGTTTTTGATTTCACTTAGCATACGTATACAAACTTAATGTACTTGTTAGAAGACAGTGTAAACTAGGCAAGTGTATATCGGTTATTTACAACACTACAGATTGATCACATTTCATATTAGACATCCACGTTACCTACCTACGAGTCGCCGGGCGCCGCGGACCTTGTGCTGCGGATGTTCCTTCTTTACTAACTACCAAGCTAAGAGCTTCTTACAGTAGGAGGTCGAACACGGCCACATACACCCGCGGCGTGCGGCAACACTTACAACATATAACTATGTACTACAGATATAAGGAGATTCTGATTAGCTCGCTTGTACAGTCGCTCGCTGATTGTTACCTGACAACAAAGCGGCGCCGGCTGCGGACAGCGGATGCGGTTTATTTCCCTTTTGGTCTAAACTAATTAGATCTGATTGCGCTAGTAGCGACTGTTACTAACTTAATTAATAATATCTCCTTCAAATGACATGGTAGTGTAGCCAGCGCCACACATACCTACGAACAATTCCTAATGTTTTATGATCTACGCCAGCTTGGTATAACGTGTTCTCATAGAACGCGACTGATCGCTACATAGTATACCTACGTCGAGAAATTACAGAATTTGGTCAAGTTTATTGAAATAGACATCTAAAACATACAGCAATATGTATGAAGATATGTGAAACATACAGCAATGTTAGGCCTCGTAGACATTAAGTGAGAATCATGATTATGGAGGCTCGGGCGCGGGTGGCGCTCACAGCAGCGCGGCGCGCTCGGGTGTGGGCGACGGCGACGCGTCCAGTGCGCGCCCACAAGACTCCGCCAGCAAGTTAGCGTGCTCCTGTACACACATACAATGTCTCAATCACTTACTAAGTACAGCCATACATTACGAACAGATCCGGTACAGCGCGTACGTCATTCACTGAAAGTGGAAGGTGTTGTGCTGGAAATCAAAATCATTATCTCTACGGTTATGGAAACCTGTGTAAAGTAACATACAGAGGTGAATAAGGTGAGGCTCTCATCACTACATATTATAAAACAAAGTAGCCCGCCGCGTCTGTCATTTTCATGCGGTTTTCACCAATAGACAGAGTGATTCATGAGGAAGGTTTAGGTGTATAATTTGTAAAGGACGACGATAATTGATGAAAATGTCGGCAAAAGTCAAGCCGCCTAGAAACTTTCATCGAAAACGCTGCCTAATCCCTTTGAGATATAACAAAACAATGTATGGTGGGATAATCCTCTTTTATAGGTCTACAGAAAAGTCCGCGATGGCATATATCTAACTTTCATGGGTTCCATACCCATTCTAACTTCAAAAAAATGGTTACGTACGATAATCCGTTACACCATTTAATTTAAATTAATATCTTAGGAGTTATTGCAAAATAAAAATTAACGCGTGCGAAAATATGTGTGTATTGTGTATGTAGTCATCATATGCGTAACTCGTGCGAAACCGGGGCGGGTCACTAGTATCTGATAATGAATAATAAAATAGAATACAAAACGGCGGACGACTTGAAAAAGAAAACGCACCGCGCACTGTGCGTGTGAGAATAAATACACAAATAAAATTATGTTAAGATCAAAAAAACGATAGGCTTCCTTGTTTCTGAATCATGATGAGTGAAGACGCATTGAGTTAGCGACAGACGGGAAAAAACCGTATTTTTTTTCTATTTATCCGGTGAGTACCCGCCAAACGATGTACTTTATACTCGCTTGATATTGAACATGACATTTAGTTTTTTCTGTACATCTGTAAATGCCGACGTAAAAACCGCAGCTCGACCTTCCTCGGGCTCTCTTCTAATATGTGACTATACTACACTATTATACACTCGTCTGATGAGCTGCACCCACACATGAACAACTCGCGAGATGGCCAATAACATTGCAAAGTTATTTAATTTATTATATCATAAACCAAAATGTTACAATCACTCAACCTCTGCTAACAGCTGAGAGCGTGAGACATTTGAGCTTTTGATCCTTCTGAATATCACGAATTTATGATTATAATATTTAAGATTAAAATATATTATCATCTTGCATCATAATCGTCGAGTAATTTTGATATTATTTTATTTTTATTGTGATGACACCTAGCTAAACTTAAGAGTTTGAAAAGAGCATACGCGACCGTGACCCACCCCGGTGACTCCGTCAGGGTCAAGGTGACTCATTATTTGGAGCCTTTTTTTATTGATTTATTTATTCAGTAGTACACACATATATTTAAGTTGATGCCAAGATAAACTCATTAGAGTACAGTTTATTTGGTGCCTTTAACCGTGTTTGGGACTTATGTATGGAAGAAGATATGATGCGCCGTCATTTGAAGATCTTTGATAGTCGTTACGAGTAGTCAGAAGCTTGAGATCTGACACCAGTCTAGCCAAGAGGTACCGTGTAGTTACTGGATTGTGGAGGTCAGATAGGCAGTCGCTCCTTGTAAAACACTGGTACTCAGCTGAATCCGGTTCGACTGGAAGCTGATCCCAACATAGGGCAAAGGCTAGGCAGATTGATTGATTCACTTTTTTCTAAAATTAATATTTTTTCGGTCTTGCTAAACTTGTTTCGTAGTATGTGCGACTCGTTGGGCAACATTTGCATATATAATTAGATGAAGAGTTGGTGTGATATATACGAGTACATGAGAGTAAGCGTGTGGTTACCTCGGCGGCGGCGGCGCTGGGGTTGTTCTGCTGCGGCGCGTACATGCTGTCGTACACGGGGTTCGCGAAGTGATTGCCGCCGTTCTGTACAATATAACACACACATTAATAAAGAAAGAAAAAAAACACAAGTTTAGCTACATAAAAATATTATTATCATTTGACAGACGTTTACAAACATCTGCAGTCATTAGAATTAATTTTAATTTAGCTGTGTAGGTGGGAATGTCACATTGAAACATATTCAAATATAACATCGTATAATAATAATAGAATAACTGGATTCCGTCGTAATACATTATTTATAGATATCGATCATTATTACGTGATTTGCTTTTTTTTATTTAGATTCATAATGACTTGTTTGGATCAAATAATATGTAGCATCGAAGCGGCATTCAATATACAAAAAGATGTTATCCCATCAAATGTTACGCGCACTTGTGCAGTGTGTCCGGTGTCTCGTGTGTGTGTAATGTGTACTGTGTACGTATAGTGCAGTGTGTGTGGGGTACTCACATTGTGCGTGTGGTTGGCGTGCGGCGGCTCCAGCTCGTCCTCGCCCGCCAGGTACATGGGGTTGTTGATCTCCACGTTGTGTGTGTAATGTGTACTGTGTACATATAGTGCAGTGTGTGTGGGGTACTCACATTGTGCGTGTGGTTGGCGTGCGGCGGCTCCAGCTTGTCCTCGCCCGCCAGGTACATGGGGTTGTTGATCTCCACGTTGTGTGTGTAATGTGTACTGTGTACATATAGTGCAGTGTGTGTGGGGTACTCACATTATGCGTGTGGTTGGCGTGCGGCGGCTCCAGCTTGTCCTCGCCCGCCAGGTACATGGGGTTGTTGATCTCCACGTTGTGTGTGTAATGTGTACTGTGTACATATAGTGCAGTGTGTGTGGGGTACTCGCATTGTGCGTGTGGTTGGCGTGTGGCGGCTCCAGCTCCTCCTCGTCCGCCAGGTACATGGGGTTGTTGATCTCCACGTTGTGTGTGTAATGTGTACTGTGTACATACAGTGCAGTGTGTGTGGGGTACTCACATTGTGCGTGTGGTTGGCGTGCGGCGGCTCCAGCTCGTCCTCGCCCGCCAGGTACATGGGGTTGTTGATCTCCACGTTGTGTGTGTAATGTGTACTGTGTACATATAGTGCAGTGTGTGTGGGGTACTCACATTGTGCGTGTGGTTGGCGTGCGGCGGCTCCAGCTTGTCCTCGCCCGCCAGGTACATGGGGTTGTTGATCTCCACGTTGTGTGTGTAATGTGTACTGTGTACATATAGTGCAGTGTGTGTGGGGTACTCACATTATGCGTGTGGTTGGCGTGCGGCGGCTCCAGCTTGTCCTCGCCCGCCAGGTACATGGGGTTGTTGATCTCCACGTTGTGTGTGTAATGTGTACTGTGTACATATAGTGCAGTGTGTGTGGGGTACTCGCATTGTGCGTGTGGTTGGCGTGTGGCGGCTCCAGCTCGTCCTCGTCCGCCAGGTACATGGGGTTGTTGATCTCCACGTTGTGTGTGTAATGTGTACTGTGTACGTATAGTGCAGTGTGTGTGGGGTACTCGCATTGTGCGTGTGGTTGGCGTGCGGCGGCTCCAGCTCGTCCTCGCCCGCCAGGTACATGGGGTTGTTGATCTCCACGTTGTGTGTGTAATGTGTACTGTGTACATATAGTGCAGTGTGTGTGGGGTACTCACATTGTGCGTGTGGTTGGCGTGCGGCGGCTCCAGCTTGTCCTCGCCCGCCAGGTACATGGGGTTGTTGATCTCCACGTTGTGTGTGTAATGTGTACTGTGTACGTATAGTGCAGTGTGTGTGGGGTACTCACATTGTGCGTGTGGTTGGCATGCGGCGGCTCCAACTCGTCCTCGCCTGCCAGGTACATGGGGTTGTTGATCTCCACGTTGTCGGCCAGGCGCGCGTGCACGAAGGCCCCGCGCCGCCGCCGCAGCCACAGCGCGCCCAGCAGCAACACCAGCAGCGCCAGCAGCGCCAGCACGCCGCCCGCCCAGGCGCCGCCCGCCCCCGCGCCCTCCGCCCCCGCGCCTACCGCGCCCACCGGGGGCGCGGCCGTGTGCGGCGTAGTACAGCTAGCGCCCTCTAGGCACGCGCAGTATACAGGACCGGGTTCGGTCTCACTCACTGATAAACAAATAAACAAGTTATTCAATACAAAGCTTAAATAGTAGGATAGGTTGTAAACTATAACTATTTTTACTGCCAAGAACCTTTGCTGTGTTCCGATTTGAAGGGTTTGGGTGACAGTGTAATAAAAGACAGGACCTCTCATATCTGATCCTTGAACAGTAGCGTAACTGTTATGTTTCTTATATTGGAAATAACTAGTAGTAGCGGTGAATACGAGCTGTGTATAGTTGGGTTCAAACTAATCGAGTCGCATTTGAGGCGGAATGGACGCCCCGCGCCGCGCGTCCGTGTGTTGAACTGGCCCAAATAATGTAGTGCGAATGTGTATACGTACGGTCAGGTCCCCACACGCACAGCCCGGGCGGCGCAGGCGTGGTCGTGCCCCACGTAGTGCGAATGTGTATACGTACGGTCAGGTCCCCACACGCACAGCGCGGGCGGCGCGCACACGGCGGCGGCGCAGGCGTGGTCGTGCCCCACGTAGTGCGAATGTGTATACGTACGGTCAGGTCCCCACACGCACAGCGCGGGCGGCGCGCACACGGCGGCGGCGCAGGCGTGGTCGTGCCCCACGTAGTGCGAATGTGTATACGTACGGTCAGGTCCCCACACGCACAGCGCGGGCGGCGCGCACACGGCGGCGGCGCAGGCGTGGTCGTGCCCCACGTAGTGCGAATGTGTATACGTACGGTCAGGTCCCCACACGCACAGCGCGGGCGGCGCGCACACGGCGGCGGCGCAGGCGTGGTCGTGCCCCACGTAGTGCGAATGTGTATACGTACGGTCAGGTCCCCACACGCACAGCGCGGGCGGCGCGCACACGGCGGCGGCGCAGGCGTGGTCGTGCCCCACGTAGTGCGCGCAGCTCGCGCCGCCCCATGCGCCCGCGCACCGACACGCGGGGCCCCGCGCCGTCTGCATGCAGTAGCCGCCGTTGGCGCACGCGCCGCTGCCGCAGTCCGCGTGCCGGGCTGCAACATTATACATTGGTCTATGGAAACAATACATATCACAGCCATCTGTTAAAGGCAGATAGTATCCGATAAAGTTTGGCCGAAGCAGAAGCCGAAAGGGTTCCTCCTTCATGCTGGACAGCCACCATCACCAGAAAGTAGCTACATCAAAAACAAAATAAAAAAGTAGCCAATCTTGCACTCAATTTTTTAGGTTTATTTGATTATCGGCTTTGGCTTCGGCCGAATGTGGCGATAACCAATTAATCAACATCCACCTTCGGGCGTACACTACAGTCACACCAGTTCGGTCGGTAAGGGCTTTACATAATAGGGGCTCCGGGTTAAAGGCGCAGTGTAACACCCTCTTGTCATCTCGACTAGTCAATTAGAGCTTTAAATCTGGTTAGAGTTAAATTTGTTTGTTTATTTATAAATTTATAAATTATCTTTGAAAGTTCTGATTCCATTACCATTAAAATCTCAAGCTACACTATCCTCAATATCATAGGCTACTTTCTTATCCCAGAGAATACACGGTCCCTGTAGGATAGGCTACGGAGGGAAGCTGCGGGATGACGCTGGTAATAAATAATACAAGTTGTTACTTGTTAGCAAGTTGCCCTTTGTCTGTGTCAAGTTGTGTGTCTGTCATGCAATACGAGTTCAACACACTTATAATTTAACTAGCTTTTGCCCGCGACTTCGTTCGCGTGGAATAGTGACTTCCGGCAGATTTTTGGTTTTACCCACATAGTTCCCGATCTCGCGGATCTCTTCAAAAATGAAATGTGGAAGATATTCTAGGGAACTCTTCAAAAATCAACATAATGAGCTCTGCGTTTGAATTGAAGATATGTATACTCACTTAGGGCATTAAAGCCGTTATTGCCGATCGAAAAAGGCGAAAATGTTAACCTTTTAATCGACAAATACAACGGGACCAATTTATTTTGAAAACAACCACCAGACAACCCAACAAATAAACCTTTTAATCTACTAATACAACGGAGCCAATTTTAAATTTACGAAACTATCAATCCACAATTCCACGACAGTAAAGAAGCGCTCGCCGATACCCAACCAAATGCGTGTAACGAAACCATAGCGCGATCTATTTCGATCCCAACGCCATCTATCGAGCATAGTGACAACTCGGATTATTTATCAATACTCCGTTCGGGCATTTTCTTTGTACAAAAAGTTTTATTATATTGATATTATTTTTTCATACCTTTTTACTATTTATTTACTTTTTTCCGATGAATTAAAACAATAACATGAACCGAACTCGTGTAACGATCGACACCATTGCGCGATCACCAACTCGACATTATAGTACTAATAGAATTATCAATACTCCGTTAAAGCATTTTCTTTGTACTAAAAGTTGTATTATATTATATTTTCATACCTTTTTACTATTTATTTACATTTTTCCGATGAATTTTCAGTACTGAATTGATGCCGACTCTTGACCAATAGATGGCGCTGTATGTCCGGAATAAATTTTATTTTATATTTATTTTTTTGCAATAAAAACTATCCTATGTCCATTCTCAAGTTCCAAACTATGTCTGTACCAAATTTCACACAAATCGGTTCAGTAGTTTAGGCGTGAAGCAAAGACAGACAGACAGACAGACAGACAGAAAGACAGACAGACAGACAGACAGAGTTACTTTCGCATTTATAATATTAGTTTGGATTAGCGTGCCGGAAGTATCACTTAAGCTAGGCGACGGTCACCAGTAGCCACTCAATGTAAACAAGGTCGTACAATGTAATAATGACTTGAAGAGTGTAAACACGCGCCCCTGCTCACTGTCAGCTGGTCGCCGCGCCGTCCGCAACCGGTCGCCGACCTTCACCTATCGCAACATGACATAGACACACTGCACGACATCTTCCCTTAAGAGTCTTTCACCGCTTTAGTGCCGTAAAACGGTTACTTTCTAAAGCATACGGCCCGGTATCCACCAAAGCGGAGAGGAGAAGAGATGTAGAAATAACGAAATCGGATTGGTTTATCTATACTAATATTATAAAGCTGAAGAGTTTGTTTGTTTGTTTGTTTGAACGCGCTAATCTCAGGAACTACTGGTTGGAATTGAAAAATTCTTTTTGTGTTGGGTAGTCCATTTATCGAGGAAGGTTATAGGCTATATAACATCACGCTACGACCAATAGGAGCGGAGCATCAATGAAAAATGTTCCAAAAACGGGGAAAATTTATTCTTTTTGAGACGCAACGTATTTAGAGTAGGTGGGCTAGCTTGGTAGGTAGCCAGTTGACGGGAGCGAAGCCGCGTGGGACAGCTAGTTCATGATAAGCGGAGAAGAGATGTGGAAATAACGAAATCGGATTGGTTTATTCATGATAAGCGGAGAAGAGATGTGGAAATAACGAAATCGGATTGGTTTATTCATGATAAGCGGAGAAGAGATGTGGAAATAACGAAATCGGATTGGTTTATTCAAACACATCTCGTCTCCTCTCCGCTTTGGTGGATACCGGGCTTACTTCTTAGAAACGTGTAGGTAGGTATGATTTTTTTTTGTGAATACTGGTTTTTATATAACTAATAGAACTTGAAAAAAAAAAACGTTATTAATACCGTACTATAAAATAAAACCACAATATTTTAATTTTATCATACTCCTAAAAATTTATTAATAAAAATTGTATAGAGTTGCAAAACCACAATATATTTTTTTTAATATTAATTATTTTTTTCTTTTTACTATTTTCTTTTTTCCAAACCCCCATTTATTTCCGATTAATAAAATTCTAAAAAAGAAAACAAAAATATAAAGTGACCCTTGTTCACATTGAAATAAGGTCGCTTTTCTTTGATAAGCAAAAGTGACCCTTATTCTCATTACCATAAGGTCCACATTGATCACAATTGTCACAGAAACAGCTCAGAGAGACCGATAAAAGGAACCTGGAAAATGCGTCTCAATGTCGAATTGTATAGAGTTGCAAAACCACAATATTTTAATTTTATCATACTCCTAAAAATGTATTAATAAAAATTGTATAGAGTTGCAAAACCACAATATTTTAATTTTATTTTTTAAATATTAATTCATTTTTCTTTTCACTATTTTTTTCTTTTTTCCATTCCCCCATTTATTTCCGATTAATAAAATTCTAAAAAACAAAACAAAAATATAAAGTGACCCTTATTCACATTGAAACAAGGTCGCTTTTCTTTGACAAGCAAAAGTGACCCTTTACACATTAGCATAAGGTCCACATTGATCACCATTGTTATTTTCGTTACGGAATTTCTGGATTCGGTCTCCACGCTCAAGGCCCGCGATAGAAGCAATAGCTTAATAAGTATTAGTAAGTTTTGATTGTTAATCGGAAAACAAAAGTGACAGGCAATTAATGATCTTATATAAAAGTAATTAATGTATGCAATAAAAATTAGATAGATAATTTTTGTATATTCTTAATTAATTACTGACTATTCTGCGAAAATTACTTTTTGCGAAAGTGACCGTGTGCGAAAATGACGTTTGGAGAAAATTACGTTATGCGAAAGTGACCAAATTTTTCACGATGACATTTTGCGAAAGTGACGTTCTGCGTCATTGCGTCAAGACCAATATTTTTACACAGAAAAAATTATGGCTAGAATTTCTTAGTATCTGAAATAGCATATGTAAATCAAAGAATACTTTGCAAACAAAACTGTCCAAACGGAGGTTCAATATTGATATTCTTTAAGTGTCCACTTAAGAAGGGTTTAATAAGGGGGAACTGTACCTAATCATTGTCAGCAGCATTACTTTCAAGCACTATAAAATTATACAATATTTTGTTTTTAGAAGCGTTCTGGAAGTCCGAAAATGCTTTTTCACTGTTACAGTTATAGAACAGATACAGTCCGGCAGTCTACCTGAAGCTACAATTATTGTGACTACTTACTTTACAATCTTTTTGGAACAAGAAACTAAGCATTACGTAGTGCTGTTATTCTGTGCAAACTGCGGGTGTATCCTCTACGCTCATTATGATCATTGCCTTATAATGATTATTATTACCTAACTAACTAGGTACGGGTAGTTTCGTTTCCAGCGTTAAATACACCATTCCTGTTGTGATTAAAATTCGCGCAGTTCGCGACGTCTGTCAAGAGACCGACCATATTTGCAAGTCTCTTCATAATTTTGGTACTCATTGTAATTACTCAACGGGTTTATCGAATCAGCCGAAGCCGACTCCGAATTAAATACATTATTTATAATTGTGCTCTAAATTATTCGATGAATATTTAATAGATAAGGTAATCGGATAGTTTACGGTCATTTACCTCGCATTAGATAATCAAATTTATTTCCTCTTGAAGTAATTTTTTTCCTTATTTTTTTTTTGGGTTTACTGATATTTCCTGCCCCAAAAAGATTCGCTGATTTGGCTGAGAATCAGAACTAATCATTTAAAATTAATTCGTATATAGCTTATATTATGAGAAATATCAAAGCTACTATGGAGAGTCGAATCTGTAGGCCCCCTGAGTGGTGAATGGATTTTTAGGAGCCTCTAGTAACTTTTGACGTTAAAAAAGTGCTAGTACTGAAATGGACTGATTAATTTAAATACATGAGTTTTTTATAGGAATGAACGCTGTGCAAGTCATTAATAAAAACATTACGAAATTAAAATATATTGACATTTTGAAAATACAGATTTAGATTTCAATCCTATAGCAAGAAATGTTTTACGCCAGTAAGTGTCACGAAATGTAGAGTATCATTGTTCGTCTGCGAGAACTGCAGTGAGAAACTTTCGCCATTCAACGTAGTAATTAGAGAATCAAACTGTTGTTGCTTGTAGATTGGCAGAGTGTACGACGCTCAAGATAGAGTTACTACAATAGCTGCGCTGGTGGGCCTCCAGGACTACTGGCTTCGAAGGAACGATGCTATCCTGTCTGCCCTGATCGGTGGTATTTCCGAATATTTTCGCGCGCAAAAGCTGAAGGCTCACCTTCCCGCGCACGCCTCCTGCGCGCTCCAGCCATCACTGAGTCCCCACTGTGACAACACTATTATTACGACACTAGTAAACACGCTCACTGCCCGTTCACGTTACTGTTCGCGTCATCACACACAGACGGACGGACACACAGTTTTCGTAAATACATAAAATGTAACGGACACAGATCTCTGCGGTGACCGGCGCCCGCGACCGCGCACTCAGCACTGACACTGACAGACGCGACGCCCGACGCCGCACCGCTAGCGCTAGCGCTACTCATCTCGAAAGAGTTCACGAGAGCGCGCGTGCGGCGTTACATATTCTACACTATACGACGAGGTTTTGGAGCTGCTGAACACTGAAGACTAACTGAAAACCACAGATCTACACTAGCGACAAAAGGAGATCAAAGGTGACAACTGATGACCACAGATTACAATCGGTGACCACAGCAGAGGTGAAAACGTCACGATAACGAGCTCATGCACTTGACACCAATCATGAACATCATTCATATGAACAAACATACCTAGGCATTGCTCCTCATGGTCAAGCTCACGGACGCATGGCAGCACATGTACAAAGTGCAGTGTGCAGGTCAACTCAGGTTCAATAGCAAACGTTATGTTGATGGAGACAATCAATGAAACTTCAAAGGAAATGAGTCTGATGTGCGGCACGTGATATAAGCACATCTACACTGCGCGCAGATTCTTAGTAGAGCAATAAGAGGGGTTTAACGGGCACTGCTTCCAAGTGCAGATGACACAAGTACAACACCAGTGGCAGTGATGACACAGTTCACTAATATTAGTAACTAAATACATCCAACGGCCTGGTGAAGGTCGCAGGAATCCCCTGGATGCGAGAAGACAGAAGCAGTCGTTGTGGTGATATTTATAGAGGCCTGCGTCCAGCAGTGGATGTGTTTCGGCTGACTGATGATGACACTACATAGGTAATTATTTGCCATCGTCTTGTGACGGTCAACAGTGATTGTAGACTGACCGCTCGAGTTAACCTCTACAACGAGCAGAAAATGTTAATGTCAAGAGACGACGCGATGCATGTTGATTGATTCATTATTTAGTATCGTGCTGAACACCAAGCGCCGCCGCCTCTGTGACGTCACGCTGCCGACGTTGAGAGTAATTAAGTACTGAAGAGCAACCTTGCAATCCGCAGCTAGGTGGCGGATAATCGATAGTATTTGCATACTGCTAACTTTTTTATTACATACTAGCTGACCCCCGGGGCTTCGCTCCCGTTAACTGGCTACCTACCCTGCCTACTCGTCCTACCCTGCCTACCTACTATTTTTTATCTATCATCAATAGTTTTCTCAGCGCATCCAAAAAATGTATTTTATAGGCAACATTTTGCTACCTTGGGTTACATTATTGCAATTTTCATAAGGATCTCTAATTTTTTGAATATATATTATAGCCTATAACACTCAGGAATAATGTAGCTTTCTATTGGTGAAAGAATTCTCAAAATCGGTTCAGTAGATCCAGAGATTACCCCTTACAATGTCACAAACTCACAAACTTTACCTCTTTATAATATTAGTATAGAATAGTAAATCGATTATATCGAACTTTACAAGGTAAACGACGAGACAATTAACTATAAGAAAATAAAAAAAGAACCGACGTTATTATTGAGAAACACCAAAGTATAAATGATTGAATCAAAAAACCCACACGTAGAAACGCTTAGCCGGAAAGAAAAAACCAGCTATCGCAGGTGCAAACAACCAATACATAAATACTAATCAGAAATAACTTGTAGGTACGTAACCCTTGGGGAGGCCTATGTCCAGCAGTGGACGTCTTTTGGCTGAATTGATGACGTAACCGTCGCAGGTAGGGCTCATCCGTGGACTACAATACAACACTGGTCGGAACAACCGCTGCTGCAATGTCTGTACTGCTCAATGCAGAATTGTGGACATATTAAAGGTTCCCTAAAATAAACTCTTGCATATGTAGCTCTATTAAAAAGGTTCCCAAATCCACCACACTGTAGCCTGCAGAGAGCGTCAACAGACACATGTAGACGGGAGAAATAGTATCTTTTAGCACATTCGGGTCAAAAACGAATCAGTCAGTTGGATATCTAATTGCAAAATTCATCTATTTTCATAATCATTCATTCTTCTTCAATTCTTCGGGCTTCAACGATACAGGTACATAAACCTAGTTTACAAGTCAGGATTTTCACCCTGAAATACGAGTTGAGCTACAAGTCATTTTTAGATCAAAATAATGTAATGCATTTATGGAAAAAAATAAAGACAAGATTTAAAGATTCATCGTAAAATTCAGATAACTGTGAAGCGATTTTCCTTAGCCGAGATTTGCCCATTTGATACATACACCCGTACTTATACGTCTATTACGAAAGTATTAATAGAAGTTTTCCAAGAAGTTCGTTTTCCTGATGGTCAGCGCGCGGCGACCTTCACTTGGGCGGCGACCGCTTCTGTACGTAACGTTATGTTCAGCGAGTACAAACACATGGCCGCTAGTGTATGCATCGCTCTAGTTCCTGGAAACTTGCGTTACTGTACACTAGTATAGTATAGACATACTATACTAGTGTTTTACTATATCCATACTAATAAACTAATCTATACATTACTAATATTATAAATGCGAAAGTAACTCTGTCTGTCCCACTGTTACCTTTTCATGCTAAAACTGCTGAACTGATTTAAATTAAATTTGGTATGGTGATAGTTTAAGACACTGGGAAGGACATGGGATAGGGATTTTACCCCGGAAATCATCCTTAAGGGGGTGGAAAGAGGTGAAACTTGTCTCTGTCTATTTGAGGCGATCAATATCGATTGGTCGACCTCAACGCGGACGTCTTCAAGCGACAAGGAAAACGTACCCATACCGAATATAATCAGTGGAGATCCGTCGGAGGCTGTGTTGCCCGCGCCTGCGGTGACGCACACCGCCGCCACCTCTTACTACATGTTAGCTCATTATTTATACGTTACTTCACACTTCTCAGTGCCAACGGGTTTCCCGCAGCCTTTTTTTAATAAAGAAAGTAATAATAAAACAGTTACGCACTGTTGCACGCGTACTCTTCGAGATTATTTGACTTTATACACTAAATTACATGGGTGTACAAGGTCAATTATTTAAAGCAATGTACGTGAATTACGCCGAATGGCCAGAAGATGCATCGCGTGCCCTTCACCCACAACGCGACGTCTGAGTAGTCGGGCGGCGCGCATCAGTGAAAGTGTTCCGACCGCTCCGCGCGACCACCAAGCACGCAGCAGTACAGAAGGTCAGCACCATACCGCGAGCGACGATGCACGCACTCACGGACACGTTCGCGTACAGCGACGGCATCTGTTTGAGATCGCCGCCGCCGTACGTACGCACCTGTGTGTGCGCGCTTGTTTTCATTAGTTGTAAGGAGCTGGCCTTCTGCACCTCTCTACTGTTGTGTGTGTGACACAGTGCACAGTGTAGCAGTGTGTCGGGGTCAAGGTCGAGCGCTGTCTACATCTGCGGACATCGTGCACCGGCTATCGCGTTTATTGACGCTTTGTTTTTACCATTACCAATGAGATATCCAAATAACTTGCCGCACTAAACATTTCAATTAATAAGTCGCGAGTTAGAGGTAAGTGCGATAAGGAGGCGAGGTGGTAAAGTTGCTGATTATCTAACGAAAATAAAGAACGCTCATTCATCAAAACCTAGGTCACGGGGACCCGACGCTAACAAAGAAAATTTGGTTAAAATAAATTTCACTAGGTGGCATCAATTTGTTATTGAATTTAGTGTAAAATTAACATTTTCTGGAATTGTTCTTAATTGATTGTATTCAAGACTGGTCACGGGGACCCGACGCTAACAAAGAAAATCTGATTCTAATAAATTTCACTAGATGACGCGATGTGCATCAATTTGTTATTGAATTTTGTGTAAAATTAACATTTTCTAGAATTGTTTTTAATTGATTGTATTCAAGACTAGTTACGGGGATCCAACACAAACAAAGAAAATCTGGTTCAAATAAATTTCACTAAATGGCGCGATGTGCATCAATTTGTTATTGAATTTTGTGTAAAATGAACATTTTCTAGAATTGTTCTTAATTGATTGTATTCAAGACTATTGGGATCTTAATTCACATTTCAAAGATTATTTGATCGGATCATTTCAAATTCATTCCAATAGATGGCGCGGTTTTTAAATTTCTGAGGCATTCCACTCATTTTAAATTTCTTATTGTATCATATTTTGGTACAATGAAACTGTAAAAACGTACAAAAAATACTAAAAAAATCTCTCTATAAAACAAGTCGTCACTGTATTTAAAGAAATAAATATTCACGAACCGAGTAATCCCTTTTACTTGCAAGTCACTGCTAACACCATCTATCGCTTGGGAGAGAACCGATCAAGTTCGATATACTATTAATAAAATAATCTGTTTAGCCCGTCGAAAAACGCTAGTTACGTCGACACGGTTTCTTTGTATGGGATGAGGCATCTGTATGCTAGCATTATAATAGCTGTGCCTTTTTTTCGTGTAGTAATGCTCATGCACACTGCGCCAACATGGAGAGATAGCGCAGTTATGTGGGATACCAACCCACTAAAACTTCACGGTGTCCTCCCGTGCCACTTATGGTGGGCACTCGGGCACGCGTTAGCACTCACCGCGGCTGTCCGTCACCAGATCCCCCAGGGGGAGTACCCCCATCACCGGCGCACCAGAACACACTGTGCGTGACCACCCCAGGAACCAAACCAGCACATGGGCGCCAGGCGACCTTGACCCGTGTATGGCACCCGTGGTCCCCTTGTGACGGGTCAAGGTCAATAGCCAGGCCACCTAACAATTTTTCGGCCGCAGCTGTACCTACGTTAAGTTTATCTTCCTTCAGTGAGTGTCTCATGGGTTCGTTTATTTATATCGTTCAAGCGTGGGTTTATTATGGTTTAAATAACCCGATCGCATCATACATTAGATCACGATTGAGTTTAGTTGCCGACGCGTTATAAAGATAATTGCTTCTACAAATATTACGACAGCACAGTGACCCGGACACCGACACTGACACTCGCTGTGAGCGACCACCACACGGGGCTCGGGGATTTTCCTATTATACTGCTGTAACTGTTATAAGATAATAAGTGAACAATGTAGCTATAATAATACGGTGAAAAAACAAAGTACAGAGAGGGGTTTTTCAGTTTTTTTTACGTTCGGTTCATAATTTTCTGTAAAATAAGTTCGTTGGCTGTGTATGTGCATGTATATCAAATCAGACATTGAACGATATTATAGTGTATAAGTGTACGCCTTAAAGTCCAGGTAGCTTCTGAGAAACTGCTTATGGAAAAAAAATTATAACATTGCCCGGCTTGGGATTCGAACCCATGAGCCCAGAGTCAGTTGCGACCCGCAGATCCAGTTGAACGTGAGAAGGTATCTGTAAAGTGAGGGAGGGTGTAGGGTACTGACTGTTGTTGTCGGTGTCGTTGGCGTGCGAGTCGTTCCCGGCGCGCTGCGTGCACGCGGCGTCCACGCAGGCGGGACGCTGGCAGCGCTCGCCCGCCCACGCCGGCGCACACGCGCACCGCACGTCGCCCAGCGCCGACACGCTGCACGTGCCCTGCACGCGCACACACACACATATACTTAGAGCCTTTGCACATTGCATCTGATCCGAAATGAGATCAAAACTTCTCTTCGAATGGAAATTGTATTGAGATAGATTCTAGTGCAGATAAATAGGATTGTACTAGAATCTAGTGCAACAGATAGGCTATTTCGGTTCTTTAGGATTCGGATCATATACAGTGCGAATTCACTCTTAGGTACGCAACATCGGTAGATTATTTTAGGATAGTCTGCGTTTACAGTTTAAGTTTCCAAAAGGTGATGCAGTAAGTGAACCAGCGCGCTCAGTATGAGCTACACGTTTAATATATCTCATCTACAAACTCTCAAAGCAAGCAGTGATGGCCCAGTGGCAGTGGTATCAGCCGCGACCTATAAATAGGTCTGCACTGGGCCCGCGTGGTGGTTTACGGCGCATCCTCTCTCGCAGAGAGGAGGCCTGTGTCCCAGCAGTGGGAACATGATGATGATGACTTTCAAATTACGATTAGTTGAAAGTTCCAAATATGAAATCACAAGTAATAACTTATTGAAAGGCTTTACCTAGAGACGTCAATAATAAAATTAAATGGTTTACTTTATAACACACTAATGTCAAAAATTAAGTACAGCTTGGACTCTGACAAGCTCTGTTGTTATCTGTGGCACTCACTCTAAGTAAAATGTTGGCACATCCTCGGCAGATCCATATTCACGATATTTTATATTGTGATTTTAAGAGATTGGTAAAGTATAAAATTGCACATAATTAGATATTAAACAGTAGACAATGCAACAGTAGCAGTAGCTGCCCGCCACGTCCCGCACTGCTACCTGGTAGGGGAGGTAGGTACCTGGTTGAGGCAGATGAAGCGGCAGTCGCGGCGGCAGTGCGCACCCGCCACGTCCCGCACTGCTACCTGGTAGGGGAGGTAGGTACCTGGTTGAGGCAGATGAAGCGGCAGTCGCGGCGGCAGTGCGCACCCGCCACGTCCCGCACTGCTACCTGGTAGGGGAGGTAGGTACCTGGTTGAGGCAGATGAAGCGGCAGTCGCGGCGGCAGTGCGCACCCGCCACGTCCCGCACTGCTACCTGGTAGGGGAGGTAGGTACCTGGTTGAGGCAGATGAAGCGGCAGTCGCGGCGGCAGTGCGCACCCGCCACGTCCCGCACTGCTACCTGGTAGGGGAGGTAGGTACCTGGTTGAGGCAGATGAAGCGGCAGTCGCGGCGGCAGTGCGCACCCGTCACGTCCCGCACTGCTACCTGGTAGGGGAGGTAGGTACCTGGTTGAGGCAGATGAAGCGGCAGTCGCGTCGGCAGTGCGCACCCGCCACGTCCCGCACTGCTACCTGGTAGGGGAGGTAGGTACCTGGTTGAGGCAGATGAAGCGGCAGTCGCGGCGGCAGTGCGCACCCGCCACGTCCCGCACTGCTACCTGGTAGGGGAGGTAGGTACCTGGTTGAGGCAGATGAAGCGGCAGTCGCGGCGGCAGTGCGCACCCGCCACGTCCCGCACTGCTACCTGGTAGGGGAGGTAGGTACCTGGTTGAGGCAGATGAAGCGGCAGTCGCGGCGGCAGTGCGCACCCGCCACGTCCCGCACTGCTACCTGGTAGGGGAGGTAGGTACCTGGTTGAGGCAGATGAAGCGGCAGTCGCGGCGGCAGTGCGCACCCGCCACGTCCCGCACGCACACGCCCAGCGCGCCGCACGCCGGCCCGTCCACGCACTGCTCGCAGCGTGTGCCTGGGGTGGGCATAGTTCAGTGTTCATTAGTATATACAAGTCAGTATTAGTAACGAGATCCAGCGCACATGGTCCGCAAGCAATATATGTAGTATAAATGTGATGACTGTTTACAAGCAGCAGCTAGGGCACTAGTGATGACGTACCGGTGTAGTCGGGCGGGCAGGCGCACACGGCGCGGCCGGCGCGCGCAGTGCACGCGGCGCCGTTCTCGCACGCCAGGCGCGCGCACGCCTGCGCCGCGCCCGCACTCACCAGCTCGCAGCGCGCGCCGCCGTAGCCCGGGTTGCACGCGCACTGCGGGACACGGGAGGACGTCAGTACACGTACGGCGTAACAACACAGCTAGCACTCGTGCGCACTGCAGGTACCTTGAGTGGCGGCAGCTTGTCGCCGTCCTGCGGCGCGGTGGCGTCCAGCTCGCAGCGGCCGCGGCGGTGGCAGTGCTGCGCGCAGCGGTAGTGCTGGCAGCGCTCGCCCGCGAACAGCGCGGGGCAGCGGCAGCGCGGCGCGCCCCCGGCGTCCAGCACGCAGGCGCCCGCGCCGCACGCCAGCGGGCACGCGCCCCCCGCCCCCGCGCCCGCGCCCCCCGCCCCCGCGCCCGCCCCGCCCGGCGCGTCCGGCTCGCCCACCGAGCCGCGCGGGATCACACACACGCGCTGCTCCTGCACGACCACACATTACACTATCAAGCTACATTGTGTTTGCTGATGTGAAACTGCAAGATCAGCGGTTTATTATAGTCTTGCCAATGATGAGTGTGCACGACACCTTAAAATCACTGGACGCAAGTAGTGGATAAGGCGATCCTTAACATTATGGGTCCTTCGAAGCCAGATGAAAAAGTGACTAGAAAATGGTGCTAACGCGAAGTAAAGACGGAGAACAAGCGAAACGTCGACAGGAAGAGCTTAATGCACATAAGGCCGCGACTTCAAAATCGCTTAAAAGTGGCACGGCGAACACCGCTACCGAGACGTCGGGTACTAGCAGCGGAACTAGTGATTCAACGACCACCAAAGCGAACACTTCGACTGAATCTGAAGATACCAATGCTGCGTCCCAGAAGGAGCAGACCTCGCAGCGCACTTTGAAACCTGCAGACGCGCGGTAACGTCGCTCCGTAGCCTCCCGCAAGAAACTCCTCGCGGAGTTGGAGGCGAAAGAGCGACTAGCCGAGCTCAAACTGAAGCAAGCGCAGATGCAAGCTCAAATAGAGCTACAGGAAATACGGGTTCAACGACTTCAAGCAGAAGCCGACGCCTCAGATGAAGAAGAAGAAGAATTAGAAGATGACCTGGCTTCAGTTCGCATCAGTACTTGGTTGAAAGACACCGAGACGGACTGCCCGCAGCCAGCAAACATAGAAACACATCAGGTAGAGGCCAAGAAAAAGAAAGAAGTACCCGTTGAAATTAAGAAGATGCAAGAAGACACATCGAAATTGAACCAGTCAATGATAGATGTACCAACCATAGCAGCCGCGTTTTCCCAAGCGATGAGGAGCACGAGGGAACCACCGAGGTATATTCAAGAGCTGCCACTATTCAATGGAAGCAGCGCAGACTGGCTAAGTTTCAAGGCAGCATATGAAGAAACATACAAGTACTTCACGTCAAATGAAAACACAGCACGCATACGTCGAAGCCTGCGTGGTACTGCAAAGGAAGCTGTTGGTTGTCTACTACTAAGCCAACCAGATCCAGGAGTCGTTATAGAAGCACTTGAAAGAAGATTTGGAAGACCTGAAGCACTAATTCACGTCGAAATGGAGAAGCTGAAGTCATTGAGTCGAGTCACTGACAATCCACGTGACTTGTGCATCTTCGCTGGGAGAATAGCAAACATAGTGGGCACAGTGGAAGCATTGAAGAGAACACAATACTTACACAATCCTGAGATGGCAAGAATAATCACTGAGAAACTCACTCCTATTTTGAAGAACAAGTGGTACGACTACGCATTCATTAAGAAAGAAGACTACCCAGAATTAAAGAAGATATCTACATTCCTGAATGAAGAAGCCGACAAATGTGGCGCCTTTGCCTTACCTGAATTGGCTAGCGACGAACATTGGGGAAAAGAAAGAAGAAACAGGAAAGTGGAACGCACATTCACCACTGGAAAGAGAACAATGTCAGAAGATCAATGTCCTCAGTGCAAGCAAGACCATAAGCTAACAGACTGCAAGCAATTCTCCGCCCTCGACACAAATACAAGATGGGAAGTAGCTAAGAAGAATAACATATGCTATCGCTGCCTTCGAAGCAAACACCGACGACTTCAATGCAAGGCACCACCGTGTGGACGACATGGGTGTACCATGAGTCATCATAAGCTTCTGCATCACGACAAGGAACAGATCAGCATGGATGACTCAGAGAAGAAAGAGAGGACAACACCTGCAATAGAAGTCACATCAGCAACGAAACCAGGTGACCGTCGACGTGCATACCTAAAGATAGCGCCCGTCACATTAAGGGGGCCGCTCACCAGCATTGAAACATATGCACTACTAGATGAAGGAAGTACAGTCACCCTGCTGGATGCTTCAATAGCTGACGTCATCGGAGCAGACGGACCTGAAAACACAATGTGGATTCAAGGAATCAGCAACGAGATGAAACATGAAAACAGCAAGCTCGTCAACCTCAGTATAAAGGGAAAACATGCGGAGGAAGAATACAACATAGAAGCCGCGCGGACTGTCGATCGACTGAGCTTCACACCTGAAGCAATATACGATCGGCACTTAGAAGATTGAGAACATCTGATCAACATCAAGGATCAGATTATATATCAGTACGCTTCACCGAAGATCTTAATCGGGCAAGACAACTGGCATCTCATCGTCTCAAGAAAGCTCCGCACCGGTCGTCGCAACCAACCAGTCGCTTCCTACACTCAACTCGGCTGGGTTCTTCATGGCTGTCATAGTTCACTCACAGCCAAGATAAACTTTTGCGGGAAACTCCAGCAAAAAGATGAAGAACTAACTATTGAAGAGCTGGTCAAGAATCATTTCAAACTTGAGTCACTATGCATCGAGCCGCGAAGACCAAGAGAAGATCCCGAGCAACGAGCCCTTCAAATCCTAGAAGAGACAAGCAAGCGTCTGCCAGAAGGAAGATTTGAAACCGGTCTACCATGGAAGGAGAAAATCTATCAGATTCCAAACAACTACAAAGAAGCTGAACGACGCCTGCATTCCCTAGAAAAGAGACTGGATAGAGACGAAGACCTCAAATCAAAGTATGAAGGAAGAATGGAGAACTTGTTCGAGTCGGGGTACGCAGAAACAGCTGCCACACCAGCTCCAGAGGGAAGAACCTGGTACCTGCCACACTTTCCAGTTATCAATTCAGCGAAGCCTCATAAGCCGCCACGATTGGTCCATGATGCATCAGCCAAGGCCGCCGGCGTATGCCTGAACGACATGCTATACTCGGGTCCAGACTTGCTAGAGTCGCTGCCTGGGGTCATCATGACGTTCCGACAAAACGCATATGCTGTCAGCGGGGATATCAAGGAGATGTTCATGCAAGTCAAGATCAGAAAAGAAGATAGAGACGCGCTGCGTTTTTTATGGAGAGGCAATCGGCGGGAGGACAAACCTGAAGAGTACAGAATGACGTCAGTCATTTTCGGAGCGACATCTTCACCGTGCACAGCACTCTTTATCAAGAATAAGAATGCGAGAGAATTCGCAGAAGTATATCCCGAAGCTGCCACAGCAATTCAAAAAAACCACTACATGGACGATTATCTACAAAGCTTTTCAACAATAGAAAAAGCACAAGAGATAACAAAGGCAGTAGACTTCGTTCACAAAAAGGCAGGCTTCGTTTTAAATGGGTGGACATCAAACGATAAGAGAACAATAGAAGAGTTTGGTCCATTCGAAGAAGAAAATAACTTAACAACCGATAACCTGGGGGGCAAAGACTCAGAGAAAATACTCGGACTACTCTGGTATGTCAAAGAAGACTGCATCGGATTTAACACGGGCACTATGAAAATACCTCCGGAAGTAGAAGAAAACAAACGCTTACCAACAAAAAGAGAAGCTCTCAGTATCATCATGGCATTATTCGACCCACTGGGACTAATTTCACCGGCCACAACTCCAGCCAAGAGGATTTTTCAAGATACTTGGCGCTACAAGACAGACTGTGATGATGCGCTGCCAACAGACTTAGAAGAAAGATGGAAGACGTGGATGACGTCACTCGGCACCATCAAGCAACTCAAAATACCGAGGTGCTATGACTACGAACCGAACACACCACGTCAGCTACACATTTTCGTCGACGCTAGCGAAGAGGCCTACGCAGCTGCCGTTTACTGGAGAACGGAGCGCATGGATGGCAGCGTACGCATAGCACTGGCGGCTGCCAAGAGTCGCGTCACGCCACTGAAGCCTGTCTCCATGCCTAGACTCGAACTTCAATCAGCTCTACTGGGTGCACGCCTCGCACAGACTTTAGTCGAAGAGCATGACTACGAAGTCGAAAGCAAGACATATTGGAGTGATTCACGCACAGCTTTAATCTGGATACGATCAGAGCCACGAGTATATAAGTCTTTTGTGGCACATCGTCTGGCAGAGATTGAAGATACTACAAAGAAGAACGAGTGGAGGTGGCTTCCATCAAAAGAAAACGTAGCCGACGATGCTACCCGAGGAACACCAGAGAACTTCAACTCAACACACAGATGGTTCCAAGGGCCCTCATTCCTGAAGCTGCCAGAGTCAGAGTGGCCAAAAGAAGAAAGCGTCACCAGATACGACACCGGAGAAGAAAGAGAAAAATGCAACATTTGTCAACAAGAAGACAGCAACAACCAGAGTCACCTCCCGAAGATTGAGAGATTCTCAAAATGGCTAAGGCTCATCAGAGCTACTGCAAGAGTCTTGCACTTTATCGATTTGTGCAAGCCAAGCCGGAACACAGTCGCAGCCACCAGGAAACGGACAAAGAAAAATATAGAAAAAGATTCCGATTGGCAGACTAAGAAGAAGACAGCAGCCGCGCCAATCAGAAAAGATATGCCTCACGACGCTCGTCGCTACCTAGGACTGCCCACTTCACTTATAGTTAAAGCAGAACAACTGTGGATTCAAGCCAGCCAGAAGAAGAGCTTTAAAGCCGAAATACAACGAATCAAGAAGGGAGGCACACCCAGCATCAACGATCGTCTCAGTCATCTCAGCGTATACCTTGACACTGAAGGCACAGTACGCTTAAAAGGAAGAGTGACCGCAGCGCAAGAAATAGGGGAAGACACGTCCAATCCTCCCATATTGGACGGAAAAGAAGAGTACACCAAGTTGTACATGGCTCACGTCCACGAGAGACTTCATCATGGCGGGGTGGAAATGGTCGTAAACGAGCTAAGACAACGGCTGTGGATCTCCAAGATACGTCCAGCAGTAAGATGTATTGTGAAGAGCTGTCTACCATGCCGAATCAGAAAAGCGAAACCTACAAGTCCACTTACAGGAGACTTGCCACCAGCGCGCCTCGCACATCACGCACGTCCCTTTAGCTTCACGGGACTTGACTACTTCGGCCCAATAGAAGTGACAGTAGCGCGCCATCACGAGAAGAGATATGGAGCTCTCTTTACCTGCATGACTTCAAGAGCGATTCACATCGAAGTCGCACACTCGTTGAGTGCTGATTCTGCTATATCAGCCCTAAGAAGATTTATGGCCAGAAGAGGCTGTCCGAAGGAATTGTGGAGCGACAACGCTACGTGCTTCAAAGCAGCAGACAAGGAGCTCGGCAAAGCAGCACAAGAAGCCTTGGAACACGAAGCTACATGTTGCCACATTAAATGGAAGTACATTCCTCCATCAGCACCATTCATGGGAGGAACCTGGGAAAGAATGGTCAGGTCCGTTAAAGAAGCGCTGAAGATTTATTTATTTATTTATTTAAACTTCATGTACAATGGTGATACATAGGCGGACTTAATGCAGCAATCACCCTGAACGAAAAATATCACCCTGAAAAGATCACCCTGAACGAAAAATATCCAAGCGATGAAACACTGGTGACGCTGCTAATAGAAGTAGAAAACACAGTAAATTCGCGTCCACTCACCCATGTCCCAGTGGACCCAGCAGAACCCGAGGCTCTGACGCCCAACCATATCCTCATCGGGCCGAATCCTCATGTACCAGTACCAGGTCATTTTGAAGAGAAAGATCTGACAGCCCGACAGCAATGGAAGAGAGCACAGATTCTGACGGACATCTTCTGGAGGAGATGGGTGAAAGAGTACTTGCCCTTACTCCAATACCGGCGGGAGCCTACAAACACCGGAACCCAGCCAAAGGTCGGTGACCTCGTCATCATCTGTGACGGCAACCTCCCCCGCAATATTTGGCCACGAGGAAGAGTAAGCCAGCTGTATCCAGGCGCTGACGGAGAAATACGAGTGGTGGACGTCACGATCAGCAGCGGCCATGTCTTGCGTCGTCCGACCCGGAAGATCGTCGTGCTACCAACGGAGTCGCAGCGTGGCGACGGCGGGAGTATGTGCACGACACCTTAAAATCACTGGACGCAAGTAGTGGATAAGGCGATCCTTAACAATGAGTGTTCACGACGAGGCTTACGAAACATGTAGGAGCTCCCGAAGAAGTTTGTCTTTGTGTAGGTACATCTAATGGACATAGTGTTTACGCGTTTCAAATGAGAATAGAACATCAAAGACCTCGAACTAACAACTGTCACTTTATAAGTACAGTTTGCAATAAAATGCTAATTCGCGTAGTAATAACTACATAGAAAATTTTAATTAAGAATCTATTAATAATAAAATATAGCACTTTTGAATAAGTCAAGGGTAAGTTGTTTACGCACCGATGAGCTTTTTTTGGTAAACACATCCAACGAGAACTCCTTATACAAGAAGTTAAAATCTTTACTTGCTCGCAATAAGTATGAATTACGCCTTTAGTTAGACGAAGAGGAAGGATGGAGATAGGTGGATTAAATCTAACTAATTCACCTCTAATATCTTTGTTTGAAGATTGATTGATTGGTTTCGGTTTGAAGATTTTATGATCGATTCTTTCAAAAGCTTTGCTATAGTCCGTCTAAACGGCGGCAGTTGTGCAACGCTCTTTAGCGAACCGAAAGATGGAATGTTTGTTAGAATGACCTAACTTAATTTATTATTTATTTTTTTGTCCACTCTACCTAACTGGCTACCCACTTGATAGCTATGATACCTCAATATGGCGCAGTCGGTCCTATTCTTATTTGAATCGCATAGTAGGCGTATCAAGACAGTAAGTTAATTTTTGACACACACATTGATGCAATTGTCAAAATAGCTTCTAAACTTCTTGGGTTTATAATGCGTCTTTCTAAGTAATTTACAGATGCTAAAACACTTAAAATACTGTATTGCACTTTTGTAAGAAGTCAGCTAGAGTATGCGTCTCAGATATGGAATCCACGTTATCATAAATACATTGACCGCATTGAAAACATCCAAAGACGTTTCATAAAATATCTTTGTTTTCATCAAAAGATTCCATATCAGTCAACCAATTATCTGGGACTCTGTAAAAAGTATCATCTGCTACCACTGGTAGAACGACGTAAGATTGCTGACTGTTTATTCTTGCTGAAAATTCTCAATAACAATATTGATAACCCCGAGTTATTGTCAAAATTTTATTTCAATGTGCCATGTAAAACATTTCGGTTTAATCCACCCATACGTGTACCTCATACTTCTTCGAATTTTAGGCAGAATAGTTATATTGTGCGCGCAAGCAGAGATTTTAATGACATATGCAAGGAGTATGATTTGGATCCATTCACAATCAGTGTGAATTCGGCCAGAAGGTGCTTAAGCCTCAAATTTTTCAAGTAACAGTAGGTTATATTGTTTGTTTCTGTTTTTATTAATTTATTATTTTCTTTCTCATCAGTCATATAATTGCAAACTAAATATTTGCATGTTACTTTCATTAAAGAGGTGAGTTTTTTGTTTTTGGGCTCACACCATAAATTATTATTATAAGTCTATACGTGAGGATTTGTAATTGGCTTTTTGTTGACTATGGTTTTCTTTTTTATCTGTATTTATTAGCTGTAAGTCCTCCATGTATTAAAATAAAAATAAAAATGAAATAAAATATGTGGGTAACGGTAACACTCACGGGTGCGGCGGCCTCGTCGAGCGGCTCCAGCCCGTCGGGGCACAGGCAGGCGAAGCTCCGGGGCGGCGGGCTGCGCACGCACAGCGCGCTGGGCTCGCACGCGTGCGCGCACGGGTCGGCGCCGCCCGCCGGGAACTGCGCCGCGTGCAGCAGCAGCAGCGCCGTCAGCGGGCGCGCGGGGGCGCGGGCGGGGCGCGGCGGGGGCGCGGGCGCCGGCGCCGGGCGCTTGGCCAGGCGCAGCACGCCGCGCGCCGTGCCGCACCACAGCCACTCCTCCCACACGGCGGCGCGTGCGCACGCCCGCGACCACACCACCGGCGTCACGCTGGAGTTGCTCACCAGCCGGAGTTCTGAATAGCAGTCATAGTGACACAAACCGGGATAAAGTGACGTTATTTTTATTTAATATCTCGTGCTTTTCTTGTAAAGTTGTGTCGTTCTTTGATGCCATACCTCCGTCAACAAATATGGTAGGCGAGCGCGGCGCGGTGTCGGGGCGCTGCGCGAACACGGCGTGCGTGACGCGCTGCGAGCCGTCCAGCGCCACGGACTCCAGCGTGTCGTAGTAGCCGTCCACGAAGTACAGCCGCCCGGCGGGCTCGTCCAGCGCCAGCGCCGTGACGCGCCGCAGCCGGCGCCGCAGCAGCCAGCGCGGCGCGGAGCCGTCGGCGCCCATGGCGCGCACGCCGGGCTGGGCGCCGCGCTCGGCCCAGTACAGCGTGCGCGACGCGTTGTGCAGCAGCAGGTCGTCGGGCTCGGCGGCGCCGCGCCGCCACAGCGTGGCCCGGCGCCGCCCGTCCAGCGCCGCCACGTGCACGCCGCCCCCCGCCGCGCCCACACTCGTCCAGTACACGCGCTCCGACACGTGGTCCAGTGCGACGCCGCGCACCTCGGAGCCTTCTGAGTTTATCTATGTAAAACGTACAAACTATATTAGTTTTTCCATTTTTCACGTAAGAATAAACAACTGATTTACATTCCTACCAACTTATCTGTGAAATGGCGAAAAATGGAACTACGGCCGTCATGTTGAAATGTAATTCGATTGTCAGTGTCTACTACATTCGAGTTCTCTGATTGTATTGTCGTGATATTGCTGAATATATAAAGTTAAAGCCTAAAGCTATTAAAAGTGATGCTCGAAACATTATTCTGTAACGTTGAATAGTAACGGTCAACATTCCTAACTAAATCACCATAGCAAACTGCGGTAAAAACACGCACAGATCAACAAAAATAATAACAAGAATCTTACAACCAAATAATTTAAAATAAGTAACAAACAGTTATCGAACACACTGTAGGCGATAATATTAAAAAGATAAATTAAACCTAATATATACCTATATATAATTATTATTAACATAAACATATTAAAAAAATCGACTAGTCATTGCACTACGTTTCAACTCGATAACTTTCCGTGTGGCGGTAGTCACACATATATAAAAAAAAGGAATTATTAAGATCCAACACCACTCGGGCTTTTATCAACGCACCGGACGGGCATTGGCGATCGGACATCTCAGCTGATTACACGTACACTCGCTCCATACTATCTTTCCTACATACTTAGCGATTCATTTTACGTGTACCTTTATAAAATCAGTTTGAATCAAAAACAACACCGAGTATGTTCATTAAAAATAAAACTAGCTTCAGTATTAAACCCGTATTGGGTAAGTGTTAACAATTACATGACAAAATCTCATCACCTTTTTATAATTTCTGTTGGTGTTTTAGTAAGGTATTGGCAATAATAATAAATCTCCCCAGCCCTAGCCCATAATTTATTTAGATGAGACCTATATTCACTCTTCGCATACATCGGGTAAATATTGGCAAGGAGAGGGTGATAATAGTACCAACTTTAAAAAGTGGGTTATTGAAAACTTGTGCTTAATTTACGAGAGCCATCCATAATAGTGATGGATAATGCTCCTTATCACCGCATTTGTATGAATAAAGTCCCAAATACGAATTCCTTAAAAAAACATATGCAATTATGGTTGAACCAAAATAAAATTGACTACGGAGAGAATTTGACTAAACCTCAGCTTTTATAAATAAGAGAAACAAGCCTGAACCTGTATATGAGATTGAAAAAAAAATAGAAGACTATAGACACAAATGCTTATATTTACCACCTTATCACTGTGATCTCAATCCCATTGAACTCATATGGAGCACAATGAAAAGAAAAGTTGCTTATGTAAATATTGAGCACAAACGTGCACCTCATACTTCTTTCGAATTATAGGCAGAACAGTTATATTGTGCGCGTAAACAGAAACTTCAATGATATATGCAAGGAGTATGATTTGGATCCATACACACTCAGTGTGAATTCGGCCAGAAGCTGCTTAAGCCTCAAATGTTTCAAGTAGCAGTAGGTTATATTGTTTGTTTCTGTTTATAATAATTTATTATTTTCATTCTCATCAGTCATATAATTGCAAACTAAGTATTTGCATGTTACTTTCATTAAAGAGGTGAGTTTTTTGTTTTTGTGCTCACACCATAAATTATTATTATAAGTCTATACGTGAGGATTTGTAATTGGCTTTTTGTTGATTATGGTTTTCTTTTTTGTCTGTATTTATTAGCTGTAAGTCCTCCATGTACTAAAATAAATAAATAAAAATGCTGAAATTCCCCGCCTAGTTAGAGAAACTTTTGACGCTATTACAGTTCATGAGTGGGCACAGCATTGTAAACACGTTCACAGGTTAGAAGGAGAATACTTAAAACATGATTTGTATTTAGATAAACCTTTTATTATAGAAGTGGTAAGTGACACTGAAACCGAAAGCGATAGTGATAATGATGATAGAGGTACGGAAATAAGCGGAGTATGGCCTCACAACCAGGATGAAGTTGGGTATGCAGGTTCATTTAAAGATCACAATTTCTGTAAACCTGGTTTTCAATAAATCATTGTAAAGCAATTTGTTTTTTTTATTACTACACTACCACTAGGTAACACTGCTAATTATAATTAGTCAAATTTGATTTTAGGTACGGTCATAACTAAGTGTTAGACATCCAGGTACAGTTCTTGCAGGGTAGGTACCTTTTGTTAATTAGCAACACTGAATCGACGGTGCCGTTCTCTTTCAGTTCACAGATAAGTTGGTAGGACTGTACGTGATTTTATGCAAATATTTTTTGCAATTGTTTTTTTATCACCTAATCTCACCTAATGGCAAGTGATGACATATATGCTCGCAGAGAGAAATACTCACTCACTCTAGGCTCACACAGCAACCAATAAACACGGACTCCGGCAGGGAATAATGATAGTGACTAGACTGCTTTATATCCAAAGAAAATACACAGTTAGTGCGGGCATAGTAATGAAATCCTTACGATAACTTCATGATTCTTGGTGATATCCAGATCGGGCAGTGGAGGCGCCAGGGGCGCGGCGCGGGGCGCGCGGGGGCGCATCAGTGCGGACACGTCGGCGCGCAGCACGCGCCCCCCAGCGTCGCCCCACACCAGCCACCACGCGCCGCCCACGCGCGCGCCGCACGCGCTGGTGATGGCGGCCGCGTGCGCGTGCGCGTGCGCGTGCGCGTGCGCCTGCGCCGGCGCCGGCGGGTGCGCGCCGTGCGTCTTCTGCGCCTCCCACACGCGCAGCGCGCCGCCCTCCGCGATCACCACCAGCGGCTTGTCACCTGACACACGCACAGTTGTTACCACATCCGTGTATAGTTAGCTGACACTGGCTGCAGTGTATGTGTGACACTCACCCGCGGCCTCGCAGGTCAGCGTGCCGTCCGGGAGCTGGCGCTGCTTGAAGCCCGCCACGCACCTGCACACACGAACAGTACAGGGGTTACATTACACGACACACGCGAACTGTACGTAACGCTACAACAGAGCGGCACTCACTTGCACGTGTGGTTGAGGTGCTTGGGCAGGCACAGCTGCGAACACGTGTCCCAGCGGCACGCGCGCGCGCCCACTGCCGGACCGAGCACACAATGAAACATTAGAACAACATTATAAAAAAAATCTTCTGAAATTACACCTTGGAGATAAACATACGATCAAATGTAAACCATCTTAATTTCTGTAGAGGTAATAGTACATTACTGCAGCGGCTAGCAAAAGAGGCATTGATGGACGAACGGGTAAATGTGGGCCAAGGCGAAGCCGAGGCACACATACGTAAGTCCATCAATGCCTAGTTGTGGCCAAGGCTTGTATACTGCTTTTCTCACATAAATCAAATCAAATCTTTTTATTGTGGGCATAGGTTATACAGACAGATGTTAGGTAAATTTCAGTTCCATTATGTCCTGCCTAGTAGGCATACAATAATTAAGTCACACAGTCAACACTTCAGAGGCGGCAAAAAAACGTAAGAGGCCCCGATACCCACCTCTAGTAGTGGAAAAACTGCCGAATTGGGCAACCCATTTCAGGGCCTTAGCAACCCTACTGAAGAGACCGCCCAACGCCAGACCATTCAGGCAAGGGGTAAGATTCTCACCAGAAAGCTAAGAAGAGTACAGGGTGGTACAGAGGTACCTCACCACCCTGGAAAAAGAGGAAGGCGTCAGCTGGTTTGCGTACAGCTGACAAGAAGCTCAAGGTGGCCATAAGGGGGCTGAGCCCATGGGGGGAGGGGGGGAGGAGGAGCTTCGCCAGCTGGGTTTCGAGCCGGAGTACGTGCGTCAAATAAACGCACGTCAAGGACGACCCGGCTGCGTTTTCCACGCAGTCTTAAATAAGACGGAAAACGTGCGGGACATATACGACGTCTCTACCTTCATGTTAATGCGAGGCGTGAAGATAGAGGCCTGGCGTGGAAAACGGGGCACAATGCCATCGGTGCCAACAATTCAGGCATAGTTCGCACCAGTGCCACCGTCCGCTCGCCTGTGTACGATGCGGGGAGGGGCACACAGCACGCGACTGCCCGCGCCCGAGGGAAATGCCGGCCACCTGCAAGAATTGCGGGGGCCCACACCCGGCGAACAACATTAAGTGCCCCGTATTTCAGAAGGAAATAGGGCACAGACGAGCGGGCACTGTTGCCATCACGACGACAACAACAAGAAGCAGCCCAGACGGCAACTCTGCCGACAGAAGAGGCACCAAGCGAGTCGTTGATGGCGGCAGCAAACGGGCCCACCCAGCGAGGCGATGCTACCTCTGCAAGGCGGAGAAAAAATAAAAGAGGGGGTAAGGGTAAAAAACCCACCCCCAAACCCACCCAAGAAAACGACCCAGAGGCCGCCCCTGCAAATAAAAGCAGAAAATCTCAAGTAGTGAATGTTGACAAAAACATACACACAGAAAACCAGAATACCCTCCCGGCGCAGTCGGTTAAACCGATGTCAACAAACGCCGGCAGAAAGCGACAAGAGCGCATCCTGCCGGCCGAAGTTGTAACTACAAAATGCGTCGGGGAGGCGGCAAAAGATTGGACAAACCGAGAGGCAGCCAAAAGTTGGACGTCTCAAAATCAAAACAGAGACTTCACTGCTTGCGCAATACAGTTGCTGATGGACCTGATCAAGGCCATCAGGCAAGGACATGATGTGGAGCAGGTCATCCTTGACGGCTTAGCCGCTTTACTAACTTTATATCATGGAAAATAAGCCGTTAAGGATGATGCATTGGAATGCTCGCGGCCTCAGAGGGAAGGTCATGCAACTCCGCCATCTACTAAAGGAACAAGATATAGACGTGGCGCTCATAAACGAAACACACCTGGGACCTGAAGATAGGTACAAGTTCCCAGGTTACATCGTATACAGGAAGGACGAACGGTCGGCAGGAAATGCCCGTTACCGTGGCCTGGCAGTCATGGTAAAGAGAAGAGTCGTCCACCAAGAACTCCCCCCGCCCCAGCTGAACTCCTTCTACGCGCTGGGCGTGCAGCTGCACGTGGCCGGCGAGGATATGAAGATCTATGCCGTCTACAAACCGCCCGGAAACACGCTAGACACGTCGGAAATCCGGGCGCTAATACATTTCGACGATCACCCGGCCATCCTCGCCGGCGACCTAAATTGCAAACACCAGGCGTGGAACGCCTACTACGCGAACCAGGAGGGAAGACGACTCTTCGCGGACGCGGAAGCCTTCGGGTACATGGTGGAGGGCCCTGAGACGCCCACTCACTACCCAGATGTACCTACCCACATGCCCGACGTGCTCGACATCATTGTTCATCGAGGGCTACACTGCCAGGTCACACAACAAGTCCTGGACGACGTCCTGGACGACGAACTGGACTCGGATCACCACCCAGTACTAGTAGTACTATCGGGCCTGCCGACCAGACTGAAACCACAAGCGCCACGTCGAAACATTGACTGGGACTTATTTTCGGAAAGGATCGAATCCACAACACCTACTCGGCCTATCACCTCCGCAGAAGATGTGGATGAACTGGCAAAGGAGGTCACTGCTTGCATCCAGCAAGCACCAAAAGAAGCTACGATGACGCAGCAGCAGGGGAGAATGCTACAGCCGCCCCTGCCAGCGCGCATCCGACGCCTAATCACGGAGAAGCGGCGACTACGCAAGCAGTGGCAGCAACTCCGATACCCAACCATGGAAACACAACTCAACAAGCTAGCGGAAAAAGTGAAGGCCGAGCTCAGAGCACTGAGCGGCGCGAGCTGGGAGGACAGAATAGACGCCGCGGAGGGCGACTGGCCCTCCATTCACCGGCTGTGCCGCCAGATCAAAAACACCCCAGCTCCGGTGCGTCCACTACTAAACAGCGACGGGGCGCTGAAATACATAGCAGAGGACCGGGCGGAGGTCTTCGCAGAACACCTGGAGCGTCAGTCCCAACCAAACCCGACCACCGAAAACGCACACGTCGCGGCAGACGAGAAACACATCGGGGAGTACTTCGCTACGCCGATAGCTCCCGAAGAAGATCCCATTTACTTTTCGCCTGGCGCAGTCAGACGCGCCATCTTGAGAACGAGCCCTAGGAAGGCCCCAGGTGCTGACGGGATCACAAATGCAATGCTGCGCCACCTGCCCTATCGAATGGTAGCGGCCCTGGCGCGCCTGTTCACGGGGATCCTGCGCACGGGCTCCTTCCCGGCCTCGTGGAAAGAAGGGCGCGTCATCATGCTGCCCAAGGCGAATAAAAATGTCCTGAAGCCAGAGAGCTATCGGCCGATCACTCTTCTGCCCACCACCTCCAAGGTGTTCGAATCCCTCCTGCTGCGACAACTCACACCCCACATAACACCCCGGGAGGATCAATTTGTGTTTCGAGCGGAACGCTCTACGACGCTCCAGCTGTCGGCTACACTAAACAAAAAAGAACACGCGGTCGCGGTATTCCTCGACATGGAGAAGGCCTTCGACCGTGTGTGGCATGAAGGCCTATTATTTTAAATGTCACAGACTAGCGCGCCCCGTCGAGTAATACATGTGATTCGATCCTTTCTGACCAACAGGAATTTCAGAGTGGTGGTAGAGGGCGAGCTGTCTGCAGCCCGCCCTATACTGGCGGGTGTGCCCCAGGGCAGCTGTCTATCGTCTATCGCCTGCGTCCTACTCCTGCTTCACCAACGACATCCCCACGACGCCAGAGGCGACGCTCGCGCTGTACGCAGACGACGCCGCGTACATAACTACATAACTACATCACTCAACACCAAACACGCGGCGCGTAAGATGCAGCGCGCCCTCGACCTTATTCCAGAGTGGCTGTCCAAAGTGAGATGTCTTTTATAATATAAGAGGAGAAATGACACGCATCCAGTTTTTAGAATTAACATTTAGCGAAGCAGTCTCTGTGATTACCACATACGTGTATTGTTGGTCAAATTAAGAGGCGTTTAAAAATACAACCGGGAATCGGGTCAACTTCTTCAATTGTCGAACGAGAAGAAACAAAAACCGACCAATTGCGTGTCGAATTTCGCACATTTAGGGTGCCGCACCAAAAAAAAAGAATTGGGTTTTGCAATATATTGGTATTTGTTTGTAAAATATACGTTTTAATAAACATTATCATCAAATTTCAAGTTCATAGGTCAATGGGCAGTTAAAAAATTCTTCGGAACAAAATTGTGTGACAGACGAAGGACAGACAGAAACGTGAGTGATAGCAATAGGGCTCCGTTTGGAGCCTTCGGGTACGGATCCCTTAAAAGCGACTATGTAGACAGACAATTGCCCTAGTCAAGTCCTTTTACCAAAAATAAGAGCACAAATTCGTAAACTTAAATAAAATTGAGAACCTAATTTGGATAGCAGCTTGACTAGTTCGTTTTAAAATCATTCTATACTATTATCAAACATTTACACCGTTTAAGACAATCAAGAGAAGTTTGTCTATCTTAAATTGATAATCAATATGCATATGTGTACGTGCGTTGATAACCGGCACACCGGTGGCGGTGGCAGTGTTGCAGACCAGTCTGGGCCCCGTTATACTCTCAATGGGCCCCATCAATGAACCACGGCTATTTGCATAAACATCTACAGTAACAGCTTGATCACGGCTTCATTCATCTCCACGAAACTTCGTTATAGCTGTACTTTGATTGGCTAACTCGTTATTTGTATAAGCTGTTTGGTTTGTGGTATATCTTGAATTTGATTTTGGAGTAGTCCCATTTATGGAGTGTTTGTTTTAGATACTTATTGCTCTATTGGATTTCTATTGAAGTTGAAGCAGTATATAAGACGCCTTCGTGGGACGCCTAGCGACGTCTATGTTCGCGCGGGCCGACGCTTCTGCCTGGCCGCATATCAAATATATAGCGTCATGGCATGCGCGCCCGCCGGACAAAAAACGTCTCCCACGTGACCTCATCACTGCAGACTGTGCAACCCCATCCACCTCCCGGACTTGACGCCTGAGTAAGCAGCAACAGTCTACACGCTGCTTACTCAAACAGAAACACTACCCACCCCACACTGCATCCACAGCGTGAAGTTTGTTCTAAGTTAATATAGACTCACTTCGCGCTGTAAACAGACAAACATAAGTAGACATACGCGAGTACACTTGCACCGAATAGCGTGCGGTCGCCTGCGCGCTATCGGTAATCATGAGCGATGTAACTCAGGGCATTGCCGCTCCCACATACATTACGGCGCTAGTAGTGCTTTCATTACCAAACTGTAGGTTCGTCCAAGTCGGCACTACTGATGCAGGTCACCTTTGCTGAGCCTCCCAGGGTACGCCCTGGGTCTCACTCGGCAGGGGTAGACCGCCAGAGTGCCGTGAAAAAGCGGCGAGTCGTTCAGCAACGCCCGCCGCCGTGACGCGCCTACAGTCACATACAACATACCATACATAGCGGGCGCGAGTTTTAGAATTTCGCGCTCGTAATACGCCATGCCCAGAGGGCAATCCAGCGACGGGCTGGGAACGCTGTTCCGGCACCGCTCGCCTACCGAAGCGACTACCACTGAAGTCGTGAAACAGTTTGATTGAGAAGCGATACAGAGCGATCATAGCGGAAAATAGTGCGAAGTAATAGAATTGTTTAAGAAGTGTTTTTGTAATAAACAGTGATTAATTGAAGTCTGCTGTTTAAATAATTTATCCCTGAACCCCAGCTCGTAACAAAAATTATTCCAGCGTTAGGCTTAGCACGCACTGCAGATTTTATTCGCACGTTTTTTTTTCCGCCCATTCTGCGGCCTATGGAATTGTATAAAGCTGCACGCATTGCGGTAAAAAAATCACGCGGGAATTATACTACAAAAATCCGCGCAAATAAAAATCGCAGTGCGTGCTAAGCCTTAAAGTGTTCATTTGTTTTATTTTTCAATAAACAGCTTTCTATTAGCAAGCCAGTTCGAAATTTAAATAAAACCTTTGATAAGTTACCTCCTTGGTTGCCATGATTCGGAGTAAAAGATCGTTCTACACACGACAGATATGGATTTTCATACAATTTTTGCCGGCCGCTGCTCGCATGTATTTGGCCCACAGATTACCTCCCAATAGATTCCGCATAGAAGACAACTTACGCGCACCACACATCAGCCTATTTAGGCTGATATAACTCAGTGCACGGAATGATCTCTTTAGTCTCGACCAGACATTAGAGCTGTAGGGACGCAAGCGATTTCTAGTTTTAATTCTGTTTAAAAAATAGTTATCAACGTTTTGTTTTAAAAAAAATGACGAATTGTGCAGTAAAATGGTGTGGAAAATCAACCAGCCCTTCAAGTTCAAAAAAAGATGGGTTAATATTCCACCAGTAGGCAAAGTAATAAATATTGACCAATCTAAAAAAGGTCAAGTTATAATGGTTATCAAATCAAAATTGCACACTTTACAGTAGCGCTCGTTGATGTCTTTTGTGAAAGTCCCTTTCACTCATAAGGAATTATTATATTGCTATCTTTTTCCCACAGAAGTAAAAATGTTGAGACAAATACGTTTTTTGCTTATCGAAAAGTATCGATGATCGATGTTTAATTAGATATATAGGAGAATAAAATAATTTTGTTAAAATGGATTATTTAAAAATTAACAAATTAATTTATTTTTACTTTGAACTAATTGTGCTCTACTCATAATGAGAGCTCAGAGTGGCCCTGTTTACATATGATTACAATTCAATTAAATCACGTTTGGCCAAAATCAAAATCTTTTCTCGATCGATGTTTTTCTTTATCATTATTAAAATAATTATAAAATCACCGGCTAAGAAATTTTACATAAAATATCATTCTGTTTGAAAAATATCGATATTTTTATCGACATTTTATGCGCATGTCCCGTCACTACGACAGGTACCGTGATCTTGAATAGCCAATCACGTCGCACTTGTCACTCCCCGCGCAACCCGTGCCTTCTGCCAAATTTGGTGACCTCGGAATCAAACAAAACAGTAGGCATGCGGTATCTATTGGGAGGTAATCTGTGATTTGGCCTGTACTGCAATTACGATTTATCTCGAAGAAGGTTGTCAAAATAATGCTCACATTTCCAAGCATGTTTGAGAAAATATTATTATTGTTTTGCATATTTGCTTTGCAGTTATAAAAAGTAACATGTTCGTACCTGCGTCGCAGTCGGTGTTGCTGGGCACGCAGCGCCCGTCCCCGCACAGCGCCTCCCCGCGCGCACACGCCGCCTCCTCGCCCAGCCAGCGCCGCCGCTCGCCTGCAACACGCGTGTCGTTAGCTCGGGTGCACACTATACGCAGGCACAGCCACACGAAGTACGCACAGAAAGCAGGGTTCTCGTCGCCGTCGCAGTCCACCACGCCGTCGCACACCAGGCTGGGCGGCAGGCACGTGTCGTCGTTACAGCGGTACATGGGCGGCGCACACACGCGGCGCTTGCACAGCGCGGCATCCTCGTCGCGGCCGCCCGCGCAGTCGCGCCGCGCGTCGCAGCGCCACGCGGCGGGCACACAGCGCGCCGCGCCGCCGCACTCCAGCCGCTCGCCGCACCGCAACGTGCTGTTAGCGCTGGGCGCGCCGCAGGCAGCCTCGTCCGAGCCATCGGCGCAGTCCGGTTCGCCGTCGCACCACCAGTCGGCGCGCACGCAGGCGGCGCCAGTGGCACACGCACGCGCACCGGGCCCGCACGCCGGCGCGCAGCCGTTCTCGTCGCTGGCGTCAGCACAGTCGGGCGCGCCGTCGCAGCGCAGGCTGGCGCGCACGCAGTCGCCGGAGCCGCAGCGCCACTCGGACTCGGAGCAGGCGCGCGGCTCGCAGTCCAGCTCGTCGGCGCCGTCGCCGCAGTCGTCATCCAGGTCACAGCGCCAGCGGCCGGGCACGCAGCGCCCGTCGGGGCAGCGGAAATACGTGACGTCGCAGGGTGGCGGCGCGTCGCCCGGGCCGCAGTGCGCCTCGTCCTCGCGCGCGGGGCAGTCGGGCTCGGCATCGCAGCGCCACTCGCGCGGCACGCAGCGCCCCGAGCCGCAGCGGAACTCGCCTGCCGCGCACGTGCGCGTGGCGCACATGGCGCCCTCGTCGGACCCGTCGCCGCAGTCCGAGTCGGCATCGCACACCCATACCAGCGGCACGCACGCGCCGTTATCACATGTAAACTGCACAAAGGCGTATATTGACAGTCAGGAATAGTTTTAGAAGACACAAAAATGTAAACATGACTCTAAAAAATTATATCTAGAATCTGTTTTATAAATACCATATGGATAAAAGGGACCAGTTATAGGTTTATTTATGGACATGCCTGAAGCATTTGACCGTATAATACCATATACTAAAATAAATAAATCGTGACATATTTTTGTATAAATGTATCACTTGGAGAAATTGGACGAAATATTCAAAAACTTAACTTAAACGAAAACAAACATCGCAATCAATAAAAAATGCGCTCAAAAAAAAAACAGCAAAGACAATATTCGCAGGTGAGGTATTTGGATTACTCCAAGGCAGTGTATTAGGACCCTTCCTATTTACTATGTATATCAATGCCTTGCCATTTCATATTAACGATTCACCGATGGATAATATTCTATTCGACTCTACTCCAGTGCACACAGCACATGGCGAGTGGTACTGACGTGGTGCGGCGGACACGTGCGCGGCGGGCAGTCGAGCTCGTCGTCTCCGTCGTGGCAGTCGCGGCGCCCGTCGCAGCGCGCCCCGGCCGGCGCACAGCGCGCGGTGACGCCGGCCGAGCTGTTCCCGCGGCACTTCCACTGCGCCGCCAGGCACGTGAAGCGCTCGCAGTCGCGTTCATCCGAGCCATCCCCGCACTGCGGCACGCCATCGCAGATGTGCGACGGGTGCACGCAGCCTCCGTTGTCGCACTGGAACTGGCCGGGCGAGCAGCGGAAGGGCGGGCAGCCGGCCGGCTCGTCGGACGCGTCGCCGCAGTCGTCCTGCGTGTCACAGCGCCACCAGAAGGGGATGCATTTGAGCGCCGACGCGCACACGAAGTGCGCTGAAGTGCAGTTAGGCGTGCACGAGCGCCCGTCGGCGCCCAGCACCCAGTGCTCGGGGCAGGCGCACCGCGCGCCCGCCTGGCCGCCCGGGGGCGCCGGCGTCAGCAGGCACAGCCCCGAGCAGTTCAGCGCCGCGCACTTCGCCGACAGCTCTATAACACAAGAACCCATGGCGTATTACAACTTTTGTCAGATTAGTATAATCCTTCCTTATTATATATATATATATAAAAAATATATAAAAAATATATTATTAAAAAATATATTTTTTTATATATATATTATTATATATATAAAAAAATTTTTTTGAGCAACCCATAACAGATGACAAGGGCTCACAGGATACAATGATAAACCATCAGCCATCTTATCGACCAATCTTGGAGAAAGGTAGCTTCGAAATGGGTACAATTGTGGACTCTGGGACAACGGAGACTCTCACTATTAAGGCAAAAGTGAATTTGGAGCATGTAAACAAACACTTCAGGAACAATACTATTTCATCGAACTCAAAATCTTATGATTCCAAGTCAAAAAAACATCAAGTCAAAATATATTCTGACCAAGCAGGTCTTAATATGAGAAGTTTGCTTCAAGATCTACTGGGTAACTCTTTCAAAGTGACATCGTTAGTAAAGCCAGGAGCTCCCATGGCAGAAGTTTTGAGTACATGTGTTGCCGAGTGTAAAGATTTTACCAACTTAGACTACATAATAATACTGGGGGGTTCCAATGATTCAAATCCTTTGAATTTACAGTCAACCTTGTATCATACTCTGGGTCAAGTTAGACACACTAATGTCTTAGTTGGGAAAATCTATAAAAACAAATATCTTAGTGTAAATATGCTCAATAACTCATTGAAACTAGTTTGTAGTAATTTTGTAAATTCAATATTTTTGCCACTGGACCAGGATAATTTTAGCACGAAATTAATTATTCCAAAATATATAAATACAATACAAGCAACTAGACTAATTCATAAGGAAATACTTCGTTCAAGATACAGACATGACTATGTAAATTATATTAAATTGAAAAGTAATGACCAGTATGGGTTATGTGGCGAGGTACAGAAGTGTTATATTAATAATTATACACAGACGGACATTGAAACTTCATCAAGGCGTTTCTTAGCAGTTACAAATAGCATCGGCACTCAGACTGATGACCTAGGAAATAGTGATGACTTTTTTCGAGCCTAAATGGCTCAACCACTCTCGTGGTATGCTACCCATGTCTGAAACCCCTAATAAACACATCGCGCTTAATATTTATCTTCAGAATTTGTGTGGTGTAGGTAACAAAAAAGAGGAATTAGAAGTTTATTTGCAAGACATTCATCTCGATAATCTATATGTTTGCATAACGGAACATTTCTTAACCATGGAGTCAGCTCCTCAATTCAACATTAGCAATTATAAAATGGTGTCGTTTAATGCAAGAAAAAACAAAAAAAGGGGAGGAAGCCTTATCATGGCGAGAAACGATATTGTTTGTGAAGAGGTACCTTTTTGTAAAAAAATATACAAAATCGAAAGCTTTGAATTATGCGGTGTTAAAGATGTAAGCACCAACATTTACATCTTCTGCTGTTACAGAAATCCAATCGATCAAAACTTTGAAACATTTCTATCTAAATTGGAACAATTACTACAACACTTCTTTAACAAAAAATGTATTATCTGTGGCGATTTCAACATTGACTTGCTTAAAAGTGACAAAAAAACCTCTAATTTTTTGACATTGCTGACATCTTACAATTTTAGACCCATTATAAACGAAGTGACATATAAACGGAATAATTCGAAATCATGTTTGGATAATTTTTTGACGAATTTACCAGATGACGTTATCAATGAGCAGTTTGTTGATCATAATTGCTTGGCTGATGGACACGCAGCGTTATTCTGTTGCTTAAAAACTGAAAAAGTACAGCCGGATGGTGACAAAGACTTTTTAAATATAGAGTTTAGGCAGTTTAATGAAAAAAATTCAAATAGTTTTAGACAACGTATTCTGAATATAAATTGGTTGGAAGAAGGTATAAATGGCTTCTTAAAGAAAATTGGACAAATATTCCGCGTTAGTTTTAAAAAGAAGAAGAAACGGGTAAATTTTAAGAAATTTCAAAAATCCTCCTGGGTAACAAAAGGAATTAGAGTGTCTAGTAAAATGAAGCGGTTTTTGCTTCAAAACATAAACAATGTCACCTGTACGGAGAATATAAGAACATATACAAAATCATACATTAGAATATACAGACTAGTCCTAAAAAGAGCTAGACGCATTGCAGTCAGTAAAGAACTAACCAAAGCAAATAAATCTTCTAGGGCTATATGGCAGGTTGTAAATAGACATAGAAACACAAAATCAAAACGCGAAAGTAATAAAAACTTACTCCTTAAAGTTGATAATACAATTATATCCAATCCCCAGCAAATAGTAGACATTTTCTCGAACACGTTCGACGGTACAGGGACTGTTCGCGAATCTAATTCTTTTGATCAAGCTATAAAATCTTTACAAGATAGCGTCAAGAGAGTAGATCAAGAAATGACATGCGATCTAGTCACTGCCTCCGAAATAAAAAAACTGGTCAATGTTATGGCTACCAAGAAATCTTCGGGTCATGATGAAATAACTATAAAGTCTGTCAAAGATCACATTGACATACTGGCAGGACCTCTGGCACATCTTATAAATACATGTATAAATATGAATATATTCCCTGAACAACTAAAGATAGCGAGAGTCTTACCAATTTACAAAAAAGGTTGCAAATTAGATCCTAATAATTATAGACCGATTTCTTTGTTGCCTATAATCTCAAAAATTTTTGAGAAAATTCTTAAAATAAGACTTCTACGACATTTGAATCGTAATAAAATTCTTAATCACAGACAATTCGGCTATCAGAAAAATGTGGGAACAAATGACGCAATTAATACATTAATGGATCAAGTAGTTGACAAAATTAATAACAAATTGAAAGTCGTAGGGTTATTCCTCGATCTTAGTTCCGCTTTTGACATGGTAAATCACACGTTACTCTTAGCAAAAATGGAACATTATGGAGTAAGAGGGCCGGTCTTGGGTCTATTTAAATCTTACTTAGAAAATCGAAAACAATATGTGGAAATTAAAGTGGATCAAGATAATAGTCAAAAAGTTTTCAAATCGGGACTTAAACTAATAAAACAAGGAGTTCCACAAGGTTCAATATTAGGACCAATCTTTTTCATTTTATTCGTTAATGATTTAATTAACTATATGATGGAACTAAGTGATTCTGAACTTGTGCTTTTTGCTGATGATACTAATGCAATTATAGCCGCTAAAGATGTAGATACTCTCAGTAGTAAAGTAAATAAAACTCTTGCTCTTTTTCATCATTGGTTTACCATCAATAATCTTAAGTTGAATGTCAGTAAAACGTTTGCCATGTTATTTAGGACGACGGCGAGAAATAAAGAAAAAATAGACGTAGTATTGAATGAAAATACAATAACATTGGTAGACAGCGTAAAATTCTTAGGTATTCACATTGACGCAAACCTTAGCTGGAAAAAAGAATTGACAGCTGTAGAAAGCTCAATCAGCTCGGCTTGCTATGCCCTAAGAAGTCTTCGAGATGTGATCGCGATTGAGCAATTAAGAGTGGTATATTACGCGCTTGTAGAATCAACACTTCGGTACAGTATCACTCTATGGGGAGGTGGCTACGCATACAATATAAATACAGCTTTCGTAATACAAAAAAGGGCCATAAGAACCATAGTACGAATTCCACAGTGGGAATCGTGTAAGGACTACTTTAAAGAGCTTCAGATACTAACGGTCCCATGTTTGTATATTTTAGTTCTTCTTACTGATCTTATGAAAAAGCTGCAGAATTCTGAAACACCAGAGGAAAGAAGTAACCGGGAAGCTACTAGGCGTAAGGATCTGCAAAATAAGATGCAACCTCATTTAAAAGTAGTGAGTCATGCTGCAGGTTATCAATCGGTTAAACTGTTTAATAAACTACCTGTACACTTAAAATCAGTTTACAACTTACATCAATTTAAGCAGCAGTTAAAATCATTTTTGATAGAAAAGTGCTACTACACCCTTGATGAGTTTCTCTGTGACAAATACAACTAGACTTACATTATATACTTACCTACTATTTTTATTGACATTGTATTTTTATTTTATTTTTGACGACTTTTGTATGTGTTTATACAATATTTTTGACATGTGTATGGGAATTAGTAATATTTTTGATTTGCCACTATTATTTTTGATTATTATTTGTATTGGATGATTCTGAGTTAATTTGTTTTTACATTCTTTATTTGACATTTACTTTAATGAATTTATTGGGTTACTGTTTTATTGCTATCTTTATTGTAAATCTTTAATTTTTATTTTATAATTTTGTGTAAAATTTCGATACAATGTAAAAATTGTTAATGAAATAAATGAAATGAAAAAAATGAAATCCTTATTCCGTGGTTATTAATACGGAACTTTGTTAGTACCAACCTACAGCCCCGGATCTAAGGGGGTGCAAACCGGGGCACTTGCCCCGGGCGGCAGTTTCATGGGGGCGCTAAATTCTTGAGACAAGAATTCGAAATATCGAACAACTGAAGCCTCTTTTCCTACAATCTAATAGGTTTTTATAAAGTAATCGAATCTTAATATAATTTGTTTGAAAACAAACTTTTCTAGCTTAAAGCTAACTTTTTGGCCATTGAAAACAAAACTGCATATGCGACGGACTTTGAGGAGCTAATAGATTCTTTCGCAGAAAAAAAAGCACACCGTGTAAAGTTATAGTCTTTCCTGGTTATATATTTTTTCTGTTTCTGTTTTATGTCACAAATGAAAGTTATTACTTATTAGATAGTAAAAAGTTTAAATTTATTAAAGGATTATTATTAGGTCATTACATATGAAATTGGCGTTTTGTAAGGGAGGAAAATAAAGACTTTTTTTTAAATATAATATATTTATTTAATCAAAGTGTGTACAGTCTATGCACTTTTGCCATCTCATAGGTAGTTCATTGATCCCTTTACTAAAAAGACCATTCGGACGGGAATCAATAAAATCGTTGAAGGCGCTTTGGACTGCCCCATCGGAGTTCAATTTTTTCCCTTGCAAGAAGTTATCCAAATTTCGAAAAAAATGGTACAGTTGTTTTATCTCACGAAAGCGGGTGAGCCATACTTGTAGTTGTGATGCGTATAGACACGCGCTCTTGTGTGCGTAACTACAGGTAGCGTTAGCAAGCTCATCGCTAAAGAACAAAATAATGAAGTTATTAGATTTTTGCTATGTATAGTTATTGTACGGTGTACGTACATGGGTTTTAAAATAATTATATTCATTACAATAAGTTAGCCAGTAGGCTCGCGTATTTGCACTTTGGACGCAACCTACATTTGGCATTGCATTGACACTGTGTAGGGTGCTTCCCTAACATAAGTAATGTCAATGCAGATGTAAATGTCAAACTTAAACTTAAATGCAGAAAATGTCAGTGAATGCTCAACGGGATGAATCTAAATGAAAATGCAAGTTGTCCGACTCAAACCACGTCTAATTGAACACTAGAGTGTAATATACATAAACTGCATAGAACAATGCAATATGTCAGTGTCAATGCACTGCCAAATGTAGGTTGCGTCCAAAGTGCAAATACGCGAGCCTACTGGCTAACTTATTGTAATGAATATAATTATTTTAAAACCCATGTACGTACACCGTACATATTGCCACAACACAGAAAGAGAATAACTAAATAAAACAATCCCAAAATATGTAAAAAAATAAAATAAGTAAAAGATAATGTAAAAATGTAGGACTCTAATGTAAATATGATTGATCTACTATGAATATCTAAAGTCTATAAATAGAATGTCATAATAATAAATTAGCACACTTCACTATGTTTTTCAGTGTCAAATTTCACTTCACTTGTGGTAAGGTTAGCACATGACACTTTGTTCACCTTTGAGTCCCGTTTGTCGATCTTGCTGATCCTGTCCTCGATGTCATGATCTTCTTCTCGTCTGCTTCTGCTTCTTGCGTCTTGCGGACCCTCCCCCTGTCTTTGGATGGCCATCTTTCGCCAAAAATATACCGATGTTACAAACAATGCAATGCTAATCGCAACAACCACATAGATTGCAATGTAGTGATGAACGTCGTGAGAGGATAAGCTGTCTAGCTTAGACTGTTCTTCTATAGAGCGCAGTTGCATGTCAATCTTCTTGAAAGTCTCTTCGTGCGTTTCAATATGCAAAGATGAGTTACGAATCGAGGTATTGATTATGTTGTTGATTGGAGAGATCGTGGGCACGATCATCGCATATGGTTCATTGACTAAAATGTCACTTGTGTGTTCCATGTATGCGTGCAGTGTGAATGAGTCGCCTTGCAAATTGCATCCTTGTTTCAGCGATATCAGACCCGAGTGACGTAACGTCTCCGATGTCATTTGAGTACCGCACACTAATTGTACTTCGCACGTGTCACAACAATAATAAAACCAGGTGTTTTGTTTATGTAATTTGACCCATTTGTCGGCGCGATGTCCTCCTACGATCCATACTCTTTGTCGTAGATGTGTCAGGGTTAACTTAGGACCTCCATGTAATGTTCTTCTGTGAGCTTGCCAAATTAATAACTCTGCCAGTTTATTGTCATGTGGTAGTAGAATTGGATGTTTACTGTCTTCAGGTAAGTTTGAGTTACGTAACTTTCCACCTACTCGAGGTTTGTCAAGGAATGGGTTTAAACTCAAAAGGTTACTTTTTGTGCTCAAACCTCTGTTTTCCTTCAATCTCATAATCTCGCCATTGAAGGGGTGCAATTGAATATGTTTCATTATTAGGTTTTCAACGCTTTGTAGTTCTGTAGATGTCAAATAAGTAGTAGTACGATGAGTGTGGGTGTTCAAACAGCTGTTTATGAAACGTTTCATCCAAGCAATGACCCTTGTAATACGAGTCAAATCGCTGTGTCTGTCTAATAACTCAATTACTATTGAAGACGGTTCACATTTCACAACACACGTTTGCATTTGTTTTTGTTTTGATTCGCATGTTGTTGGTGCAATTGTAATTTTATCAAAAGTATCTTCACTGTAATTTTTCATCCAGTAGGGACCTTGCCACCACAAAGAATGTTGCAATAGTTGGGAACAACTGATTCCGCGTGATGCACAATCTGCAGCATTTTCCTCGGACTTGACATAATTCCAGTGCTGTTTTGGAATTACGTTATGCACTTGTTGTACTCTGTTGCTGACGAACGTCTTCCATTTTGTGACGTCCCCATGCAGCCAGCCTAATACAATCATAGAGTCCGTCCAGGCGTAAGTATTTTTGTGCACACTATCCCACTTAAAGGCTGTCAGAACCTTTTTCATGAGTCGTGAAAGTAGTAGCGCTCCACATAATTCGAGTCGCGGTAGGGTAAATTTTTTGTTGATTGGTGATAACCTCGATTTTGCAGCGATAAGTCTAGTCTCAGGCTCGTTTTTGTCATTTGTTGTCAGCAGGTATATAGCGCATGAGTAGGCCTTTTCGGACGCATCACAGAACCCATGTACTTGGAATGGTTTCGTAATATCTCCCAGCCACCTTGGTATTTGGTGTTCGGTTATGTTGTGTAAATCGCTAGTAAACTGCTTCCATTCTTCTTGCACGTTGTCAGGTAAGGTTTCATCCCACTCGCATCCCGATAGCCAGACGCTTTGGAACAGCAGTTTTGCTTTTACTTTCAAAGGTGTCAGCCAGCCCAGTGGATCGAAAATTTTCGAAATTTCCGATAGTAGCCTTCTTTTTGTCAATTGGTTTTTATTGTCAAATTGTATTTTGTTTGTAAACGAAAATGTGTCAGTTGTAGGATTCCATTGGACCCCCAGGGCCTTTATCATTCCATCATTTGTAAAGTGCATTGTCGTTTGGTTTAGATCTGAAGAAGATAAGCTTTCAATCAAGGTCTGGTCGTTGCTTGACCACTTCCGTAGTGTAAGGCCAGCTCCACTCAGCATGTCGATGAGTTGTTTTTGAATTTCTTGAGCTCGTTCGATGGAGTTGCTGCCACTTAGGACGTCATCAACGTACATTTCGTTGACAATGACATCCGCTGCTAACGGATATTTATGTGCATCATCGTCTGCAAGCTGTTTCAGCGTTCGAAGAGCTAGAAATGGTGCTGCCTTGGTGCCATACGTCACTGTGCACAACTGGAACTCCTTTAAAAGACCTCGGTTGGATTCCCTCCACAGGATCTTCTGCAAGTGTTGGTCTTCTTCATGGACAAGGATCATGCGGTACATCTTTTCACAATCTGCAGTAAAGACGTACTTGTATAACCTCCATCCTAATAATAATGTCAATAGATCTTGATGAAGCTTAGGGCCACATTCCATCAAGTCATTCAGGCTGTAACCTGTGTCAGTTTTCTGGGAGGCGTTAAAAACCACCCTCAATTTTGATGTCACTGAGTCCTGTTTTAGAACTCCATGATGAGGTAAGTAGCATGCCGTGTTGTAGCCAGGTTTGCTCTCCTTCATATGTCCCATTTCCAGGTACTCTTGCATAAATTTGATGTAACTGTCTGATAATTTTTCATCCCTGCCTAATCTCCTTTCTAATTGCATGAACTGTGCTACAGCTCGTGGCTTTGACTTGCCCAGCAGTTGATTAAAATTAGGCTTCATTGGCAAACGAACTGCATATCTGCCATCACCTAATCGCTTGGTTGTTGCAGTGTAGAACTCCTCACAATATCGTTCCTCTGACGTCATAGAATTGCATGCATCTCCGTTAATGTCTTCCACTTCCCAGTATTTTGACAAGTCGTTAACTTCATTAACTACGACGTTGCAATTAAATGTTTTGGTGACATTGCCTGACAATATCCACCCCAAACGTGTTTGTTGAGCCATGGGCTCATTAACCTCCCCTTTGACTAAGCCATTCATCAGTATTTCGGAAAATACGTGTGCATCCAGAAGTATGTCAATCGGCCTAGATAAGTTGTAATCTGGGTCGGCTAGGGTGATGTCTGTCACATGAGGCCAAGGTTTCTTTGCAAATGTAACGTTAGGCAGATTGTTTACTACCCGTGTCATGATTAACGCTTCCGTTGTAAGCTGGAAGTCGTTATATAAGGACTTGCAAGATAGACGAACCTTTCCTTTGCTCCTGTTGGATAAAGTACCGATGCCGCTTATGTTTGCACTCAGCTGTTGACGTTTTATACCCAATCTTTGTGCTGCATTCTCCGTTATCAACGTAATTTGTGAGCCTTGGTCAACTAGAGCCCTTAGCGTAATGTAGTCATCTTCAGCTGTGGCTACTTGCAATAATGCTGTTGGTAATAATATTTCATCATCATTATTTGATGCGAAGTTGTTTTGTAGATTTTTATTTGACCTAGTTGAAGTCGATGACGACAGTTTCGATGCTGTTTGTGTTGCTGAGGGCGTTTGCACTTACTTCGCAATATCGCTGTGCAGAAGTGTGTTATGTTGTTCGTTGCAATCTCTGCATCTTTTCTGTGATGCAAAGTAACCCTTTAAATGCTGCATTTTCTGAGTTTTTGCTATCGCTGGATTATTATGAATCGCTTCTACGTAGAGATCCATAAAAGTAGGCCATAAGGTATAGTTGCCGTTAAAGATAGGTATGTCAATTTTAGGCAATGTTTGCTGTTGATGTATAGAAGCGTTTAATTTTGTGTTCAGCGCCCGTTTCATATTTGTAAATGTATCTTCGTAACGACAGAACTCGTTATAATAATCTTGTGAATTCCCCTCTAATATGCCATCAATTTGTAAATGTAATTTGTCAATCGCAGTCCACCGAAACTCTACAGTCTTAAGCATATCCTCAATTTCCCATTTCTCCTTAACCTTGTCTAGGCTTCGATTTACTAACCTAGTGAATGCACGGAAGTTAGCTTGTTGCAACTGCTGTAACTCGAGTAGCTTGTCCTCTGCTCCTACAGATGTCTCGAACCGGGTTTTGTCGAACTCAATGTTTAGCTTACTATGGCCGGCGTTACTGGGTTCAGCAAGAGTCTTCATCTCGAACGTTGCAATCTCCTGACGCGTTCCATGGTACCAGCCTTTAATGACCTCAAAAATGTTACCGGTGAAATATTGATGATCTTTCTCCTCTACTGCACTCAGCTCCCGGTTCTTCTCTTCACATTCCGTCCATAGTACATCTAACCTCTCAAGCCTTTTACGAATGTAATCGGTGGTCTTCCTGCTCACTGAATCCTTCTTAAAATTAGAATGGATTCTCTTCACTTCCTCGAGGATCTCCGCTTGACGCACGATTAAACCCTCCATTGTAAAGTCGTAAAATAAATAATGAACGATCTTACTTGAAATTCAGGAAATCTCCCTGTATGCAAATGCAATGCAATGTGACGCTCTGGAACCTGGACCGCTGCTACCTCCCCGAATGCTCCTGCACGGCAACACACGTGGCACGGTATGACACAACACGAAACAGATCCCGCGCGGCGTCTTATCGACCGACGTATCGGACTGTATAGTACTTGCAATAGTCTCTTTTTTTAACTTCGTCAACCTAATTTGCAAAAACAATCTGCGTTCGACCTCAAGCGGTTATATGACACTACCAATGAAACAATAAACGCGATACACAACTTGGGCATTGATACAAGCTCATGGGACCCGATTCTAGTTTACGTATTGTGTGAAAAATCAGACTCTGAAACGTATTCAGAATACATGCAGTCCAGGTCGGATCCGCGAGAGATACCAACATACAATCATTTTATGGATTTCGTCGAAAACAAGTTTATGGCATTAGAACCATTGCACAGGAAAAGGTCAGAAAACGGTGATAAACCTACATCAAAACCACTTTTTAAGACGCCACATCCATTCGGAAAAAATTCCAGGTCACAACCCAATAAAAGTTCAGAAAACTACGCTCGCAACTTCCATGCGTCAAACGCTGACATGCTGTGACATGCTGAGTCCGGAAAAAATGGCATTTATAGAAAACAATAAAATATGCAAAAATTGTTTATATGTGTATACTAAGGGTTACTGTGCATCACAGAAAAGATGCAGAGATTGCAACGAACAACATAACACACTTCTGCACAGCGATATTGCGAAGTCAGTGCAAACGCCCTCAGCAACACAAACAGCATCGAAACTGTCGTCATCGACTTCAACTAGGTCAAATAAAAATCTACAAAACAACTTCGCATCAAATAATGATGATGAAATATTATTACCAACAGCATTATTGCAAGTAGCCACAGCTGAAGATGACTACATTACGCTAAGGGCTCTAGTTGACCAAGGCTCACAAATTACGTTGATAACGGAGAATGCAGCACAAAGATTGGGTATAAAGCGTCAACAGCTGAGTGGGTTTAGGTTACCTGCAGGAAAATGGGCACTGGGTCGTGTAGCGCATCTACACCCTGGAAAGGATGGCCACACTAGAGTTGTGACATTACAAACTGCAAAAGGCGAAATTAAACGACCTATTACAAAATTGGTGCCACTAGTGGAGGCTGAGGAACAGGACAACCCTGACACTGACAAACTACCCAAAAACAGGCGAAATCGAGCTAAAAGGCTTAGCTTGAACAGCTTGGTATGTTATATGCTGATGCTAGTTATGACATTGATAGCACCTACTGTCCAGCAAGATATGAAACTTACTCAATTGACAAAAAATCAAACACTTTACTTTGACAAGATTGCAGACCTACAAGAAATTAAAGATGAATGGAAACTGGTATTCTATTACAATATGACAAATTATTGGCGCAATGTGGACACTTTGCAAGTATTCGTATCTCATATAAAGCAAGCTCGTTGCGAGGAGTGGATGATGCAATTTCATGTCATGATTAACCAACTTGAACAAAGCACGAGTGAACTAAATTATTACAACGAATTACTGAGGTCCCAGCGGATAATTCAACACAGGTTCAAAAGAGGATTAATCGACGGAGTAGGATATGTTGCAAATTCGTTATTTGGAGTGTAAGATCAACATTTTGCAGAACAATATGAACAGGATATTGACACAATCCAACATAATGAAAATCACCTACTTCAATTGCTTAAAAATCAGACAAGTGTTCTGGAAACCGAGAGCAACATTGTACAGCGTAACGAAGCAACAATGGTGAAGCAGTTCACTTTAATCAACGATCACCTCACGTCCCTGGAAAATCAGACGCTCAAAGATAAACTTGAGAGTTCACACGCATTCTATATCATTACATCGGCCATAGCTGCAGAAAGAATGGCCCAAAACTTAAAAGATATTCAAGAATCACTCATCAACACCCTGACAAATATGTACCAAGGACATATGGACGTGCATCTATTATCACCAACACAAATGCAAAGCGAACTAGATAGAGTAGCTCGACTACTACCTCGCGATTCTACACTACCTGAAGTTCATAATGACATAAGAGACATCTACAGGCTGTTCAGAATACATGCGCGTATAACACAGCACTACCTGTTGATGGAAATAAAAGTACCAATCTTGAGTGATGCCCTATACGAACTTAACAGACTTATCAGCATTCCTCAACGTATTGACCTAAATCGGGTAATGTATGTTTTTCCCAACTCAGCATTAATAGCGTTTAACGCCAACCAATACTCATTTATACCCCTAGAACAGTATGACATTAATGAATGCCAAAAATTACATGACCAGTCTCTACTGTGCAAACTAAATCACCCTATATACAACACCGGTGATCGTCACAAATCTATTTGCGATGTACAGCTGATTCGAGACAACGAAGAACACAGCGTTTATTGCCATATGGAAATAAAAATATGCGCCGACAAATGGGTCAAATTACATAAACAAAACACCTGGTTTTATTATTGTTGTGACACGTGCGAAGTACAATTAGTGTGCGGTACTCAAATGACATCGGAGACGTTACGTCACTCGGGTCTGATATCGCTGAAACAAGGATGCAATTTGCAAGGCGACTCATTCACACTGCACGCATACATGGAACACACAAGTGACATTTTAGTCAATGAACCATATGCGATGATCGTGCCCACGATCTCTCCAATCAACAACATAATCAATACCTCGATTCGTAACTCATCTTTGCATATTGAAACGCACGAAGAGACTTTCAAGAAGATTGACATGCAACTGCGCTCTATAGAAGAACAGTCTAAGCTAGACAGCTTATCCTCTCACGACGTTCATCACTACATTGCAATCTATGTGGTTGTTGCGATTAGCATTGCATTGTTTGTAACATCGGTATATTTTTGGCGAAAGATGGCCATCCAAAGACAGGGGGAGGGTCCGCAAGACGCAAGAAGCAGAAGCAGACGAGAAGAAGATCATGACATCGAGGACAGGATCAGCAAGATCGACAAACGGGACTCAAAGGTGAACAAAGTGTCATGTGCTAACCTTACCACAAGTGAAGTGAAATTTGACACTGAAAAACATAGTGAAGTGTGCTAATTTATTATTATGACATTCTATTTATAGACTTTAGATATTCATAGTAGATCAATCATATTTACATTAGAGTCCTACATTTTTACATTATCTTTTACTTATTTTATTTTTTTACATATTTTGGGATTGTTTTATTTAGTTATTCTCTTTCTGTGTTGTGGCAATATGTACGGTGTACGTACATGGGTTTTAAAATAATTATATTCATTACAATAAGTTAGCCAGTAGGCTCGCGTATTTGCACTTTGGACGCAACCTACATTTGGCAGTGCATTGACACTGACATATTGCATTGTTCTATGCAGTTTATGTATATTACACTCTAGTGTTCAATTAGACGTGGTTTGAGTCGGACAACTTGCATTTTCATTTAGATTCATCCCGTTGAGCATTCACTGACATTTTCTGCATTTAAGTTTAAGTTTGACATTTACATCTGCATTGACATTACTTATGTTAGGGAAGCACCCTACAGTTATGACATGGTAAAATAAAATAGAAACTTATATTCAAGAAACATTTAATTTTTTAATTTTTTTTTAATACAATTTTAATAATAAAATAAATAAAATATTTAAATTAGTATTTCATGCAGAATCGTAACTACAGTCTTCTTCAGAGTCAGTTTCTTCTTCACTGTCATCTTGTAAATTGATTATTAATTCAGTATCAGTGTCAAAATAATGTGATAAAGTGCGTTTTGTAATATTACGCAAATGTGATAAATCACAATTTGGTTCTCGATGAAGTTCCGTGAATTCATATTCTTCTTTGAGAAAATTATAAACATTTGCAATCATTTGACGAGCCTAAAATAAACAATACATTATTAAAATCTCATTTAACAAGTTCTTATTATTAAACTAACTAATAAATTAATTCATGACACACTACATAAATACACACCAAACACGAACATTAATTTGCCTTACCTCACTGCGAACAACTTTTCTCCGTTTCTTCGTACCTTCCATGCTGACGGTATTCGATAAATAATTTTGGCGCGAACCAAGAAGCACTACTGACTCGGCCGGCGACTCGGCCACGGCCACTACTGTCTATATAATAAAAGTACTCTGTGGCCACGGCTGGCCGCTCCCGAGCTTACGCACACAAAGACAGTGTGCATGTACACTTACACACACAAGTATGGGTCACCCGCTTTCGTGAGATAAAACAACTGTAATCTGTTGGAGCAAGGTCCGGGGAGTACGGTGGATGTCTTAGACATTCCAATTGAAGCTCCTCTAATTTGATAGCCGTCTGTTGTGCAGTGTGTGGTTTAGCGTTGTCCTGAAGCAGCAGTGGCCTAGAGCGATTGACCAGCCTCGGCTGTTTATCAGGTAGCTTTTCCATCATGGTTTGCATCCGCGGTATACATCCGCCGTAATCGTCTGGCCAGATTTAAGAAAGCTTTAGTGAACGACACCGGCACTAGTCCACCAAACGCTCACAAGTAATTTTTTTTGAGTAAATTTTAGCTTGGGGCAGGATTTGGCTGATTCGCCAGGGTTCAGCCATTGCGTTGAGCATTTCCGATTATTGTACAGGATCCACTTTTCATCACAGGTAATGATTCGATTTAAAATCCCTTTATTATTGTGCCGGTTGAGTAATGTAACGTAGCAGCGACGCGCGTTTATAGTATAGTATAGCCTTCAATTCTTCATTATCTACTTTGGTCTTCGGCCGTCTACGGGGCTTGTTCTGCAGGTCGAAATTTCCAGAACGAAAACATTGGAACCAAAAAACGCACTGTGTTTTCTTTTACGGTATTTTAATCACAAAAGCATGAGTAAATAGCTGTATAAATTTAAAATTGGAATTCCAAACCAAAGAGGAGATATTTGAGATCAAAGTGGCCAGTACGACAAAACGCCAATTTCATAGGTAAAGACCTAATATTTAGGCAAATTTACAAAAATGCTACTCATTGGCAGTTTTAACAGTTTTTCTCAAACACTGAAGGGAGGGGGCGCCACTATCAAGGTTTTGCCCCGGTTCGAAAATATCGTAGACCCGGGGCTGCCAACCTAATGCTTGGCAGTTTATCTCACCGTTTATTAATATGACGGCTACTGTTCATTTTTTAAATTACTAGTTGGTTGACCCTATCTTTTACTGTCCTTTTTCTAAGTAAAGGTTGTGGTCGGGTAAGATTAGTCCCTGTCAGCTACTGCAATACTAAAACCACACATCAGGGCCCGAGGTGGGGCCTAGTCGCGGGAGGAGTCAAACACCTCTGGCCCCCCCTTAACCCGAGATCGAGGCCTGCAGATGTGGGCCGGGTGTGGGTTGCGGAAGGATTGTACGTTCCCGCGACCCCCGGCGTAGATATGAGATGGAACACCGGGGTGGTTTTTCGTCAGTACTAGTCTGACGGCCCCATGTCCCTCCCCTCCCCCTCCCCTTCAGAGGCGGAGGGAATCCAATGAAGATTTTCTACGTTGGAACAAAAGAAAGTGTTCCCTGTCAGCTACTGCAATATTAAGTCTAGCTCGGTATACAGCGTTATTATTAAGTGCGTTGCTACTGTTGGTAGTGGTGTACGTGTGTATGTGTACTGACCGGGCTGCGGCGGCTGGCGCGCGGGGTGGTACACGCGCAGGTCCATGGGCTTGTGGATGGTGTGCAGCAGTGTGCGGCACTCGTAGGCGCCGCCCGCGCTCACGCTGCTGTTGGCGGGCGCTGCCGGTGCGTGCTGGCGGGGCCGGCGCCGGCACGACTCCACGGCGCGCGTCTCCCAGTCCGACCAGTACACGCGCCCGTCCCACACCGCCAGCGCGAACACGTGGTGCAGGCGAAGCCACGGCATTTGCTCTATTTGGGAACGAGACAGTCATTGCACAATTTATCGCACACATTTGTTTGACAATATGTGTGTATGAACAAGCAGCGCACCTCGTGAGAAGAGCACGCGCACATTGTTGCCGTCGAGGTCGGCGACGGCCACGTAGTCCTCGCGGGCGTCCGCCCAGTACAGCTCCTTGGAGGCCGGCAGCACGGTCAGCGCGTTGGGCCAGTACAGGCCGGCGCGCAGCAGCACCCGCCGCGCCGAGCCGTCCATGCCGGCGCGTCCGATGTGTGCGGCTGCGCCCCAGTCCGACCAGTACAGCGTGCTGCGGGCAACCACAAGTGAGCACTAGCGACAGGCGACAGGCGACAGGCGACAGGCGCACGTCGTGCCGATACTGACCCTGCCTGCGGGTGCAGCGCCAGCGCCCGCGGCTCGCTGAGGCCGCCGCGCAGCAGCACGCGGCGGTGCGAGCCGTCGGCGCGCGACACCTCGATGGTGTCGGTGCCCTTGTCGCACCAGTACAGGTTGCCGCCCACCCAGTCCACGGCCAGCCCGTCGGGGTTCTGCAGCGTGGCGCCGTGCAGCGTCCGCGCCGCGCCGCCGCCGCACGCGCGCCGGATGGCGGAGCCCAGGCGCGTCACGTCGCTCCAGTACAGGCAGTCCTGCGCCCACTGCAGGTCCAGCGCCACGGCGTTGGTGAGGTCGTGCACCAGCAGCTCGCCCGGCCCGCCGCCGGCGCCGTCTGCGCTCTCCAGCGGCACGCGCCGGATGTAGTAGCGGTTCGTGAAGATGAGGCTCGCACGCAGGGCTGCACACACACACAGTCAGACACAGAGCTCACCACACACACACACGCATCACACACAGTACACTCACTTGAGTCGGGCGTGCACGTGGCGCCGTCGGACATCAGCTTGTAGCCCTCCGCGCACGAACACACGAAGCTGCCGATCGTGTTTCTGGGGACAACATTGTATCAATAGTAAATCACACATGGTGGTGCGCTAGCGCTAGCACAGTGGGCGCACTGACCTGCACACGTGGTCGCAGGGCTCGTCCTCGGCGCACTCGTCCACGTCGGCGCACGAGCGCGCGTCGTGCGCACGCCGCCAGCCCGCGCGGCACCAGCACGCGCGCCCCACCGGCAGCTCCGTGCAGTTGTGCGCGCAGCCGCCGTTACCCGCCGCGCACTCGTCCACGTCTGCACACACACACACACACACACGTGACTGACTGCACACACACAGCGGGGCGGCACTCGCTCCCACACAGGTGTACTCACTGCAGTGGCTCTCGTCGGAGTAGTCGCCGCAGTCGTCGCCGCCGTCGCACAGCGCGGCGTGCGGCACGCAGGCGGCGTTGCGGCACGCCCACTCGCCGCGTGCGCAGGCGCCGCGCGCGCCCGCCAGCGCGGACACGCCGAACGCGCGCTCGAATGACGCTGTAACACAACACGCCTCGCCGCATCAGCATTTAAAAAAATGCATCAAAGTTGATTTAGAGACAAATGGCTATAGATGTAGTGCGGATACGCGTGTGTACGTACCGCACATGAGCGGGTCTTCATCGGAGCCGGCGCCGCCGTCCAGGCAGTGGTCGCGGCCGTCGCACTGCAGCGCACGCGCCACACAGCGGCCGCCACATTGCAGCGCGCCGGCGCCGCCGCACAGCGCGCCGCCGCCGCCCGCGCCGGCGCCCCCGCAGCCCTCCGGCTCGTCCGAGCCATCCGCGCAGTCCGCGTCGCCATCGCAATACAGGCTCTGCGGTATTACACTTTACTTAAACCCCTAATATAAAAACATAATACAGTTTCTAGTCATTGTACTCATTGTTGTGAGAAAGTTGAAACCATCATGACAGAGCGACGGGAGTGAGACCGGGCAGGCGGGTGCGCCGTAGTGTGACGTGTACGTGGGTGGTGGCACATACCGGGTGCAGACAGAGCTGCGTGTCGGCGCAGCGCGCGGCGCCGGGCGGGCAGGCGGGCGCGCCGTAGTGGGTGGTGAGTAGTGAGTAGTGTGTGGTGTACGTGGGTGGTGGCACATACCGGGTGCAGACAGAGCTGCGTGTCGGCGCAGCGCGCGGCGCCGGGCGGGCAGGCGGGCGCGCCGTAGTGGGTGGTGAGTAGTGTGTGTGTACGTGGTTGGTGACACATACCGGGTGCAGACAGAGCTGCGTGTCGGCGCAGGGCGCGGCGCCGGGCGGGCAAGCGGGCGCGCCGTAGTGGGTGGTGAGTAGTGAGTAGTGTGTGGTGTACGTGGGTGGTGGCACATGCGGCGCCGGGCGGGCAGGCGGGCGCGCCGTAGTGGGTGGTGAGTAGTGAGTAGTGTGTGTGTACGTGGTTGGTGGCACATACCGGGTGCAGACAGAGCTGCGTGTCGGCGCAGCGCGCGGCGCCGGGCGGGCAAGCGGGCGCGCCGTAGTGGGTGGTGAGTAGTGAGTAGTGTGTGGTGTACGTGGGTGGTGGCACATACCGGGTGCAGACAGAGCTGCGTGTCGGCGCAGCGCGCGGCGCCGGGCGGGCAGGCGGGCGCGCCGTAGTGGGTGGTGAGTAGTGAGTAGTGTGTGTGTACGTGGTTGGTGGCACATACCGGGTGCAGACAGAGCTGCGTGTCGGCGCAGCGCGCGGCGCCGGGCGGGCAAGCGGGCGCGCCGTAGTGGGTGGTGAGTAGTGAGTAGTGTGTGGTGTACGTGGGTGGTGGCACATACCGGGTGCAGACAGAGCTGCGTGTCGGCGCAGCGCGCGGCGCCGGGCGGGCAGGCGGGCGCGCCGTAGTGGGTGGTGAGTAGTGAGTAGTGTGTGGTGTACGTGGGTGGTGGCACATACCGGGTGCAGACAGAGCTGCGTGTCGGCGCAGCGCGCGGCGCCGGGCGGGCAAGCGGGCGCGCCGTAGTGGGTGGTGAGTAGTGAGTAGTGTGTGGTGTACGTGGGTGGTGGCACATACCGGGTGCAGACAGAGCTGCGTGTCGGCGCAGCGCGCGGCGCCGGGCGGGCAGGCGGGCGCGCCGTAGTGGGTGGTGAGTAGTGAGTAGTGTGTGGTGTACGTGGGTGGTGGCACATACCGGGTGCAGACAGAGCTGCGTGTCGGCGCAGCGCGCGGCGCCGGGCGGGCAGGCGGGCGCGCCGTAGTGGGTGGTGAGTAGTGAGTAGTGTGTGGTGTACGTGGGTGGTGGCACATACCGGGTGCAGACAGAGCTGCGTGTCGGCGCAGCGCGCGGCGCCGGGCGGGCAGGCGCAGCCGCGCTCGTCCTCGGCGCGCGGACAGTCGGGCACGCCGTCGCAGCGCGCGCTCAGCGGCACGCACACGTTCCAGGCGCCGCACGCCCACTGCTCGGGCGCGCACGTGGCGTTCACGTGGCGGCAGTGCGTGCTCTCGTCGGACGCGTCGGCGCAGTCGGCGCGCCCGTCGCAGCGCCACGCCAGCGGCACGCACTCGCCGCCGCCGCACGTGAACTGCTCGCTGCCGCACGACGCCGGCGACTGCTCTGCGGCGTCCTCCTGCGCCGGCGCCACCGTGCTCGTCTCTATCGCGTTGGAATCTGAAACACAACTGAACCGTCATGCCTCACCTATTGCATGGGTCATGCCTTTTATGGCAACAATACAATTAAAAATAATTGCCATAGAGCTATAATTATTTTGCCAGTGTGTAGAACAACTTAAATAAAAAAAAAAAACATAAACAACAGGTGTCAATTCCTAAAAAGGTTGCCGAATTTTAGGAAATGCAAAAAAGTAGTTGTCTATCCACTTTTGTGACGTTTTAATTGACGTAAAATAAAAATATCTTATCGTGTGTAATCAATAATGGATTATGTCCATTAATCCACAAATCAGTGATTTTATTGCCTGTAAACATCCCGGTTGTTTCTTACCCATCAACCATCTACATAAGGACGGGTTCTCAGTGTACGGAGCTACTGCCCGTACATTTTTGGTCCTAAAAAGGTTAATCGGTCATGAGATCAAAGTTTATGGGTGGACCGATTCTATGGCGGTTCTGGGATGGATACAAGGCGATCCCAATCGCTGGAAAGTTTTTGTTGCCAACAGGGTGCGACAAATAACAAAGGAGATCCCATCTCAATGTTGGCGATATGTGAAGTCAGCGGAGAATCCTGCAGACTGCGCGAGCCGTGGATCAACAAGTCTGAAACTAAAGGAAGATAATCTGTGGTGGAATGGACCCACCTGGCTACCTCATTGTACGCCAGAAGTCCAAGCAAGTCGCCAAACCTATTTCACAGATGAAGAATCCCGTAACAAGCAAGTAAATATTGTGACACAAGAAAAGTCACAAGTAAACAGCGTTATCAAACGACTTCTTAGTAGACTGAGCTCATTTACAATGATTCTGCACGTACTAGCACGTTTACGGCGCCTGGTTATCAGAAAACCAGAAAACATATCAAAACCCTACATTAGCTTAGCGGAGATACGCAAGGCCAAGGTCGTAATAATCAAAGAAGTTCAGTTTGTGGAGTTCCAGCAAGATATACATGACCTGAAGAAGAAAAACAAAGTATCCACGTCAAGCAAGATCGTGAATTTGAATCCGTTCCTAGATGAAGAGGGAATACTGCGTGTGGGTGGGAGGCTGCATCATGCTGCGATCAATCCTGAACTCAAACATCCTATAATTTTACCTCATCAACATCGTCTGACGGAACTAATAATAGATCACGCACATAAACTCACATTCACACACACGGCGGAGCTCGAGTTACATTAGCATGTATCAGGCAAAAATATTGGATAATCGGGGGCAATAATGCAACGAAAAAACAAATACGTCAATGTATTACCTGTAGAAAACAAAATCCTGCCAAACTACAACCCCTGATGGGAGACCTGCCTGCAGCGAGAATCAATCCATCTCGACCCTTTATGCACACCGGCGTTGATTTTACTGGCCATTTCTATATCAAAACCAACAAGGGCCGTGGTGTCAAGACCACCAAAGGATATGTGTCAGTATTTGTGTGCATGGTGACGAAGGCCGTGCACTTGGAACTAGTCTCCGACCTCACAACGTCATCATTCATCGTTGCCTTACGTAGGATGGCAGCTAGAAGAGGCACACCTTGTCACTTGTATAGCGACAACGGCCGCAACTTCGTAGGAGCTAGCAGGGTTCTACAAAACGAATATGCCCGTTCCATCATCGGACTACCAGACGTACGGCGATGCGTCATCGATATATGGTGGACATCCCACCCATACGCACTAAACGTTTTGGGAATACTTTTATTATGCGTACAGCTAAGGAGTGGAATTCCCTGCCGGAGTCTGTGTTTCCCGATAGCTACAATCTAGGGGTCTTTAAGTCAAGAGTGAATAGGTTACTTCTAGGCAAGCGTGCTCCACCATCGACCACATCATCGCTTACTATCAGGTGAGATAATGGTCAAGCGCGAGCCTATATTAGATAAAAAAATAAAAAAAAAAAACTGCAGAGAATCATTAATGATAAGCTAATGGCTGAGATAACGGATATGGAGATCAAATGGCATTTTAACGCCCCTTCATGGCCATCAGCAGGAGGCCTATGGGAAGCTGCAGTGAAGAGTTTCAAGCAGCACCTCAAGAAAGTAATCGGTGAACAGAAATTGACTTACGAAGAGTTTACCACACTTCTAACACAAATTGAAGCCTGCCTAAACTCAAGGCCACTGTGTGCAATCTCAGAAGATCCTGAAGACCTAGATTTCTTGACACCTTCTCACTTCATAACTGGCGGACCTACGTTAACGTTAGTTGAAACCGAAAGAGATCTACGAACACGCTGGCAGTTAACACAGAAAATACTACAAGATCTGTGGAAAAGATGGCGCACAGAATATCTTGCGCAATTAACTGCAAGAAGCAAGTGGAGGCAACCTCAAACCAACATCAAGTTGGACGATATAGTTCTCATCCACGACGACAACCTCCCGCCCGGCAAGTGGGTGATGGGAAGAGTCGTAGAACTACATCCAGGCAAGGACTCATTCGAGAAAACGAAAGGCATATAGTTTCTCTCTGGAAAAATCAGACTTCACTCATGGAAGCAGAAAACAACCTTCTTAAGCGCACAGAGCATGATATGAACCAGCAACTTAAAATGATAAACCGTCACATGAATAAGTTACACGCAGCAGTGGACCAATTGAAAAACAACATTGAAGCTAACAGCATCATTAATGACTTCAACATGGGATCTATAATAGCAATTAATATGATGTATAATTTAAAGAGCATTCAGAATACGTTATTAGACACAGTTACTGACATATACAATGGTCGTTTCAACTTACATTTGATTACACCCGAACAACTCATGAACGAGTTAAGGGGCTGAGGACGAACAGTTGACAATCGACATCTGAGGTTCTAAGCCACGCCCACTGTCATCGATAGTTTAGGGAAAAACTTAAATTGGAGCGAAAAGTATTTGAAAATTAAATACACAAGGCCGAACACAGAGGCCCATATCATAAACGGACTCTTCCGATGGTTTTTTACAAAAATATAACCGCGCAAGTTCTTATTTCAAACTGGCTAGCATCTGACATCAGATCGTTCACTGTTATTTTGCCTATAAATGCAACCTTATTGCTACGAAAATAAAGATCACTAAAATAGGTAATCTGGCTAGTGTCATACGAGTCTTTGCCGTGCAAATTGAATAAATATTATAATTATGTCTGCTTCTATGCGACTGCCACATATAAGAACACAGTACCTTACATTTTTTTTATATTGGTTTAATAGCTAGATAATTTTATTTATATTATTTTAATGAGTTTTACTATACTGAAACGGACTGTGCGATATTATTTGAATTGAGATTTGGTGCTTTCAGTAATCAATTTTATCATTATTTACAATAGAAAAGTCACATCAAATTGTAAAGACACCTTAAATTTGCAAATATCCAAAACTTACTAGGTTTGGCATTGTCTTTTCTAGGCATGCTTAAAATATGCAATAGAATGTATGACGCTATTAATATCATTTGTACAATTAGTAGGTTCATAATCCTTGTTTAGTATTCTCTTGAAATCTTAATATATCATTTAGTTAGTAATACAAGATGACTTTCCGCTCTCCTGGAATATAATAATTACAAAACACTTACTGGGTTTTGATATACATCAGCAGTGTGGTGAGGTCACGTGGTGCCGCTTTTCTGTATATTAGAGTTAAAAAACAAATAGACAGGGCGCAAAAAACACGGTCATGTAAACTTTATCTATCGAGTTGCACTCGCGCACAAAGGTTCCGTACCATTATCGCAAAAAACAGAAAAGAACACGTATGTTGTAAGGGAGCCCCACTTAAATATTGATATTGTTCTGTTTTTAGTATTTGTTGTTATAGCGGCAACAGAAATACACCATCGGTAAAAAAAAAATTGCCTTGCTATCACGGTTCATGAGATACAGCCTCGTGACAGACGGACAGACAGACAGGGAGATAGACGGAACCCTAAAAATGCTGTATGTGACTGTAAGCGTCTCACTAGAGAACGGCTGAAACTATTTGTTGCTATTGTTTGTTATATATCAATCAATCAATCAATAATTTATTTGCTATAAGTATTGGTACTGTGTAGGTGTTTAAAGATAATATAGAAAGAAAAAAAATGTTTATATGCGCCAGGCACAACGCATGCCATATTAAAAACCGGCTAAGTGCGAGTCGGACTCGCGCACGAAGGGTTCCGTACTTGTTAAATTGTGGTTTACGATTTATGACGTATTTAAAAAAAACTACTTACTTGATCTCGTTCAAACCAATTTTCGGTGGAAGTTTACATGGTAATGTACATCATATATTTTTTTTTAGTTTTATCATTCTCTTATTTTAGATGTTTCAGGAGGGGGGGGGGGGACCATTTTACCACTTTGGAAAAGTCAAAGTCAAAGTCAAAGTATTTATTAGTGTGTTTTTTGGTGATACAGTAGGTCTTATAGTTAGATTATGGTGACTCAAAAAACTACCCATTAGGGCATACACAATTTAACAATATAAGAATTTAAAATCGATATTTCATACAAATTAACACAATTTCAATATTAGCAATACAATCAATCCTAAACATTTAGAATACAATTAATTATTATAATAAATATACAGAATACATTAATAAGTCAAGTTTTTTAATTGAAAAGCATAGATAAATAATTATCATTTAGAATATTACATTTTGTCAAGCAGGAATTCGTCAATGGTATAGTAGCATTTGTCAATTAAAAAAATATTTAGTCTCCGTTTAAATTGAGTCAAGTTTAAATCTTTAATGTGATTTGGTATTTTATTATATATTTTCGGAGCCATGCAGAGGATGCTTTTGTGCATAAGGGCGGTCTTTGAGGCTCTTAGACATAGTTCGTGACGATATTCTTGTCTTGTCGATCTATAGCGCTGCTCTGAAGCTTTTTTAAACAGTTCACTATTTTTCTTGACGAACAATGCGGTCTCGTATATGTAAAGACAAGGTAATGTGAGTATTTTAAGAGATTTAAAATGCGGTTTGCAACTTTCCGTTGATTTAAGACTACATATCGATCGAATGCACCTCTTCTGTGCTTTAAAAATGTTATTTTTTTCGCAAGAGTTTGCCCAAAAAATTACTCCGTAACGTAATATGGAATCTACATAGCCATAATACGCAGCTACAACAGCTGCCTGATTAACTATGTTTTTAAGTTTATATAGAGCAAAGGAGAACCTACTTAATTTTGTCATAAGAATTGATGCATGTTGTTTCCAAGTTAGTTTAGAGTCAATTGTCAAGCCTAGAAATTTTATATGCTCTACTTCTTCAATTCTGTTATCGCCAAAAGTTATATTTATGTCAGGAGTGGTCATATTTTGTCGAAACTGCATAATTTTAGTTTTATTTAAATTTAATTTTAAATTATTATGTTCAAGCCAGTCAATAGATTGTTGCAACGCATCTTTGATGTCAAATTCATAGTTTCTATTTTTATAATTTCTTACAATTATTGTGCTATCATCAGCAAAAAGAACCATAGGAAAAGCGACGTGTTTTGGAAAGTCATTTATGTAAACTAAAAACAACGGCGGACCCAATACGCTGCCCTGTGGCACGCCAAAAGTGATTTTACGTTTGGCTGAAATAAATTTGAGTTCTTTTTTTTCCTTTTTAGAAATACGTCTAATTTCCGTACATTGCGTTCTATTTTCCAAATAAGACTGTACAAGAGAAAGTGCATTGCCCCTCATTCCACATGCATTAAGTTTCTGTAATAGTATATTATGATCAACTAGATCGAATGCTTTCGTCATGTCCATAAATACAGCGCTAATAGGAATTCTTTCATTAATATCTGTCATTATAATATTAAGAAAATCATAGATAGCCATATTTATGGATTTATTTTTTCTGAAACCCTTCTGTTCCTTTACCAAGATATTGTGTTTCGTGAAGAAGGAATTCATACGGTGATAAATAGCCTTCTCAAATATTTTTGATATTACTGGTATAAGGGCAATGGGTCTGTAGTTATTAATGTCAGTTTTGTCATGTTTTTTAAATAGGGGCTTAATTATAGTTGGTTTTAGTTTATCAGGATAGATTCCAGAGCAGATACTAACATTAATGATGTGGCAAATGGGGCCAGCTAACACATCGGAAACAAATTTTAATACTTTTGTTGAGATATCATCATACCCTACGCTAACTTTATTTTTTAAATCTTGTATTATACGATATACTTCATTAGGTGTAGTCGGGGCCAAGAACATTGATTCACAACACGTATTCGGGATTTCACAGCTCTCAGATCCCGAGGCCTTCGAAATTAATTCTGCCTGATTTATAAAGTGATCGTTAAAAGCGTTTGCTATGTCATTGGGGTTTGTTATTGTAACCCCGTTATTTTGTATTTCTGTAATATATTCATAGGAAGGGCAATGTTTATTTTCATTTATGATCCTCCATGTATCCTTTGATTTATTTGTTGATGTCATTATCTTATGGTTATTTTTTGCCCTTTGTGTTAGTTTTATTATCTTCTTAAGTCTACGTGAGTAATTTTTAAGTTTAGTTAAGTTATTGCTATTTGGTTTTGCTCGAAGTTGCCAAAGAAGTTGTCTTTTATTTTTGCTACAGCGTCTTATACCAGGTGTTAACCAATTAGGATTCCTTTTTAACTTTATTTTTCTGTTGATCAAGGGGAAGCATAAATCATAAAACAACTGGAATACTTCCATAAAATTATCGTACGCTACATTAGGATCTTCAGCTTGATAAACATCACAAAACGATAAAGGAAATAAGCATGATCTAAATTTCAAAAGATTACCGTAACTGTAATCACGCACTGTAATATTCCAACTGTTTATTGTACAAGTCTTTTTAACGGGGATCTTTAAGATTTGGGCTGTGTGATCTGACATGTTAAGGTCAATTACATGGTGGACACATTTTTGCGTAAAATTGTGCGCAAAATTATCTATACATGTGTTGCTTTGTAACCTAGTGGGCTGGTCAATTTGCAATTTTAGGTTATAGCTTAATAGGTAGTTGGTAAACTCAAGGGAAGTTCTATTTTTTTTCAATATATTAATGTTAAAGTCACCACATATAATGACATTCCTGCGCGCTTTGTAACAGATCTTGGGAAGAGTCTCTCACGCAAACTATTCAGTTTAGAAAAAAATATATTAGAAACCTTAATATTATTTTTGAAGATATATCCCCACACGTACAGGTAGGATGAAAAAAAAATTGAGTTTCAGTTTTTTTCTATTTTTGTTTGAAAATCTTAATGCGGTTCACAGAATACACCTACTTACCAAGTTTCAACAGCATAGTTCTTATAGTTTCGGAAAAAGTGGCTGTGACATACGGACGGACAGACAGACAGACAGACATGACGAATCCATAAGGGTTCCGTTTTTTGCCTTTTGGCTAGGGAACCTAAAAAGGAAAACATAAATACTAAGAACAGTGTATGCCTCACAACCACGTATATGTTACTGTAAAAGCCGAACTGTTATTTCAGATTAAAAAAAAAACTATGATGAAACTTATTATTTATCGGTAAAACAGATTTACTAAGTCTTACAGGTAAAAGTCTGAAATCATCATCATCATCATTTACCTGCCGTTGTCCCATGTTACTTGGGGTCGGCGCAACACGTTTTCTTCTTCCATATCGTTCTGTCCCGCACCACGCTATAATTGACTCCCTTTTCTTTAATATCACGCCTCACACAGTCCATCTATCTTTTCTTTGGCCGTCCCCTCCCTCTTCATCCATCCCCAATTAAATTCATAAGAGTACACCTAAGTCATTCCAGACATTCTTTGCCCGCACCGTCTAGAACCAGCCCTCACGGTACGCGTCCAAATCATCTCGGCACCTATTTCTGGACCGGCCTCAACGGTGCGTTCCATCTTCAAGATTGTGGAGGCTTGCCTAGCGCTCAATTTGCATGTTACTAACGTGAGCCGTAATGGCATTGGCCCATTTGAGCCGAACAGACTTTTTTCGTCGTCACGTCTATTATGTCCGTTTGGGAACACAGCGTGTTCCGTATTCGGTCTGTTCTTTTTACATCCAGAATGCTGCGTAAATCTCTAGCAATCCCCAAGTAAGTAATGTAAGTCTTTGAGTTTACTCTCCAGGGCGATCGCCGGCTTTTTTGTTAATAAATAAGAATTGTCAGTGCCGATTTGGCAAAATGATAAGATCAATTAATAATTAGCTTAACAATATTAATAGACTAACAAACTATTATTGTAGCCCGTTATTGCGATTGGGATAGTTAATTGCGAGAAATACAGGACTGATCAATGTGGTGATTCTTGGTGAGCTTTATGTCCACATGTGGACGATTTTTGGTTGAAACGCGGAAAAATGTCTAATTCGTGAGAAATAGATTGTCATTTCTCACGAATTTGACATTTTTGGTCAGTTCTAGGTGCCGTATGTTAGAAAGAAACAAAGATTGAAACAAATGTATACGAAGAATTTTATTAGTTCTGTCATTTCGAGACACTGCCAGCGTGGTTGGTACGACCATTCCATGTTCTGTGTTTTTTGCTTCTATTGTTTTCACATGAACGAAGAAGGTTAAAATAGTATTCGACCTTACCTATATTTTAAATATTGTTTAATTCAAATTGAGATAACATTTGTTGTATTTTCAAAGAGGTTCAAATACTTTTTAGTTATGGACTTAGTAAGTAAACTAAACGACGTGAGTCGTTTATAATACAACAAAAATATAGATGCCAGTGACAGCGGTAGTGCCAAAAAATAAAAATAATACAGACTTTGACAATGTTACTTGAGATTCCGTTAGTTCCAATTAAAGCCACCGGGCTACATGATCTGGCTGCATTATACCTGATATTTTTTTGACAGATTGAATTGACGAGAAATAAATTTAATATTATTTTTCCTTTTTGCGGAAAAAAGCGACATACGTCCACCCATGGTATAATAAGACATGGTATTCTCTTTACAGGATGGCCTAAGCCTACGTCACGATAAGTGTTACCATTGATTGTCCTTTTCAGAAAATTTAGGTACTTTCTCATGTAGTTAACGAAAATAAAATAAATGACTAACTATGTTAACTATTTAGTAACTCATGTGTTTCATCTATTTAGTTTTAAATTAATTTATATATTGAATTATTAGTTCATAATTGCTTTATAAAGTTGAAAAATGCATTTTGCTCGGGTAATTCAATCACACACAGTGGCAACATATCGAATTGACAAGTGTCATACTGACAACTCGCCATTTCATCGCTATTGTTGTGTCGCTCAAACCTATAGCGTTGTTTCGCTCGGTGAGCAAAATACTGTGGCTCTCAAACATTTGTGGTGCACCCGTGAACTGTGAAAGATACACTAGAAAAATTGTTAATTGTTCCGTACTAAACTGTAAAAACAGAAGTATAAAGGCGTGTAATAAGGTTTTTTTTCTTTTCCCAACGAAGAGACGCTACCATATGCGTGACTTCAATATTGTAATTAACTTCAGCTAAAAGAACTGGTATGTGCCTTTCTAGATATTATTTCATTTATCAACGCATTGTAAATTCCATAAATTAAGGCATAGCTGTGTCAATACGGCTGTACGCCCGAACTTAACCTAACCTAATTAGTTTTGATTTATTTTAGTCAAGTCAAGTTTTGTGGGTTTTCGCCCCGAACTAAATTAAGTTGGTCCACACATACATACAGACAGACAGGCGCAGCGTGTGACTTTTACAACATTTGTTTTGTCAGAGACATTGTTTAACTAGATCTCAGATCAAATAAAAAGTCAAGCATGGAACGTTGCAAACAACAAGGTGACGCCGGTTAAAACTACACCATGCCGTATACATACTCAATTACACGTACAATGAAACTATGCCTTAGTTTGTCAGTAGAGCTCTCAGATCAAATAAACAACTCGACAGACAAGCTAAGGCGTAGTTTCGTTCCGGGTCTTAATAGCCGTGGCTTGGTCACCTACGGTGAAGCGAAGAGGAACCCGAGGAGGGGCCGCTCGTCAGGGCTTTTTCTGATTAGGCCGACGACGTAGCGGCCAACATGTAGGTTGCGGTTCCGCTTGGCAACAGGCGACATCGCATCTGAACCTTGCTCAATATCATATGGAGCACGTACGACATCGCAGCTGTGGGCTGGAGAGTAGACCGCGGTGGGAGAGGAGTGCCGGTATTGCGTTGCGCCGCTCTACCTACCTTCCGTGGCCTGGACGGGGTCGCCATCGTCTGATTGCGGATGTGGTGGGGCCGCAGGGGAGGTCCCTATCGCCTGCGGCCGAAAAGTGATAAGTGGCGGGGTCACTAACCTGTCCCGTCACAGTGGGACCAAGGGTGCCATACACGGAGTCGTTTGGCACCCATGTGCTGGTGTGGTCCCTGGTGTGCAATGTGTTCTGGTGCGCCGGTGATGGGAGGTACACCCCAAAGGAGGGTCCGGTGACGGACAGCCGCGGCGGGTTCGCAGTGAGTGCTAACGCGTGCCCGTGTTCCCGCCATAACCGGCACAGGAGGACACCGTGTAGTTTTAGTTGGTTGGAGTCCCACATAACTGCGCTATCTACCTGTGGTAGCATAGCATGCAAGAGCATTTCCCGAAGCTAAAAGAAAAAATTAGTAGCGATGCCTGTGATGGTTTTTTTTGTGTCTAGAGAAATACTGATTTACCATTGCAAAGAATTGATCAGGGTTGCTGATATAATGGAGAAATGATTTAATCAATACCACAGTCAAACGTTGCACAATGAAAAATTCATTTTCAATTTGACTCGGATTGTTCATGGACTTGTAATTCATTATGAGGTATTACTCTGTTTAGTTCAAACAAGAACCTATCTACGAGACATCATCATCTTCCTGCCCATGCCCCATGTCATATGAGGTCGGCGCAACATATTTTCTTCTTCCATACCGTCCTGTCCTCCGTCACGCCGTCACTGACTCCCTTTTCTTTCATATCACTCCTCACACAGTCCATTCATCTTTTCTTTAGCCGTCCCCTCCCTCTCCATCCATCCACATTAATATTCATAACTCTTTTAGTAACATGCGTTTCATTCCTCCTCATCACATGACCATACCAGGACAAACGGTTTCCTTTCAATTTTTCTGTCACTGGCGCCACTTTCAAACTGCCTCTAATATATCTATACCTTATATACCTTCTCTATCTCACTTCATCCATTCTCGGCACTTCGCACATCCATCTCAACATTCTCATCTCATTATATCTACGCGTAAGGAAAATAAATAAAACCAAGCAATCAATTAAAAAAGAAGCAAAGTAAAAAAAATAAAAAAAGTATCAAATATGTCGATTTATTATAAATGATAAAAATTTAGTACCTATTGTATCACACACAATGGGCTCTCACAATGCAATGCTCACAATGGGCCTTATCAGAAAGCTCAAAGTCACCCAAAGGGCAATGGAGAGGGCTATGCTCGGAATTTCCTTGCGTGATCACGTCAGGAATGATGATATCCGCAGGAGAACCAAAGTTACCGACATAGCCCGAAGAATTGCCAAACTTAAGTGGCAGTGGGCAGGGCACATTGCTCGCAGAACGGATGGCCGATGGGGCCGAAAGGTTCTGGAATGGCGACCGCGAACCGGAAGACGATACGTTGGAAGGCCTCCCACTAGGTGGACTGATGACCTGGTTAAGGTTGCGGGAAGGCGCTGGATGCGAGACGCACGGGATCGGTCAATGTGGCGACGCCTGGGGGAGGCCTATGTCCAGCAGTGGACGTCTTTCGGCTGAAATGATGAATGATGATGACCTATTGTATTATTTTATCTTTTTCCCCACAAAAAAAGTTTGAGAACCGCAACGCAATTGATGACGTAGTCTTAGGCCAATCACGTGACCCAGCTGTCACGGGAAGAGACTACCAGGCGAAGTATATTATTATACCATGCGTCCACCTAGCAAAGCCGCAAAGCGGTCACTGTCGAATTGCACTGGATGGAAAGAGAAGCACGATGGAATTTGTATAGACTTTTTTACAAAACATAATAATATGAATTACTTAAAAATAATGAATGAAACTTCAATATATAAGACAATGAAGTTTTGCGTCCTTTTATGATATGTTATTGTTGTTAATTGTACAAATGTACGCTGGTCAGTATTACCGGAAAAATCTTTTGAAGATCACGGTAAGAGGTTACTTTGCCATTCAATTGTATCGAGGTTTTTGTGCGTAAACGTGTTTCGGCCACAACAAAGTTTTCGGAAATATGATCAAGATTAACATATCTTTTTTCTGCTGCCACATCTTCAATAGATTTGGCTAAAAATGTTTAAAAGAAAGCCTATTTTGAGTATTCAGCCCCTTAAGCAAGATTTCTAGCAAGTTGCCCAAGGATGTCTACCTACCAATTGACAACATACACTCGGACCTTCGGAAGATATATGATCTACTGGAAATAAAAACAAGACTTCTGGAAGACATTATCATCTTTGAGATCAAACTACCTCTCATCAGTCGAGATTCATACGAAATCCTCAAGATCATTCCGATCCCCAAGACAGTGGGCCAAAGTGACATGATCAGCATTAACTCAGTATCTGAGTTCATATCTATCAACATCAAGAAAGATACCTATATTAACATGTCGAAAGAAGACTTGAGATCATGTCCTACCGTATCGGGAGTTTATTACTGCCACATCTTACGACCCATATACCAAATTAAAGGAGACAAGAATTTCTGTGAAACGGAAAATTCGGAATACAAAACAACATCAAGCTTCTGTAAAGATAAATTGCAAGAAACGTACACATTGAACAGATATTTTTACTTTTGCTGTGATAGGTGTCACGTTCGAACAATATGCAACGATCAAATAACCGCACATCAGCTGGCACAAGCCGGACTATTCAATATAGGCCAAGGATGCATCGTCAAAACAAACAACTTTACCCTGTATTCACACAAACCTCACATAAGTGAATTAAGGACGAACGCAGATATTTATGCACCAGTGATTGCCCCTATCAACCACATCATTAACATCAGCATACCTAAACTAGTTTTGGACAACAAAACTCAAGATTTAGAACAAGAAATCAGCGAAGTAGACAAAAGGATACAGTCTATGAAAGCGGCAGATGTGATGTTACCTGATGATCTAACTTATCATGATATTCATCACTACGCTGTGATCTACACTCTAGTTGGAATATTGGGCATCGCTGCAATCGTCATTATAGCTCGCCGTACGCGATGTCGATGGCGAGTTCCATTGTCTCCACCACCGTCCGTTGCTGAGGAATCAAGAACAGGGCCTGCCGCGCCGCGCCGTGGGACAACAGCGATGCAAGGGAAACAAGTGGACACCTCGACTGCGTGCGCGTCCATGTTCCTCGCAACCCTCGCGTCCATATAGGAACTTCCCCTTAATTAAGTTTATATAACTAATAGCTCTAAAATTTAATTATCATGTTTTAAACTTTAAGCTTTGCACTTAATATACATAACATAACACAACGGGAATATGTACGATGACATCGCACATTTATTTAGCACGCATAAGCATTTTTACTTAATGTTAATCGAAATTATTACTAAAACTGTTGAGTACACTTTCGACCGTTCCATTGTAAACAAGTACAATCAATAAATATTTTATCAAGAATTCAGCAAGAATAGTTTTCTTCCATCTAATCAACATAGCACATGTATTAGCAACCAAGTGCTCGTACAATATGCTTTATATAGTCGGAAGTGAAATTATAGGTGTTTATGACTGACATGGAATTTGATACCTTATCCTGGAGCTCAGAGTCACAAGACCAGTTTGTTGTAAGGCTCATATTTTTGCAAAACGCATTTGCTAAAGCATTACATTGTTCAGTCGTGCTAGCCGTAAGGGACCCATCTGTAAGTTTAAGGGGGGGTATATCGGTAGATCTAGGCTTGAGGGATTTAGTTAGACGCCAAATATTTTGACTGGGATTATCAACCTTTGCATTCCATACGCTATCGACATAATTTTGGATATTCGCATTTATATATTTTTGCAGGGTGTTTATATTACTACGATTAATTCTTTTAAGGTAACCGCTAGGCAGATTCTGCTCATGACGACGTAGATAATTTTTGTAGCGGATTAAATATTTAATCTACCGAGGAAGTCTTGTACTAGTATCACTAAATACAGTAGTCGTAGATGGTATGGAAGAGTCTCTAGCATCAATAATAGATTTCTGCAAATGAACAATGGCAGTATCAATGTCCTTTTCTGATTTGAGTGTTTCCAAACCAAGTTTAATGTTTTTATTGAGATGGGAACGATACTTGTTCCAATTTGCGCAGTTAAATTTAAAGTAACGAGATTTTGCCTTACGACACAGTGAACCTCCAATGGTAAAGAATAGGGGCTAATGGTTAGATGACAAGGCTATCACAGTTTCGACCTCGCTAATGTAGTTTACATTCAAAGACAGCACCAAGTCCGGTCTCGTTGGTCTGCGATTGGAGCAATAATTAACTTGGGTAGGTAAGCTAGGGGTGTGTATGATGTAGTCAGATTCGAGCATGTGGTTAAAGAGAGTTCTGCCTCGCGTGTTAGTATAGCTACTGAGCCAGTGCGAGTGGTTGGCATTAGTCTCCCATGATGACAACATGGGAACCCAAGCCAAACAGTAACTCTATGTCACTACGAAGCATTGGTAGGTTGGGTGACTGATAAATGGAAAAGATGATATGTTCGATTCCTGATATGTTGATAGCTATACCGATAGCCTCAATATTTGTGGTGTTAGGGACAGAGAACTGAATGATCCAAATCTTTTCTTACAAGTATAGCAACTCCCTGCCCACGGCCAGAGTGATGTTTGTCTTGGCGGTGGCAGGTAAAACCAGGTGTATTTAAATTTAAGTTTGAGGTTAGTCTGGTTTCACAAATACCAATAATGTCGACAGATAAAACACTCACCGCCAAATCCAGCAGTTCATTCAATTTTAAGCGTACTCCATCGGAGTTCTATGATAATAGGCAAAGTTCAGCCGAATCAAACATGTTCACCAAGATGAGTGATTATGAGCATGACCTTTTCTAACCAGGACGTGCAAGCAGAAAATTGGGACTTTATATTTCTTAAAATAAGTAAAATATCTAGCATTTCCTTTGTAGTCTCATCATTAAGGTCGGTCTTAAGATGATCACTGGGAATCTGGTTGTTCACTGATGCCACGTTGCAAGAACCTACAGTAGGCCACGCTGACGTTGGCCGAAACATCAGGCTTGAAGAATTCGCCGGAGGCATTGTCTTCGATTGCAGTATTGCAGGTACTGGCTTACGCTCTAAAGCCTTCTTCTTTTCGATGCTTTCAAGATACGCCAGTCGTATCCTGCACTTCCTGTAGTTTGCTGGGTAAGCTTCATTAAAGTTACAGCAATGAGCAGGTTCAGCACGGTCAGTCTTCGTACAAGTAGGAGTTGCATGAGGAGCAACACACTTCACGCAGCGTGAGGGCTTGTTGCAGTTGACGGATGCATGGCCAAACTCTTGACATCGAAAGCATTGGGTGCCATGAGAACGATTGGGCTTGAATTTGCTGATGGTCACCACACAGTTACACAGGTACTTTAAATGCCGAAATTTTGTAATATCAGCTCCTGCTTGAAGCTGCACCAGAAAGGGTGGATAGGGATTGTCACCACTGCGTGACTTAAGAGGTTTCACTGACGCTCCGACGAAGCCACGTTTTTCCAGCTCCTCTGATAGGTCGTCCTCAACATAGGCTGGCAGTCCGTGAATCACCGATTTGGGCACCTTTTCATCCTTTCGGGTGAAAGTAACAAATGACGCATTCTGTAGACGTAGACCATCTTTAACCGCCTGGTGGCCCTCAGTTGTGTGACAAATAACGGCCACCTTGCCTCCATTTCTGTATTGGAGATGGTAACGGTTCGTCAGATTTGCAATTTTGTCTCTTAAAATCTCATGAGTCCAGTCGGTTTTCGTATCCAGGATGATCGGTGGAATATGCCCGGTCTTCTTGACTTTGGTGGTGGCTTTAAGGTAATACTCATTACCAGATGTTTTAGCGACTCCATCTACTGGAAGATCCTGATACTTGTTCTGCGTCGGAATGTCTCGGGTATCATCAAACTTAGAGTGTTTGGCTACTGCCGGCCGCTTTGGCGTACGCCAGCCATTGACATTTTCAGATGCTGGTCTCTTAGAGTTGGGACTACCACTCGAGTCCGAACGTTGCAGGTATCTTTCCATCACTACCAAGAAGTATCGCCTTCGAACATTTTATCGACAATTTGAAATCGACTCTTGAAATCACTACACTGATGTGGGTAAGAAAGAGAGGTAGTTATAGCGAGCGTGCACACGAGACAAGCGCGAGACGCTAACTGAACACTTGCTATCGGCGTCTCCGTAACCTTGAGGACTCAAGATTTTCAACGCTGTGGGCTCTAGTGGACACAGGTCTGGATAAGATTATCTACGCCTGCGTCTACCGCTCGCACAGCGGAGATCAGGAGACAACCAGGTTCACAGAGTACCTCAGTGAGACCAGGAGTGGCTCTTCCCATACCAGTGCACTGACCATGCTGGACGGGAGATGCGTAAACTTGCGCTTGCGCTTAACCTTACCCAGCTGGTCCAGGGGGCAACGAGGGTGCCGGATGTTGAGTCGCACACGGCTAATTGCTTGGATCTTCTGCTGACAACAGAGCCAGACAGATACTCTGTGTCGATAACTTCACCTTTGGGTAGTTCCGACCATTGTCTGGTGAAGTCTTTGTCCGTCTACTCCCCGCCTGATCCCAGCCCAAGAGGCACCCGGCGGGTTTGGCGGTACAGGTCAGCAAATTGGGATGGCATGCGATCTTTCTTCGCATGCTATCCTTGGCAGCCTACTTGCTTTTCTTCGGATGATCCTTCGGCGTGCGCGAACGCCGTGACGGATGTGTTGCGTCGGGGAATGGAGTACTACATTCCGTTCTCTGACGTAACAATGTCCAGTGTTGACCGGCCATGGTTTGGCGCCGAATGCTATCACGCCGACGTGCTTAAACATGAGGCGTACCTGGCATGGGTCGACGCTCGATCGCGCAAAGCGAATGTTGGTCAAAAGAAGAAGGCCTTCAACAGGGCTGCCAAGTCCTGCAAGAAGGTGTTAAGAAGGGCTCGGTTCGACCACATTAGTAGAATAGGGACCAAACTTGCTTCTTACCCAGCAGGTAGTAAAGCGTTTTGGTCCCTGGCTAAATCGGTCGAGTCGAACCTCAGCCGTCCCTCACTACCACCACTGCTGAAACCCGACGGGTCGCTGGCCCACTCCGCTGAGGAAAAAGCAAATTTATTTGCCTCTCTTTTTGCAGAATCTTCAAGTCTGAATCCTGGTGACGCGCAGCCCCCACCTTATCCTGATGGATGCGAGACGAGTATGTCGGACATTCGCAACCATCAAAAGGACGTTCGTAGGGTACTGCGCAACCTCGACGTGAACAAGGCTAGAGGCCCTGACGGAATACCAGCGATAGTTCTCAGAACCTGTGCGCCTGAACTGTCTCCGATCTTGACACGCCTATGCCGCCTTTCCTACGAGACTGGAAAAGTGCCGAATGCTTGGAAGCTAGCTAACGTACAACCCGTGCCCAAGAAGGGTAGTCGAGCTGACCCGGCCAACTACAGACCCATCTCTGTAACGTCCATACTCTGTAAGAGTATGGAGCGAGTACTTAACACGAAGCTCCTGGCATACCTAGAAACTAACGAGATACTTAGTGACCGCCAATACGGTTTCCGCCGAAATCGGTCTACTGGGGATCTTCTAGCGTATGCCATTCACATATGGAGTGAGGACATTGAGAGCCACGGGGAAGCACTCGCTGTTTCCCTCGACATCTCGAAGGCTTTTGATAGGGTCTGGCATGAAAGCCTTATTGGTAAGCTTCCTTCGTTCGGTCTGCCTGGTGGTCTATGTGACTGGATTGCGGACTTCCTGAGAGATCGGTCCATTCGAGTGGTTATCGATGGCTGCTCATCGGACCAATTGGATATTAATGCCGGGGTCCCTCAGGGGTCGGTACTCTCAGCAACATTATTCTTGCTGCACATTAATGATCTGCTTAAACCCGGCACCTTTGGGTATGCAGATGACAGCACTGTTGCTGAGAGATACTTGTCCAACGCACGGGCTACCGGGCCGCAGATCCGGTCTCTCCGAGAGGCCATGGTGGAGCGTTTGAACCTGTCCTTTCAGGCAGTCTCCGAATGGGGCGATGCCAATCTGGTCAGGTTTAACGCTGCTAAAACCCAGGCGTGTCTTTTTTCCGCAAAAAAGAGCCAATTTCAACCGGCTCCAACTTTCCGAGATGTGACCGTGCCAATAACGGACCATCTTGAGCTTCTTGGCGTTACGTTGACATCGACTCTCAATTTTGGCCCATACATTGAGGCAAAAGCTCAGCTGGCAGCCAAAAAGCTGGGGATTCTTGCGAAGGTGAGAAGGTACTTCACGCCGAAGCAGCTCCTCAATTTGTATCAAGCGCAAGTTCAATCATGCATGGAGTACTGTTATCATCTCTTCGATGGATCTGCCAAATACCAGCTTGATGCACTAGAGTCGATCGAAAAGCGGGCCAAGAGGCTCATCGGCGACGAGGCGCTGGTCTAGTCAAAGCTCCAGAGTCTTGAACATCGTCGCCGAGTTGCCAGCCTGTCAGTTTTTTGTCGGTTACATTTCGGGGAGTGTGCGATGGAATTGCACGATCTAATTCCACCGAGCCCGTTTCATCATCGGACTACCAGACGTACGGCGATGCGCCATCTATACATGGTGGACATTCCACCCATACGCACAAAACGTTTTGAGAACACTTTTATTAGGCGTACAGCTAAGGAGTGGAATTCCCTGCCGGAGTCTGTGTTTCCCGACAGCTACAATCTGGGGGTATTTAAGTCAAGAGTGAATAGGTTATTTCTAGGCAAGCGTGTTTCATCGTCGACCACATCATCGCTTACCATCAGGTGAGATAGTGGTCAAGCGCGAGCCTATTGGATAAAAAAAAAAAAAAAAAATTGAGGAGGTCATGAAAAATTCCTATAAGAAAAAGTTGATCTAATCAATCAAAATTACTCGGAGGTGACAGGGAAACAGCCCTAAATATAAAAATATAATGTGCCAGCAAGCGCTGTGAGTATTAGTTGAATTAAGCTATATTTTCATGCTTGTGAAACGTGTGCTTGTATGATGCTTATCCTGCATTTTTCCCATTGACAGGGCTCATTAGGATTATTTTAATATAAATAAATAATAGAATAAATATGGTCAACTACCAATAATAGCGACAGCTATAGTGCTCAACAACAGGCTCCGAATACCCATGATATTTTGACCGGTGAGAAACTGGATGCCAACTGTACAGAGGAACGGTACTGATTGAGATATCATACATCTGGTACTATGTTTTAAGGGTATATTATAGCCCATACACAAGTAAGTGTAATAAGTATACATTATGAAGCTGTAGTGCTGCTGAAATAAATATTAAAATAGTTGACCAAATAGAAAGACTTTTACTTCTGTCGACCCTCATGCGAAATCATCCCTGCAATTGTCTCATCCTGATCACCTACCCCTGAGTTAGCTGGTGAGTAAGGTAAAAAAAAACTACCTTACAACAGAAAATTAGTTTTTTGTCTGTTAGTTAAATTAAAACAAGAGAAATCTGACCTATTTTTCAGTAAAGCTGTCTACAGCCGAAGGGGCCGACGTCTGCTCGTAGTTCTTGCAGTAATATATCAAGTGTTAGTGAGTATGTTACCAGTGCTGGGCGTGCAGTCTCCGCGCAGGCAGGCGGGGCAGTCGCGCTCGTCGGAGCCGTCGGCGCAGTCTCGCACGGCATCGCAGCGCGCGCTCAGCGGCACGCAGGCGGCGTCGTCGCAGCGGTAGTGCGCCAAGGGGCAGTCGCAGCCCGCCTCGTCGGCCGCGTCGTCGCAGTCGGGCGTGCCGTCGCACAGGCGCGCCAGCGGCACGCAGCGCCCGCCGAACCCGCAGCGCGTGGAGCCCGCCGGGCACACGCGCGACGCTGCACAGCGATTCAGCTTATGTATTTATTTATTTGAACTTCATGCAACATACAGGTACATAGGCGGACTTAATGCCTCAGCCATTCTCTTCCAGTCAACCAAGGGCGGTGTAGAGATAACTTGGCAGGTGCATAAAAAAAAGAAATAAAAACTAAAGTAAAATGTGTACACAAATATTTATTGCTATTGGTGTAGAAAATCGAAAAACGAACACCGGAGGCAGTGAGTTATAAAATTTATGAAGATAGAAAATAGCAATGGAGAAAGAATGAGAGTCTAAATTGCCCGTTATACCACATATTTTTCCGTTTCCACTTTTTTTATTTCAACTATATGAGTGAAGATCAAATAGTGTATACAACGGCATATAATTAGGTATTAAAACACTCGTGTGATACTATTATCACCTACACTCGTGTTACTATTAACCCCTATCATATGACCGTTGCATAAACTACTATTATATACTCTCAGATCGTATATTCATTATCAAATATGAAATAAATAGTATGTAACTGCAAATTACTTTCCTTTTAATTCTTGTTTTGTTTACTGTTTATTTACGTGCCGCCATCTGCTTAATCAGGATTAAAGTAAGTAGGAATGCAACAATGTGTCGAGCGATATACTGACTGCAGTAGTAGAGGTCCTCGTCCGAGGCGCTGGGCGCGTCGCTGCAGTGCGGCACGCCGTCGCACACCAGCTCGGCGGGGATGCAGGCGCCCTCCGCGCACGCCCAGCGCCCGTCGGCGCAGGCGCTGGGCGGAGCGGCCGGAGCGCACGCGCGGCCGTCCGGCGCCAGCGCGCGCCCGGCGCCGCACGCGCACGCCGCCGCGCCCAGCGCGTCCAGCGCGCACAGCTCCGCGCAGCCGCCGTTCAGCACGGCGCACGGGTCGGGGGAGCCTGCAAGAGTTACGCTCTATCAGGCCAAAGGTACCACCATAAAACTAAATGTTGGCAGGCTTCTACTATTACCAATGATAACAAAACGCATTAACATCTCGACAAAAAAAAGTGCCGAAATAACCCGGGCGCGGAGCGTCAGGGCTTCGAACTAAACATTCATTCAAGCCGATCGGATCATGAGTTCTATTTTAAAATATTTCGAATTCGTCAGTGCAGTGTAATCTTTTACACAGTATCATCATCATCACATATTTCAGCCGAAAGACGTCGACTGCTGGACATAGGGGAGACCAGGCGTCAACACACTGAACGGTCCCGTGCGTCTCGCATCCAATACACAGTGTATGCCGACACACTGAACGGTCCCGTGCGTCTCGCATCCAATACACAGTGTATGCCGACACACTGAACGGTCCCGTGCGTCTCGCATCCAATACACAGTGTATGCCGACACACTGAACGGTCCCGTGCGTCTCGCATCCAATACACAGTGTATGCCGACACACTGAACGGTCCCGTGCGTCTCGCATCCAATACACAGTGTATGCCGCCGCTAACGTTAATCTATTATTTATACAGGGTGTCTTTGACAACACGGTTGGCGTAGTAGTTGAGCGATCGACTGCTGTGCTGTGTGTCGCGGGTTCGACACACCAACGTGAAAATAATAATAGATTCAGTGCATGATTCTCGACCACCTAGCGTTGCAATTTCCCATCGTCTTTTTCCTAATAAAAAAAAAACATAGTTACTCTCTGTCTAGCCTAGTATTTTACATTTGACAGATGCACGCTCGGTATGGCGACGGTGTCGCAAAAGAAAACACAAAATAAGCCGAAATAGTGTGGGCATCGACCACATAGCCACTAGACGCCTAATAACAGGCGAGCAATGTCTGTCAACACATATGACTAAAAAGATCATATACAGGTAATACTGATCACCACTCGACAATTTCGAATTAGTAGCGACCACTTCTGTGAGCCATAAAGACTTCCGTGTCAGTCAATAAAAAATTGATGAAATAAATATTATAATGGCCTCTTGTACAATAAGTTGCTATGTATTTTCTTATTTTTTCGGAAACTCGATGTCTGGCTGTTATTACAGCCAGACATCGAGTTTCCGAAAAAATTACATAACATTAAATTGATAAGTTAATAGTTACATAAACATAATTAGATTTATTTTCTAATATTATTTATCGGAGTTCATATTATACTGGTCAAGTTTGTAGGTGAACACGCCCACCGCATGTTTGCGTCTCTTTCTTTTTAAAGTATTTTTTTCGCAATCTCTTGTCCTCTATAATTTCGTAAACAAAACTAGTGAAGCACCATATCCTATGACCAAATCTGTTATCGATAGAACTAGAAACCTTATAAATACAGACATTAAATTGAATAGTTTATTAATTGTGAAACGATTTTTTGATTACGTTTTTTTTTTTAAGACTGGGCCGAGCAAAAGATGCGCGCGGCAAATAGGTATTTACTGCAGCGCGCTAGTCGTGTGCGTCGTCACGCACACAATGACAAGTTCGCTCGAGCCCCGCTTGCAGTTGCATGACAAAAGTTGGTAACTAAATATTTTTAAAATTTGGGTCGTTGTGTTGAGTGACTTGAAATGACGAATATTTATTATTTAGATGGTTTTATATGTACATAAAGCCCATAATTCAATCTTATAATCTATATTTTATAAAAAATAATGTTTGGTTGCATTGTACTATAGTAATACAATAACCGTTCCATTAATATTTATCCGATTGCGATGAAATTTTGGCTTTGTGGATTGTAGGCCCGGGCATTTTACTTGGTTTGTAGACTTTGTAGGTAAGCTAGGGGAGTAGCTGTAGATGGGTAGGTATATTGTATAATAAAACCAGACCGTAATAAAAAAACTATAATTACATAATGCGTGTTTTACCATTTTACAAAAAGCCCAGGGAAACGTAGTATATTTATTATACAGGATGTAACGGAAAGATCATATTTTAAAAATTGCTTTTGCTTCTGTAAATGAACAACTTTCTCCAGGGAAGTCGAAGACATTTTTCAAAAAAGAATTTAAATTTTTCATACAAAGTTGTCAGTGTTGTCACCAGATGACCAAAATTTGTGTAGGGTTAAGATAAAAAAGATTATAAAAATAACTGGAAAAGAGACAAGAAGGGTAATATCAATCACATTTAAAAACATTATTGTTATTTTCCACCACTGGTGCATAACGGAATAACGTGCCCATGCGATTTATTGCGCTTTTCTTTTGCGTTTTGTTGTTTCTTCAGTTGCAAGTGTTCGTTTCGAATCTTTTTTTCTCCTTTTCATTGAGATTGCATTCCCTGAGTTTCATTTGCCTATCTAACTGAGAACAAGGATTTCAGGCATTAAGCCATCAAAATAAAAAGTTTTAAATTTTTCTTCCATTTTAGACCAAAATTCTAATCTTCCTCGATAAGTTCAATCTTCATGTCCAATTCAGTCCAAACTGCAAATATGCATGTTTTTCTTTGTGTAACATGAAGTTGTCCTTGTGCTTGGAAGTATCAATTATGGTTTTTTTTTGTTTAATATTTCCTTCCTTGTCTCTTTTCCAGAAATTAATTTTTAAATTAAATTATACGATTTATGTACTCTGCGTTTTGCTGACGCCAATCTTTTGGAATTTCTCTTGGTTTCGAGATGTTTTATTAGTTTGTTAGTACTTGAGTAATATTTTTATACTCGGGTATGCCAGTGGTTGTCTCGAATTGAATGAGACCACTGATGCGGCACATCTTCCAGCATATGTCTGCCTGCCTGAGTAATTTATTATTTTTCCGCCAATAAACTTCGCTATGATACCATTAAAAATTTCAGTAATGTAGCTCTATGCATTATGCATCAAGCTTGTAGCATTATTCATCGGTCTGGAAGTGAATTTTAATATGGCTGAAAATATAAAGCCACCCTCTTTACTTTTCATCGTTGAAATCAGATTTTCTTCTGTCGATGATTCCCCTTTGGTCAGTTTTTTGCAATAATAAGATTTGCATGTGCTATGATTTCCAATCACGTGGCCCGTTCAACAAACCCTGCTTCAGATCCAGAACTTTTTGAGAAAAGTTTTGTCATTTTGCGCATATATGTATATGTTTTACAGCGCCGAAAAGCAGTTAAAAAATATACTTCGTTTGGTTACTCCAAACGAAGTATATTTTTTAACTGCTTTTCGGTACCTTAATGGGTAGCTTGTGTTTCTAGTCAGCTCAACTGCATCATGTGAAACCCACTTCTATTGCCATGTATTATGATCTCGTCTTTATCTTAAGTTTCTTCTTCTATCAAAATGATTGAATATGAATTCGTATGTTTTGAAGAATACTGAAATAAAATAAGAATATTGTAAGTAGTCAAAAAGCATGTCTTAGAACTGGAAACATACAGTCCCAAAACAGTAATAAAAACGGTACTGTAAACTTACAGTTATATAAACTATAATAAATATGAGAAGTTTCCATTCATCAGGATTCAGAATAATAAATAGCCTTTAATTTATAATCATATTGGGGGAAGTGCGAATTCCAGTAGTACATACAAAAACTAGACTTAAGGTCTCGTGGTGCACGGTGCGCAAGTTGCAAGCAACTTTCTGATTACTCTTTGATATCTCTTAAAAAAACAGTAGTACTAAACCTACTACTGTTTCTTGTGATATATCAAAAATAAAATAAATTCACAATTATATGAAAATGTGATCCACCATCGTGTATTCTAAAAAGATTGTCAGATTTGCAATCAGCATCCCTAAAAACCCTTTACACGATACCCATATCGTATGTTTGAGAAAAAGTTGCATCCGCAAACTTGGATTTTAAAAAGAATGCCAGATTTGCAATCGGCATCCCTAAAAACCCATTACACGATACCCATATCGAATGTTTGAGAAAAAGTTGCATCCGCCATCTTGGATTTTGAAAAGAATGTCAGATTTGCAATCGCCATACCTAAAAACCCATTACACCATACCCATATCGAATGATAGAGAAAAAGTTGCATCCGCCATCTTGGATTTTAAAAAGAATGTCAGATTTGCAATCGGCATCCCTAAAAACCCATTACACGATACCCATACCGAATGTTTGAGAAAAAGTTGCATCCGCCATCTTGAATTTTAAAAAGAATGTCAGATTTGCAATCGGCATCCCTAAAAACCCATTACACGATACCCATATCGAATGTTTGAGAAAAAGTTGCATCCGCCATCTTGGATTTTAAAAAGAATGTCAGATTTGCAATCGGCATCCCTAAAAACCCATTACACGATACCCATATCGAATGTTTGAGAAAAAGTTGCATCCGCCATCTTGAATTTTAAAAAGAATGTCAGATTTGCAATCGGCATCCCTAAAAACCCATTACACGATACCCATATCGAATGTTTGAGAAAAAGTTGCATCCGCCATCTTGGATTTTAAAAAGAAAATTTTAAAAGAAAAATATTTAAAAACAAAAATATAATTTATATGTATTGAATAGTAAAAACATAAAAAGTAAATGTTAGGTATGCATAAAAATTCCTACACGAAAATAAAAAAATATGACTTACCTTATTCAACTATTTGCGGCAATGTATACGTACACAATAGATCGCGAATTATCGTTATCGGCGCGTCGCTCCACGATGAGACGTGACCTCTCTCCGAGCTCTCGTGGACGACTGAATTGACGACAGGTGCACGTTGCGTATGATTCAAAACAGCGCGTCAATTAAGAAAAAAAAGAACACAAAAATAACCAAATGACATTTCGAAAATGTTAAAACACTAAATTGTGGTATGACTATTAGAGATTAATATGAATTAAAGATTGTGAAAAAATTCAACAGTTTACTATCAAAAATCATTAAAACACTAGCATGCTATTTTAAGATTTTTGTCTAACTTTACGTATTTTTGTTATTTAAACTAGACAATATTTTTTATTTTTGCCAACATAGAAACGTTAACACATTCATTGTGGTGTTCATTACATATTTTTTATCGCAATTATGGTAATAATATTGATTATATCCCTATAACTGTGACGATCGTTTTGAATTATTTTGCACGGTGCAGTCTTAACCAACAACCGAAAAAAAAGTATGTTTACCTTTAGAATTTTGTTTCTTTTTTTTTTAAATTTAGCATTTTATGTTATTACTAAAATGTTAAAACGCCGTATAATTAATAATAAAAAAGGTAATATTAATTTCAAAAAATACAAATACTATTTATAAAAATCGATTCCTTCCTGGTTTTATTTAAACCTACTTAATGATGCGTATGACCTTGGTAAGGGACCAATCAGAGCGCAGTACCCCGTGCCTCATACCTCAGCTAGTTGACAGAATTGTTTTGATGTATTAGATCAAGCATTAGGCGTCTAGGGGCTATGTGGTCGATGAGTCTGGGAAATAGGGAAGGAATTCCACACAGATAGCATGTAAAACTGATTTTAGAATCGAGTCTAATCTGTCAAGTTTCAATTAAGAATTTTACCTTGTTTGGAATACAGTTCAAAATGCAAGTATGGCTCGGTTAGGCTTTCACTAAAATAAGATCTCATTTAGTTTGCGTTTTTGGTTCTAACGTTTTCGTTCGGGAAATTTCGACCTGCAGAACAAGCCCCGTGGACGGCAGGAGACCAACTTTGATAATGAAGAATTGAAGGCTATTGTGGCAGCGGATCCATCGCAAACCACGTCCGAGTGCTGCAGGCTGCAGTGTTATTGATAAAACTGTTTTAATCCACTTGAAGCAAATTGGGAAGGTAAAAAGCTTGAAAGGTGGGTACCTCAGGTATTGAGTGCAGCAAACGGACCAACGCGCGTCGACTGCTGCGTTACATTACTCAACCGGCACAATAATGAAGGGATTTTAAATCGAATAAAAAAACCTGTGATGAAAATTTACTCAAAAAAATTACTTGTGAGCGTTTGGTGGACTAGTGCCGGTGTCGTTCACTAGAGCTTTCTTAAATCTGGCCAGACGATTACGGCGGATGTCTATTGTCAGCAACTGCAAACCATGATGGAAAAGCTAGCTGCTAAACAGCCGAGGCTGGTCAATCGCTCTAGGGCACTGCTGCTTCAGGACAACGCTAAACCACACACTGCACAACAGACGGCTATCAAATTAGAGGAGCTTCAATTGGAATGTCTAAGACATCCACCGTACTCCCCGGACCTTACTCCAACAGATTATCATTTTTGTCGAAATTTGGATAACTTCTTGCAAGGGAAAAAATTCAACTCTGATGGGGCAGTCCAAAGCGCCTTCAAAGACGTTATTGATTCCCGTCCGAATGGTTTTTTTTATTAAAGAGATCAATGAACTATCGTGGCACTACTGGCATACTACGTAGCATACTTTTTTATCCAAGCTTGTACGAAAACAGTGTCTTCGTACAAGACATATCAAATGTAGCACAGGATCTGCCTCAAGTAGACCGGCCTGAGAGTGCTGGCTTTTTATCTAGTCATAGTAATGAAGGTTTGCATTCGCTTATGTTTTGAGACGGTATTGGAAAAGGTTTAGGTAAATTAATAAATAGCAATCAGAGTCATTCCACTTTTAATTATTGCATGCCCGGGTCATCTTACAAGCAAATAATCGAATCTGTGGCAATGAATATATATAAACCAGATACCAATTTAACTGTATTTGAGGGTAATAGTATAAAAGTAAAATAAAAACTTTTTAACAAAAATACAACCGACTTCAAAATAAAAACACTACAAAGTGAAAAATAACTTCAATTTCGGAAGTCGGTGTTCTTGATTTGGTTTCTTCGTTTTTTGGCACCGACTTCCGAAATTGAAGTTATTTTTCACTTTGTAGTGTTTTTATTTTGAAGTCGGTTGTATTTTTGTTAAAAAGTTTTTTTATTTTTCACTTTTTAGTTGTGGTACATAATGGACCATTTCTCCAAAGTGAAGCCATAATAGATTAACCCAGAAACATGCAACTTAAACAAAAACAGAGGAATTAGAGTATAACAGGGTGAACTGTTCACACCTGCGTACCCCTTTAGAGCGTGCTAAAGTGATGTTATGTTATGAAAACAACAAATAGACATCCGATTGCAGCTATCCCGAGTGATTTGCCGTCATTTATTGAAGAGTTCTGATGTATATCTCCGAAGTTCTTCATCAGATATTGATTAAATTTAAATGGGACCATATGACAAGAACCAGCTTTCAAATGAAAAAAGATTCATCAAAATCGGTCCACCCAGTACAAAGTTCGGAGGTAACACACATAAAAAAAAAAATACAGCCGAATTGAAAACCTCCTCCTTTTTGCGAAGTCAGTTAAAAAGATGACATCACTGAGTGAGTAAAAGAGATGTTAAAGTTAAATTGCAGTAAAATTATTTTGTGTGCCTTCCCTTACTTGGATAAATTGTCAAATAGACAAAATAATCACATTCACATGCTTAATAAGCATCTGCACTTTCTTGTGAGTCACTATAGTGACAAACTTGTTTTTTTTTGACATCAACATTTTTGTTGATAAATTAAAGTCGACAGGCGATACTTTGTATCTGCCTCTTAGGGTAAGACATCAAATAGCTCGGCTATTATCTTATACAATAAACTCAGACATAAGTAGTATGTCGAAGTATCCAGTTATTATTGATATTAGTAATAGTACTAATTTAAAGGTTGTCAATACCTTGCATAGCGTTAGCAAAAATGCTATTAATATTTATTATTTAAACTAGTTGATAGGACAAGGGAGGGTACCAATAACGAATAGTTACGAGTATATCCACCATCAGGTACCTTAAAGCTCGCAAAAATTTAATTTCAAAAAAAGGTCTGAGCAGAATTCTCTGAAATTATTCCACCAGAATATTCAGGGTTTTTCTTCAAAGTAATTGGAAATCGATTATCGTTTTTAAACAATGTTTGAAATTGTTTCTTTCACTGAGCATTGGCTGAAAGATTATGCAATGCTAATCAATTATGAAAATTATACTGTGGGCAGTAGTTTTAACAGAAATATTATGTTGCGGGGGTTCACTTACATTAATTAAAAAAAACTTTTTAACAAATAATCAAACCGACTTCGAAAACAAAACACTTCAAAGCGAAAAATAACTTTCTTTTCCGAAGTTGGTGTCTTTGTACCCATTGTTTTCCGTTATTCGACACCGACTTCGGAAAAGAAAGTTATTTTTCGCTTTGAAGTGTTTTGTTTTCGAAGTCGGTTTGATTATTTGTTAAAAAGTTTTTTATTTTCCTCTTTTTAGTTTTAGTAGGTACCTCCAATTAACATGAAAATCATTTATAGCCAAAGTACATCTTATGGCGATTCCAATAAGCCCAAACACGACTAGGATACATTCTTTTATTTCGGATTTCCAGTGGCCATTGTGGTGTTCTTTATCAGTTCCACTTCACTGAATGATACTTTCTGAGTGCATTATTGAAGAAATTACCAAAATCGCTATATGTATGCCTATAATATTTGAGGAGTCCTTCGATTTCTCTAGGATCCCATCATCAGATCCTGGTTTCCTTATCATGGTACCACCCTTGGGATATCTCCTTTCCAACAAAAAAGAATCACCAAAATCGGTTCATAAACGACGAAGTTATCTGCGAACACACATAAAAAAAAATATACGGTCGAATTGAGAAACCTCCTCCTTTTTGGGAAGTCGGTTAAAAATGGTATTAAATCAAAAACTCGTAAAGATATAGTAGACCTCTCAGTTGAGCATAGTGTTGAATTGTCCTGTGTTGAGCTGGATCAGGGGCGTAGCTACCGCCGTATCTGCCGTATCAATTATACGGGGCCCCCGGGCCACAGGGCCCCCCGACGTGCGTAAGCAAAAATTAATAAAAACTTCCCATTTTTTATTTCGCCTGTCATACCTGTCGCTATTGTCCATAGAGGCAGAAACTTTAGAAAAACTAAAGTCATCTTCAGCTATAAATGATTTAATAAATCAGTTTGCCGAAAAAAAGGCAAAGAAAGTGTGTATTTAATTTGAATTGTTTGTAAAAATTTTAGAAAAAGTGACAGATAGATAATTATATGAATAAATATTTCTTTTAATTTTATGCAAACATTTTTTTTCTTTTGTGAGAAATCTTTACCTTTCATAAGGGCCCCCAAACAAATTTTTATACGGGGCCCCGCCAAGGCACGCTACGCCACTGAGCTGGATAAGCATGTCATAGTGTGCGTCTACAGACCCCCTAATTATAAGAACTACTCTATATTCGAGTAAGTTCGCAATAAAGTGATGGCAGATGTTTTGGAAAAACTTGCAATGTAAACTAGTAATTGTCTGTGGTGACTTTAATATTAATATTCTAGAAGACAATTCAGATAGCAGTAGGTTATTAAATCTCTTTAAATCATTTAATTTGTCACATGTGTTTACGGAACTAACCCGAACTACACTGACTTCTGCTACATGTATTGATAATGTTTTTTGTTGCTGCAACTACTTGGACAAGGCCATTATAAATTATCTGCCTTCGGATCGTAGTGGGCTACTGGTGACATTTGAGTCCATTATGCTAATGAAACAAGTGCATATTCAATCCAGACCAATAACATCCGGTAAATTAAATAAATTTAACAGTACTTTAATCGGTAAGTTAAGCGATCAGGACCTCACAGTGAAAGATGGTAATATTTTGTATGATTAAGTTTTTTCAGTAGTTCAAAAAGAGTTCAATAACACTTTTAAGAAGATAACTAAAACTATATGCCTTAAGTTTTTATTCAGTGACTGGGCGACTACAGGACATAGAAAAGGTAGGGAAAGACTTTACGAGCTATATGGCCTTAGGCCTTGTATTAACACTGAAACGTTTAATAAGTATGTTGCTACTTACTCAAGAATTTTTTTAAATACATGTAAGGCAGCTAAGGCCTTGTACATTAGAAATAAGGTTAAATTAGCAGAAAATAAAATCAAGACGATTTGGAAAATTATAAATAATGAAACGAACAGGAATAAAAGAAATAATACTGATTACACGCTTGAGACCACACACGGACTTATTAGAGATAACAAAAAAGTTGCGCAAGAATTTGTAAATTTCTTTACCAACATCCCAATTAAAACTACTGAAACCTTAAATTCTTCGCCCTCGCTTGCTTTTGGATTATTAAACGCGAACGTTTCAGCCTGCCCGAATGTACTTAACTTTTCACATATAAACCCCATAACAGTAATAAAAGCTGCAAATCAAGATCAAACCGACTGAAGATCTGTGGAGAATGTCCATCAAAGGTTGTACCTCCATTATTCAGACAATAGCGCCGTACTTAGCTGTAATTTTTAATTTGTGTGTGGATCAAGGAGTCTTTCCAGATCTAATGAAATATAGTAAGGTTATACCACTTTTTAAATCCGAGGACAGTAAAGACACAAATAATTATAGACCAGTATCCGTGTTGCCGGTTTTCAGCAAGGTATTTGAGAAGATAAGGTTAAATTAAATGGTCATTCATTTTAATACGAATAACATCTTGCATGATAAACAGTATGGTTTCACCAAAGGACGTTGTACAACTGACGCTGGTGTCACCCTATTAAAACACATCTTTAATGCGTGGAAAGAGTCGCAGGATGCCATAGGTATTTTCTGTGACCTGTCGAAGGCGTTTGATTGCCTTAATCCTGAAACATTACTTCTGAAACTTGAGCATTACGGGTTAGGTCAATCAGCGTTAAGTTTGGTTAAATCTTATTTGAATGATAGACAGCAATTAATTCAAATAAACGGTGTGAATTCGTCGGGGTTAAACGTGAAAATGGGGGTACCCCAGGGCTCAATTTTAGGTCCTTTCTTATTTTTAATATACATACACGATTTACCCCGTTTATTGGAAAACAAACTAAACATAGTGTTATTTGCTGATGCCACATCTTTAATTTTTTAAATAAATAGACGTACTTGTCAGGTTGACGACGTAAATAACGCGCTACGGCAGGTTCAGGATTGGTTCACTGCCAATAATTTAGTTTTAAATGGTAAAAAACCAAGTGCGTAAAATTTTCCTTGCCGAATGTCAAAAGTACTGATTGTGACATTATATTAAACAAGGAGAAGCTAGAATTCGTCGATAAAACGGTTTTCCTGGGGATCACGCTAGACTCAAGGTTACAATGGGGTCCTCATTTAATATCATTTGCAGGGCGGCTAAGTTCGACAGCTGTTAGAAAGATTTTTCAATTTAGTGATGTAGATACCGCTAGGCTGGTCTATTTTAGTTACTTTCATAGTATAATGTCTTACGGTATTTTACTATGAGGAAGGGCTTCAGACATTGAGTAAATTATTATTCTGCAAAAACGAGCCATCAGAGCGATATACAATCTTAATTATATGATTGATATTATATGATATATAATTCGATATACTAAGGGAACTGTTTAAGGTCATTAACATCATGACGGATCCTTGTCAATATATTTATGAAAACATCATGTACGTGAGAAAGAATTTACATCTTTTTAGTAAAAACGGAGATAGACATAATTACATTACTAGAAATAGGGACCAATTAGTTCAACCAGGTTTCAGACTGGCTAAAGTAGCCTCATCTTTCATGGGGTACTGTACAAAATGTTACAATAAAATTCCACCCCACATTCTAGAACTGAATGAGACGAAATTTAAAACTTGTATAAAACGCACACTTGCATAGTGTGCGTTTTATACAAGTTTTAAATTTCGTCTCTGGCGTATTATAAGTTGGGGGATTTCATCACTGATAAAAATGCTTGGCTCAATGCTAGTCTTGCTCCACAAACACTAGGGCGCAAAAACAAGTGATATGCAGAACATTATTGTTTCGAAGTATTGTTGGACCTGCTGAAGACTGTATGAATATATTTGTATTATATAGACTCAATTTCTTTTAGTATTGTATAACTGCGCAGCACGTGTGAGTACTATGTACCCAACTGTAAATCTACCATTTGCTGTACCTTTGTGTCGTTCGTTGACCTATGTGGGCCCTGGCAGTTGAGTGTTTCATGCTCTCTCATATGTCTCACTGATGGTGGCGCGTGTGTTGGTCTTAACTTAACTGCTTCGGATGCTAATGTTTTTCTAGTACCTACTCGTATTATGTAAGTGCACGGTACATGTGTGAGTACTTTTAATACTTTGTACCTGTACGTAGTATAGTATGTAGTGATTCTGGGTGCATTGTCCTCACACATATGAATTTATTAATGTATGTACTTATGTACCAAAATATTGTAAAAAACTTTTTTTTTTTTTTACCTTATGGAGTTTCTTGTGCGTTCTTCTCCATAACAAGCTACTTTCCGAATGCACGGTAGAATCATTTTTTATTCCTTGTAAATTTGTATGTATTAACGTTCAAAAGTGCCGCTTGGTGGACTTGTTGAAATAAAATATCTTTGTCTTTGTATGAGATGGCAAAATTGCATAGATAGCAATGGTAAATGATAGGGGTTAAAGTATGAAAAGTTTTATTGTAATAGGTACTTCGAATTGACATAGAACCTTCATGGTTTGAGTGAAACTTGAAACACATGACAACCTATGAAGTTCTTCTTTTAAAAATGTGCAACATTCGATTATCGACTTTCAGTTGTTTTTTTTATACAGCTTAGACAAGAAAGATGGATTCTTAGAAAATTCGAGTGATTTTTGAATACGAGTTCTGACGCGGGACTAACGCGGCAGAAACAGCTTGCAATATCAATGTTGCGTTTGGAGAGAGGACTGCTAATGAACGCACGAATAAACGCTTTCTTGATGGAAACTTTGATTTGAAGAACGAACCACGTGGAAGACCGCCCACACAGGTGAATAACAATGAATTGAAAGAGATGGTGGAAGCCGATCCGAGCCAAACTACCCGGCAATTAGCGGCGTGGTTTAACGTTATCTTACCAACAATATTGACTCATTTGCGTCAAATCAATAAAATACGAAAAACGGGTGCCTCATGATTTGACTGATCTGCAGAAAGAAACGCGTCTTGAAACTTGTGTTGCCTTGTTGAATTGATACAGAAATGAAGGAATATTGGATCGAATTGTGACATGTGATGAAAAGTGGATTCTTTACGATAACCGTAAGCGAAAAATGCAATGGCTGACCCCAGGTCAAACGCCGCAACAGTGTCCTAAAGCAAAGCTTACCAATAAAAAGGTAATTGTAACTGTTTGGTGGTCTCAGCATGGTGTTATTCATGAGGTATGTACTATAGCTTTCTCCGATCTGGTCAAACAATAACGGCAGATGTCTACTGTGCCGAACTGCGAACAATGATAGCAAAACAAGCAGTGAAACAGCTCCGACTCATGAATCGATCTTCACCATTATTACTCCATGATAACGCGAGACCTCATACAGCACGAGAAACCGTTTTAACTCTAAAGGAACTGCAAATAGAAACCATTCGTCACCCTCGGTATTCGCCAGACCTTGCTCTAACGGACTACCATTTTTTTCGTGATTTGGACAATTTTCTACGTGATAAAAAGTTTTCTTCTCAGGAGACTGTACAAAATGCTTTCACACAGTTTGTCGAATCTAGATCACCAGAGTTCTATCGCAAAGGCATAAATGACCTTCCTATTAGATGGCAGCAATGTATAGATCTTCTTCTTTTCGTGTGAGGTGTGGTGTATAGATTATAAAGGATTATTTAGATTAAATAAATAGGTTTTTTTTTTTTCATTTCAAATCGGCAATTTCAAACTTTATCCCCTAATACTTTGATTAAATAAATATAATATATAAAAAAAAAACGACGATGTTCCTCCCTTACAAAACGCCAATTTCATATGTAATGACCTAATATACCGAATTATGATATACAATTAAGGTTCGTCCTTCCAATGAAGGTTAAATATTGAAAAAAATAATATTTGACATATTATATAAATATTGAAAACAGCTTATAAAATATACACTGGAATCTTTACTTAAATAAAATCGTCTGTTAAATCAATAAAGTCGATTGTTATAAGAAATCGATTCGGTACCGCATTAGTTCATCACTAAATGATTTTGTTCAATGTTACTTTTGGACATTGACTCAGCATTCAGCCGGGCTGATGCGCGGCCCAGATAAAATACTATAAATATAATTTATCTATAAATATAATTTATTTGTGTTCTATGCGTGTAAGTTGCTACCAAACTAGCAACTTACACGCATAGAACACAAATAAATTTGTACGTTAGTGTGTATTAAGATAAAATAGTATATAAGCTGTAAAATATTGTAAATAAATCAGATTTGAATTTTATATTCTTGTCTCATTACCCCTCACTGTGGCCAAGACACCTTTAGCCATCTCTGATCAGTCCTGTGAGTCTGCTGGACTGGCAGTGAGTTTACCCTTCCCGAACCTGGAATTCCTGCCCACTATCCGTCTGTAACCTTAGGTCGCATGGTGCAGTCATCCAGAACTTATCTATATATTTATTTATCACACACTAGGTATATGGTAGGTTAGGGCTGTAGGGCTTATAGGTCTTAGGGTCGTAGGGACTGTTAGGCTGTGAGGTCTTAGTAGGTCCTTTAACGTACCATATAGTTTCATGTACTGTCACACCCTTAACATTACTGCGGCCTTACGTGACGTATGTTAGGGGGGGCGTACAGATTTGTTTTTGAGCTTTCAAATGTAAAATTGCAGGCTGGACGTTATCTAATTCCCTTTTTTCACAAAAAAACGCAATGTAAATAAAACGCTCGAAAACAAAACAGCTGATAGATAGCGCTACAGACGCTAGACAAGTGACATTCTACCAGCGAAAGCTTGGCGATAGCGATAGCAAAAACGTCAAAAGTGAATGGGAATGTGAATCGCTATCGAAATTCACATTCCCATTCACTTTTGACGTTTCGACCGTGCGTCGCCATCGCTAACATCGAGTGACATTTGTCTAGAGCCTCAGATCAACGCCGGCGGCGGCTTGTACCTACACGCGGCGCTCGGCGCGCGCTTGCTCTCTTAATTACAAATCTTTCAAAGGAGAATAATTGAAAATAGAATTACACTTAACACTAGGGGGTCCAGAAACATGTATTGAATCCATGGTATTCCTTTGCGGCTTAGTATCAAAGACACCCTGTATTATCATCAAAAACCGAGCAAGTGCGTGCCGGGCCACGCGCTGTAATAGGGTTCCGTGTCCGGATTAAGAAGAGGGCTATTTGTTGTTACATGAACATTGAAACGGTTTCAGCGGCGCACAAAGTCTAAAAACGGGCCCACATAGGACGATGATAACTGAAGAAGAAGTTATAAAACTTCACAAGTGAAGTTAGATAAAATATTATCTATTTGAGTACCACCTCGTGTAGTGTTTGTGATAAAGATTGATAACGAGCGTCACGTAATAATTTGAAAGCTGCAGTATTGCCGGTACGGAGATAGTCTTCGTTAAAATCTCCGGATGTTATGCAATAAAAACCGGCCAAGTGCGAGTCGGACTCGCGCACGAAGGGTTCCGTAACATTATAGCAAAAAATGGCAAGAAAAATCACGTTTGTTGTATGGGAGCCACACATAAATATTTATTTTATTCTGTTTTTGCCCTTGTCTTTGGCCTATCCAACGATACTCCACACCACGGGATAGACGAGAAAAAAATCCATCTCCACTTTACGTCTACAGCAGGTAACCTAAAACATTCGTGAGGAAACCTGGACTTATAGTTAGTATTTGTAAGTTTGTGCTCCATTGGCGTAATTGCTGCAAGGCGTTCCAGTGCGAGGATAAACTAATAAATAAATATTTTCTTTTTTCATGATTTTAATTTTACCACTTTGTCGGAGTGATTAATATGTATATCCATGCCAAATTATAACTTTCTAGTACTAAGAGTCTCTGACCTAAGCTGCGGACGGACAGACGGACATGGCGAAATTATAAGGGTTCCTTGTTGACTACGGATCCCTAAAAATTATAAAAGCGTATTGCATGAACATAATAACTTCAGAAAACTTCTAGGATACTAAAAGAGTGACGTGTACTCACAAGTCTGGTGCGCGGGCGTCACGGCTACGATGGCCATGGGGCGGGGCACGTCGCGCCGGAGCGGAGTGGCCCCGCCCGCGCGCTTGTCGGCGCGGAACACGCCGTGCGCCAGCCAGTCCGTCCAGAACACCCACGGCCCGCTGATGGCCACGTCGAACGGGTGCTCCGTGCCCGCGCGCGTCACCACCTGCACACACACACACAGCACGTGAGCCGCTGCACATGCACACACATGTCACACGCGACGGCTCAGAGGGACTCACGTGGCGGTGCGAGCCGTCGTAGTGCATGCGCTCGATCTTGTCGAGGCGCGCGTCGGCCCAGTAGATCTTCTTGGCGGCGTGGTCCAGCGCCAGCCCGTTGGGCATGAGGATGTGCGAGTCCACCACGGTCTGCAGCTCGCGGCCGCTGGCGTAGGCGCGCTGGATGCAGGGCCGCGACTCGTTCCAGTTGGTCCAGTAGAGCCGGCGCTCGCACGGCTCGTAGTCGATGCCGCGGGGCCGCGCGCCGCGCGCCAGCTGCAGCACGGTGCGCGCCCCCGCGCCCCCGCCCTGCGCCCCCGCGCCCTCGCCCTGCGCCCCCGCGCCCACTTGCGCCGCGCGGATGGCGGCGCCGCTGTTGCACGTCCAGTACAGCATGCTCTCGGCCGCCGCGTACACCATGCCCTCCACCGCGCCCACCTCTGCACACACACACATTAGTCAGCACACATTGGTCACACATAAGGTCAGGTCGGAGCAGGAGACACTCACGCTCGATTAGCACGTCGTGTCCGGAGCCGTTGAAGTGCACGGTGTTGATGGAGCCGCGCTGGATGTCGGAGTAGAACAGCCGCGAGTCCTCGTACCAGTACGCCAGGCTGATGGCGTTGCGCATCAGCTCCCTACACACACACAATCAGTGGCGGCACTTAGCGGGCGACATCGTGGCAAATAACTACCTCATGGCCAGTCACGGCACTTTTGTATTAGAGTTAAAAAAAAATATGGAATTAAAATACTCCTGACAAGTGACAACCCTTTATTCGCATAATATCAGATTCTCAAAATATTAGATTTGCAATGACAGTTTTTAATGCTTTTTGACTGAGCACTTTTCAGTGAGTTAGGGCACTAAAACTTTCAGTGAAAAGTGATCATATGTGTAGCGTATATTACTTGTTCTCAATGGGCTTGAAGGGCGAGTTGAGGTCCTTCTCGTCCAGCAGGTGGATGCTGTCGATCTCGGTGACGCGCGAGTACATCAGGAACGAGTCGTACGCTGCGGACAGAGACGCGGCGTGAATGTGTGTTACTGAGGTGGGGGGCAGGTAGGTGTGCGCGTACTGAGGTAGAGGGAAGTAGGTGTGTGTACTGAGGTGGGGGAGGTGTGTGTGTACGTACGCGTGCAGTTGCGTCCGTTGGGTGCCAGGCGGCCGTGCGGGCAGGCACAGCGCGCCCGCTCGCCGTCGTGCAGGCACAGCGCCTCGCAGTGTGTGTGTGTGTACTGAGGTGGGGGAGGTGTGTGTGTACGTACGCGTGCAGTTGCGTCCGTTGGGTGCCAGGCGGCCGTGCGGGCAGGCACAGCGCGCCCGCTCGCCGTCGTGCAGGCACAGCGCCTCGCAGTGTGTGTGTGTGTACTGAGGTGGGGGAGGTGTGTGTGTACGTACGCGTGCAGTTGCGTCCGTTGGGTGCCAGGCGGCCGTGCGGGCAGGCACAGCGCGCCCGCTCGCCGTCGTGCAGGCACAGCGCCTCGCAGTGTGTGTGTGTGTACTGAGGTGGGGGAGGTGTGTGTGTACATACGCGTGCAGTTGCGTCCGTTGGGTGCCAGGCGGCCGTGCGGGCAGGCAAAGCGCGCCCGCTCGCCGTCGTGCAGGCACAGCGCCTCGCAGTGTGTGTGTGTGTACTGAGGTGGGGGAGGTGTGTGTGTACGTACGCGTGCAGTTGCGTCCGTTGGGTGCCAGGCGGCCGTGCGGGCAGGCACAGCGCGCCCGCTCGCCGTCGTGCAGGCACAGCGCCTCGCAGTGTGTGTGTGTGTACTGAGGTGGGGGAGGTGTGTGTGTACGTACGCGTGCAGTTGCGTCCGTTGGGTGCCAGGCGGCCGTGCGGGCAGGCAAAGCGCGCCCGCTCGCCGTCGTGCAGGCACAGCGCCTCGCAGTGTGTGTGTGTAAACTGAGGTGGGGGAGGAGTGTGTGTACGTACGCGTGCAGTTGCGTCCGTTGGGTGCCAGGCGGCCGTGCGGGCAGGCACAGCGCGCCCGCTCGCCGTCGTGCAGGCACAGCGCCTCGCAGTGTGTGTGTGTGTACTGAGGTGGGGGAGGTGTGTGTGTACGTACGCGTGCAGTTGCGTCCGTTGGGTGCCAGGCGGCCGTGCGGGCAGGCACAGCGCGCCCGCTCGCCGTCGTGCAGGCACAGCGCCTCGCAGTGTGTGTGTGTGTACTGAGGTGGGGGAGGTGTGTGTGTACGTACGCGTGCAGTTGCGTCCGTTGGGTGCCAGGCGGCCGTGCGGGCAGGCACAGCGCGCCCGCTCGCCGTCGTGCAGGCACAGCGCCTCGCAGTGTGTGTGTGTGTACTGAGGTGGGGGAGGTGTGTGTGTACGTACGCGTGCAGTTGCGTCCGTTGGGTGCCAGGCGGCCGTGCGGGCAGGCACAGCGCGCCCGCTCGCCGTCGTGCAGGCACAGCGCCTCGCAGTGTGTGTGTGTGTACTGAGGTGGGGGAGGTGTGTGTGTACGTACGCGTGCAGTTGCGTCCGTTGGGTGCCAGGCGGCCGTGCGGGCAGGCACAGCGCGCCCGCTCGCCGTCGTGCAGGCACAGCGCCTCGCAGTGTGTGTGTGTGTACTGAGGTGGGGGAGGTGTGTGTGTACGTACGCGTGCAGTTGCGTCCGTTGGGTGCCAGGCGGCCGTGCGGGCAGGCACAGCGCGCCCGCTCGCCGTCGTGCAGGCACAGCGCCTCGCAGTGTGTGTGTGTACTGAGGTGGGGGAGGTGTGTGTGTACGTACGCGTGCAGTTGCGTCCGTTGGGTGCCAGGCGGCCGTGCGGGCAGGCACAGCGCGCCCGCTCGCCGTCGTGCAGGCACAGCGCCTCGCAGTGTGTGTGTGTACTGAGGTGGGGGAGGTGTGTGTGTACGTACGCGTGCAGTTGCGTCCGTTGGGTGCCAGGCGGCCGTGCGGGCAGGCACAGCGCGCCCGCTCGCCGTCGTGCAGGCACAGCGCCTCGCAGTGTGTGTGTGTGTACTGAGGTGGGGGAGGTGTGTGTGTACGTACGCGTGCAGTTGCGTCCGTTGGGTGCCAGGCGGCCGTGCGGGCAGGCACAGCGCGCCCGCTCGCCGTCGTGCAGGCACAGCGCCTCGCAGTGTGTGTGTGTACTGAGGTGGGGGAGGTGTGTGTGTACGTACGCGTGCAGTTGCGTCCGTTGGGTGCCAGGCGGCCGTGCGGGCAGGCACAGCGCGCCCGCTCGCCGTCGTGCAGGCACAGCGCCTCACAGCGCACGTGCGCGCCACAGCCCGACGCACTTCCCGCCGGTGCTCGCTGAGCCGTGCGTGACCAGATCTGCGGGGAACGCGCACGTCATACTACTGCCACTACTAACGGGATTATTTTATCGCCCTAAGCAAAATGGCCGAATCTGACCAAAACACAAAACGAAGAAAATGAATAAAAGATAAGATCTAAACGTTTGTCGCTGTGTTTGTTTGTTATCTATTCTAAACGTTTTTCCGTCGAATCTAGACTATTCACCTGTGCAAATCAAGACGGTACTTGAAAAAAAACTAAATTATACATAAAAGGGCAAATGCATTCCATTTTGTTTGGAGAACAATATTGATATGCATGGATGGAGTTAGTTACAGTTAGTGGTGCTTGTTACCGTAATATCCTTGAGGCTGTCTCCCAGGTTGTCGCGCAGCACACGGTAGTGCGACGCGTTGCTCAGCGGCGCCGCCAGCACCGCGCCGCGGTTCGCCGTCCTAGTCATAGTGGTTTTTTCAAATTATTATGTTAAAACAATAATCTATTCACACGCGATTATTTATTTATTTAACCATTTATACACACACATATATATAAACCAGAAGAAGGAACATAAAAATAGGTACAGAGGTGATCACAGAACAGAAAAAACGCCTTCTACAGTAGAAATCGCAAGTAGGCGGGGCCCGCGTACCCCGAGTTTTGCTCAGTTTAGCATATGTCTGCTGCCCCGCCCACACTACGCACATCAGTCTTGTTACAACCGTCACGGTGAAAATAAATTGAAAAATAATATTAAAATGCCCTATTCTGCTGTTTTAGAATGTAAACACGATAGCAGAACCAAAAAAAATACAATTGGAGGTATATCATACCATCGGCCAGTCTTAATTGATTTTATTTCGATTAAAATTTGCAAAAATATATTTTATTAAAAAACACAAGTAAAAGTTGATTTTATTTTGTTAAATTTAAGGTCTACTTTCTTTTAAACTCAATCCTTTTGTTCTCGAAGATTCCAACTATATCATCGACTTCAGCGGAAAATATACCCAATCAAGAATCGTATAATCTGACGTCATTAGATCAGAATCAAGCTATTTACTTCGATAGAATATCCAATCTTCAGTACATCCAGGACGAATGGCGTCTAGTTGTCTACTACAATATGACGACATACTGGAAAGGGTTAGCCGAGATCAAGAGTTACGTCAATCATATCAAGTCATTATGCATAACTCAGGCAAATAAACAATATCAGAGTATCATTCATCAATTAGAGCACGAAATAAGTGACATTGAACATTATGATATGTTACTTAAATATCAAAGTCCAAAGAGGCTAAAGAGAGGCCTAGTGGACGGCGTGGGTTATATTGCCAACTCGTTATTCGGTGTACTAGACGAAAGGTTTGCTGAAAAATATAAGGGTGACATCGAACAGATCAGTCATAATGAAGCACATCTACAGAAACTTATAAAAAATCAAACAAGCATCTTAGAATCTGAGTTCAACATCGTACGCCGTAACGAGGATATCATGAATAAACAATTTTCATTTATCAAGCAACATCTACAACATATATCATCTGAGGTGAATAAAGTACGTCTCGCAAACGAAGATAGTCTTTACATTACCTCATCGGCACTAGCAGCATCAATAATTCTCACAAATATTCGTTGGATTCAGCAAACGCTAATCGGAACCGTAACAGATATTTCACACGGGCGCATTGACAGCCATTTGCTGTCACCGGAGCAGTTATCGTATCAGCTGAGCACTATCTCCAGTCGACTGAATGGTAAACTTACGATACCTGTGGACTTAAGGAATGTCAAGGATTTGTACCGGTTACTAAAGGTTTCGGCTAGAGTCTTCTCTAACTACTTAATCATTGAGATCAAGGTTCCACTCATAAGTAACGAACTGTTTGAGTTGAACAAAATCATATCAATTTCGCAAAAGAGAGGACAACAATATTATCATCTCATTCCATCAGTACCGCTCATAGCCTACAATTTGCGCAAAGATACAGCATTTCTCCTATCAGAAGCAGACCTTCAATCATGTACTCATGTTCCTAACGATATCTTGTTATGTTCATTAAACATGCCCATCTACAATCTAAACATGAAACAATCAATTTGCGAAATCAAATTATTCAATAAAAAGCAACTATGCCACTCCGTAAAATCATCATGTGACGAGCAATGGATCAAATTACACAGGCCGAACAGCTGGTTGTACACATGTTGCTCGGAATGCCAAACTCGCATTATTTGCGCCAACGGAATCACAATGGTGAACCTTGTCGGCAACGGGATTATTACCCTAGGTCAAGGTTGCACATTGAAAGGAGAGACCTTCAGTATCTATGCCCATAACAATTTCATCAATCACGTGAATATTCATCATCACATCGAAGTCCCAGAGGTGTCCGTACTAAACAAAATCATGAAAACGTCTGCGCCAGAGAACTTCAGTGAAGCTGAAGATCATCATCTCATTTGGAATAAATTAAGGGCTCAGATTGACGAGGTTAAGGAACAGTCATCTACAGATCTGAGCATTCACGACATTCATCACTACACTGTGTTGTACATCAGTGTAGCTTCGGTAATCATCTTGGGTGGCGTCGTCGTGTACCTCATCAAAAGCCAACGAAGTACGGGCAGGGCATCAGCGTCGACGGCCCCCCAGGGCCAAGAGGCTCTCGGGGTGGGGCCTGTGGCGGTCGCACCGGCATCGCGTGGATCATCAGTGCAAAAGTGTAGTGAAGTGTTCACAATCAGTGGTGTAGACAGGGCTACCTCGCCCATGTGTACCGTAGAATAGTCGTTTAGTTAGTATTTTCACATTTGTATCATTAGCAATCTATATCATTTTATTTTACTATTTTACTTGTCTCTTAATTTAATTTTCTGTTAATCAATCATATCAGTTGTCTGATTGCGGGCAGGATGTACGGAACCGCACATTATTTTTCATACTCACGCGCCGTGCATTCTGTGCACTCAGCATTTCGTACCTATCACTAAGCTAATTTGTGTAAGTACATTAAATCAATAAATCAGTGTTCAACGGACATTCGCGGTGGTCGGTTTTATTTCATCATCATCCCCATAGAATCGCCCCGGTATCATCACTAAATGCAGGGATCCCCTACACACATGTCATAGTCAGCTACTCAATTAGAGATTGCCGTTATCGATAATAAGTTTTCGACGATGATTTTAAACTTACAATGTTTTCTGTGTTTTATATCGGAAAAAAACCTGTTTTTTTTTTGTGATGCAGTATTAGTAATCAAATACATTTCCATATTCAAACCTTTTATTTTAATTCTGCCTTAACCAAGTTTGTAATAAATAAAACATACGTAATATCCTTATTGAGAAAAGGTTAATCGAAAAAGTGTAATACAACCTTTAAAAAAGTCGGTTTATGTTCAGTATTATTTTGTGACTATAGATACGCTAAGAATCCAGACAGAAAAGAATAAAAAACTTTTAACAAAAAATACAACCGACTTCAAAATAAAACACTAAAAAGTGAAAAATAACTTTAATTTCGGAAATCGGTGTTCTTGTTTTATTTCTTCGTTTTTTGACACCGACTTCCGAAATTGAAGTTATTTTTCACTTTTTAGTGTTTTTATTTTGAAGTCGGTTGTATTTTTTGTTAAAAAGTTTTTTTATTTTTCACTATTTAGTTGTGGTACAAAATGGACCAATTCTCCAATGTGAAGCCAGAATAGATTAACCCAGAAACAAGGATGGAATTAGAGTATAACAGGGTGAATTTTTCACACCTGCGTACTCCTTTAGAGCGTGTTAAAGTGATGTTATGGCATGAAATGATGTAAACAATAAACAGACACCCGATTGCAGCTATCCCGAGTGATTTGCCGTCATTTATTGAAGAGTTCTGATGTATATGTCCAAAGTTCTTCATCAGATCTTGATGAAATTTAAATGGGACCACATGACAAGTACCAGCTTTCATATGAAAAAAGATTCATCAATATCGGTCCACCCAGTAAAAAGTTCTGAGGTAACAAATATATAAAAAAATAGCCGAATTGAAAACCTCCTCCTTTTTGCGAAGTCGGTAAAAAATGGATTGAAGCGTCTGGAAGGCAAAGTTAGTTGCCTGCAAAAACTAATACCTACAATTTGTTCAGATCACTTCGTAGAACTAGATTTATTTATTAATAGCGGCAAAAAATACCTTGCCAATACAGCAGAACCAAAATAAAAAATTTCAAGTAATTACATAATTATGTTATTATTTCTCTGTTGTCCTAAGGACAATGTACCTATGCAATTTTGTCATTTTCACGGTTTCATATTTTATATCCATTAAGCGACATGTTAAAAAAGTAAAGTGGCTCAACCTGTCATTCAAACTATGAAAAACTATTTAAAAAGAAGAAATAATGCCCAAAATGTTAAGTAAGTTTATTGAAGAAAAAAATTTCGAAGATAAAAAAAACATCTAATTGGAAAATTTCCCACATCAAACCATGTAACTGAATTAATAAAAGCTATTACAGAACGCTAAATTAATGTGCGGATACACCATCTCCATTAATTTGTTAAAAATTAAAAGAAAAAGGCAACTACTTAATAATCTGTGTTCAATCTTTAGCTGTTTTTACTTAGGTAATTAATAAAACCATTGTTAAGCTATTGCATAGCTTCTATCGCGGGCCTTGAGCGCGGGGACCGAATCCAGAAATTCCGTAACGAAAAAACCTCACGCTCCCCACTCCGACGGGCACGGCGGTGATACTTTGACTTTTAATAAGGTTTTTGAATTCTGTGGAATCTGAGTGGTGAGGGGCAGGGGGGCGGGGGGGGGGGAGGTTTGTTGCACGTGTTTTCGATTTCCGTGTTGGTATTTTTAGAACGAAAAATTTTTTTGCGGGGGGAGGTAAACGGTTAAGGGGGGGGGGGGGTAAATCCTATCTTATTCACCTGGATGAAGTACCGGCGGCAGGGGGGCAAATTTTTTGTCAGAAATGCGCTAACACCAACCGTTTCTGAGATATGAGGGTTTTAAAATTTTTGTTGGTCGTATTTTTTTTGCCTTTTATTGGTCTCTCTGAGCTGTTTCTGTGACAATGGTGATCAATGTGGACCTTATGCTAATGAGAATAAGGGTCACTTTTGCTTGTCAAAGAAAAGCGACCTTATTTCAATGGGAATAAGGGTATTTTTGTTTTGTTTTTTAGAGTTAAATGCGGGTTTGGCTCGCTACGTTTTCGAGTTTTTAACGTTTTTAATTTTTTTGACGCATTTTCCAGGACTGGATCTAGAATAAATGCTATGCAATAGCTTTACTGCGGCAGTCCCCGAGTGCCACACGACTTTTTTATTTTTAATTGAGGTAATAAGTCTAAGTTTAAAAAAAAATACTAATGGGTATACGCGATTTCGCGCATGTAGTATCGTGATAAAAAAGACAACAGCCTTCAAAATCTACAAAGTGTAATATTTAGTTTCGACAAAGTGAAAATTAAAACAGATCAACATAGCACCTCTTTTTTTAAGTCTTTTGAAAAGTGTTTTATGTATTAGTCTGACATTTATGATCTACTTATATACCAAAATTTCATCAATGTGCGTTTAGTCAAGCTAAACATAGTACGAGTGTAGCCATCATATATATATATACATATATCACAGTTGATTTCAAACATAATAATATTTTATCGAATCTAGCTGTTGATTGTATTTTGTTTGAAAGTAAAACGGAATGTCGATAAATAAGTCATCGACAGTGGTGCATCTCTAGAGGAGGACGAGTTGTAACCACCTCATTACGCAAATATAAATCTTATGAGTAACCAAATACAGCTTTCAATTGAATGCATTTACTATAGTGACATCTAGCGGCGGGTAGCGTAACTTGCTCATTAAACTATTCCGTGTCAGCTTTGAACAGAAAAAGAATAAATACCTAAAAAGAGTAGATGATTAACAACTCTATGTTCATAAAATTGTGGATTATTTTCAAACAAGTGACGACGGATATATATCCTACTTTTAAACTACCAATCACACCACAGGTTTCTTAGTGTTAGGAAGTAAAATTAACCTTTAAATGTGTGAGTTTGGGTACGCTGGTTCCAATACTAATGAAGCGCTAAGCGACTTCTACTGTCTTCTCTGTTCTGTGGAGGTGATGCATGGTGTGTGTACCTTGTTATGTGTGTAGAAGATCCAAGATGCTTTAATAGCTATTTATGCAACTGTTACGTTATGGACGGTCTTTTAATACGAGTGCCATTTTTCGGTACAAGCGTAGCGCGTACCGAAATAGGTGGGCACGAGTTATTAAAAGACCAATAACGTACAGTTGCATACAAGATTTTATCTACGAAGGAAGGAATAAAACACAGATATAGACAAATATTGTTACGTTCCCGCCATATCACGAAATCTTCATAACATTTCTCATATACATGTCTTGATTTTTCTGGTAGTATATTATTTGTAGCCGCAAATGCTCTATTTGTCATATCTGGTGGAGTATTTTCAATATCACTTGATGTTGATGACAATTTTAATAAAATTTGGCATAAAATTTCACTCAGAAGATTTTTCCCGCGTCCACTTTTTTTTTTTTTTTTTTATTTAGTCTTCACTAGGTATAAGGCTAAGATCTTGTAGCCGCAACAGCCAAAAAGTATACGATACTTTTGTTCTAAACTTGTTCCATTTTTAAAAACATCATTTACATTGTCTCGATTTCGAAGTAATATTACAGGTACCTGGCTGTATGTTCAGAATGTCTTTGCTTGTGTTTTAGAATTTATGACGATTCGCATAATGCAACCTGATCAAAGACCTTATACTTCTTACTACTAGACTGTGCACTATTGCGCAAAAACCGGTCCGAGCGAGAGGGCTCCCTTTGGTAGTGTGTCTCTTTCTAATATGGTGACCATGACCAAACAGAACACGGGACAAATTGATTGTAAAAACGATAGTTTAAGTATTCCGATATGTTGATGCTACCTAACTGTGCTACCTAAACCTACCTAATTTATAGTTAATAAAAAAAAAAGTTATTATACTTTTTGGTATCTACATCACTAACCGTATGGTGTCGGGCGTAAAGAATTTCACCATCCCATGTTTGCCCGTGGGTGTCGTAAGAGGCGACTAAGGGAAAAACCAGAGAATGGGCAGCAGCGTTCTCTGTGCATTTGTAACAACCATACTGCGATCGCCAACCCACCTGCAAAGCACTCCCCATGAATAGCACAAATAAAACATAGCCCCTATTGCCCGGCAGCCTGTGCCCTCGACTACGGTAGCGGTCGAGGTTACGGTATGGCAAGGGGTGCTAAGAATTTCCGGACCGACGAAAATATCACCGAACTCGATGAGGAATTGAGTAGTTTTCGATGGAATATTAAAGGGTTATCTGAAGTTCAAATCAAATCCCAAGTCTCTTCAAGTTTCATCCTTCAAGGCCATCATATAGATTGGAACAAAAAGCTCTCTGATCCTACTCTCAAGCTCATGAAGGAGAGGCGTTAGATGACCCTGCAGTCTTCTGACGGTGCTTTGAAATACCGGCAGCTAACTATACCTCAAAGGATCTCTATGATTTCACATATTGTCCAGTTGCGTAGACAATTGAGAAATAAAACTACACCAATTGTTTTCCACTAGGAATCAATTTGCAAATAATATTAACAGCCGCTGAATTTCACTCGAACAAAGTCCGCCAAAAAATCCGCAAACTTTTTACCATCCTACATTTAGTATTACCAGGCCCAAACATTTAAAAGTACTACTCTTACTCAGTATTAATGAATATTTTTTTAAATACAACGAATTGATCAATTACAGGAACTGTAGAAATATTTATATACTTTTCTGGAAATATTTAAATACGTGTCAAAGTCTATGAATTGTTCGTTTTGGTATAAAATAAAAAGAAAACATAAAATTTTCTACCATTTCTACCAAACCCAATGATTAGTTGAGCTAGCAAGAGGTCAGACAAGGACACACTACCAGCGGAAACCCTCTCGCCAGGACCGCTTTTGGTTAGCTACTGCTTATAAGGAAATAGCTAAACTAGGTGTATGATGATAGATTTCATTTTTTTTTTTTTTTTTTTTTTTTTTTTTTTTATATCCTATAGGCTCGCGCTTGACCACTATCTCACCTGATGGTAAGCGATGATGTGGTCGACGGTGAAACACGCTTGCCTAGAAATAACCTATTCACTCTTGACTTAAAGACCCCCAGATTGTAGCTGTCGGGAAACACAGACTCCGGCAGGGAATTCCACTCCTTAGCTGTACGCATAATAAAAGTGTTCTCAAAACGTTTTGTGCGTATGGGTGGAATGTCCACCATGTATCGATGGCGCATCGCCGTACGTCTGGTAGTCCGATGGTGAAACGGGCTCGGTGGAATTAGATCGTGCAATTCCATCGCACACTCCCCGAAATGTAACCGATAAAAAACTGACAGGCTGGCAACTCGGCGACGATGTTCAAGACTCTGGAGCTTTGACTTGACCAGCGCCTCGTCGCCGATGAGCCTCTTGGCCCGCTTTTCGATCGACTCTAGTGCATCAAGCTGGTATTTGGCAGATCCATCCCAGAGATGAGAACAGTACTCCATGCATGATCCATGCATTTTAGCTAAACAAAACATTTTGGTACACAGTCTAGTAGTAAGAATATAAGGTCTTTGAACCTGATGTCGTTATGGGTATCATAATGAAACCGCTGTCAATTTAATTAAAAATGAATTACAAAATTGACAGCGGTATGCGAACACACTGCGAACGATATTGTGACTTTTGGATCCCGAAATTCCTTGAGTTGTCGTGTTACAAATCCCGACAGACGCGAGGCTTTCTGAGCTATATTATATATACGCTGTCTAAACTTAAGTTGGCAATCTATAATTACGCCTCAGTCGCGAATCCAAGATACCTCTTTCAGTGGTACACTATTAATTGTGTAAATTGCTATAGTGGGTTGTAATTTCCTTGTAAATTTAATATGCTTACATTTATTAACATTTTATAAATCATGCGATTTTCGATAAACCATCAAGACACTTTATCGATTTCAGCTTGCAATTTTACTGTATCTTCAGCACAGTTTACTGTTTGGTTCAATTTTAGATCATCTGCATACATATTAAACTTCAATTCTATTTTACTTGCTAAATCATTTATAAAAACTAAGAACAACAAAGGCTTTATGTGCGAGCCCTGTGGCACACCTGATGGTATAACGTTAGTCTGGGATTTAAAACCTTGAACAACTACCATTTGTGTCCGATTTTTCAAGTAGGACTCACACCATCGCTGTAATGACCCGTGAATACCCATATTTACTATCTTATTTAGGAGAATATTGTGATCAATAAGATCAAACGCTTTACTGAAATGCGTGTATACAGCGTGTACCTCCATCCCCTCGTCGAGTGCATCTGCTATATCACTAGTAAAACACAAAAGATTTGATGTAGTGGACCTCTTCGGAAGGAAACCATGCTGTGAAGGATGCAGCTGCTGCTTTACATGCCAGTATATTTTTTTAACAACGAGTGATTCAAATACTTTACCTAAGAATGAAAGAATGGAGATGGGTCGATAATTTGTCACGTCAGAGATATCATCAAATCAAATCTTTTTATTGTGGGCATAGGTTATACAGGCAGATGTTAGGTAAATTTCAGTTCCATTATGTCCTGCCTAGTAGGCATACAATAATTATCACATCTTATAGACCAATTAGCCTCCTCCCTTTGGTTGACAAACTGTTCGAAAAAAAGATCCTCAACAGGATGCGTCCTCATGTAGAAACCATACTTCCTGGACACCGATTCGGATTCAGACAGCAGCATGGCACCATCGAGCAGGTCCATAGACTGACAGACAAGATAAAACAACAAGATAATTGCAATGCTTGTAAAAGGCTGCTAAGTCATAAGTACTAAGTACTAACATAATATAACACCAATATTATACACTTAGTTCGCAATAAACGTTTTGATTTTGATCAGCCACACGTTGGAAAACAAAAAATACTATTTTGCGGTCTTTCTGGACATTAGTCAGGCCTTTGATAGGGTCTGGCATGTCGGCCTTCTGTTTAAATTGAAAAAATATGCCAGTTTTGTGGACCGACGTGACACGAGCCGTCTTCCATTTACTTTAGAAAATACTTAGACTCAGGGAACAATTGTAAATCTTAGATAGCGGGTATAGTAAAGATACGGCACATTTTTTTAAGAATATATGTGGTATTCCGTCCTGTCCGGCTGTCCCTTATTGACGTCTAAATCAGTGAGTGCTTTGATAATTTCTGAGTGAGATAAAACAATATTACAGAGAGAAGGAGTATTACATGCATGATCCGTATTTACATTACTAGATTTGGAGCTGCTCCTAACTTACCACATACCGAGTTAAAATGTTGTCGAACAGTTCACATATCTCTTGACCCCTATTTGCATGTTTGTTATCTAATTTCATACGGTTGGGTAGTGAATTGTTATTAGACTCCAAACCATTAACATTTGACCAGAAATGCTTAGGCCTATTACGTGGGGTAACAGCTGCATTCCTTTTGAAATTCTGAAGACACTCTTTGATCATAGACTCACATCTATCTCTAAGCAATAAATGCCAATATTTTTGAAACGGTTATGGTATTTAGCTTTTTCTTTCAAATATTTAATCAACGCACCGCTATACCATATGGGATATCGATGATTACGTATGCACGAAAGGGGTGTAAATTCAGCAATTATTTCTTGAATTGTTTTATAGAATATTTCTACATTACTGTCAAGATCCGTGTCTATAGTGTGTCGCCACACATTGTCCCAAGCAAGAGCAGCCAGTTTTTCATTGACGGCATCGAAATTACATCTGCTAAAATTCAACGACCCCTTCGTTAAATTTTAACATATGTGATTTACGGTCCAGAGACACTTACTGTTACAAGAGAGTTTTGCTGTAATTATGACTGGCGGATGGTGTGCATCTAGCTTCAACAAAGGTTTAGCAACTTCACACACTTTTAACCTCCCCTTAACATAATCTCCGTCTAACAACAGCGAACATATTCCTAAAGAAGCGTCCCAAGTCTCCTATTAGTAACGTGTTTGATTTTCTTGCAACTTTATTATGTTAGACATCACTGAAGTTACTAAGAAAAGTCTCGATATACTCGCCATTGACAACGGAACAAATATTTAATATACACGCATTTTTATTTTGCCTTATTTTGAGTGAGATATATGTGATCTATTTAAAATAGATCGGCGTTCACAAAATCTTTACAGTGGGAATAACTGTAATAAGAGATATACACCGTGAAATTTAAATGGTTGTTTTCCCGCAGCGAAATGGTTTTTTCTATGTAATACAATCGTTTCGTAGTTATGTAAAATATTAGAAACAAAAACTGGCATATTTAACATTGTGAAAAACTTAACTCGAAAGCGATCACGAACCAATAGTAATACCTCCCGATATCTACGGCCGAACGACAGCGGGGCGTTGACCCGGGTGCTAAGTAGGTCAGGATCACTGTCAAAAGGATTAGGTTCGAAGGCGGCTCCGTTTGATAATGTTGCGCGCGGGCTAGTTTATGCCGTATTACTACACGCGAGAGCTTATTTTACTTTAAACATTTAATAAATCGGTATTTGCTTTGTCGGCTTAGCGGTGGTATTGTTCCTTGCAAACTATTTTATGACGTATCATTACGTGCGAGAGTTTATTTTGGTTTGAACATTATCTTGTGCATCGCTTTTCTTTGCCGGTGGTGACGCGAGTAGTACCTAGTACCTACAAGTTACTATTGTAACTCACTTTTTCGAGTTGATGAATATTTTTTAAATTATTTTAAAACAAAAACATCGTTATTTTTTTACTTTAACTCTATGCTTCGAAAGTACTCCTTAAGGCAAGTCGTTCTGCCGCGGGAAAACAACCAATTAAATTTCACGGTGTATAGTCATGTTTATTGGAAGTGGCGTTATATAAAAATGTAGCTCACGTGTCGAGCCAGTAGAGCGTGTGGTTGTGGAACGCCAGCGCCACCGGGTGGTGCCGCTGCGGCGCGAAGCTGGCGAGCTGCGTGCGCGCCGAGCCGTCGTACCGCGCGCCCCACAGCAGCGCCGTGCGCGGCTCCGCCCAGTACACGCGCTGCGCCCGCGCGTCCAGCGCCAGCGCCGCCACCACCGCCCCCGCCGAGCCGTTGTGCAGCAGTGCGCGCGCCGAGCCGTCCGGCCGCGCGCGCTGCAGCCAGCCGCCGCCCGCCAGGAACAGCCAGCCAGCCACCGGGTCCACCGCCATTGCTGTCACACGCACCACACCACCACACACGCGTCAGTCACGCGCCTCACCAAAACTAATACTATTTACTTTTCTTTGCATTGGGGGTGCTAATGCCGGAAATTACGTCTTCTTATACCAATCGGATCTGGCGGCTTTAAAAACAAAGCTCTCCCAGTTTTTAGAAACAAAATGTCAAATAAAAAGAAAGTGAAAGGAATAATAGTAGTGTTGTGGCTCACAGGTGACGGCGAGCGGGTCGGTGTCGAGCAGCACGTAGGCGTGCGAGCCGTCCAGCCGCGCCACCAGCACCAGCGCGCGCCGCGGGTCCGACCAGTACACGTTGCGCGCGCGCCAGTCCAGCGCCAGCGCCGCCGGCCAGTCCGCCGCGCCCCCGCCCGCGCCCCCGCCGCCCACCGCGCCCCCGGCGCCGCCCACTCGCGCCCGCCCCGACCCGTCGCGCCGCACGCGCCACACGCCGCCCGCCTCCGAGTCCACCCAGTACATCCACTCCTCCTCTGCGACACACAACAAGTAACGTTACATGTGACACGTGACGTCACCGCACACGCGTCACAGACTCGCCTCGCGCACTCACCCGCGTCGTAGTCGATGGCGGACGCCATGCTGAGCTGCGGCACCGGCGGCAGCAGCCCGCGCGGGTCCTGCTCCTGCGACAGTCAGCACAACACGTGAGCGATCATACCCCTATTAGTCTACTGAGATTTCCTATAGTGGCCTCCTTCACCAACCTTACGTTATAAAAGGCGGCACACTATACCAGGCAACCCCTTACGAGGTGTCTGGGACCATCTTCGGTAGGTCACGCCTCCGAGAGCACTCGCCCCTGGTACTCAAGAGAAAATGTGAGTCGCATCGTGATTACTCACTACCATTTGTCCAGAATGGTACCGGAGCAATAAAGCCGCTCACCACACGCACCCCAGCACGCCAGCACTAGTGCAAGCACCGGCACCAGCGCAGTTGGTGCTAGCGGATTCAATCCCCGTTAAGGACGCCAGAGAAGCTGGCTCCCATTTCTCCAGAATGGTCCCGGAGCTGTAAGCACGCTCACCTCTCGAATACAAATCATCGCATCTACCCAATGCCTACAGCTGGGTTGCCGGAAAACTAATCCAACGGGTAGTCCTCTTCTTTCTATCCAGGAAAGTGCCGGAGATGCAGCTCGCTCACAGGAGCTCACTTGCTTGAGGGTTAATCACGAACCCCGCGTCTGACCACCAGGTGGCCCTTTGCCTTGGGCCGGTAACTTCAGACACTTGTTGCGCGCGAGGAATGACGCTCGACCCACACATAGCCGAGCAGACAACATGCCACTCCTCTGCAACCACCACATAGACCACCGCGAGTCCAACCTCAATGTCAGGTCCCACCTTTGCGCTTGCAATGGTGGAGGGCCTACCTGACCCCGCGTACCCTGATCCAAACAGCCGGACCCGTAGTTCCAGCTGCGAAAGCCCCATCTGTTCGGGTCGTACAGACGTGAGCGATCAGTCGGGTGCACGGTGTCACACTGTGTGTACAGTAGTGTGTGTGTGTGTGTGTATGTGTGTGCTGCCTACCTGCGTCTCGTTGCTGGCGTTGAGCGGCACGCCGCGCAGCTCCCAGCTAACCGAGTACACCACCACCTCGTCTACGGCTGGCGACCACGACAACACATATCATTACTGATAGTTAATTACTTTAACACCTTGAACCGAACATGTCAAATTTATTTAAATACATGTTGCTCACTAGGTTATCCTGGCTAGTCAAATATGAGCTCCAGATTAAAAAAAATATACAAAAATGATGAAATAGTACATTACTGCAGAATCCAGTAAGTAAGCCTTCCTGGCCAAGTATGAGTGGCCGGTTATATACGAGGCCAGGATGGCTTTCTTACTGGTTGAGCGTTGTATAATGCTTTTCTCAAAAATGAAAGAAAGTTTAACAACAAATTCGTTTAATTAATATTGAAGGTTACATTCATATTAATTAGGGCACTTACTGAAAGATATTGTGATCGATTTACCGGGGGCATTTATTATTTGTTTGTTGTACATCTTGATTATCGGACTCTTGGCTGGCAGTAAAAAAATGTTAATAATTGTTTTTGGAACTCCATGTTAATTTTAGAATGGAAAGTTTTAATCCAACATGATTTATAAACTGAAATTACTAAATACAAACATAATAATCTACACTATACTTCTACAATATTACTAAGAACAAAACGCAGCGTGCATACTTTTTCTGCGTTAAGTGTAAAAAGTAAATGACTTTAAAATGGCTGTTTCAGGCTCCAAAAATATATATATTTCATAAAATGTTATACCAAAAAGAGAGATAGATATATATTTGGAATCTCTCTCCTATAACCATGTTATAATGGCTAAACTCTAATCTGTGTCTGGTACTGTTTTTTTTGTAAGCAGATCTAAAGAGGATTCCAAATTTAAAATCTCGCTTCTTATTGGTCAGTTGTGAATAAGTCTCCGGTAGAGTTAACATTCCGGATACTTTTTAGAGATGTTATGGCCTCATTACATACTATTTTTGAGAAAAATTCTTATACAGGTGGATAGTGGTGGAGGTGACGTACCAGTGCAGTTGTCACCGTGCTGGTGGTAGCCGGTGGCGCAGCGGCACACGCTGTGCTCGTCGGACACGGGCAGGCACAGGTGCGCGCACGGCCGTGCTCGGCGCGCGCACGCGCCCGTGCCCGCGCGCTGCGTGCTGGCGTCGTACACGCGCAGCGACACCACGCCGTCTGACACGTGCCACGTCATCATCATACAATAATCGTTTATTCAGACGGACACATTTACACAATCAGAAAGTAACAGCAGTTCTAATAAGAGTTAAATACAGAAAAAATTTTCGTTGGTACCATTTGAGTACACTATTGAGCATCTTTTTTATTTTAGACTAACCTGCGACAGCGACAGCCCGCGGCTTCGCCCGCGTAATAAGTGTTTTATGATCCCAAGGGAATAAAAACTATCCTATGTCCTTCCCTGCAGGGTCTCAAACTATCTCCATGAAAAATTTCATCTAAATCATAATCATCATTTATCGGATTATTTAATCGGTTCAGTAGATCCAGAGATTACCCCCTATAACCTCACAAACTTTAAGTCTTTATAATATTAAAGTCAGAATTTTAATTCGATTCCAGATTTGACATTAGTCATTTTGTGAAATAATGATACCACATATAATAGTGTAGTGATGAACACAACAATCGATAAACGATCAGTGTGTGTGCCATCAGTGTGCCAATTAAAGACTAAATTATTGATTTTTATTTAAATAAATACATAATTATTCATAATAATTATTTATTAATTAGTAATCGCTGCTCTATTTTATAAAAAGTTAATATTTTTGTTTTTATATTAATTTAATAGTAATATTGAATGTTCATGTACTATATTTATTTTAAGGTCATACTGTAAAAAAAACTTGGATGGACAAGAAAGTCACATCATCTCGACAAGCGTTTTTGGAGGGACTGACCACTGGATTAAAAAATCCATCTGGAAAAGGCAAACGTCTCATAATTAGCCATATAGGTAGTGAAGAAGGCTTCCTGGAAGAGGGGCTCATGATTTTTGAAGCAAAGAAACATTGTGAAGATTACCATGATGAGATAAATGCAGTTTGTTTTGAGGAGTGGTTCGCTGGAGTCTTACCAAAATTAAGACCAAACTCAATTGTGGTGATGGATAATGCACCTTACCACTCCCGAAAATTGGAAACGGCACCAAAAATGAGCTGGAAAAAAGCTGCCATTCAAGATTGGCTTTTAAATAAAAATATTCATTACGAACCAGATATGGTTAAAGCTACGCTTTTAGAACTGATTCCACATAACGAGTCTTTTAATAAGTACGCTGCAGACGAAATGGCAGCACAACATGGGATCACGGTTTTAAGACTGCCCCCTTACCATTGCGAGCTAAACCCTATCGAATTGATATGGGCGCAGGTAAAGGGGCATGTAGCTCAAAATAATAAAACTTTCAAATTGACAGACGTGAGAAATTTATTTCAGGAAGGCATTCAAAAAATTACGGCTACCGAATGGTCTAAATGCGTATCCCATGTTGTCAAAGAAGAGGAAATCATGAGTAGGCTAGATATGTTAATTGACAATATCACAGACACATTTATAATAAATGTTACAGAAAGTGACAGCGATAGCGATAGCGATGACGGCAACAATATATAAAATAAATTATTACCATAATACATATATCTGTTTTATTTGTCATGTTCCTTCATGATCACATTTTTTTATTTATTTCACACACAATTATAAAAGAAAAGTCTCAGATCGTTAATTAATCGTCAAAACTAAATTATCGGTTCAGAAATATTTAATTTCCTGATATACTTAGTTTACGAGAGTAAAAATATAAACGAGAAGAATCGATCCGGAAATATTCCATTTCCATATCGAATAATTTTGCAACGTCACTATTTACTACTTGTCATAACGTTGCAACACTGAAATTGTCAAATCTGGAATCGAATTAAAATTCCGAGTATAGTAAAGATTAGTAGTTTTACAAAATAATTAAAACAACGAAATATTATGTAATAATAAATATTAGAAAAGTAATGAGTTAGCGCGTAGTGTGTACCGGTGTTGTTACGCAGCACACGCGCGCTGGCGGCCGCGCAGCTGTCCTTGTGGCATGCGCGCAGCACGCCGTCCGCGCCCGCCCACACCAGCTCGGCGCCCGCCAGCGCCAGCGCCAGCGCCCGCGCCCCCTTCTCCAGCGCCAGCTGCACGAACAGAACACGAACATTATACGTCGTCCATTCGTTATATCCAACTACATCCAGCACATGGCGACTCACCGTGGTATGTTTCCCAGTAGCAATGTCAAGATACATCATGGTGGCCGAGCCGGCGTTCACCCAGTACAGCCGGTCCGCGTCCGCGTCCACGCACAGACCTGCAACACAGCGCACGGTGAGGGGGCAGCTGTCGGGGGGCGGGGGCGGGGGCGGGCGGTACGTACTGGTGACGCCGGACAGGAGCGGCTCAGCGCGCGAATCCAGCAGCGCGCGCGGCATCTCGGCGGCGCCGGTGGCGCTGGAGAGCCGCTCGGCGTCGGGCTCGCGCGCCGCCCAGTACAGGCGGCCGCGGCGCGGGTCCACGGCCAGCGCCGACACGTTGCGCGCGGGCCGCAGCGCGCACGCGTGCGTGCCGGCCGCGCGCGCCGCCATCAGCGCGCCGCCCGCCACGTAGTACAGCACGCCGGCCGCCCAGTCCAGCGCGAAGCCGCGCGGCGCGTCCACGCCGACGTCGGCCAGCACCTCGGCGCCTCCGCCCGTGAGCGCGGCGCGCCGCAGCTCGCCCGTCTCGCTGTCGGCCCAGTACAGGCGCCGCTCGGCCGCCGCGAACTGCAGGCTGGCGGGCGCCGTCACGTGCGCGCCCGACACCGTGGGGATCATGTGCACCAGCGGCGCCTCCAGGTCCACGCCGCGGATCTCGCCGGCGCGCGCGATCAGCAACACCTTCTCGTGCGCTGCGGGGAGAGGGCGAGTCAGTGCCACGCGCAGCTAGCACACGCACGCGGAGCTAGCATACGTACGCTCGCAGGTGACGGCGTCGGCGGCCAGGCGCATGACGTGCGGGCAGGCGCACACGCGCTCCTGGGGCGAGTGGATGAGGCACAGATGCGAGCAGCCGCCGTTGCGCTCGCAGGGGTTGCGCTCGGCGGGCGGCTGGCGCGAGGGGTGCACCACCTTGACGTCGAAGGGCTGCGTGAGCGTGCGCTGCACCACGGTGACGTCGCGGCCGTCCCACTTGCCGGCGCGCACCACACTGTTGGAGCGCCAGTCCGTCCAGTACACGTGCTGCTCGAACACGGTGATGGCGAAGGGGTGCGACAGCGCCGCGTGGCCGCGCAGCACCTCGCGGTGGTCGTGGCCCGCGTAGTCCGTGGTGTGCACGGAGTCGGAGCGCGCGTCCACCCAGTAGAGGCGGCGCGCGCGGTAGTCCAGCGCGATGCCGTTGGGCCAGGCGCCGGCGCCGGCGCCGCCGCTGACGGCGTCCACGCGCACCAGCACGACGCGCTCGCGCCCGGCCAGCGACGCGCGCTCGATGCGCGGCGCCGCCTGCTCCCAGTCGCTCCAGAACAGATAGCCTGCGTGACACACAGACATTCGCTCTCACTGGTTAACTTGATGGAGACTAGGCAACAATTTGTATTATATTCATAATTATAGTAACAATTTATTTATTATTTTATCTTCTCTAATTGTTTAAAAAAAAATACTCGCACACTGTTCCGTTGTTATTGAATTAGGTAATTTACCTATATTTGCAATATTTGTAAGTATGTGAGAACCATGTTCCTATTTATCAAGTGAAGGAATTTACCATTTAGTGCTTGTAATACTTTATACCTAGACGTAGTATAGTAGTGCTGGGTGCATCGTTCTCACGTATATGAATTTATTAATGTATATATTTATGTAAATATTGTAAAAAACTTATATTTTATTAAAAGAGTAAGTAACTATGGTGTTTCTTGTGCGTTCTTCTCCATAATAATCTACGTTTCCGAATGCACGGTAGAATCATTTTTTATAACTTGTTAATTTTAATTATAACATTCAAAAGTGTCTCGCTGGCCTACTTGAAATAAACCTTGTATGGAGTTCAGTAAAACTGTAGTATGAATGGCGTAGTATTATTTAAACATAAAATATTATATGTATAAAAATCTATTACTGTTCGTTAGTCTCGCTAAAACTCAAAAATGGCTCAATAAATCAACTTCTAAAAATGTTCAGAGCATATCGTGCTTGATTTGGATGGCATCCAATTAACTCTACCCGTTCCATCCATCCATTTCTCTTTGACGCTAGCGTCTTTGGGAGATCTAAAATCAGAAGGATTCTCATTTAGTGATTTCAAGAAATTGCTGCACAAACAATCATTGTAATAATTTTTATGCATGCAAAGCGTACTTCAATTTTTTTTTGGAAAATTTAATCCACCTAATATAAAAGAAAATATAGGTTCCTATTTTCTTTTATCGATATCCATCTATAAAATCAATACCCGACCTGACTATATCCCTAATCATGGGGTATCAACTCATACAAATTATAATTAGTATTAAAAAAGATCATAGATGGCAGCATAGGTAACAAATGTGATAGTAACAATCAAATAAAAATGTTTAATAGCAGATTCAGGCTGAAATAAGTTTAGTAAAAATCAAAACTTGCTTTTTTTAATGTTAATTTATCCATTTACACTCTTTTACATTAATCAGGTTTTTTGAACAAAAAAGATAAGTGAAGACTTTGTATGTTAAATTAGTTGAAAGTAGCCATCGACTTTTCGTTTTGTTTTGAGTTCTTTGCAATAGATGGCGTGTTTCACAATTTGTCCTAAACTATATATCCATCGTAAGATTCATTTTGTAGGATAGTTATTATTTATTATAGGCGTAATTTAAAAGATATTATTTATTATAGGCGTAATTTCAAATATTAAAGTTTTGGTCTATTATTTAAAATCATTTTTTTGTGATGCTTGTTTACACGTCGAATTAACTAGATACCTCGCTGGAACAGGACTCGTATCGCGCTAGGGCCTACTCAAATCGCACGGGTACTAACATAAGAGATAACGCGACGCGCGTGCCGCTTGCCGTCCGAGTTTACGCGTCGCATAGTAGGTACAGTTTGATTCAAACTTAATAACGGCTCGAAACACTTCGTGAGTCACTACGCGCTAGCAATTTCATGTGACAGCGGGGGTGAGGGGTACGGTAGGTACTTCCAATGCTGCGTACCTAACTAAAGTATTAAAAGTAATCATTTTTATAAAAACAACTTGTTCTTTATATATCTAAGTACCAACCTAAAATAAAAAAACCAAATTTAAAAATCAAACACCCGACTTCTTAAAAAGCGAACTAAAAAGCTGTAAACAAGAAAATAACTAGCTGTGCAGTCGGAGGATACATATTCGCAAACTGCCTGATCCTCCGACGGCACAGCACGATTTTTACTTGTTTACAGCTTTTTAGTTCGCTTCCTTTTTGATTTTAAATTTATTTTTTTTATTTACTACTTTTAAGTATTTTTTTTTTTTATAAATTGTTTTAAACATATACGTGGTATGTATTTTTGTAATCACCACTAAAAGCCCTTCATTTTGAAACCCCTTCGACGGGTTACGAAGATAAAAAATTGCAACCTCTACAATATGGAGCCCAAAATCCGCCATTTTTTTTTAATGGCACTTATCTAAGAATATTTGGGTGGCCAAGACCTATCTAACGATGTCTTAATTATAAATATCCGTCATGTGGTTTGAAAGATACGAGGTAATAAAGAATATTACACACAGTATGTGATACGCGCGAAAAACATAACCCTTTCCTTGCAGCCGGGTAAAAAAGGATAACCCTTATAGTGAATAATAAAATGACATGAAGTAGGTACCTACTTCGTGTTTTCATTCATTGCCGCGGAAGCAAGCTAACTACCAACATTTAATTCTACAAAGAATTCTATAGTTTTGATTGATTTGGAATATTCGTGAATATTGTGAAATTCGCTACACTTAGATTTAAGAAGTTACCGCGGTCTGAGCGGAGTCTGTCCCGAACCGAACATACCTAATGTTATTATTACGAATACGAAGTAAGCGTTCAAGGACAAGACAACTGGCAAATAACGTCTCTGAGTACCTACATGATACGATTCCACGCTCAAATTGCCATATGATTTAGTATCTAGGCAAACTACTAGATGGCGTTAGAAAACCACAGTCTCGGGCTATTAAAGAGTCACTGGTGCCTCCGCCTGTTAAAAATATGCAGAAAGAAAAAATAGCCCGACCAATAGCCCGACTTAAGGAGGTGACATTTCTTTGTATGGGATTGGGTATCTGTACTGTAGTATTATATTATCTTTACCCTAATTGAGTAGCGAAGAACTTTCGAGAACGAAATAGTGAATACATTCAATCCAAAATAAACTTTATTTTAATCTTGTAAGGTTGATTTTAACTAAACGTTTTATGAAATTATTAGTAAATTCAAATTTACTAAGATTCTATTAGAAAACAAATAAAATAGTTTTTACCGATGATACGAAATAACTTCATTTTTAAGATTTATTCTCCTACTGTCATTTTTGAACTCCAAAATGGAACAAAACGGCATAGATATGTAAAAAATAATTTGACGCGAGACCAGCAACTCGACGCGATGTTAGCACATGATTGGAATCGCTTTTGCGTGGAAGCGCTTATTAATGACACGTGTGCCACGGCTACTTTGCATTTCCCCTGTTTTTTTTTTGATCCGTGGCTATAACTGTAAACCTATGTAGCCACAGATTACCTCCCAAGAGATTCCGCATAGAAGACAACTTACGCGCACCACACATCAGCCTATTTAGGCTGATATAACTCAGTGCACGGTATGATCTCTTTAGTTACGACCAGACATTAGAGCTGTAGGGACGCAAGCGATATCTAGTTATAATTCTGTTTAAAAAATGTTATCAATGGTTTGCCTTACAAAAAAATGACTAATTGTGCAGTAAAATGGTGTAGAAAATCAACCTGCCCTTCAAGTTCAAGAAAATATGGGATAACATTCCACCAGTAGGCAAAGTAATAAATATTGACCAATCTAAAAAAAGGTCAAGTTAGGTTAGCAAATCAAAATTGCACACTTTACAGTAGCGCTCGTTGATGTCTTTTGTGAAAGTCCCTTTCACTCATAAGGAATTATTATATTGCTATCTTTTTCCCACAGAAGTAAAAATGATGAGAAAAATACGTTTTTGGCCTATCGAAAAGTATCGATGATCGATGTTTAATTAAGAATAAAGGAGAATAAAATAATTATGTTGAAATTGATTATTTAAAAATTAACAAATTAGTTTATTTTTACTTTGAACTAATTGTGCTCTACTTATAACAAGAGCTCAGAGTGGCCCTGTTTACATATGATTACAATTAAATTAAATCACTTTTGGGCAAAATCAAAATCTTTTCACGATCGATGTTTTTTCTTTATAATTATTAAAGTTATTATAAAATCGCCGGCTAAGAAAATTTACACAAAATACCATTCTGTTTGAAATATATCGATATTTTATCGACATTTAATGCACATGTCCCGTCACTACGACAGGTACCGTGACCTTGAATAGCCAATCACGGCGCACTTGTCACTCCCCGCGCAACCCGTGCCTTCCGCCAAATTTGATTGTTTTCGTTTATGGCATTGTGTAGGTTCTGAACCAGGATCCAACCAACTTGCTGAGAGCTTGCGATTGTCTAACAGAATCCATTTTTTGGTCGCAGGAAACTATGCGGCTTAAAATTCCTTCGTTTGTGTGCCTGTTGAGCAGGGCAAATAGTCGTACGTAATTTACGTTTTCTCGTTTACTAACCTATATAGATGTTGCTTGTCTACACATTGCATAACCAAAACCTTGCTTCACCTCATCATAAATCACTAGTGTAGTGCAGTTTGCCGGTTAACTATCGCGTGATACAATTTGTTCGACATCGCTCTCGACTTTTGGCTTTGTTAATCTGCCATTTCTTGATTCCACAGATTACCTCCCAATAGATTCCGCATAGAAGACAACTTACGCGCACCACACATCAGCTTGTTTAGGCTGATATAACTCAGCGCACGGTATGATCTCTTTAGTGTCGACCAGACATTAGAGCTGTAGGGACGCAAGCGATTTCTAGTTTTAATTCTGTTTAAAAAATAGTTATCAACGGTTTGCCTTAAAAAAATTACGAAATGTGCAGTAAAATGGTGTGGAAAATCAACCAGCCCTTCAAGTTCAAAAAAAGATGGGATAACATTCCACCAGTAGGCAAAGTAATAAATATTGACCAATCTAAGAAAGGTCAAGTTATAATGGTTAACAAATCAAAATTGCACACTTTACAGTAGCGCTCGTTGATGTCTTTTTTGAAAGTCCCTTTCACTCTTATGGAATTATTATATTGCAATCTTTTTCCCACTAAAGTAAAAATGTTGAGAAAAATACGTTTTTCGCTAATCGAAAAGTATCGATGATCGATGTTAAATTAGGTATATAGGAGAATAAAATAATTTTGTTAAAATTCATTATTTAAAAATTAACAAATTAGTTTTGTTTTACTTTGAACTAATTGTGCTCTACTCATAACCAGAGCTCAGAGTGGCCCTGTTTACATAGGATTACTATTAAATTAAATCACTTTAAGCCAAAATCTAAATCTTTTCTCGATCGATGGTTTTCTTTACCATTATTAAAGTAATTATAAAATAGTCAGCTAAGAAATTTCAAATAAAATATCGATATTTTTATCGACATTTAATGCCCATGTCCCGTCACTACGACATGTACCGTGACCGTGAATAGCCAATCACGGCGCACTTGTCACTCCCCGCGCAACCCTTGCCTTCCGCCATATTTGGTGAACTCGGAATCAAACAAAACAGTAGGCATGCGGTATCTATTGGGAGGTAATCTGTGCTTGATTCTAATGTTTATTTATTTCATAAATCGAGTATATAACCAAGACAATCATTTTGTTGCAGGATTAAAACGATCTAAATGTAACCGTGTAGAATAACTAAGTATGTAGAAAATGTCAACGTAGAATGGGAATTGAAATGAAAGTTAGATGACAAGATGAGTTGTGCACGCACGTGTGTGTGTGTGTGTGTGTACACGTACCGAGGCGCGGGTCGGCGGCGATGGCGCGCGGGGAGTCAATGTGTGTGTGTGTGTGTGTGTGTGTGTGTGTGTGTACACGTACCGAGGCGCGGGTCGGCGGCGATGGCGCGCGGGGAGTCAATGTGTGTGTGTGTACACGTACCGAGGCACGGGTCGGTGGCGATGGCGCGCGGGGAGTCAATGTGTGTGTGTGTGTGTGTACACGTACCGAGGCACGGGTCGGCGGCGATGTCGCGCGGAGAGTCAATGTGTGTGTGTGTGTGTACACGTACCGAGGCACGGGTCGGCGGCGATGGCGCGCGGAGAGTCAATGTGTGTGTTTGTGTGTGTACACGTACCGAGGCACGGGTCGGCGGCGATGGCGCGCGGGGAGTCAATGTGTGTGTGTGTGTGGGGGGGAGTGTACGTACCGAGGCGCGGGTCGGCGGCGATGGCGCGCGGGGAGTCAATGTGTGTGTGTGGGGGGGGGGGAGTGTACGTACCGAGGCGCGGGTCGGCGGCGATGGCGCGCGGGGAGTCAATGTGTGTGTGTGTGGGGGGGGGAGTGTACGTACCGAGGCGCGGGCCGGCGGCGATGGCGCGCGGGGAGTCAATGTGTGTGTGTGTGGGGGGGGGGAGTGTACGTACCGAGGCGCGGGTCGGCGGCGATGGCGCGCGGGGAGTCAATGTGTGTGTGTGTGGGGGGGGGAGTGTACGTACCGAGGCGCGGGTCGGCGGCGATGGCGCGCGGGGAGTCAATGTGTGTGTGTGTGGGGGGGGGGAGTGTACGTACCGAGGCGCGGGTCGGCGGCGATGGCGCGCGGGGAGTCAATGTGTGTGTGTGTGGGGGGGGGAGTGTACGTACCGAGGCGCGGGTCGGCGGCGATGGCGCGCGGGGAGTCAATGTGTGTGTGTGTGGGGGGGGGGAGTGTACGTACCGAGGCGCGGATCGGCGGCGATGGCGCGCGGGGAGTCCATGTCGCCCGCCAGCAGTGTGCGCCGGAACTGGCCGTCCAGCCGCGCCACCTGCGGACAGCCACACGTCAGCCTGGCTCTCACACACCATGACACACTCAGCAAGGCCGCTCACCTCGATCTGGTGCAGGCTGCTCTCCACCCAGTACAGGTTGCCGGCCACCCAGTCCACGGCCAGCCCCTCGGCCGTGGACAGCCCCTGGCGCACCACGGCCTCGATGCCGCTGAGCGCGTTGCCGCGGATGGTGCCGCGGTAGATGTTGTCGTCCAGCACGTCGGTCCAGTACAGCGTGACGTCACCGCTGGCCGGCTCGCGGCGCCAGTCCAGCGCGATGGTGTTCTTGAGCGACGAGATGAGTGCGCGCGCCGTCAGCGCCGGCAGCGACACGCCGCGCACCTCGTGCCGGTTGCTGAACACCAGCAGCGGCGTCGTGCCGTCTGCACCGTACACCATACCAGCGGATTGTTGTTACAATTGAGTATTAGGTGATGGAATACTGATGTCAACTAAGTGTATGTTCAGATCGCATGCGTCGCTCTCACCAGTGCTCTTGCAGTTGAAGCCGTCGTCGGCGAGCCGGTAGCCGGCGTCGCACGTGCACTTGTGGCCCGCCTTGGTGGGCACGCAGCCGTGCGCGCACACGCCCCAGGCGGCGCAGGCGTGGGCGGGCGCGCACGTGACGCCGTCACGCTGCAGGCGCAGGCCGGGCGGGCACGCGCACACGGGCCCGGCCGGCGCCGCGTGGCACGCGTGCGAGCACGCCGACAGCGCGCACATGGGCTCGCCGCAGCGGTCCGCCTCGTCGGCGCCGTCCGCGCAGTCGGCGATGTTGTCGCACAGCTGCGGCAGCGGCACGCAGCGCGTCGCGTTGTCGCAGCGCAGCGCGGGCGCCGGGCACGCGGCTGCGTCGTGCGCCGGCGCCGCAGTGGTGGTGCTGGTGCTGGTCGTGCTGCTGGCGGCGCCGCACGCCAGCTCATCCGAGCCATCCAGGCAGTCCACCTGCGTGTCGCACCGGAACTCCTGCGAAACCCACGTCGTACAGTACGGTACACACAACACAAGAATAGTTTGCACTTTGCAAATCATCGCCTATTTTAGGGATTACGAGTGAATAACTCTATACTCATATCATTAGGTCATTACATATGAAATTGGCGTTTTGTAGGGTAGGGCGTTTTTGTAGGAACATAAAGTCGTTTTTTTTTAAATATAATATATTTATTTAATCAAAGTATGTACCATTGCTATCTATGCACTTTTGCCATCTCATAGGTATAGCCCTCGCCAAACTTCTTGGCCGCCCTGAAGTTGGCTACAATAGCTGCGCAGTAGAAAATCTCATACAAAAACAGCACCGTTTCTTGCCTCGCGCATCCGGTAAACCAACTTCATGGCGGCCAAAAAGTTTGGCGAGGGCTATAGTTCATTAATGCCTTTACTAAAAAAAACTATTCGGACGGGAATCAATAAAATCTTTGAAGGCGCTTTGAAGTGTCGTGGTAAATGAAACACATCCACTCTGGATAACGTCTCTATTTATTGTGTGTCACATCGAATCATCTTACATCATATACTATACTATAAGGTATGGTTACACACACATGCTTAATACTACTAATGATATCTTACATACACTACACCTACGGGGGTAAGAGAAAAAAAAAATATTGAGCTCTTAATTTTTTTTTTTTTTTTTTACCATAGGTTATTACAACTACAACTTAACTATGATACAATTTAGTTCTGTCCTTATGAATTAATTCGATTTTATTTTGTTTTAGAATTTTGACATTAGGTCCCATATCCTCTAACACAATATAAGGGCCTTCATAAATATTATCCAATTTCTTTGTTCCTTCGCTTTTGACTAAAACTAAATCGTCTTTCTTATAACTAACTGGATTACATTTCTTATCATATGCTAATTTTCTATTTTCCTTACTAGTTTCTAAATTATGTTTAGCTTCTTTTAGCGCTATCTGTAGCCTATACCTTAAATCTAAAGAGTAGTCACTAGGGTTATATAATGGATCTATTCTATTACAATTCTTAATATTATTAGGAATATTACACTGCCTACCGAAAATTAGTTCGAAGGGCGTGTACTTCGTCTCTGAGTGGACGGTATTATTATAACTAAAACACCAGAACGGTATCCAGTGTGACCAGTCATAGCCGTTATTGCCTGAATAAGTCCTTAGAAAAGCACCTAAATGCTTATGAGCATTTTCGAGTGAACCGATTGATTGATGGTGGTATGCCGTGGATATTAATTTTTCTATTTTTAATAATTTGCATACTTCAACCATAGTGCTTGAAATAAACTCTGAACCTCTATCAGTAGCTATAACTTTAGGTATACCGAAACGTAAAACAAAATTTTGTATAATGGATTTTGCTACAGTTATGGCTTCTTTATTTTTTATTGGATATGCTTCAATAAACTTAGTTAGTTCACATTGAATCGTTACAAGGTAACAATTTTCATTCTCGTCTTTATCTAAAGGGCCTACCAGGTCTAAAAATATTTTTTCAAAACCTGATGACGCAGTCGTTGTTATCGTCATCGGCTGTTTTGTGTACCTACTATACTTTGTCTTTTGACATGTGGAACACTTTTTTACATAATCAAGAACATCTTTATCGATACCTGGCCAGAAATATCGTCTCTTGATGTTGTTAGTCATTCTGCGCACACCAGCATGTCCACTGGTGGGCAGTAAATGAAAGTCATTTAAAATATATTGTTTTTCATTATCATTTTCTATTCTTTGTATTCCTCTTAGAATGCATACTCTTGGACCGGTCCAATCTTTTAATGTTTGTATTTCACTACACAAACCTTTTATGAACTCTTCATTTTCATTATTTTTAACTATGCATAGTTCTTTTACTTTTATATTATTGCTAAACTTCTCTAACTTAGTCACAAATTCGGCTCGCGAGAAATGTGCCCTATAGTTGAGGTTTACACATAACAACATTTTACTAGGGATGTAAGCGAGACACTCGTCTTCAGCACTAATCAAATTATCTCTTCTATATTTATCCACTTTATCTTTCTCTAACAAAATTATCTCCACGACATCACTCGGCTTCCTCAGTAACTCCACGACTCTAAGCTGATCAGACCCTTCGTCGGTGGGTTTACTAATTGGCGGTGATACATTTTTACTTTCCTCATCTATTCTCCTTTTCTGTGCTCTAGTCATTACATTTACTTCTGAAATTTTCTCATTCATACTCTTTAATTCACTGGAAGTCACATTTATTCTGGATAATGCATCCGCGACTACATTATCCTTTCCTTGCACATACACTATTTTAAAATCATACTCCTCAAGAACTAAACGAAACTTCAACAGCCTGCTAGAGGGATCTTTCATGCTAAATAAATAAATAAGTGGTTTATGATCCGTCATTATAGTGAAATGCCTACCGAACAAATACGGCCTAAAATATTTTATTGCCCAGACTATAGCAGTAAGTTCTTTTTGTATTGTGGGGTAATTTAATTCTGCCTTATTTAATGGTCTACTAGTATATGCTACAGGTCTTAGGTCATTGTTACACAAAACTGCACCAATAGCTACACCTGATGCGTCAGTCTGTATTATAAATTCGTTTGATTCTGAGAAATCTGGGTACTGAAGTATGGGTGGGCTAATTAACTTTTGTTTTAAGATCTCGAAAGAGTGTTGACATTCTGCTGTCCAATTGAAAACTACATTCTTTCTGCACAATTGGTTTAAAGGTAATGTTATCTCAGCAAACGATGGTACAAATTTACGATAATAATTGCAGAAGGCTACAAATCGTTTCACTTCTTCTACATTTTTAGGTACAGGGTAATTTTGTAAAACTATTGTTTTTTCTGGATCTGGTAATACTCCATCAGCAGAAACTAAATGTCCAAGATACAATATTTCCTTTTTTAAAAATTGGCATTTGTCCGGATTTAGTTTTAAGTTTACTTTTCTTAGCCTTTCGAGTACATCTATTAAATTTTTATTATGAGAATTTAGATTGCGCCCAAAAATTATTAAATCGTCGAGATAAATAAAACATTTATCATATGTCAGACCAGACATAGCTATAGACATTACTCTACTAAAATTACTACAGGACGTTTTAAGTCCCATAGGAAGACGCTTTAATTGATACTGACCCGTGCTAGTAGAAAAAGCAGTATATTTACGACTGTCAGGGCATAAACTAACTTGATAATAACCTTGATTTAAATCTAAATGAGTGAAATACATTGATCCTGAAAGTGAGTCTAAGATATCGGTGATGTTTGGTAGTGGGAACTTATCATCGACTATTGCATCATTGAGTTTTCTATAGTCCACTACTAAACGCCACTTTTTACAGCCTTCAGACTTTTTGGGCACGAGTAACACAGGACTATTCCACTCGCTTGTGGACTCTTCTATTATATCGTCCTTCATCATTTGTTTTATTTGACTATCAATCTCTGGCTTCATTGATTGAGGCAATCTGTAAGGTTTAACATAGGTAGGACTAACGTTAGGTTTTAATGTAATGGATTGCTCGTAAACGTTGGTGGTGGCTAGCTTATCTCCTGGCAGAAAAAACACATCTGAATATTTTGTACAAATTTTTTCGAGAGAACTCTTTTCTTCAGAGTTCAGATGTTTTAGTTTTATCATCGAAAGTAAAGTTTCAGCCCTATTAGCATTGGCGTTAGTCTTATCAAAAGAAAAAATATTGAACTCGCTTAAAAATGTTACTTCCGGTTTAAATTTTTCTAATCTTACTTCTTTATCTCTTATATTAAGTATTCTGATCGGTATCCTACGATTTTTAGGTCTAACTATAGCTCCTGCTAAAAATATATCTGTATCTATTTCTTTTGAATAAACAACACAATCATCTTCCGCATCAATATCTAATTCTATGAGATGAGTCGATTCACTTCGGGCCGGTAATATAAGACAATTATTATTAGTAAACGTTAAATCAAGTCTAGGTGAGATTGGTAAATATATTTGTTTACCTGCATTATTAACAACTAACACGTTGGTAGACAAATCGATATTACAACCGTAAGTAGATAGAAAATCTAAGCCTAAAATACCAGTCGCCTTGAATGGTAAATTTTGGAAGACGTAAAATTTATGAAAAAACGTGTCATTATTTTCTGTAACAAGTTTCAAGGTTACATAACCTAAAGAGTTAATTTGCCCTCCTATGCCGTTTATAGTAGTGTTATTATAACATATACGCATCGAATCGGGTAATTCACTTTTCCTAATAATAGATATTGACGCACCCGTATCTACCAAAAAAGACAATTTTCGGTTATTACAATAAAATGACACAAATTGACATCTTCCCTTACAAGCCAATATATAATTATTAAAATCGAAAAAACTGGTTTCTTTTCAAATTTTGGGCATTAACATTTTCATCAGAATTTTGAGCAATAGCCTCTTCCGCCGATGCTTGGGCGGGTTGCGTTGCAAAAACATTATTACGGCTGAAATTATTTCCTCGCCTATTACCACGATGGTAATATCGGCCATTGTTATAATTCGCCTGTGAGAAGTTTCTAGCGCGGTTAGAATTCTGAAATGATCTTCCGTAACCACGGCGGTTATAATTATTAAAATATCCGTAATTGCGGCCACGTTGACCTTGACCCCTCGGTCCTGAAAAAGATGTGAACTTACCTCGACCTCTTCTCGAAAACTGCAAGACGTCTAGTTTAGAGGACGTAGAAGATGTTGATAAATCCTCGTCCTTAGCACCTTGTATTGCGTCCTTGAGATTATTATAGTTGCGAGCGGCCACGATGGTGCTCAGCCTTGAATTTTTCAATCCATCTGAAAATTTCTTAATGGCCGTTTTCTCATTTAATGGCTTTAGAATCGCGAACTTTGACGAATCTCCGTCTGCCTGTGAAATGGTTAAATCGGTAAAAAGTTGTTCTATTTCAGAACCATACTCGTCGATTGACCTAAAACCTTGGTTCATATTTTGGAGGCGGGACTGAATAGCGGTAAAAGATTTTGTAGTTAATGAATGTTTCCTTAAATCCTGAATTAAGTTAGAAACGGTGTCATAACTATTCGATAAACGTAGCTTAGCGTTCTCCGATAGGCGGCCTTTAATTACGAATTTTATTAAAAGAAGTTTGCCCGAATCTTCTAACATATCCGCATACATTTCCACTGCATCTATCAATCGTTTCGTGGTGTCCTCCCTACCATCCATAAGGGGAATTAAATTACACGCCGTTCGAATGTCAAATTCCATTTTAACAATTTTTATTTCACTAGGTGGGGAAGTACACAATTGACTTATCTTTAAAAATACGCTCTTAATATTATCATAGGTGGCGGACAATTGCGCCACTAACTCTGGTTTTAAATCATGCGATAACTTTGAATATAATAATTGCGCTTCACCAAATAAATTCTTAGCCTCTTTCAGCCTATTTATCGCAATAGAACCTGTAAATCTAGCTTGTCCTTTCTTTATCAAAAATTTACGAATGTCCACCAAATCTTCATATATTCTATTAAAATCATCATCCATAATCTAAAAATAATACATAATGGAATGTAATGACATCATCCTATCAACTACTTGTCTTCAATACGATTCTTCGAACTGTCTTACAAACAAAGAAAGTAATGCGATATATGCCAGATAGTGCGCGGGGTATCGGGTTCGGTGAGTCGCCGTGCACGATTTATGAGCTGTTACATAGTACTTACAATAAAACATTATATTACTTACTCACTTGCATAACTCGCTAATGCATTTTACACGCATTTTCTTATATAAGACATAAAAATATAATAATTATATGCCTGTATAAACGTTAGACATCACTTTATAGTTCCGTTGTTCACGATAGCTTATGTTTTGCCAGTCTCACATGTTGTAATCACTAGAAAGTACGCGGTACTTTTATTTTTGGAAGTGTTAAGGTTTTTTTTTTTTTTCACTTACACGTGTTTTTCGGCGTCTTCATCACGGGGAGCACGTTTCTTGAAGTACCTTTGAGGTCTGCCTGCGATGTATAGACCTGCGGTTCATCTGCCTCTCCATCCATTTGACATGCGTCTTCTTGTAATAATAACAGATAGCATAGCATGCCGCTGACAGCAGGACGATTGCGATCAGAGTGAGAAGAATATTCGTCGTGCTGATGCTGGAGTAGCTCTGCTCGGTTGTCGCACCATTTTGCCCATTTCCAGCAGCCGTCTGCGCGATGATTGTTTCCTCTTTCGTTTGAGTAGATTGACACATTATTTAAAACACACAACCACTAATTTCGTAATAATGTCCGAATTTATAATGTCCAAATTTCACACGTGATGTGACCTTTAATGGCAGGGTCGCCATGAAGTGTCGTGGTAAATGAAACACATCCACTCTGGATAACGTCTCTATTTATTGTGTGTCACATCGAATCATCTTACATCATATACTATACTATAAGGTATGGTTACACACACATGCTTAATACTACTAATGATATCTTACATACACTACAGCTTTGGACTGCCCCATCGGAGTTAAATTTTTCCCTTGCAAGAAGTTATCCAAATTTCGATAAATATGGTAATCTGTTGGAGCAAGGTCCGGGGAGTACGGTGGATGTCTTAGACATTCCAATTGAAGCTCCTCTAATTTGGTAGCCGTATGTTGTGCAGTGTGTGGTCTAGCGTTGTCCTGAAGCAGCAGTGCCCTAGAGCGATTGACCAGCCTCGGCTGTTTAGCAGCTAGCTTTTCCATCATGGTTTGCAGTTGCTGACAATAGACATCCGCCGTAATCGTCTGGACAGATCTTCGATGAAGAATACACTAGATTCCCGGTCAGCGCTTAAAAAACAAGCCGAAAAATATGGCCACAAATACGGTTGTGTCACTATTTTTTAATTAGTATGTGTGCACGGCACCTTAAAATCACTGGACGCAAGTAGTGGATAAGGCGACCTGACACCGAGCCAATCAGAATTAAGTAGGATTTTTGAGTAAATGTATGGAGACAAACTTCTTTTATTTATATTGCCTTTGTTTACATACTTAGAGCCATTCCTTAACTGTATTAAGATGTATTCGAGTCTATATTTTCTAATTATAATATTTATATTGTGAGATCTTACCTCTACGACGCATAAAATAAGAATAAGGTTTTCCGATGGTACCATTTGTTTTTATAGTAGTGAGGCGGGGAGCGGTGTCATATAAATATGCCCGTCACCTTTGACCGCGCGCCATTCCGTGATGGAGCGTCGTAGAGGGATGATCGATATGTCATTGTAAATATAATTTAATAAGCTACAATATTTTTAGAGACTCGCCAGCTCAAGGCATTTGTATAAGATTTTATAGTAAATAAACATAATCGGGGGTGAGGAAATGGTCCACTGGCCAGCATTTTCGATTTAGTATAAAAGAGGTGGCACCGTTTGCGCTGTGTGTCAGTCAGTTTACAGCTGTTATTGAGTAAAGAAGTCTATGTACATAAAGAAGGTCAGCTCCCAAATAGTTTCCTCGCCGCCATTTGCCTCCGTAACAATTTTCTGCGTGTTTTATTGACGCGGAGTTAAGGCGATCCTTAACATTATTGGTCCTTCGAAGCCAGATGAAAAAGTGACTAGAAAATGGTGCTAACGCGAAGTAAAGACGGAGAACAAGCGAAACGTCGACAGGAAGAGCTTAATGCACATAAGGCCGCGACTTCAAAATCGCTTAAAAGTGGCACGGCGAACACCGCTACCGAGACGTCGGGTACTAGCAGCGGAACTAGTGATTCAACGACCACCAAAGCGAACACTTCGACTGAATCTGAAGATACCAATGCTGCGTCCCAGAAGGAGCAGACCTCGCAGCGCACTTTGAAACCTGCAGACGCGCGGTAACGTCGCTCCGTAGCCTCCCGCAAGAAACTCCTCGCGGAGTTGGAGGCGAAAGAGCGACTAGCCGAGCTCAAACTGAAGCAAGCGCAGATGCAAGCTCAAATAGAGCTACAGGAAATACGGGTTCAACGACTTCAAGCAGAAGCCGACGCCTCAGATGAAGAAGAAGAAGAATTAGAAGATGACCTGGCTTCAGTTCGCATCAGTACTTGGTTGAAAGACACCGAGACGGACTGCCCGCAGCCAGCAAACATAGAAACACATCAGGTAGAGGCCAAGAAAAAGAAAGAAGTACCAGTTGAAATTAAGAAGATGCAAGAAGACACATCGAAATTGAACCAGTCAATGATAGATGTACCAACCATAGCAGCCGCGTTTTCCCAAGCGATGAGGAGCACGAGGGAACCACCGAGGTATATTCAAGAGCTGCCACTATTCAATGGAAGCAGCGCAGACTGGCTAAGTTTCAAGGCAGCATATGAAGAAACATACAAGTACTTCACGTCAAATGAAAACACAGCACGCATACGTCGAAGCCTGCGTGGTACTGCAAAGGAAGCTGTTGGTTGTCTACTACTAAGCCAACCAGATCCAGGAGTCGTTATAGAAGCACTTGAAAGAAGATTTGGAAGACCTGAAGCACTAATTCACGTCGAAATGGAGAAGCTGAAGTCATTGAGTCGAGTCACTGACAATCCACGTGACTTGTGCATCTTCGCTGGGAGAATAGCAAACATAGTGGGCACAGTGGAAGCATTGAAGAGAACACAATACTTACACAATCCTGAGATGGCAAGAATAATCACTGAGAAACTCACTCCTATTTTGAAGAACAAGTGGTACGACTACGCATTCATTAAGAAAGAAGACTACCCAGAATTAAAGAAGATATCTACATTCCTGAATGAAGAAGCCGACAAATGTGGCGCCTTTGCCTTACCTGAATTGGCTAGCGACGAACATTGGGGAAAAGAAAGAAGAAACAGGAAAGTGGAACGCACATTCACCACTGGAAAGAGAACAATGTCAGAAGATCAATGTCCTCAGTGCAAGCAAGACCATAAGCTAACAGACTGCAAGCAATTCTCCGCCCTCGACACAAATACAAGATGGGAAGTAGCTAAGAAGAATAACATATGCTATCGCTGCCTTCGAAGCAAACACCGACGACTTCAATGCAAGGCACCACCGTGTGGACGACATGGGTGTACCATGAGTCATCATAAGCTTCTGCATCACGACAAGGAACAGATCAGCATGGATGACTCAGAGAAGAAAGAGAGGACAACACCTGCAATAGAAGTCACATCAGCAACGAAACCAGGTGACCGTCGACGTGCATACCTAAAGATAGCGCCCGTCACATTAAGGGGGCCGCTCACCAGCATTGAAACATATGCACTACTAGATGAAGGAAGTACAGTCACCCTGCTGGATGCTTCAATAGCTGACGTCATCGGAGCAGAAGGACCTGAAAACACAATGTGGATTCAAGGAATCAGCAACGAGATGAAACATGAAAACAGCAAGCTCGTCAACCTCAGTATAAAGGGAAAATATGCGGAGGAAGAATACAACATAGAAGCCGCGCGGACTATCGATCGACTGAGCTCCACACCTGAAGCAATATACGATCGGCACTTAGAAGATTGCGAACATCTGATCAACATCAAGGATCAGATTATATATCAGTACGCTTCACCGAAGATCTTAATCGGGCAAGACAACTGGCATCTCATCGTCTCAAGAAAGCTCCGCACCGGTCGTCGCAACCAACCAGTCGCTTCCTACACTCAACTCGGCTGGGTTCTTCATGGCTGTCATAGTTCACTCACAGCCAAGGTAAACTTTTGCGGGAAACTCCAGCAAAAAGATGAAGAACTAACTATTGAAGAGCTGGTCAAGAATCATTTCAAACTTGAGTCACTATGCATCGAGCCGCGAAGACCAAGAGAAGATCCCGAGCAACGAGCCCTTCAAATCCTAGAAGAGACAAGCAAGCGTCTGCCAGAAGGAAGATTTGAAACCGGTCTACCATGGAAGGAGAAAATCTATCAGATTCCAAACAACTACAAAGAAGCTGAACGACGCCTGCATTCCCTAGAAAAGAGACTGGATAGAGACGAAGAACTCAAATCAAAGTATGAAGGAAGAATGGAGAACTTGTTCGAGTCGGGGTACGCAGAAAAAGCTGCCACACCAGCTCCAGAGGGAAGAACCTGGTACCTGCCACACTTTCCAGTTATCAATCCAGCGAAGCCTCATAAGCCGCCACGATTGGTCCATGATGCATCAGCCAAGGCCGCCGGCGTATGCCTGAACGACATGCTATACTCGGGTCCAGACTTGCTAGAGTCGCTGCCTGGGGTCATCATGAGGTTCCGACAATACGCATATGCTGTCAGCGGGGATATCAAGGAGATGTTCATGCAAGTCAAGATCAGAAAAGAAGATAGAGACGCGCTGCGTTTTTTATGGAGAGGCAATCGGCGGGAGGACAAACCTGAAGAGTACAGAATGACGTCAGTCATTTTCGGAGCGACATCTTCACCGTGCACAGCACTCTTTATCAAGAATAAGAATGCGAGAGAATTCGCAGAAGTATATCCCGAAGCTGCCACAGCAATTCAAAAAAACCACTACATGGACGATTATCTACAAAGCTTTTCAACAATAGAAAAAGCACAAGAGATAACAAAGGCAGTAGACTTCGTTCACAAAAAGGCAGGCTTCGTTTTAAATGGGTGGACATCAAACGATAAGAGAACAATAGAAGAGTTTGGTCCATTCGAAGAAGAAAATAACTTAACAACCGTTAACCTGGGGGGCAAAGACTCAGAGAAAATACTCGGACTACTCTGGTATGTCAAAGAAGACTGCATCGGATTTAACACGGGCACTATGAAAATACCTCCGGAAGTAAAAGAAAACAAACGCTTACCAACAAAAAGAGAAGCTCTCAGTATCATCATGGCATTATTCGACCCACTGGGACTAATTTCACCGGCCACAACTCCAGCCAAGAGGATTTTTCAAGATACTTGGCGCTACAAGACAGACTGTGATGATGCGCTGCCAACAGACTTAGAAGAAAGATGGAAGACGTGGATGACGTCACTCGGCACCATCAAGCAACTCAAAATACCGAGGTGCTATGACTACGAACCGAACACACCACGTCAGCTACACATTTTCGTCGACGCTAGCGAAGAGGCCTACGCAGCTGCCGTTTACTGGAGAACGTAGCGCATGGATGGCAGCGTACGCATAGCACTGGCGGCTGCCAAGAGTCGCGTCACGCCACTGAAGCCTGTCTCCATGCCTAGACTCGAACTTCAATCAGCTCTACTGGGTGCACGCCTCGCACAGACTTTAGTCGAAGAGCATGACTACGAAGTCGAAAGCAAGACATATTGGAGTGATTCACGCACAGCTTTAATCTGGATACGATCAGAGCCACGAGTATATAAGTCTTTTGTGGCACATCGTCTGGCAGAGATTGAAGATACTACAAAGAAGAACGAGTGGAGGTGGCTTCCATCAAAAGAAAACGTAGCCGACGATGCTACCCGAGGAACACCAGAGAACTTCAACTCAACACACAGATGGTTCCAAGGGCCCTCATTCCTGAAGCTGCCAGAGTCAGAGTGGCCAAAAGAAGAAAGCGTCACCAGATACGACACCGGAGAAGAAAGAGAAAAATGCAACATTTGTCAACAAGAAGACAGCAACAACCAGAGTCACCTCCCGAAGATTGAGAGATTCTCAAAATGGCTAAGGCTCATCAGAGCTACTGCAAGAGTCTTGCACTTTATCGATTTGTGCAAGCCAAGCCGGAACACAGTCGCAGCCACCAGGAAACAGACAAAGAAAAATATAGAAAATGATTCCGATTGGCAGACTAAGAAGAAGACAGCAGCCGCGCCAATCAGAAAAGATATGCCTCACGACGCTCGTCGCTACCTAGGACTGCCCACTTCACTTATAGTTAAAGCAGAACAACTGTGGATTCAAACCAGCCAGAAGAAGAGCTTTAAAGCCGAAATACAACGAATCAAGAAGGGAGGCACACCCAGCATCAACGATCGTCTCAGTCATCTCAGCGTATACCTCGACACTGAAGGCACAGTACGCTTAAAAGGAAGAGTGACCGCAGCGCAAGAAATAGGGGAAGACACGTCCAATCCTCCCATATTGGACGGAAAAGAAGAGTACACCAAGTTGTACATGGCTCACGTCCACGAGAGACTTCATCATGGCGGGGTCGTCGGCATGGTCGTAAACGAGCTAAGACAACGGCTGTGGATCTCCAAGATACGTCCAGCAGTAAGATGTATTGTGAAGAGCTGTCTACCATGCCGAATCAGAAAAGCGAAACCTGCAAGTCCACTTACAGGAGACTTGCCACCAGCGCGCCTCGCACATCACGCACGTCCCTTTAGCTTCACGGGACTTGACTACTTCGGGCCAATAGAAGTGACAGTAGCGCGCCATCACGAGAAGAGATATGGAGCTCTCTTTACCTGCATGACTTCAAGAGCGATTCACATCGAAGTCGCACACTCGTTGAGTGCTGATTCTGCTATATCAGCCCTAAGAAGATTTATGGCCAGAAGAGGCTGTCCGAAGGAATTGTGGAGCGACAACGCTACGTGCTTCAAAGCAGCAGACAAGGAGCTCGGCAAAGCAGCACAAGAAGCCTTGGAACACGAAGCTACATGTTGCCACATTAAATGGAAGTACATTCCTCCATCAGCACCATTCATGGGAGGAACCTGGGAAAGAATGGTCAGGTCCGTTAAAGAAGCGCTGAAGATCACCCTGAACGAAAAATATCCAAGCGATGAAACACTGGTGACGCTGCTAATAGAAGTAGAAAACACAGTAAATTCGCGTCCACTCACCCATGTCCTAGTGGACCCAGCAGAACCCGAGGCTCTGACGCCCAACCATATCCTCATCGGGCCGAATCCTCATGTATCAGTACCAGGTCATTTTGAAGAGAAAGATCTGACAGCCCGACAGCAATGGAAGAGAGCTCAGATTCTGACGGACATCTTCTGGAGGAGATGGGTGAAAGAGTACTTGCCCTTACTCCAATACCGGCGGGAGCCTACAAACACCGGAACCCAGCCAAAGGTCGGTGACCTCGTCATCATCTGTGACGGCAACCTCCCCCGTAATATCTGGCCACGAGGAAGAGTAAGCCAGCTGTATCCAGGCGCTGACGGAGAAATACGAGTGGTGGACGTCACGATCAGCAGCGGCCATGTCTTGCGTCGTCCGACCCGGAAGATCGTCGTGTTACCAACGGAGTCGCAGCGTGGCGACGGCGGGAGTATGTGCACGACACCTTAAAATCACTGGACGCAAGTAGTGGATAAGGCGACCTGACACCGGGCCAATCAGAATTAAGTAGGATTTTTGAGTAAATGTATGGAGACAAACTTCTTTTATTTATATTGCCTTTGTTTACATACTTAGAGCCATTCCTTAACTGTATTAAGATGTATTCGAGTCTATATTTTCTAATTATAATATTTATATTGTGAGATCTTACCTCTACGACGCATAAAATAAGAATAAGGTTTTCCGATTTTTTTTTTTTTTTTTTTTTTTTTTTTTTTTTTTTTTTTTTTTTTTTTTTAATGCGTGGCGTCTCGCAGTTCGGCCAAAGTAGCCGTCCTCTGCTTAACCGGACTAACCTGTGGAGACTAAGCTAAGTAGCCTCCGGCCAGGCTTAAAGTTTCTAAACCTAAAGCGACAGCACTAAGGGCTACCCCAGTTGGGGTCGGACCTCGGCTCAGGGCGTCGCTTGGGGGATGGCAAAGGCCGGATCTGATAAAGTGATTCTACCATCCGTTCGGAAAAGCCTACGTGGAGAAGAACGGACAAGCGGTTTTCCGATGGTACCATTTGTTTTTATAGTAGTGAGGCGGGGAGCGGTGTCATATAAATATGCCCGTCACCTTTGACCGCGCGCCATTCCGTGATGGAGCGTCGTAGAGGGATGATCGATATGTCATTGTAAATATAATTTAACTAGCTGACCCTCGGGGCTTCGCTCCCGTCAACTGCCTACCTACCCTGGCTACCCTGCCTACCCTGCCTACCTTGCTTATCCTGCCTACCATGCCTACCCTGCCTGCCCTGCCCCTACCCTGCCTTCCCTGCCTACCCTGCCAACCCTGCCTACCCAGCATACCCTGCATACCCTACCTATCCTGCCTACCCTGCCTTTCCTGTCTACCCTGCCTTTCCTGCCTACCCTGCCTTTCCTGCCTACCCTGCCTTTCCTGCCTACCCTGCCTATCTTGCCTACCCTGCCTACTTTGCTTACCCTGCCTATCTTGCCTACCCTACCTATCCTGCCTACCCTGCCTTTCCTGCCTACCCTGCCTATCCTGCCTACCCTGCCTATCCTGCCTACCCAGAATACCCTGCCTACCCTGCTTTTCCTGCCTATCTTGCCTACCCTGCCTACCCCGCCTACCCTGCCTACCCGGCCTACGCTGCCTACCCTGCCTTTCCTGCCTACCCTGCCTATCCTACCTACCCTGCCTATCCTGCCTACCCTGCCTACCCTGCCTACCCTGCCTATCCTGCCTCCCTGCCTTTCCTGCCTACCCTGCCTATCTTGCAGCGAGCCGGAACGAAAATTTTGAAAATTCGAATTACGAATTCCTTTTTTTGTCACATTGTAATTCAAACTTTAATACTTGCGAGTAAGACTAAATTTGTATTGAGTGCAAACATTTTTTATTGCTTTTTGTATAGTTTTGTGAATGTAACTCTAAACATTGCATTTAAGGTTGAATTTGCATTAATGAATATTTATTTCAAGTAGAATTCTTAGAATTACCTAAACACAATTGGCGTCAGTTTTAAAGATAAGTTTTGTATGGGATCCTGTATCTAGTGAATTCTTCATCGAAGGGCCAGATTTAAGAAAGCTGTAGGGAACGACACCGGCACTAGTCCACCAAACGCTGACAAGTAATTTTTTTTGAGTCAATTTTCGCTTGGGGCAGGATTTGGCTCGTTCGCCAGGGTTCAGCCATTGCGATGAGCGTTTCCGATTATTGTACAGAATCCACTTTTCATCACAGATTTAAAATCCCTTCATTATTGTGCCGGTTGAGTAATGTAACGCAACAGTCGACGCGCGTTTGTCGGTTTGCTGCACTCAATTCAAGAGGTCACCACACTTGGGCCCACCTTTCAAGCTTCTTCACCTTCCCAATTTTCTTTAAGTGGATTAAAACACTTTTATCACTAACACCGCAGCCTGCAGCTAACTCGGACGTGGTTTGCGATGGATCCGCTTCCACAATAGCCTTCAATTCTTCATTATCAACTTTGGTCTCCGGCCGTCTACGGGGCTTGTTCTGCAGGTCGAAATTTCCAGAACGAAAACGTTGGAACCAAAAACGCACTGTGTTGACTTTTGCGACACCGTCACCATACCGAGCCGTTTCTGCAGCACTGGTGCCACGATGGAACTCGTACTCGTAAATAACGCGATATTTCAAGTTTTCCATTTTGTAAACAGCCGGCTGTAACTGGCGCAAAGAAAACCAAAAGAGGAAAAAACAAATGAATTACGGTTTTCCAAACACAAAGCCTGGGTAAATAGCTGTATACATTTAAAATTGAAATTCCAAACCAAAGAGGAGATATCTGAGATCAAAGTGGCCAGTGCGACAAAACGCCAATTTCATAGGTAAGGACCTAATATAAAGAGATAAAGTGAGATCTTTGGATCTACCGAGCCGATGCCGATGAAATTTGGCATGGATATAGTTTAAGACCCTGGGAAGGACATAGGATAGTTTGTATTTCCTTGGGATGATAACACACTTTTTACGCAGGCGAAGCCGCGGGCAGAAGCTATGCAATATAAAGCTTGTATAACTAAGGAATCACATAACTTGCCAATGTTATTCAGAGCCACCAAATTATATGATGCGTGGATAGGGTGAGGGAAATAAACAGGTACAGTGTACGTATCATTATGTGTAAAGGTTAGAAAGATGGCTAAATGTGCTGCTGCTAGTAAAGTCAAATTAAATATATTATCTGGAGCAAAGGTTTAGTAATACAAAAGAGCGAGGCAGCACACGCGATGACCGCTAGTTGAGTACTGAATGCTCTACTAATATCAATTAGTGAAATGAGATAATAATGCACGAATATGAATTAGTGCATTATTATTAGTGTATGTACACTGTGACTGACTTTAAAAATATTTTCATACATTTAAAAATATTTATTAGATATAAGCAAAATACGCGCTTAGACGTGGAGTTGCGGACACCAGCCCGTCTTAATCTAATCTAATCTAGATATAAGCAATCGCTGGAGAGGTATCTAGCAAAGGTTGTGGAAAGCAGGCGCAGAGCAAGGATTGGGATAAAAACATTCAACCATTTCGCCTCACATATCAGTGCTGTTCATGAAAGCACAACAGTAACACCAGCTTTTGTTAATTTCGGAAGAGAACTTCGATTACCTGCAGATCTTATCACCGGTATCCCACCTGAGTTTCCACGCAGAGTAATAAATTATGCGAATGAACTACGGAACAGGATGAATGATGTATATGAATACATCAGACAGACAGGTCAGCACATGTTTGAGCGAATGAAGATCCCAGTGCGAGATGTATGAGATGCGTTGTGGGTTTCCGTCTATGTGATTGGTCGCTTGATGGGAACAAATCCTTCGCCTTGCCGAATTCACTGACGCAATTAGGCTACCGGTATAGTTACATAATCTGGTACGCACCCAAGGTAAATGCCCTAAATTGAAAGTAAAATTATAAATTTAATACGTTTTTACAAACTTGTTTTTCAGTATTATGATGTGATGATTTTGAAAAAAAATATGAAATTTAATATCGCAGCAGTTTCACTAGCATTATTGTTTTAACAGAAAAATTAAGCGCAGGTTTACATTCAAGATGACAACTGTAGTTTGAGACTTTATGAGTGTTGGATACAAACTAGTGATGAATGAAAACTTCCTGCAATGGGTTATTTATGGAGGTCGCGGTGTCTGTGGCACCATGCTATATCAGAAACTTGAATATTACCGAAGCACTTTTCTAGTTTACATTGTGTGGAAGTCTGTTCCTCTGCTCACTTACCTTCCTGATACATTCGGTGTTGTTGCACTGAAACTCGTGCTCCTCGCAGGCGCCGTTGTCGTGACGCGGCCGGGGCGGCAGCGCCGGGCGCGGCGAGCTGGCGGCGCAGGCGCGCTCGTCGGACGCGTCGGCGCAGTCGGCGTGCCCGTCGCAGTAGTAGTCCCAGGGCAGGCAGGCGCCGTTGTCGCACGGGAACGTGGCGGCGCCGCACGGCGCGGCGGCGCAGCCCGCCTCGTCGGACGCGTCGCCCGGGCCGCAGTCGGGCGCGCCGTCGCAGCGCCACAGCTGCGGCACGCAGCGCCGCGAGCGCGCGCACTGGAACTGTTGCGCGCGGCACGTGGCGCGCGCGCACGCCGCCGCGTCCTCGTCCGCGCCGTCGTTACAGTCTGCAACACGCGCGAGGGTCACTCTGCGGGCACGCTGCTCTACAGCGGACCTCTGACCCGGGGGACCCGGGGGCGGGACTCACCCTTCTGTCCGTCGCAGACCAACGATTTGGGGATGCAGCGGTTGGTGTCGCAGCGCATGTTCTGCTCCTCGTCGCACGTCACGTTGGCTGCGGACACACAGACGCGTCATGAGCGGGTACACACACACATACACACACCGCAGGGCCGGTACTCACCGCAGGGCCCGGTGGGCGACGAGTCCTCGTCGGAGCCGTCGGCGCAGTCCAGGTCTCCGTCGCACACGTACTGCTGCTCGATGCAGCGCCTGTCACCCACCACACTACACTAGTTTATTTCACATAAACCCACAGGGTCACTACTAACTGTTCAACTAAAATCTAAATGAATATTTTTACTTGTGTCAAGAAGGACACTAAAGTAACATAGCCATGTAGCTCGTGTCCTACATGTAGTTCAGGAAGACGTTCAACTTTTGATTTACTTAAGTTCGTCTTATAAATTATAAGAAGTGCAAACACACAATACCTTGTTTAGGGCCATTATATAATAAAATTATAATATAATTGTCAGCAACCTGACAGGGAAATAAATGTCGTTGTATTTATCAACACGCGTAAACGTAATTTTCATTTCTTTTATATACTGTTCGGAACGCAAACGTTTCGTCCTTTTCTTGTTATTTTGCTGCAATACTGACTCAGCTCGCTGTCATAGATTTGACAGCTCTTGGGAAAGTTAACAGTAGACACTAGACCGAAAAAATTGTGATTTTGTCATGGCTGGACGTGATAATCGAGTCCTCGTTTGATTTTATTACAATTTTTGAAAAATCAACTCATCCGTATTGTATTTCCATTAGCCATCCGCGATTGGTGTGGTGCTTCGCCCGTGCGGTCGTTATTGTGTATATTTCGCGCGCAGCGAGGTGTTCGTGACGGGAACGTGTATAGCAGTCTGGCGAGCCACCAGGCCACGACCCACGTCTGCGTCCCTTCCCAATCTATTATATATATTTTTTCTAATCTTCCGACCTGACAAGGGATTGGACGAAGACCAGGAGACGACCACGAGGACCAAGGTAAGTTTTGCATATTGTACCGCTTTCCAACTGTCTGACTAGGAATAGGTATCTCTAAAGAGCAAACCCCTAGCTCTCCACTGCTGCAAACCGCAGTTTCGTAGGTACAGACCTGATAGTATTCAGGAGTCGCAATATTGCTCATGGGCACCAGTGTTCGGCTTATGGCCTTGTGATCCGCAGGCCCGTATTCAACATTAGATGACAAAATCACAAATTTTTCGGTTTAATGTCAACTTCCCCAAGAGACAGCGACTATGACAGCGAGCTGACTCAGTGTTGCAACAAAATATCAAGAAAAGGACGAAACGTTTGTGTTCCGATCATATACCTTGTTTGAAAATTTATTTAAAAGGCTAGAATTAGTGGGTATTCTTTGCTTTTGGATATAAAATAAGTGTAGAAAGCAGACTACATAAGTCGGACGCTCACCCTTGGTGGCAGGCGAAGGTCCCGGCGGGGCAGGCGGGCCGCACGCGCGGTGTGCCGGCCGCCACGCAGCGGTGCGGCGCGTCCGGCGCCGGCGCCCGGCCCGCGGCGCATGCGCACGTGCGCCCGCCCGGCCGCGCCAGGCACAGCTCCGCGCAGCCGCCGTTCTTCAGCGAGCACAGGTTGTGGCCTGCACAGAGGGACCGTCACTCACCGCCCACACGCGCACGGGCACCTGAGCACTCGCACTGTACACTCACCCTGGCGCTCCGTGTCCGACACGAGCGTGAGGTCGTAGAGCGGCGGCGGCAGGCGGTACAGCTCCGTCACGTTGCCGTCCGCCCCCCGGCGCCGCACCGCGCCCGTGCCGTGCTCGCTCCAGATCACGGCGCCCTCGTACAGCGCCAGGCCGTAGGGCTTCAGCAGCGGCCGGTGCGGCGCGTCGGCCGCCACCAGCTGGCGCACGCCGCTGGCCAGCAGCAGGCGCTCGATTCGGTTGAGGTAGGTGTCGCACCAGTACAGCGCGCCGCCCGCCAGCGCCAGCCCGCCCGGCCAGTGCAGCTCGGTGTCCAGCAGCGTGCGCCGCCCGGAGCCGTCCATGTGCGCCGCCTCCAGCCGCCCGGGGGCGCCGCGCGCCACCTCCAGCCGCCCGGGCGCGCCGCGCGCCGCCCACACCGACCAGTACATGGTGCCGTTGGCGGGGTCCAGCGCGATGGCGCGCGGGTGGTAGTGCTGGTAGTCCGTCTCCTGCAGCAGCACGCGCCGCACGCCGGGCGCGTCCAGGCGCGCCGCACTCACCGTGCCCAGCGCGTCGTCCGTCCAGTACAGGTTGCGCCCTGACCACAGAGCACACGTTCATCACGTCTTATTGTATTGTATTTATCATCAGTGTCATTTGTTCACAATGAATAATGTTAAGACTGCGCCGAGCAAAATAATCCAAAACGGTCGTCACAGTTATACGGATATAATCAATATTATTACCATTAAAAATATGTAACGAACACCACAATGAATGTGTTAACGAATCTATTTTGGCAAAAATATTAAATATTGTCTAGTTTAAATAATAAAAATACTTAAAGTTGGACAAAAATCTTAAAATAGCATGCTCGTGTTTTAATGAATTTAGATGGTAAACTGCTGAATATTTTCACAAACTTTAATTTATATTAATCTCTAATAGTCATACCACAATTTATAGTTTTAAGATTTTCAAAATGTCACTTGGTTATATTTTTTTTTTTGTTAATTAACGCGCTGTTTTGAATCATACGCAACGCATACCGGTCGTCAATTCAGTCATCCACGAGAGCTCGTAGAGTGGTCACGTCTCATCGTGGAGCGACGCGCCGATAACGATTTTTCGCGATCTATAGTGTACGTACACCTTGCCGCAAATAGTTGAATAAGGTAAGTCATATTTTTTGCTTTTTAACCGACTTTCAAAAAAGGAGGCGGTTCTATGTTCGACTTCTAGTGTTTTTTTTTTTTTGTGTATGTTCACCGATATCTCCGTCAATTGTGGACCGATTTTGAAAATTCTGTTTTGTTTTGTTCCGAAATTGGTCCCATTTTAATTTGGTGAAGATCTGATGAAGAACTTCGGCGATATACAACAGAACTCTTCAGTAAATAAGGGCAAATCTCTCGGGATTGCCGTGCGGAAATTTATTTACCTTTCAAGTAATACCAATTGCCAGTGTTTTTATAGGCAAGTAGGTTGTCTTCTAGTTAAGCAGAGTCCTCACAGTACACTATAAGAGGTACGCAGATGTGTACAGTTCACCTTGGTACACTCTCATTTCGCCGGCTATGTTCACGGTATTAGTATTCAAGTAATCTATTCTGGCATTATAAGTACCTACCTTACTAAAGGCAAGTTGCTTAATAGGTACAACTAAAAAGTGTAAAATAAAAAATAATTAATGCTTTTCTGACTGTAGAATTTATTTTGACATATAGTTTTATTTGTTAATTTGTTATTACTTTTTTATTTACTGTTGACATTTTTAATTTAATGATATTGGCTGAAATGAATTATTGACTTGAATTATTGATTATTAATCATCATATTTGCACGCCACAATACGTGGCAAACATGTCTGAACCTGTGTTTCTTCTTTATGTTATCTTGCATGCACGTTATTGTATTCTTGTATGTGTACACATGTTTGAGCAAATAAATAAATATGAATATAAAAATCTTTTTTACAAAAAAAAAACTACCGACTTCCGACTTCGAAAAAGAAAGTTATTTTTCACTTTGTAGTGTTTTTAGTTGGAAGTCGGTAGATTTTTTTTGTAAAAAAGTTTTTTTATTGAGTATGACTTTGTATGCATACCTAACATTTACTTTTTATGTTTTTACTATTCGTAAATATATGTAAGTTTTAGTAAAAAAAAACTTTTTGCAAAAAAATACTACCGACTTCCAAATACAAAACTGCAAAGTGAAAAATAACTTAATTTTTTGAAGTCGGTGTCTTTCGTAGGTACAATTTTTTTGCGTTATGGACACCGACTTCAAAAAATTAAGTTATTTTTCACTTTGCAGTTTTGTATTTGGAAGTCGGTAGTATTTTTTTGCAAAAAGTTTTTTTATTTATCACTTGTTAGTTGTAAGTACCTAATAGGCAAGTTAGTAAGGGAACTATTTCGCCAGAATAGATTTCATGAAACTTGAACATAACCGGTGAAATGAGAGATCTGCTTACCCCTTAAGAGCGAACTGGCGTGATGTTATGTTATGAAATGTTATAAACAACAAACAGACATGCGATTGCAGCAATCCCGAGAGATTTGCCGTTATTTATTGAAGAGTTCTGTTGTATATCTCCGAAGTTCTTCATCAGATCTTCAACAAATTAAAATGGGACCAATTTCGGAACATACTTTTTCAAACAAAAAACGATTTTTCAAAATCGTTCCACAATTGACGGAGATATCGGTAAACATACACAAAAAAAAAAAAAACAAACATAAGGTCGAACATATAACCTCCTCCTTTTTGGGAAGTCGGTTAAAAATGGGAAAGCGTAAGGAAACATTATAAGAAGAAAGATGGCGCTCATTTCCGAATAAAAATGCTGTTCTCATAAAAAGCACGTAGTTATTTCTATTTTTAACCGACTTCCCAAAAAGGAGGAGGTTCTATGTTCGACTTCATGTTTGTGTGATATTATTTCCATTTTAACCGACTTTACAAAAATGAGGATTCAGCTGTATTTTTGTTTTTTTGTGTATGTTCACCGATTTCATCAATTGTGGACCGATTTTAGAAATTATTTCTTTGTTTGAAAGAGTACTGTCCATTTAAATTTGGTGAAGATCTGATGAAGAATTTAGGAGATATGGCACAGAACTCCTCAAAAAATTACGGCAGATCTCTTGGGATTGCTGCAATGGCATGTCTGTTTATGGTTTATTTTCATAACATAACATCACGCCGGTACGCTCTAAAGGGGTAAGTAGTGTACAGTAAACCCTGGTACGCTCTCATTTCACCGGTTATGTTCAAGTTTTATGTTGTTTCGGTTATCTATTCAGGCTATAGAACTTGCCCATTATATACACAACTAAAAAGTGTAAAATAAACTTTTTAGAAAAATACAACCAACTTCCAAATGAAAACACTACAAAGTGAAAAATAACTTCAATTTCGGCAGTCGGTGTCAAAAAACGAAGAATCAAAAACGGAACACTGACTTCCGAAATTGAAGTTATTTTTCACTTTATAATAATTTTATTTGGAAGTCAGTTGTATTTTATTGTAAAAATGTTTTACCAAACATAATTAACATTTTAGTTATCTATTCCCTTTCTATCTGTTTTATTTGGTTTAATGCCCTATTGTGTAAGCCATTTTATTTTAAGTTATTACATTCGATATGGGTCTCGTGTAATGGGTTTTTGGGGATGCCAATTGCAAATCTGACATTCTTTTTAAAATCCAAGATGGCGGATTTAATTTTTTTCACAAACATTCGTTATGGGTATCGTCGGGGTTTTTGGGGATGCCAATTGCAAATCTGACATTCTTTTTAAAAGCCAAGGTGGCGGATTTTTTTTTTTCACAAACATTCGATATGGGTATCGTCGGGGTTTTTGGGGAAGCAGGTTGCAAATCTGACATTCTTTTTAAAATCCAAGATGGTGAATCAAATTTTTCTTAAAATTGAGAATTTATTTTATTTTTGATCTATCACAAAAAAACAGTAGTAGGTATCTTTACAGCTGTTTTTTTATGAGATAACAAAGAGTAATCACGCCATTTGCTTGCAACTTGCGCACCACGCAAGAGACCTTAAGTCTAGTTTATGTATGTACTACTGGGACTGTCTGGAACCCGTGTGGAATTAGTACTTCCCGCAATATGGTTATAAATTAAAGCCTATTTGTTATTCTGAATTCTGATGGATGGAAACTTCTTAAATATACTATAATTATATTACTATAGCTTATATTTCTGTGAGTTTACAGAACTGTTTTTGTTAATGTATGTTTCCAGTTCTAAGACATGCTTTTTTATTGAAAACTTGGTCTTTACAAGATATTTTTTTTATTGTGGATCCGTTACTGGTAAACAAGAGAAATATAAAAAAATGGCGTCAGCAAAACGCAGAATACATAAATCGTTTCATAAAACAACCGAAGAGCCTACTGTTACAAGATAGGCCAACGCCATCTAGTAACGAGAGGAAGAACTAGGTAGTAACTAGTGGCGCCATCTAGTATTGAATAGCGGAACTGATGTTCTCGAAAGCTCGTGTCGAATGGAATTTTCCAGAAGGTTCGAACCGAACATTCTGGATGTTTCTAGTCGCTTCGGGAACAATGAGTTCGAAAGTCGAATGTTCTGGAAGTTTCTCGAATTATCTAGAACAGTATGGAACGTTCCAGAAACTTCTTCCGTGCTATATAAAGAGCGGTCGGATTCGTCGTGGGTCAGTTTCGATTGAGAAGCGATACAGAGCAATCAAAGCGAAAAATAGTGCGAAGTAATAGAATTGTTTAAGAAGTGTTTTTGTAATAAACAGTGATTAATTGAAGTCTGCTGTTTAATTAATTTATCCCTGAACCCCAGCTCGTAACAAATTGGTGTCAGAAGTGCGGGATAAATTATGCCGGTTCTACCGAAGGAAGAAACGGAGGGGATGCGCACCAGGAGTCAGCGCCAGCAAGACGTAGACCAGAGGCGCTTTGGAGACGCTCCCTCACCGTCATCAAGTGGACAACGAGACTCCGCGGCGGCAGCGGCATCAGCTCAATCTCCGGTGACCCCTGACCTCACTGCTCTGATGACTTTTATGCAAGAGCAGGCTCGCCGCTTGGAGGAGCAGCTGCAGCGCGACAAGGAGGAACAGGCTCGCCGTCAGGAGGAGCAGGCTCGCCGCTTGGAAGAGCAGCTGCAGTGTGACAAGGAGGAACAGGCTCGCCGTCAGGAGGAGCAGGCTCGCCGCTTGGAAGAGCAGCTGCAGCGCGATAAGGAGGAACAGGCTCGCCGTCAGGAGGAGCAGATTCGCCGTCAGGAGGAGCAGTTCATGGTAATCAAGGACCTCCGCACTGCAATTGGTAAGGAGATGAAGGAGGTAAAGGATCAGGTCCAGCAACATGAGACCCGCATTATCGAGATGGAGAAGACAATATGTGGGCTCAAGTCTGGAGGTGGGACCATGGCAGCTGCGGTTGGGGCGCCTTCGCCACGTGGTTTTAAAGTGCCACCATTTGATGGCTCTTCGTCATGGTCCGCCTACAAAATTCAGTTTGAGGCCGTGATGAAATCGAATGGATGGACTAAAGAACAGGCCTTGACTGCTCTAACCTTGGGCCTTCGCGTCCAGGCCTTGACTGTGTTAGAGGCGCTGGGAAAAGAAGTCACTTTCGAGAAGCTTCTGGAAGCATTAGAAGCTAGATACGGCGACGCGCACCTGGAACATGTGTTTCGGGCCCAACTGAAAGACCGGTCGCAACGGGTTGGTGAAACTCTTCAGCAGTGGGCTCTGGAGGTGGAAAAGCTGGTTCGGAAGGCTTACCAGTCGTCACCTGTGCTGATCGACGGGAACCTCGTACAGGCGTTCACGGATGGGATCCGCGACCTGGAGGTTAGGGCTGCAGTAAGGCTAGGTCATTTCAAGGATCTCAAGGATGCTCTAGCCCATGCTTTGGAGGTGGAGGCAGTACGGCGGGACGAAAGAACTCACCGAATCAGGGAGGTTGCAACTTCACCCCGATGCTATGGCTGCCGAGAGAGAGGCCACATCCGATTGAGCTGCCCGAAGCGAAGGCCTCCCCACGGTGGTAAGCAGTCGCCATTGGTAGGACCATCTGATGTCCCTGCTGGGCAACAGCAGCAGGGAAACGAGTAGATGCCAGGACTAAGGGGCGGGTGCTGGCTGGTTATGGAAGAGCCCCAAGGATCTCGATCTCACAATCCTGTGACGGAAACAGCCTGATCATCGAGGGCGAAATTAACAGAACACCATGCAAGCTGACACTGGATACTGGGGCTTCTCGGACAGTTGTCAGTTTCCAACTAGCTAGACGGTTTCTTGGGGACTTCTTCGGGAGCCATGAAGGTGTACATCTGAGAACAGCCACCGGTCAGCACATAACCGTCCGAGGTGAGAAGGAGGTGGACATGAAGTTAGGAAACAAAGTTTACCGCCACAATGTTATCGTGGCCGACATAGTGGACGACTGCATTCTGGGTTTGGACTTCATGCGAAAACATCACTGTGAGATCGACGTTTATCAAGGAGTATTGAAGTGTGGCTCAGAGGAAGTCTTCATGGAAGGTGCAGCATCGGGAAAAGTGTACTGCTTGGAAAAGGTTATTCTTCGTCCAAGGTCAGAAACAATCATACCAGTTTGTCTACCAAGGAATTCTGGTCAGGAAAACCGATGTGTACTTATAGAAGGTTTAGGTAACGATGCTTCATGGAAAATTGCACGCACATTGGTAAGAGGTACTAGTGTTTCATCGGTACGCGCACTCAACACAAGTGACCAGGACCTGGTGCTCAAGAAAGGCACATTATTAGGCACTTGTGACGGAGTGGTTTGGATGCGTAGATGCTACGAACACCCAACCAACACCAAAGCTAGTGCAAGATTCGATGTGTCATCGCTTTTGAAGAACAGCCAGAATAACTTGTCGGAAGAAGAAAAGAACAAGGCTAAGAAGATGTTAAACAAGTTCGCCGACATTTTCTCGACAAATGATGCCGACATAGGGAAGACTGCGTTAGTTCAACACAGAATAAATACAGGAAATGAGGTACCAATCCGCCAGCGACCAAGACGTGTTCCAGTGGCACGGGAACGGGAAGTGGACGACATGATCAAGGGTATGGTGAAAGACGGCGTGATTGAACCTTCATCCAGTCCATGGTGTTCACCGGTAGTATTGCTGAAAAAGAAGGACGGCAGCATGCGCTTCTGTGTAGACTATCGCCGACTAAACGACATCACGAAGAAGGACAGTTATCCGTTGCCAAGAATCGATGACACGCTGGATACGCTATCGGGAATGAAGTGGTTTTCCACCTTAGACTTAAAGAGTGGCTACTGGCAGGTCGAGTTAGACCCTCGAGATAAGGAAAAGACAGCGTTCTCTACAGGCAAAGGATTGTGGCAATTCAACGTTATGCCATTTGGACTGTGTAATGCGCCTGCCACCTTTGAGAGATTGATGGAGCGGGTACTTACTGGGCTGATTGGTGACGCCTGCCTAGTCTACTTGGATGACATTATAATCGTGGGACGGACGTTTGAAGATCACCTCCGCAATTTGGAACGTGTGCTGTCAAAGATACGAGGAGCCAATCTAAAGCTAAGTCCAAAGAAGTGCGCGTTGTTCAGGCGGCAAGTGAACTTTTTAGGACACGTGGTTTCCGAAGAAGGTATTCAAACGGACCCGGATAAGCTCGTTGCCGTCAAGGATTGGCCAGTTCCGGAGAACAAAACGCAAGTCAGGGCATTTCTCGGTTTGTGCTCGTACTATCGGCGGTTTGTGAAGAGCTTTGCTGACATTGCCCGACCTCTTCATAAGCTAACTGAAGACAAGATACAGTTCTGCTGGAATGAGAGCTGTGACGTCGCATTTCAGAAGCTAAAGGAACATCTGTGCAATGCACCCATCCTAGGCTATCCTGACAATGAAAATGAATTCATAGTTGACACAGATGCCAGCAATACTGGAATCGGCGGGGTATTGTCTCAACGAAAAGGAGGTCATGAGGTTGTTATTGCGTACTTCAGCAAAGCCTTATCCAAACCTGAGAGGAACTACTGTGTCACTAGAAGGGAGCTTCTAGCTGTAGTAAAAACATTGCAGCATTTCAATAAATATTTGTTGGGGCGGAAATTTCTCCTGCGAACGGACCACGCTGCTTTAAAATGGCTCCTGCAATTTAAGAACCCAGAAGGACAGGTAGCAAGATGGATTGAGCTACTGCAAGAGTTTGATTTCGTAATTCAACATCGTAGCGGCACGTCGCACGGTAATGCTGATGCTCTCTCGCGAAGACCGTGTCCAGACCAATGTAAACATTGTGCGAGACAAGAAGCTAAGCAGGTAGCGGTAGTGCGGGTCTTGGGGACGGATCTTAGCGAAGAGTGGAAGGAAACCTTGCAGAGTGCTCAACAAGAAGACAGAGACCTAAAACCGATCCTTGAATGGAAGAAATCAGGTGCTCCTAGGCCTCACTGGAGTGATGTCGCAGCAACCAGTTCCATCACCAAGAGTTATTGGGCACAGTGGGAAAGCTTGGTTATCCAGGATGGAGTTCTGTGCAGGAAATGGGAGAACGCTCGCGGTGACCAGTGTCATCTACAAATGGTCGTACCTAAAGTTAAGGTGCCGGAGATCCTACAGCTCTACCACAATGGATGTTCAGGGGGTCACATGGGAGTTAAGAGGACTTTAATCAAGATCCGAGAACGATTTTACTGGATCCATTGTCGAGAGGACGTTGAGGAATGGTGCCGCAAATGCACAAGTTGTGCGGCTGTGAAAAGACCACAAACTCGTAGCAGAGGGGCACTAAAGGTTTACAATGTTGGTGCACCGTGGGAACGTATAGCATTAGATGTTGCTGGACCATTTCCAGAAAGCCAAAGCGGGAACAAGTACTTTTTGGTCGTCATGGACTACTTCACAAAATGGCCGGTAGTGTTTGCAATCCCTAATCAAGAAGCCTCTACGGTGGCTGATAAGTTAGTTCACGAAGTGTTTTGTCGGTTCGGGGTACCCTTGGAAATCCACAGTGACCAAGGCCGGAACTTCGAGTCAGAAGTGTTCAAGGAGACGTGTCGTGTGATGGGTGCTCACAAAACCAGAACTACTGCTTATCATCCGCAATCAGACGGGATGGTTGAACGATTTAACCAGTCACTAGAGAGATATCTTGCAAAGGTTGTGGAAAACAGACAGAAGGATTGGGACAAACACATTCAACCATATCTCATGGCATATCGCAATGCTGTTCATGAAACTACAACGGTAACGCCAGCTTTTGCTAATTTCGGCAGAGAACTACGATTACCTGCAGATCTAATCACCGTTATCCCGCCTGAGACTCCACGCAATGTAACAGATTATGCGAATGAGCTACGAAACAGGATGGATGATGTATATGAGCATATGAGACAGACTGGTCAACAGATGTCTGAGAGGATGAAGACCCGCTACGATCGGAAAGCGAACAATAAGGGCTTCGATGAAGGATCTCTTGTATGGTTACATAACCCGGCACGGAGCAAAGGAAAATCGCCTAAATTACAAGCAAAATGGGATGGACCTTATCGCGTAGTTACCAAGATCAATGACGTCACCTACCGAATTCAAAAGGGACCCCGAGGTGCATCGAAGGTCGTTCATGTGGATCGGTTGGCCCGTTATCATGGGTCTAACAATGCTCGGGACGAGCATGTCTAAGAGGGAGGCAATGTTACAAGATAGGCCAACGCCATCTAGTAACGAGAGGAAGAACTAGGTAGTAACTAGTGGCGCCATCTAGTATTGAATAGCGGAACTGATGTTCTCGAAAGCTCGTGTCGAATGGAATTTTCCAGAAGGTTCGAACCGAACATTCTGGATGTTTCTAGTCGCTTCGGGAACAATGAGTTCGAAAGTCGAATGTTCTGGAAGTTTCTCGAATTATCTAGAACAGTATGGAACGTTCCAGAAACTTCTTCCGTGCTATATAAAGAGCGGTCGGATTCGTCGTGGGTCAGTTTCGATTGAGAAGCGATACAGAGCAATCAAAGCGAAAAATAGTGCGAAGTAATAGAATTGTTTAAGAAGTGTTTTTGTAATAAACAGTGATTAATTGAAGTCTGCTGTTTAATTAATTTATCCCTGAACCCCAGCTCGTAACACTACTATTAAATACAAAATGGTATTAATACTGGAAATGACTAAAATTATGGCGAGTCTTGCGAATAACCTGATATAAGCGAAGCCGATTTTGTTTTTTATAAGACTGAACATATGAAAACTATAACGTTAGCCGACAAAGATCGCCATGCACTAGAAAGGCGAACTATTCTGCAGACTGATTCTATGGAATGGCGTCAGGAACGAAAACTGCGGCTCACGGCATCTGTTTTTGGGAAAATGTGCAAATGAGGGCTTATGAAATGCGGACCTTTGGTCAACAGTGTCGTGACTGAAAAAAAATTGATCATGTGAAGGCCATTAAACATAGTCAAAACTATTTTTATCACGCGCAAGGGCGCAAGGGCGGTGATAAACTGGAACTACATCATGGAACTCCCATGCGGACGTATGGATTATTTATAGACCAAGATTTACCATTTCTAGGAGCAAGTCCGGATGGAATTGTGGAAGAGAACAGAATTGTCGAAATTAAATGTCCTTACTCAGCCAGAGACATTAGTGTAGACGATGGAATAAAAGAAAAGAGACAAGGAAGGTAATATCACAGATAATATAGGTAATATTAATCTAAATAAAAATCATGATTGGTACTTCCAAGCACAAGAACAACTTCATGTTACACAAAGAAAAACATGCATATTTGCAGTTTTGACTGAAGTGGACATGAAGGTTGAAATTATTGAGCAAGATAAAGAATTTTGGTGTAAAATGGAGGAAAACTTGAAAACTTTATTTTGATTGCATACTGCCGGCAATTTTTGATTCTTGGTTAGATAGGCAACTGGAAATCAGGGACCCTAAATGTATTCTTGACACGATCAATGAAAAGGAGAAACAAAAAGATTCGAAACGAAAACTAGAAACTAAAGAAACAAAAAAACCGTAAAGGAAAAGCGCAATAAATCTCATGAACACGTTCTTCCATTATGCACCAAACTTCCTCAGTTCAAGTTCAGTCTTCAGTCCAAACTGCAAATATGCATGTTTTTCTCTGTGTAACAAGTTGTCATTGTGGTTGGAAATAACAACCATATTTTTAAATGAGATTGATATTACCCTGCTTGTCTCTTTTCCAGTTACTTTATTATTTTTTTTATTTTAATCCTATACAAATTATGGTCAGCTGATGACAAGTTTGTATGGCAAATCCAAATTATTTTTTGGGAAATGCCTTTGACTTCCTGGAGAAATTTGTTCATTTACAGAGGAAGAAGCAATTTTTAAAATAGATATTTCTGTTACACACGGATAATAAATATAACACGTTTCCCTAGGCTTTTTGTAAGTTTTTGTAAAATGGTAAAACAAGCAAGGTAATAGGTAATTTTAGATTTTTATTACAGACTGGTTTTATTATTACAATACACGTACCCATCTACCCTACCTATCTACTCACCTAGCCTACCTACATACCCAGTAAAATGCCTGGGCGTGCAATCAACAACGCCCAAATTTCATCGCAATCGGATGAATAGTAAGGAACGGATAATGTATTACTATAGTACAAACAAACATTATTTTTTATATAATATAGATTATTAGATTGAATTATGGGAAATATTGGGCTTTATTTAGATGTTTTTATGTAGGTACATAACCTACATAAAAACATCGAAATAATCAATATTCGTATTTTTAAGTCACTCAACACAACGACTCAAATTTAAAAAATCATAAGTTACCAACTTTTGTCGCGCAACTGCAAGCGGGGCACGAGCGAACTTGTCATAGTGTGCGTGACTGACTACGCACACGACTAGCGCGCTGCAGTAAATACCTACTTGCCGCGGAGCTCGAGCGAACTTGTCATAGTGTGCGTGACTGACTACGCACACGACTAGCGCGCTGCAGTAAATACCTACTTGCCGCGGAGCTCGAGCGAACTTGTCATAGTGTGCGTGACTGACTACGCACACGACTAGCGCGCTGCAGTAAATACCTACTTGCCGCGGAGCTCGAGCGAACTTGTCATAGTGTGCGTGACTGACTACGCACACGACTAGCGCGCTGCAGTAAATACCTACTTGCCGCGGAGCTCGAGCGAACTTGTCATAGTGTGCGTGACTGACTACGCACACGACTAGCGCGCTGCAGTAAATACCTACTTGCCGCGGAGCTCGAGCGAACTTGTCATAGTGTGCGTGACTGACTACGCACACGACTAGCGCGCTGCAGTAAATACCTACTTGCCGCGGAGCTCGAGCGAACTTGTCATAGTGTGCGTGACTGACTACGCACACGACTAGCGCGCTGCAGTAAATACCTACTTGCCGCGGAGCTCGAGCGAACTTGTCATAGTGTGCGTGACTGACTACGCACACGACTAGCGCGCTGCAGTAAATACCTACTTGCCGCGGAGCTCGAGCGAACTTGTCATAGTGTGCGTGACTGACTACGCACACGACTAGCGCGCTGCAGTAAATACCTACTTGCCGCGGAGCTCGAGCGAACTTGTCATAGTGTGCGTGACGACGCACACGACTAGCGCGCTGCACTAAATACCTACTTGCCGCGCGCCTCGTTCGCTCGGCGCAGTCTTAAGAGATGAAACACTGATCACGTCACGCGTGCCCGTCGCACTCACCCATCCAGTCCACGGCGATGCCCTCGCAGTTGTCCACGTCGCGGCCGGCGAACACCTCGCGCCCGCTGCCGTCCAGCTTCTGGCGCACGATCTCATACCTGCGCAGGGCGAGGGTGTGGTGAGTACAGTGCGTAGAGCCACTAGCCAGGCACTGGGCCCGCACAGGCCTGTGAGCGCACGCACCTGTGCACGTCGCAGTAGTACAGGTAGCCGGCCTGCGTGTCCACGTCGGCGGCGGTGGGGCGCGCGGCGTCCAGCGCGGGCGCCGCCGCCTCCCAGCCGGCGTGGCGCGGCTCCAGCGCCAGCGCCTGCACCAGCGGCGGCGCGCCGCGCGCCAGCAGCACGTAGGCGTCCAGGCGCACGCGCTCGCACGCGCGCCCGGCCGCGCGCCAGCCGTGGCGGCACACGCAGTGCGCGTGCGCCGCGCCGCGCACGTACGCCGTGATGCAGATGTGCGCGCAGCCGCCGTTGTCGCGCGCGCACGGGTGCACCACTCGCGGCTGGCGCTGGCGGTGGAAGGCCAGCGCGGCGGTGGGGCGCGCGTCCAGCGCCAGGGAGGAGGGGGAGGAGGGCTGGGCGCCGCTGTAGCGCGGCACCAGCGCCACGCTGCTGTTGCGCCACACCGGCAGGAACAGCGTGGAGCCCAGCACCGACATGTGCTGCAGCTCTTGTGTCTGCGCAAGCATTACACCTTATCATAGCGCCCGCCGCACTTACTCATGTAACCGTAAATGCATAAATACGAAACTTACATCAGCCAGCAATCATGCATTTATTAACATTTAAAATGTTTGGTTATTATATGGTTGAGGTGTGAGACTCACGGCGTATCCGCGGCGCAACGTACGGCGGCGCGCACCGCTGTAGTCGGCGCGCTCCACGCTGTCCAGGTAGGCGTCCACCCAGTACAGCGCCTGCGCCGCCGGGTCCAGCGCCAGCGCACTGGGGTACACCAGCCGGTGCGCCGCCACGTGCGCCCGCGCCGCGCCCGCCAGCGACGCGCGCTCCACGCCGGGCGGCGACGCGCCCCACACCGACCAGAACATCAGGCCGGCGGCCGGGTCCAGCGCCAGCCCATGCACCTTGGCCAGCGCCGCGTCCAGCAGCAGGCGGCAGGGCTGCAGGGCGCGCGCGCACACGTACAGCGCCTCGCGCGCGCCGTCCACCACGTACCAGTTGCCGGCCACCCAGTCCACGGCCAGGTGGCTCACGCCGCTCACGTCGGGGAAGAAGGCGGGCACGCCCAGCACGCGCCGCCGGCTGAAGTCATCGGCGTCCACACACACGATGCCTGACTTGCTGATGTTGTGGTGCACGTAGCAGATGCTCCTGCACACACACACGAGCCGTGACGTCAGTGCAGGGAGAGGGCGAGGGGCGGGGGGCGGGGGGCGGGGGCAGGCGGTACGTACCGGTTGTCGTAGAGGAAATCGATGGCGCGCACGTTGAGCGCGGCCAGCGAGTGGTTGCGCGCGCGCGGCTCGCCGGCCGGCCACACGCGCCGCACGTCGCCGCCCGTCACCACGATCAGCGACAGCGGCTCCGTCACCGGCTCTGCACAATGCGCACATAAAACTTGTAAGTAGCCGTATTGTTGCAGTGTGTCATGCTCAGTGCATGCTCTGACGAGCGACATTATCTAACAAAGGCCGGACGGGAGCACCGCCACCGTACTGTACTCACCATTGACAGGGAGGCAGTCGCGGCGGTCGGCGTGCAGCGTGTAGCCGGGCGCGCAGCCACACGCGTACGAGCCGCGCGTGTTGTGGCAGTGTTGCGCGCACGCGTCCTCCCACTGGCACTCGTCCGTGTCTACACACACACACACAGTATAGCATACAATACAGCGGCGTGGAACGACACCGCTCATGATGATGAATACTCACCGACACAGCGGCCGCTGGCGTCGGCCTCGTAGCCGAGGTGGCAGTAGCAGGCGAGGCCGGCGTGCGTGGGCCGGCAGCCCACCTCGCACTGCAGCGCCTCGCACTGCGACACCGTGACTGCGCACAAACACACGCGTTAGCTCAGAGTGCGGCGAGAGAGTATTATAGGGACGTCCTACCAGAGCGGAGAGCGGGCGGTACGCACAGTTGTCGCAGATGTCCCACTCGTCGCTGGCGTCGGGGCAGTGGCGCGCGCCGTCGCAGAAGTGCGCGATGGGCACGCACGAGAACTGGCCGTCCACCGGCGTCTCGCAGCGCGCGCTGTTGCCGGGGCACTTGAACTCCTTCTGGCACATGTAGGGGTCTTCGTCGGACGCGTCGTGCGCGCCGCAGTCGGGCTCGCCGTCGCAGCGCCAGCTCGGCGCCAAGCAGAAGTTGCTCACGGCGCAGCGGAACTCTTCGCCGCGACACTCCGCCATCCATGCTGCAGTAAGAATATAGCCCTTTATTTCCTTAACAAATATTTACATATGTTTTTGTAATTTGGTCATAATATAACAATAGATATCAAGTAAGCCGGAAAAAAAATCATCCCTCTGAGAGCTATCTTCGCGTGCGCTGTCTAAACCGTTGGAGCTACACAAATATAATGTAGCGTAGGATTGTTTGTCTTAAATCGTTCTGAATAAAAGTCCTTGACAGCATATATCTACCATTTATGTGGAAGCAACTATGACCAAAAAAAATAGAGATTCTTTTGAAAATTGCAATAATGTAATCCAAAGTAGCAAAATGCTAGATATAAAATTCATTCTTTGGCGTGCGCTGAGAAAACTATTGATGATGCATAACAAATATGTACTACATGATTAGGTAGGGTAGGGTAGGTAGGGTTGGGTAGGTAGGGTTGGGTAGGTAGGGTTGGGTCGGTAGTGTAGTGTAGGGTAGGTAGAGTAGGGTAGGGTGGGTAGGTAGGGTAGGTAGTGTAGGGTAGGTTGGTAGGGTAGGGACAGTAGGGTAGGGTAGGATAGGTAGGGTAGGCAGGGTGAGATAAGTATAGGGTAGATGAATGTTTGGTGCTTTTATGGCAAAACAAAGTTTGCCGGGTCAGCTAGTTAAATAAATGACAAATAAATTAAAGCTTGCGATTGCATTATACCTCACCCAGCTGGTCCAGAGAGCAACGAGGGTGCCGGAGGTTGATTCGCACAAAGCCAACTGCTCGAGTCTTCTGCTGACAACAGATACAGACGGCTACTCGGTGTCGGTATCTTCACCTCTAGGTAGCTCCGACCATTGTCTGGTGAAGTCTGTATCGGTCTACTCCCCGCCCGATCCTAGCCCAAAAGGCACCCGGCGGGTTTGGCGATACAAGTCAGCAGATTGGGATGGCATGCGTTCTTTCTTCGCATGTTATCCTTGGCAGCCTACCTGCTTTTCTTCGGCTGATCCTTCGTCATGCGCGGACGCCGTGACGGATGTGTTGCGTCGGGAAATGGAGTACTACTCGTACATTCCGTTCTCTGAAGTAGCAATGTCCAGCGTCGACCGGCCATGGTTTGGTGCCGAATGTAACCGCGTCGAAGCGCTTATACACTAGGCATACCTGGCATGGGTCGACGCTCGAATGCGTAAGGCGAGTGACGTCACGGTCGGTCAAAAGAAGAGAGCCATCAACAGGGCTGCCAAGTCCTGCAAGAAGGTGATGCAAAGGGCTCGGTTTGACCAATATGGTCAAACCGAGCCCACCAGCCGGATAGGGAACAAACTTGCTTCACACCCGGCAGGTAGTAAAGCCTTTTGGTCCCTGGCAAATCGGTTGAATCGAACTTCTGGCGCTCCTCACTACACCACTGCTGTAACCCAACGGGTCGCTGGCCCACTCTGCTGAGAAGAAAGCAAACTTGTTTGCCTCTCTTTTTGCGGCATCTTCACTTCTAAATTCTTGTGACGCGCGGCCCAGGAGGCCTATCCTGATAGATGTGAAACGATCATGTCGGAAATTCGCGTACACCAAAAGGACGTCCGTAGAGTGCTGCGTAACCGTGACGTGAACAAGGCCAGTGGCCCTGATGCGATACCAGCAATTGTACTCAAAACTTGTGCGCCTGAACTTTCTCCGATCTTGATGCGTCTATATCGCCTTTCGTTAGAAGCTGGAAAAGTACCGAATGCTTGGAAGCAAGCCAGCGTTCAGCCTGTACCCAAGAAGGGCAGTCGGGCTGACCCGGCCAACTATAGACCCATCTCAGTAACGTCCATCCTCTGTAAGAATATGGAACGGGTGCTCAACAGTAAGCTCCTGGCATACATAGAAGCTAACGACATCCTCAGTGATCGCCAATATGGCTTCCGCCAAAATCTATCAACTGGGGATCTTCAAGCGTATGCCATTCACATCTGGAGTGAGGCCATCGAGAGGCAAGGAGAAGTGCTTGCCGTCTCCCTCGAAATCTCGTAGGCTTTTGACAGGGTCTGGCACGAAAGCCTCATTGGTAAGCTTCCTTCATTCGGTCTGCCCAGTAGTCTGTGTGTTTGGATTGAAGGATCGGTCCATCCGAGTGGACATAGATGGCTGCTGGTTTAGCCAACTGGATATTAATGCTGGGGTTCCTCAGGGGTCTGTGCTCTCAGCAACAATGTTCTTGCTCAATATAAACCTTTGGGTATGCAGACGACAGCACTGTTGCTGAGAGTAACGTGTCTGACGCACGGGCTGTTGGGCCTCAGATCCGGTCTCACCGGGAGGCCATGGTTAAACCAATTCCACCCGGCTCCTTCTTGCCGGGGTGTGACCTTCTATTTTGGTCCTTACATTGAGGCAAAGGCTTAGCTGACCGCAAAAAAGTTGGGGATGCTTGCGAAGGTGAGACGGTACTTCACGCCAGAACAGCAGCATCATGCATGGAGTACTGCTCTCATCTCTGGGACGGATGTGCCAAATACCAGCTTGATGCACGGAGTCGATTGACAGACGGGTCAAGAGATTTATCGGCAACGATGCGCTGGTCGACTCAAAGCTCCAGAGCCTTGAAAATCGTCGCCGAGTTGCCAGCCTGTCAGTTTTTTATCGGTTACATTTCAGGGAGTATTGGACGGAACTGCACAATTTGATTCCGCCTAGCCCGTTCCATCACCGGACTACAAGACAAACAGCGATGCGTCATCGGTATATGGTGGACATCCCACCCGTACGCACAAAGCGTTTTGGGAATACTTTTATCTTGCGTACAGCTAAGGAGTGGAATTCCCTGCCGGAGTCTGTATTTCCTGATAGCTACAACCTGGGAGTCTTTAAGTCAAGAGTGAATAGGTTACATCTAGGCAATCGTGCCCCATCGTCGACCAAATCATTGCTTACCATCAGTTGAGATAGTGGTCAAACGCGAGCCGATAAATAATAATAAAACTATTTTTCATTTGACATACGTTGTGGTATTCTGCTTTACAGATCCACATCTTTTAGTCTATTTACGTTTTATTACACTATACAAACCACACCTTTTATACCTTTTGAAATTCATCAACTCATGTGACTCACTTTTATGTATTCTTTGAAACTATACTGTTAGCACCTGAAAGCATACTTTTAATTATCTCCGATTGTTTTAATATCCACAACCTAATTTATATTGCTAATTTGTAAAATCATAGAATATTTTATACTCTACATTTTCATCTGATCTGACATCTGTCTGTTCAATTTATTTTCTCAAGACTAACACTTTAACTAACACTTTTCTTTTTAAAGTTCTCGTACATTATAATTTTCATAATAAGGGCAGCGGCAGACTGCCCCCACAATAAACCGTATTTTATCCGTTCTGGTCTTCATTTCTTAATTGAGATTTGAATTTGAAATTCAGAAGATCAGAACGAGGAAAAAACGGGCGTCAGTTTTTTTTAGCTTGATTCTGGCAGTGAACACCGAATGTCTGTTGACTACTTAGTTCTGTCTACTAGTGTGTACGTGTAAGTGTACTATCTTATCTGAAAAACTCTTTAAACTGTAATATATTCAGCCTGTGAATGTTTGTTTATCTAGCCTTCAATTAAAAAGTATATTCTTATCCACAAAGTACTAATAGAATTGTAATGAATTCAGTTTGTGAATGAGTGTTATAAATCCCTGAAGACTATAAATAAATAACAATTATACTCTTAAGTGAACTTTTTATTGTTATAATAAGAAGATGTGCCAGTCTGGCACGTGGTGTATGAATTGCGGCAGAGAGGTCCTCAGCGGCGCGGCGGTATGCGCGCTGAGGCCGCGCGCGCCCTCCAGCTGTACGCGCAGGGTGCGCACGCTGAATACGAGGGCCCACATCTCGTGGTAGCGCTCCACCAGCCGTTCCATCGCACCGTACCACGGCACCCTGGTATGCGGTTGCCCCTTCGCCAACTTGGAAGAGGCAGGCGGCAACGGCCGTAGATGATCCCTCAGTCAGTCGTTTTGTGCGGGCAGCACGTCGTACAAAGGCGGTCCTTATTTTTATCTTTTTATTAACGTGACTTACGTTTTGCTCGCCCATTTTCATTTCTGACAATGTGGTAGAGCACCTGTGTCCTTTTCCTTATATCGTTTCTTATTTTTAACCGGCTTCAAAAAAAGGAGGAGGTACTCAATCCGTCGGTATCGTTTTTTTATGTGTCCCCGATTACTCAAAGACGCCTGCACCGATTTGGATAATTCTTAATTTGTTTCAATGGGTCCCATTCGCAGGTGGTCCCATGGTCATCAGGTCAGGATCTGATGATGGGATCCTGGAGAAATCGAGGGCACTCCTCAAATATTATTGGCATACATATAGCGACCCCAAGTAACATGGGATATGGGCAGGAAGATGATGATGATGACAAAAAAAAACACTACAAAAAGTAAAAAAACTTTCTTTTCCGAAGTCTGTGTCGAAAACACCGACTTCGGATAAGAAAGTAATTTTTCGCTTTGTAGTGTTTTGCTTTGGAAGTCGGTTTAATTTTTTTGTTATTTATTTATGAAGTAGTTCATTTCTGCTATCTAAGAGTGATTTTGTTTCTTCAGAGATATTTATATATCTTTTTTTTTATGATCTTTGTTTTTTTTGTGAAAATCAGCCCGCGTTGGTTATAATTTTCTTTACTCTTGAATAGTAAGACTAGACTATATCTTCGCATGTGTCTTCACTTCTCACAAGAACGCTTTTTATGTTTTTTTTTTAATTTTATCTATATAGAGCTTTTCATCATCTTTTGTTTTTAGAGTGGTGTTTTTGTGGTTGTATCTGGCACTACTTTTATTTGTTGTAAGTTGTTATTGTTGTTACCCAATGTTAATACAGAGACGTCGTAAACATCACGTATGTGACATTTTAAACACATTTAAAACAAATTTTGGTAAAAGATTTGTACTTTTCTGGGCCCATACCTTTATAATAATCTTAATAAAAAATTACACATATACAAGGGGTATATGTGTAATTTTTTACTTTTTGGACTAGAAAACAATGCAAATCAAAAGTATACCTATATTTGCAGAAATTAAGCTATGAGGAGACGGAACATCTACTATACATATCACACTAAGATTAAAATCAAGAGCCCAGTTAACGAAGATACACTCTACATAGCTCACCTATACACACATGCACTCACGTATATTCACACCCACACACACCACATTATTACACTCACACCCGCTCACACCTACGCTACTCACAATCCTACACATTCTCAGAAACATACACCATACAAACACTCACACAGGAACACACACACTCACACCCACACACTAAATCTATTTAATAATAAATTGAAATTATGTACTATTAAATTCCATATCCAAAGTGTCACAGTGTGTTTGTGTATCACTTATCAACAATTTTTCTGTAGTATTCACTTAATGTATTATTCTACAATTGCTTGGCACTTATTCTTGTATTGTAAAAACTCGAGGGGAATGGTGCTGATAGCCGAAACACAGGCTATGCCTAGTTCGGCTACAGACGCTAATTTCTTTGCCCAAATTGAAACTGCTGCCACATTGCCTTTGTAAAGTAGTTTTAAGTTTTTGGAAATAAATAAATTATTATTATTATTAAGTAGTATTATTGTAAGTGCAACTCACCAGTCGATGATCGCTGGGATATTTTCGTTTATTAATCATTTCAATATTTGTGATTTTTTCCTTACTATTATATACGATATAGTCTAGTTGACGTTTTGTATTTTATGGGGAGAGCCATGCCACATATTGCATAGCTTCTTTTTGAATATGCTGTTGATGAATGTGAGGTTATTTTGGAATGCAAATTGTATAAGTTTTCCACCCCTCTTGTATCTTTTACCATAGCAATATGATCCCAATATATTATCTTCTTTAGGTTTCTGTTGCCCAACACATGCGTTGAAGTCGCCCATCAGGTTGACGGTCTTGTTGCTTTGTTCTAGAACTTCTTGCAGCTGATCATAGAAAGTAAGTAAATCCTTATCTTGCGTTTTGCTAGTAGGTGCATAGGTATGCTTGACAGTGCCATTATAAGTGGGCATGTGATAATGTTGTGTTGTGTGTGTGGTGTTTGTGTAAGCTTACGGTTGGGGAAGCTGCAGTGCAGCTCGTCGGAGGCGTCGGCGCAGTGCGCGCGCCCGTCGCAGCGCCAGTCCAGCGGCACGCAGCGCAGCCCGTCGGCGCACGCGAACTGCCGCGCGTCGCACGCCGCGCGAGCTACGCCGCTCGCCGCGCCCGTCACGCTGTCCGTGCTCGGCGCCTCCGTCGGCGGCGACTCTCCTGGGGATACATTACAGCGTCTTACGCACGGCTCTTACGGATAGTCAAGCCAGAGCATTCATTTGTAGTCCATTAATTGTAAAACATACGACCAAATGATAGTAGAATGATAGTTTGAGTAAACTTTTCTTTGTTGAGTACAAAATTTTCTGTTCGTTTTTGTTTGCATGTACCTAATGGGCGTTGAGTAATATCTTTTTTTATTTTAAACTTTCGATTATAAGAATTTTTAACCGACTTTCCAAAAAGGAGGAGGTTCTATGTTCGCTTATTTGTTTTTGTATATTTTCACCGATTTCTTCAATTACCTATGGACCGATTTTGAAAATTTCTTTTTTCGAAAGAGTATGTTCCCAAATTGGTTCCATTTTAATTTGGTGAAGATCTGGTGAAGAACTTCAGATAAACAACAGAACTCTATAATAAATGACAGCACATCTCTCGGGATTGCTGCAATCGCATGTCTGTTTAAGTATTGTTTATACCAATGTCTCTGGTTTATACCATATCACATAACATCACGCCAGTACGCTCTGAAGAGGTACGCAGTTGTGTACGGGGTACGGTTATGCTCAAGTTTCATGATATTCGGGTAGGTAATGTATTGTGGATATAAAGGTACCTACCTTACTATAAAACTTATTTTTCGGAACTCGGGTTAAAAAACGAAGAAAAGAAAACAGGTACACCGACTTCCGAAGAAAAATAAGTATTTTTCACTTTGTAGTGTTTTTAATTGGAAGTCGGTTGTATTTTTTTGTAATAATGTTTTATTTCTATTAATATAATTATGTAGAATGATTATGGTGGAAACCTGTGGAAACTTTTAATTGGCCATTTCTTTACATGTTGTTTCTGCATATTGATTGTAATAGCTGTAAATTTTCTTAAGATTAAAATAAAATAAAATAGCAAACGCACATAATACTGAAATTTTCTATGTTGATCTAAATTGTTTATGCACTCGTGCAGCGCACCATTCGCCGTGTCACTTATACCGTACCTAGTATTAAATTATCTGTGACCATACTCAATCTAAGTTCAAGCTGTGTGCTTGAACTTAGATTGAGTATATTCACTTAGCTTCGATATACCGAATTTACTCGATGTTTGCCATACGATATATCGCATTGTTGTCAATGTTTTGACTAATATTTATTACTAGCTTCTGCCAGCGGCTTCGCCCGCGTGAAAAGTGTTTTCTTATCCCAAACGAACATTATACCGGGATGAAAGTAGGTATGTAGCCTATGTGCTATTCCAGACTATAAACTATCTCTGTGCCAAATTTCATCCATTCAGCCGTTTTAGCGTGAATGAGTAACAAACACAAATTCATACAAATTTTCGCATTTATAATACTAGCTTCTGCCAGCGGCTTCGCCCGCGTGAATGTCGAAAATTATCACGAGGGAACATATTCTCAGGATAAAAAGTATCCTATGTGCTATTCCTGACTATAATCTATCTCTGTACCAAATTTCATCCAGATCCAGCCGTTCTAGCGTGATTGAGTACAAACGTACATACACACACACATCTATCCAAAGTTTCACATTTATAATATTAGTAAGATATTCGATATATATTAGGTAGTTACTTATTATTAATTTATAGTTACTTCAGTTGGACCTTGACACATTCGTATCATACTGCAAAACCAATAAATTGCAATTAAACGTGTCTAAATGTTTTCATGTAGTATTTACTCGTCTGAAAACTACTATTGGTTCAGGATATACGCTAGATGGTACGTACATAAGTAAGGCAAATAAAATCAGGGATCTTGGTGTTGTCCATGACAGTAAATTACTTTTTGATGATCACATAGAAACCATTGTCAAGAAAGCCCTCAAAGCTTTAGGTTTTATTATTAGAGCTTGTTCTAGCTTTCGGACACTAAAACCAGTAAAAGTGCTATACTGTTCCCTCGTGCGCAGTCACCTCGAGTACGTTTCTCAAGTCTGGAACCCTCAATACGAGATCTACAAATCTCGTATCGAATCCGTCCAGAGAAAGTTTTTGCGATACTTGGATTTTGAGGCGAAGCAATTCTCAGTAGACTACGAACACCGGTGTAAGCGATACCATTTTTTACCTTTGCATGTAAGACGTAACATAAATGACATATGTTTTTTGGCAAAAATAGCAAACGGCTCGGTAGATTGTCCCGAACTACTTGGCAAAATACTTCTTCGCACTAACCAAGGCAGCCTACGAACACGGCCATTGCTGCAGACACCATGCGCATCGACCAATTACAGGCGTAACGCCTTCCTTATACGTAGTGCCGCAGCTTTCAATACCTTACCAATACACTTGGAAGTCGATCTCTTTTGCACCAGCGCACATAAGATTAGAAAGACCTTAAGCAGAGAATATTTTGGCGGCGGTCAAAAATGAAATGAGTACAGGATTGTTTTTGTTTCTTCGATGTAAATGTTATGCTTCACATTAATTGTATTTGTTTGATGTTGCACGACTCGACATATTACATTACTTTATTTGAATTTTTATCTACCTATAATTAGTATTTTATTCTATGTATCGCTGTATTATACAACATGTCAACGCAAATGATTTGTAGCGCGATGTATACATGTGGAAGCTTGTAATTAGCCATTTTTCTGTAAGCTTTCCTTAAAATAAATAAATATTCTTGAAAACCTATTGCTGTAGCTCCTCTCTGTGCAAGGGGCGAGCGTTTTGATCTCTGCGCAGTCGAACGATACCTCATTATAATAATGAAAGGACCGACAGCCGACAGGCGACAGGCCAACCATTGTAAGCGTAACTTTAGAATTGCACCGGCTAGGTTTGCTGGCCGTTTTGTTTGAATGACATACGATAATTGAATTATGATCGTTCTTAAAGGTACCTACTATCTCATTGATAATTAAAATAATATGAGCGGTTATCAATAATTCTTGAGCTTGGGCATTAACGCGAGCTCTGATAACACTGTTGCTCAAACAACAGAGCTTATCAGTGAGCCGCGCGCCCGCGCCGCGCTGACCCCTGCACCGTGCCGACTGCACGTCTACATTGTCTGCCAAAGTTCATTCACATCCATCAAAAGGACGTCCGTAGGGTGCAGCGCAATCTCGACGTGAACATGTGCATAACTCCAGCTTCCTCATAAGTGTTAGGATAATTCTATCTATGCCAATATTTAAGGCATAATAGCAGCAATCAAAGTACGGAGTCTTAATTTAGCTGCCATAAAAACTTTGTTAATATGAGTCGTTTAGTATGTGTCAGCTGGAGTGACGTCACCCCAGCTTCCTCATTCAATACAGGCAAACCAGCGAGGTTAGGGTTTTGGACTAAAGTCAAAAAAATAAGGCATAATAGCTGCACATGGAAGGAAAGAACTGAACGATAATACTTAAAAAGTGTTGAAACTACGATCAAAAATCGTGTGTGTAAGCTGGAGTGACGTCACCCCAGCTGCCATATCATATCTTCCGAACAAAAGAAGTTATGATTATGTATTATAGCTCAAAAATTAAAGAATAATAGCTGCCATTGGCAGCAAAATTTTCAAACGTCTTGTCAAAATACTCTTTAAGTTATTAAACCAACAAGTATGTGTAAGCTGGAGTGACGGCACCCCAGCTGCTCATGTCATATCTTCCGAACGAAAGAAGATATGATTATGAATTATAGCTTAAATCATAAGAAATAATAGCTGCCACAGGCAGCAAAATTTTCAAATCCCTAGTCCTTGTAGTTTCCACTTAGTAAACAAAAAAATAGTTTTCACGCCAAAAAGATCAACTTATTACTTTGGATGAGGTACGGAGCAGCGTTGCCGTTCCGTGCGCTATATTATCAGTTTGAAGTAGTTTAAACTTGTTTATAGACTGGGAGCCGACTACAAACTTTAATCGTGGGTACTATGTAAGTGTTCAGGTTTTTTTATAGTCACATTGTGTGTTTAAACATAGGATGAAAGAAAATTCAAAAATCTAAGTGTAACAATTTCGTATATTATTGTCATAAATCACATTTTTGGTAGTCTTTAAAATCAGATAAAATATGATTAGTATTATTATGGTCGCAAATCATATTAGATCGAGACAACGACAAGAGAACCACTGTTTGACCTGTAAATTGCAAAAAACGTAACAACATTTAATTTCGCGGGCTAACTTTTCGCATCCACCTTAATCGAATTACAGAGAGCAAATGACATAAAAAAACAATAATAGTAGTTCTCTCGTAGTCTACAGTTGATAAGAATTCACTTTTTAATATTACATTCATGGTTCCATTAAAGTTCAGTCGGCTCTCAGACAATGTCTTCAATAAATAATATTTTGAGCGCGAGTTAAAATGACTTCTAATAGAATGCCTGCTAAGTGCAAACTTGGTTGCAATAATGTAGCGCACGAAACGGCAACGCCGCTCCGTACCTCCTCCGAAGTAATAATTTGATCTTTTTGGCGCGGAAACTATTTTTTGTTTACTACGTGGAAACTACAAGGACTAGAGATTTGAAAATTTTGCTGCCTGTGGCAGCTATTATTTCTTATGATTTAAGCTATAATTCATAATCATATCTTCTTTCGTTCGGAAGATATGACATGAGCAGCTGGGGTGCCGTCACTCCAGCTTACACATACTTGTTGGTTTAATAACTTAAAGAGTATTTTGACAAGACGTTTGAAAATTTTGCTGCCAATGGCAGCTATTATTCCTTAATTTTTGAGCTACAATACATAATCATAACTTCTTTTGTTCGGAAGATATGACATGGCAGCTGGGGTGACGTCACTCCAGCTTACACACACGATTTTTGATCGTAGTTTCAACACTTTTTAAGTATTATCGTTCAGTTCTTTTCCTCCATGTGCAGCTATTATGCCTTATTTTTCTGACTATAGTCCAAAAGCCTAACCTCACTGGTTTGCCTGTATTAAATGAGGAAGCTGGGGTGACGTCACTCCAGCTGACACATACTAAATGACTCATATTAACGAAGTTTTTATGGCAGCTAAATTAAGACTCGGTACTTTGATTGCTGCTATTATGCCTTAAATATTGGCATAGATAGAATTATTCTAACACTTATGAGGAAGCTGGAGTTATGCACATGACGTGAACAAGGCTAGCGACCCTGACGGAATACCAGAAATAGAACTTGTGTGCCTGAACTGTCTCCGATCATGAGAAGCCTATTCCGCCTTTCGTATGAGACTATAAAAGTACCGAATGCTAGGTAGCAAGCTAACATACATACAGCCCGTGCCCAAGAAGGGCAGTTGAGCTGATCCGGTCAACTAAAGACCCATCTCTGTAACGTCCATACTCTGTAAGAGTATGGAACGTATACTTAATATATCCTGGCATACCTAGAAGCTAACTTTATCTTTAGTGACCGCCAATACGGCTTCCGCCGAAATCATCATATGGACTGAGGACATCGAGAGGCACAGAAGCGCTTGCCGTCTCCCTCGACATCTCGAAGGCTTTTGATAGGTTCTCGCACGAAAGCGTTATTGGTAAGCTTCCTTCATTCAGCCTGCCCGGTAGTCTGTGTGATCGGATTGCAGACTTCCTGAGAGATCCGTCGGATTGAGTGGTTATCGATGGGTGCTCGTCGGATCAATTTGATATTAATGCCGGGGTCCCTCAGGGGTCGGGACTCTCGGCAACATTATTATTGCTGCACATTAAAATCTGCTAAAAACTTTGGGTATGCAGACAACAGCACTGTTGCTGAGAGATACTTGTCCAACGCACCGGGCATCAGATCCAGTCTTTACGTGAGCCCATGGAAGAGGTTTGAACCTGGACTTGCAGGCAGTCACCAAATGGGGCGATGCCAATCTGGTCAGGTTTAATGCTGCTAAAACCCAGGCGTGTCTTTTTGCCGCTAAAAACAGCTAATTTCACCCGGTTCCAACTTTCCGTCTGAGACGTGACCGCGCCAATAACAGACCATCTTGAGCTTCTTGGCCTTACGTTGACATCGACTCTCAATTTTGGTCCATACATTGAGGCAAAGGCTCAGCTAGCATACCAAAAAGTTGGGGATCATTGCAAAGGTGAGTAGGTACTTCATGCCAGAAAAGCTGCTCAATTTGTATCAAGCGCAAGTTCGATCATGCATGGAGTACTGTTCTCATCTCTGGGACGGATCTGCCAAATACCAGCTTGATGCACAAGTCGATCGAAAAGTGGGCCAAGAAACTCATCGGCAATGAGGCACTGGTCAAGTCAAAGCTCCAGAGCCTTAAAATCGTCGCTGGGTTGCCAGCTTGTCGTTATCGGTTGTTTTTATCGGTTAAATTTCGGGTAGTGCGATGGAATTACATGATCTAATACCGCCTAGGCCATTTCACCATCGGACTACCAGACTTACGGCTTTGCGCCATTACATGGTTGACATCCCACGGGCTGTAAACGTTATAGGAATATTTTTAGTATGCATACAGCTAAAGAGTGGAATTCCCTGCCGGAATCTGTGTTTTCCGATAGCTACAATCTAGGGTTATTTAAGTCAAGAGTGAATAGGTTACTTCTAGGCAAGCGAGCTTTACCGTCCGTCGACCACATAATCACTTTTGTCTCCGAAGATACAGGTGTCCTAGTTTGAGAGGCGAGGTTCATTATCGAATGATTACAATGTAGTTCCTACAATATAACTGTATACTTATGTGAACACAAATTATTGTAAACCATTTTTGTAGGTAGCAATAAACATTTGATAGGTGTCAAGCGCGAGCCTATCAATAAAAAATAAAGTTCTCTGTGCGCTACTATACATATTCATTGCCATGTGGAAAACTAAAAATATGAAGAGCCATAGACATCCCTATTGAAAGGGGCTTAAATCATATTGCAGATTTCTCCACATATACGCTGATAAGGTCTACCTCCTATCGGTGGATATGTGCTAGTGCTTACACTATGTGAGGGCGGGAGACGGGGGCGCGGGGTGGTGGGGGCACCGCGCTTGCGCTGTTGACCTCTCTATCTGTTGTAACTCGGATCGAGAGTGACACGCTCGCGCCCGTGGCCTCTGCCCGCACCCTTTCCCCACAGCGGTGGCCAGTTCTCATTCAATCAGCCAAGCGCATGTCGAACCACACCGATAAAGGGGTTTGTAATTATGTTGCCGACTTCTTTACAGAAGACATTAACAAATAATTTGCGAAGATCCGATAAAAAAACACTGCTGATTTCCAGGGTATGACGTGACAACAACAAACGGGCCTACCAAAAATGTAAAGGTTCCTTTAGTTCGACTATGGAACCCTAAATACCTACATAACTTGTTTACTATGATTCCAAGAAGGGCAATAAGTGTTTAAGTGATAAACGATTGGATGAATGACAATAAGCACTTGTACTAAGTACAGCACTACATGACAACAGACAGAGAATACTGTGAAGGTACCTACTCGATGCACACTGTATTTAAAAAAATATTTTAACTACGAGTATTATATACTCGTAGTTGGTGACGAGATGACTGCCACGCGTGACGCGCACATTAGCCGCGCGGTTCAACTGTTTGAAGGCTGGTGGCTGCCATGCATTCGTTTGTATTTATTTATTTTAACTACGAGTATTATATACTCGTAGTTGGTGACGAGATGACTGCCACGCGTGACGCGCACTTTAGCCGCGCGGTTCAACTGTTTGAAGGCTGGTGGCTGCCATGCATTCGTTTGTATTTATTTATTTTAACTACGAGTATTATATACTCGTAGTTGGTAGTGGTGGGTCGTTGTCGTATTTTTGACGGACGAAACGCAACCGTTTTCCCGACGACGAAAACGGTTGCAGAAAACGGTCTTCGTCGCAACTGGTTTGAAGACGTCTTGGAGAACGAAACTTGGAGGACGGAACGAACGTGGAACGATATGCGACATTCGCGACGAGTCGACGTTTGTGTGCAGTTGAATCAACTCACTTTCGACTGTATTTTCTTAGCCCTAAAATACAAAATCGCACCAATTTATTCGAAGACTGGTCTGTGCAACGAAGACGGACTAAAAACTGTTTCACCGTCGCAAGAACTATTTTGTGAACGAACGAACGTGGACCGATAAAGGACGACGCGACGTCTGCCACGGCCGACGTGTGTCGTAGTTGAATCAGTTCGCTTTCGAATCTGGACTGTATTTTCTGAACCGTAAAATAAAAAATCGTACGAAGTTATTCGAAGACAGGTGTGTGCAACGAAGACTGCTTTATCCCAGGACGTAAAACGGTTGCACCGTCGCAGAACAAAAAACGGTCTTTAGAAACGGTTCGTCGTCGCAACGCCCACCACTAGTAGTTGGTGACGAGATGACTGCCACGCGTGACGCGCACATTAGCCGCGCGGTTCAACTGTTTGAAGGCTGGTGGCTGCCATGCATTCGTTTGTATTTATTTATTTTTTAACCGACTTCCCAAAAAGGAGGAGGTTCTATGTTCGACATTATGTTTGTTTTTTTTTTGTGTATGTTAACCGATATCTCCGTCAATTGTGGACCGATTTTGAAAATTATTTTTTTGTTTGAAAAAGGAAGTTCCGAAATTAGTCCCATTTTAACTTGGTGAAGATCTGATGAAGAACTTCGGAGATATACAACAGAACTCTTCAGTTTTTAACGGCAAATCTCTCGGGATTGCTGCAATCGTATGTCTGTTTATTGTTAATACCATTTCAGAATATAACATCACGCCAGTACGCTCTTAAGGGGTACGCAGATCTCTCATTTCACCGGTTATGATCAATTTTCATGACATCTATTCTGGCGTAATAGTTACTTTACCAACTTGCCTATTAGGTAGGTACAACTAAAAAGTGAAAAATTAAAAACTTTATGCAAAAAAATACTACCGACTTCCAAATACAAAGTGAAAAATAACTTTATTTTTTGAAGTCGGTGTCAATAACGCAAAAAAATTGGTACCTACGAAAGACACCGACTTCAAAAAATAAAGTTATTTTTCACTTTGTAATTTTGTATTTGGAAGTCGGTAGTATTTTATTGCAAAAAGTTTTTTTTATTAGCTTGCGCTTGGATAGCCAAGCATACCAGATTGTCCAATGCCAGGTACTGGCTTCACAGGGGAGTATACGTTTATAAAAAGTGAAGCTTCACTTTTTATATTAATGTTTGTATGAATAATGAGAGTTACGTATACTGAGCTTAGTATACGTGCAAGGTGCAGCTGCTATGAAGGAGCTGCAAGCTAGGAGCCGGGACTGCGAAAATTAGAGAACTTTAAGGAAAGGAAATAAGCTTGGCTTGGCTTTAAGGAAATGTATCAGTTTTATTTTAATGAATCTAGTAATTTAATTTATGCACCAAAGTAGGGCCAGGAATCATTATCGTGGAGCTATGATGAGCATGGCAGTGCTATATTGAATGTAGCGAGCTGAAGTGTGCCGCAGCTCGACAGCGGCCGACGGGCGACGCGAGGCGCAGGTATAGTCCTCGCCAAACTTCAGGGACGCCCTGAAGTTGTTTTACCGGATGCGCGAGGCACGAAACGGTGCTGTTTTTATATGAGATTTACTACTGCGCAGCCATTGTAGCCAACTTCAGGGCGGCCAAGAAGTTTGGCGAGAACTGTTACGCAGCCGCCCCGCCGCGCAGCACACGTGCTTCTCTAGTGTTCTCATAGCGCACATGTTCAGCTTGACACATCGCCACACTAAAGGCATATCACTTACATACGCACTTCATTGAAATTGCAACATACGCACTTCATTGAAATTGCAAGTTTTTTTTGTTCGTTTTAACAACGTGAATTTGCCAAGCGATTAGGTCGCTCGGGGTCTCATTTATTTTTCTAAAGGCAAAGCATGCCATAATATTAAAAGCCCGAAATGAAAGCCTGAAATGATGTCACTGCACCAGCATCAAGTGTTTCCTCATCATACGTAGCTCTGGTAGAATTGCGGAAAGTGGAGCGACGACGACCTGGTCAAGGCTGCGGAAATCAGATGGATGCGAAACGCACAGGACCGATAAGTGTGGCGACGCTTGGGGGAGGTCTATGTCCAGCAGTGGCCATCTTTCAGCTGAAATGATGATGATGATACGAGAACACATCACATATCATGCTTGTATTCCCCGAAAAGTTAGGCTGGTGCAGAGCTGCACCTAATAGCCTGGGATTGGAACGGAATCTACTATAGCTCATGATGCAGTTTTTTGCGCAGCTTCAGCCTTTACTTGGCGGTGTCGTCACCATCCAGGGGCGGCTGTACTTTAAGTTCACTCGTGCGCTGAACTGCCAGATCTAAACGGGATAAAAAAAAAAATATAAATGTTTCATAATATCTGATTAACGATCTATTTAATATTAAAGAAATTATGACGAACCAATTCAAGCTCTTTGCTAAAGTAATAAAACGTATATTTTCATAAACAATATTCCCCGTGCGGTAGCGGCGAGCGCACGGCGAGTGCTCATACATACAACTTCTACGAGATACGAGCGAAAATGCCTGGCGCGTGAGACAGAGATAGTTCAATAGAAAATGTACGGCAAAATATGACCACGCTCGTGCGCCGCCCCAGCGACCCGAAGATTACCGAGAGCGGGCAAGGTTTGACGAACGAAATATACCTTTGGGGTCGAGTACCACCATTACGCGGGTGGGAAATGAGACGGGATAATGGGGATTTTATAAATTAAATCGGCGTATCGATTTAATTTATAAAATACTAGCTGACCCGGCAAACTTTGTTTTGCTATTAAAACACCAAACTTTCATCTACCCCACCAACCCTACCCGACCCTACCTACTTACCTACCCTACCTAAGTAGATAAGGGACCAATTTTTTTTTTCATATGATCCTTCTCCTGTCAATAACAAACAACAAAAAAAGAATAAGCGAAATCGGTCCAGCCGTTCACGCGTGATGCCGTGACCAAGGGAAATTGGGATTCATTTATATATACTCGTATACTAGCTGACCCGGCAAACTTTGTTTTGCCATAAAAACACCAAACATTCATCTACCCTACCTACCCTACTTACCTATGAAAATTGCAATAAGGCCTACCTGCAATAAGGCCTACCTGCAATAAGGCCTACCTACCTATGAAAATTGCAATAAGGCCTACCTGCAATAAGGCCTACCTACCTATGAAAATTGCAGTAAGGCCTACCTGCAATAAGGCCTACCTACATATGAAAATTGCAATAAGGCCTACCTGCAATAAGGCCTACCTACCTATGAAAATTGCAATAAGGTAACCCAAGGTAGCAAAATGTTGTCTTTAAAATAAATTATTTGGCGTGCGCTGAGAAAACTATTGATGATAGATAAAAATTAGTAGGTAGGGTAGGCAGGGTATACCATGGTAACAGGGAAGACTGGGTAGGCAGGGTAGCCAGGGTAGGGGCAGGGGAGCCAGGGTATACCATGGTAGCCAGGGAAAACTGAGTAGGCAGGGTAGTCAGGGTAGGCAGGGTAGGCCGGGTAGGCAGGGTAGTCAGGGCAGCTAGGGTAGGCAGGGTAGCCAGGTTGGGCAGGGTAAGCAGGGTAGGGGCAGGGTATGCAGGGTAGGCAGGCTAGGTAGATAGGTAGCCAGTTGACGGGAGCGAAGCACCGAGGGTCAGCTAGTACTAGATAAATTATGTAGCATGAAATAAAAAATGAGTCGGGAAATTTTTAAATTTTGAAATTTTACTTGTTATACGAGTATATATAGATATAGATAAAAAATACCTAGTATAGGCAAAATGTTGTTATTTATAATACAACTTGTTAATGATCAATAGTCACTTATCAGGCCAATAAAAAAACTTTTTTGCAAAAAAATGCTACCGACTTCCAAATACAAAACTACAAAGAGAAAAATAACATTATTTTTTGAAGTCGGTTTCTTTCGTAGTTACCATTTTTTAGCGTTATGGACACCGACTTCAAAAAATAAAGTTATTTTTCACTTTGTAGTTTTGTATTTGGAAGCCAGTATTATTTTTTTACAAAAAAGTTTATTTTTTATTTTTCCCATTTTAGTTGTACCTACCTAATAGGCAAGTTAGTAAGGTAACTATAACGCCAGGACTCTTTAATGAAAAAGCAACTATTGACACGTAAAATTTCAGTTCATTACACTAAATAATTAAAGATACCAGAACAACCGCAATTCATATATAAACCGATCAAGTTTGAATGGCTACAAAAAAGCGGCCGTGTAGTACTCGTATATAGAGCTAACTTTCAAACATTGCCAGTTTCGTAACATTTTAACAGAAACAGTTTTTATTAAATAGCTCCCCAATGGTTGGATATACAAATTCGTACTTAGTTACCATACACAATTACACGACGTCATACACTATATATCTGCTAAACTGTAATTAAGAAACTCGTAATTTCGACTACGAACACTCTCAAACTATCTCCATGGCAAATTTCATCTAAATTGGTTAAGTAGATCCAGAGATTAACCCCTACAACCTCACAAACTTTACCTCTTTATAATATTAGTATAGATTAGATTATTTTAAAGATATTAATGATGAGTGTACTAACATAGTTATACATTTTCTCTTTTGCTAACCCATTTGGATGTTGCCGTTAGGAGTCAGCAGTCAGCACTACTGACGGACAGACGGCAGTAGCGGCGAGCACAACAAGCAACGTACCGCGAGCGACGCAGTATCCCGCCGTCACTCGGGCCAATGAAGAATGACAGCTCACATGATCACATGCATCGCCCCTCACCCGGCGATTGCGGCGTACCCGTGCGGCCAGCTAGCCTCGTGTATATCGCATGAGTTAGCTGCCACAGAACACTTGGCATGCCGGTAGCAATCATTGTTTGCTACTTATTGCTTTATAATGGTAAACCCCCCATCATTCTCAGAAACTGTTTCTGTCCCGTTTCAAGGAGATGCTTCTTGCGTAGTGCATACACCATACACTTAACAATATCATTGTAACAAATAAGAACCCTTTAATAAATCTTGCATGATTGTAATCAGTCAACAGAACATGGTTCAATATGTCCATTACTGTGTGACATTTATCATGTGGCGGAGCTCGTGGCTACTCATAAATAATAAAAGTCCTGTATGTTTTTGTGGTGTACAATAAATTATATAATCTATTTATATATATAAAAGAGAAAGTATGTATGTTCCTTATAGACTTCGAAACGGCTGGACCGATTTCAAAGTCTTTCACTGTTGGGCACTATCCCCGGGTGACATAGGCTACTTTTTTTTTTACGGGAACGGGAACTACGCGGGTGAAACCGCGAGGCGTCCGTTAGTAAGTAATAAATAAAAGTCCCACGGTTCCATCTTCAAGGTAAAGCATTGCTTTGCAAGGTCGGTCCTTGGATGCTTGACCAACCATTACATAAAGAGACTCCTCCTGGTTTCAAAGAGAACTCCTGCTTGAGTAGTCGAGTACTCTTTACGCCCATCATATATTATGGTATCAATACTGCCAGCCACTCAACCTCTGATCCTGAACCCGAAACCAATGCTAAATTCAGACTGGGTGGCCATATGCAGGAGTCCAGTGCCCGCCGCTAGAGACATACTTGTTGATTGTTGATGGCAAAACATAATGTTCACTGCTGTTTGCTTCTAATTCAATAAATCTGCCTGCCTAGTCTTGTCCCACCTATGTAGGCTGCGGTCGGCTCACCGCTGCCAGTGCCAGCCTAACACAGTGCAGATTAATACTCGTACTAGTATTTCACATGCAGCATCTGCTTCACAACCCAGTCACAGTAACACGTTACCCCTTGGCGAGACTAGTGTCAAATGTTCTGACACCAGTAATCACTGCTAAAGATCCACATCTGATAGCCAGGATCAACCGGGGCACGAAGGAGTCCCGGCATGTATTAATATGGTCACCGACCGACCTCGGTGCGCAGTGCTAAGCCTTGTAGATCGGCCCGTGTAGCCATTATTATTCAGCCAAGAGCTCGTCCTGTTTGACTTTTAATTCAAGTTCATCTTAAAATCAGTTTTTATAGAACGTCATGTTTACCTTGCAAAATGGCATGCAAATATTAATAAAGAATACAAATCAAAATAAAAATTAATCAAGGATGTGAAATTAAAATGTCAGAGTAAAATAAAAATGTAAAGAAATTAAAACAATATGTCAAAACAAAATATTCCAGAATGTCAGAATAAAATTTTATAAGATTAACATACCATCTAAACAATAATATAAACATTCAAGCATTCAAAAGGAGTCTGTCAAAAAGTCATTTATATTATAATAACACTTGTCTGTTAATAAATTTCGAATCTTCTTTTTAAATAGATTTGTTGTCATAGCTTTATATGACTGTGGTTATTTTGTTGTATATTTTCGGGGCCATACCAAAAAAGCTTTTCCCCATGAGGGCAGTTTTTGCCGAGTGCAAACAAAGTTGACTATTGTCACGTCTGTTGCGTGGAAAAGTGTCAGATAGACGTCGAAAGTGTTGGGGGTTAGACTTTACAAACGATGCAACTTCAAAAATATATAAAGAGGGTAAAATCAATAATTTGTATTTTTTAAACAATGGTCTGCAGCTTTCTGTCGATTGTATCTTATACATAGCCCGAATACACCTCTTTTGATCTTTAAACGCTATTTCTCTGTCCGTAGAGTTACCCCAAAATATTATACCATAGCGCAGAAGTGATGACACCAATCCATGATAAGCTGTCACCAAAGCATCTGGGCTAAGTTCTGAAGACAGTTTGTACATGACATACGCAGACGAGCTGTTTTTTGCTTATATATTCAACTAGCACTCCGCCCGCGACTTCGTTCGCATGATTTCGTTTTTATTCAACTAAATGTGCAGTAAGTGAAGGCGACCAAAAATAAGCTATTGTTAAAACAATAATAAATGGGATAATAATAAAAGGAATCGTAGATATCTACGGGTCAAGTTTGGATTTAGAGGACATAGAACCTCCTCCTTTTTGGAAAGTCGGTTAAAAATCTTATTCCTTGGGCAATAATAAATTGCCATCATTCGTTTTTCAGAATTACCCAGAAGATGTTTTAGGTGTGTCAAAGGTTTTTTGAAGAATCTTACGGCACTAAGACGACCTCTTCCTCGATTTGGAACTACAAACACCGTGTTGTTTGAAGGAGATATCGGTGAACATACACAAAAAACAATGAAGTGTCAAAAGGCAAATTGCCTAATAAGTACACCTAAAAAGTGAAAAACACTACCGACACTGAAATCCAACTAAAAACACTACAAAGTGAAAAATAACTTTCAAAAATTGTACCTACCAAAACACCGACTTCGAAAAAGAAATTTATTTTTCACTTTGTAGAGTTTTTAGTTGGAAAACGGTAATATTTTTTCGTAAAAATGTTTTTATACAAATAAATGTCTCTTTAAAAGTTGAATTTCCAAAAATCCCTCCTTAGTGCTTCCCTACAGCATAAAAAGAAGCTATGTGCAATAAAATACTTCAAAAATCTTGAACACACCCTAAATGGTATTTTGGAGATAGTTCCGAAAAACGAATAACAACCTACATTATTTATTATGGTTAGTATTTGTGCCAAATTTCAAGTTTATTAACCCAAGATTTTCAACACCCTCGTTATCATCTTTTAGGGGAAGTTACGAAAAGCTAATATTGATATCCTTTATTATTTACTTAGGTTAGTATTCGTCCCAAGTTTCAAGTTTATTAATCCACGAAATGAGATTTTCCATACAAACTTTAACATCCCTTAAATCGCCTTTTGGGGGTAGTTCCGAAAAATTAACTTTATTATTTTGCCCAAGGAATTAGAATTCATTCCAACAAATATCTCTAGTTTGCTACCCTACATCAAAAAAAGAAGCCTTGTGCAATAAAATTCTTCAAAAATCTTTAACAAACCCACACGTGTACGTTACCCCAACAGGAAAGTGACTCCTAGAGTGATACGAGTGGAACGTATAATTAGAGCGTAATCTGCTGTGAATGTGCGCCAAATAAAAAATAAGTGCGTCTCGTCGTTTTTGAAAAAAAAACGAAAAAAAAACGGTTCCTGCTGGGGTAACGTTGTTCCAGCAGGAAAATTCTAAACGAATGATCGTTATTTTTTTATAACTTTTCTATCTCAGTGTACTCAGGCACAACACGCTACAACCGGTTCGTGAGTAAAGTTAAGAAGGTCATCGTTATGTATGAATCCGTCGCTTTTTCGTAGTCATTTGAATTTGGTCGGATAACCAGCCATTGTTTACATGTTTAGTTTTTTGTTTAAATCTACATAATGCGAAAGATTTCAAGCTGAATATTTTCACTATATATTTTTGACTAAACGCACACACTTGTGGTTTACACCATATTATCTTGGGTTAAGTCGGTTTCTTGTATTTTGCCGTCAAAGTTATAACACTCTCGTTTTGACTTTTAGCAATATTATTTGATAACGCAAGCATGTATGATTTTGAAACTTTTTATGGTTATTACAAGCGTCAAGATGGACTGAATACAGTTTTCAGCGAGCTTATACGTTTTCTCATTTAGGCACTGCGATTTTTTTTCGCGTTTTCAAAAAAGCGCAATTACTTAAAAATTATAAATATTTTCTTAAATCTAATTCCGGCACAAATACGCACAAATCAAGAGCTGCTCGTGTATGTTTATTCTACAGGCGCACGTACAGTGGTTTTAGAGATACACGATTCTGCAAAACGTTACCCCAGCAGGAAATGCAATATCTCGAAAACCTGATGACGCACCAATTATATTTTCAGCGCACATTTTTGCTCAACTATAAGCTCTCTGCCCATGTACTTTATTTCTCATTACGATGATTCGTTTAGAATTTTCCTGCTGGAATAAAGTTACCCCAGCAGGAACCATTTTTTCCGTTTTTTTTCAAAAACGACGAGACGCACTTATTTTTTATTTGGCGCACATTCACAGCTGATTACGCTCTAATTATACGTTCCACTCATATCACTCTAGGAGTCACTTTCCTGTTGGGGTAACGTACACCACCCACACACATGACATATGACAACCTGTACATTAAAAACAATAAAAAAACATAAAATATCAGCTGTTAGTATTTATGCCAAGTTTCAAATATATAAGCCCAACAAATTGCCACCTATAACCTCCATTAGGGGTAAAATTTCCGGAAATCAATAAACTCATTACTTTTTTTATTAATCATGAGCGTAAACCTACTATTTCAGATATTTTACCTTCCAAACCAAATAAATTTCATTTGAAGTTTCAACCCCAACTTTATTACCATTAGGGGTAGAATTTCTAAAACCTAATAAATACATGAATTCTTTTTATCAACCAAGAGTGTAAATCTAAAATTTCACGTGTCCAACTTACAAACTGTAGAAATTACATACAAACTTTCAACCCCCTTTTTACCACCGACTGGGGTGGCATTTCCGTAATAATTAAACCCATTGTTTTTTTATTAATCAGCAGCGTAAACCTACAATTTTAGATGTTTTAACTTCCAAATCGAAGAAATTTCATATAAAGTTTCAACCCCTATTTTATCCCCATAGGGGTAGAATTGCCAAAAACTAATAAATATATTTTTTTTATCTACCTAGACATTACATCTAAAATTTCACGTGTACAGCTTTCAAACTATAGAAATTACATACAAACTTTGAACCCCCTTTTTACCCCTTAGGGATCAAATTTCCAGAAACCAATAAATATATTAATTCTTTTTATGAACCAAAAGCGTGAATCTAAAATTTCACGTGCCCAACTTACAAACTGTAGAAATTACATACAAACTTTCAACCCTCTTAATACCCCAATAGGGGTAGAATTTTCAAAAACCAATGAATACATTAATTCTTTTTACAACTAAGAACGTAAATGTAAAATTTCAAGAGTCCAATTTCCAAACTGTAAAAATTTCATACAAACTTTCAATCCCCTTTTTACCCTCTTAGGGGTCGAATTTCCAAAAACTAATAAATACATTACTTCTTTTTATCAACCAAGAGCGTAAATCTAAAATTTCACGTGTCCGTCTTACAAACTGTAGAAATAACATACAAACTTCAAACCCCTTTTTACCCCATAAGGGTTGGCATTTTCAAAAACCAATAAACACATGAATTATTTGTATCAACCAAGAGCGTAATGTAAAATTTCATGTGTCCAATTTACAACCTGTAAAAACTTCATACAAACTTTCAACCCCCTTTTTAACCCCTTAGGGGTCGAATTTCCAAAAACTAATAAATACATTAATTCTTTTTATCAAGCAAGTGCGTAAATCTAAAATTTCATGTGCCCAACTTACAAACTGTAGAAATTACATACAAACTTTCAACCCCCTTTAGGGTGGAATTTCCAAAAATCCTTTCTTATTGCTCACTTACGCCACTTGAGGAACCTTTCTGCCAAATTTCATGCTTCTAGGCCTAGCGGTTTAGGCTGTGCGTTGATCGATCAGTCAGTCAGTCAGTCAGTTTCTTCTTTATATATATAGATATGCGTTTTCCAGTTCAATTTTGCGTCTATCATTACACCAAGAAATTTTGTGTCATCGACTTTATTTAATACAGTGCCATTGTAGAGTGCTTTAATGTCAGTATCAGCATGTACCCGTTGACTAAAATGCATTATCGTCGTCTTATCTAAATTAATTTTAAGATTATTCTAACCTAACCTAACCATGCTATTATTGATGTCAAAGTTTCATTAATGTCATATTTATAAACGTCCTTATTATTACATGTTATGGTCACTGTGCTGTCACCTGCGAATAGGGTCATGGGGTAGTCAATAGCATCAGGCAGGTCATTGATATATAGGATAAATAATAGTGCTCCAAGCACGCTCCCTTAGGGGACACCGTAAATAGGCGTTCGTTCGCCAGATATGTAAATTTCCTCCCTTTTTGTTTTAATATTTATTATTGTTATTTCCGTGTACTGTTTTCTGTTAATTAGGTAAGACTCTATAAGGCTAAGTATATTGCCTCTTATGCCATATGCCTCTAGTTTCTGCAGTAGAACGTTATGGTTTACATAGTCGAAAGCTTGCGTCATATCACAGTAAATAGCGTGTCCGTTATGCTAGCGTACACCAGAACTGCAACGAGTTAGTTTCTATGCCAAAAAACTCTGTGTAAATACTGCCTAATTACTGTAAAAATAAAAAAAAATCTTCCTCTTTAGTTTAGGAAATAAACACCATTTTCACTATGTACGCTAGCGTCACGATCAAGCTAGCGTACACATGGCCGTACTCGAAAACGGCTAATTGTAAAGCAACAGATTTGGACACAAAAATACTGTTCTAATACTTCTCCCGCTATGCAAAATTTCGTAACGATTGCTCTTGTAGGAACAGAGATATTGAACAAGACTTTTCAATGACATTCGGAGCTGGCGTCATGGCAGCGTACACATAGTAGTTCTTATAGAAAGGGAACTTTTCTTGTAATGAATGCTATATATATAAATAGTGCGTGAAATTCTGCCTCTATTAGTGTAAATACTTTATGCGAATTCGCAGGGGAATAAGTAAAAAACCCTGTTAATTTCTGTTCATAGTACAGGTACAGATATGCTCAAAGGTGCTTTGTCAAGTTTTTTTTAATAGAGAACTAAAACTGAAACGTGATGAAGTACTGAACTAGGAGTATGTACACTTCATTGTAGATATAGTTCTGAGTGAAAATTAAATAATTGGAAAAATTCAAATAACATTTATTATGCCAAAAACAATTATTTTTTAACACAGTATAATCATATTATTACTGATTTGGTACAATAATGACAATTTTTAATTTTATTTATGTCAAAACACATCATGCTAACGTGTATTAGAAAATAATGCTATATTTCTGTTTTTAATTTCACAAATAATTCATTTTGTTCGCGACAGTACGTCAGTATATTTGTTCCTAGAACTTAACATAGGTTTTTTTGCTTATTCCCCTGCGAATTCGCATAAAGTATTTACACTAATAGAGGCAGAATTTCACGCACTATTTATATATATAGCATTCATTACAAGAAAAGTTCCCTTTCTATAAGAACTACTATGTGTACGCTGCCATGACGCCAGCTCCGAATGTCATTGAAAAGTCTTGTTCAATATCTCTGTTCCTACAAGAGCAATCGTTACGAAATTTTGCATAGCGGGAGAAGTATTAGAACAGTATTTTTGTGTCCAAATCTGTTGCTTTACAATTAGCCGTTTTCGAGTACGGCCATGTGTACGCTAGCTTGATCGTGACGCTAGCGTACATAGTGAAAATGGTGTTTATTTCCTAAACTAAAGAGGAAGATTTTTTTTTATTTTTACAGTAATTAGGCAGTATTTACACAGAGTTTTTTGGCATAGAAACTAACTCGTTGCAGTTCTGGTGTACGCTAGCATAACGGACACTAAATAGCGCAAACTGGAATTCTAACGTCCATCTTTATCATTACCTTATGCAAGAAGTCATAAATAGCCATATTGGTTATCCTGTTTTTTCTAAATCCTCAATTAATTTTGTTCATCGATTAAAATGTTTTTCTTCTCAAGGTACATCTCCTTATAAATATACTTTTCATTTTTTTTTGATATGATAGGAATGAGTGCGATTGGTCTATAGTTGCCCATGTGTTCATTATTGTTTTTTTTAAATAACGGCTTTACTATAGACACTTAAGGCATCTGGATATACTCCTGAAGAGATACACAGGTTTATGAGATAGCTCAAGTGGTTACAAATAACGTCAGATACATACTTGATTACTTTCGTGGCAATTCCGTCATATCCTGTACTATTTGTGGCTTTTAATGATTTTATAATGTTTTTAATGTCTATAGGTATACTCGGGGCAACATAAATTGAATCTCGACGTTTTGCAAAATTGACTGGATTATTTCCTGAACATGGAATCGGTTGAATTTTATCTACGAAAAATTCGTTAAATGCGTTTACTATATCTTGAGGATCATTTAATACTTTATTATCTAAATTGATCTGTCTAATGGATTCCTTAGGGAAACACGGTTTTGCCTTGTTTATTATATTCCAGGTAGTTTTCGACTTAGGTAGAGGTTTTAATAGAATAATTGTTTTAGGCACGTCTAGTAAGTTTCATAACTTTTTTAAACCTATTTCTGTAGTTTAAGAAACATGCCTTTTTCGTTATATTGGTTTTTAGTCTAAAACGCCACAGCAATTGCCGTTTCTTTTTGCTACATAATTTTATGCCGTGTGATATCCATCTAGGTTTCCTTATCACCCTTATAGTTGTCCATTTAAAAGAAAAACACAGGTCATAAAATAGTTTAAACGTGTCAATAAATATGTCAAATGCGTCATTAGGATTATCGGTTTCATAAATTTCTGAAAAAGTCACTTGTTTTTAAATATCTTCAAATTTATTCATATTCTCTGCATTAAAATCACGTCTTTTTATACGCCAATATTTTAAAATAGCAGTTTTTTTCACCGGGCACTTTATTATTTGAGCTGTGTGGTCTGAAAGTGCAAATTCAATCACTTCAGTTTTACATTTGGATTTAAAGTTATGTGCGATATTGTCTATGCACTTTTGGCTATGTATCCTGGTTGGTTATTTTAAAGCTAATGTTAGATTGAAATTTAATAACAGACATTCAAATTCCAATACAATATTATTTTTCTTCATTACGTCAATATTAAAGTCTCCCGTCAGTACAACATGCGCATATTTTTTGTTACATATGATTCGTAATATTTTTCTAACACCCCATAGAATGTGTTTATATTATTTATTTTTGGTATATACAGGGGTATACACATAAAATAATAATATTATACTGTATGACCTCTACACCGCAACACTCTATTACACCAGTTATTGATAAATTTGCTATCTGTGGCAACTCTTTCCACTGATGCCCGTTTCTAATTAAAATGCACGCACCACCACGCTTACAATTTTTCTACAAAACACTGATGCTAAATAATAATTAGGTACATTTAAGTGGTTTTCGTAACCTGACATCATAAAATGTTCTGTAATACACAGTGCGTCAATATTAATGTTCTTTTCTTCTAGTTTCTGTAGGCAAACAGTTAAAGCATCTGTCTTATTTAACAGGCCTGCTATATTCTGATGCATCACGTATATACTATTACTAACGAAAAAACTGTTTTTCTGTTTCTAGTACATGACATACATGTGTGGGTTCGTGGGTCGTTAGTGTAACCAAGTGATTTCTAGAAGACTGAGAGTTAAAACACTGTATGTTCCTAATTAAATGAAGAAGATTAGCAAAAACGGTGCGGAGTCCAAAGTTGTTTAGTTGACCAGATTGTCTAAAGAATGTGTTGTAGTTATAGTCGATATTTGCATTTGAATCCAACTCATATGCGTACTTATGTTTCCTAACACTGACAAGTTACTCACAGCACCCGCCTTGTCCCGTGTACGTTACCCCAACGGGAAAGTGACTCCTAGAGTGATATGAGTGGAACGTATAATTAGTGCGTAATCTGCTGTGAATGTGCGCCACATAAAAAATAAGTGCGTGTCGTCGTTTTTGAAAAAAACGGAATAAACGATTCCTGCTGGGGTAACTGTTCCAGCAGGAAAATTCTAAACTAATGATCGGAATGAGAAATAAAGTGCATGGGCAGAGAGCTTATAGTTGTGCAAAAATGTACGCCTAAAATATAATTGGTGCGTCATCAGGTTTTCGAGATATTGCATTTCCTGCTGGGGTAACGTTTTGCAGAATCGTGTCTCTCTAAAACAATTGGACGTGCGCCTGTAGAATAAACCTACACGAGTAGCTCTTGATTTGTGCGTATTTGTTGAATTAGGTTTAAGAAAATATTTATAATTTTCAAGTAATTGCGCTTTTTTGAAAACCCTAAAAAAAATCACAGCACCTAAATGAGAAAACGTATAAGCTTGCTGAAAACTGTATTCAGTCCATCTTGACGCTTGTAATAACCATAAAAAGTTTTAAAAGCATACATGCTTGCGTTATCGAATAATATTGCTAAAAGTCAGTCAAAACGAGGGTGTCATAACTTTGACGGCAAAATACAAGAAACCGACTTAACCCAAGATAAGTAGGTGTAAACCACAAGTATGTGCGTTTAATGAAAAATATATAGTGAAAATATTCAGCTTGGAATGTTTCGCATTATGTAGATTTAAACACAAAAATTGAAGGTACTGGACACAGCACTATCGAGGCCGTACAATATTATTCATATTGTCGCTGGCAAAAAGCTGTCACGACATGTCATCTTTAAAATAAAAGCCAGTCTGTAGTTTTTACATTATTAAATATGCTGATTAATGTTTACTTGTGTGTTTATCATTGACTAGCTGACCCTCGGGGCTTCGCTCCCGTCAATTGCCTACCTACCCTGGCTACCCTGCCTACCTTGCCTATCCTGCCTACCATGCCTACCCTGCCTACCATGCCTGCCCTGCCCCTACCCTGCCTACCCTGGCTACCCTGCCAACCCTGCCTGCCCTGCCTACCCTGCCTACCCTGCCTAACCTGCCTACCCTGCCCATCCTTCCTACCCTGTCTATCCTGCCTAACCCTGCCTACCCTGCCTACCCAGCCTACCCTGCCTACCCTGCCTACCCTGCCCCTACCCTGGCTACCCTGCCTACCCTGACTTTCCTGCCTACCCTGCCTATCCTGCCTACCCTGCCTATCCTGTCTACGCTGCCTAACCTGCCTACCCTGCCTATTCTGCTTACCATGCCTACCCCGCCTACCCTGCCTACCCAGCCTACCCTACCTATCCTGCCTACCCTGCCTTTCCTGCCTACCCTGCCTATCCTGCCTACCCTGCCTATCTTGCCTACCCTGCCTACCCTGCCTACTCAGCTTACCCTGCCTAACCTGCCTACCCTGCCTACTCTGCTTACCCTGCCTACCCAGCCTATCCTGCCTACCCTACCTATCCTGCCTACCCTGCCTTTCCTGCCTACCCTGCCTAACCTGCCTTTCCTGCCTACCCTGCCTATCTTGCCTACCCTGCCTACCCTGCTTACCCTGCCTACCCAGCCTACCCTACCTATCCTGCCTTTACTGCCTACCCTGCCTATCCTGCCTACCCTGCCTATCCTGCCTACACTGCCTATCCTGCCTACCCTGCCTACCCTGCCTTTCCTGCCTTTCCTGCCTACCCTGCCTATCTTGCCTACCCTGCCTGCCCTGCCTACTCTGCTTACCCGGCCTACCCTGCCTTTCCTGCCTACCCTGCCTATCCTGCCTACCCTGCCTATCTTGCCTACCCTGCCTTTCCTGCCTTTCCTGCCTACCCTGCCTATCTTGCCTACCCTGCCTACTCTGCTTACCCGGCCTACCCTGCCTTTCCTGCCTACCCTGCCTATCCTGCCTACTCTGCTTACCATGCCTACCCTGCCTACTCTGCTTACCCTGCCTACTCTGCTTACCCTGCCTACTCTTCCTACCCTGCCTACTCTGCCTACTCTGCCTAACCTGCCTATCCTACCTACCCTACCTACTAATTTGTATCTATCATCAATAGTTTTCTCAGCGCACGCCAAATAATGTATTTTACAGACAACATTTTGCTACCTTGGGTTACATTATTGCAATTTTCATAAGGATCTCTATTTTTTTTGATATTTTTTTATAGCCTATGACACTCAGGAATAATGTAGCTTTCTACCAGTGCAAGAATTTTCAAAATCGGTTCAGTAGATCCAGAGATTACCCCTTACAACGTCACAAACTCACAAACTCACAAACTTTACCTCTTTATAATATTAGTATAGAAATACACCATCAATTGGTAGCAGAGCGTGGTTCGCACCCCTGTAAGTAAATATTACGCAAAATGGCATCGACGAGTTATCGAAATATAGAACCGCTGACCAAGTCAAATTATGACACATGGTGTTTACAAGCGCAGGCCGTCCTAATTAAAAATGATTATTGGGATATCGTAAGCGGCGAGAAACCAATGCCCCCTAACGCTGATGCGGCAGCGAAGTTAGCGTTCAACAAGGAGGATTTAAAGGCAAGAGCTTAAATTTTACTTTTGCTGTCGCCTTCCGAACTCAAACAAATAAAGATCTGCACGTCATCAAAAGCCGTATGGGACAAACTTAAAGCTACGTATCAAAGCACCGGACCTGCGAGGAAAGCGACCTTGCTCAAGCAGTTGGTTCTGAAGCGAATGACCAATGATGAAGACATCCGTGATCACTTAAATAATTTTATGGATATTGTGGACAAGCTCGCCGACATGGAAATAAAAATACCGCCAGAATTGCTCAGCATAATGCTACTCTACAGTTTGCCAACGTCATTTGAAAAGTTCCGTATAGCCATAGAATCCAGAGACACTTTGCCCAATCCTGACGACCTGAAAATTAAAATCCTTGAAGAGTACCAGGCCAGGAATGGTAGTGAACAAGCCGAAAGCTCTGAAGCATACCATTTTAAGAAAGGTAAAGAAAAAACATTTTGCAAGAGCTGTAAAAAGAAAGGACACACTACCGAGGCATGTTGGGGCAAAAAGAAAACTATAAATGAGAAAACCAAAGGTCAGAACAGAAATTACAACATCTGTCTGAGTACTGCACATTCAAGCGTCAATGAAGATGTATGGTGTCTTGACAGTGGATGCTCGTCTCATATGTGCGGTAACAAGTCAATGTTTTCCACCTTGACTCCTGAAAATGGCAGCTTGAAGTTGGCATCTAACAAATACATTAGTAAGATAGAAGGCAAAGGAAGAGTAACAGTCAACGCAGACAAAGAAGGTTACAACTTCAATGACACCCTATTGGTTCCTGATGTATCAGTTAATTTACTGTCTGTGGGAAAAATAACAGACAGAGGAAACAAAGTCGTCTTTGAAAAAGACAAAGCTTACATAGTGGAGAAGAGCGGCGAAGTAACACTGACAGCACAACGAAAAGAGGGACTGTACTATCTTGAATTTAAGGAAAAGAATACTTCTAATTACTCATCAAAAGAATATAGCGACGTCATGGAATGGCACCGTAAACTGGGCCATATAAACGAAAGGGATCTGAAGAAGATGGCTGCAGACAACCTTATGTATGGACTGAACCTGGTTAATGAAAAATTTTAAACCTGCGAAACCTGCATCAAGGGTAAGCTTTCAAGATTACCATTTCCAAGACATGACGATCTCTACACAACTGAACCGCTAGAAATCATCCATAGCGACGTATGTGGACCTTTTGAGTGTGATACACTGGCAGGCTCAAGATACTATGTCACGTTTATCGATGATTTTACCCGATACTGCTATGTATATTTCATCAAAAAGAAAAGTGATGTGTTCACAATTTTCAAAACGTATAAAAATGAAGTCGAGACATTTCTTAACAAGAAAATCAGACATCTACAATCAGATAACGGGACCGAATATCGTAATAAAGAATTCGACAACTTTCTAAAATCACATGGCATACAAAGAAGATTGACCACAGTCTACACCCCGCAGCAGAACGGGATAAGTGAGAGAAAGAACAGATCGTTAATGGATAAAGCGAGATGCCTATTAATCGAAGCCAATGCTCCCAAAAAGCTCTGTGCAGAAGCAGTATCTACTGCTAACTACCTTATAAATCGTAGCCCTTCAAAAGCTTTAAATGGCAACATACCGTTCACAAAATGGACAGGACGAACACCGTCTGGCAATCACCTTCACGTCTTTGGCAGGAAAACTTTCGTCCTGAAAAAGAACAGACAAGGAAAATTGACACCAAAAACCAATGAGGGAGTATTTATGGGCTACTCGTTGACCTCAAAAGGTTACAAGAGTGTACCTACCTGAAGATGATGACGTAGTGATAAGCCGAGACATCAAAGTCACAGAAACAATGTACTTTGAAAACAAAGATTTAAACTATGAAAGCCTTGTGGATGAAGAGGAGCGTTGCACAAATAAACCTGAAATTGGACAGAAAAATAGAACAATAAATCAAAACAATATGCGTCCGATAGAAATCGAAATTACAGAGCAGAGAAATAAAAATCCTTCACATATTCCTAGCAATCCAGAAGAAATTGACGAAGTGGAGACCTTCGACGATGCTTCAGAGATCGCAGAGATACCAGAAAATGGGAGGCCACAAAGAACAAGGTACCCACCATCATGGACGAAGGACTTTGTATTAGGCAATACTGAAGAAGGTCACTTACTCACCGAGATCTGCAACATGTCAGATGAAATTGAAAATGAAGAATACTGGCATGATGCCAACAAAGCCGAAATAAGAGCACACATTAAAAATGGTACGTGGAAAATTAAAGAGAAAAACAAAGATATGAAAGTCGTGGACTATAAGATGCTTTTAAAGAACAAAGTTGGACCCCACAACAATGTCACAAGAAAAGCCAGACTTGTTGCGAGGGGCTTCACACAACGACCAGGAATAGACTACAACGAGACATATGCTCCCGTAGCCAAACTAAGCTCCATCAGATCTATCATTGGCATAGCTGTGGAAGAAGGGTTACAATTAAACCAGATGGACATCACAACAGCATACCTGAATGGTGAACTGGAAGAAAATATTTTTATGAAATACCCTGACTATCTCGGAGACTATCTGACCGAAATCATGGTTGAAGAAAGTACAAACGAGGATTTGACCATCTATAATAAGACAGTAGACATGCTAAAAGATATAAAGAGCATATCAAAGGAGAAGGTTTGCTGCCTTATTAAAGCACTCTATGGACTCAAGCAGGCAGGGAGGCAGTGGTATAAGAAAATCGACACAGAACTTAAAAAAATAGGTTTCACAGCATCAGAAGCTGACCCATGTGTATACCTACTGGAGAAAAGAGGAGCCGAAATTATAATAGTTATCTATGTCGACGATCTACTTATTGCCTACTCATGTCCAAGAAAACTTGAAGAAATCAAAGACCTACTAAACTCCAAATTCGAATTGAAAGATTTAGGAAGACCAAAAAGACTTATCGGCATCGATGTAATATACAAGAAGGATGAGATTAAAATCAATCAACAGAAGTTTATTGAAGACACTCTCTAAAAATTTCGAATGGAAGATTGTAAAGGAGTATCTACTCCCATGGAGCCTGGTCTCAAACTAAACAGAAATGAAAAAGATAAATCCCAATGCTCCCAGCTTCCATACAAAAATCTAATAGGTACGCTTATGTACATGTAGTGATGGGTCGAGAGAATATTCTCTCACGGAGAAAATTCTCCGATCGAGAATGTTCTGCAATATTCTGCAATGTTCCTTCCGAAGGAGAATTTATGAGAATTTAAAATTGGAAGTAAGATTGCTCAATTTGAATACACTATATTTGATTTCATGATCTAAAGTCAACTTCTTTTGTAGTTTTATCATACTTAACTCGAAAAAACGTTACTCTATTAGGTTGCAGAGTGGAAATTGCTAATTTAATACCTATCTAATACCTTTAAACGAGCAATTCTTGAATATATATAATCTGAATCTCGGAAACGGCTTCAACGATTTTCGTTAAATTTAGTTTGCAGGGGTTTTCGGGGGCGCTAAATTGATCTAGCTAGGTTTAATTTTTAGAAAACGTCGTTTTCTCTATTTTCACCCGAGCAGAGCTCGGTCGCCCAGGTACTACATTTTAGTTAAGTAAGAGTTTATTCTTAACTTGTATATATATACAAGAACACAGTATTTCAGTTCAACAACTGTTCAAAGTAGTGTCTGAACGTATATGCGGCACTGGTTTTGGAGCAAAGAGTATATTTAGGAAACAGCAAAAAAAGTCAAACTAGTTGCGTGGTGGCAAACTTTATATTCAAAAGCTGAATTAGGAGCAGTTGCTCTGAAAATCTTGACTGCTTCAGCAACTTCTGTTTCTGTGGAACGCTCTTTTTCCTTATTTCCCAACATGCATACTAACAACCCCTTCAATATGGGTACCAAATGTAAGGGTTTGACCAATAGAATGAAAAATTCCAAATCTAATATGGCCGCCGGTAAAATATGGCGGATTTCATATATTAAGTCATCATCATCATCATTATCATTTCAGCTGAAAGATGTCCACTGCTAAACATAGGCCTCCCCAAGCGTCGCCACATTGACCGATACCCAAAACCTTAACCAGGTCATCGGTTCACCTAGTGGTAGGCCTTCCAACGCAGCGTCTTCCAACTCGCGGTCGCCACTCCAGAACTTTTCGGCCCCATCGACCATCATTGAGTTCTGCGAGCAATGTGCCCTGCCCATTCCCACTTATGTTTTGCAATTCTTCGGGCTATGTCAGTAACATTGGTTCTCCTGCGGATATCCTCATTTATGATGCGATCCCACTCGGAAACTCCGAGCATAGTCCTCTCCATCGTCCTTTGGGTGACTTTAAAGCCTTCTGATGAGGCCCATTGTGAGCGACCACGTATCAGTTCCTTAGGTTATCACTGGCAACACACACTAATTGTGAGACAATGTGGTATATAAGACGAGAAGATACTACGCAACTTCCCGAACGCTGCCCAGTCGAGTCGGATTCACCGGTTGACCTCTCCCTCGAAGTTAGACCTACCTAACTAGACCTTTTTGTCCCAGATAATTTGATGTGAATTCCATTGTACCGTATGGTTTCGAACGTAAAGTATAGCACCAGCCCATATCTCCTATGGGAGTCATAAGAGATGACTAAGTGACTCACCAGAGAATGGGCAACTGCATTCTCTATGCACTATATGTATCAACCATGCCGCCGCCGATCAATTATGGCTAAACCCCCATGAAACACCACAAGGAAAAAAATGGCCCCTATTGCCCGGCAGCCTGTCTACCCTCGAATATGGTAGGACCTGGCAACATACATCACGCGTACACTCCGGACCGACGAGAAGATCAACGAACTCGAAGAGGATTTTTTTTTTATTTTTCACTTTTTAGTTGTGCTACAAAATTTATGTAGGCTAGGTACCAATAATGCCCAAAGTGAAACCAGAATAGATTTACTCAATAACATAAAACTTAAACAAATTCGGTCGAATAAGGGTATACCAAGGTGAACTGTTTACATTTGCGTACCCCTTTAGAGCGTACTAGTGTGATGTTATGTTATGAAATGGTGTAAACAATAAACATAAATGCGATTGCAGTTATCCCGAGTGATTTGCCGTCATTTATTAAAGAGTTCTGATGTGTATCTCCGAAGTTCTTTATCAGATCTTGATGACAATTAAATGGGACCACATGACAAACACCAGCTTTCAAATAAAAAAAGAATCATCAAAATCGGTTCACCCAGTATCAAGTTCTGAGGTAACACAAATAAAAAAATAAAAAATACATTCGAATTGAGAACCTCCTCCTTTTTTTGAAGTCGGTTAAAAAAGGCAAAAGAGCAGGCAAAATTTGTCTGATTGCTCAGAATTGGAAATTTATGAACAAACCAAAACCATTAAACAAAAGGTTTAAAAAAACAATCTTTTGTAACACACCATAAGAAATTTAAGAGAATTTATGAGAATTTTCACGGAAATATTCTCGAGAATGTTCTCGCTCAGGAGAATTTAGAGAATTTAAGTTGTCGAGTAGATTAGTTTGGCTTTAACTTTGTAAAACGTTCAAATGCACTGAAAACTACTACTCCTAAAATAAATCGATACAATAGCGTCATCCATTTTTTAAATTCTCGTAAATTCCCTTCCAAAAGAATATTCTCGAGAACTTAACAGCAAAGTTCTCGCAAGGAGAATATTCTCGGGAATTTCCCATCACTATGTACATGGCAGTCGCAACTCGACCCGACATAACATTTGCCATAAGTTACTTGTCACAGTTTAATGACTGCTATAACGAAGAGCACTTCAAGTTTGCAAAGAGAGTACTTCGTTATTTGAAGTCGACAAAGAGTATCGGCTTGACATTTAAGGCGATATATACGCCCCAATGTAACGCAGTACTGGCCGTGCGCCCGCTCGATGCCAAAATATCAAAATTGAACCTCCTTTTGAACAGTATTGTTTGCAAAATATTATTTGATTTACATATGCTATGTTAGGTATGAAGAAATGCCAGCCATCAATTTTTCTGTATAAAAATATTTTTAAACATCCAAGTCGTTTTGGAGGAGTTTCCAAAAGTTGCGAAAAAATATCGTGTTGTTAATTATTTTTTTAAAGCAAAACTATCAGTTACACGAAAAAACCTTGTGTTCAAAATTATGTACATGAATCAATAATAAATATATATTTTTTTCAAAACTTTTAACGTAGCCGTTACTGAGGAGTATGCTTTAGAAAGTTACCGTTTTACGGCACTAAAGCGTATGTAGGCCCTTAAGAAAACAGAAGATGATTTGTACGGTATGGCAGATGCGGATTGGGGCGCATGTAAGCTCGATCGAAAATCTTTTTCAGGGTACTGCTTTAAATATGCAGGAACAGCTGTAAGCTGGATGGCTAAAAAGCAGAAAAGCATTGCCTTGTCGACTGCTGAAGCGGAATACATTGCGTTGACCGAAGCCGCGAAAGAAGCCATCCACTTGAAAAATCTGTTCAGGGATTTGGGAGCAGACTTCGGACGCATAGTCATACTAAACGACAAGCAAGCAGCTCTCAAACTAAGCCAAAATTCAATGGTGACCTCAAAGTCAAAACACATCGATTTAAAGATGCACTTTATTCGAAATTGCATCCAAGAAGGATCAATAGAGATCAAGTATCTACAAACTGACAAAATGGAGGCAGACCTGCTAACCAAAGCCCTAGTTGGCCCACGGCTAGTAAATTTACGAAACAGCCTAGGGCTCTCCTGATGGCCACGACAGCTCCGTGAAGAGGAGTGAAGGTACTGGACACAGCACTATCGAGGCCGTACAATATTATTCATTTTGTCGCTGGCAAAAAGCTGTCACGATATGTCATCTTTAAAATAAAAGCCAGTCTGTAGTTTTTACATTATTAAATATGCTGATTAATGTTTACTTGTGTGTTTATCATTGAAATACACCATCAAAATTAAACATGTAAACAATGGCTGGTTATCCGACTAAATTCAAATGACTACGAAAAAGCGACGGATTCATACATATCGAAGATGGACTGAATACAGTTTTCAGCGAGCTTATACGTTTTGTCATTTAGGCACTGCGAATATTTTACGGGTTTTTAAAAAAAGCGCTTTTCCTTGAAAATTATAAATATTTTCTTAAATCTAATTCCGGCACAAATAGGCGCACGCACAATGGTTTTAGAGATACACGATTCTGCAAAACGTTACCCCAGCAGGAAATGCAATATCTCGAAAACCTGATGACGCTACAATTATATTTTCGGTGCACATTTTAGCACAACTATAAGCTCTTACCCCATGCACTTTCTTTCTCATTCTGATCATTCGTTTAGAATTTTCCTGCTGGAAAACATTACCCCAGCAGGAAACGTTTTTTACGTTTCAAAAACGACGACACGCACTTATTTTTTATGTGGCGCACATTCACAGCAGATTACGCACTAATTATACGTTCCACTCATATCACTCTACGAGTCATTTTCCTGTTGGGGTAACGTACACCCTTGTCCCTCACGTTACGTAAATACATCCGAGGCGAGCGGAACATCTGCAGGCCTCGTCCCAGAGCGAGCAAACCTAAGTGATGCCATGCCCTACTATACAAGATTAGCAGAGCTTATCATCAGTGAAGCGTATTAGTTTTCATTCAGATCGTCTGAGTGGCAATGCCCGTATTTTTATGGAACGGCCATCTTAGTCTCAATTTGTCAGACACCTATAAGTTTTTAGGGTTCCGAAGCCAACATTCCGTTAGGTATAGTTTCGCTCTCGACAGACGGACTGTCCGTCCGCAGCTTAGCTCAGAGAATCTAAGTACTAGAAAGCTATCATTTGGCATGGATATACATATTAATAATTCCGACAAAGTGGTTAAATAAAACCATGAAAAAACCTATAGGCGTAAAGTGGGGATGGTTTTTTTTTCTCGTCCATCCCATGGTGGGGGTATCGTTGGATAGGTCATTCAAAAATATTATGGGTTTGTTAAAACCATTTTTCGTCAGAGATTTCGAGATCGTTTGCGTAAAATTAAGCTTTAAATTGCAAATTGTTGTTAGAGTCAAATGTGTTCCCCTCCCCCCCCCCCCCCCTGCCAGCGAAATGGTTGATCTTGGCTATTTGAAAAAAATCGCGGCAATCGTAAATATAACTAAATTAAAAGGAAGACTATCACAAATAAGAAAGCTTTATAAGTTTACGAGTAATAGTCGACCAACTTATAAAATGTACTTGGAACCACAGAACAGAAAAAAACGCCTTCTACAGTAGAAATCGCAAGTAGGCGGGGCCCGCGTACCCCGAGTTTTGCACAGTTTAGCATATGTCTGCTGCCCCGCCCACACTACGCACATCAGTCTTGTTACAACCGTCACGGTGAAAAGAAATTGAAAATAATACAAAAATGCCCTATTCTGCTGTTTTAGAATGTAAACACGGTAGCAGAACCAAAAAATTAACAATTAATATATAATACCATCGGGCAGTCTTAATTGATTTTATTTCGATTAAAATTTGCAAAAATATATTTTATTAAACAACACAAGGAAAAGTTGATTTTATTTTGTTAAATTTAAGGTCTACTTTCTTTTAAACTCAAACATTTTGTTCTCGAAGATTCCAACTATACACATGTCAGCTACTCAATTAGAGATTGCCGTTATCTATAATGAGTTATCGATATTTTAAACTTTACAATGTTTTCTGTGTTTATATCGGAAAAAAATAATTAACCTGTGTTTTTTTGGTGATTCAGTATTAGTAATCAAACACATTTCCATATTCAAACTTTTTTTTTTCTATCTGCCTTAACCAAGTTTGAAATAAATAAAACATACGTAATATTCTTATTGAGAAAAGGTTAATCGAAAAAGTGTAATACAACCTTTAAAAAAGTGGGTTTCGTATTATTTTGTGACTATAGATTCGCTAAGGATCCAGACAGAAAAGACAAATGGATTGAAGCGTCTGGAAAGCAAAGTTAGTTGCCTGCAAAAACTAATACCTACAATTTGTTCAGATCACTTTTTAGGACTAGATTTTTTTATTAAAAGCGGCAAAAAATACCTAGCCGACACAGCAGTGCCAAAACAAAAAATTCAAAATTTTCAAGAACTGACATAATTATGATATTATTTCTCTGTTGTCCTAAGGACAATGTACTTATTCAATTTGGTCATTTTTACGGTTTCATATTTTATAACATATTTGCTTGTATATCCATCAAGCGACATGATAAAAAAATCAAGTGGCTCAAGTTGTCATTTGAACTATGGAAAACTTTTTAAAAAGAAAAAATATAAGTAAGTTTAGCCCAAAATATTAAGTAAGTTTATTGGAGACTAGAGGACGCCTCGCGGTTTTACCCTAGTTCCCGTTCCCGTGGGAATACAGGGATAAAAAGTAGCCTATGTCACCCGGGGATAGAGTAGCTTCCCAACGGTGAAAGAATTTTTGAAATCGGTCCAGTAGTTTTGGAACCTATTCGGTACAAACAAACAAAAAATCTTTCCTCTTTATAATATTGGTATAGAAAAATGGTTCGAAGATAAAACAAATCATCAAATTGGAGAATTCCCCACATCAAACCGTGTAACTGAATTGATAAAAGCTATTACAGAACGCTAAATTAATGTGCAGATACACCATCTACATTAATATTTAACAAACAAAAAGGCAACTTCTTAATAATCTGTGTATTTTGTCTTTAGTTAGGTAATTAATAAAACCATCGTTTATTATCAATAGTCTAAGTTTCATAAAAAAATACGAATGAGTAGACGCGATTTCGCACATGTAGTATCGTGATAAAAAAGACAACAGCCTTCAAAATTTACAAAGTGTAATATTTAGTTTCGACAAAGTGAAAAATAAAAACAGATTAACATTATATAGCACCTCTTTTTTTTTGGAAGTCGTTTAAAAAGTATTTTATGTGTTAGTCTGACATTAATGATCTACCTACATAGCAAAATTTCATCAATGTACGTTAAGTCAAGCTAAACATAGTACGAGTGTAGCCATCATATATATATATCACAGTTGATTTCAAACATAATAATATTTTATCGAATCTAGCTGTTGATTGTATTTTGTTTGAAAGTAAAACGGAATGTCGATAAATAAGTCATAGACAGTGGTGCATCCCTAGAGTAGGACGAATTGTAATCACCTCATTACGCAAATATAAATCTTATGAGTAACGAAATACAGCTTTAAATTGAATGCATTTACTATAGTGACATCTAGCGGCGGGTAGCGTAACTTGCTCATTAAAATATTCCGTGTCAGCTTTGAACGGAAAAGTAATATATACCTAAAAAGAGTAGATAATTAACATCTCTATGTTCATAAAATTGTGGATTATTTTCAAACAAGCGACGACTGATATACAGGGTGTTTGGAAGGGAGCTGTACATACGCCTAGGGTAGAAACTAGGGATAGTCTGCTACCTACCCCCGCCCATTATATTGACCTTGGCCTCAAGGTTTTTTTTTAATTTATTTTTATTTTTTATTTGACTTTTTTGTGATTTTTTGACTAAAACTACCTGTAGCTCAAAATCTATCCATGGGACCGGTCGGCTAATGGTCTTGTTTTAATCGTTAGAGTCTTAGGGTCCTGCAAAAAATTATTTTACACCAGAAAATTGTGGAGAAGAAAAGTTATGGGGCCTGAAGTACCATAGTAAGGTAAAGAAATAATTTTAAGGGCAACTTTCTATGGGGTTTAAAAAAAACTAACAGGGTTGGAGTTCTTCTGATTTTTTTAAAACATCCTCAGTCCATGCCCTTTCTAACGATATGCTAAAAGTGTATTTATCACTTTTAGTTTTAAAGTTATTAATTAATTTCCGCAACTAGGGCACTTTTACCACCACGAGTCGACATTTGTAAGACAAATGTAATTTCCAGAATTTAAACCAGTTTGGCCTACAGTTGGCAAATTTGTTGTCTCACTCTTACACGAGAGCAACATGTAAGAGACAAAACATGTCATGTCATGTCTCTTTCGCTCTTGGGTCGACGGGGCCGGGCAGGTAACTCGTTGGGGTCTTTGTTAGTCAGTCGAGATTTACCCATCTTAGCTAACTTACGTACTTGCCGTTACGACGCTCCACTGTTTTCGTTAATTTTGTTGAGTTTGTTATTACTTCGTTTTTGTTAAGTTTTGTTATTTGTTACCTTGTTGTTGGCAAAATGGCTGGATTTACCAGTGAAGAGTACACCGACATGCTGGTGGTGTATGGAATGGCTGATTGCAATGGGCGCGAGGCACGGAGGATTTATCAAGAACGGTATCCTAACCGGCGAGTGCCTAACCACCAAACGTTTGGCTCAACTTATCGGCGTCTGCGAGAAACCGGAAATTTAAATTTCCGGGAACCAGCCGTGAACAGATTTCAACCAAATTTGGCTGCGGAAGAACGCATATTGGCTGAATTTGAGGAAGATCCGACCAGAAGCGTAAGAACCGTAGCCCGGACGCTTGGTTTAAGCGTGTGGAAAGTCTGGTCGGTTCTTCGCGAAAATGGACGTCATCCTTTCCACTACACCCCTGTTCAGGGTAATTTTTTACATAAAGTTTTTGTTTTTAGCTCTTATGTAATGAACTAGCATGTGAATTTCATAGGCAATTTTTAAATTAACATGAGCATGTGTGTGAGAGAGAGAGAAATGGAAAGACAGAGATAGCAATCAATGTTACATAGCTACTAATTCATAAGGAAACCGCTAACGTTGATATTTTTATTGTTTTAGGCTTAGAGGATAACGACTATGCAAGAAGGGTGGAGTTTTGCCGCCACTTGCTCCATACGGACGTGGAAGATATTAATTTTTTACGGAGTATTCTCTGGACTGACGAGTCCAAGTTTGACAAGGAAGGAATTGTAAATTACCACAATCTCCATCACTGGGCACCCAGAGATCAAAACCCGAGAGTCAAGAGGCACAGAGGTTTTCAACGAAGGTTCTCCGTGAACGTATGGGCAGGCGTCTTCGGTAATCGGTTGATAGGGCCGCACTTTTTGCCAGACAACCTAAACGGGCAAAACTACTTAGATTTCCTCGAAAACGATTTGCCTGATTTAGCGGAAGAAGTGTTTGACGAAGATCGGCCCATAGTCTTCCAGCACGACGGCTGTCCTGCTCATTGGAGCCTAGCAGTGAGGGAGCTTCTGGACAACTGCTTTCCTAATTCTTGGATTGGTCGGGGTGGGCCAATTCCCTGGCCCCCAAGGTCGCCTGACCTTACCCCACTCGACTTCTACGTCTGGGGAAGGGCGAAAGAGTTGGTGTACGCAGTAGAAGTACCAACAAGGGAGGTTCTAATTAACAGGATCCACGCCGCATTCGATACAATGCGCGAGGAACTGCTGCTTAGAACGGTGACCGTGGAGATGAGGAAGAGGTGCCGAGCATGTTTACAGGTCAATGGTCATCAATTTGAACAAAATTTGTAATTAATTAAAATTAGTAATTAATTAAAATTTGTAATTTAATGACATTAGTCATTACCAAATTTTTTGTTTCATTTGCCATCCTTTTACGATCGAACACATTTAATTTTCATTAGTTGAAATTTTTGCTTGAAGTGCCCTAGTTGCGGAAATTAATTAATAACTTTAAAACTAAAAGTGATAATTACACTTTTAGCATATCGTTAGAAAGGGCATGGACTGAGGATGTTTTAAAAAAATCAGAAGAACTCCAACCCTGTTAGTTTTTTTTTAAACCCCATAGAAAGTTGCCCTTAAAATTATTTCTTTACCTTACTACGGTACTTCAGGCCCCATAACTTTTCTTCTCCACAATTTTCTGGTGTAAAATAATTTTTTGCAGGACCCTAAGACTCTAACGATTAAAACAAGACCATTAGCCGACCGGTCCCATGGATAGATTTTGAGCTACAGGTAGTTTTAGTCAAAAAATCATAAAAAAGTCAAATAAAAAATAATAATAAATTAAAAAAAAACCTTGAGGCCAAGGTCAATATAATGGGCGGGGGTAGGTAGCAGACTATCCCTAGTTTCTACCCTAGGCGTATGTACAGCTCCCTTCCAAACACCCTGTATTTCCTACTTTTAAACTACCAATCACACCACAGGTTTCTTAGTGTTAGGAAGTAAAATTAACCTTTAAATGTGTGAGTTTGGGTACGCTGGTTCCAATACTAATGAAGCGCTAAGCGACTTCTACTGTCTTCTCTGTTCTGTGCTTGGAACAGTAAAAAATGTATACAAATGCCATTAAAAAATTACTTAAATAACGCTGTGAGCTGTGTAAAACGGATAGTAAATATCTGCTTATGAACCATGTAAAAATATACAAAAACAAAATCATAACATCCTTAGTAATAATGATTGCTAAATTAATAATGTTTAAGCTCGAATAACGCATTGGAGTGGCCGGAGTCGTTGGCAGTACCGGTCCGTAGTCCATACGGCGCATGCGCGCGGGGGCGTCTATTTTGTGTTAGTGCAGAAGTATTTTCGACGTTTTGTAATCTAAAATCAAATTAGATCCGATTGCCAAGCAAATTACTTATTTTCTTTTGTCAATATCCATATATCAATATTCAACCCGACTACATCACTAATTGAGTAGCGTAAAACATTCCAGAACGAAATAGTGAATACCGCAGATCGAGGTGAATACATACGAAATTTTTCAAATTCCGAAAGAGAAACAAACAAGAAGCGTGCGCGTAAGGGTCCAGGAACGAACCATACCATTCCCCGTAGCTCTAACGCGCGCTCGTATCGGCTCCTTTCACAATTCACACCCGCGGTGGTGCTCAAATAGATAATATTTTTCTAACTTCAGTTGCGAAGTTGGATTTTATAACTCCTTCTCCAGTTAGTCCTTCTTTAGTTTAAGTCAAGAGTGAATAGGTTACTTCTAGGCAAGCGTGCTTCACCGTAGACCACATCATCGCTTACCATCAGGCGAGATAGTGGTCAAACGCGAGCCATAATTCTATGTGGGCCCGTTTTTAGACGTTGTGTGCCGCTGAAACCGTTTTAATGTAACAACTAATGTAACAACAACAAAACCCTCGTCTTAGTCCGCATTATTATGCAACTTCGGAACCCTATTACTGCGCGTGGCCCGACACGCACTTGGCCGGTTTTTTATAACTAGAATTGGCCTACATTTCTAAATTACTTGAAAATATTAATAATTCATTCGAAACAAACTAATTATCGTGCTTTTCATCAGATGAGCTAACGTCTGCTGTTGAACATTGGTCTTGAAACATGACATCAGGCTTATATTCCCCGAAGGGTTAGGCAGAGGTGGTGCTCACACCGCGCCAATATAGCTACAAGTGTATGGGTAGGTACGCAGCCGGAGCAGGTCATTACGAGTATGGAGGGCGGGCGAGGCGTGCCGCCGCGCCGCACCGACCGGTTCGCAATTTTTTTATGTGATGTGCCACTCGCTCGACGTCATTTAGGTACTAATGGTAAATGGAGGCGACTATCACAAAGCCGCGCGAGCCCCCGCCCCCCGCCTTGCGAGAAGGCTAGCCCTACAGAATACATACGCACAGGAGACTGGCTTCGTACAACGAGCGAAATCCGGTGCGTACGCGCATGTATTTATTCTTCTTCTTCGACCTATCGATGATTCCAAAATTAAATATATTTTAACCAGAATTCAGTCACGCCAACAGCGTTGTCATTTGCCTCACAAAGGTTTTTAAGGTGCAGGTGTTGTTGCACAGAGAGCACGACAAAAGGTGAGGCATTGTTTGGGACGTGGCTCCGCAATCGTACTGTGTGGGTCATTGGAGTACCCCCATCTAACTAGGTTGTGCCTACAGCGACCCACCTGGCTTCGTAGTCGGTTTAGAGATTTCCAGGCGGGCCAAGGCAGTCGGTGGCCCGCAGGGAGCTTTTCTGCGGACTCAATATCACATTTTGTCATTGTCTGATTAACATTTTTAAATGATAACATTTTTTTTATAATTCCTAGATAAGCTTATTGATTAGTAATCGACTATGTATGTGACATTTTAAATGATAACATTTTTTTTATAATTACTAGATAAGCTTATTGATTCGTAATCGACTATGTGTGTGACAATTAAGAGCGCCCTTGCCGAACCGTCTATCGCCATCGCGAGCACGGTCGAAAAGCTTGTTGTTTCATCCAGCGCAATGCTTGAAAAGGCGGCAAAGCGAAAAGAGAGAGATAGCGCCTGAACGCTCGGTTGTCATTCGGTAACTTCCGCCGCTCATTCGCGGGCGATCGCCGCCGGCCGGCCGGCCGCTCGTGTGTGCGGCGGGCGACCCATTCATTCATTCATGATAATAATATCGGATCGCGCGCGCGTTTCCAGTTTTGTAAATTGCCTTGAATGCAATGCAGGTACATATACCTACATTTAGTACGGACGTAGCCCTTGGCCCCGGGGATGCGTGTTTGTATTTTTACAAATCTAGGTACTGCACGTGCGCTAGTTTTTACTGCATAGAAATTATTTTAAATATACTAGTTTTTTCGTAATTTATGTAGGATACCACATAGATAGAGCACAAAAAAGTAAAGGTACCTAAATAATTTATTCTGATTATGGAATAGCACAAGCAGAACACCTTATTATTTATCTATTTAGTCAGTATTGAGGCAGCTAAAATTAGTAGGTATAATAACAATGTACAAACAAACGTAGGTAACTACGTCGTACAGGCGGTTGATCAAATAAAGTAGTCTGAATACAGTTTGGCATATATATATTTTTTATTTTATAGAAAAATACATAAAACCCGGTTATCGAGAAGATTCTGATTTCGAAAACAAAACTACCTTCCTACAAACATATTTTTTTTACCTTTTGAAGTCCTTATGAATGTCCTCCACCCTTGGGCAAACCAAGGGGTTTTTTTTATCGATGTCCTACTCTATGAATTTCTTCCTGTATCGTGGGTGCGTTTACAAACATCTCACATACACAAGACACCCACCCAGATCCGGAACAACTATCTGCAGACCATACAAATATTTGTTCGGTGCGGGAATCGAACCCGCGACACGCAGCACAGCAGTTGATCGCTCTACCACTACGCCAACCGTGTCGTCAATTCGACACGTATGTAAGTAATATTATTGCAACTGCACAATATTCAAATATTTTACTCTATGTGGGCTTCTAAACATGTGTGCCTTTCATTTATGTTTATAGAACTTGCTCATTTTAGTGATATGAGTAGTGTACTACAACTATAAAGAGAGAAATAATAACATTATCACAAAAAAAAATCTACTTCAAAAGCAAAAACACTAAACAGGGTAAAATAACTTTAGTTTCGGGAGTCGAAAGTAATTATACCTAAAAATTTTAGCTTCCTCTATACGGACTGGATAGATATAGATAAATAATAATGTGTTCTCCTTGTAAATCATTCAGGTAGTACCTATACTTTTTCGTAATTTATGTAGGTATCCTACAAAAATTACGACAGACTTGATTGTTCTGTAAGTTGGCGAGTGGTTGAGCGATCGGCTGCTGCGCTGCGTGTAGCGGGTTCTATTCCCGCATGGAAAAATATTTGTATGGCCTATAGATAATAATTGTTCCGGATCTGGGTGTCACTGACAAAATACTTATAAAAATACCTGTATTTACACATTCGTGCTGTTTGTTGCTAAGGAGTTCGGTTGTATGCTCCATATTTTGAAAACTGCTGGACCGATTTTGATGAAATTTTCTTTTATTCTAGCACTAAGTATTCCCTAAGTTGAGAGATACTCAATCCTAGACAAATTAATGATCACGATCCATAAGTGGTTTCGGAGAAATGTCTGTAAAAACATACATACATTTATGACGTTTTGCACACGTGTTTGTGCCCAGATAGAGTAACATATTATGTGAATATTGGGCAGTTCCAATAATATTATGTACATACATGTGGAATTGATTATCTCTTATTTTTGAAGTCGGTAAAAAAAGAAATACTGTTTGTTTTTTGTTTGTTTTAGTGGTCTAAAACCATCTTCTGCCATAATGAAACCGGTTTAGGTCACATCGGTTTAATGGTTTCAGAGTCTGTAACGGACATAAGTAGAAACACTTTTTGTGTTTTATATAGGTACTAGCTGACGCCCGCGGGTCTTACTCGGGAATAATGTAGCTTTCCATAGGTGAAAGAATTTTCGAAATCGGTCCAGTAGTTTCGGAGCCTATTTGGTACAAACAAACAAACAAAAAAATCTTTCCTCTTTATAATATTGGTATAGATTACGAGTAGGACCAAAACTTTTTATTTTATTTTATATTGGCTAAAACCGTCACTATGAGTATGCAGACGACATCACAGTTGCATAGAGGTACTTGTCAAACGCAAGGGCTACTAGGGTGAAATCCGGTCTCTACGTGAGACTATGGTGAAGCGCTTGAACCAGTCCTTGACGACGGGGAGGTCAACACGCAGGACCACATCGTATGCGAGATCCCACAAGAGATTTTGTAAAACTGACCCCTGCAAAACCCCACAGCCAGAACTCACGCTTGGCTAGGGACTTCATCCGTGCCTGGTGCGTGTTATCCCTACGTGAATTTTGGTTTGTAGTGAAGTGATTGGTGTATCAAGATGGTTGATTTGTATTTTTACCTAAAAAGTTTATTTTTTCGTTGGTTTCTGTTTGTTTTTTTTATGAGTATTATTAGTTAGTACCTATCAGAAATAGAGAAATAAATAATAATTCGCAAGCGCGAGCCAACTGATAATAAAAAAAAAATTACAGTCACATGTAATAAAAAAGCAATAATGTAATCATCTAAATCGCGTATTTTAAAAATGTAAATGGTTGTGTTTTGTAGGTAGGTACTTACAAAACATAACCATTTATCGGTAACTCGGTGTAGACTGATATAAATAATAATTCTAATTATTCCATCAGTTAGATTATCAAAAGATATTGGATACATACGTATTTTTTTACTTATTAAATCTTTAAAATTGATAAAGATTAAGCTCGACAAAGTTCAAGAGTGGATGTCACTTTACGTGACGTCACGCGGAACTTCAACGCACGGAGTAAGAAACTGTTGCGAATGCGATGCTTGCTTTTGATCAAATCAAATATACGCCGCACACTGCACTGTTGCCGTTCCGTCACGTGCCAAGTTCGCGCGCCGTTCGCCCGCGCCGATGATGTGCGATCTCGCAACGTTGCGTTGCAGCCTGATATCAGTACTGAGTAGCGATAAAAAAAAACGACAATTTTATATCGATACTCAAGGAAGTATTGCGAGCATCTGGCGGGTGTTTCCAGGGTCCCTACCTACCCTACCTAGATACCTACCTACCTACCCTACTTGCCCACATACCTACCCTATCTACCGGATAGGTAGAGTGAGTAGGTAAGTTGGTCTTGCCCATCCTATCTACTTACCTACCCGAACTACTTACCTAGCTTACAGCTACCCAACCTAGGTACCTAACCTACCTAACTACGTACCTTACCTACTTACCTACCCTACCTTCAAAACCTACCATCAAAACAAATTCGGTCCGTATTCACTAACGCAATGCCAGGTTCGTTTCTAATAAAAGTACAAAATCTTTTTGAAAGCAAAATCAGTGTCCGGTATAAAAAAGACAGATCGTTGTAGTAGGTAAATAAATGAAATATATACGATGCACACTCACTACGCGCAGTATTGTACTCAACAAATTCATTACCTACTACCCGAGCGAGCGGCGATCTTCATTCAGCTTCGGCGTCTCACCCCGCCCGACTAGGGCTTGCATTCGAATATTCGAATTATTCGAATAATCAACTGTTTCAAATATTCGAATAGAAAATGTATGATATTCGACCAAAAACAAAACAGCAATCAGACGTGCACATAAAATTAACCGTTCATGCACGCCGTCCAAACAATGTAACGTCGTTCGACGCGCGAGTGTTACGACAGCATTCGGAAACGATCGGGAACATTCGGAAGATGCGGCCGGCGCGCAATGCGGCGTGTGGGGGTGGTTTGCCTTAGTGCATTTGTCCGCCATTTGTACGCGTGTCACGTGTTAGGTTGTTAATAATTGTTATAGAGATTTTTATTTTGTTTAGTGTGCCCGTTGTTTTCTTTAATGTATACCCACAACGATCCAGTGAATAAGTTAAGGTAAGTAGCTATTATAAATGTATTTCTGACTTTTGATAATGATTTTATTATTATAATACTAATTTTACATCAAAAAGTTTACCCGGCTGTCGAAAGGAGAGTTACGTTTTTCGAGCATATGTATGTATGTATATTGTATATGTATGTATGTCTCATTCTTCGGCACGCTCTACAGCCTAAACCGTATAACGGATTTCGACATAATATGAGGCGTCATTGAATTCGTCTCAGTTGTGAAAGTGACATAGGGTATATTAATTTGAAGAAAAGGAGAAATAAAAATAATAATAATTAAATCGGTGACTTTGTTTCTGTTTCATGTAATTGCCACCAACTTCCGAAATTTCAGTTGGGTTTTTGATTATTGAATTATTATTATTTTTACTAGTTAACTTAGCTAAAGCTTTTATTTTGTGAACTTGTTTACTTTTATTTTTTTAAGATTTTTAAAACACTATGAAGTGTGTTGACGGTTATTTTTTCAACTTTGCAGGTATTAGGTTAAACAATGGAGCAACCACAAAATCAATTAGAATTTAAAGAGTACACCAAAGGTACGCGAGATAAGTCGTCAGTATGGAACTTTTTCTTGAGAACTTCAGATGGAGTTCATGCGCAATGTAAAAAGTGCAAGAAAGTGATTAAATGCCGAAACAAAACTACTTGTCTGCATAATCGCATGAAACTTCACCCTGTTGAGAGTACTAGGGTTACTGTTGATGAACTTTCGGCGCCAGGGACATCGAGCACACACACGAATCTACTGGAAAATGAGCCAAAGAAGAAGAAAGTTAAATTGATTGACGACTTCTTTAAAAAAACTGATAATATGGAAAATATAGTTGCAAAAATGACTGCTTGTGATGGTCTTCCATTTAGTTTGTTCTGTACATCTGATTCCTTGCGAAATCTTTTAAAAAAAAGTGGTTATGAAGACTTACCGAAGTCATCAAATACAATTAAAAAGATCGTGATAGAAAAGAGTGAGGAATTAAAAGTCAAACTTAAGGAAACATTACAGAAATTGAAAGCCAAAGGACAGAAGTTTTCCGTTTCTTTAGACGAATGGACTTCAGCCCGTAACCGACGGTACATGAATGTAAACATTCATTGTCCAAACTTTGCAGGCAAGAGCTTCAGGAATCTGGGACTATCAAGAATAACTGGCCGGGGAACAGCAGAACGATGTGCCAATATCTTGAAGGACAAACTAGCATCCTACAATCTTTCTCTAGAAGTAGACATAGCATGTGTGGTGACTGACGGAGCAAGTGTGATGTGTGCTATGGGTCGACAATTGCCTTCGTACCATCAATTATGTTTTGCACACGGGGCATCCAATGTGCAGTGTTGGATGTAATTTACAAAAAAACACAAAATGCCCAAGAAGAAGAAGAATGGGAAGAATCTACAGAAGACACAGGGGCGACAAGACAGGATGATTACTTTGACAGTGATGAAGACGAAGAAGGTGGATTTGTAGTTGAGACTGGAAGACAACTGAACAGGTACCAATATGTATATGGGGAATATGGGGATGTAAATTTAAAAAATGTTATAGAAAAAATGAGAAAAATAGTTAATTTTTTTAGGAAATCACCCACCAAGATTGAGTGTTTCTATAACTACCTTCCAGAAGAACAGAAAAAAATGGGCTTGATAATAGACTGTAAAACCAGGTGGAGTAGCTTGGCTGATATGATCACAAGGTTTTTGGTACTAAAAGAGCCTATCATGAAGACTCTTATCGATTTAAAGAACGAAATAACATTTAGTTCCGCTGAGCTGGGTTTACTGCAAGAATTGTCCACTGCTCTCAATATTGTAAAAGTAACAGTAGAAGCATTGTGCCAAGAAAATGCTAATCTGCTTACTGCAGAGACAGCTCTACAATTCATGGTTGTGAAGCTTCAAGCGACAAACAGTTTTATAAGTGATCAGCTACTCCAGGCTCTGAAGAAAAGAATAACTGAGAGACGCTTAATAGATCTAGTGTGTACTTTAAAATATCTACACAATCCCAGAACATATTACGCAGAGACACCTTCGGATATTTTCCCGTCTCCAGGAAACGACACGATTGCTAAAGTTATAACTGTGATTAACGACAGATACTTTAGTCAAATACAAGACTTTGATGGCAATGAAGACAGATCCTTAATTGATCACCAGCAGCAGCGACAGCGACCAAATGAAGCTATTCAAGAAACTACAATAAGCTTCAAGGATGAACTACAACAAAAGATCGATGAAACCGTTTTAGCAACTTCTTGTACATCTACAGCAAATTTAACATGCAGAGAAGAGTTGGAAACGTCAATCCTAATGCAAATGGCGCTATTTGATAGAGGAGGTCCTAGACAAATAAATTTGAGCCAAGCATACGACTTTCTGCTGTGCATACCACCTACAAGTGTAGAGTGTGAAAGGGTGTTTTCTTCCAGCAAATACATTTGCAACCATCTAAGATGTGCCTTAAACGATGAATCCACGGATGCTCTAAGTTTCCTTAGGTCCTACGTCCAGGGAAAACGTTGAAGAACACGCCAAAAGTATATGATACGGATAGGATTAAAAAGGTACTGTAATTTTTTACACTACATGTACAAAAAATTACAGTGCCTTTACTTACGTGCTACTTAGGTCTGATCTGATCTGAGGCCTTAGTGCGAGTTTTTACTCACGCTCACTCGTGATACGTAAACGATCTCTTATGTCAAAATGTATACAAAAAAAGTGGTTTCTCCTTACCGGCACCAGACGGCGCTTATCCAGTTTCAATACAAAATGATGTTTACGTATCACGAGTGAGCGTGAGTAAAAACTCGCACTAAGGCCTCTGATCTCGTGATTTATTATTTTTGTTATAAAACTAAGATTTAATGTTAAATTACCAAATTCACACATTGTTAATGACAATTTCTAATTTAACATTAAGAAAGAAACCGATTTTGCATCGAAGCTTTAATTGGGTTACTTGTTATTTTTTGTTTGATTTTATTATATTACTAGCTTCCTCCCGCGGCTTCGCCCGCAGAAGGTAGCCTATGTGTTAATCCAGGGTATTACCTATCTACATACCTACCAAATTTCAACCAAATCGGCCCAGCCGTTTTTGCGTGAAAGAATAACAAACATACATCCATACATTCTCACAAACTTTCACATTTATAATATTAGTAGGATAGGATTACAATACTCATACTTAACTGATTTTATAAGACTGCGTTTTGTTTATGTCCAGAAGATTAGTTTATTTCGAGAAAATTTGTTTATTTTAAAACATTTTAAGCATTTGTTTAAAATTTTTGCTTTGTGGTGTTTTGATATCATCAGTACAATATTAAGTTGACCATTATTTATTCTTCCAAAAATATACGTTGATTTTGTTATTGATTGTGTTAGCTATTTTAATTGAAGAAAGTAGTTGATTATTTGCAGTTCAACACGAAGGATTAGAATAGCTAACACCTATTTTAATCCTTTGTGTTCTTTTAAAAGAAAAAAAGATGTTATTTTAATTGTTTTTTTTAACACTGTTTGAATTGAATAAAGACTATTTAGAAATTAAATTACAAGATTTCTATAAAACTTATTTTTTTATTTAATATTCGAACAATTTTCGAATTATTCGAAAATAGCCCAAAAAAATATCGAATATTCGAATTGCAAAATTGTCGAATATTTGCAAGCCCTACGCCCGACCCTGCACGACTCGTCTCCCCGCGCACCTCATACCCCCTGTTGACTAACAAGCAAGTGAGAACGCGATAACATTGGGCTAAAAATGGTGTTGGAAAATTTCATAAATCTTGTTCCAGGAAATACGTGTTTTTGAATAAGCCTTATAAGTTTGTGAAATAAAAAAATGTCATATAGAATCTCCATTACATTTGCAAGGTTTCTATCGAAATATTTTCTTTACTTTTACAATTTATGAATACATTATGAACGGCCAAAGTTCAGGTAAAATTTGTGCAAAAATCCAGATATTTAGAGGCTACATACTGAATTGGTTTCTCCAAATTTTTATTTTCTGCTTCGATAGAAACCTAGATATAGTGCACAAGATACCTATTAGTTCAAAAAAATCAAAGATTGATGTGTTACAACGGCATAATCACGTACGAGCGTTTGTATGAAAATTATGACGGGTTGTCTGCTCTTAAGTTATTTGTGATGTTTTATTTTATTTTCTGATGCCTTCAAAAAATAATGTTTTTGCATGCCGTAAGGCAGAATGTAGCGGAAGCACCCAATTCTGTATCATCTCAAACGTGTACCTACATTGCTGGCAAACAAATAACTCTGATTCTGAGCCTCGAAGATTTTTCCTTGTTTCGCTTAACTCGTTGCCGTTAATTGATTTAGTGCACGAGAGGAAGCTGTTTCGACTTTATAATCTACCCCTCCTTGGTGGCTCCTCCGTGGCTTCGCCACGTTATACAAATGATGTCGTTTGTCTGTCTCTTGCTTGTGCTTTTCTGAATAAGATGCCACTTCTCTTCGGACATCCGGAGGGGCTATGCCTGCAAGTGGGGTTGGTTTTAAGCACCAGTAATAATCCTGCAAGTCTTATTAAGAGCCACATCCACTTGTCGGTCATGAGCGGTCATGGTGCCACACTGGGCATGCAAATTCCCCAGCCGTAAAGCAGAGAGCTAAACTCGATATACGAAGGGCATGTGGAACCCCCAGAGCAGAGAGGCACACCAGGCAGTAGATGTTAGACGGCGGAGTAGATTGTTGCGGGTGCTGACTTTAAGTTTTGTTTTCAAACAGCGGTGATTGTAACTTAGTGAGCGGACCAAGGTAAATAGGTTGGGCATTGAGCTGTATGTTAGCGCCTCGCCATTTGATGCTTAACTTTCATGAGGCATGACGGTTTCTCAGGTGGAATGAGCATGACTGTGTTTTAGGCAGGTTAGGCGTTAATGCATTATTTTCGTTATATCCACTGAGATCCGTTAAAGCTTTTTCGAGGTTTATTCTGCATCCTCAAAGTTTGCGGCCCTCGTAGCTAGCGCCAAGTCATTGTCATACGCGTAAAAAAATCGTTGTCTTCGACGTTCTGGGCTGATCATTTGTATAAATATTAAACAAAATAAGAGCCAGATTTTCTGAATTAAGTTGGAATATAAACCGCCGATTACGCAACATTTCACCCACAAAATGTGTATGAAAATTTGATCGTCTGTTATAGTTATTGTTATTAGTTTGAACAGCAATATTTTAACGTTGACCGTGTCGTAAGCAGCTGACAGGTCGACATCGAATCACTGTCACTCATATCCGCGGACTCACATTTAGTCAGCCACACGATTTCGCAATGAATGCAAACTGCTAGTCTGGCGATGTTTCGTTTTTTTAGTGTTCGTAGTCGCAGCGGAAAAATGTCGAATATCTTAATTTCAGTTTAGCAGATAGTTAGTGTATGACGTCGTGTAATTGTGTATGGTAACTACAAATTTGTGTATCCAACTATTGGGGAGCTAATCAATAAAAACTGTTTCCGCTGGAACTACGTCATCCCAGCGGAACTTTTTTTTTCCTATGCACGTAGAAGAAAATAAAAACATCCAATAATTAGTTTGTAACGAGAGGTAAATGTGTATGCTTGAATGAAATTTGTGTGACATAAAACTGCGGCAATAATCAAGTTTCCGCTGCGCTGACGTTTGGCAATTTGATGAAAATCATATAAAACGGCTTAGTGCAGAGTTGAATTTTTTTACGTACGTTGCTTTGAATTTGTGTGTAATGATTGTTAACACAGAATTAGAAAAAAACATACCGTTCAGAAAATATACACGTAAAAGTAAAATAAGGTTATTAGGTCCAAGAACTTAAAATAGGAACACTAGAGCATAACTTATAACTTTTATTTGTATCTTTTAAGGGACTACAATGCCTTGCCAAGTTTTATTTATGTGGTCTTAGTAATTAATGAGCAATGGCATAATTTACTACGGCTTGAGTACTATATTGTATGACATCCGATTGCAGGACTTTTTAATGGAAAAGCAAAATATAACTTATTCCGATGATTAGTTTATTAATGCAACTATTCACATCTAATATTTGAGCTCAATACACTAAATAATTAAAGAGATATAATAAAAATACCAGAACAACCGCAATACATAGATAAACCGACCAAGTTTGAATGGCTACAAAAAAGCGGCCGTGCAGTATAAAGAGCTAACGTTCTAAAATTTCCAGTATAGCTCGTTATTGTGTTTAATAGTTTCGTACACAAACAAACGTTTGTTTAGTTCTTTCACATATGAGATCAAAGATTGTAAGTATCAGTTATTTGAGCTTAGTGCCAGAGGCGATAATACTAAGGCCTCGACCAGGGTGAGGAGCGTACGCTGGTGCAAAAGCGACTACGTCCGACGAGACACTTCGTGAGACGGAATAGAGCGACTTTATAGTCTTTTCACAGTGTGATTTAAAAAAACTTCTGATTTTGCATCACTGTAATCTTTATTTTCATTACTATTTTTATCATTTACTATTATAAGTTTCCTATCAGGTTTAAATGAACTGTGAAGTGATAACAGCAAGCCACCGATCGTCTATTGTTTTACCCTATATGAGGCGTTTACCTGCCTACTGCGTGCTACAGTTCATCATTCATAATTTCAGCCGAAAGCCGTTCTTTTGCTGGATAACACGTCAAACAACACGGTGCTACAACTGTCGACACAATAGTTTGCAGAAAATAAAACAACTGCATTAACTTCGTATTCTTAAAAGTATTTATTAGTTAATGTTATTATAATACTTAAAAAAAAACAATATAATTAACAAAGTAATAATAACAGAGATAGGTCCGCAGGGCAGCTTTGAGGTGAGCTGCTGGGCAATGGCGGCCCCACGGACCAGATCTCCTGGGAGAAGTCTTGTCTGTTGACCCTCATCTTCCGCTTACCTTTATTGGCCAGCCGGAAAGAACACTGATGGGGAACAGAGCTCCCATCTCTCGTTTGCCTTAATTGGTTGGCTTGAATGAAGATTCACAAGAGCAAAAGTGCTCGGTGGGAAGAAGTATAATCTTACTGGATGATGCTGGTAGGGATCTTTACCGTATTTCCGGGATTGGACTGATAGCCGTGGTATACCTCTCCACTCCTCAAGCACCTCCAGATATGTTTGCCCCCATGGCGCTACGTCACTCAAGTACTAAAAAGACCCTCGTCCATTAAGGACGCTATTACATTTTTCTACAAATAACAGTGCTTTTCAGGTACAATTTTAATGTATATGCAATCACAGATGTGAAGATATCATGGTCTTAATTTAAAGATAATATATTCAGCTCCAGATTGGCATCATAAAAATTGCATGACATCATACAAAATCTTCGCACAAATACGTTTTGCCCATCACGATAATCGCAAAATTATTAAAAAAAGTAGGGTCGGAATAGGTCCCAGTTTAGTTAATTTTTCAGCATTTTTTATCTTCAAAATTATAAAAAAATTGCGGTATATATAGTCCTTTACAGGTTCAGATAATTATTTTTTACCCAAATTAATATATATTTTAATTATTAGCTAAAATAAAAACACTTGCCGACTTCTTCATACATTTGCACTCGAAGCTTATCATTCCGCGCTCAGAAGCGCTCGTGGAAGGACGAGCGTATCGCTTTTTTGCAAAAAATAAATACGATAAAAGTAATAGAAAAGATTGTAGTGTTCATGCGTGAGTCGTATGTCGTGATCGAAAGGAGTTGATATTTTACCGGACCGAAATAAAAGTATGTTTGAGTTTCGTTTTATTATTAGATTTTTGATTCAGAAATTATGTTGGGTATGATCGGTATTTGGATAGGTATTGTTAAGCAGTTGTTGACAAGGTTGAGAAATGGATGGGTGGGTTTAAGCAGCTCTTAGTAAGGTTAGGATTTGGATGGGTAAAGTTAGGATTTGGATGGGTAAGGTTAAGCTGGCGGCGGTGAAGGTTAGAAGTGGATGGGTGGGAGGAGATTTATGATTTGAACCGGTTTTTATGTATGTATGTATGACGAATACGGGGTCAAACCAAAATACAAGATGGCGGCGACGAAAATTTGGCATCTTTTCGTCACAGGTGTCATTGTCATGTTTTTTGGGGTCGCTTATATCGAATATGGGGTCAAAACTAAAATACAAGATGGCGCCGAAGAAAATTTGACCCTTTTTCGATATGGGTGTCATTTTCATGGTTTTTGGCGTCGATTATATCTAATATGGGGTCAAAACTAAAATACAAGATGGCACCGACGAAAATTTGACCGCTTTTCGATATGGGTGTCATTTTCATGGTTTTTGGCGTCGCTTATATCTAATATGGGGTCAAAACTAAAATACAAGATGGCGCCGACGAAAATTTGACCGCTTTTCGATATGGGTTTCATTTTCATGGTTTCTGGCGTCGCTTATATCTAATATGGGGTCAAAACTAAAATACAAGATGGCGCCGACGAAAATTTGACATCTTTGCGTCATGGGTGTCATTGTCATGGATTTTGGGGTCGCTCATATCGAATACGGGGTCAAAACCAAAATACAAGATGGCGCCGACGAAAATTTGACATCTTTTCGTCATGGGTGACATTTTCATGGTTTTTGGGTAGTATGTCATTAGCTGATGCTCCAAAAATTTTTGATGGTAATATTTTATATAATATGTATATAATATGTAATGCAAAATGTTCAAGTCATTTTTAGGGTTTCCCCTATTACTAAGACTCCGCGGTCCGTCTGTCTGTCACCAGGCTGTATCTCATAAACCGTGATAGCTAGGCAGTTGAAATTTTCACAGATGATTTATTTCGTTGCCGCTATAACAACAAATACTAAAACTGAATAAAATAAATATTGGGGCTCCCATACAAAAAACTATTGCCGTTTTTTGCAATAATGGTACGGAACCCGTCGTGCGCGAGTCCGACTCGCACTTGCCAGTTTTTTAATCCTTGTGACCGGAAATTATTTCATTTTAGGTATCTACTTATTTTACGTTGCGTTTTTTTAAAAATACCTACTTACTACAACAAAGTGAAAGCTAATTCTCTTTTCGAAAGTCGGTATCGGTATAATTATATTGTTTTTCGTTTTTCGACACGGAAAAGTTATTATTTATTTATTTATTCATTTATTTATTTATTTATGTACACACAAAACACTTAACAAACTAATATTAACTTAACTTATTATTTTCTCTTTTTAGTTTTTGATGGTACCCCATATTGAGTAGGTATACTAAATAAATCTGTTAACCCCCTAAAACGTACAAGCGTGATTTTATAGTATGGTATGGTGAAAACAAAACATAACTATACGATCACACTAATCGCAGGTCATTTGCTATTTGTTGTTGAAGAGTTCCATTGTCTATCTCCGAAGATCTTTATCATATCCTAATATATTATACAATAAAACCTTCCCTGAAAACACATACATTAATCGACGTAAACCCGATAGTATCGGATAAGTAGTATTAAAGAAAATCGCGGATACATACGGGTCGAATAGATAGAGCACCTCCTTTTTTTGAAGTCGGTTGAAAATAATAACCTACTTTTTACGACGACGCTTTGTAACAGTTACCAAATGCATTTTCAAAGTGCCAACTAACCTTCCTGAATCAAGTTCAATAAAATTAAAAAATAATAACAAGGACCAATATTATTTGAGTGATGTATAAAATCGAGCGCTCAGTAGTTTCAATGAGTGCGTGCGCGTAATGTTGTTGTGTGCTACTAGATACCTAAATTTGAGTTCGTCGAAAATGTAACAGCGTCCTTAATTGAGTGTGCAAGTCACCCCCTGCCATTTTATAGCCGTGTAATTCAACAGTGGTCAGTCAGGAGCTAATAGTCATTCTATAGTTTTAGGCAATCAATCCACTAAACCTGCCAAACACATAGCCCAATATCTTTGTCTCCATATTAACAATAGTCCTGCACCAACCGGGGATTGTCCTTGGGTGCTCTTACGTAGTGCATCTACGAATAATCATCGTTTGGTGTCACATTTCATGATACATAGTTAACAGGGCCTCTGCTAGTTAGCTTCGGCCCCTAGCACGCCTTTCAAAGGTTCGGGACCCCAGTGTCCCGAGATTGTTAAAAACATGGATATAATGAATCAGTTTTTTTTATTATACATAAATAAAAAATATATTACCTACTGAAGCCCATATAGATTGTAAATCTTAAGTTCTACTATGTAAATTTTAGGGAGTTGGTTGTGACTGATAAACAAAAAAGAAGAGGAAGCGCGTGCTAAGAAAATACCTACCCACAATGCCCAAAGTTATGCCGGAATAGATTAACCAAATAAATGACGATGAAAAACCCGAAATGAGAGTGTGCCATGCAATGCAATTGCAGCAATCCCGAGAGATTTGCTGTTGTTTATTTAAGTGTTCTGTTATATATCTCCGAAGTTCTATATCAGATCTTCACCAAATTTAAATGGGACCAATTCAGGAACCTACTCTTTCAAACAAAAATAATCTTCAAAATCGGTCCACAATTGACTGAGAAATCAGTACATACATATACTGCCAACCATAGAACCTACTCCTTTTTGGAAAGTCGGTTAAAAATCAAGTGACCTACTATTTTTATCACGAAAATTATTATTTTATTTATTTATTCAGGACCTCCAACGAAAGATGTACACAAAAACACAATGAATCGTCAATATGAAGTAATGACAAGTGCACTCCAAAATTATTAAAAAATAGTATACTAGTATTAGTTAATTGTTCAAAACTTGTGTGCACAGCTGTACCAGTCCAATAATGGTACAACACTGGAAATTTTAGAACGTTAGCTCTTTATACTGCATGGCCGCTTTTTTGTAGCCATTCAAACTTGGTTGGTTTATCCATGTATTGCGGTTGTTCTGGTATTTTTATTATATCTCTTTAATTATTTAGTGTATTGAGCTCAAATATTAGATGTGAATAGTTGCATTAATAAACTAATCATCGGAATAAGTTATATTTTGCTTTTCCATTAAAAAGTCCTGCAATCGGATGTCATACAATATAGTACTCAAGCCGTAGTAAATTATGCCATTGCTCATTAATTATTAAGACCACATAAATGAAACTTGGCAAGGCATTGTAGTCCCTTAAAAGATATAAATAAAAGTTATAAGTTATGCTCTAGTGTTCCTATTTTAAGTTCTTGGACCTAATAACCTTATTTTACTTTTACGTGTATATCTTGTGAACGGTATGTTTTTTTCTAATTCTGTGTTAACAATCATTACACACGAATTCAAAGCAACGTACGTAAAAAAATTCAACTCTGCACTAAGCCGTTTTATATGATTTTCATCAAATTGCCAAACGTCAGCGCAGCGGAAACTTGATTATTGCCGCAGTTTTATGTCACACAAATTTCATTCAAGCATACACATTTACCTCTCATTACAAACTAATTATTGGAAGTTTTTTTTTTCTTCTACGTGCATAGGAAAAAAAAAGTTCCGCTGGGATGACGTAGTTCCAGCGGAAACAGTTTTTATTGATTAGCTCCCCAATGGTTGGATACACAAATTTGTAGTTACCATACACAATTACACGACGTCATACACTAACTATCTGCTAAACTGAAATTAAGATATTCGACATTTTTCCGCTGCGACTACGAACACGATCAGAATCATGAGAAAGTATTTCAGGAACTGGAATCATGCAATAGAACTCCCACAGGATACTGGGAGTGCTGTCGGTGGCAGATCCTCTTCATACCATACATTCAGCTTGTAATACAGATGGTTCCCCAAATTCCAACAATTTGAATAGCTATAAAAAACTTTTTTTATTTATTAAGCTTATATAAATAACTAATCATAGGATTTCGTTTTTTTTTTCTGATAGAACTCTTTAGTTTTTCAGGATAGATTGCCCATCCAATAGTAACTTAGCTATTTTTTATGCACAAACATATACTACTAGCCAACAAATATGATACCTTTGCTGAATGCATTCTATGTAGTAAGTAGAGCAGCAAGTACTCGTGAGGATTGGTAAAGATATAATCAAGTGAATGGAGGTCCAGAGAATGCCGGGAGAGCGAACATAATAACTGAAGGGCAGGGTCAGTGGGTCGTCTTAGGGTCTGTATTAACATGCAAGTGCTACCCGGCATCGTACAACCTGCAGCCGAGCCGGCGCACCAGGTCCATGCAAGCGCCGGCCGCCGACAGTTCGAGACTACTCGCGCAGTACCTGAGGCTGCGGCGGAGAGCGGCGCGCCGAGCAGCACCAGCAGCAGCGCCGCAGCCGCCGGCCAGCCGGCCTTCCCGAGCGCCCTAAGCGCCCGGAGCCCGGCCCCGGTCGCCATCCTTTGTCTTCTCACGCTCTCCATATCACACGCATTTCCGTAGACGGACACCCACAAGGTTACGAATAACTTCGACAAATTTCTCGTCTGGATCTTCAAGTAATGTTGAAATGGATCTCAATCTATTTCTGTTTACTATAGATGCTATACTACACTCATTACAATGACTGGAACTTCATATCACTATTCATTAGGATTCTGGAATTCGTAGATTGTATTGTGGTTGTCAATTAAAACTAAGTAGTTTAGCACTGTGTACTCTAGACTATAATATGTTCTATTTGTTTCTCAAGCGACACAAACAATAGACTCGATAAAGCGCCCGACAGTACAGTACACTACCGACCCGCGCCGCCGCAACAGTAAACATAACATAAATAAATAAAACTGAACATTTGATTTTTTTAGTCTATGGTATCTAGGTTGCGAGACCACAATACGTAAATTCTTCTAAAGTAGAAATATTGATTCTACTTTATAATAATAATAAAGCATATTTTTTTATAGAATAATGTTATTAACGCATTTACGATATAACTCATATAAAAGCAAACATGGTAGCGTCTAATGCAAGGGTGGCCCCAAGGGCCACTCCCGCCTTACCTTAACCTAATACAATAGACTAATGCCCAAATTATATTAAATAAAATCCAAGTACATCTTTGTTTTCAAATTCAAAAAATATTATTCCATAATTTGCAATGTAGCATTTTTCAGAAAGGCAAATCGATCTAGCTAGATCTCAAAAATCTAAGTAGTATTGCAGCCACCTTTGGGATGGCTCAGCAAAGTATCAGCTTGCCGCGCTTGACTCGGTGGAACGCACAGCCAAGAGGCTCATCGGCGACATTGAACTGGTGGATACCAAGCTTCACAGCTTGGCTCATCGCCGCAAGGTTACCTGCTTGTCGGTCTTCTACAGACTGTATTTCGGTGAGTGCGCTCAAGAACTCCACGACCTCATCCAACCAGCCCCCTTCTAACATCGGACATCTAGACGCACTGCAAGTTACCATCCTTACCTTGTTGCCATTCCACCAATTCGCACCAAGCGCTTCCAAACATCCTTCATAATGCGCACAGCGAATGAATGGAACTCACTACCTGCGTCTGTGTTTCCGAACGCATTCAACCCGAATCTCTTCAAAGTTAGAGTAAACAGCGTAGACAGAGAAAACTTTATAATTTATTAGGTCTATGCCTCCATGTTTTTCCTAGCTCAATGACTCTGTCTCTGTCACCTATGACTTAGACTCAAAGACCTTAGAAATACGTATAAGGTCTTTGCTTAGACTAGAGTCAAGAGCAAACCCATCACAAATAAAAAAATAAATATACAAAAAATGTGTCTCTGATCTGAGAAAATTTATTTTCGCCGTATTTTCACGCAAAAAGATTAACTCACGAGCAGAGCTCGGACGCCCTATAAAAATTAAATTTGGATTTGTACAATAGATTTCAGCAACGAATTGGGCCGTATAATTAATGAATACCTCTAACATTTTCAACACTTGGGCCATGATGACAGACATGAGATTTTGGCGGAATTTTTTTGAGTGTAGTTCAGCGGCTGGTAATATTATTTGCAAATTGATTCCTAGTGGATATCTCTCAACTGTCTACGCAACTGGACAGCATGTGAAATGAGTGAAATCATTGACAGAAGCGATCTTGGGATGGTGGAGCGGAGAATTTTATTGTAGTATTGATTAACTCATAACCGGCGTGTGTGTATGACTAGATGCATGAATGTGAGTGAAGCAAAAGAAGTATGTAAGGATCGTAGCAGGTGGCGTTCTGTAGTTTCTGCCTACCCCCATGGGAAAAAGGCGTGAGTTTATGTATGTATGTTTGTATTGACTACCTCCGCAAAGCGTATTGGGAATGCTGCACAGAGTATATTTTAATATGAACACTGACTCGATTACAATTTCCTGCCAAATACTCAAAAAAAAATTAGAATCTGTTACATCCGCATATGCATAATAAAGAATGTTAAGAACTTAAGACCTATTTATGGTATTGACTGAAATACTTGTATCTATGGACATGAATAATAACCATAAAAAAAAAGATGACTGACACTTGACAGCACTTACTGAGGCTGACAGCAGACAAAAAGTCAATTTTGACAAAATCGATAAAAAGTAATTATTCAGGTATACAAAGCTCCTGTTACATTAATTCTATCTATTACTTTATCTTAAGCAAAGAGGAAGCAATAAGGTTAGTGATATAAAACCTAAAATTGCTAATTGTTTAGACATACCATGTTAACATTTAATAGTGCAAGTTATTATATAATGTTATTAGGTTAGAATTTTGTTATTATTCTGTACAAAACTAGTTTATGGCAAAATAATCATCCATCGTTGCATCTGACATAAAATGGTGAAATGTGGGTGCCGATCTAGGTTTCTCACCTCTGCCAGCCATTTTGGAGTATAAAGGTGAAGGCGTGATTTTGTGTCAAATTGATGTTGTGTTCTTGTAGATGGGTGGGCACGGACATGGACCTCCATACAGGATCCCGGACTATAAAGACTTCAAAGTCTCTGGCATCCCTCAGCTGGAAGAGCTAGAGAAAGCACTTGAGAAGAAGGGGCTGCGAGACCCCTGGATCAGGTGATTTTACAGTTATTGCTTTCTTGTTCACATTTCTTATTTGTTAATTAAAAGCGATACTTTTGTTTGCCCCGACATTCGCCATAAGTTAGCTATCTGAAAGGACAAAGGGTTGTCTTATTTGCCAAGGTTCCACAAATTATAGAGAAAGGCAAATGCAGGGGACATTTATTTTTTAGCCATTGATTTAGTTACTTTTAGGAGCTTGTTTATCATCATTACACTAAAAAGAAAAATAATGGTTAAAAAAAAAGATGATACTACTATATAGTATATTGTATCCTGCAATACAAGTCTGCACGGATCTCTAGTTCGAGAATTAATTTGATAGGCTTTTTTGAACAATCCCTTATTATTATAAACATAATTACATATTTCGTAAATGTAGAGTGACGGAAGTGGTAATATACCTAGCTTTTTAAAGAAAGGTTTACATGACTCGTCAGGACGGATATCACAAATGGCTCTGATGCATTTCTTTTGCGCAATAAATGCTCTGTGTCTATCCGTGCTGTTAAAACACTGAAAACACTGAAAAAGCCGAATGTCTGGCTGACAGCCTCAAACTTCAATGATAAATGATTTTATTTTTGTAAGTTGGTTTGTACAAACACTTATACATGTCGAACATATTTTTAAAACTAGATGAGGTCGGCGTTTTCTATCTGACTACTCTGAGAAGAAAGGCCGAAACAAACTCAGAGGTCACAGTCTCTTTTAAAGTCCTGACAAAATCTTGATTAGATCATGTGAAGACCATGTCGACTGATGTCTGAAATGGTCTTTTGAGGAAAGAACCAGCCAGATTGAGTGGACCTGTCCATTCAGTGCACGCATTTGTCAATAACCGAGCAGCTCAACTCAGAATTTAAGGAGCTCAACGATTCGACGAACAATACCAAAGAAAGGACATTCGGGTAGGCCGCATAAACTATTCAAACTGCCAGACCATGATTAAAAACTAAGATAAATATAAATTAAAACAAAAAAAAAAAATATCCACATAGTCTTCACATTCACATTAATTAAAATAAAATAATATAATACTTTAAAAAGTAAATATTCTTGTCAGTGCAAGAAAACAAAAAAAAAATATTAACAAAATGCATAGTGCAAAATATAATAAAAAAACAAAATTAATTGGAGCAGCTCAATCTCAAGCCTTTTTGTCCTCAATGTAATCTTTTGTTGTATAAAACGCTTTCAGGCACAACTTACGTTTAATGAAAGATTTGAATTTATTAAGACTTAGATCTTGTACGTGGCTTGGAAGCTTATTATAAAAGCGTACACATTGACATCTAAATGAGCCACCTATTTTCTTGAGCCTTGTTGTAGGTACTACAAATTTGTGTTTGTTCCTAGTATTTATGTTATGGATATCACTGGATTTTTTAAACAATTTTATGTTTTTATGGGCATATAAAAGATTTTCATAAATATACTGAGAAGTCACAGTCATCACATTAATCTCCTTAAATTTCTCTCTGAGAGAGTGTCTCGGGCTTAATTTATAAATGGATCGAACAGCTCTTTTCTGCAAAACAAAGATAGTCTGGATGTTGGCGGCATTTCCCCACAACAGAATACCGCACGACATTACACTATGAAAATAGCTAAAGTATACTAAACGGGCTGTCTCTATGTCAGTTAAATTACGAATTTTTCTAACAGCATATGCTGCGGAGCTTAGCTTCTTTGACAATTTATCTATATGTCGGCCCCACTGAAGCTTAGCATCCAAAGTCAAGCCTAAGAATACTGTGCTATTTTCAGGATTCAATTCTTCGCCCTTTATCAACACATCGGTTTTCACCTGCCTAACGTGAGGTAGGGTAAACTTAATGCATTTGGTTTTTTTTTCATTAAGAAGTAAGTTATTAACCAGTGAACTACTTTTGAGATCGCGCTATTTACATCGTCAGTAACCAGCTGCTGACGTTTAAGTTTAAACAAAAGTGAAGTATCATCCGCAAACAACACTATATCATGGTTATCCTTTATGAGGTAAGGCAAGTCATTAATATAAATAAGAAACAAGAAAGGACCAAGAATCGAGCCCTGCGGGACTCCAATTGTTACCATAGATCCAGGAGATCTTTTTACATTAACGTCAACGGTCTGAATCCTATTACTCAAATATGAAGTAAGAAGATCCAGAGCGCTGTTCCGGATCCCGTAGTGGCGGAGTTTCCTGATTAGCGTTTCATGAAAAACACAATCAAATGCCTTGGACAAATCACAAAAGATTCCCAAGGCATCGCACTTATCTTCCCATGCATTATAAATATGTCCTAAAAGCTCAACACGGCATCAGTAGTTGAACGACCCCTTGTAAAACCGAACTGTTTGCTATGTAATAATTTATGTTTATTAAAAAATCTTTGCAATTGCTCTAAAATTAATTTCTCAAATATTTTGCTAAACGTAGGTAGTACTGAAACAGGTCTATAATTTGTAGGGTCTGATGTACTACCTGATTTAAACAAAGGTATTATTTTACTATTTTTCATAAGGTCAGGAAACTCCCCACAGTCGAAACAATTATTAAAGATAATAGCTAAACTAGGTGCGACAATGTCAATAATAGTCTTAGCAACTTCTACAAAATGACCCCACAGATCTGCAGTCTTTTTAACATTTAAAGTGTGAAAGGTTTTAATTATGTCTTTACAAGTAATATGTTCAAAACGAAATTCCGAATTGCAAACAATAACATTTTCTTTTAGCAAAGACTCAGCAACAGAAGGTTAAGTATTTAGTAGTTGAAATGGGAATATCTGAAAAGAAATTTTCAAAGGCCACTGCGACTTGTGAGTCTGATTTTATGATGTTGCCATTAATAGACAGGCCGTAGTCAATATTTCGGTTACCAGATCTGCCCGTTTCACTATTAATAATATTCCATGTCGTTTTAATAACATTACTACTGTTTTTAATCTTCGAGCTCAAATAACGCGACTTGGCCAAACAACAAACTTTTTTAAATAATTTTGAATAATTTCTAACATATAAATTAAATTCAGCAGTGTTTACATAAGTCCTTTCACTGTACAGCTCATAAAGCCGTGTTCTACTTTTATGAATACCAATGGTAGCCCAATCACTGAATGATGCGTTACTATTAACGGAGATAGTCTTTGGAACAAAGGTCGAATTAAATTGTTTACAGTATATACTAAAAAAATCATCATATAGATGATTAGGATCAGCATCAATTGACAAAATTGGTAATTTATTAATGAGTTTAACTTTAAAAGCTGCCAAGCGACTTGCAGTTTTGGGGTTAACAGTGATATCCTTTTTAGCCACTTTGTTGTTTTGGTTTGGTATAGTAATCCTCTCTGCCCGCAATGATCAGAATCTAGTAAATTTATAATTTCTTTGTGGACTGGTATAACATTAGTATAAATATTATCTAAGCATGTAGCACTAGTTGGGGTTATTCTTGTGGGCTCCAAAAATAGGTTTACAAGATTGTAGGACTGAAACAGACTTATTATTTTACTACAAGAACCTGAGTTTTCTAATAAATTAACATTAAAATCACCACAAGTGATAATGGATTTATTCGAGTTACAAATCTTGTGTAACACTTCATCCATTACCTTTTCAAAGCAGTCATACAATCCTGAAGGCGGTCTGTATACGCTTAATACAATAAACTGCTCCAATTCTATACAAGCTATTTCAACTGTCCGCTCAACAGATAGGCTCACAATATCCTTACGGTCTTTAAATTTAAGCTGGTTACTTACTAAAATCAATGAGCCACCATGTATAGCATTAACTCTGCTGAATGAACTACCAACCTGGTGATTATTAAAATTGAACAATAACTGGTGGCTTTTAAGCCAATGTTCTCTTATACAAAGAATAACAATACTGTTAAAGTTCATAAATAATTCTACTTCTAAATCTTTGTTCATAAATCCTTGAATATTTTGATGCACCAGGTTAATACTATTTACCGAATTTAAACTTTTATTTGATTTTATTTTGCAATTTTTATCCTGTATAATTTTGCAAGAGGTTGTCCCTATTGTCCTAATTTAAATTATTATCAATATCAATTTCTGATACCAAATCATTGGCTGAATTAAATAACATTCCTTGGCATTGCTCAATAGAAGCAAGTTGTTTAGCCAAATTCTTGGCTGTAATAGAAAAATAAAATGATAGCGACACAGCTGTCTGTCTTTTATAATACTTTGAAAAAAAGTACCTATCTATGAAAAATTTATCTTTTGTCAAATAAAAGTGATTACCAACATAATTTTTAGTGTCAATTAAATGGAATAAATGCACACCCAGCTCCCAACCAGTAGACCAAGCTCACCTTGACATGGTGGACGCTGAAGTCGAACGTAGGACCTCCCTTCCTCCCATTGAAGATCCCGATGACCCACTACCTCCCGTCACCCCAGACGAAGTAGTGGAGGTTATCAAAAGGCTTCACCCCAACCAAGCCCCAGGCCTAGATGGCATCACCAATAAGGTGTTGAAACTCCTCCCTGCCCAAATGATATTGCTAATGACGGCCATTTTCAACGCTGCTTTAAGCAAAAATATCTTCCCACAAGCTTGGAAACAAGCCACTGTGATAGGCATCCCTAGACCGGGTAAACCGAAATCGGAGCCTACCAGTTATCGTCCCATTAGTCTGGTAAATTCTCTCGGAAAAATCTATGAACGGCTTATTTATAAGCGGCTCAAAGACTTTGCTGAGCGAAAGAGCCTTATCCCCCATGAGCAATTCGGCTTTCGTGCTGAACACTCTTGTATCCAACAAGTTCACCGTATCGTTGAACACACCAGTGCTGGGTTCCAGCGTGGTGTGCTAACGGGTGCCTTGTTATTCGACATAGCGAAAGCGTTCGACAAAGTCTGGCACAATGGCTTAATTTATAAGCTATACAAACTTGGCGTGCCAGATCGTCTCGTGCTCATCTTACGAGACTGGTTGTCGGACAGAACTTTCCGCTATCGTGTCGAGGGAGAACTCTCCTCCCCTCACCCCATACGAGCCGTAGTCCCTCAAAGCTGCGTACTATCCCCTTTATCTTTCACGCTGTACACCAGCGATATCCCAAAAACTAAAGAGGGCCAGTTGGCATTATTCGCTGACGACACGGCCCTCTATTGCACAGGCACAGTACCCAATGCCATAGCCCTAAAACTCCAGAGAGCCGCCAACGCTTTGGCTAAATGGTTCCGCCTCTGGAGAATAGAAGTCAATCCCGATAAGAGCCAGGCTGTTCTCTTCTCGAGGCCTGACCGAAAGTACAATTATAGATTTAAAGACCCCCGCCCCCCCAAACCCATCACGATGTACGGCAAGCCGATCCCTTGGGTGAAGCAAGCCAAGTACCTAGGTGTCACCCTTGATAACCACCTCACTTTCGCCAAGCACAATCCCACAATTCATGAAACGCATTACCAAGCGTTTCTTCGACTCTGCTGTCAATCACAGCAACCCTCTAATTCAAGCGGTCTCCCGCTATGAACCCTCCCAAATCTCTAGAATTCGCCGACCAAGTCTCACCCTCTCTATCCCCGATGACGCCACTACCCTGCTCCAAGAGAGCAAAAAAGAGACAAGCACAATTGCCAGACAAAGACCGCCTTCGTTCCGTCCTCGCCGCCGAGGCCCGCCGCGACGTTCTCGTCAGGATACGCAAGCCAGCCCGCGAAATGCTGTGCCTTAGTTAAATTCTAGTTAGTTAATTGGAGTTTCTTATTCGTTCTTCTCCACGGAGGCTTTTTCGAACGAATGGTAGAATCAATTTAATAAGATCCAACCCTAGTGTTGTCCCCCAGCGATGCCCTGAGCCGAGGTTCGACCCCACGTGGGGTAGCCCTTAGCGTAGTCGCTTAGGTTTAGAAATTTGTGCCTGGCTGGAGGCTATATAGCTTAGTCTCCACAGGATAGCCCGGTTAAGCAGTGGACGGTCACTTTGACCGAACTGAGAGACGCCACGTAGAAAAATAAATAAAAAGAAAAACCAACATTATTTAGTACGAGATAGCGCGCTGGGGTAAGCAGACGTATGCCTGTTGATATAGTTTTCTATTTACAAACTATACAAATATTGTTTGTGACGCCTCGTCGCGAACACTTACTCTTACAAACAGCATTTTCAAGAAAATTATAAGTAAAAAATGGACTTGGATCTCCCCAGACGGAAACTATAGAAACGAAATAGATTACATTATCAGCAGCCACCCAAAACTTTTCATAGATACATCAGTCATATCAATACTTAATTTCAACACAAACCACAGAATGGTGAGAGCATCACTCAAAATATCACAGCTTAAGAAATCTAGATTGCACTTTGCTCAAAGGAATATGATCCCCAACATAAAAACTGGCAACCATACACCTCATCCCTTAACAACACTCAACAATAAATTAATGGAAGCTGATAAATCAGGGTTTAATATGTACTACGCAGAACTGCAGAAACAGCTCACAGGCCACAAACAAAATAAGAATCCCAAGCATAAATATGTTCTTAGTGATACAACACTTCAACTTATACAAGAGAGAGCACTTCTATTCACCAGCCAAATGACAAAACAAAACATAGTGAAAATAACAGAACTAAGTAAAAAGATAAAACAAGGTATAAGGAAAGGCAGAAAAACCAAAAGACTTCTAACATTAGAGAAGTATATCATGAAGACTGGAGGAACAAAGAAAGCTCTCAAAGAACTAAGAGAGTCAAACCAATGGATACCGAAATTAAAAAACAACTCCAAAAATGTCACAAACAGGAAAGACATCAACAACATTACAAGCAACATTATTTTACCAGAACTTGTACTACAACAAACATGACACCGAAAAGGCAAAACCAAAAACAGACAATGTTGGTCCGACAAACTTTGAATTTGAACCTGAAATCCTACACAGCGAAGTAAGGAAAGCTTTATTGAGCCAGAAACTAAACAAGGCTCCAGGGCCAGAAAAAATCACAAACGAATTACTGAAGGGGAACCTCGAGGAATTAATACCAACATTGACCAAAATTTTCAACAACATCTTGGCATCAGGACACATTCCTGAACAATGAGAAACATCACACATAATACTTATTCACAAGAAGGGTCCAAAAGAAGTTATAGGAAATTACAGACCAATTAGCTTGATGTTTAACATATACAAGGTTTTCTCCAAAGTCATCCTAGACCGAATGACTATCAAACTAGACGAAAACCAACCAATAGAACAGTCCGGTTTTAGGAAGAACTTTTCCACAATCGACCATATACATACTGTCAAACAAGTAATAGAGAAATATAACGAATATAACAAGCCTCTGTATATGGCGTTCATCGATTACGCGAAAGCCTTCGACAGCATAAAACGTGAAGCTATATGGGAGAGCCTGGCAACTCAAGGAATCAGTGCGGTCTACATCAACCTTATCAAAACCATCTATTCTAACATTAACGCAAGAATACAACTGGAAACATTAGGCGAAGAATTTAAGATCAAAAGAGGAGTTAGACAAGGCGACCCACTGTCTCCAAAACTATTTGCCGCCGTTTTGGAGAATGTTTTCCGAAAGCTGAATTAAGACTTGCTAGGACTTAACATAGATGGAAGGAAACTGAACCACCTCAGGTTTACTGATGACATTGTCTTGTTCGAAGAAGAACCACATAAACTGGAGAAAATGATCCAAGACCTTAGCAATGAGAGCAAAAAAAAATGGATTATCACTAAACACAGGTAAAACCAAATTACTAACAAACTCCAAACCTGTTCAAATAGCAATTGATAATCAACTTATTGAATATGTGGAAGAATACATATACCTGGGCCAGATCATCTCCCATAAAGACCAGACTACCAGGGAAATAAATAGACGAATCGCAAACGGCTGGAAAAGGTACTGGTCAATGAAGGAAGTGGTGAAATCTAATGACCTGAGTATGGGTATCAAACGGAAAGTCTACAACACCTGCATCCTCCCTTGCATCACATATGGATGTGAAACATGGTCACTTTCAAAATGCCATAGAGATATGTTGGAGCATTGCCAAAGAGCTATGGAAAGAAGCATGTTGGGTTTCAAATAAATAGACAGACAACGAAACACCTTCATCAGAGCAAAGACCAAAATAACAGATGTGCTTGCCAAGATAGACCAACTGAAGTGGAGATGGACAGGGCATATGCTACGTAACCCACAGGAAAAATGGAGCAAAATTGTGACTGACTGGTATCCTAGAGTTGGAAAAAGGAACAGAGGAAGACAGAGAAAGAGATGGGAGGACGAACTAAAATTGACAGCAGGTCCTAATTGCAAAAGAGTCGCTAGAGACAGAAAACAGTGGAAACTGTTAGAGGAGGCCTTTGCCCGGAGGCACACTGAATTGAGAGATATACTTTAAAAATAACTGGAAAGAACTACAACTGAACAAAGAATCGAAATTCAGGATAGAGAGGCTTATATATATTATAATGCAGCCAGATCTTGTAGCCTGGTGACTTTAATTGGAACTAACGAAATTACAAGGAATATTGACAAAATCTGTATTATTTTTATTCTCTGGCACTAACGCTGTCACTAGCATTTACATTTTTGTTGTATTATTACAAGATAGGCCAACGCCATCTAGTTACGAGAGGAAGAACTAGGTAGTAACTAGTGGCGCCATCTAGTATCGAATAGCGGAACTAATGTTCTCGAAAGCTCGTGTCGAGTGGAATTTACCAGAAGGTTCGAACCAGAGGCGGCTCGTGACATTTATTTATGGGAGTTCACATAAAAAAAAAACTTAAAACTAGAGCTTACCATTTTTTTTTTGTACAGAAAATTCATTCTGATCTGTTCTGTTCAGTATTTCTGTTCTGGAAACTTCATAAATAGCATCTAAAATGTCATTCTTAATGGTTTTAGACGTACTGTTACAAGATAGGCCAACGCCATCTAGTAACGAGAGGAAGAACTAGGTAGTAACTTGTGGCGCCATCTAGTATTGAATAGCGGAACTGATGTTCTCGAAAGCTCGTGTCGAATGGAATTTTCCAGAAGGTTCGAACCGAACATTCTGGATGTTTCTAGTCGCTTCGGGAACAATGAGTTCGAAAGTCGAAAGTTCTGGAAGTTTCTCGAATTATCTAGAACAGTATGGAACGTTCCAGAAACTTCTTCCGTGCTATATAAAGAGCGGTCGGATTCGTCGTGAGTCAGTTTCGATTGAGAAGCGATACAGACCGACCAAAGCGGAAAATAGTGCGAAGTAATAGAATTGTTTAAGAAGTGTTTTTGTAATAAACAGTGATTAATTGAAGTCTGCTGTTTAAATAATTTATCCCTGAACCCCAGCTCGTAACAAATTGGTGTCAGAAGTGCGGGATAAATTATGCCGGTTCTACCGAAGGAAGAAACGGAAGGGATGCGCACCAGGAGTCAGCGCCAGCAAGACGTAGACCAGAGGCGCTTTGGAGACGCTCCCTCACCGTCATCAAGTGGACATCGAGACTCCGCTGCTGCAGCGGAACCAGCTCAATCGTCGGCGTCGCCTGACCTAGCCGCCCTTATGGCATTCATGCAAGAGCAGGCTCGTCGTCAGGAGGAGCAAGCTCGCCGCATGGAGGAGCAGATGCAGCGCGACAAGGAGGAGCAGGCTCGCCGTCAAGAGGAGCAGGCTCGTCGTCAGGAGGAGCAAGCTCGCCGCATGGAGGAGCAGATGCAGCGCGACAAGGAGGAGCAGGCTCGCCGTCAAGAGGAGCAGGCTCGCCGTCAGGAGGAGCAGGCGCGCCGCTTAGAGGAGCAGCTGCAGCGTGACAAGGAGGAGCAGGCTCGCCGTCAGGAGGAGCAGGCGCGCCGCTTAGAGGAGCAGCTACAGCGTGACAAGGAAGAGCAAGCTCGCCGTCAGGAGGAGCAGCTCATGGTTATTAAGGACCTCCGCGGAGCCATTGGTAAGGAGATGAAAGAGGTAAAGGACCTGATCCAGCAACATGAGACCCGCATCGTTGAAATGGAGAAGTCTATACGTGGCCTCAAGTCTGGGGATGGGATCGGGGCAGCTGCAGTAGTGGCACCCTCGCCTCGTGGTTTTAAAGTGCCACCATTTGATGGCTCTTCGTCATGGTCCGCCTACAAAATTCAGTTTGAGGCCGTGATGAAATCGAATGGATGGACTAAAGAACAGGCCTTGACTGCTCTAACCTTGGGCCTTCGCGACCAGGCCTTGACTGTGTTAGAGGCGCTGGGAAAAGACGTCACTTTCGAGAAGCTTCTGGAAGCATTAGAAGCTAGATACGGCGACGCGCACCTAGAACATGTGTTTCGGGCCCAACTGAAAGACCGGTCGCAACGGGTTGGTGAAACTCTTCAGCAGTGGGCTCTGGAGGTGGAAAAGCTGGTTCGGAAGGCTTACCAGTCGTCACCTGTGCTGATCGACGGGAACCTCGTACAGGCGTTCACGGATGGGATCCGCGACCTGGAGGTTAGGGCTGCAGTAAGGCTAGGTCATTTCAAGGATCTCAAGGACGCTCTAGCCCACGCTTTGGAGGTGGAGGCAGTACGGCGGGACGAACGAACTCACCGAATCAGGGAGGTTGCGACTTCACCCCGATGCTATGGCTGCGGAGAGAGAGGCCACATCCGATTGAGCTGCCCGAAGCGAAGGCCACCCTACGGTAGTAAGCAGCTGCCAGTGGAAGGATCACCTGAGGTCCCTGCTGGGCAACAGCAGCAGGGAAACGAGTAGATGCCAGGACTAAGGGGCGGGTGCTGGCTGGTGATGGAAGAGCCCCAAGGATCTCGATCTCACAATCCTGTGACGGGAACAGCCTGATCATCGAGGGCGAAATTAACAGAACACCATGCAAGCTGACATTGGATACTGGGGCTTCTCGGACTGTTGTCAGTTTCCAACTAACAAGACGGTTTCTTGGGGACTTCTTCGGGGACCATGAAGGTGTAAATCTGAGAACAGCCACCGGTCAGCACATAACCGTCCGAGGTGAGAAGGAGGTGGACATGAAGTTAGGAAACAAAGTTTACCGCCACAATGTTATCGTGGCCGACATAGTGGACGACTGCATTCTGGGTTTGGACTTCATGCGAAAACATCACTGTGAGATCGACGTTTATCAAGGCGTATTAAAGTGTGGCTCAGAGGAAGTCTTCATGGAAGGTGCAGCATCGGGAAAAGTGTACTGCTTAGAAAAGGTTATGCTTCGTCCAAGGTCTGAAACAATCATACCAGTTTGTCTACCAAGAAATTCTGGTCAGGAAAACCGATGTGTACTTATAGAAGGTTTAGATAACGATGCTTCATGGAAAATTGCACGCACATTGGTAAGAGGTACTAGTGTTTCATCGGTACGCGCACTCAACACAAGTGACCAGGACCTGGTGCTCAAGAAAGGCACATTATTAGGCACTTGTGACGGAGTGGTTTGGATGCGTAGATGCCACGAACACACAACCAACACCAAAGTTAGTGCAAGATTCGATGTGTCATTGCTTTTGAAGAACAGCCAGAATAACTTGTCGGAAGATGAAAAGAACAAGGCTAAGAAGATGTTAAACAAGTTCGCCGACATTTTCTCGACAAATGATGCCGACATAGGGAAGACTGCGTTAGTTCAACACAGAATAAATACAGGAAATGAGGTACCAATCCGCCAGCGACCAAGACGTGTTCCAGTGGCACGGGAACGGGAAGTAGACGACATGATCAAGGGTATGGTGAAAGACGGCGTGATTGAACCTTCATCCAGTCCATGGTGTTCACCGGTAGTATTGGTAAAAAAGAAGGACGGCAGCATGCGCTTTTGTGTAGACTATCGCCGACTAAACGACATCACGAAGAAGGACAGTTATCCGTTGCCAAGAATCGATGACACGCTGGATACCCTATCGGGAATGAAGTGGTTTTCCACCTTAGACTTAAAGAGTGGCTACTGGCAGGTCGAGTTAGACCCTCGAGATAAGGAAAAGACAGCGTTCTCTACAGGCAAAGGATTGTGGCAATTCAACGTTATGCCATTTGGACTGTGTAATGCGCCTGCCACCTTTGAGAGATTGATGGAACGGGTACTTACTGGGCTGATTGGTGACGCCTGCCTAGTCTACTTGGATGACATTATAATCGTGGGACGGACGTTTGAAGATCACCTCCGCAATTTAGAACGTGTGCTGTCAAAGATACGAGGAGCCAATCTAAAGCTAAGTCCAAAGAAGTGCGCGTTGTTCAGGCGGCAAGTGAACTTTTTAGGACACGTGGTTTCCGAAGAAGGTATTCAAACGGACCCGGATAAGCTCGTTGCCGTCAAGGATTGGCCAGTTCCGGAGAACAAAACGCAAGTCAGGGCATTTCTCGGTTTGTGCTCCTACTATCGGCGGTTTGTAAAGAGCTTTGCTGACATTGCCCGACCTCTTCATAAGCTAACTGAAGACAAGATACAGTTCTGCTGGAATGAGAGCTGTGACGTCGCCTTTCAGAAGCTAAAGGAACATCTGTGCAATGCACCCATCCTAGGCTATCCTGACAACGAAAATGAATTCATAGTTGACACAGATGCCAGCAACACTGGAATCGGCGGGGTATTGTCTCAACGAAAAGGAGATCATGAGGTTGTAATTGCGTACTTCAGTAAAGCCTTATCCAAACCTGAGAGGAACTATTGTGTCACTCGAAGGGAGCTTCTAGCTGTAGTAAAAACATTGCAGCATTTCAATAAATATTTGTTGGGGCGGAAATTTCTCCTGCGAACGGACCACGCTGCTTTGAAATGGCTCCTGCAATTTAAGAACCCAGAAGGACAGGTAGCAAGATGGATTGAGCAAGAGTTTGATTTCGTAATTCAACATCGTAGCGGAACGTCGCACGGTAATGCTGATGCTCTCTCGCGAAGACCGTGTCCAGACCAATGTAAACATTGTGCGAGACAAGAAGCTAAACAGGTAGCGGTAGTGCGGGTCTTGGGGACGGATCTTAGCGAAGAGTGGAAGGAAACCTTGCAGAGTGCTCAACAAGAAGACAGAGACCTAAAACCAATCCTTGAATGGAAGAAATCAGGTGCTCCTAGGCCTCACTGGAGTGATGTCGCAGCAACCAGTTCCATCACCAAGAGTTATTGGGCACAGTGGGAAAGCTTGGTTATCCAGGATGGAGTTCTGTGCAGGAAATGGGAGAACGCTCGCGGTGACCAGTGTCATCTACAAATGGTCGTACCTAAAGTTAAGGTGCCCGAGATCCTACAGCTCTACCACAATGGATGTTCAGTGGGTCACATGGGAGGTAAGAGGACTTTAATCAAGATCCGAGAACGATTTTACTGGATCCATTGTCGAGAGGACGTTGAGGAATGGTGCCGCAAATGCACAAGTTGTGCGGCTGTGAAAGGACCACAAACTCGTAGCAGAGGGGCACTAAAGGTTTACAATGTTGGTGCACCGTGGGAACGTATAGCATTAGATGTTGCTGGACCATTTCCAGAAAGCCAAAGCGGGAACAAGTACTTTTTGGTCGTCATGGACTACTTCACAAAATGGCCGGAAGTGTTTGCAATCCCTAATCAAGAAGCCTCTACGGTGGCTGATAAGTTAGTTCACGAAGTGTTTTGTCGGTTCGGGGTACCCTTGGAAATCCACAGTGACCAAGGCCGGAACTTCGAGTCAGAAGTGTTCAAGGAGACGTGTCGTGTGATGGGTGCTCACAAAACCAGAACTACTGCTTATCATCCGCAATCAGACGGGATGGTTGAACGATTCAACCAGTCACTAGAGAGATATCTTGCAAAGGTTGTGGAAAACAGACAGAAGGATTGGGACAAACACATTCAACCATATCTCATGGCATATCGCAGTGCTGTTCATGAAACTACAACGGTAACGCCAGCTTTTGCTAATTTCGGCAGAGAACTACGATTACCTGCAGATCTAATCACCGGTATCCCGCCTGAGTCTCCACGCAATGTAACAGATTATGCGAATGAGTTACGAAACAGGATGAATGATGTATATGAGCATATGAGACAGACTGGTCAACAGATGTCTGAGAGGATGAAGACCCGCTACGATCGGAAAGCGAACAATAAGGGCTTCGATGAAGGATCTCTTGTATGGTTACATAACCCGGCACGGAGCAAAGGAAAATCGCCTAAATTACAAGCAAAATGGGATGGACCTTATCACGTAGTTACCAAGATCAATGACGTCACCTACCGAATTCAAAAGGGACCCCGAGGTGCATCAAAGGTCGTTCATGTGGATCGGTTGGCCCGTTATCATGGGTCTAACAATGCTCGGGACGAGCATGTCTAAGAGGGAGGCAATGTTACAAGATAGGCCAACGCCATCTAGTAACGAGAGGAAGAACTAGGTAGTAACTTGTGGCGCCATCTAGTATTGAATAGCGGAACTGATGTTCTCGAAAGCTCGTGTCGAATGGAATTTTCCAGAAGGTTCGAACCGAACATTCTGGATGTTTCTAGTCGCTTCGGGAACAATGAGTTCGAAAGTCGAAAGTTCTGGAAGTTTCTCGAATTATCTAGAACAGTATGGAACGTTCCAGAAACTTCTTCCGTGCTATATAAAGAGCGGTCGGATTCGTCGTGAGTCAGTTTCGATTGAGAAGCGATACAGACCGACCAAAGCGGAAAATAGTGCGAAGTAATAGAATTGTTTAAGAAGTGTTTTTGTAATAAACAGTGATTAATTGAAGTCTGCTGTTTAAATAATTTATCCCTGAACCCCAGCTCGTAACAGTACTTTTAAAAACGGACCTGCTGGATAAATGCTGTTTCATAGCTAAATCGATCTCTGACACGAAATCAGAGCTTACCATTTTTTTTTTGTACAGAAAATTCATTCTGATCTGTTCTGTTCAGTATTTCTGTTCTGGAAACTTCATAAATAGCATCTAAAATGTCATTCTTAATGGTTTTAGACGTACTTTTAAAAACGGACCTGCTGGATAAATGCTGTTTCATAGCTAAATCGATCTCTGACACGAAATCTTCCAAACCTCTATAGATTCCGGAATGCCGTAGATTCATCCTAACCTCGTAAAGCAACTTGAAATGCACCACAAAATACCACACAATCTATTAAACGCCGTAAAATATATCGATTTTCATCAACGCGTTCATTGAACTCTCTAATAGATTTCGATTTTTTCGATACGCAGAATCGAGCGCTTTACGAAATTTTGAGTAAGAGCAATTTTAGGACCCTAGCAACCAGGCCATAAAAAAATTAAAAAAAATCAGGACGTGGTGGCCCCTTAGCTTTAAGTTCGAGACGCATTTCATGAGTCTTTTCATATTTTTTTATAAAAGGCACACTGTATTGTTCCATTGTTAACACAAATATCGCGCAAAACTATATTTAATACATAATTAAAAGAAAAACTGCGAAGAATCTACATTCTACCGTAAAGTAACTGATTTCGAGTGTTTGTTTTATTGTTTACGTAAGTTTGACAACGGCGCGGCGCACAGGCATAAGTCTACCGCGCCGCCTTGCGCGATTTGGCAACGTCGCGCGTGAGCGGCGGCGCTCCAGATTAGGCTAATTTCCCATACAAAATCTTCTGTTTCACGCGTCGGACCGTGTCGATGTTTCTCTTTCGCACTCATTGAATACAGTGCTAGAAATTGTAGTGAATTTTGTTTCGTAGGAGCGCAATCGCTGGCGCTCCACTCCACACGTTAGGCACATACAACTTGACGCCAAATGTGCGCGTAGGTAATAGTTAGTTTCTACTACGTTTCTAGTAAACTGCTAGTAACTGAGTGTATTGTATAGGCATTGTAGAAATAATGTATGTATAGGATTTTATGGAAATATAGATTATTCAATTTTTGTGGGAGTGCACTGCACCAGCGCTCTTTAGGACGAGCCGCCTCTGGTTCGAACCGAACATTCTGGAAGTTTCTAGTCGCTTCGGGAACAACAAATTCGAAAGTCGATTGTTCTGAAAGTTTCTCGAATTATCTAGAACAGTATGGAACGTTCTAGAAACTTCTTTCGTGCTATATAAAGAGCGGTCGGGTTCGTAGTCAGTTTCGATTGAGAAGCGATACAGAGCGATCAAAGCGGAAAATAGTGCGAAGTAATAGAATTGTTTAAGAAGTGTTTTTGTACTAAACAGTGATTAATTGGAGTGTGCTGTTTAAATAATTTATCCCTGAACCCCAGCTCGTAACAGTATTATAAACGACTAATGTCGTTTAGTTTACTTACTAATTCCATAACTAAAAATTAATAAAACCTCTTTAAAAATATTACTAATGTTATCTCAAAAACGGCACCACGTGACCTCCTCACCCCAGTCGGCTGGTGTATATCAAAACCCAGTAGGTGCTTTGAAATTATTATATTCCAGGATAGCGCAAAAATATATTATGATTTAAAGTAGGCTATGGAAAGTCATGTTTTAGATACTAGTAACTAAATGACATCTTAATATTTTTAGAGAAAAACAAAAAAAGAGAAACTAAACAAGGAATATGAACCTATGATTTGTACAAATGATATTAATAATGTCCAAAATTATAAAGATTATAAAGATCCATACCAATATTATAAAGAGGCAAGATTTTTTGTTTGTATGTTTGTTTGTTTGTACCGATTAGGCTCCGAAACTACTGGACCTATTTCGAAAATTCTTTCACCTATGGAAAGCTACATTATTCCCGAGTAACATAGGCTATAATTTTGACGGGAGCGAAGCCGCGGGGGTCAGCTAGTATAATTTTAAAAAGACAATGCCGAACCTAGTAAGTTCTGGATATTTGTAAATTTGAGGTGTTTTACATTTTAATGGGACTTTCCTATTGTAAATAATGATTAAATTGATTAATGAAAGCACGAAATCTCAATTCAAATTTAAAGTTTCCATTACACAGTTAACATTACACAGTCCATTTCAGTATAGTAAAACTCATTAAAATAATATAAATAAAATTATCTGGCTAGAAACCATTATAAAAAAATGTCACCTACTGTGTTCTGTGTATATATGTGGCAGTCGGATATAAGCAGACATCATATGAAACTAGCCAGATTACCTATTTTAGTGATCTTTATTTTCGTAGCAATAAGGTTGCATTCATAGGCAAAATAACAGTGAACGATCTGATGTCAGATGCTAGCCGCCAGTTTGAAATAAGAACTTGCGCGGTAATATTTTTGTAAAAACCATCGGAAGAGTCCGTTTATGATGCGGGCCTCTGTAGTCGGCCTTGTGTATTTAATTTTCAAATACTTTTCGCTCCAATTTAAGTTTGCCCCTAAACTATCGATGACAGTGGGCGTGGCTTAGAACCTCAGATGTCGATTGTCAACTGTTCAACCTCAGCCCCTTAAGGTTCAACTAGTCGAAGGCACGAACTATTTTGTGCGCGAGTTTAAAATGAATGCCATCTCATCCGACAGCACGTGCGAATGAGATAGATGCTGTGATGAGCAGTTAGAAGCTAGTTCGCGTACGAATTAGCACTTCTGCAAATTTGTATCGAAATTGATGATGATTTAGGACGAAAACGAGCGCGCGAAATTTTATTAACAGACCTTTGGGAGTTTAGATATCATAAAGAAAACTACTAAATGAATATTTTCAAAATAAAATTATTTGCATTGTTGAATTACTAATCTATCCCTGTATGGTGGCCGTTTTGCAATTTTCCTTCTTATGATATTTATTTCCGCCCAGAGATGCGTTAAAATTAGTGTTGAAATATGGAACTTTCGACGCTCTTAACTTTCAAATATTTTGTTTTTTAACTTTTCTGTTTCCATACTAGTTTTTTTTTTGTATACAGTACCTATCCTTCGCTCTGCTCTGGATTCAAAAAAACACTCGCCTTTAAAATAGTTGTTTGCTCCCTAGGTAAACAATCTACTATTATGACGCTGTATATTTTAAAATAGTTGTTTGCTCCCTAGATAAACAATCTACTATTATGACGCTGTATATTTTAAAATAGTTGTTTGCTCCCTAGGTAAACAATCTACTATTATGACGCTGTTTATTTTAAAATAGTTGTTTGCTCCCTAGGTAAACAATGTACTATTATGACGCTGTATATTTTAAAATAGTTGTTTGCTCCCTAGATAAACAATCTACTATTATGACGCTGTATATTTTAAAATAGTTGTTTGCTCCCTAGGTAAACAATCTACTATTATGACGCTGTATATTTTAAAATAGTTGTTTGCTCCCTAGGTAAACAATCTACTATTATGACGCTGTTTATTTTAAAATTGTTGTTTGCTCCCTAGGTAAACAACGTACTATTAAGACGCTGTATATTTTATAATACAGACTGCATGGTGGATTATTTATTGCCACGAGGACTAAGTGATAACAAAGATTGAATTTAGTACAATATAATGTTATTTAGTGTAATAAATTCAAAATAATAACAATATGCAGATTAAAATGCAGTATATTTTTAGACTTTTTTACTGCATTCTAATTTGCGTCTTCAACTGAATGTAGGTACATGTACGTATGTAAAAAAAAACTATAACCATTTTTTTTTAATAAGTACTACTCTTTGGAATGCTCTTTGGAATCAAACTATCCAATAAACAAATACTGCCTGGATCTACTTTGCCATCTGTCCCATATGTATTCGCAGCCGATGAGGCATTTGAGTAGCATCAAAATTTGATGAGACCTTATCGTGGTAAATGTTTGAGTGTTTATTAAAGGGTATTTTATAATTGCCTATCTTGAGCACGGTGATACGTGGAATGAGCATTTGGTATTTTGCCAAACAAATGGCGAATAATAAATCGTGTTGGGATGTATCAATAACTTCATCAATTGATATTATGAAAGCAAGCTTCACAATTTTGTATGTAAACGAGACGACCATAAGATTAGAGAAGAAGATTTCATATCCATAATCTTGACAGTATACAAATAGCTCAATCAGTTCGCCGTGGAAGACAAGCCAATACCTTTAGAGATGTTTTCAACAATACTTTATGAGTGACAGTGGAGCCTTAAGCTGGTAATTGTCGGCAATTTCGTGTATTCCCGTTCGTCCCACCGACTTCTTCCCCCTGGTGGGACGAACGGGAATTCGTATTTTTTTCCCCGATCGTCCCACTAATTTTGTTGGTGGGACGAACGGGAATAAATTTAATCGTGTATTCCCGTTCGTCCCACCGACTTCGTCCCCCTCTAGTTTTCAACTTTACGTACCTACCGTAAGGTACAAAATACAGATACCTACACTGAAAAGCTATAACAAAATAAAATTCTCCATTAAACTAAAAAATATGATTAAAAAATCAGTCAGCTTCTTCAATCATAAAAAACGTCCTAATTATTACAAAGTCACACTTGCTTGCTTGCTTATGTAGGAATACAGTGGCACATTTTTGCGTTAAGCATTATTTAATTATGTGATCAGGACAGTGAACTCGTTAATTTTACACATAAATAGCGTTTATGATTAATAAACTATAACAAAATCATAATAAAAATACCCAAAATATCACAACTTCCAGAAGAACATAGAACATCATAAAGAGTAACGGTAAATAATAAAAAAAAATACATGGATTTAAGAAAGTAGTTGAGACCATAAAATAAGGCGATTATAATAATTGCACACAAAGCCCTATGAGATTAAATCAACGTACAACCATCGAGCACGTTGCTTATTTTTTATGCTTTGATTAATATTTACGTAAGTTTTTCTAGAAAATGTCCTATGGTTATTTCTGAATTAAGAAGTTGCATTTGGCAATTCATAACATATTGGTCTGTCAAGATTGAATGTAGCTTACGCCGTTTTGGACTTTGTTTTGCTTTCACGCTGTATAAATTGGAGTCTTGATGTAACACCGTAAGCAATTTTAAAATGTTTTTTTGCCTATAGCACTATTTAATTTAAAATGCCACCCTTCCGCAAAGTTATTGGTACGGTGTCGTTTACCAAAACTGCACCACACTTTTACGAAATTTGCTTGAAGCCACTGCGATAGCATGTATTGCCGAAATTTTTCACTTTGTCTATCATCGGGGCTTTCGTCAGCGACATAAAACTAGCCTTCAAAATACGGTCCTCGGGTAATAATGGAAGCACCGCACTTAGGGCTACTAGACGTCTTTTTCATAATACGCACAAAATTATTTAGTGGGACGAATGGCACTAATGTAAGATCAAATTGCCGGTGTAAGCAGCTTTTATTGTACTTAGCAAGCCTGGGAGTACTGTTAAGTACGAGTCTATGAGGATCTCGTGGCCTTCGAGGATTTATATCATTTGCTAATTTAAATAACTCCTTATGTTTCCAAACAAACATGCATATTTCATTAATATACAGACAAGGTAGCGGTAAACAGTCAAGTTTCTTAAATACTAGCTGACATGATTCCTCAGGATGGAAGTCCATATAGAGCCCTAATGCATTTTTTTTGAGCAACGAATGTTCTATTCTGGTCGGTACTATTACCCCATATTATAAGTCCATAACGTAATATGGATTCCACATACGCTTGGTAAGCTAATATAGCTGTTTTTAGATTAGTACTCTTGCTTGAAACATTGTCCACATGCACTTTCCAGTGTAGGTTTTCATCAATAGTAACTCCTCGGAACTTGGTATGTGTTACTGGTTTAATTTTGGGTATATTTAATTTGAAGTTAAATTTATGATTATTCGATTTATTAAATTGTATATAAAAAGATTTGTCAAGGTTTATTTTTAAGTTATGTACATAAAGCCAGTTAATTAAAATGTCAGTTTCGTGGTCATAAATTGTATTTTTTTTTTATTGGATGTCACATAATAGAGATCTCATCAGCAAACAATATGCACTTATGATTCGTTATTTTATTGATGTCATTTATATATATCAAGAATAAGATCGGCCCCAGTATGCTTCCCTGTGGGACACCAAACTTATTACATCTCTATTTCGATGAGTATAACGTTACTTCTTTATCTTCGTTAATGTTTGTTATGGTAACGCATTATTGCCTGTTATCAAGGTATGATTTTATCCACTGTAAGGTTGGCCCTCGAATCCCGATTGCTTCTAACTTTTGCAGTAGTAGATCGTGTGAAACTAGGTCGGAGGCTTTCGACAAATCAAAGAATAATCCTGTGGTTAGATTGTTTTCATTGATGTTAGTTAATATAACATTTATGAGGCCATAGATTGCTAATGTTGTAGACTTCCCCCTTTGAAAGCAATGCTGTTCTTTTTTAATAATATTGAACTTTGTACAGTAATTCGCAATTCTCTTGTACATAAATTTTTCGTATATTTTAGATAACATGGGTATTAGGGTGATAGGGCTGTAATTGTTCAGGTCATGTCTGTCTCCTTTTTTGTAAAGTGGTCTAATAACGGAAAGCTTTAAAGCTTCTGGAAAAATTCACTCATAGAATAACCAATTGATCAACAACAATTTCGTCGACACTGATTTTAATGATTTTTGTGCTGATTTCGTCGTACCCTTCAGAATTTGTATTATTTAAAAGAAGTATTTCCTGCTTAACTTCAGTTATCGACATCGGTTTGAGGAACATAGAGCCAACAGTTACATTATTGCTAGAGTTACCTGTGACGTTCGGCAGTATTGATTTGTTTGATGAATCGATATAATCGTTATTAAAGGCAGACGCTATTTCTACTGGATTGGTAATTTGTGTGTTTTTATATTTGATACTGTCTATATTATGTCTGGAGTTTGTATTATTTAGCTAGTCTTTTATAACATTCCACGTAGCTTTGCATTTGTTATCGTTTTTAGCTATGTATTTGATATTTGCGTTTTGGAATTAAAGATGCGGTTTTTAAGGAGATTAGCGTAATTATGGTATTTAGTCTTATTAATCGCAGTTTTGTTTTTATAAAATTGATGACGCAGTGACCGTTTGGTTTTACAGCTTTTTTTTTGTTCGCGACCGTTGAACAGACAACACGTAATTATTTTGCTCCGTTAGTTTTTAAACATACAAGTCGGAAAAAGTTGGTGTTCATATTAGTGATTTATACCATTGTGAAGCTGTGTAAAAGGACTATTCAACATTGCTTAAGGCATCTCAAAGCTCCACGTGGTTCGTGAGTAATTAGCAAATAAGTTCTCAAAATTTTGCTAAAACCATTCAATCCCTGACCTACAACAACTCGCGGCCGGCTCGCTGTACACACACATACACAGGACACGCAGGTGCGCGACGCAGGTGCGCCCGTTTCTCAGAATTTTGGGAATCATTACCTATTTTTGCATGTTTTGAATACGCTATCTACGCCTAAATATTTTATCGTCACGCTTGCTACTGGGATTGCGGTGAACAGAATTCTTACCAAATTGCTTTGCGCACTATTAATAAACATGGCTCCGAATGATAATAGCTGTTCGATTTGCCGGAAAACCGTGCCAAATAAGGGACTTCTTAAATGCTGTAAATGCAAATACAAGCACCATCTGCAATGCGCAAATGTCACTGAAAAACAATTCCAAGCAATGACGACAACAAATAAATCTTCTTGGACTTGCATTAACTGTTGCAGCAAACCAGCAAAAGCCAATTCCTCGACCCCAATAGTACTCAATAAGACTTGCTCATCTGCCGACTTTGTAAACACCAGCTATTTTGAAGGTTCCTCTGATGATGGAGAATGCAACGTAACGCTGAGACAAAAGTCTAACACTTGTAATGTTTCTACAGATAGCTTAGTACAAGATCTTCATTTAGAGGATAAGCTACGGACCATCATTAAACAGGAATTTTGCTTTCTTGAGACTAAAATAAAAGTCCTTGTAACAGACCAGCTCAAACAGATGACAGACCAAATATCAGATTTTAAAGACTCTATGAATTTTTACAACACTCAATATGAAACTCTCAAGTCCTGTCTCGAGGAAAAAGACACCATGATAAGAAAATTACAGGCTGAGAACGAACGTCTATTAACAGCATCCGCAGACCACTCCATGAGACTGTCATTAGTAGAGCAAAACCTACGCGTAAACAACATTGAAATCAATGGAATACCGGAATACAAAACAGAAAATGTTATCACTACTGTTATTCAACTAGCAAAAGCTGTAGGAGAACAACTTGGAGATGGCGATATCCTTCATGCGACACGAGTTGCCAAATTAAACGCTGAGAGCAATAGGCCTCGTCCTATGGTTGTTAAACTACGAACACCCCGTCTCCGCGACAGCTTGATAGCAGCAGTCGTGAATTTCAATAAAAAAAAACAACCCCAAGAAAAGCTCAACTCTAAACATTTGGGAATAGGAGGAGATCAAACGCCAGTGTACGTGTCGGAGCATTTGTGTCCAGCTAACAAACAGCTGCATGCTGCCACAAGGCAGTCAGCCAAGGAGTTGGGCTATAAGTTTGTGTGGGTTCGAAATGGACGAGTGTTTGTGCGTAAAGACGTTACTCACGCTGCGATTCTTATTCGCAACCTGGAAAGCTTAGCATTACTCAAAACCAAAGAATAGCTCATTAGTTTAGTTTATCACCCCAATCCCTACTCAGAAAATGTTTCTGGTTAAAATCATATCCACAATGCTTGATATTTACTACCAAAATGTAAGAGGCTTAAGAACGAAAACAAACGAACTGTACCAAAACACTTTGCTGAACGATTATAAAATAATAGCTTTTACTGAGACTTGGCTGAATTCTAACATCCTGAATAGTGAGTTGTTTGATTCTAGGTATACTGTTTACCGTCGCGATAGATTATGCCATAATACTGCTAAAAAAGATGGCGGCGGTGTTCTCCTAGCTATTTCTCGGGATGTTCCTTCAGCCAGAGTCCACAATTGGGAAAGTGACAATGAAGACCTCTGGGTGACAGTTAAATTAAAATTTAATAACATTGTTAAAAATATAGCCATTTGTGTCACATATTTACCTCCTCCTGTAAAAGTAGAGTCTTTATCACTTTTTCTAAATACTGTAAGTAACACTGTAAATAACGTTGAAGAAGTTCTTATCCTCGGAGATTTTAATCTCGGATTCATTAATTGGTCACCTTTAGATGGACAAAACTATACTAGTCCTAAGAACTATAATAATACTTCAGGGGATACTTTTATTGATTTTCTATCAACTAACAGTCTTTTTCAATTTAACTGCGTTTGTAACATTGATAAAAGAACACTTGATTTAGTTATAAGTAATATGCGCAATCTTTATGTTACCCATACCTCCGACCTTCTTACTAGACTTGATCCTAAACACCCTGCCCTAATCATTTCCATATCACATGTTAATATTAAATGTTTGCGTTCAAATAACAACATTCGCCCAAACTTCTACAAATGTGACTATGTAAAAATTATGTCTGACCTGCAAGCAATTGACTGGGATCTAGAATTTTCGCTCTCCAATGATATTAATAATCTAGTTTCTGTATTCTACACAAAATTGAAAGAGTTGATCGATAAGCACATACCTCAACACAATTGTAAAAACTCAAAATATCCTTCCTGGTTTAGTAAAGCTCTCATAAAAGCACTATCCGAAAAAGAAAAGTACCGTAGTAAATTTCGAAAATACAATAATCCTCGAGACAAGTTGACCTACGATTTACTAAGAAGCCGTTGTCATACAATGATCAACCAAAACTACAGTGACTATAAACAACACATTGAGAGCGAAATAACAAAAAATCCCAAATTATTCTGGCGTTACATTAAAAATAAAAGAAATAGTAAATCAGTGATTCCAGCCAGAATGCACATGGACGATGTAGTAGCTAATAGTGGTAATGACATTGCAAATCTTTTTGCTTCTCATTTTTCTTCAATTTTCACCGACCCCAATGGCAGTACCAAAACAAACATCCAAGAATCATCCGGAGTGCTTAGTAACATAAAAATTTCTCCACAAGAAGTTCTAGCGAAGATAAAGAAACTTGATACATCCAAGGGTGCTGGTCCCGATTGTATTCCACCAGTTTTTGTTAAATCATGTGGGAGAGCACTTGCAGAGCCACTGTGTCTAATATTTAATCGATCTTTAGAGTCGGGAGTATTTCCACAAGAATGGAAGAAGGCTCGGATCGTGCCGGTACACAAAAAAGGCGACTCCAGTAATATTAAAAACTACAGGCCTATTTCAATCCTATCATGTTTTTCAAAGCTTTTTGAGTGTCTCGTTTGTCCCATCATTACAAACTACTTGGACACTAAGCTTTCCAATAGCCAACATGGATTCCGAATTGGACGTTCCACAGAGACTAATTTAGTCAGATATTTATCCGACATATCTGAAGCGCTCGATTGCGGAGACGAAGTCGATGCAATATATACAGATTTCAGCAGCGCGTTCGATAAGGTGAGTCATCCACTCATGATAGCAAAACTTGAGGTTAGTGGTGTCCACGGATCTTTGTTGAGATGGTTTGCATCCTATCTAGTAAATCGTTCACAGTTCGTTGCTGTCAATGGCTATGTTTCTTACGAATTTCATGCACGCTCCGGTGTTCCACAAGGTTCCCACCTTGGCCCAGTTTTGTTTCTACTATTTGTTGATGACATAACAAATCATATCAAGCACTGTCAAACAATGTTGTTTGCAGATGACTTAAAGATTTACAAAAAAATCACTGGGCCTGAAGACATCACGCTTATTCAAAGCGATTTAACAAACGTCGAAAATTGGTGCAAAACCAACAATATGACCCTAAACCCCCAAAAATGCTTTCACATCCGTTTCTCTAGAAAAAAATCATCATTCCCAACTACCTACACACTATGCGACACCTCGTTGGCAAAGGTTGGAGAAATCCGGGATCTAGGGGTTCTGGTGGATGATGGGCTCTCCTTCAAGCCACACATCAACTACGTGGTAAAGAAGTCTGCGCAGATGCTGGGTTTTGTTAAACGCAACACAAGAGGCTTCCAACAACCAAAAACCAAAATAGTTTTGTTTAACACCCTAGTGCGAAGTCGGTTGGAATACGCCAGTGTCGCCTGGAACCCACTCTACGCTGTTCGTTCGCAAAGACTTGAAAAAATTCAAAGAGCTTTCACTAAACATCTTGCATTTATATCTAGGGGAATTAGTCATCGCTGTCCATATGTACAGCGCCTACACTTTTTCAAAATAAAGACACTGCGTGACCGTCGCCGTACGCGTGATCTAATTTTCCTTTACAAAGTAGCAAACGGGTTCATTAAGTGCAGTGATTTAGTAGAATGTATCCAATATTCAGTCCCTTCAAAACTGCCAAGACATCCCATCACAAAATTACTCCATATTCCATTCCGCAAAACCAACCTAGGCCTCAACGCTCCACTTCTCCGCATGTGTAGAAGCTATAACAGTTTTTGTACAACACCAGATACTGACTTACACGGTGTTTCACTGAATAAGTTTAGAAGAGCAATCTCGGAGGTACGGGAGTGCGCAAATACTTCAACTTAGTCTTATTACGAACATAAAACTTCCTACTTCGTTTTCTTTTTTTATTATGTGTGTTTTTCATTTTGTGTTTTTATTTTTACTTTGTTTTTTTTTTTAAATTTAGATTAAATTATATATTAATATTTTAAATAATTTAGTGTTTCTGACCATATGGTGTAAGCTGCGTATACCTGTAATAGGCATGCATACCAGCACCTTTATTTTTCTTTGTTTACTACAAACTGTTTTGTATGTAATGCTGTTGGTGTACCTTATAATAAATAAATAAATAAATAAGCCCTTGCTTATCCAACTTTGTTTCTTTTTGTTATTTAAATTTACTTTTACTTTAGGGAAACAAAGATTAATAGGCAAAACTTTTCATGAAAATTGTTGAATGCTGAGTTTGCGTTGTTAGCCGTGTGTATTTCAGACCAAGAAAAAATACTTAAGCATTCCTCAAACTTGTGGATATTATCTGAACTATAATCTCTTTTGTATGTATAATATATTGCTTGATTTTTAACCGACTTCCCAAAAAGGAGGAGGTTCTATGTTCGACTTCAAGTTTGTTTTTTTTTTTTTTTTTTTTTGTGTATGTTCACCGATATCTTCGTCAATTGTGGACCGATTTTGAAAATTCTTTTTTTGTTTGAAAAAGTATGTTCCGAAATTGGTCCCATTTTAATTTTGTGAAGATCTGATGAAGAACTTCGGAGATATACAACAGAACTCTTCAATAAATAACGGCAAATCTTTCGGGATTGCTGCAATCGCATGTCTGTTTGTTGTTTATAACATTTCATAACATAACATCACGCCAGTTCGCTCTTACGGGGTAAGCAGATCTCTCATTTCACCGGTTATGTTCAAGTTTCATGAAATCTATTCTGTCGAAATAGTTCCCTTACTAACTTGCCTATTAGGTACGTACAACTAAAAAGTGAAAAATAAAAAAACTTTTTGCAAAAAAATACTACCGACTTCCAAATACAAAACTACAAAGTGAAAAATAACTTAATTTTTTGAAGTCGGTGTCCAAAACGCAAAAAAAATGGTACCTACGAAAGATATGTATTTTTTTGCAAAAAGTTTTTTTATAGGTTTTATGTTTTAAAGGAATAGTTAACATTTGTGCTGTAAAATACAGGCGCAATGCCAATGAGCCGCATTTTTTTTAGCAAAAATACAGGTACCACCTCTTTGTTTTTCTCTACAGTAGTTGGAAGCCATCTCATAACCGTGAATTTTAATGTAGCTTTCGCAGTCTCTTTTGATAAATGTTTCGGAAAGGCATATTATGTCTGGGTCATTATGTTATTCTTGTAGTTTTAATTCTAGGATTTATTTTTTTGATATGATACTGGCAATATTTTGATGGAGTACTTTAAGGTTATGGGTTACTGGAGGTGATATTTTGGGGACGAAAAAACGTGCTATTTCGTTTTATCTTCGGAAAATAGTACGGGATAGTTCCTCTTTGAGTATTTTCTACGGGATGTATAAAGTTTAGTGTTTTTGGTGTTGAAATCTTGCGTTGAAAAAAACTACAAAGCAAAAAAATAAATTTCTTTTCCGAAGTCGGTGTCTTTTGTACCTACCCATTGTTTCCGGTTTTTCGACACCGACTTCGGAAAAGAAATTTATTTTTTGCTTTGTAGTTTTTTGTTCTGGAAGTCGGTTTGATTTTTTGTTAAAAAGTTTTTATTTTTCTCTTTTTAGTTTTGGTAGGTACTTCCAATTAACATGATTATCATTTATAGCCAAAGTACGTCTCATGGCGATTCCAATAAGCCCAAACACGACTAGGATACATTGTTTTATATAAGAGTTCCAGTGCCTACCTTCCGGCTTCATCATCAGATCAGTTCGATGGTGCAAATTTCATCAGTACCATTTATTTATAAGTATTTGTTTCATTATAGTCGGTTAACTATTCAAGATTTCTTATGCCCGTGACATATTTAGCATGTTCCAGTGGCCATCTGTGGTCTTCTTCATCAGTTTCACTTCACCAAATGATACTTTCTGAGTGCAAATGTTTGCCTATAACATTTGAGGAGTTCCCTCGATTTCTCTAGGATTCCATCATCAGATCTAGACCTGATGAATATGGGACCAACTAGGAAGTATACCCTTTCAAACAAAAGAAGAATTTTTGAAATCGGTCCAGGCGTCTTTGAGTAATCGGGGAACATACAAAAAAAAAAAAAAAAAATCCGACGAATTGAGAACCTCCTCCTTTTTTTGAAGTCGGTTAAAAATAGAAGGGAATTGTTCCTTTCTTGTGTTCATTTTTATGGGCTTTTAATTTAAGGCTTGATTTGTTACTCGCTATCCTCTTAACAAGTTCCCTTGGGTTTAGATAGTTCTTGCTGTAGTCATTATAGTCTATAAGGTAATTAATTTTGTTACAAATGCCAAATGTGGTAGTGGTACCACATTCTAAAAATTTACACTTTTTGTAGTGTTTACACAAATTTTTGATACGATAGTTAAGGTTATTTATATCTAAATTCTCATTTTTAAACACATTCAAGACAATAATCATGTTGTTATAAAATGTATCCAACACAATTCGTAGTTGCGATAAAATAAAATTTAAATTATGACCGTTTTCACCTTGTTTCAGAGATTATTTTATACCTTTCATACTGAGTATCCTTTCTTGAGTGAATGATGGCTGCTAGGCCGACACATTGTTGAGAGCCAAAGATATGGATTCTATTTGGCAATTCTGTTTGTTGTTCTAGAGTACAAGTAGATATTTGTGGGCAGATTTTCGACATCCGGGTTTGTTGATGGTTGTAATCATTATGGTGTTTGAGCGCGTCTATTTGTTTCTTGAAAGTTGTAAGCTGTTCTTGTGCGTTTTCCAAGTCTTGTTGTAGGCCTGGAATTTTCTGTTGTAGCAGCACAATTTTGATGCTTTTGTTTTCACGTACATTGGTTTTGCTAGTAAGTGGAGTGGAAGGTGTAGAGAAAGTCTGTTGTAGTAGGGACTGTTTTCTTCCTCTAATGATATCTGAATTGTTTTCGAAAGTGGGAGAATTGCAAAGTGTTTTTAACATTTTTATTTTCGTAGTTAGCTTACTTAATTGTTGACGAAGATTGTTATTTTCTAATATCGTATTTTCTAGCTCATTCTCGGTGCTATCGAGCTTATTTGTGAGTGCATTTATTGTGTCTTTCATTTCTAAAATTGATAAAGTTCCAGATATTGTCCCGTCTACGCTTTTAGACAGTTTATTAGGAGTGTTGTACGATTCCGTCGATGTTTCGTATTCGGACAGTATATGAGAGTCTAGTACTTCGAACATATTAAGCGTTGTTGGTTGTAGAGCTTCAGACTGTTGGTTTTCTCAGCAGATTTGCATAAGTGTTCCGGGGAAGAGCGGCTTGCTGAGATGACCCGGGCATGCAATAATTAACAGTGGAATGATTCTGATTGCTATTTATTAATTTACCTAAACCTTTTCCTATACCGTCTGAAAACATAACCGAATGGAGAACCTTCATTACTATGACTAGATGAAAAGCCAGCACTCTCAGGCCGGTCTACTTGAGGTAAATCTTGTGCTACATTTGATGTCTTGTACGAAGACACTGTTTTGAGACACCCTCTCAGCTTGGACCGGGTCCTCTGTAGCATCAGGTTGGACTGCAATTAGATTTGAGACCTCACTAACTCATTTGCGGCCAAAATGTGTTCTTTAATTTTGAATTTATATATTTATTGTAAAGAGAAATGTCTGTTCTCAAGTACATTGATTTCTAAAGCAATTCTTTATAAACATAAATAATTATCCCTATAATATACAGTGCAACACTAGGGGACACACTGGGTGTTATTTGATATCAGGTGCAGATGCATACTTGTTGTGCAGTTCTTGCGTCAGTATCCTGTAAAATTTGTCTTTTTATGATTTTGTACCTCGGTATCTAGTTTTATGTGGATCGACATACGATTCGCGATTCTAAAGAGTCGTTTTTAAAACATCGATTTTATATTTTTAGGAATGAGGCGTGGCGGTACCACCCCGGGTTCGGGTCGAAGTGGGCCCGCGCCAACAAGGCGTTCTTCCGCGGCCTGCCGCTGGGCCTGGCGCTGGCCATCGTCACCGTGGGCGTGGGCAAGGCGCTCGACAAGGGCGGCGACCACGGCCATGGCCACGGCGAGCACTGAGCGCTCGCCTACTGCTTAGTTACCTACTCCTAGTGTCAGTCTACTGAATAATTATAAATTATGCTGTTATAACATCTTTTTATTTCTTTCATCTGAGCTGATGTTGAAAAATTGAAATAGGCGTATTTTGCCAACGTCATGTGGCGACGACAGCGCGTTAAGCTGAGCCGCAGAGTACTGCGGCTCCATAATGTTAGTGACCGTAAAGACAATACAATTCATTTTAGTAAACATAGAATATAATTATTTGGTATTAGCAACACAAATAGACATGGATTTTTATGATAACCTTGATGTGGTACCATAAATAATAAATGTTGTAGCAAAATATTTTTTTTAATAACACATCAGTCAGTCTCGCTCAATATAACACATAACTTTTCACATCCCTCTCATATTTTATCATCTGACCACATTAACTTACAACAAACAAAATACAATATTTTATTTTATTCCATTGTCTAGGAACATCACATTATATTACAGCTTGATGTAGATTGTAGCGTGTTGCGCGGCTCACGTGGAGCGCGGCTTGAGGTCCTCGTAGCAGGCGCGCAGGTAGATGTAGTTCTTCTTGGCCGGGTTGAAGTGCTCGTGGCCCTGTGACAGTAACACGCCACATGTTACACTAGCGGTACCGGTAGCGGCGCACACGCACACGAACAGTGCGCTGCTGCATACTTTATATTATTTGCGATTCTGATGTTAAATATCTTTCAGAACTAGCTTTTTTCCCACGGGATAAAAGTATCTTACCAGTGTAACTTTCATTAAAAATATCTATTTCTCAAACATGCTTGGAAATTTGAGCATTATTTTGACAACCTTCTTCGAGATAAATCGAAATTGCAGTACAGGTCAAATACATGCGAGCAGCGGCCGGCAAAAGTTGTATGAAAATCCATATCTGTCGTTTGCAGCGGCCAAATCACTGACCTCTATCATACTAGTACGCTGGACTACATATTATCGATGACAAAATGAAGACATTTGATTTTCGCCATTTTGGCGCTGATAGCAACGTGACTTAACGTGAGAGTACATGGAACTAATATTAGAGATGGGACACAGCTTTCGTTAAAAAAATACTTTTATGGGCTTTATCGATCGTGAGAATAATTAAATACGTAAGAGAAAAAACATCCCAGTTATTTTTATTATGATTCATTTTTAAGTAATAGAATAATTGCTGTAAAGGTTAACTGAAAAATATTTTAATTCAGATTGCAAGCTATAAACTAGTGGTGCTAGTAAAGTTATAGCGCATTACTGTCAGATCAGTGAGATTTAAATATGGGGATAGGCTAACAACTTATCCTTAAAACTAGTATATTTGAGCAAGTAACTCCTCGCTCAAGTACACTAGTTAGATTAATACTTACAATCGTTCAGATTCACTCGGTTGGCGCTCATCGGATTCGTGAAGGGAACATCATTTACACAATAATAATAATAAATGAGATGGATAATCATTTACAACGGTCGTATTTCTCGCTTTCATCGCTGAGATTCTGTCTCTGTAGAAGTGCAAATAATAGTGACATCGCATTCCAGCAAGGTGAAGACTTATATCAGTTTTCAACTCTGTTTCCGATGCAGATAATAAATTGTTTGTCTTCAAAACATTTGTTAATAAAATTATAATTATCATGATATTATTCCAGAATTAATTCTAGGCTCAGGAACATTGAGTTAAATGTACTACGAGAAAGAAGAATAGAAGCTATTTCAAACAAAAGATTTCGCGTAGGTAATTCGGTGACAGCGAGGTAAGCAGGGGGGAGGAGGGGTTATGTTCTCACAGATAGACAATCAATGCGCGCAGATGAACTTTTTCTTACTCTTTGAAATTTACACAAATATGGCCGCCCTCCCGCCTCCGCGGTGACGCAACGTCACGAGGTATAATACATTGATAAGATATAATTAAATTAAGCGTGTTTTCAACTTACTGTTGAAAACTCATACCTTGACTTTTATTTATATTTCCCGAGTTGTTTAAACAGTATCTCAATACACACGAAGGCATTTTATTAGAAACAAAACTAAGTACTCAAACGTGTCACGTTGCAGCGAGCGCTTGTCACAGAGTAAGTGAGTTGTGGTACGCGCGCTCTAACGCGTGTTACAAACAATTGAGTTAAGGAGTCTCCTCTAGTACGTAGTATATTTAACTCAATGCTCAGAAACGTGGTGATTGGTACAAGAGTGAGGCCTGTGCTCAGCGGTTGGCGAATCAGGCTGTGGATGAACATGATGATGATTCCAGAATTTAGTATTACACATTGCTTTTGAACATATTATTACTGATTATTAGGCATTCATATAACATTCATCACCAAAACCAATAGGAGATATTTAGTTCCAACATACTACTAGAAGTCAATACAGTAGATGACTGATACGCCTTGCCAAGTCTACTATTTTTATATTAGTGTAATTTAAAAATATCACTAATACTGATATATTAGTTACAATATTATAATATTTCCAGGCGAATATATTAGTATTACCTAATTTTGAGAAATATCGGTATTAACCTATCTCTAAATGTGTCAATTTTAGTTCCTAATACGCTCGAGCGGGGCGCTTTGAATCAGCACAAAAATCAACTGTCATTTCATATAGTATGTTTAGTCCAGCGTACTTGTATGATAGAGGTCAGTGGGCCAAATAAATTACATAGTAAACTCATATCTGTCGTGTAATTTAAAAATGGAACGATCTTTTACTCCGAATCATGGCAACCAAGGAGGTAACTTATTAAAGGTTTTATTTAAATTTCGAACTAGTTTGCAAATAGAAAGCTGTGTATTGAAAAAAAATCAAATGAACACTTTGAAGGCTCCAAGTGCGTGCTAGCACTGCGATTTTTATTTGCGCGGATTTTTGTAGTATTATTCCCGCTTGATTTTTTACCGCAACGCGTGTGGCTTTATACAATTCCATAGGCCGCAGAATGAGCGGAAAAAATCGCGCGAATGAAAATCGCAGTGCGTGCTAAGCCTAACGCGAGAATAATTATTGTTGTTTGGTTTTCGTCATTGATTTTGAAAAGTAATTGTATTTGACAAAATGAGTTCTAGGTACTACTTAGTTTTAATTTCCGCGCATTATTTGAGAAAAGCACTATACAAGCCTTGGCCACAACTAGGCATTGATGGACTTACGTATGTGTGCTTCGGCTTCGCCTCGACCCACATTTACACGTTCGTCCATCAATGCCTCTTTTGCTGGCCGCTGCAGTAATGTACTATTTACTTTTTACAAACATATAAACATTTAGAAGTACGCACAGTGGGACTTTGTATTATTCTATATAGAGATTAGAGATATAAGGACCTATAAAACTAAAAATAATGGTGGTCAATGCCTTTTTTTAATACATTCGCCATTCACGTATAACCTATAAATTCAAACATTTCGCCTAGTTGCTATCATTACCTATTCATCATTTATTGACAGGAATCATTAGAAGCACTAGGTATATTTGTAATGTATGGAGCTCATAAGCTGGATGGCTGTTAGAAATCATCGATGGATTTCTCGCTAGATGGCGTAAGCTATCTTCCATTGTACCAAATTTGCAATGAAATAAGGAGCTCTCATTGGCTAACGCTGAACGCGCGAATGATTTTTTGTCATTCTCTGTGATCGAGTGCGTAAAATGGACATCGTTCTTCCTTAACGTGTGCTAAATAATAAAAACCTTTTCTACTAAAAACCGAGACTCCAAGTGTAAAATAAATATTAAACCTTAAACTAGAATCTTCAGACATTTAATCGATTATGCTGATACGGTGTTAGTGCCCTTAATTCGCTGAGATTACTTGCGATAAATTCCGCCGGCCGGCGATCTGCTGAATGCTCAGGCAGACCACTCCTGCTGCTGTTCCCGTCTTCGGTTTTCCAGAAGTGATATTCGAAGCGGTCTGAAGGTGAGTGGGCTTTCATAAACGTTGCAGATTGACTTTGGTGTTCTTTTGATTCTTGTTGTAAAAACCGCGGTCATACATATTTTAGGCCTCGGTCTCGAATTCCGCGGGCAGCGGGGCGGCGGCGGCAGCGGCAGGATCTTATGCGTATCGTCAAATGGACCGGGTCTCGAAAACAGCTTTCCCGCGCCGCCGCCGCTGCCGCTCCGCCGCCCGCAAAATTCGAGACCGAGGCCTTATAAGTAGGTATCTATGGACTATTTAAATTATACATAATTATGAACGTAACATTATTCTGTATATGGTGGGCTTTTTACACGCCAGCGTTTTTACACGCGTCATCAAATGTGTACAAACAAGTAAAAAATTGTCTAGCATCACTTTGTAGTCGGAGAAACATATTGTTTGGTTACCTTAGACCAGTCGTATCCCACGGCGTAGGCGAAGATCTGCCCGTTGTGGTTGAAAGCGCACTTGGTGAGTGGCTGGTCCAGCATCTCCGACGACTTGAGGCGCGTGCGAGCGTCCTTGTCCCAGAAGGAGAACGAGCCGTCCGAGCCCACCGTGGCCAGCGTGCCGTGCGCCGGGTGGAAGGCGATGTCGTTCACGGCGTAGATGTCCTGCGCACGGAGCACACGTCAGTCACACTCACTGTGCATGCGGCACAGACACAGACACAGAGCACTCACCTGGTAGCCGGTAGTGTTGGCGGGCGGGCGGTGGCACTTGAACGTGAAGTTGTCCTTGGGGTTGGTGGGGTTGACATACTGGATGGCCACGCGGCCCTCCACGCTGCCCAGCGCGAAGCCGGTGGGCTGCTTGGTCTTCTTGTCGCGAAAGATGGCGATGCAACGGTGCTGGTGCTTGAGAGGCGACTCCACGCGCTTGTACTCGCCCGGCTTGCCCTCCAGCGTGTACAGGCAGATGCCGCGGTCCGCCGTGCCCACCACGGCCATCGGGTAGTCCTGCAGACGCACAGACACAGCGTGAGCTCACTCGCCGACAGCGATAGTTATAGCGATAGCGCTACTTACCACGTCCGCGCAGTAGCATCGCTCTGACAGGTTCATATTCATGATGGGGGCTGAGCTGCGGGTGTCCCAGAACTGAAACCAAAATACATGTTGATGCCTGCAGTCATACAATGTTTGAAGCTAAAATGTGTGTTTTGATGGTTGTGGCGCGACGGATCACGGACATACCTTGAGCGTCTTGTCCCAGGAGGCAGTCATGAGACAGCTGTAGTTGGGCGCCTTGATCCAGTGGCACGTCTTTACGGGCGCGTCGTGCGCCGCCACCTGCGAACACAACACCAATGACCATGAGCTGAATTCACCATCAAAATCATTTATTTGTAAAACATAGGTAACAATTACATGCAAGATCTTAAAAATTAGGTAGTGTGCTATGTTTTGCCAATTGACATACACATTATAAAAAGAAATACGATTATATGAATACTTGGTACTGTTAAATTAAAATATAAATTTTCTACACTATAATTATTTACGTATCTGAGTACCTGATTGTATTAATACATGCATGCAAGTTAAATTTTATTATTCATAATCAATTTCATTTCATGTCAAAATTTTAAGTTTATTCAATTCGAAAAAAAAAAAAAAATTACATATTATAGGAAAAATTATGTTTTATGTCAGCATTATACAGTTAAAGAGATTTGTCATGTCAAACATATGCCGACAGTTAGTGTATTAATGCAACTATTCACATGTACAATTTCAGTTCATTCATTGAAAGAGTAGGTTTCCGAATTGATCCCATTTAAATTTAGTGAAGATCTGATAAAGAACTTCGGAGATATATAACAGAACACTTAAATAAACAACGGCAAATCTCTCGGGATTGCTGCAATTGCATTGCATGTCACACTCATTTCGGGTTTTTCATCGACATTTATTCGGGTAATCTATTCCGGCATAACTTTGGGCATTGTGGGTACCTTATTATAGAACTTGCTCATTAAATTATTTACCAAAAAAATACAATTGACTTTCAAATAAAAACAGTACAAAGTGAAATATAACTTCAATTTCGGAAGTCGGTGTCAAAAAACGAAGAAACAAAACAGAAACACCGACTGCCAATTGAAGTTAATTTTCACTTTTTAGTGTTTTTATTAGTAAGTCGGTTCCTTTAGGCGCGATTGGTCCAATGTTCAAAAATATGTCCAAATCGCGGTTGGACCAATTCGCAGTTCGTCCAATTAGCAGTTGGTCCAATTCGCAATTATTGCAATTCGCCGTTAGTCCAAAATGGATAATGTTACCGAAATTATATTTGTATATATTACGTGTTATAAGAATCCATCAATAATAATATTTCAATTTTTTTTTTTCATTAAATATCTATTTAAGATTATCTTAAAAATTGTTAGAAAAAAATCGTAAAAAAACTTTAAAAAAGACTACCGACTTAACTACTAATAAAAATACAACAAAGTGAACATAACTTTCTTTTTGGAAGTTGGGGTCTTTGGTAGATACCATTTTTTAGCGTTAGGACACCGATTTGCAAAAAGAAAGTTATTTTCTATTTTGTTGTATTTTTATTAGTAGGTAAGTCGGTAGAAATATTTTTGAAAAAGGTTTTTTATTGTTCACTCTTTAGTTGTATCTACCTAAAAGGCCAGTTGTTTATTAAGGTACATATAATGCCAGAATAGATTACCCGAATATCATGAAACTTGAACATAACCGGTGAAATGAGATAATTAGAAAAAAAAACTAACACCAGTAGTCATTTCAAATGTCGAATTTAAAAACTTAACGGTATAATAGGGAACAATTTGAAGCTGGTAGGTATTTTCTTAGCACGCGCTTCCTGCTCTATTTTGTTTATCAGTCACAACCAACTTCCTAAAATTTTAATACTAGTAGAACCTAAGATTTACAACCTATATGTGCAATAGTAGGCAATATATTTTTTATTTATATTTAATAAAAAAACTGATTCTTTATATCAATGTTTTTAACAATCTCGGGACACTGGGGTCCCGGACCTTTGAAAGGCGTGCCAGGGGCCGAAGCTAACTAGCAGAGGCCCTGTTAACTATGTATCATGATATGTGACACCAACCGATGATTATTCGTAGATGCACTACGTTTTTTTAATTTTTTTATCAATAGGCTCGCGCTTGACCACTATCTCACCTGATGGAAAGCGATGATGTGGTCGACGGTGATGCACGCTTGCCTAGTAAAAACCCATTCACTCTTGACTTAAAGACCCCTAGATTGTAGCTATCGGGAAACACAGACTCCGGCAGGGAATTCACTCCTTAGCTGTACGCATAATAAAAGTGTCCCCAAAACGTTTTGTGTGTATGGGTGGGATGTCCACCATGTACCGATGACGCATCGCCGTGCGTCTGGTTGTCCGATGATGGAACGGGCTGGGCGGAATTAAATCATGCAATTCCATCGCACACTCCCCGAAATGTAACCGATAAAAAACCGACAACACGACGACGATGTTCAAGGCTCTGGAGCTTTGATTTGACCAGTACCTCATTGCCGATGAGTCTCTTGGCCCGCTTTTCGATCGACTCTAGTGCATATAGCTGGTATTTGGCAGATCCGTCCCAGAGATGAGAACAGTACCCCATGTACGATCGAACTTGCGCTTGATACAAGTTGGGCAGCTGTTCCGGCGTGAAGTACTTTCTCACCTTCGCAAGTATCCCCAATTTTTTGGCAGCCAGCTGAGCCATTGCCTCAATGTAAGGCCCAAAATTGAGAGTCGATGTTAACGTAACGCCAAGAAGCTCGACGGTTACATCACGGCAAGTTGGAGCCGGGTGAAACTGGCTCTTTTTAGCGGAAAAAAGACACGCCTGGGTTTTAGCAGCATTAAACTTGACCAGATTGGCATCACCCCATTCGGAGACTGCCTGCAACAAGTTCAAACGCTCCACCATGGCTTCTCGGAGAGACTGGATTTGTGGCCCGGTAGCACATACGTTGGACAAGTAATTCTCAGCAACAGTGCTGTCGTCTGCATACCCAAAGGTGAGGTGCACCCAAGCACAATCCTCGGTTGGTGCAGGACTATTGTTAATATGGAGACAAAGATATTGGGCTATGGGTTTGGCATGTTTAGTGGATCGATTGCCTAAAACTATAGAATGACTATTGGCCCCTGACTGACCACTGTTGAATTACACGGCTATAAAATGGCAGGGGGTGACTTGCACACTCAATTAATGGACGAGGGTCTTCAGTACTTGAGTGACGTAGCGCCATGAGGGCTAACATATCTGGAGGTGCTTGAGGAGTGTGGAGATGTATACCACGGCTATCAGTCCAATCCCGGAAATACGGTAAAGATCCCTACCAGCATCATCCAGTAAGATTATACTTCCTTCCACCGAGCACTTTTCCTCTTGCGAATCTTCACTAAAGCCAACCAATTAAGGCAAAAGAGAGATGGGAGCTCTGTTCCCCGTCAGTGTTCTCTCCGACCGGCCAATAAAAGCAAACTGGAGACGAGGGTCAACTGACAAGACTTCTCCCAGGAGATTTGGTCCGTGGGGCCGCCACTGTCCACCAGCTCACCACAAAGCTGCCCTGCGGACCTATCTCTGTTACTATTACTTTGTTAATAATATTATTTTAAGTATTTTAATTAACATTAACTAATAAATACTTTATCAACACACTTGCTCATAAAGTGGCTCTAGTTTCACCGTAATTAGGCACATAATGACACCTGTAATCAAACTGTGACTTTTTCATTGCTATTATTCACAAGTGATTTATAGTTTTTTTTTTAATTTATTGGTTGAGTTGCTTTGTTCTTAAAAAAGATTCGATACGAAAATCGAAGACTGTGCTCAATAGTACAAATAAATGAATGTACCTATTGCTTGCTCATTTCATGCAACTTCGTATTTAAATAGATAATTTCTACTTGTACGTGTTTAATTAATAAAACTTTCAATCAAATATAACTTTTGTTTTTCTCTGTAATAAAGAAAACTTGAAATTCACCATTTAGTACGTGGCTAATGTTTAAAATTTAGTAATGGCCGTGTACGCTATCCGCGAAAAGCAAAAAAAAAAAAAACCTCATTCTTTTAGTTAGATGCGCGCGGATAGAAAAACTGATTAATTTTGCCCGCCATTGCGAAAAATGTTTTCACAACTCGTTTTCACTGTTGAAAATGATTTCTTAGTCTTATTTTCTTTACAAGTGTGTTGAAAAACGTCGTACGATACACGTGTGTATTGATGATTACCGTCCTCGGCTCTCTTAAGACCCTCACCTAACGGCTCGGGTCTCAATGGCGCCTCAGCGGTAATCACTAACATTACACACTTGTACCATAATGTACTATTAAGAATACAAAGTTAATGCAGTTGTTTTATTTTCTGCTAAACTATTGTGTACGCACCTGTACGAAACTATTAAACAAAATAACTAGCTATACTGGAAATTTTGGAACATTAGCTCTTTATACTGCATGGCGGCTTTTTTGTAGCCATTCAAACTTGGTTGGTTTATCCATGTATTGTGGTTGTTCTGGTATTTTTATTATATCTCTTTAATTATTTAGTGTATTGAGCTAAAATTTTAGATGTGAATAGTTGCATTAATACACTAATCATTGGAATAAGTTATATTTTGCTTTTCCATTAAAAAGTCCTGCAATTGGATGTCATACAATATAGTACTCAAGCCGTAGTAAATTATGCCATTGTTCATTAATTACTAAGACCACATAAATTAAACTTGGCAAGGCATTGTAGTCCCTTACAAGATACAAATAAACGTTATAAGTTAGGCTCTAGAACTCTAGAGCCTAACTTATAACTAACTTTTAAGTAATTGGACCTAATAACCGTATTTTACTTTTATGTGTATATTTTCTGAACGGTATGTTTTTTTTAATTCTGTTTTCTCTAACATTACACACAAATTCTAAGCAACATGTGTAAAAAAATACAACTCTGCACTACAGCCTTTTATATGATATTCATCAAATAGCCAACGTCAGCGCAGCGGAAACTTGATTATTGCCGCAGTTTTATGACACACAAATTGCATTTAAACATACACATTTACTTCTCGTTACACACTAATTATTGAATGTATTTTTTTTCATCTACGAGTATAGAAAAAAAAAACAGTTTTTGTTCAATAGCTCCCCAATGGTTGGATACACAAACTTGTACGAACTATACAAAATTACACGACGTCATACACTTTCAATCATTTTGTTCCCAAAAAAAATTCAATGTTGTTTATAAAAAAAAACTATTTTTTTTATAAACAACTTTGTATTTTTTTTATAAATACATGTCACCTGTATTGATTGGTTTGAAGCTAGGTCCCAGCACTTGACACTCTTGTCAGTGGATGCCATGAAGATTTTACTGCCATCCTGCAAATGCAATACAGTGAGGTACAATGAATGAGCATGCTCCAGGCAGTGAAGCAAGTAAGTAGCAGTAGTATGTACTGACATCGTGCCATGCCACATCCAGGATGGGCCCGTCCATGCTCTGCACTGCCTTGGGCACAGTCTTGCCCGATGCTTCCACCTCCCAGCATCTCACCTGTAAGCATGACACTAAGTTGATCACTAACCATCACAACTACATGGAGCACTTGGATTCTGTTTGTGATTGCATAATGTTATGAAAAAAATATTTAAGATGGGAAAACTTCATTTGTATGGATTCACAATACCAATTTGCAATACATGTATTGCAAAATGCCACAACCAATTTTCTTTAAAATAAATCAGTTTACATCTCAGTATTAGGTACTAATTTTATGATTTTGTATTAAGCTGCTAACTTAGACTAATATAAATATTGGTGACTTTAGTGAATATACTCCAGTAAGAACATTTATTCAACATGCTAAGAAGAAGAACACATATATTATGGTGGTAAATGTACACATACAAATACTGGGCTGCAAATAAAATAATTCCTATGATGGACCTTAGGCATTCTCTGGTGCTTGACATCAACTTGTAGAAAGAAATCAGTTCATGCAAAGAGACATCTGGCAGTTAACTTCACAGATAGAAAGTTGTACTTTAAGTAACATCTCTGGGACGTATTAATACGCCGTGCTAGGGTACGGCCGACAGGCGACTCACCCGGCAGTCCCAGCTGCCCGCTGCGAGGAACGTCTGCGGCAGCGTGGGCGGAGAGAACTCCATCGCGGAGACAGTGTCGTCCGGAGGCGAAGTCACCTCCAGGTCCTTGTTCGGGTTGCTCGGCGCGCCGCCCAACTGGTTGAACATTTTTAATAGATCACCACTAACTACCAGGAATCAAAACAGTGTAGACTGCTGTTGTATTACACTAATACCACATCTAGTCACAATAACTATACAGATAATGCACTTGTTTAGTGGCGATTGGCGCGGCAAATCTCGCCCAACAACGTCTTGTTTTCTGTTTTGTTGACTTTTGAATTTGAAGGTTAGGTTTAGTTTTTTTTTCCTGGATACAAGTCCGTTTAGTCACATCTTCACATTATATCACAGACTACTTAGAGATACTACGTATCATTATATTTAGTATGTCAACACTTCAACTTCGCTTTGACTTCTTGTTTGTTATTGTTTAAAGTAAAGAAAATATTATATTTTGTTGGATGCATTGAGATAATATGTACTAAGTACATTATTTACTCAATCATGGATGTAGAATTGCATAGTATTTTATTTAAATCTTTTCGACAGAATTTAATATAAAAAGCAGAGGTTGACACACTTTTGGATTTGAAAACATAATAATATATTGGAGTCGTCGGCGGGGAACTTCTTCTTTAGCTTCTATTAAATCAATTATCATAAATTTATTGTAAGTTACATGTTAGGTTAGGTTAAAATGGGTTGCCACAATTCCACGTCCAAACGCGTATTTTGCATACGGAAAATTCGTGTAATCTATTCTGGTACCTTTCACTGTGGGCATTATAGGCATATTATAGGTACACTCATGGTATAATAATATACTTCGCCTGGTAGTCTCTTCCCGTGACAGCTGGGTCGCGTGATTGGCCTAAGACTACGTCATCAATTGCCACCTATCACTTTTCGGCCGCAGGCGATAGGGACCCCCCCTGCGGCCCCATCTCATCCGCAATCAGACGGTGGCGACCCCGTCCAGGCCACGGAAGGTAGGCAGAGCGGCGCAACGCAATACCGGCACTCCTCTGCCACCGCGGTCTCCAACCCACAGCTGCAATATCGTATGGGACGCTCCATATAATATCGAGCGAGCCTAAGATGCGATGTCGCCTGTTGCCAAGCGGAACCGCAACCTACTTGTTGGCCGCTACGTCGTCGGCTTTTTATAATTTATGCTTAATCGGAAAAAGCCCTTACGAGCTGCCCCTCCTCGGGTTCCTCTTCGCTTCACCGTAGGTGACCAAGCCACGGCTACTGAGACACGGAACGAAACTACGCCTTAGCTTGCCTGTCGAGTTTTTTATTTGATCTGAGAGCTCCACTGACAAGCTAAGGCATAGTTTCGTTGTACGTGTAATTGAGTATGTATACGGTAAGGTGTACTTATAACCAGCGTCACCTTGTTGATTGCAACGTTCCATCTTGACTTTTTATTTGATCTGAGATCTATTTAAACAATTTCTCTGACAAAACAAATGTTGTAAAAGTCACACGCTGCGTCTGTCTGTCTGTACGAACGTGATAAAATGGACCAACTTAATTTAGTTCGGGACGAAAACCCACAAAACTTGACTTGACTAAAATAAGTCAAAAATAATTAGGTTAGGTTAAGTTCGGGCGTACAGCCGTATTGACACAGCTATGCCTTAATTTATGGAATTTACAACGCGTAGATAAATGAAATAATATCTAGAAAGGCACATACCATTTCTTTTAGCTGAAGTTAATTACAATATTGAAGTCACGCATATGGTAGCGTCTCTTCGTTGGGAAAAGAAAAAACCTTATTACACCGCCTTTTATACTTCTGTTTTTACAGTTTAGTACGGAACAATTAACAATTTTTTCTTGTGTATCTTTCACAGTTCACGGGTGCACCACAAATGTTTCGGAGCCACAGTATTTTGCTCACCGAGCGAAACAACGCTATAGGTGTGAGCGACACGACAATAGCCATTGAGCTAGGAAAAACATGGAGGCGCCCCATTATTCTATTCATACATTAGCTTATACAAATATGAGTGATATACGATACAGAATGTGAAACATCATTTTGTCTCATTTGTTCTAATGTAGTAATCGTATTTGACAAAAGAGACAACAATTTTTTTTTTTTTTTTTTAAACTTTGGCCCACACTAGGAATTTTTTCCTGTATCGTGGGTGCGTTTATAAACATATAAACTCACATACACAACACCCAGAGCCGGAACAACCATCTGTAGGTCATACAAATATTTGTTCCGTGCGGGAATCGAACCCGCGACACGCAGCGCAGCAGTCAATCGCTAAACCACTGCGCCAACCGTGCGCCCGATACATACCGAACAATATTTCAGTTGTTGCTCATTAAGGCAACATTTTGTTATGACGTAGTGACAGCTGTCAGTACGTGCCATATTCGCCATACTAATTGCCGAAATTTGTGGTTGTGTTCATGGTAGTCCTGCTGTCAAATGGCTATTTACTTTTTGTATTAATAATGTGTGTGTTCCGTGATTAACACAACCATAGCATCGGCACCCATTTTAAGTGCCATTTTAAGGTTTAGGTAGGCACGTTTTTTATGTAGGTATTTCGAGTCCATACTATTTATTAGGTCTATGATGACAATAGCGATGAAATGGCGAGTTGTCAGTATGATACTTGTCAATTCGATGTGTGAATTACCCGAGCAAAATGCATTTTTTAACATAATAAAGCAATTATGAACCAATAATTCAATATATAAATTAAATTAACACCAAATATATGAATCACATGAGTTTTAAATAGATAAGTTAGTTAGCAATTTATTTTATTTTCATTAACTACATGAGAAAGTAACAAAATTTTCTGAAAAGGACAATCAATGGTAACACTTATCGTGACGTAGGCTTAGGCCATCCTGTAAAGAGAATACCATGCAATGATATTCAAATAAACAGATATGTTATGAGCGCGCGTATGTGAAGACTCGAATAGGTCACAATTGTGACCTTTAGTCTTTAATTTATGTCACGCATGGCGAAGAGCGATAGGCTTTGTTGAAACAAAAACAAAATTAAAAAAATGCCATCGTGTGTATTTAGAAATTGTACCAATTATGATATTTTACCTTATGTAAGTACGCAATACGCCTCAATTTATTTATTTTTTTATACTTCATGTACAATAGTGGTACATAGACGGACTTAATGCCACAAGGCATTCTCTACCAGTCAACCTTTGGGTTAAAAAGGACAACGTTGTGAACGGGTACAAAATAATATTTAAAGAAATTGTATACGAAAATGTATATACATACATATATATTAATAGTACACATATACAAATAAAATAGACTAATAAATACTAAAAAAACGAGAAACCTAATAATAATTATAATGACTAGACTTTTGACTCTAGATAAAAACTATTTAGTCTGACTGATTAATGAATTGATAATGTATAATAATAATGATAGATGAATTTACTAATTTATTTCATTTTCTTTGCTAATATTCTGATATTTGGAGGTTAGAAAAAGATAATAACATTGGTGGTCAGAATAATGTTTGTTTACATTCACACGCAAGTGACAAACACTAGCTGTCTCTTTTTTTCTTGTTGGTTTTATCAAGCCATCCCGTTCGACTTGTAGTGAAATGTCAGATGAATGAAAATTGTGTATGTGTGCTGCCACTGCTGCGCGGAACACTTTTTTCGATTGTTTTGCGAGTGTATAACGTAGCTGTTTATTTGAATATCATTGATACCCAAAGACCTTATACTTCTTACTACTAGACTGTGTACCAAAATTTTTTGTTTAGCTAAAATGAAATCTATCATCATACACCTAGGTTAGCTATTTCCTTATAAGCAGTAGCTAACCAAAAGCGGTCCTGGCGAGAGGGTTTCCGCTGGTAGTGTGTCCTTGTCTGACCTATTGCTAGCACAACGAATCATTGGGTTTGGTAGAAATGGTAGAAAATTTGATATGTTTCTTTTTATACCAAAACGAACAATTCATAGACTTTGACACTTATTTAAATATTTCTAGAAAAGTATATAAATATTTAATCATGTTCCTATATTTAATCAATTCGAAGTATTTTTAAAAATTATCATTAATACTGAGTAAGAGTAATACTTTTAAATGTTTGGGCCTGGTAATACTAAATGTAGGATGGTGGTTTGCGGATTTTTTGGCGGACTTTATTCGAGTGAAATTCAGCGGCTGTTAATATTATTTGCAAATTAATTCCTAGTGGAATACAATTGGTGCAGTTTTATTTCTCAACTGTCTACGCAACTGGAATATATGTGAAATCATAGAGATCTTTTGAGGTATATTTAGCTGCCGGTATTTCTAACGCCTCTCCTTCATGAGCTTGAGAGTAGGATCAGAGAGCTTTTTGTTCCAATCTATATGATGGTCTTGAAGAATGAAACTTGAAGAGACTTGGGATTTGAGGCTTATTGAGTCAAGGAGGACTCTCTTCGAACTTCAGATAACCCTTTAATACTCCATCGTAAACTGCTCAATTCCTCTTCGAGTTCGGTGATATTTTCGTCGGTACGGAGTGTGCGCGTGTTGTACGTTGCCAGTTCTAGACGTCGGTATTTGTTGGGGATCTCGTCCGAGATTCTTAGCACCCCTTGCCATACCGTAACCTCGACCGTACCGTAATCGAAGGTACAGGCTGCCGGGCAATAGGGGCTATGTTTTATTTGTGCTATTCATGGGGAGTGCTTTGCAGGCGGGTTGGCGATCGCAGTATGGTTGTTACAAATGCATAGAGAACGCAGCTGCCCATTCTCTGGTTTTTCCCTTAGTCGCCTCTTACGACACCCACGGGCAAACATGGGAAGGTGAAATTCTTTACGCCCGACACCATACGGTTAGTGATCTACATCACTAAATACAATACCAAAAAATATAAACACCTTTTTTTTTATTAACTATAAATTAGGTAGGTTTAGGTAGCGCTCATAGCGCTGTTAGGTAGCATCAACATATCGGAATACTTAAAATGTCGTTTTTACAATCAATTTGTCCCGTGTTCTGTTTGGTCATGGTCACCTCATTAGAAAGAGACACACTACCAAAGGGAGCCCTCTCGCTCGGACCGGTTTTTGCGCCATAGTGCACAGTCTAGTAGTAAGAAGTATAAGGTCTTTGTTGATACCATGTCTTATTATACCATGGGTACACTGACCTCTATTAAGTCGGAACCACACTTATGTGGCGTGGCGTATCGTGCCGCAGTATCCACCAATCAAACGACTCTGTGTCAGCCTACGTCATAACGCAACCTGTTGTGTAGCCATTCAAATGCGTCAGAAGGCACCACAACACGCCACGCCTAAAAAACGCCTGTGGTTCCGACTTTATACAAGTACGCTGGACTACATAATAAACTATATAAAATGACAGTTGATTTTTGTGCTGATTCAAAGCACCCCGCTCGAGCGTCTCGGGAACTAAAATTGACATATTTAGAGATAAGTTAATACCGATACTTCTAAAGATTAGGTAATACTAATATATTCGCCTGGAAATATTATAATATTGTAACTAATTTATCAGTATTAGTGATATTTTAAATTACACTAATATCAAAATAGTAGACTTGGCAAGGCAGTCAAACAATTTATATCTGCATCTGAAACAGAGTTGAAAACTGATAGTCTGATATAAGTCTTCACCTCGCTGGAATGCGATGTCACTCTTAGTTGCAACTTAACACCACACTACATGATCTCAGCGATGAGAGCGAGAAATACGTCCGTTGTAAATTATAATCCATCTCATTCGTACGCAAATATTTGTATGAATGATGTTCCCTTCTCGAACCCGATGGGCGCCAACCAAGTGAATCCGAACTATTGTAAGTATTAACTAACTAGTGTACTTGAGCGATGAGATACTTGCTCAAATAAACTAGTTTTAACAATGATATTCAAATAAACAGATATGTTATGAGCGTAAACAGCGGAAACAGATTTGATATGCGTGCATTGTGAAGACTCGAAAAGGTCACAATTGTGACCTTCAGTCTTTAGTTTATGTCACGCATGGCGAAGAGCAATAGGCTTTGTTGAAACAAAAACAAAATAAAAAAATGCCATCGTGTGTATTTAGAAACTGTACCAATTATGATACCAAAGTACATAAAACAAAAGGGATCTCATACCATATGTAAGTACGCAATACACCTCAATTAACTTTTTTTTTTTTTTTCCTAATATTCTGATATTTGGAGGTTAGAAAAAGATAACAACATTGGTTGTCAGAATAATGTTTGTTTACAATCACACGTAAGTGACAAACACTAGCTGTCTCTTTTTTTCTTGTTGGTTTTATCAAGCCATCCCTTTCGACTTGTAGTGAAATGTCAGATGAATGAAAAGTGTGTATGTGTGCTGCCGCTGCTGCGCGGAACACTTTTTTCAATTGTTTTGTGAGTGTATAACGTATCTGTTTATTTGAATATCATTGAGTTTTAAGGATGAGTTGTTAGTCTATCCCCATATTTTTAAATCTCTTGATCTGAGAGTAATGCGCTATAACTTTACTAGCACGCTATCCACTAGTTTATAGCTTGCAATCTGACCGAAAATATTTTTCAGGTAACCTTTACAGCAATTATTCTATTACTTAAAATTTATCATAATAAAATTAACTGGGTATTTTTTTCTCTTACGTTTTAAATTATTCTCACGATCGATAAAGTCCATAATAGTATTTTTATCTCTCTCTATCTATTTAAAAAAAAAAATATAGAATATAAAATAAAATATCTTTATTTCAGACCTATATCAGTCCATAAGTTGTTAGTGGTTAGTAACAGATTGTGCTTAAATGCTATGTTAGTGTTATTAGTACTTAATTCTATTTAAAATAAACCTATACCTATTTCCACCCAGTGTCTTTTGATGGGACAGTCTACTCTGCCAACAATCATTTTCAGGATGCCGTTCCGAGTGCTACGCAAGCGTTGCAGTAAGGAAGCCGCTTTCTTACGCATGATAGCATGAAAGCCGTCCGTACGAGCTGCAGCAAACATTCCCGATGCACTGCAACGTCGCGGCAACCGCAATAGCATCCTGAAAGCGTTGTTGTATTGTACGCGCAGGACGTTGTAGGCTCGGCACGTATATGACACCCACTGGCCGCTCGTGTAAAAGGACTTACAGAACGTCTTAAATAAACTCACTTTGACGTCTGCCGTGCAGAGCACGTGCGTGCGTGCGTGCGTGCGTGTTGATATAATAGACACGCTTCGATCGGCAATCTATTGAATAGGTACGTAATTATGACACGATATCTTGCGAAGACACCCCGATTCAAACAGTAAAATGCCCATAACTTTTGAACGGCTTAACCGATTTTATTCAAACATGTTAAGAAACACAAGCTAAGAACACTCTCGATTAAGTCACCTTTTAAATTTAATCAAAATCAGTTCACCCGTTTGGACGCTATGATGCCACAGACAGACACACAGATACATAGCAACACACGTCAAACTTATAACACCCCTCTTTTTGTGTCGGGGGTTAAAAATGGGATGGAACCCCATTACTAAGACTCCGTGATCCGTCTGATTGTCTGTCTGTCACCAAGCTGTATCACATGAACCGTGACAGCTAGACAGTTGAAATTTTCAGATGATGTATTTCTGTTGCCGCTGTAACAACAAATACTAAAAACAGAATAAAATAAATACATATTTAAGTGAGATCCCAATCAACAAACGTGATTTTTTTTGGCGTTTTTTGCGATAATGGTACGGAACCCTTCGTGCGCGAGTCTGACTCGCACTTGGACGGTTTTTTAGTGTAAGCAGTGATAGGTACAAGTATAATTGTGTAAGTATGGACTATTGATTTAGATATTGTGTTGTTGTTTAATATTTTGTTTTTGTGTGTACAAAGTGTACGAAAATGGAATATGGAACATAAAGTAGTGAAGTAGAACTGAAAGTATTAAAGAAAGTTCATTGTTTTTAAATCGAAATAAATTCATAAAAGCGATGTAATATTTTTGAGCATGCTGTCTGTCCAACGCATAGATATTGTATGTTAATGGTACCTAGTTACTTAATGTTATTTTTTACAAAGTTTCTACACAATTTATGTTGTTCTGAAATAAATTACTTATGACTTTTGCGTAGCAAACAAATTCTAGTTCTATGGTCCAACGAGTACAACGCTAGGATAGGATTTGAGAGTTAACAGTCACCGTGCTTTATTCATGCCCGCCCCGCGCCCGTGCGTTATAACGAATTATGCAAATAGCACATAGCGACAAGTGAGTGCCACGATACAATCCCACCGCACTATTCCCAAACCACTGCAACTCCTGAAAGACAGAATCAACAGTTGCGACCACCAGAAAAGCGCCGAGGCAATGAAGCTCGACGAAGTCCCGGAGAATTAATTTTAACTGTCTTGGATCTCGCAACGAATCAGAAAAGAATAATGGAGGAGTAAGAAAAATACAAATTTCCACTTCCCTCCGTAACAAGCAGAACGGACGCAGGGAATTTTATTCTAGTTTCCACAAGGTCCGTATAGTAAACAGCTCCTGATACAGCCTGTACATTATTCAACATAGTATTGCGTTCATTCGGCCAAAGAATACACTCCCATAAGATATGATGCAGATTGTACATATTCGCAGTCAGATGTAGAACACTGACATAAAGGCGAGGCAGCAAGCTTGAAGGAAAATAATTTACTTTTAAAGTTACCATGCTCTGTGAGAAATTGGGCAACACAGTGATCCACCTCCAGCCACGTCCTGGCCAGCCGCACGCGAACGGATGGAAAGAATTGGTGAAGGTGTCGGCCCTTGATGGAATTATCCCACCTACATTGCCATTCGGATAAAAGTTCCTCCCACACGTCAATATGTGGTTTAAATAATCTAGAGATTTTCTCACTGTCACTCCGCGTCCATGGTCTCTTTCGCGGAATAGTACATTGCAGCACGTCGCTGCACTTCAAGGTCGACCGGAAGTACGACAGCAAGTACCGGTAAGGCCTCAGTACTAACCGTCCTGTATGCTTTGCATAAGAATATCAAAGCCAAACGCTGACTCTGAAGTAATTTACATCGTACCGTCCCTGTTGTGGCCCTATCAGCCCGAACAGGCGCCCCTTAGCAGATAAAACCCAAGTAAGTAGCCCCTATAAAAAATAAAATAAAATATCTTTATTTCAGACCTATATCAGTCCATAAGTTGTTAGTGGTTAGTAACAGATTGGGCTTAAATGCTATGTTAGTGTTATTAGTACTTAATTCTATTTACAATAAACCTATAAATAGTCTTTAAAGCCAAAAAGGACAGACCCCACGTAGATTTATATATTCTCGTTAAGGCATAGAAGTTATTTTTTACTTTTTCACCGACTATTTTAATATGATCTATAAATGCAAAATTCCTCTCTAACACTAGACCAAGATAGCAAACGGACTGCTTCCTTTTTACCGTTGTGCCATGATAGCGTTTGCTTTGTGATATGATGTAATAAGCACGCTGCTTTAAGTAGCTCTACGTTATATTAACCAGCACTAACTGCAGAGAACCTCACCCCCTAGAAATATATAAAAGGCGACATCTATGGGTAGGAGGATATACTATGACTTTTACGTGCGTCGTGTGCGCGCCATCTCTGTGACATCAATGAATTTAGTTTTCTGTAGTTATTTGACATCGATTCCACAAGTAAGCGTGCAAGATATGACTTTATCACCTTTACTAAAGTGAATACCTCTATTCCTCGAACCTTTCAAAAATCTTAAAATAGTTATTGCGTTGTTAGGATCATTTAAATTTGGAGAATTTTGATGTCTCGAACAATAACCCACATGAATCTGGTCTAGTTTTATTTGACAAATATAACAATAAACCTATCATCTCTCTGTACAGTTCATGAGATTTATTATCAACTAGCTGTCCCCCACGGCTTCGCTCCCGTCAACTGGCTTCCTACCTACCAACTTACCCTACCCTACCTACCTACCCAACTACCCTACCTAGCTACCCTTTTTTTTTTAGCTTGGGGAAATGCTCATGCATACTGCGCTACCACCGGGAGATAGCGCAGTTATGTGGGACTCTAACCCACTAAAACTCCTCCTGTGCCGCTTATGGCGGGAACACGGGTACGCGTTAGCACTCACCGCACACCCGCCGGACCCTCCTCTGGGGAGTATCCCCCATCACCGGTGCACCAGAACACACGCTGTGACCACCCCAGGGACCAAACCAGCACATGGGTGCCAAATGACCCCGTGTATGGCACGTTGGTCCCCTTGTGATGGGTCAAGGTCAATGGCCCCGCCACCTACCATTTTTCGGCCACAGGGGATAGGGAGAGCGGCCAACGCTATACCGACAATCCTCCTCCACTACGGCTCCACCGCGTCCGCCATCAGACGGTGGCGACCCCGTCCAGGCCGCGGATACCGGCACTTCTCTCCCGCCACGGCCTCCAACCCTCAGCCGCGATATTGTATGGGTTTGGGAGGCCCCATACGACATCGCGCGCGGCCCGCCTCAGTTGCGATGTCGCCCAGGCAGCAGCACAACCTACATGTTGGCCGCTACGATACGTCGTCGGCTTATCGGCAAAAGCCCTGACGAGCGGCCCCACCTCGGGTTCCTCTTCGCTTCACCGTGGGTGACAAGCCACGGTTAATAAGCCCCCCCGCCTCGACAATGCGGGAACCCACCGGGGGGGTACCTACCTACCCTACCCTTCCTAGCTACCTACCCACCTACCCTACCCTCTACCCTACCTACTCTACCATATCTACCCTACCCTACCTACCCTACATCCATGATTGTTGCGTAATTTTAACCGTTTACGCAGTGCACGCAACGGAAGCTCTCAAAAAGGAATAATATTGCCCGCATTTGCAACATTTTCCATTTATACTTCGCTCCTATTGGTCGTAGCGTGATGTTATATAGCCTATAACCTTCCTCGATAAATAGACTATCATATACAAAAATATCTTTTCGATTCCAACCAGTAGTTCTTGAGATTAGCGCGTTCAAACAAACAAACAAACTCTTCAGCTTTATGATATTAGTATAGATGTTTATTGATGGATGTTGTTCAATTAAAATAGTTGGACTTTTACATTCTCTAACATCATTCATGTCAAATTTCTTCACAATCTTCTCACCATACGTTTTCTGAAAAAAAAAAACACTCCATCTTCTTATTGTTTTATATCGAAGCCGATGTAATTGGACACTTCTTCACATATTCTCAATACGAATATTTTTTTAAATATTTCTATTACACGTAGAAGATCTGCTTTTCTTTCTCCAAAGATCGTATCCACGTAGATTGGAATAATAATTCTTCTTTCTCCTTCCATCACAAAAATACATTTATCTAGTTTTAACTGTTTAAATCCCATTTTAACATAAAAATCTGTAAACTTAATGGTCCACATTAGTGGAGCTTGTTTTAGTCTTGCAACCTTAGCGTTTGTATGCCTTTGAGGACTTTCAAATAAATGAAATCTTTTAAATCTCCATGTAAAAAATGTGTAAAAAGGCGATTTTAACATCAAACTGCTTATTTTTTTACTCACGTCAATTGAAATTAATATTCTTAATGAATTTGTGTTGACAACTGGACTGTATTTTTCATCCAGCGACCACACAACCTATGTGGCCGATGGTTTCATAATAATCTATCTTGTACTTTTGTTGAAAACCATTTGCAAATAATCTTGCTTTATACCTTCCATTTGATTTTACCGTGAAAATCCACTTGCTCGTTACTAATTTTGTACCTTCAGCTTCTTTCTTGTATAAATATCACCACGTATTATTTTCTCCTAAAGATTTAATTTCTTCTTATACCGCTTTCTTCCATTTATCTTTTTCCCTCGATTCTACTCCTTCTTCATATGTCAACATAGATATTTCAGTATCAAAATCCATAACATAATCCTTATAATATCGTTCTGGTAATCTTGGGTCTCTTGCAGGTTGAATCCTTCTATTTACATTATTCTCCACAGCTCGGTTTTCATTATTCTCCACGTCTCTACTCACGTTTCCCTCAACTTCTTCAACATCAAAAAATACTTCATGTCCTTCATCAGACTGTATAGTGTTATCAAAACTAAAACGATTTCCAAAAATATCATTAATAATCAAAAAAATATTATTTTCAGTATTTTTTCTATCTTCATTTGTTCTCCCAACTTCACTTGTTTCGTTTCCATTTGTTTCGCCTTCATTTCTTACAACTTTGCGTTTTTTTCATCGCTAAATCTAATAAAATTTTCGCATTCTCGATGGCTATCTACATTGATGCTTCTTCTCATATTTTCACCTGCTTGACATTCTTCGTTACCACGCGTTACCCTTATTTCATTTTCATCCACCTTGTTCTAAAGATATTTATAAGAAAAATGTGTTTAATATGTGTATATTAATTTAAAATAACTTACCAAATGAATTTAAATTGTTACAGGGCAATGATATTCAAATAATAGTATATTATGCAACTAGTGAATAAAGGACGGATTTAATGCGAGGGCCGTAGATGAATCACAAGTAAGTGAAGGATTCTAACGACTGAATCACGACCGTAGGGAGTGATTCATGATGATTGAATCACGAGCATAGCGAGTGATTCAAGTGTTAGAATCATGAGTGACGCGAGTGATTCATGGCCCTCGATATAAATCCGTTTTATTCAAGAGTTGCATACTATATTTTATACCATGACTACGAGAAAAAGAAAGATTGAAGCGGCACAAGGAATAATAATAAATAAATGGGTTTATTACCTTGAAAATTTACAAAAAAATGTGAAACCCTGACCCCAGAGCTAGGTAACAGCACTTGTGTTTCAATCTCTAGCTCTATCTCTAACTTTATCTCTAACTCTATCTCTATCTCTAACTCTATCTCTATCTCTAAATCTATCTCTGACTCTATCTCTAACTCTATCTCTAACTCTATCTCGACCTCTATCTTCTCTAACTCTATATCTAACTCTATCTCTAACTCTATCTCTTACTCTATCTCTACCTCTATCTCTAACTCTAAATCCATCTCTATCTCTATATGTAACTCTATATCTATCTCTTTCTCTATCTCTATCCCTATCTCTATGTCTATCTCTATCTCTAACTCAAACTCATCTCTATCTAAGTTTCTATCGAATATTTTATGCGCAAGGAGGTTGTATAGCATTGAGATCGAGTTTGAATATTATATTGGTGTGTTCTAAATTCAAACACCAAAACAGTGATTAAAAGTGCTTTTTATTCACTGTTTTCAGTGAATAAAATAAGCTTTTTAGAGGGGGAATGGTATAAAGAATATTGAATATCATTGTTACAGGGTAATTTATTTAAAACAAAATTGACAGAGTGGCTACTAAAGTGTTGTTTTTATAGTGTTGGGGAATTTATAGAACATGGAAATAATGGTTTAATGAAAATGAATAAATAATAATGTCAGTTTTTTGTAAAAATATTAAGATTCTAGTTTTGACATTTTAATTTATTTAATGGTTTTTTTTAAATATAAATTTTGACATTTTAATTTATTTTATGGTTTTTTTATTATAATTTTTGACATTTTAATTTATTTTATGTTTTTTTTTTATTATAATTTTTGACATTTTAATTTATTTTATGGTTTTTTTTTAACATTTGTTTTTAATAATATTACTTAAATATTATTTCTTTTTTTTTTGGTAACTTTACTTATATAGACAATTGTAATTTACTTTTTTGGAATGCATGAATGTTGTTATAGTTTCTTTTTAATTTAATGATTTCAATTTTTTTATAAATAATTTGCACGCTTGCTTGCAGGCAGAATACAGTCACTAAACCTATACATCTTCTACACTATGCTTTAACATCTTCCCTTCAAAACTTTGTATTTCTGGCAATTAAACATTTTGATTTGATTTGATTCCTTTCCACCATCACGATAAATGCCTTGTTCTTCTTCATTTGTTTTCACCTCACTCGCTCTTATTATCGTTCTCTCGTCGTCCACCCAAATGTTATAGCCATTTCTAACGTAGCCAACCAAAATTACATCTTTAGTCAAGTTTGCGTCAACCAGATTTTAATTTGTAGCAAGCCAAGATCCAAATCTGATGTTTGATAGATTAGATTTTATGTTAAACCACATTTCAGCTGGTTTCTTGTCACTTTCTTCCGTAGGTCTTCTATTAACCAGGAAGCTAGCTGTTAATAAAGCTTCATAGGTAATTCGGAACACGACCGTCGAATATCAGAACTCTTGTCCTTTCCCTCAAGTTTCTGTTCAATCTCTCGGCTTTTCCATTTAATTGACAGAATACGTCTGTAATCAATGAATCAATCTGCCTAGCCTTTTCCCAACTATGTCGGGGTCGGCTTCTAGTCTAACCGGATTCAGCTGAGTACCAGTGTTTTTCTTGGAGCGACTGCCTATCTGACCTCCAAAACCCAGTAACTGGGTAACACGGTACCCCTTGACTAGACTGGTGTCAGATCTCAAGCTTCTGACTACTCGTAACGACTGTCGTACGATCTTCAAATGGCAGCGGGGACCAACGCCTTAACGTGCTTTCCGAGGCACGGAGGAATCAGGAAACTCGGTATGTTGAAATGGTCACCCATCCACGGACCGACCTTGTCAAGCGTTGCTTAACCTTGAAAATCGACCCGTGCGGCTGTTATCCTGTTATTATTTAACTCGACAGACGTATCCAATCAACTAATATTTGAATGTTTGAATTTTTCATTTTGCATATGTGTCATTGATAGATTATGATTATATTAAATATTCTGGTCAGCCGCAGGACATATATTATGAGTTTGATAAATCAAACCTCATTCCAACAGACTATTTCAGCAAAACTTGCTGGTAAGGCTGAATTGATATATTTTCTTCCAAACACTCCAAAACACATTCTATTTATACAGTATTCTGATGCAGAACAAACAAAAACCAAGGACTTGAATTGAAGGCCTCAGTAGCCAGGTCATTAAATTCATAAAAACAAAACAGCGCAAGATAAAATTGACAATGTAATCGTGAATGTCAGACACTCAGATGAAATTTTCATCTGAGGTCCAACATAGACCCATAGACCTAATCATAGAACTAATATACAGTATGGACTCGAAATAGCAAAGACCTTATACGTATTTCTTACTACTAGACTGTGTACCAAAATATTTTGTCTATCTAAAATGAAATCTATCGTCATACACCTAGGTTAGCTATTTCCTTATAAGCGGTAGCTAACCAAAAGCGGTCCTGGCGAGAGGGTTTCCGCTGGTAGTGTGTCCTTGTCTGACCTCTTGCTAGCTCAACTAATCATTGGGTTTGGTAGAAATGGTAGAAAATTTTATATTGTTCTTTTTATGTTATACCAAAACGAAAAATTCATAGACTTTGACACTTTAAATATTTCTAGAAAAGTATATAAATATTTCTGCAGTTCCTATATTTAATCAATTCGTTGTATTTAAAAAAATATTCATTAATACTGAGTAAGAGTAGTACTTTTAAATGTTTGGGCCTGGTAATACTAAATTTAGGATGGTGGTTTGCGGATTTTTTGGCGGACTTTGTTCGAGTGAAATTCAGCGGCTGTTAATATTATTTGCAAATTGATTCCTAGTGAATAGAATACGCAACAATTGGTGTAGTTTTATTTCTCAACTGTCTACGCAACTGCACAATATGTGAAATCATAGAGATCCTTTGAGGTATATTTAGCTGCTGGTATTTCAAAGCACCGTCAGAAGACTGCAGGGTCATCTAACGCCTCTCCTTCATGAGCTTGAGAGTAGCATCAGAGAGCTTTTTGTTCCAATCTATATGATGGTCTTGAATAAAGAGATTTGGATATGAGGATTATTGTGTCCTCCCCCTCTCTTCGAACTTCAGATAACCCTTTTAATACTCCATCGTAAACTGCTCAATTCCTCTTCGAGATCGGTGATATTTTCGTCGGTCCGGAGTGTGCGCTTGTTGTACGTTGTCAGGTCCAGTCGTCGGTATTTGTTGGAGTAGCCGGATCTCGGCCAGGATTCTTAGCACCCCTTGCCATACCGTAACCTCGACCGCTACCGTAGTCGAGGGTACAGGCAGCCGGGCATCAGGGTATGTATACATATAACTATGTTTTATTTGTGCTATTCATGGGGAGTGCTTTGCAGGCGGGTTGGCGATCGCAGTATGGTTGTTACAAATGCACAGAGAACGCTGCTGCCCATTCTCTGGTTTTCCCTTAGTCGCCTCTTACGACACCCACGGGCAAACATGGGATGGTGAAATTCTTTACGCCCGACACCATACAGTTAGTGATGTAGATACCAAAAAATATAAAACTTTTTTTTTCCTAACTATAAATTAGGTAGGTTTAGGTAGCGCAGTTAGGTAGCATCAACATATCGGTATACTTAAACTATCGTTTTTACAATCAATTTGTCCCGTGTTCTGTTTGGTCATGGTCACCTCATTAGAAACCCACTACCAAAGGTAGCCCTCTTGCTCGGACCGGTTTTTGCGCCATAGTGCACAGTCTAGTAGTAAGAAGTATAAGGTCTTTGCGAAATAGCTACAAAAAACACGTGCCTACCTAAACCTCAAACTGGCACTTAAAATGGCTGCCGATGCTATAGTTGTGTTAATCACGGAACACACACACATTAATAATACAAAAAGTAAACAACCATTTGACAGCAGGACTACCACGAACACAACCACAAATTTCGGCAACTAATATGGCGAATATGGCACGTACTGACAGCTGTCACTACGTCATAACCATCGTCATTTTCCTAAAATTGTATTGCTTTGCTATGGAAGAGCGGAGCTTCCCAACACAGGCATTACTTGCTTAAAGGGAAGCTCCAAACACTAAACATTTTTTGTAAACTTATGAAGCAATAAACTATTTTGTATTTTGTATTTGTATTTTTTGTATAACAAAATGTTGCCATAATGAGCAACAACTGAAATATTGTTGTCTCTTTTGTCAAATACGATTACTACATTAGAAGAAATGAGACAAAATGATGTTTCACATTCTGTATCGTATTTCACTCATATTTGTATAAGCTGATGTATGTATAGATTAATGGGGCGCCTCCATATTTTTCCTAGCTCAATGGACCTATTAAATAGTACTTGTGTCACTAAGTCACTTGTCACTACTGTCAGTGTCAAACAAAACTTTTTGTCAAATCAAAACAGTCAAAATCAAAAGTCTAGACGGCAATCAAAACAGCAAAAATTGTAAAATACAACAATAGTTTACTAGTCCATAAAATTTATGTGATTATTTAGATAAGTAAACAAATCATAAAAGCTAAAATGAGTAACATTCAGTACGTACAGATAAAGGATCTAAAACCCGGCATGAAAAGCATAAATGCTGAGTTCATCGTGCTTGAGGTGGGCCCACCGACATTGACGAAAGAAGCGCGGGAGGTGCGCACCCTGCGCGTGGCGGACGCCACGGCCTCGGTGAACCTATCCGTGTGGGACGAGCCCGGTGCTCTGCTGCAGCCCGGCGACATCGTGCGCCTGACGCGCGGCTACGCGAACCTGTGGCGCGCCGCGCTCACGCTCTACTCCGGCAAGTCCGGTGACATCCAGAAGGTGGGCGAGTTCTGCATGCTGTTCAACGAGCAGGTGAACATGAGCGAGCCACAGCCGACGCCGCCGCCCGTGGCCGCTGGCGCCGCGGTCGCCGTGCCCGAGCGTTCCAACGGGGCGCACACGCCAATGCGTGCGCTGCAGGCGTCGCCCGCGGCCGCGGCCCCGCACGGCGCCAAGGCGGACCGCTTCGCGCCGGCTGACCGTGTGCCGGAGCACGGCAAGCACGCGCACAAGACGTACGTGCGCGGCCGCGGCCAGCAGCGCGGCAACAGTCGCAGGTAGCACGCGCCGCTGCCCGCCTTCAGTGCTTTTCAGGACAATGGTGCGTTCATTGTGGCTTGATGTGCTCAAACTGTGCTATCATACAGTGTGACATTCTTAAACAGGTTTCCATGCTGTGTAAAGTGAAACCTGTTGATTAGCAGTGTAATAAAATTATGAACAATTACGCATTGTCATAATGTGTTGGCTATTAATTTAAAAAGTCGGGGTGTTACGCTTGTTTCATTTCCATATACATCCGCTCACTCTGAATATACTACCTTAAGTTTTTGACATATTTGTATTTAAGTATAGTTAGTGTTTCTGAACTTTACTGATGATTTAATTATTAGTAAGTTAATGTATTTTATACTTTTTTATTATTTGTGAATATATAGTAAAGAGATGACGAAACCCAGCACTCAGAAAATGTGATTGATGACAAATTAAAAACCAATTATTAAGTTAATTCAAATAAATCAAATTCAAAATCAACCCATATTGATTACCTTCTCTCCAGTATTGGTACAGCAACATACCACATGCTGACTGCTGAGCACTTCAATCAGGCCATTCAAATAAAATTAAACAGGGTAGTAGGTTAAGCCACCCTGACACCGCACTTGAGCTGATATGGATTCCACATTGCCCTCAGATATGACACTATAATTATTTTAAACTTTAATTTTGCCAGTTTTCATTTGAATAAAAAGAATCAACCACAAATCATCGAATTACTGAAAATGCAAGTAACAGATGTGACACAAAACGCAATAATAAGCTTCATAGGTATGACTGTATCCACAGGCAAGAAATAAGCAACTTTAGAATTTTTTAAACTTATGACATCAAAATAGCCTAGCGCTATCGGTCTACTAGAGCATTTACAGTGTAAACGCGTACAAATTTGACACCACTGTGTCAGCACTTTACATTCTACGCGTGGTCTATACTTTAGTAATACCATTCAAATCGCGTGCACTCATTTATTTTAGAATATTGTATGTTCTTATAAATAAATTTCAGGTTTATCTACAGAACTTGGCACCCATTTAGATCATAATTCTTTTGCCGGCAAAGTTAACAACCAACATATTCTTAGTACCTACTGAACTTGGCTCCCATTTTACCATTTAAGTTATTGATGGGTAAAAATTACTACAGGCATATTTCTCTTGCCACCATTGCTTCATCCACAGTTAAATAAATATATAATATTACACAATAACCAGTTTAGATTATGTCCCCAGCTGTACACAGAAAGTGATATACTGTGTTTAAAGCATACTATACTACACAGATCATAAGTCACCAGTGTATGAGTGTGCCCTCTAACTTGTCATAGGATTTTGACGTTGTAAAATATGCTCCCCTTTCCTCCCTTTAATCCCCTCTTACAGTCATAGTATCATAATGGGCGACTTTAATACGTGTCTTCTTAAACAAGACTCCCGCTCTTCTTCTTTTCGTCATATTATTGAATCTTACAAGGCAGCAGCTGTCTTTTCTCGATCTTGGTGCCACTCACCATTTTTCTAACTCTGTTCCCTCACTTCTCGATCTTATTATTGTCTCGTCTTTTGATCACGTCGCTAAACATGGTCAATGTTCTGCTGACGCCTTTTCCTACCATGACTTAATTCACACTTCATACAAAATTCGACCACCTAAGCATAAGTTCAAATCTCTTCTGCTTCGCAATTTTGATGGTATGGACATTGATCGACTTCGAGACGATGCCAGTAATATTGACTGGACGACACTAGTGACTTCCTCATCCGTCGACGAAAAAGTTGAAGTCTTGACTTCTACCTTAGTAATTCATTCATCTATACGACACACCTATTCGAGCCGTGAGAGTTAGGCATCTTCCAGCGTCCTGGCTGACCGACGAAATTAAACTTTTACTAACTAAAAAGGCAGCTGCGAAGTTTAAGTTTAAAATTCGGGCAAATGACGGCATCAGTGAAAAATACGTCTCAATTAGAAATCACTGCAGTAAGGTGTGTAGTGCCGCAGGGTGGCGTTTATCTCCTCTACTTTTCGCCCTCTTTATTAATGCTATCACTCAACGGCTATCTTCTTTCTACCACCTTTATGCTGATGATCTCCAAATTTATACTCAAACCCCTCTCGGCGAGTTATTAGACGCTATTGAGACTATTAATACGGACCTGGCTCGAATTGGTGACTGGAGCACTGAGTTTGGGCTGAAGATCAATCCGACGAAAACTCAAATGGCTGTTGTGGGAAGTTCGCGAACGGTCTCTAGGATTGATTGGGCGACACTTCCCCAGGTTTCTTTCAACAACACCATTGTTCCTATAGCTTAAACTTTATAATATTGGTATAGATTTATTAGTATATTATTTTATTTGTATATATGTATTTTATAGTATGTATGTATTTTATGTTATATCTAAGTAATATTATTTAGTATAGTTTTTGTACACTGACAGCCCTATGTCTATCTTCTCTCGCTCAGTCCATCCAAAGGTTGTCTGTAAGAGATTGCCCTGTGCGATAAGACCGCCCATTGTACACCATCTTTATAAATGTTTTGTCCTGTAATTATTTAAGTGGTGTACAATAAAGTATCAAGGAAACTTTTTCCTTAACTGCAACTTGGAATCCTGATGATTAAGTTTCGTAACCAGTTACGCCAAAAGTTTTTTTTTCCTTATTCGCAACCTTGGTTATCTGTTTGTTAACAGTCTATTTTGTTGATTTGCATACAAAATTGAGGGCCATCAGTACCATAAGAAAAAACCGGCCAAGTGCGAGTCAAACTCGTGCGCCGAGGGTTCCGTACCTACTCATTATACAGATAAAGATGCACATAATTGCCTCTAAGCATTCAAAGCGTGATTTTTGCGGTTTCTGGAAGAGCGCTAAATTGAGCTATCGGCCAGGCCTGCCTGTTAGTGTGAATGATGTGAGTGATGTGAAGGATATTGCAAAACTTTTTAGAAATCGGTTTGTTTTAAAGTTATCGCTAGGGAGCTCTTGTGAGATGCTGGATGCTGAGCCCCGTTGTGGCAAGGTGAGCACCTGTTTCAGTGCCAAATATATGGCCAGGGTCATCAGGTCTACGTCTAGGGGTAAGTCCCCTGGATATGATGGGCTCAGTAGCTCAAGCGTTTGCAATACGCCGGTCCTCACCGAGGGTTTTGGCACTGCTTTACAATTGATGTGTTGGTCATTCATACTTGCCTAGTGAGGACGATCGTGGTTCCCATTTTTTAAAGAAAAACAGGTGATCTTTCGGATAGGGGAAACTATAGACCTATTTCTCTAGCAACCATAGTTGCTAAGGTGCATGATGGTCTGCTTGATACACAGCTAAACGAACATCTTGTGCTGCACGACAATCAGTTCGGGTTTCGGCCAGGACTTTCTACAGAGGGTGCAGTTCTGTTTCTCAAGCAGGCTGTCAGGTATTACACAATAAGAGGAACACCTGTTTTCGCTTGCTTCCTAGATTGGTTTAGGGCTTTTGATCTAGTTTCCTAAGATATATTATAGAGGAAACTTGAACCTATAAGCTTGCCTATCGAGCTTATAAGTATCTTCAGGCATTGGTATGGCAGCCAGATCAACAGAGTTCGGTGGGTGGGTGTGCTGTCGGAGCCTTATCAATTAGCCTGTGGAGTGAGACAGGGGGATTGACCTCCCCTGCCCTCTTCAATTCGTATATGAATGCCCTGATTGAGGCGCTTAGCAGTCAACATTTCGGTTGTCATATTGACGGTGTCTGTGTCAATAATAAGCTTTACAGGACAATGCTGAAATCAAAGACCTTATACGTATTTCTTACTACTAGACTGTGTACCAAAATTTTTTGTTTAGCTAAAATGAAATCTATTATCATACTCTTAGGTTACCTATTTCCTTATAAGCGGTAGCTAACCAAAAGCGGTCCTGGCGAGAGGGTTTCCGCTGGTAGTGTGTCCTTGTCTGACCTATTGCTAGCACAACTAATCATTGGGTTTGGTAGAAATGGTAGAAAATTTTATATGTTTCTTTTTATGTTATACCAAAACGAAAAATTCATAGACTTTGACACTCATTTAAATATTTCTAGAAAAGTATATACATATTTCTACAGTTCCTATATTTAATCAATACGTTGTATTTTTAAAAATTATCATTAATACTGAGTAAGAGTAGTACTTTTAAATGTTTGGGCCTGGTAATACTAAATGTAGGATGGTGGTTTGCGGATTTTTTGGCGGACTTTATTCGAGTGAAATTCAGCGGCTGTTAATATTATTTGCAAATTAATTCCTAGTAGAATACAATTGGTGCAGTTTTATTTCTCAACTGTCTAGGCTACTGGAATATATGTGAAATCATAGAGACCCTTTGAAGTATATTTAGCTGCCGGTATTTCAAAGCACCGTCAGAAGACTGCAGGGTCATCTAACGCCTCTTCTTCATGAGCTTGAGAGTAGGATCAGAGAGCTTTTTGTTCCAATCTATATGATGGTCTCGAAGAATGAAACTTGAAGAGACTTGGGATTTGAGGATTATTGAGTCGGGGAGGACTCTCTTCGAACTTCAGATAACCCTTTAATACTCCATCGTAAACTGCTCAATTCCTCTTCGAGTTCGGTGTTATTTTCGTCGGTCCGGAGTGTGCGCGTGTTGTATGTTGCCAGGTCCAGTCATCGGTGTTTTTGGGGTAGCCGGATCTCGTCCGGGATTCTTAGCACCCCTTGCCATACCGTGACCTCGACCCTACCGTAATCGAAGGTACAGGCTGCCGGGCAATAGGGGCTATGTTTTATTTGTGCTATTCATGGGGAGTGCTTTGCAGGCGGGTTGGCGATCGCAGTATGGTTGTTACAAATGCACAGAGAACGCTGCTGCCCATTCTCTGGTTTTTCCCTTAGTCGCCTCTTACGACACTCACGGGCAAACATGGGATGGTGAAATTCTTTACGTCCGACACCATACGGTTAGTGATGTAGATACCAAAAAATATAAACACTTTTTTTTTATTAACTATAAATTAGGTAGGTTTAGGTAGCGATGTTAGGTAGCATCAACATATCGGAATGCTTAAAATGTCGTTTTTACAATCAATTTGTCCGTGTTTACTGTTTGGTCATGGTCACCTCATTAGAAAGAGACACACTACAAAAGGGAGCCCTCTCGCTCGGACCGGTTTTTGCGCCATAGTGCACAGTCTAGTAGTAAGAAGTATAAGGTCTTTGGCTGAAATTGAAAGGGAACGGAGGGCTCTTTCCGAGCGTGCGAATATGATAGTTCGCAGGTTTGCACATTGTACTGCAGAAATAAAGGTGACGCTCTTTAGAGCATTCTACACTTGCAGGCTGTGGGATAATTATTCACGGGCGTCGTATGGAGCTCTTCGTGTCCAATATAATAATGCGTTCAGAAAACTGATGGGGTTGTCTTGGCCTTGTAGTGCGTCAGGGATGTTTGCGGCGGCGCGTTTGTTTTTACGCGATAATGCGCAAGCGCGCAACATCAATGGTGGTCCGAGTTTTGGCCAGCCCCAACAGGGTTCTAAAAATTATTGCTGAGAGAGTGGACTGTTCGTATATATACGTAGTTCACTGCTTTCAGTTACATATGTCACCGTATCGTGTTGTATGAGTAATACTTAGTTTTATTGCACATTGTTACTAACCCTTTAAGAGTTCGCTCGAAATAAAGATTTAGAATTTGAATTTTACCGCCATAATAAAATTAGTTATTGGTGGCTAAGTTTTAAAGATATAGGATAATCTAGATTTTCGCGAAAACTTGAAAGTACCATAATTTACCTTAATTTTCAACTTTTATTTTTTTTGGAATTTTTCCTTTATTTGTGCTGAAATATTTTTCCTTTATTTGTCCTTTTTCCTTTTTTTTACCTCACTTTTTGCCAAATTTCGTGATTCTAGGTCAACGGGAACTACCATATAGGTTTTCGACCCAAAACCTATAGGTTACTTCCTACTGACCTAGAATTGTCAATTTTGATTAAAAGCAAGGTCTTACAGCACAGGAAAATTCCGAAAAATAAAAAAAGTTGGAAATTAGGTAAGGTAAATTTTGGTGCTTACAAGTTTTCGCGAAAAACTAAATTTGCATATATCTTTTTATCGTGGTGACTCAGGGCCTTGGTTTTTATACACCTAATAGGGACTATAGACCTCAGTATCTGGTATAAATTTCAACTTGCTAGATCCACCCGTTCCTGAGAAAATCGGTGGTGACACACGGACAGACAGACAGACGGACAGTACGGACAAACGGACAAGAAAGAGATCTTATAAGGGTTCCTTTTTTACCTTTTGAGGTACGGAACCCTAAAAATACACGAATGGTAATTCATTTTGGAAATGCTGCAATAAGAAAGTGTGTAAAGGAAGTTTAACTCTGAATATGCGGAATGAAACAATAAAATGTAAAGCACACAACGCGAGCTGTGAAGCTAACACCGCTAAAAACATGGTACTAAACGAATTTGATGATCTCAAACGGACAAGTAGCTGTAATTTTAACTCAATACAACAACAAACTAACAAGATTATGACAAAACAGTGTTGTTGTTCAAAGTGTTAAAACGGGACTATACAACGAAAGAAACAAAATTCTAGGTGCCACCAATTACGTTTTGAAAATCCAGGCGACGACGTAGTTATCCCTACAAAGTATCTTTCTAAACATTTTACTTGCGGACTATCTGGATGATAATGAAAGGACTTTTATATTTTGCTGCACTGAAAGTAGAGAAAAATTATATTAAGTTCCGACACTTTTTGCTGATGGCACTTTTAAGAACTGTCCAAAGGGTTTCCAACGACTCAACACAATACACGCATTTGATGAAAGTAGTCACCACATAAAACCATTAATATTTTGTCTCCTGTGTAGTAAGAAAGTGCGGAGGTACGACATATTGTTTAATTTGAATAAGACCACGCTGCCTTCGTGGTCGCCAGAAAAAATAACTATGGACTTCGAATTAGCTGCAATTCAAACGATCAAGAAAGTGTTTCCAGAAATTTTATTTCGGGGGTGTTACGAGTACTACCATTTTAACCAAAGCCTCTGGAGAAAAGCCAAGAGCCTGCAAATAAAAACAAAGAAAAGACCCGTCACAAGGAGTGTTGGTCTTGCTAGGTTACCTAAACATTTTGTTACTGCTGTTACTATAACAATACGTGATGGCCAAAAGTCCACTTGGTGATGAAATTTGAAAATTTAAAAGAAATATTAATAAGCAATGGGTTATAAAGTACGAAATATGGAGTTAATTGTTATTTCCAGAAAAGCATCTAATATTTTTTCGAGATGATACCGTAATGGTTTAACTGCATCGATTCTGCTAGACCATCGCGTGGCACTTAAACTTTAAATTTTCAATCCGGTAAATGTTTGCAAATTATCGACCATCTTTTGTAGGTGATGAAAAGAAAAAGAAAATTTCTTGAATTATATTAAAGAAATTCACAGTTTCGTGCGTGATATTTGCTGCATCATTAAGGCGACAACAAGCCCCAGCGACCTTGAGCGATTGGGAGGAGCTTGCGCCGCAGCCCCGCGACCCCGCAACTACACGCTCGTAACTTCGTAGGGTAACCATACGCTTTAGACGGTGAGGACTACTGACTGATTAGTTTTTTATGTGGTAAGAAATAATAAGATACCATTCTGATAATAAATATTATTTTAATAGTGGTAAGAGCCTACTAATAATAAAAATGCGAAAGTATGGATGTATGGATCGATATTTGTTCCTCAATCACACCAGAACGGGTGAATGGATCTGGGTAAAATTTGGCAAAGAGATAGATTATAGTTCGTAATAGCTCATTTATTTAATCCCGGTAAAATGTTCCCTTGGAGTAACAAAACACTACTCGCGGGTGTAGCCGCTAGCAGAAGCTAGTGGTTTATATATTTACATAAGTAATCAATGTGCTGCAAAGGCACTATAGCTGTCCCCCGCGGCTTCGCTCCCGTCAACTGGCTGGGTAGGTATCTACCTCTCTAACCTACCTACCTACCCTATCCTACCTACCTCTCTACCCATACCTACCTACCCTATCCTAGACCTACTTAGCCTACCTACCTGCCTTACCTACTTACCCTACCCTACCTACCCTACCCTACCTACTCTACCCTACCCACCCACCTACAGTACCATACCCTACCAACCAATATTTGTACCTTATACTAAAAGTCACCTATGTCCTTCATCAGGATGCCATCTATCTCCTTGCCAAATTTCATTGAATTCCGCTTAGTGGTTTAGGCGTGAAAAGGTAACAAGTGATAAGTAACGTAAAGGTAACAAGTAATAGGAAAATAGTGTAACAATAATAACAAGTGATAAAAACATAAAATAAAGACATGTGATTTGTGTGCATGGGCGGATCCAGGAGGAGGAGACTCGGTATGACGGGACACTTGAAATAAAATGATGCGAATTATTAACATTATTTTATTAGCTTTAAAACTCCTCGAAACTGAGTACACTCACATCCATACGATATGTTTCTTGGTTGTTTGTATTGTCTTTCTTGTATTATGTCATCTTGTTTACACCGGACTTCCACCATGGGGTAGCCCATCGCGAGGGCTATCCGATGACGGTTGGTGAATGCGGATCCGCCCACCAGCTCGAGTACAAACTCACTGAATATGCCGAAAACAGGCACAGAAGCTATGTTTTCGCACTTTCACGTGGCTGTGCCCGTGAAGGTGACAGATGAAGCTGTGGAACTGTCACAGATCGATGGTCCAGGAGTAGGGCTACAAGTCCCTCGCTGGTACCCTGGCACTAAAGTGCACCATTGTATTGTAAAGTAGCATATAAAGCTACAAACTGACTGAAATTCCCCTTATTAGGCGTTCTCCACGCAAGGGCTCCGTGAAGGTAGCAGATATGAACCTGGACCAAGGTCCGGAGGGAAGGTCTTCTCGAGACCTATCCAGAGACACAAGTCTCATCAAAATCGGTTCAGTAGAAGGGGGGTTTCTGTCGGTTTTCAGCGACTAGCCGTAAGGTATTAATTTGTTAATTAAAGTTTATGCGCGGTCGTTGTTTTGAGGTCCTCGTTACGGTCAAGTGTGGTAGTAGGATAGTGCGCTGAGGCACCGTCCTAATCGTAGCCATTATTTCCGAAATATTAAATCCACGTCACTTTGCGTAACGGAGACCATGAAGAGACGTCGCTTTTGGACATGAAAACCTGACTTTTTTCTGAACTGGACATCACGCCTTCCCCTCAACATCCTTGGCAGCCTTCCAACCACTGCAGGGTCAATACTTGCTCGAAGACAACTGAACAATAGGTGCAAGGGGCGTCAACGCGTTCAAGCTGAAGCCTTACAACCTTCAGTCAGCCTGGGGCCTTGATCGATCACGTCCGTCCCGCACAAGCAATAAAAATGTATGAAATTTCATTATTGCACAGTTTATTTTTTAATCGCACCAAAATGTGCCAATCTCAATGGATTAGCTCTATTCAGCCAGCCGATATCAATACTTTTTTTTTTACGTACGTATTATTCGTTTCTATCCTACTTGTTCCAAATTAAAAAAATTATTGCTGCTAACTCTGATTTAAAAATGAAAGAAATTTAAAAAAGTGATTTGACGGGAAATTAGTTAATTTTGCTTGACAATATTTTTGGAAACGATAAAGTGTGATACTATCTGATTTTGAGTGCTTCGGCTTCGAATTAAAATGGAATCATCTAGCGACACATTAACTCCGGAAAACATTCTAAATGAAGCCGACAGTGTTATAGAAAATCTTTTAATTTCGATAATTAAACATCTATTTTAACTGTTTGATATGAGTTTCTTTTATCTACTATTCCTAAATAATATAGTAATAGTTAAAAGAAAAGCAGATTATGCACCTCGCCTTAAGTAATTTATATTGCCCTCGTGCCTGTTAGATTAGAGCCCTCGCTAACGCTCGGGCTCTAAATCAGGCACTCGGTGCAATTATAAATTACTTTATCTACTCTCATATCGTAATATTCGAATTATAAAATTCAAAACGAGTTTATATTGGCATACTTTATAAACACAATACCGAAATTTAAAAATAGAATCTTATTATAACACTATTTCTCTAACAAAATAATGCTATAAAACAATTTTTTTTCTATTACGATACAGGACAAATCCAAGAAGTTAATCACTAAGGAGTTTCCATCATTTTTTTTTGTAATGCCATTTTATAGTACCTATTATAAAAAGATTTGATTCCAATTTTAAATTGTCTATGACAATGCCCGCTTTAGACTTAGCACGCACTGCGATTTTTCTTCGCGCGAATTTTGTTTCCTTCTAATTGTTCATAGAGCTCAAAATATTCGGGCGAATAAAATTCGCGCCGTAGTGCGGTGGATTCTGTGGCAAAACACGAATTTCTTGCGGTATTATTTTCGCACGATTTCTTTACCGCAATGCGAACAACTTCATACAATTCCATAGGTCACAGAATGGGCGGAAAAAATCGCGCGAATAAAGATCGCAGTGCGTGCGTGCAAGCCTTAGCGCATGCGCGGTTAATGTGGTGATGTGCTGGGTTTTGGCGCCATTCATACGTTTTGCAAGTTTTGCTATACTGAATTTCATGAGTTATTTTAATTATTGTTTAAAAATGTCTGATATCAGTGAATGTGAAGAAAATTTGACTCCACCCGATATTTTAGATGCGGCGAAGGAAATTACTCTTAATTTATTACCAGCAAAGTCGAGAAAAGTATATGACAAATGCTATCAAGATTTTATGGCATGGAAAATGCAAAAAGAAGGTATTTTGTAGGTTCAATCCCAATTTATGAGTGTAGATAAAGTAGTGTATGAAACTGCACATAACTAGGTATTAAAACATTCGTGTGAAAGCTATTAAAAACCTCGCCTACGGCTCGGTTTTTAAACACACACTCATGTTTTAATACCCCTCATTATGCAACAGTTTCATAAACTACTATTGTGCTCGATGCAATAATCTACTATTATAGCATTATTTTGTTAGAGAAATAGTGTTATAATATGATTCTATTTTTAAATTTCGGTATTGTGTTTATAAAGTATGCCAATATAAACTCGATTTGAATTTTATAATTCGAATATTACGATATGAGAGTAGATAAACTGTATTTTACAACAATATCAATATTTGTAAGTGTTTTTTTTATTATTATTATTATTGATAGGCTAGCTTTTGACTACTATCTCACCTGATGGCAAGCGATGAAGTGGTCGCGATGGGGCACGCTTGCCTAGAAGTAACATATTCACTCTTGACCAATGATATTTAAATAAACAGATATGTTATGAGCGTCCGCATTGTGAAGAATCGAATAGGTCACAATTGTGAACTTTAGTCTTTAGTTTATGTCACGCATGGCGAAGAGCGATACGCTTTGTTGAAACAAAAACAAAATAAAAAAATGCCAGCGTGTGTATTTAGAAATTGTACCAATTATGATACCAAAGTACATAAAACAGAAGGGATCTCACACCATATGTAAGTACGCAATACGCCTCAATTTACTAATTTATTTCAATTATTTCCTAATATTCTGATATTTGGAGGTTAGAAAACGATAACAACATTGGTGGTCAGAATAATGTTTGTTTACAATCACACGCAAGTGACAAACACTAGCTGTCTCTTTTTTTCTTGTTGGTTTTATCAAGCCATCCCTTTCGACTTGTATTGAAATGTCAGTTGAATGAAAAGTGTGTGTGCGGAACACTTTTTTTTTTTTTTTTTGTGAGTGTATAACGAATCTGTTTATTTGAATATCATTGCTCTTGACTTAAAAACTCCCAGGTCGTAGCTATCAGGAAATACAGACTCCGGCAGGGAATTCCACTCCTTAGCTGTACGCACAATAAAAGTATTCCCAAAACGCTTTGTGCGTATGAGTGGGATGTCCACCATATAACGGTGACGCATCGCCGTGTGTTTTGTAGTCCGATGATGGAACGGGCTAGGCGGAATCAAATTGTGCAGTTCCGACGCACACTCCCCGAAATGATATATAACCGATAAAAAACCGACAGGCTGGCAACTCGGCGACGATGTTCAAGGCTCTGGAGCCTTGACTCGACCAGTTTCTCATTGCCAATGAGCCTCTTGGCCCGTTTTTCTATCGACTCAAGTGCATCAAGCTGGTATTTGGCAGATCCGTCCCAGAGATGAGAGCAGTACTCCATGCATGATCGAACTTGTGCTTCATACAAGTTAAGCAGCTGTTCTGGCGTAAAGTACCGTCTCACCTTCGCAAGGATCCCCAACTTTTTGGCGGCCAGCTGAGGCTTAGCCTCAATGTATGGGCCAATATTGAGGATCGATGTCAACGTAATGCCAAGAAGCTCCAGATGGTCCGTTATCGGAACGGTCACACCTCGGAAAGAAGGAGCCGGGTGGAATTGGCTCCTTTTTGCGGAAAAAAGACAAGCCTGGGTCTTAGCAGCATTGAAACTAACCAGATTGGCATCGCCCCATTCGGAGACTGCCTTCAAGGATAGGTTCAAGCGCTCAACCATGGCCACACGGTGAGAGCGGATCTGAGCCCCAGCAGCCCGTGCGTCAGACACGTACCTCTCAGCAACAGTGCTGTCGTCTGCATACCCAAAGGTGCCGGGTTTTAGCAGATCGTTTATATATATGGAACAAGAACAATGTTGGTGAGAGCACTGACCCCTGAGCTACCCCGGCATTAATATCCAGTTATGATAAATGATAAATGAAGTGGTCGCGATGGGGCACGCTTGCCTAGAAGTAACATATTCACTCTTGACCAATGATATTCAAATAAACAGATATGTTATGAGCGTCCGCATTGTGAAGAATCGAATAGGTCACAATTGTGAACTTTAGTCTTTAGTTTATGTCACGCATGGCGAAGAGCGATACGCTTTGTTGAAACAAAACAAAATAAAAAAATGCCAGCGTGTGTATTTAGAAACTGTACCAATTATGATACTAAAGTACATAAAACAGAAGGGATCTCACACCATATGTAAATACGCAATACGCCTCAATTTACTAATTTATTTCAATTATTTCCTAATATTCTGATATTTGGAGGTTAGAAAAAGATAACAACATTGGTGGTCAGAATAATGTTTGTTTACAATCACATGCAAGTGACAAACACTAGCTGTCTCTTTTTTTCTTGTTGGTTTTATCAAGCCATCCCTTTCGACTTGTATTGAAATGTCAGATGAATGAAAAGTGTGTGTGCGGAACACTTTTTTAATTTTTTTTGCGAGTGTATAACGAATCTGTTTATTTGAATATCATTGCTCTTGACTTAAAAACTCCCAGGTCGTAGCTATCAGGAAATACAGACTCCGGCAGGGAATTCCACTCCTTAGCTGTACGCACAATAAAAGTATTCCCAAAACGCTTTGTGCGTATGAGTGGGATGTCCACCATATAACGGTGACGCATCGCCGTGTGTTTTGTAGTCCGATGATGGAACGGGCTAGGCGGAATCAAATTGTGCAGTTCCGACGCACACTCCCCGAAATGATATATAACCGATAAAAAACCGACAGGCTGGCAACTCGGCGACGATGTTCAAGGCTCTGGAGCCTTGACTCGACCAGTTTCTCATTGCCAATGAGCCTCTTGGCCCGTTTTTCTATCGACTCAAGTGCATCAAGCTGGTATTTGGCAGATCCGTCCCAGAGATGAGAGCAGTACTCCATGCATGATCGAACTTGTGCTTCATACAAGTTAAGCAGCTGTTCTGGCGTAAAGTACCGTCTCACCTTCGCAAGGATCCCCAACTTTTTGGCGGCCAGCTGAGGCTTAGCCTCAATGTATGGACCAATATTGAGGATCGATGTCAACGTAATGCCAAGAAGCTCCAGATGGTCCGTTATCGGAACGGTCACACCTCGGAAAGAAGGAGCCGGGTGGAATTGGCTCCTTTTTGCGGAAAAAAGACAAGCCTGGGTCTTAGCAGCATTGAAACTAACCAGATTGGCATCGCCCCATTCGGAGACTGCCTTCAAGGATATGTTCAAGCGCTCAACCATGGCCACACGGTGAGAGCGGATCTGAGCCCCAGCAGCCCGTGCGTCAGACACGTACCTCTCAGCAACAGTGCTGTCGTCTGCATACCCAAAGGTGCCGGGTTTTAGCAGATCGTTTATATATATGGAACAAGAACAATGTTGGTGAGAGCACTGACCCCTGAGCTACCCCGGCATTAATATCCAGTTACCTAGACGAGCAGCCATCTATGACTACTCGGATGGACCGATCCCTCAGGAAGTCCATAATCCAAACACACAGACCACTGGACAGACCGAATGAAGGAAGCTTACCAATGAGGCCTTCGTGCCAGACCCTGTCAAAAGCCACCGAAATGTCGAGGGAGACGGCAAGCGCTTCTCCGTGCCTCTCGATGGCCTCACTCCAGATGTGAATGGCATACGCTAGAAGATCCCCAGTTGATCGATTTTAGCGGAAGCCGTATTGGCGGTCGCTGAGGATGCCGTTAGCTTCTATGTATGCCAGGAGCTTACAGTTAAGCACTCGTTCCATACTATTACAGAGGATGGACGTTACTGAGATGGGTCTGTAGCTGGCCTGGTCAGCCCGGCAGCCCTTTTTGGGCACAGGCTGAACGTTGGCTTGCTTCCAAGCATTCGGCACTTTTCCAGAATCTAACAAAAGGCGATATAGGCGTGTCAAGATCGGAGACAGTTCAGGCGCACAAGTTCTGAGTACAATTGCTGGTACCCCATCAGGGCCACTGACTTTGTTCACGTCAAGGTTAAGCAGCACCCTACGGACGTCCTTTTGGTGTAAGCGAATTTCCGACATGATCGTTTCACATCCTTCAGGATAGGTAGGAGGTCGCGCATCTCCTGAATTTAGACGTGAAGATTCCGCAAAAAGAGAGGCAAACAAGTTTGCTTTCTCCTCAGCAGAGTGGGCCAGCGACCCGTCGGGTTTCAGCAGTGGTGGTAGTGAGGGGCGGCAGAAGTTCGATTCAACCGATTTAGCCAGGGAACAAAACGCTTTACTACCTGCCGGGTATGAAGCAAGTTTGTTACCTATCCGGCTAATGTGGTCTAACCGAGCCCTTCGCATCACCTTCATGCAGGACTTGGCAGCCCTGTAGAAAGCTCTCTTCTTTTGACCGAAGTCACTTGCCTTACGCATTCGAGCGTCGACCCATGCCAGGTATGCCTTGTATTTGAGCGCTTCTGCGCGATTACATTCGGCAGTTGGCTGTGTGCGAATCAACATCCGGCACCCTCGTTACCCCCTGGACCAGCTGGGTGAGATTTAACGCAAGCGCAAGCTTTCGCGTCTCTTGCCCAGCATGATCTGTGCTCTGGTATGGGAAGAGCCACTCCTGGTGGTGGGCCTTAGAGTTCCCCAGTAACACTATTTGGGATGCATACACCCGCACGTGGTTTGAAATTGTGCTCCAGGGTAAACTCTGGGTATGTAAAGTACGACAGGTCTGACGGACATCCTATCTGCGTCTCCGAAAGGAAGAAGAGAGCTGGCTTATCAGTCTCCAGGTGGCGATGGACTGCATTGAGGTTGGAGTGCAGACCTCTTATATTACTGAGGTGCACTTTGTGGCGTGCTGCCGCTGTTCAGCTTTATATTTTTTCTTCTTTGCATTGTTACGAGTGATAGGGGGGAGAGGAGAAGGAAGTGAGATGACGTACCACGCTGATAAACTACGGACACGCACCGAAAAAAAAACGCTATCATTGGTGGACTGGTCTGGAGACTGCGGGGACGCCCAAGCCCCCCCAAGTATGTCCATCGGGCCCTCCCATCTGGTCGCCAAGCAGCACGATGGTGCTACTTGGGCCCCCTACTACCTGCGGTCGGCCAGCGGCGCACCGTGCCTCGCATCCCGCTACCCTCCGCGACCAGTCTCCCGATACGTCCGTAACAGCGCGAGTCAGGCCGGTCTCCCAGCAGTGGAACAGCTATCTCGACCCAAATCCTCTAGTGGCTATACCGAGCATAGTACCGGAACACGGCTAGGCCGCTAGGCGGCACGTCTTTGCCTGGTGGGTGTTCACAAGCCTTAGGCCGAAGCCTACCAACAGTTAGTGTCACCTGATTAGCACCACCCGGGGACCACGTGTAGGGAATCATATGGGGTACTGTCCTACGGACGTGGGTTACTCAATCCCCAAATGTGTAAACAAAAAATGAAGTAATACTAAAACCAAAACCAATAGCCGACATTAAAACCATTGCCCCTGCCCCCCTACCAGTATCCGCGCCTGGTGGTTCCAAATATAAATAAAAACTCTTTCACTAGTAAACATGTCTAAAAATAATAAACAGCAGCCTAATTGCGTAAGTGAATTCGGCAAGGGAAAGGGTTTGACCCCATGAAAGAATATGAACAATTGACCATTCACATGCGAGATGAAAGACGCGTTGTGGATTTCCGTCTATGTGATTGGTCGATTGTTCATACTCTTTCATGGGGTCAGACCCTTTGCCTTGGCGAATTCACTAACGCAATTAGGCCGCTGATATTATAATGAAAAATCTACTGATACATTATTATTTTTAATAACACTAAAGTCGGAATATGAAATTAGGTATGCATTTACCTGTCGGTACTTATGTCCATATTTTCATGATCAATAAGCGGAGTTGCATTTTTCTCCTGGTCTGTACAGCGGGAGCTACAATATAAATGTATGTAAGTATAGATAAACCATTATCTCATATTATGCGAAATTAGTAAGTTAGTCGTAGGTACATGACGTACTGCCAAAAAACAGACCCAAAGAATTACATCGCCGCATCCGGAGATGTAATTCAGGTAGAACACGGTCAAAATAAATGTGCACCCACTTCTGCCTACCCGCGCGGCGACCTACGTTCGTCCCGAGCGAGAGTCGAACGACAGAGTGACGTGACAGCGCCAAGTGCACAATTATTTTCCCCGAGCAGTACGTACTTGGAGTGGAGTACTATACTTACAACTATGCCAATAATTACATTCACGTACTTTTGAAACTGTTATCCGGACCGTCCCTACTAGGATGTTGGTATGGTTACATTGAGTTCAATGGCAATACTCACCTCGTCTCTGCATTTATATCTAGAGAATCTTTGTTATTTGGTATTTTTCTAAAACAGAAATAACATAATTATTTTAATAAAATAAAAGTATGTTTATTACAAAGGGCAATGCCCACCGGCCATAGTCACTTTGGCCCGGGGTGCCCACAAATAAAAACATAAGGAAATGATAATATGTAATCTAATGAATGAAATGGTATAGGAATTGGTTCAGAAAAAAGTCCGGATTTTTAAGATATTAAATGTTTTTTTTTTCACAAATACAGATTTTTAACTATCATTTTACTGTAATACAAACCTACAATAACAAAGTTGTCGGAGTCCATTTAAAAGCTTATTCGTTGGTGAGTTATCAAATCCACAAGAAAACAATACAAAATAATACAAATGCAAACGATGGCGAATTTTGAATTACCAACTTATGACAGACAGCCGCCATGCTGTTATAATGTCAAATTCGATGTTGCCACATATCAGACATAAAAATCTATATCGACTTTTTATTCGAATTATAATTCAATACGAACAAATTAATTAAAGCGCCTTAAAGATTATTTTTTCGAATTCAATTTTAAATGTATTTTGAAGAACAAATAAGAATGACAGTTGTGAATTGTGTAGTAGCATTTTTGTTATGATAAGAATTTATGGTAAATCAAATAGGAATTCGCTTGTTTTATTATCATAATATAGCACAACACACGTTTAACGATAACACGTTTTTATTATCGAAAATAAACGAATAATATTGGCATTATAATAATTATTATATCATAAAAAATCGATTGGAGAAAAGAGAATCGATTATATTTTGAACGAAATTAATAATTTGGCAACACTTTTTATTTAATCCACAAACCAATGGATGGAGGATTTACCTTATTTCATTTTATTTTTCCGGTACTTTTTATTTTTTGCAAAAATGTTGCAATCTTGTTTGGATAAATAAATACCGCGATTAATAAACATAAATCAAGATGTTTTTTTTTAACAAAAGCAAATTGTTGGGCGGTTTATGGCCAAAAATGGGCATTTCCCTTTACTTTATATTTATGTTATGTTTATTTTTTTATTTAGGTACGTAGCTATACTAATTTAAACTTTAGGAAGGAATATATTATTGATAATTTTATTGAAGATTAAAATATGCTACTTACCCAAGTAATCTAATTTTTTTTCATTATAAGGCATCTCTTTTTCAAACATTTGGATATACCAGCCATTTTAGCGCGAACCATATAAACAAGCAAATAAAATCGTGTCCTTTTACTCCGAGCGGGCGAGCGTCAGCGTCCATCCGTGACAGCACAGACTACTTAGAGATACTCGTGACAGTGGTCAGCGATGCACTGCCGCCCAGTGTTGCCAGTGGCAGACAGTCAAATGTTCCATGAGACATCCCAAAAAGTTACATTTTCATGAGAAAAGTTACATTACCTTATTTTATATGGAAAACGACGCTAAAATAATAAAAAAATACAATTGTAATAAAAAACAAAGCGGAACACGCCCACTATTCGAATTTTCGCGCGGTCGGGCCCTCCCCCGCGACTACCACGGGTAAAGCCATTGCATTTAGTTTAGAACATTCAAATTACAACGAGAATCAACTATATGGGTAGGTACACCTACTTGGTTGCATTAGCGAAAAGATCGATAAACATAATCAAATCCAGGTTACGCCGGCCGGTAGGTACTCAGCCCACTGTAGTTCTTGTAAACGAAACCAAAGTTACTTAACAATGAGTAATAAATAGCTACACGAACTTCTTGAAGCTATGTGCAGTGCATGGCACATATATATTATGCTATTTGACTTGATAATCTTGATATTTAGTTGACGATTGATACAAAAATAAACTTACTTCAGTTGCAAATACGACTTTGTTGTTGATTTACTGATTCCCTAAATAAATATTTATTAAATTAAAACTACAATATTATGATGATTTAGAAATACAAGTGAGTGAGTGAGTTAGGTGCGACAACATGACGATTAAAATCTTTTTAGATGTATTTTTATTTTAATATTTTTAGTAAGACATAAAAGTTACGTAAAAGTTACATTTTGAATCGTGTTACATGGAGGTTACGTGAGACGGTCAACAGTTACGTAAAATGTAACAAAAGTTACGTTCTGGCAACGCTGCTGCCGCCCGTCGCCCGGTAGAGCCCCCGCTTCCACGCGCACCAAGTTTAGTCGGCAAAATGAATAACCTAAATTTACTAATCACAATTTAATAAAAAGCTCTAGATTAAAATTTTGGTAATTAAATTGCCTTTTAGATGGTGAAAGTTTCATAAAAATACGCCCAATGGTTTTTGCGTGATTGTCGTTTTTTTGTCCGCGTTAGACATTACTTTGCAAATTAATTAAGCCATGTTATACTAATATATTTAAAAATGTACTTAGATGAAATTATTAAGGAAATACTCTAGTATAACATATATTTTTTTCAAAAAATTACATCTAGCCGTTTAGACGTGATTCTCATTTTAAAATCATCTACTCAAGGGTATCTGCGCCTTAACTACTGAAATGCGCGATTATTCCAATTTTTTTTAATGGATGCCAATAGTTGGCGATGTTAACAATATAATATAAACGAAAATAGTAATTGTAGGCATTTGTAGGTGGGGTGGGTATTATGACAAAGACTTTGAATATTACGTGATGGATCACTGGATTTGCCACCCCCCTGGACGTGCCGCCCGCGTGTGGTGCACGCCTTGCACGCCCGCTTATAGCAGGCCTGCCGCGTTGTATTAGTACATCGACCAATAACTTTATAAATTATAGCCAATGTATTATTCTGATGTATGAGCTATATTTCTGTAAAGTTTCTTCTAAGAATAAAGAAAAGTAAGTTTCATTTTGTTAATTTTGTTTTTGTTAAGTGAAATATATATACGTAGATTGCGATTTTTCATATTGTTAAAAAATATTCATTATCTTAGCTGAGTACTGATTTCGAATTAAGAAATGCTTTTCTCCCATCGCAACTATGCAAGTTTGCAATGTTCTTATTCCTTGTTCGCAACCAAGTTACCGTTAAGGAAAAAGTTTCCTTGATTCGCAACCGGTTGCAAACAAAGAATAATAGTACATTATGGTACAAGTGTGTAATGTTGGTGATTACCGCAGAGGCGCCCTCACCCTCACCTAACGGCTCGGGTCTCAATAGAGCCGAGGACGGTAATCATCAATACACACGTGTGTCATACGACGTTTTTCAACACAATTGTGAAGAAAATAATACTAAAAAATCAGTGAAAACGAGTTGTGAAATTTTTCGCAATGGCGGGTAAAATTAACCAGTTTTCGTATGCGCGTGTTAGAATCATGAATGGAGTTCTATATAAAAGTATTGGTATCTACCAAGATAGCAAGCTTTGAATGACAAGATGGTTATTGGTTATTTACTGTGTATCAGAGTTCTAATGTATGTGGTGTGTAAGGAAAGGGTTTTATGAATAAAAGCACAGAAAGACAAGACTAGGTATTTATTTAAGTAAGGCTTGTCAATTAATTCATATTTAGAAGGCTCATTGAGCTTACTGCCCGTTCGCTAGACTAGTTCTCGTGGGGAAGAAGGGCAACAAACCCCAAGGAAGCTCTTTCGTAGTATTTATCGATGTACGGTCCACCCGTACAATTCATATCTTTTTACGTTAATTAAGCAGTTTTGTAGAAATCTTTTGATAGAAATCTATCTATTTATTGATATAATGTGGTGATAGTGAGTGGCGCCGCGTGTGGCGAAGACCGAAAGCAAACTAAGGTAAATTGCGCACGCGGTACAAAACTGCTTAATTAACGTAAAAAGATATGAATTGTACGGGTGGACCGTACATGCTCCCAGGCACGAGAGACTAAGATAAAAATGAAACGTAAAAATATAAAATCAAAACATTAAAAAATATAAGTATCTATACATAAAGAAAACATTTAATCGAAAGCACAATTTCGGTAGATACGCGAAAATCGTAATAGGTAAAGTCTCTAAAAAGTCTTATTCATTTTCACCGAAAATAGATTCGCGGAATCTAGGCGACGTAGCCTTGTTTTGTTTACGCGCACTGATTACACCCGAAATTGTACTGAGCTCAATTTCACTAGGTCCCGATTGCTCATTTACACTGATTCGCGGAACACTGATTACACTGGCACTCTGAAGCTGCTGATGAGTCGTGCGAGCAGGCAGAGCCACGCTGCGCACACGCCGAAGGCGCCGCCACACGTGCACGGCTCCTGCCGCGCACAGGGCGAACACCACTAAGTATATCACCGTGTAGTGATACACGTCGTGATACGAGAACCCGTCGTCCAAATCTTCATCAATGCTTGGTGCATCTGTCATCTGATTCAACTTATCATGGACTTCCTTTACCAGACCTTGAATCTCGATGTGGGTATGGTCAGACTGGTCGTCGATTGCACCGATAGGTATCGATAAATTGATTATGTTGTTGATAGGTGGAATATCAATCCTCAGAACGTCTGCCGTAGTTTTCAGAATGTTGGACAGCTTCTTATGTGAGTTTGATGACGCATCCATCGCCGAGCATGATAACGCCAGCCTTGGTTAATTGTTCGGCCGTAACTTGATACTCGCATATGATTCGTATGGAGCACGGTCCGCAACAAAAATATAAATATGTATTTAATTTATTAAGCTCTGTCCAACGGTTTGTGCAGATTTTAGATGCGGTGCTGCAACGATTTGAATGTTGATCTCTGATGCAGAGGTTTTCATCCGATCTCATTTGATGAATCGGACCCTTCAAGGGGCAGATGTATGTTTCTGTGTTGAAAAACATACAGGTTTCCAAAATGTTTTCGGTCATTGGAATGTAAGCGTCCTTTTGTATATTCATTGCTAGAATATCTGCGATGGGAATTATGCTGATCATTTTACTTCCAATCTGCTGCGGAACTGTTATGATCCTGTAGATGTCGTAGCTGTCTCTACTCACTAATGGGATTTTAATTTCGAAGATAATAAACTGCTGCATGACTCTGGCTTTAGTCTTCAATAAATGATACAATTTAGATAAATCCGATTGAATATTATCTATTGGAAAAGTCAATTCTTTTGCTAACTGTCCTATTACGACATTAAGTCATCCGTCAGCTCTTTAGGTGTTAGAAGGTGGAAATTAAACCCTGTGTGGTGTAGGTTCATAATTGTATCCACGATGGTTTCTTGGATGGTTTTTAAGTTCATCAGGACACTGTTGGCAATGATAGATGATACACTAAAGCTGTTAGACAGTAGTGATTCTTGAACTCCTGCCTGAATTGTGTTAAATCCCTTCTCTAAACTGATCAGGTGCTGATTAAATACCTTGTGATGTCTATCCATCGCATTTTCTACTCTTTTGATAATGTTGTTCTCTGCTTCAACAATTGATGTGTTGTTTTTCCATAAGGAAGCTAAACGCTTTTGATTACGTTTGATTTGTTGGATTTCCTTGGCATAATTTTGAGCAAACTCGTCGTCTAAGACACCAAACAAACTTCGTGCTATGCTTCCTATAGGATTGATAAGACCGCGCTTATGTCGCACGTTCCCCGCGAAATGCTGACCAAGCAACATGCTATTGTAATGGTCAAGTTCATTGCTACCGTGACGTAATTGCATAAGGATTGCGTCACACTTTGATATCTTTGTTGTGTTAGAACATATGTTGCCCAGATGATCGACGTATTTTTAAGCAGATCTATTCCTTGCCAATAGGGCTCCATATCATAGGAGATCTTGTCGAAATAAATGCTCTGATTGCTATTCAAAGGTGCCGTTTTGTAATCACACCTAGAAGGTGATATGATTAACAACAAAAACATGAGAGCGATGTAAATAAAATTGCCGATTTTTCCCCCTGCGATGACGTCTTGACCTATTTTAGATGTCTCATTCTCATTTGATAGCGAAGGTTGATTGGTCTCCTCTGTTGTGATTTTATTTTGTTCTGCATTGTTTTCAGGTTGTTGATCTTCGTGGACAGGCAACAAGGAAAGTTTTGTGATTGGCCTCTTGATTACCCCATTTTTGGTTTTTACTGATACCACACGAACATAGGCGTCCTTGCCGGGGTGCAGCTCTATGATTCTGCCGAGGGCCACTTCCCAGGTGGTAAGTTTGCGTCTTGGATGATAACTATGTCGTCGATCTTTAAGTTGGAACGCTGCTGCCGCCACTTGCTACGTGCCTATAACTGACACAGGTACTCGGTTTTCCATCGTTTCCAGATGTCATCAAAAATCTTCTGGGTAAGCTGCCATCGTGTTCTTGCGTCTCTTTCCGTCTCAATGATGGTAAGTGTGGGACCACTCGATAAAAAGTGCGATGGAGTTAGGTAATCCATGTCCTCCGGGTCTTCGCTGATGGTGCAAAGAGGTCTCGTATTAAGGCAGGCTTCCAACTGTGCTAGTACTGTGGAATACTCCTCATACGTCAGCTTCTGCTCACCCACAACTCTCTTGATGTGGTGTTTGAGACTTGACAGCCGCTTCCCAGAGCCCCCCAGCACTCGGCCAGGAAGGTGCGTTAAAGTGCCATTGTATTTGCATATCTCTCATATCTGTGATTGCTCTGTAGAACTCGGTACTTGCTCGTAAGTTGATGTACTCTTCACGCAAGGCCTTGTTAGCTCCGACAAAATTTGTCCCATTATCACTATAGATATGTGTTGGAGCTCCTCTGCGGGCAGCCATCCTCCTTAATGCTGCTAGGAAGGCAGCTGAACTCAGGTCGGAAACGAGTTCTAGGTGCACGGCCTTGGTCGCCATGCACACGAACACCGCGATATAGCCTTTGGTCATCTTGATACCACGACCTTTATTCGCTTTGACGTCCACATAGCCGGTGAAGTCGACTTCAGTATGATTGAATGGCCGCGACGGATTACTTCGTGACTCAGGTAAGTCTCCCATTATTTGTGTATTTTTTACAGGATTATGCTTTCTGCATGTGACGCAATTATGTATGCGTTTTTTGACAGCACGGTTACCGCCAATAATCCAAAACTCCTGCCTTAACCACGCCAATGTTAGGCGAGCTCCACCGTGGAAGGTCATCTGATGGCCTTGATCAATCAGTCGATCGGTAAGTAATCCGCTGTGAGGAATGATAATAGGATGTTGCATGTTTTTGCTTAACCTTGCATTGCTTATCCGGCCACCAACCCTCAGCAATCCGTTTTCGTCTAGATATGGATTTAAGTTAAGTAGCTTGCTTTTAGAGTCTACATTGCTATGCTTTTGAAGGCTTTTGATCTCCTCCGTAAACTCATGTTGCTGTACATGCTTGATTAAAATGTGCTTCGCTCTTCTTAACTCGGCGATTGTAAGAAAAGACGGCTTTGGTTGCGTTTTTGATGATATACGTAAAATCCTTGCAAGTATACGAGTCGATTTCGCAAATCTACTGTACTTGCTTAGTATTGTGTCGATGACGTCATATGATTGTTTTTGCGAGGAGGTGACTTGTTTTGCTATCTCTCTCATTTCTTCGCATGTGTTGTAGTCAGGGTTTTCCTTTGGCTGATTTTCATCGTATGATACCACCATGAGGGTCCATGCCACCAAAGAGTATGCTGCTTAAGTTGTTCTACAGACATACCTCTACTGGCGCAATAAGCTGGGTTATCTGCGGACTTAACATAGCGCCAGCTGTTTGATGGTATGATATCGGTCACTTTCTTGACTCTATTGGCAACGAAACGCTTCCAGCGACTTGTATCACCTTGAAGCCATCCCAGTACAGCTGTTGAGTCCGACCATGCGAAGATTTTGATATCGTGCCCAACCAGACATTGTGTAACTGTGTACATTAACTTTGATAGTAGTACGGCTGCACTCAATTCCAATCTCGGTAATGTGATACTTTTGTTTATAGGAACAAGCCGCGCCTTTCCAGTTATTAATGATACTGTTGAGATTTGGTTGGCATCTTCATTTTCGTATATGCAATAAATCACACAAGCGAATGCTTTTGTAGATGAATCACAGAATCCGTGCAGCTTAATAGTTCCGTCCCTGTGACATTGCAGCCATCTCGGTAGCTTAAACTCATTGATATGTTGTAAATCTTGTGTCATTAATGACCATTGCTTAACAATCTCTTCAGGAACTTGATCATCCCACTGGAGTTGTAACTGCCAGACTGCTTGGAATAGTAGCTTGAGCTTGGTGGTAATTGGAGACAGCCACCCCAAAGGGTCAAAGATTTTTGATATGTCTGATAAGAGAGATCTTTTCGTCACAGTTTTTGATGATGACACATTGATTTTGCTTTGGAATGTGAATTGATCCTCAGTAGGGTGCCAGCGCAACCCGAGAGCCTTGGTGGACTCTTGATGACGATGAGAAATCAAATACTTAATCTGTTTTGCTGACGTCATTAAGTAACTCCGCCTTATTCGACGACCATTTGCGGAGGTTGAACCCTCCTGATTTCAGAAGATCTATTAAATCTTTCTGCAGCTGCATTGCTTCTTGCAGGGTATGATGCCCACTCAACAGATCGTCCATATAAAAGTCTTCTTCTAAGACCTTCGCTGCTGCTGGATACTTGTGGCGTTCATCATTTGCTAACTGCTTAAGCGTCATTATTGCTAAAAATGGCGCTGATTTTGTACCGTATGTGACGGTCATGAGTTCGTATTCACGAAGTACTTGATCTGGAGAGTCACGCCATACTATTTTTTGATACTTCAAATAATCCTTGTGGCAAAAAATCTGCCGAAACATTTTTTCTAGGTCAGCAGTATATGCGAATTCGTATTGCCTCCATTTTAAAATCAAGGAAAACAAATCTTTTTGTAAATTAGGTCCTCTGTACATTAAATCGTTCAAACTCAGCCCCGACGATGTTTTCGCCGAAGCGTTGAAAACGACCCGCAACGCAGTTGTCGTGGAATCCGATTTAATTACACAATGATGAGGTAAATAGCAGCTGACTTGATTTTTGTCGTATGTACTTTCCTGCATGTGGTGTAATTCGATTTACTCATGTATGTATGATCTATAGGACGTTTGAATATTGATTTTATTCGAAAACTTCTTTTCAAGTTGATAAAATTGTCCAATGGCCTTGTGTTTTGACTCCCCTAATTTTTCGTCAATGTTGGCTTTTAGACGTAATCTTACGACGTAACGACCATCTTCTCTTCTTGACGTATCTGTCTTGTAACGCTGCACGCACTCAAAATCAAAATCATTTTTTTTATTTCACATAGGCCTACATGGGCACTTATAAAACGTCGACAAAATGAGCACGGTTCGGGTTGGTCGTTTCCTATGGAGAAGAACCGGCAAGAAACTCCATGGTTACTCTTTTAAAAATGGTTTGGTTTTACAATATTTACATGTTACAGCATTAGTACTTAGATATGGGGGGACAACGTAGGCCCGAATTATGACAATAAGTCGTAAGAAACTAAAAAAAAAGAAAAAGATTATATAAAAAAGTTAACAAATGTTAACTAGGATCTAGAAGGCCTACAATGTTCACACATTCACAAAACAATCGGTAAAAGAATCTATACAAAGGTAAAAAATAATAAAAATAAGTATAACAAGACTAAATTTAACATGTTGCACAAATTTTGTTATCAGTGCTGTAACTATTCTTAGCAAAGGACTTTAAAGATGATTGAAAACCATTTAAAAAAGTCTAATTAAAAGAAGGAAAGAAAAAATGAGATTGAGAATAGTTAGAGACATCCACATATTTGTGCCGTTTACAAGTTACCAGGGAATCTGCATGCGCAGAATGATCTAAGGCCAAATGTTTTTATCTTCAACGTAGTCCTTGATTTTATAATATGTTTTTTTAACAAGGATACGTTTGATGTAGTTTTTGAACTTTCCATCGGTCAGTTCTATAACTGACTTTGGCAACTTGTTATAAAAGCTTGTACTGTTTATAAGAAAAGACTTGCTAGTTTTCGTTAAGCTGAATTTGGGTATTACAATTTCGTGCTTACTGCGTGTATTTAAATTATGGAAGTCGCTTCTAGTTTTGAAAAGCCCCCGATTTTTACGGACATACAAAATACATTCCAAAATATAAAGTGAAGGTAGAGTCAGTATATCGATCTCTTTAAATTTTTCTCTGAGGGACTCGCGAGGACCCATTTTATAGATTACGCGTATTGCCCTCTTTTGTAGGATGAAAATTGAGTCAACGTCTGCTGCTGATCCCCACAGCAGAATGCCATAAGACATAATACTGTGGAAATAAGCATGGTATACTAACCTAGCTGTAGCTACATCGGTTAGCTGCCTTATTTTCCTTACTGCATATGCAGCCGAACTTAACCTACCCGAAAGAGTTCTAATGTGCGCGCCCCACTGCAATTTTGAATCGATAGTAATCCCTAAGAATACAGTTTCCGTTATAACTTCAAGATTTTTGCCGTCAAGATTTAGGTTTAGGTCATGTTGTGGTACATTTGGTAAAGAGAACTTTAGACATTTTGTTTTTTTCGCATTCAGTAAAAGATTGTTAGCTGCGAACCATTTTGAGAGAACAATTAGACTTTCGTTGACATTTATGACATCCGTATCTTGCCTATCTATTTTAAAAATTAGCGAAGTATCATCAGCAAATAGAATTATATCCGAAAATTTGGCCATCATAAAAGGGAGATCATTAATGTAAACAAGAAAAAGGAAAGGGCCGAGAATTGAACCTTGGGGCACGCCCATCTTGACTAGAGACCCGGAGGACGTCGCCCCATTAACATTTACTTTTTGCTGTCTGTTTGATAAATAGGAAAGCACGAGATCAGCAGATTTTCCACGAATTCCGTAGTGGTGTAATTTACAGATCAGTGTGTTGTGGTCGACGCAGTCGAAAGCTTTTGAGAGATCACAGAAAATGCCAATGGCATCCTGGGACCTCTCCCAAGCCTCCAAGATGTGGCTGATGAGTTTTACTCCCGCGTCCGTTGTCGACCTACCTTTCGTAAAACCAAACTGTTGACAATGCAGTATCCCATTTGAATTGAAGTGAGACAACATCTGTTCCAGCATGATTTTTTCAAAGATTTTACTCAATGCTGGAAGCACGGATATAGGTCTATAATTAGAAGGATCACTCATACAGCCTGATTTGAAAATTGGTACTACTTTACTGTGTTTCATTAAGTCAGGAAAAGTGCCGCTGTCCAAACATTGATTGAATATGCCTGTTAGGACAGGAGCAATTGAGTCAATAATATCTCCAAGAACCCTAACGGATATCCCCCACAAGTCTTCAGTATTTTTTTTATTGAGACTTTTGAACGCGTTTTTAATTGTATCAATACATATTGGTTTAAATTTAAAGATTGGTATGTCTTTAGTAAAGTTTTCTTTAAGAAGAGCTTCAGCTAATTTAGAAGAGGAAGGAAGAGACTTCGTAACTCTAACGGAATGTTGGTAAAGAAATTTTCTAATGTCTCAGCGACTTCTTGCCTATCAGAAATGGTTTGATTAGTTATTTTCAAAGACAACTCATTCTGATCGCGTTGTTGTATCTTTCCAGTTTCTTTATTAATTAATTGCCACACAGTTTTTATTTTATTATTAGAAACACCAATTTTGTTAATTATTATTTGAGATTTTGCTTGAGCGCAGACTCCTTTGAATATTTTGGAATAGTTTCTAACATAAGTGTGAAAAACTTGATCGGAAGTCAAAGATTTTTCGTAATATAAATTATATAAGATGTCTCGGCTTTTTCTTATGGCCACAGTGGCCCATTCACTAAATTTCGATTTGGAATTGTTGACTTTTACTGTTTTTACAGGACACGTTTTATTGAATTCTTGGCAAACTGTTGAAAACAACGTGCCGTAATTTATATTGGGGTCGTTTGAATCAAAACTGGCGTTACAAAGGTTGCTTAAAACATTATTTTTAAAAGAGATTAATTTATTTTTAGTAAGTGGTCTTAATCGAATTGATTTAGCTAGGTTATTTTTTTTATCTGACTCAAAAGATACTAGTTGACCAGTATGGTCTGACTTAACGCCACTAATTAAAAACGAATCTTTTACTTTACAATTAGTGAATACATTATCTATGCAAGAAGCTGAAGTTGCTGTTATTCTTGTTGGTTCATTAAATAAATATGTTAGGTTAAATGATTTAAATAATTAAATGAGCTTACATTTTTCAGGCGAGTTGACTAACAGATCTATATTTAAGTCACCACAAACAAAAACTAATTTATTATCTCTGAAAAGTTTACTTAATAATTCTTCCATTGTTATCAAAAACAATGACAAGTTTGATGCTGGTGGTCTGTAAACGCACAAGACAGTATGCCCCTCGACCTCTGCACATGCTACCTCACACAAGCGATCAACAGAGTAAGCAGTGATATCCTTCCTTTCCTTATATTTTAAATGACTATTACAAAGTATCAGGGTACCACCACCCACTGTGGATCTGTTGTACGCACTGGCAACTGAGAAATTATTTACATTAAACAACATCCTATCTGGTTTTAACCAAGTTTCACAAAAACATAAGATATCCATGTGGTATTTATCTACTAACAATTCCACGTCTAAAATTTTGCCGGAGAAGCGATTTATATTTTGATGATATAGTAAAATATTACTATTCGACTTCTCTTTTGTCGGCTCTAATCGTTTAAAAAATCATTGTTTAAAGTATTATCAGAAAAACTGGATAATACTGGTAAATCACTAAACCTAGTCTCAGTTAAATTATCAATAACTGCGTGTATATTAAAAGCTAACAATGTAGCTAATAAATGTCGACTATTTTTCGGAAGAAACATATGGTTCCCAATCAAAACAAAATCACTAAAAAAATTGTTGGTGTCAAAAAACAATAAACGGTCACTATGACGACAAGATAAAATATGCATCAGGTTATTCAAACTAGAAATGTATTCATTTTCATGAACAAGTAACTTGCCAGAATAGGGCAATGCACATAATATTAATTTGCCTAATCTTAACTTAAGTAGGGTGTCAATACCATTAACTATGTCCTTTTTTGTTATACTAAGGCTATTTCCAATAAGAAGTACTACAGTACTTTGCTCATTCAATTGTGTCTGTTGAATTTTATGGATAAGCTCATTAAATTGCAGTTTATGATAACAATGGTTCACTATTGTATGTTTAGAACGGTTATTTAACAATGATCCAAAACCTGTTCCTAATCTATCAGAAAATACTAAGACATTACTTTTGGTGGGGTTCAAAGTTGTTGCAGTATGATCAATAGGTAAAGATGTAGTAGCAACATGTTGTGACATGAGAGGTGGCAGAGCGGCAGCACAACTACAGGTGAGGTTGTTAGTCAATGATTCGCACCTCTCTGCATTATACTTCACCAGGTCCACCAACTCACAAGCCTCCTGCATGCGTTCACTCAACATCTGTTGACTACATTCATATTTACAAAATATTTCCTTAAGTGTATTTTCCCTACTCAATAATTCCCTTTCAAGGTTCTGAATTTCAACATCATACATTTGTGTACTAGTTTCTAATTTACTATTACATATATTTAATTGGTTTTTTAAGTTTCTTAAATCTTTCCTAAGGTTAACATTATTTTTGCAAACATTTTGAGTTTTTATGATCATCTTCTTCTGATAACTCGTTTTGACTGTCGTCAGCAACATCTTCGATTGTCCAGAACCTCTGAATTTCATCTATGTTGTTTAAGACAACACTACATTGATATGATATTACGTTCCCACTTACTATCCAGCCAAGGCGTGTTTGCTGCGCCACTACCTGGGAATCGCCTTCCTTGATGAGGCCATTCATAATGATTGATGAGTAAACATCTGCTCCAAGCAGTATGTCGACTGGACGACTAAAGTTATATTCAGGATCCGCTAGATTCACCTGCTCTAGACAAGCCCATGATGGCTTTTGGAATGAGCCATTGGGCAAATTATAAAGCAGAGTTTAAATGATAAGTACCTCGGTGTCAAAAGTGAAATCTGTATATACTGCTGACGCATCAATTTGTTTAACTCCCTTGCAATTATTTTCTTTGGCACCAACTCCCATTACAACTCCCTTGCATGCTCGTCGAGGAAGTCCCAATCGCTGAGCCGCGTCCTCAGTGATCAGTGATACTTGGGATCCCTGATCTATTAAGGCTCGCATAGGGTAGTATACTCCATTAACCCCCATAACCTTGATTTGAGCTGTTGCCAACAGGGTCTCTGATATTGCTGGATTCGACACGTGTGTGACGTTTTTGCATTCCTTTTTTGTCGAATCGCTAGCGTAAGACTTCGAGCTACTGGAACCCGAGAAGGTATCATGTAGCAAGGTGTTATGATCGCCTTGACATTCACGACATCTTATGTCGGAAATACATGCTTTACCTTTATGATCATAAAGACAGTTTTTGCATAAATTCAATTTATTCACTGTCTTGCGTTTAGAATCCGATGTTGATTCTAAGAAAGTTTTGCAATTGAATAAACGATGATTTTCGTGGCATACCGGACATTTCCATTGGTTGTAAGTCGCAGAATTGTTAGAAAATGATTTATTGGACTTATGGAAATGCTTCTTGCTGTTGGGCTCTTGCTGAGACTTGTAATCTGATTACTGACCATCTTGCTTGCGCCGTGATGCTTCCAATGACGTAAACTTGTTCTCTAGGAATCCCATGAATTCACTCAATATTGGCAAATCTCGTGGGTTTTTCAGAGAGTCCATGTAGTCAGAGTGGGTCTGCTGATCCAGTTTCAATGCTAGTACATGAACTATAAATGGGTCCCACGATTTTACGTCAACTCCAAGGTTTTTAATCGCATTCAGACACTCGTTAGTGGTGTCATACATTTTCTTGATTTGTGAAGCTGACTGCTGTTGCATTGTTGGTAATAACAAAAGAATATTGAGATGAGAACTGAATATTAACTTAGTGTTATTGTATCTGTGGTTCAATATGTCCCAGCAGACCTTATAGTTCTCGGTGCTAATATGCAAGTGCTGGATAAGTGTCTCCGGTTCCCCCTTAAGCTTAGCTTTCAAAAACTGCATTTTCTGTGCGCAGGAGATAGAACGGTTGTTGTGTATTGATTCCGTGAATAAGTCTTTAAATGCTACCCATTGATGATAGTTTCCGTTAAATGCTGGAATGTCCATCGTTGGGGTACTTTTCTCACGGTGAGAGACAGACCACATCTTACTGTTGATAGATTTCTTGATGTGAAGATAAAGTTGTTCGTATTTGACGAACGACTTTTCGTATTCTTCATTTTCTTCGAACAACTCGCTATCAATCTCCCAATGTAACGAGTCTATTGTTGACCATCTTGATTGAACAGTCTGCAAAATATCTTCGAATTCCCATTTCTCAGATATTTTATCTAAATCTATGATAGCAATGGTACGCGAGAATGCTTTAAAATTGCTTTTTTGTTTACGCAGCATCTCTTCCAGCTTACTGCTGTTACCTTGCGAAGTGTAAAAAACCGGAGACTTGGTTCTAACCTTGCTGGCTGATTGCTGTTGCTTGTCTCCTGCATCTTGATCTGAAGATCCTCTCCCATGCCCTTGACTCTCCGCTGCAGCTGCTTGCAATGTTGGATGCAGAGTAGTCGGTGCATCGACAATCTTGGGATCGGTCATGGTGACCTTGTACTGTAGAATATACGCACGTGCCTCGCTGTACAACTTCCTAGTTTTCTGATAATAATTTTCTGAAAAATAGCTGTAGCCACGCTCTTCAGATTCTTCTAACTGAATATGATTAGACTGGAACTCTTCCCAATATTTGTCGAGAAGCTCTAAACGTTTGCTGACGTAAATAGAGGTTTTTCTTTCAGCTCCATCCTTTTTAAAATTGCGCAAAAGCTGCTCTATGCCCTGCGTAATCTGATCCTGATTTTCGAGTAGACCCTCCACCTCGGCGATGCTGATGTAGCTTCCGTGATAAAAGCTTGATAAAAGAAATCTATGATATTTCTATGAATCCTACTCGATTGTGTATTCCTTGCTTCGTCGACGGAAAATGATATAAAGGTACCTTATGTTGGTAAAATGATTTTATGCTTGGCTTGCTCGAGAATAGACACCCTTTTCATAAAACGCTTGATGATAGCTGATAGTAGTCTATTCGAAATGCTGATGATGCTGTATGCTGGTGTGGTCGTATGTATGCTGATGCAAGAACCACGTGACACGTGCTGCTAACCTTGCGGGCAAGTCCACTCGTAGACCAGCCGCTTCGCTGTTGCGATGATAATGATAGGTCACTCACCGGTATCTGCTGCTTGTTACCTGGTGGTGGTTACTGATAGTGGTAGGTATATCCACGCTCTGATTCGGCGGAATGTTCACACGCACTTTGTAAAACACGCGGTAGGTCCCGCCAATACGGTGGCTCGAAGGACCATAAAGTTGTACGGGACAACTATAAATGATACAATGTGATAGTTTATAATGATAGATTTATTGATATAATGTGGTGATAGTGAGTACACGCGGCGAAGACCGAACGCAAACTAAGGTAAATTGCGCACGCGGTACAAAACTGCTTAATTAACGTAAAAAGATATGAATTGTACGGGTGGACCGTACAATCGATATCTTTTACAAACACAAAGTATTTACAATATTATAGATTCAAAATAACAAGGATAAGGCAAAGGACAGAGTAGCCCTTAAATCAATAGGTTAGGTTAAGACGGGCTGGTGTCCGCAACTCCACGTCTAAGCGCGTATTTTGCGTACGGCCTTAAATCAATATAACATATTAGGAATAAAGGTCATAATACGATATAGATACAGCTTCAACACAACCATTAGAAATAATAAAGTTACAATATCAAATAACTTACGTTAGTCTTGTGTAGTCGATCTTACACCAAATATTATAAAGTAGTAGGTATACTTCTAAATAACAATATCTAGCCTGTACTGGCTTGTAGTTCACAAAAAAGTAAGTCCGCTTATCAATTACACAATATTATATAATATCGGGTCTATCTGTGTCTCAATACGTCCAATATGAGAAAATGGCGCGGTGACCCGCCATTTTCTATATTGCTTCAAATAATCTCAAAATTAGGTGAACAATAATCTATTACTATGAAGTGAATATGTTTTAAAACATATCAAGACAATTAAGGAATTTAATATCGCCAATATAGTAATTCTTAAAAATATTCGTAAGAATATTGATACTAACAGACAGTATTGTACTAATTGTTTCAAAGGACTTATAATACTAATATAGCATTATTAAATCCAGGATACATCGTAAGGTTAGGTTTTTTTTTTTTTTTTTTTTTAACTCTAATCCCCACCAACAGAATTGGTGCCTACTGAGTGCAACCACTGTCATTCCGTTCAATCTTTCATTCCTCTCGCACTTTTATTCTTCATACTAATTTTCTTCTTGCATTCATCTATACGCTGTGTGGGTTTATTTAACTACTCTTTGGGAATTTTTATTTCTGTTATAATTTAAAATCTTAAATCTATTGTAAAATTACATTTCTGTTTATCCCAGAAAAAATTCAATCTATCACAGTTGTACAGTTTTAATTTTAACATTTGTGCAAATAGTGCTATAAGATATTGAGCAAAAGGTGTTATTATAAAATGGTGCAAAAAAATGCTGTATATCACAAGGTTACCAAATGGTTATCACAGCGAAAAATACGGGAATTACAATTAGGGATAGAAAACACAATAATGCAGTCTATCACACCATATAAAACAAAACACAAACAACAAATTAAAACTTAGGTACTAACATGAAGTACTGTCGGCTATACGTGTCCTTGCTGCATTCCGTGCTTACATTTAAATATTGTGCAAAATACTAATGAAGCACGGTGCGCTTCAGGTTTTATTTCGACGTATAACCGCAGTGCCTACTCTAATACAGTACTCCAGAAACTTTTCCCTTGTGTTTTTGTTCATGAGCCCATGCAGGCTCTCTCTCGTTATTTTCCTGTCCAGCTCACATTCAAGTTGGTAGCGCTCCCTGATAAATAGCGGGCATTCTACAAGTATGTGCTGGATAGTCTCTGCCACGCCCGGATCGCAGAGGCACGATGGGCTGTCCTTACACTTGAAGCGATTCAAGTATTCGGAGAACCAACCGTGCCCCGTCAAAACTTGCGTGAGGACGCCTTCGGGCCGCACCTGTTGTACAGTACGGAAAGCCACTATTGCGTCCGGAAGAAACATTTTCGTCACAGAAGCAGTCTCGCCTAACACATATCTCCGATTCCATTCATCAAGCGATTCCAAACGGATCTGTCGCTTGATAAATGAAATCGGACACCGGTCATAGTCCGGCTTCCTCCGTGACGACAATGCTGCCTCCTTAGCCAGCTCGTCCGCTCGCTCATTCCCCGGCAGGCCCGCGTGGGCCTTGATTCAGAACAAAGTAACAGCTTTGCTCTGGCCCAGGGCGTGAGCCAGGTTGGCGCGCGCGCGAACTGCCAGGGGATGGAGAGAGCCATGGTTTGCAAGCGTCTGCAATGCTGCCATTGAGTCGCTGTACACACCATAGCTCGCCTCTTGCCGCGCGAGGATCACTTCTGTCGCTCTACAAATGGCCAGGAGTTCCGCCTGGTAGACTGTGCAGTACGCGGCAAGGCAAAGCTTGAGGTTCCGGACTTCGCCTTCATTATCCCAGATGGATAACGCGGCTCCTACCTTCCCCTCAATCTTGCTGCCGTCGGTGAAGATTCGCACCGCCTGCACATTGTTACTGTCTAGTAACTCTTGGTCTGCCAGGCACATGAACTCCAGGGGCATTTGCACAGCTGGATGAGGAGCTTCCGCAAAGCTCACCGCACCCTCGATCTCCCTGTCTCCCGGCACGAACCGGGATGACCCTCTCCTCGCTTCATACAGGGCGGCTGCCTCTTGTATGCGCAGGTCAAGAGGTAGTATCCCGGACAGTGCCAGTGCCGAGTTCAATGAGACAGTGCGGTAAGATTTGCAGAGCTTCTGAGCGAACCCTCGTTGAACAGAGCCTAGTTTCTTCCGTACACCCAACTTTTTTGCAGCGGGTGCCCAGGCTGCGGCTGCGTACGTAACTATGGGCTCAATCGTTGCTGTGTAAATGGTGTGTATGACCTGTGTGTTTAATCCCCAGCTCACCTTTGCGGCTCGGGACAGCTGCTTGTAAACGTCAGCTGCGCTTTTGCAGACGTTCGCGGCATGCTCATTAAACGTGAGCTTATCGTCTATGGTTAGACCCAGCAACTTCATTTTTCTGACCATGCCGATGTCGACCCCGGCCATGCTCAGCGTTGGAGTGTCGTACTTAAGCTTGTTGGTTATGGTCATCGCACAGGTTTTGTGCGGTGCAAACCTCAGCTTATTTCGGACGCCCCAATCCTGAACATGGGCGAGGGCTGCATTGGCGGTTCTAGAGACTTCAGTCGCCGTGTCCCCATCCACGACCAAGACGATGTCATCCGCGAACGCCTGCACGAAAAGTCCGCGCTGCTCTAGGTCCTGCAGTAGAGGGTCGAGAACGAGGTTCCACAGGATTGGACCTCCGATCGACCCCTGAACGCAGCCCTTGCTAGTCTCTCGAGTGCATTCCTCCCCGGCATACCGAACCTTGACCTTCCTACCATCGAGATAGCTGTCTATTAGCCTTCTAGTGTTAACCGGGCACTTTTCCTCAGCCAGTCTGACTCTTATGGCTGGCCACCAAGCGCTGTCGAAGGCGCCCTCTATATCCAATGACACCAGGACAATTAGCTTCTTCAGCCTCAACTTGTCCTGTACGTGCTGCACTAGAGTATAGAGGGCGTCCTCGGTGCTCCTCTGGGGCATGAAGCCAAACTGACGAGTACTAAACCGCGGTACAAGCTGATATTTGAGACGCGCTACGACCATCCTCTCCAGGACCTTCCCCAGAACAGGCAACAGGCCGATTAGTCTATATGCCTTGGGGTTGGTGTAGCTGTCCTTGCCCGGTTTCCTGAGGACTACGACCGTAGCCTCCTTCCAGCTGGTCGGGAAGTGTGCCAATTCGAGGCACTTGTTGTAGAGGGCAAGGAAAGCGTCCGGGTCCTGGTGGATCGCTCGACTGCAGATGTCAGAAGTCAGTCCGTCCCCTCCTGGTGCCTTTTTGGGATTGAAACCCGCCACGGCGGACTTCAGCTCCAGCGTCGTAAATGGGGGATCATGATACTCATCATGAGCCCAATCATTTACTCGGCTGGCTGCTTCTCTTACTCGCCTGTGGTCAGCGTTGTCCTGGTCTACTCTGTCTTCGGGGTAGAACGTATCCGCTAGTAGGGCGGCCGATTCACTCGGATTGAGGAATGCACCATCGCTGCACAGGGTCAGTTCTTCTTGTCTTTTGGCGGTCCTACCTATGATCCTGTAGATACCCTCCCAAACTCCCTCACGATCCTGCTTCCGGCAAAACTCCTTCCAACTGGCGATTTGGGCATTCTTTGCCTGCATCTCATACTCTTCTTTTGCTTTCAGGTACTCGCCAACGACCTTCGCTCGCCGGACCGGCGCGGCATTGCGGATGCGGTTCTTCTTCGTCATGACTTCTCGCTTTTTCACGGTGAGCTCCTCGGACCACCACGGACAGGTAATTTTTGTTTTGTTATTAATTTTAGGAATGGTGCTTTTACAAGTTTCTATTATTACATTTATATATTTATTTACAATTTCCTCTAAGTGTTGTTTATTTTCTATTTCTATTAGTCTTTCTTTATTTATATTTTCTTTAATTTTATTCTCTTCTATTTTGCTTTCAAAAGCCGCCCAATTCGCTTTTCTTGTGTTGTACTGTCTCGTGGTTCTATTTATGTTTATACCTTTCTCTTTTTTTATTTTAATATTAAAAAATATCGTGTTATGGTCCGAGGATGTTGCTCCCGTGTCGACCCGCCAGCCGTCCACCAGGTCAAAAAGGTCGAGCGAACATGCCGTGACGTCCACATGGCTTCTATACGCTCGACCACCTCTGATAGTGTCAAAGGTGGGAGCGTCACCAGTGTTTAGTACCTGAAGCTCTAGTTCGTCCAAGGGTTGCGGACATGTCCTCTCCCCTTGAGTCTTGTTTGATGCTGCCCCACCAGGCACTTTTCGCATTTGCGTCGCCACCTATCAGCAATCTACCGGTGGCCACTTCCGTTTGGATCCGGGTCAACTGGTCCAAGTATGGCCCTATGGGTTGGTCTGGCTCGAAGTAATATGAGACTACTGCGATTTCCCAGGCTTTGGTTCGGATCCCCACCACGACGATGTTATTTGTGGTGAGTTTCGGGTAAGGTATGACGTCCAAGTCATGATCAAAGACGGCTATCGCCGCCTTAACCCTCCCACTTCCATCGACCTCGCACTGGTAGATTCTCGCTCCACGGTAGCTCTTCATACTTCGCGCTCCCCCCACATATGGCTCCTGAATCAGTGCCCACGAGATCTTTCGTTCACTGGCCTCTAAAAAGAGTTCGGTGGTCGCCAGTTCCTTACGTTGAAGATTCGCTTGGGCCACTCGGTATGGTCTTGCTGTTTGTTGGACAGGAGTCCCCGTGGTGCCCTTAGCAATACGCTATGGATGAGCGGGCTATAGCGTCCCATCTCCTTCTAACTGTGCACTCTGAGCTGAAGGCGTGGTGATGCGTGCTGTCGATTTTGGCCCTTACGCAATTACAGCAGGTCGGTGGTAGCCCGGCGCTCCAGTCCGCGCACTCCGTCCTCATGTGAGGTCCGCCACAGTGGCTGCACTTTGCCACGGACTCCGTACAAGTGCGTCGGCTGTGCCCATACCCGAGGCAGAGCGAGCACTGGACGAGCGGGGACTGGTCTTCGACCCTAACCCGCTGAAGGTCCACGTGCACCGATCCAACCTCGAGCATGCGCCGCCAGACCTCTGTGGCGACCCTCAACACTACTTGACACTTGAGCGGGTTCCTGGCGCGTTTCCTATACAGAACTTCCACCTTACTGTGTTCGTCCTTGAGGTTTTGAAAAATGTTTGCGTTCTGCTTTTGCAGGGCCTTTAGTACCTCCTCGTTAGTGAGGTACTGCATCACCTCTCTAATTATTACCTGCGGGTTTCTATTCTTTATGTCTTGAGCCTCCAGCTCAGGCGCCTTACTTATCCTCTCTCTTAGCTTACGCCTTTCTTCCTCCGTGCGACAACCCATTATCACCTTTCTGTCCTTTGCTTTCCGCACCTTTTCCACTTGTATGCCCCCTTCCTTGGCGTTCACCGCTTTCCGGATCCGGTCCAGGACTTGCTCTCCGGATTCCTCCTCGTCCTTGGCCGTCACTACGATGGAATGCAGTGCTGTTAGTTTTGGCGTTTGGATGGCAGGCCGACCCGCCGCTACGCTGGCATAAGAGATCTTCTCTATATGTTCTTGGCCAGTCTGTAGCGCCTCCTTCAGCCTGTCCATCTTCTCGCTGTGTACGGCCAAGTTGTGACTGTGCTCCTCCAGGGCCTTCCTGAGGGATTCCGTGTCCACTGGAGAAGGGATAGGAGGTTCCCTGGTCTTCTGCGTCTCCTGGACTTGGGTCGCGGTTGTCGCCGTTTTCTTTGCGGTCGGGGGTTTTTTAGGGATTTCCAGCTCTTTTACGAGCTGGTAGAGTCGGTCTGCTTGCGCTTTCACCTCGGCCTTAATTTCATTCTTGGTGTTCCTCGAGGTGGTCATCAAAGCCTTAATTTTGTTGGAACACATCCTGGCCTCGTGAACCTTAGTTATTTGGGTAGGCGGGCTGCCGACCTCAAAGGAGATCCACATTACTGGAGGTGTTTGGTCCAGCTTTTTGGGAGGAGGAGTCCTCTTGGTGACGGTTTTGCCCGCCTCCCATTCGCCCACACTCCTTCTGACGCTTTGCGTCGAAGGTCCTGCTTGTTCAGGTACTTTTTGTGGGCTTTTGTTCTGCGAGGCCGTTGCAAGAGACCGGCTCTTAACGGGCGTGCGCACTCCAGGCATTCCGCTCATCCTGACTTGCGTCGGTTTGGGGATTAGTGTTGCGTCTAAGAGGGGTGGTGTAAAGAGCACCCCAATTGAGTGTAAAATAAATGTGTAAAGGGGGGTATTGTAAAGGATACCCCGCTTTGTGTGTCTGTGTTGACGTTCCCCTTCTCAATCAGGGTACTGGTCAACAGAGAGATTGATTTTACACTAAGTCTTAACCTACGGTATAGTAGTACAAAAGTACTACTATATGTCCTAAGCTAAATTTAAAAGCAAGATATTTACAACAAAATTAGCAAAAATGCTTATTACAGTCTTAACCTAATGTATATTAGCACAATAGTGCTAATATATGTCTATATATATGTCCAAATAATAATAAAATGAAGGGGTCTAGGGGACCACCGAGCCGCCCTCGTTCCCAGTCTCTTTGCTTTAAAACTAATAAAAAATAAAAAATCTTTTATTCAAAATTTTAGTTCTAGCTTAGAGAGGGGGGGCTTTCCGCTATTTTGGTTGGGGCCAAAAGAAAGGCCGCCTTTTCCCGATTCCGGAGATACCAAGTTTGGTTGGTCTGTGACCTCCGGTTCCGAAGTTAGCTCCGGGGGGTTTAAGAAATTTTGGGGGTAGGGAGGGGGGGAAAATTTTCGCTTTGTAGCCCCAGCGAAGTGGAGTCGAATGCCGAAGAAAGAACTCAGGAATACTGATCCGTTCCCGAGCTATCAACTCTCGAAACCACTACAATTAGTTCCGGCTTGTGACGACAGGTGGCGCCAGCTGGTCTGGCTATTTTTGTAGTGATTTCTTGACTTTGGTTGTGACTCGGTTATTGATCAGTAAACTTTCAATAATCTTCGTCACTTACCTCAGCCGGAAATTACAAAGTGGAAATTATTAGGAAAAGTGGGAAAAATAGAAAGTGGGGAAAAAAAAAGTGGGAGGGGCCGTGGCAGTTGTCTAGGTGTTACTAAGATAGGCTTCAGTCTTAGCTAATGTACTAAGCAAAAAATATTTGGGGGGGGGGGTAAGAAAAAATTCAAAAAAGGGGGGATTTTTTGCGCCTATCCTAATCTTAGTCCCGACGGACCGAGGGGTAGATAGGGGGGGGGTAAATTTCGGTCCCAGGTCCGTATCTCCAGCCGTTCCTGAGATATCTAGGGTTTTGCAAAATTTAGGGAGAGGTTCAAAAATAATGGCGGCTGGGGATAATTTTTATATTATTTAAAAAATATAGGAAGTGAGGGAGAGGCTGCCCGGGGGAATTAGAGCTTGGTCGTCACCGAGGTTTGCCGAAAATTTTGCCCCAGTTCCAGAATTTGGAATTAGGGAAGCGATCCTTCTCGAATGTCGACTTCTAGGTCGACTCGACTCTGAAGTCGACTCGATATCGAAATCGATTTCGACCTATACTCGAGTTCGACTTTGGTCCAATAAATAAATAATTATTAAGGTATTAGGGATGGGGGTCTGTAAAGGCCCACAGGAAGATAAGGGAAGACTGGGGAAGATTTGGAGACTATTTTAAAACACAAAAAATATTTTGAAAAATTTCAAAAACACAAAAAAAAAATCAAAACTTGTCAAAAATCAATTACATTTCACTCAGGATTTGGCTCGTTTTTAAGGCTCAGATCGCCATGTCCCAGAGACTTAATTAAACCTAGATGTGTTTACACAATTCAAAATATTGGTAATATAACCTAAAAATAAAGTTGGTCACCACGCGACATGTACAAAATGGCGTGCGAATTTATATTATAAGCAGAACTTGTTGTTGGTAGTGGTGGTACCCACCGATTAATATAAAAGCGTGCGCTCGAGCGAGTATCGGTCATTTGCTCCTGAGTCGTCGCACGGTAATGTTATCGGTACCTACGCTACTTGCAGTAAGTTCGTTCCATATATGCTGTTTTGGCTCTTGTTTTATTGTTTCGTGTTTAGAATATTAACGGTTGTTTGTGATTGCTCGATTTTTAATGATTCGTTGAAATATTGTTAAAATTAAGTCTATTCTGAATTAAATTAATTTTAGGTTGTTTCAATTGTTTTTTTTTATTTGTTTTTCCTTTCTGGTCGCTAAAATCAGAAGTGGGATTCAGCCTATTTGCTCATAATTATTAGCCTTGATACCTACACAAACAGCCGTTGATTTCAAATAAAAATGCCACTTGAAGAGCTAATTAGGACGCCGCCTCGCTCTGAGGGTAGGCGTAGCCGTCGCAGTGAATCGCGACAAGACTATAGGCATGGGTCACGATCGCCTCACGGTAGAACTCGTTCGCGCCATGATGGAACTCATTCACGGTCGCGTCATAGTAGAAATCGTTCCCATTCGCGTCGTGACAGGACTCACTCGCGTTCACGTAATTGTGACAGTCATAGTTTGCGAGAAAGGTCTAGGTCACGTACACGTCATCATCGTGGTAGATCTCGATCCCACCCTCATGATATGTCTGTGAAAAATGTGTTAGGCACTATTATGTCGCGATTGACTGCTATTGAGACAAACACAGCTAGAGGTTCGCGTGTCACGCCGTCAATTCGTGATAGCACACCCCCTTTAGATAAAAATAATGTTTCGACGACCCAAGCGCTTGTTGATGTGTTGGGGGTATTAACAAAAAATAAGTCTAACAACTACTACGTGTCAAATTTTGATCCCGCTATAAACAATTTTGAGGTGTGGTGTAGCGAAGTGGACAGGGCTAGGCATGTGAACCATTGGGACGATCTTGAGTGCTTCTCGCGTGTGGCTCATTGTTTGAAAGGTGACGCAAAAACCTGGCTAAATGAGTGGGCTACAAATGATCGTTCATGGTCCAATTTCGTTAAGGAATTTAAGTCGTTGTGTCCGCAAAAGATTAATTATGCCCAAACTCTTCATGAAGTCGTAAACACCACGTCCGACAAGTTTTCGTCCTACGCAGAGTATGCGCGTCGTTCGTTATTAAAATTACGTTTAGTGAAAGGGTTAAGCGAAGAACTTATGGTTCAAATAGTGGTTCACGGTATCAGTGATGTACAGGTACGTGCAGCTGCTATCAATGCTGACCTAACGTCAGAATGCCTAGTTTCCTTTTTAGCTAATTATGTAAAGCCTACTCGTAAGTTTGATAATCGTTACCCAGATAAATCAGTTTCATCCAGTTATACGACCAAAAGGCGTAATTATAACGGCCCCAGTAAATCTGAAATCAAATGTTTTCATTGCGGCCAAACAGGGCATTATAAAGATAAGTGCCCCAAGAAGCGTAATGTCAATGATAAAGACGGTAGTAGTAATAATGCCAGACCGATTTGTTCTTTCTGTAAGAAGGTAGGGCATAAAGAAAGTGACTGTTTTGCTAAGGCTAGGACAGAGTCTCAAATCAACAATAACAATCTACGTAAAGTTAATTTGTGTAGCGAACTTTCAACCGCGAAGGATAACAACGATATAAATACAGCCGTGATACAGGGAATACCAGTTGATATTCTTATAGATAGTGGCGCACTTAATGTATCGTTGATATCATCAGCGGTAGTAAATTACTTTTCCGGTTCGCGTAAACAAATTAAGTGTTCTTTGAAAGGATTGAGTGATAAAGAGGTTGTTGCTCGCGAATACATCACTTTGACTGTCGAGTTAAGTAATATCGCGCTTGAAGTAGATTTTGTCATAGTACCCGCGTCGTGTATGAATACACCCATTATCATAGGGACGGACGTACTAAATCGCGACGGTGTCACGTTTATTCGCACAAAACATGGACAGTATTTGACTCATGTATCGGATAAGGTACTAAAAGTAAACGCTGTGAGTGTTAATGAACCTGACAAAATAAATACACCTCTCATTGGTGCGGAACTTGTTGAGTTGATGGCTGTGATAAAAGAGTTCTCCCCGTTTTTAATATCTGGTACCGCCACCACTACAGTAAAAACGGGCAAAATGCACATCAAACTGACTAGTGATGTACCAGTGGCATACCATCCGTACCGCTTGTCATACCAAGAGAAACTTAAAGTTCGCGAGATATGTCAAGATCTATTAGACAAAAAAATAATTAGGGAGTCTGACTCAGAGTACGCAAGCCCGGTCATTTTGGTCAAGAAAAAGGATGGTTCAGACAGAATGTGCGTAGATTTTCGTGCTCTGAATCGTGTTACAGTCAGGGATAGGTACCCCCTACCCTTGATTGATGACCACATTGATCGGCTTGGGGGCTCTAGATTCTTCACGTCTTTGGACATGGCATCAGGTTTCCACCAAATTCCTATTGACGAGGACTCGATCCATAGGACAGGCTTTGTAACCACTGAAGCTCACTATGAGTATTTAAAAATGCCGTATGGCTTATGTAATTCTCCCACTGTGTATCAGCGTATCATCAACAATACCTTGCGTAAATTTATAGAAGCAGGGAGTGTCCTGGTATATATCGATGATGTGTTGATCCTGAGTTTAACGGTCGATAAGGGCATCACCTTGTTACGCGATGTTTTGAAGACTTTGACGGAGGCCGGGTTCTCAATTAACGTGCGCAAATGCTTTTTTCTTACCACCAAAGTAGAGTATCTGGGCCGCGTCATTAGTCACGGTCAGGTTAGGCCGAGTCCGCATAAAATCGAGGCATTAGTTAACGCACCTATCCCTAGTAATGTCAGACAAGTGCGCCAGTTCTTAGGCCTTGCGGGTTACTTCCGGCGTTATATCGAAGGTTATTCGACAAAAACCGCATGTATCTCACGTCTCACAAAGAAAGACGTGAAATTCGAATGGGGACCTGATCAAAATAAAGTCCGGCAAAATCTTATAAAACTGTTAACTAGCGAGCCCATACTTGCGATTTTTGACCCAAACCTTCCTACAGAGCTGCACACTGACGCCAGTAGTGCAGGATATGGTGCTGTACTTATGCAAGTACACGAGGACGGTGGTAAACGAGTGGTAGCCTATTTTAGCAAAGTCACCCAGGGGGCGGAGGCAAAATACCATTCGTATGAACTGGAAACGTTGGCAGTCGTCAAGGCACTGCAACACTTCCGTCATTATCTGATCGGGATAACTTTTAAAATCGTGACCGATTGCAATGCTTTGAAGGCCACCGAGCGTAAGAAAGATCTTCTTCCACGGGTTGCACGCTGGTGGATTTATCTGCAGGATTTCAATTTTGCGATTGAATATCGAAAGGGCGTGATGATGGGTCACGCGGATTATCTAAGCAGGAACCCGCCAGCGTTGCAAGTCAATAATATTGACAGACCATTGAATTGGGCACAAATAGCCCAGTCGGCTGATTCCGAGACTGCCGATCTCCTCAAAAAACTGAGGGATGGTCTCTTGGACTCTAGTAAGTACGTGTGTCAGAACGATGTGCTCTATTATCGCTACTCACCTGTAGGTGAAGAGTCGCGCTTACTTTGCTATATACCTAAAGGGCACCGGCTCAGTTTATTACGCGTTTTTCACGACGAGCACGAGCACATCGGGGCTGATAAAACTTATGACCTTATTTTAAAACATTTCTGGTTTCCTGGCCTCAGACAATTTGTTAGGAAGTATACTTCCCATTGTCTAATTTGCATTTCCAATAAACGTGTTCCAAGAGCTCCTCGTCAGCCTATTACGTCATGGGAAAAATCAGACATACCCTTCAACACGGTTCATGTCGATGCATTAGGTCCTTTACCAGAGTCCAACGGATATAAGTTTGTACTTGTTTTGGTAGATTCTTTTACCAAGTTTTGTTTACTCTACCCTATATACAGACAGGATGCAAGCGAATTGAAACGAGTTTTCAATAGCGCCGTATCTTTGTTTGGGACACCCAAACAGATAGTTTGTGACCGTGGTCGCATGTTTGAAGCGTCAGCTTTTACCAGTTGGGTATCTGAAATGGGTTGTGAAATCCATTACATAACGCCCGAAATGCATCACTCGAATGGGCAAGTCGAGCGTTATGTGAGAACGGTCCTTAATATGATTCGTGTCGAAAGTGGTAACAAAAACTCCACTTGGTCTGATAGTTTATGTAAAATTCAGTTGGTTTTAAACGTTACAAAGCAGAAAACCACTCAGTACTCAGCTTTGTACTTGTTAATCGGTACTAACGCGACCACTCCTGTGATTCGTGCACTGATTCGTGACATTGCAGCTGAAAACTCCAGTCCAAATCGAGAAGCCATGAGGGAGCTCAGCAGGAGCTCCGCTAAAGGATCTCTTGACAAAAATCAAGAGAGCCAAAACGTCCGGGTAAATCGTCAAAGACGCCCGCCAAGAGTTTTCCAGGTTAACGATCAGGTGTTCGTAATAAAGTATTCTCAGTCTGCTGGGAAGCTTGACGCTGGCATGAGAGGTCCATACCGCGTGACTAAAGTGTTACCAAGTGATCGTTATGAGCTGAGGTTGTTAAGTGGAGCTAGAGGCAAGACAACTCAGGCCGCAGCTCAGTATATGGTACCCTGGAAAGGCGAGTGGTGTCCTGAGAGTTGTGCTGCATATTTTGAAAGTAAGTTTTAACCGAACCGTTATAATTAATTTTATGTTCCAGTAGTACGTGTATGGTGTATGCGTGCGTGTGAATGTGAGGCAGGTGTTTGCCTTACTGGTTGGAACTGGTGGCTGATGCAGCCCAGACTCAGTGCGCTCCCAGGGCTGGAGCCCTAGAGTGCCTGGCTTTGGAAGTCGTGTTCTATGAATGCGCAGTGGGCGCTGTCCCGGAAGTCGTGTACTATGTATACGCATTGGGCGCTGTCCCGGAAGTCGTGTACTATGTATACGCATTGGGCGCTGTCCCGGAAGTCGTGTACTATGTATACGCATTGGGCGCTGTCCCGGAAGTCGTGTACTATGTATACGCATTGGGCGCTGTCCCGGAAGTCGTGTACTATGTATGCGCATTGGGCGCTGTCCCGGAAGTCGTGTTCCTCGAACACGCATCAGGCGCTGTCCTGGCAGGCGCAGTCCTGGTGAACTTGTACAAGTTAAAGTATGAGTATGACTGAGATTTGATGTATGATGATGTATGCATACTCATGAAAGTGAAGTGTTTTAATTTTGGTCGTGAAAGTGTATCTTTGTATGAGGGCCTTGTATGCGTGATGAATGACAGAATAGGCAAAGGTGTACATGTTGTCACGTATAATTAACCACTTGTTTCTCATACAGATTGCAATGACGACTCTGACGATGTGGGTGAGCCTTCAGGTGCATCTGCTGGTCCCACTGGTGCTTCGACAACGGACGGGACCAAGACGGATGAAAACGGCGGTCAAGCTCTCGCCGTACCTGCCAGTGCTTCCGAAGAAGTCCAAGGTGCAGCCGAGGGCGGTGCAAGATCAGGAGAGGCCGTATAAGCAGAACTTGTTGTTGGTAGTGGTGGTACCCACCGATTAATATAAAAGCGTGCGCTCGAGCGAGTATCGGTCATTTGCTCCTGAGTCGTCGCACGGTAATGTTATCGGTACCTACGCTACTTGCAGTAAGTTCGTTCCATATATGCTGTTTTGGCTCTTGTTTTATTGTTTCGTGTTTAGAATATTAACGGTTGTTTGTGATTGCTCGATTTTTAATGATTCGTTGAAATATTGTTAAAATTAAGTCTATTCTGAATTAAATTAATTTTAGGTTGTTTCAATTGTTTTTTTTATTTGTTTTTCCTTTCTGGTCGCTAAAAATATAATTACGACGCAGGTTTGAAATCCTACTTTTCTGTTTCTTCTCCTTTTTGAAATCTAAAGTTTGGAATAGGTTGCCTGAGTGGCAAAACCTATTATTCCAGTCTTATTTTGGAAAAATATTTGTCCTAGGCCGAGATCTAGGCTGATTTAGATCTTAATTTAGGTAAACACCGGAAAACAAAGTTATACTGAAGTTTGTAAAATTATGTGAGTCTGATCTATTTAACTTTATATATATTAGTTTTAATTTTAGAATTTCCGGAATTTTTCTGTATACTGTATATTAACTCGGCTAATTAATTTTAATTTAAAAAGAGGGGGAAGTTATAAAAAATGATTTGAAATTAAATTTATTCAAAAAGGGAAAGCAAAAATTTACAGCAAATACCTTGTTTTGGCACTTTGGCAAGTAGGATTTCGCCGTAAAAATCTTCAGGGTGTTGCCTGCCGCTCCGGGTATCCACTCAGGTCCTCAAAAATGCAGGCCGTACCTCCTGGTCTGACCTCCACGGGTTTTGGTCACGAGGAAATTTTTCCGGGTGGTTTGCACCGCTGGTTGGGGCCTGGGATCTCACGGAAATATTTTTCCGGAGTTCCAGGATTATCGGGGGCACTTGTTCACACACACTTATACACTTGGAAAAGCGGATTTTTCAAAATTACGGAAGGGGTTTAGGTTTTCAGGAGAAATTCTTCACTTTTCACCGCCGCTTTCGGGAGAAGTGGCGCGAAAACGCTATGCTTCACTGTAAAAATCTGGTCTTTTGCCAGGGTGTAGCCAGTGAGCACGTATACCCTTTTATCACAATGAACCTAGCTGTTATCGCGACCGATCAAGCTCCATAAATTTTTCCCCGCAAAGTTCGCCTTTTCCCGTGTTTACCTGGCCCGCGCTCTGTAAAAGGGTGTAAAGGACCCTCTTAGGAGGGGCCAAAAAATCTGAAATTTCACTGGGGTGTAGGCACTGAGGTAGTCTTGGCTGGGGTAATTAAAAATTTATGTGCCGTCGCGACTAATTCCACGCCGCACGCAACTTTCCAAAATTTTGTCACTTTCCAGCACTTTTTTGGTTAAAAGTTTTGTTTTTTTTTTTTTTTTTTTTTGTCACAGATTTGTCCTTTCTTGACCGATTTTCACTCTGAAAACACTATCGGGTTGGTCTCACTAGCGCGCAACTTTTAGGTTAGGTTAGGTTAGGTTAGGTTGGGGGGGGGGGGGGTGCGGGTCAGGTAACCTCCACGTTGGCCTAGTTGGTTGCTGGTCTCTTTCGGATACGTCCGGGGGGAAGAGCAACCCGCTGGGCTGGTGCACCTCGGGCACCGTCAATAACTTCCCATTCGTGGGTTCTTGTTGGCGGTGGCGAATACCTGACGGGGGGGGATGTCGCTCTGGGTGTTCCCCTGATTAGCAGGGGACACTCCAGACGCGATATAGGGGGGCTAGGTTGGGTAGGCTAGTTTGGGTAGGTTGGTTAAATTAGGTTGGGTAGGTAGGTAGGTGGTGTGACTTGTCGTTGCCGGCCCTCCTTTGGCGTGGGATGGTCGGCAGGGACAAGTCAATGGAAGGAGGAGGCGGCGGAGCGTCGGTCTCGACGCGCCGCCGCACACGCGGGGGACCGTAAAGGTCAGGGGCGGTGGAGGGCACGGCGCAGCACACCGTCTAGGTGTGCCCAGCGGGGGCGTAGCTGCGCCATGCCCTGAGGAGTTGTCGGGCGGGACCTCTCGCTTCCCGGTGTGGTGAATTCCATGCTGGGGGGTGGGGGGTCCTGGGCGGCGGATGCGGCATCTGTCCTTCGCGGGCCAGATGCCGCAACGGAGGGGACCGTAAGGTCCAGCGCGGTGGAGGGCACGGCGCAGCACACCGTCTAGGTGTGCCCAGCGGGGGCGTAGCTGCGCCGTGCCCTGAGGAGTTGTCGGGCGGGACCTCTCGCTTCCCGGTGTGGTGAATTCCATGCTGGGGGGTGGGGGGTCCAGTGCGGCGGTTGCCCCCTTTTGCGAGGACGCCATGTCGCAAGAGGGGGTCGGCGGAGAGGGGGTGGGAGGGGGCGGTCGTACGATCGTTTCCTCCCACCTCCTGGTGGTGACTAGCGGGCGATGGCGTGGGGGCCGCCTTAGCTCGCATTGCACTAGTCACCACCCTTGCGGGCGGGAACGGCCGAGCACTCGCGGTCGTTTCCGGGCCCCTCCACTGAGCGAGGGGCGTGAAGGGCCTGCCCTTAAAGGCGGGCGGTCGTCGGCGGAGGACTGGAGGTAAAGGCTGTGCCGGTTTCCCAGTCCTCCTCCATTCAGACGATGCGGGAGTGCCGCTGGGTTATTTTAGTGGGTATACCGGGCTGGGGGGCCCGGGGAGTCCCACATAGCCCCCCATTCCCCCAATGGGTGGGTATGCGTAATGCATTTTTTCCCAACGTGATCAAAAAAAAAAAAAAAAAAAAAAAGGTTGGGGGGGGGGATCCCCCACAGCGCATACGTCCTCGTTCGTTTCCCCCGGGCAACGCCCCAGCTCTGACCACCGTAACGGAGTGGCAGACTGGGTGCGGCTAAAGTGTGCTGTGCATCGTAGCGAATTTTATTGCCTAGAGTGCTACGAACTTGCGGAGAATTTTTCATTTTAATTTATCATTTTAATTTTTATCATGGTAAAACCTGCGCGAGATGCCCTCGGGCATTTTGTTAAAAAAGGCCCTTCTCAGGGCCCACCCAAAGGCCCTTCTCAGGGCCACCGTGACGCTTCAGCGTCAGCTGAGGAAGGTAGGACCTTCTATGGAGGAAGGCCGGAAGAGTCGGACTCCGACAACGAGTCCGTTGTGTCGGTGGCGAGCTCTATGGAGGTAGAGGAAGGCGCTCGTTCGCAGTCGCGGAAGCGGGCCTTCCTAAAGACAGGCTCCGATGGCTCCTCAAGTTCGGCGAAGGAGTCGAAGAAGAAGGCGAAGGCCAAGAAGACGGCAACGGCAGCGGACACCCACGACGTGGGTCTCGCGGACGCCCAGCGCCAGTTGAATCTGGCTCGTCGGGAAAAGCTCCAGCAAGACCTGGAGGAGCAGGTTGCTGCCAAGGAGCAGCAGGCGCGCGTCACTCGGGCCAAGTCCGGGTACGGCGCGTCCCGCGTTTTGTACTCAGACCACTCCTTGGTGGAGCTGGAGCGGATGGCGGAGGAGGACGTGGAGGAGATAGTGGTGGTCGCCACGAAGTCCTCCCAACTGAAAGGGACGTTTCAGAAGTCCCTCAAATGCCGGGCCGCGAGCATGCGTGGCATCATTGCGGAGCTGGTGCAGAGGCAGGAGACCGACGAGACGCGGCAACTGCAGGCAAGGGTCGATCGCCTGCAGACGGAGGTCAGCCAGCTGCACCAGAAGCTGGCAGAGGCCACGGCCCGGCCAACCACAGCCGAGTCCAGACCTGCGGCAGAGGGCCCCGCCTCCTTCGACCTTGAGGACACCATCCGCAAGGTCATGATGGAGGAGCGGGACTTCGTCCGAGCCTGCCTAGCAGGAATCGAGGATAGGCTCTTGCCCGAGAAGAGCTACCGGCTGCCGCTTGCCGGGGACAAGAGGAAGGAAGAGCCGGGGCCGACCTCACAGAGGGAGGAGGACCCTCTTCTGCCTGCCGCCACCCCAGCCAACCCTGCTGGTTGGACGAAGGTCGTCGGCAAGGGGAAGAAGAAGGGCAAGGGCAAAGGGGCGACAGCGGCCGTCCCTGCAATCCCCGCCACCGCCCCCCCTCCCAGCCAGTCGCAGTCGACTGGCAAGGGAAAGGGGAAGGGAAAGGGGAAAAACTCTCCCCCAGCCGTCCCCGCCGCCACACCTCCCAGCAGCCAGTCGCAGTCGACTGGTAAGGGAAAGGGGAAGAGTTCGCCTCCAGCCGGCAGGAGGAACCTGAATCCTCCCAAGACCGCAGCCGTCGTGGTGACGCTCACCGCGGAGGCTGCGGAGCGGGGGGAGACGTACGCGTCCGTATTGTTGCGGGCGCGTGCCAATGCCGATCCCACTCAACTGGGGATCGGCAAGGTCTCCTGTCGCCGGACGCAGGCTGGGGCTCGAATTTTCGAGTTCCCAGGGGCCGAGGGCGCTAAAAATGCAGACCTCTTCGCAGCAAAGCTGCAAGAGGTCATTGCGGACGCGGCGAAGGTAGCCAGGCCTATTAAGTGCGCGGCCATAGAGGTGACCGATCTAGATGATTCGGTCACCAAGGAGGAGGTGGTGGCGGCGGTCGCAGCCGTGGGGGGCTGCGACGTCGCAGCGGTGCAGGGTCGGGCCATCAGGCCTGGCCGCGGCGGCATGGGCACCATCCGCCTGGAGTGCCCAGTTGCCGCTGCCAAAGCCGTCCTTGACAAGGGACGGCTAGGCGTCGGCTTCAGCTCGGGTGCAGTCCGGGCACTTGAGGCCCAGCCTTTGCGCTGCTTCAGGTGCTTTGGCACTGGACACACCCGGGCCCTCTGTCCATCCACGATTGACCGGACAGAGAGCTGCTACCGCTGTGGCAAGGAGGGGCACAAAGCCGCCTCCTGCAAGGCCGCCAAGCCGCACTGCGCCGTATGTGCCGCCAGTGGCCGCCCTGCGGGCCACATTATGAAGGGGAGGAATTGCAGTCCTCCCCTCAAGAGGGGCAAAGTTCAGGCGCCGACCCGGCCTGTCACTGCCACCGCCGTTCCAGAGGCTGGGACCACGGCGGCTGTTGAGGAGGGGGGTGCGATGTCCGATTAATGCATAGAGTCGAACATCGCATCCTCCAGGCGAACACCAACCACTGCAGAGCGGCCCAGGATCTGCTGATGCAGACCGTGGTTGAGTGGTTGGTGGACGTGGCGGTGGTCGCCGAGCCGTACTCGATACCTGGCCAATGGCTGGGTGATCGGGACGGCTTGGTGGCGTTGGTGTCGCGGCCCGCCACGGACTCCCCTTCCCTCTCGCTTTTAGAGAGGGGACCGGGATACGTGGCCGCCGCGTGGGGAGACATAGCCCTGGTCGGGGTCTATTTCTCCCCAAACCGCCCTCTAAGGGACTTCGAGAACTTTCTCGAAGTCCTTACGGCAGTCGTCGGGAGGGCGGCACCACGCCAGGTCTTCGTGTTGGGCGACCTGAACGCCAAGTCGGCGGCCTGGGGCAACCCGGCGGCGACTTGCAACGTCCGGGGACGCGCCGCCGAATTTTGGGCGGCTTCGTGCGGTGTGTCCCTCCTAAACAGGGGGAATGTTCACACGTGTGTGCGGCAGCGGGGTGGGTCAGTGGTTGACGTGTCGTTTGCCACCCCCGTGCTAGCCGCCCGCGTCGTGAACTGGCGGGTTGAGATGGTGGAGACCATGTCGGACCACCGTTACGTGCGGTTCGACATCTCCACCCAGGGCCCGCGGGAGGGAATGGCCCGCTCTGGCCAATCTCCCTTCCCGCGGTGGGCTCTCACCCGCCTGGACCGGGAGGCAGCTCAGGAGGCGGCGTTCCTCCAGGACTGGCTCTCGCCCCCTGTGGAGGCCCTGGACGTTGATGCCGCAGCGGTCCAGCTGCGAAGGTCCCTGGCCGAGGTGTGCAACTCCAGCATGCCTCGGTCACGTCGTCCGCCTCCCCGTCGCGCCGTGTACTGGTGGACGGAGGAGATAACATAAGACATTGAAGGATGCGGCCTCTATCATTAAGGAGGCCGCGGTGGGGATAAGGGCCTGAACTGTATCCGAAGAAATGACGCAATTGGTGGCCGAAAATAGGCGGCTGTCGGACCAGCTGGCGGAGGCCAACAGCCGGCCGGCGGCAGCGGCGGTGGACTCAGACGCGATCCGTGAGATGGTGGAGGCGATGTCTCGGGCCAGTGTCGTGCAGTTCAGCAATATGCTGAATGCGCGACTCGAGGGGCTCGAGTGTCGCCTCCTGCCGGACCCGAAGTTGCGGCCGCCGCTGGCGGCTGACAGACAAGTGGCGGAATATGAGGCCGCGGCAGTGGCAGTGGCAGTGTCACAGCCGCGGCAGTCAGGTGCGGGGGCAAAGGCCCCTGCCTTAGCGAAGGTTACAACACCCCCGGCGCCTCTGTCTGCGCCCTTAGCTCAGCCCCAATCCACTAAGGGGAAGGGCAAGGGCAAAGGAAAGGGGAAGAAGACGGCGCCGGCCCCTGTAAGGGACCCTAGCCCGGTTCAGGACGCCCCCCCACCGCCCCCTCTGACGGAACAGTGGAGCGTGGTCGCTGCTCGGGGTGCGAAAAGCTCCGGGAAGAAGACAGGCACCCAGAGCAGCCAGAAGACCCAAAACAAAAAGGCGGCGGCAGTGGCGAAGCTTCGAGAGCCAAAAACGGCTGCAGTGACACTCACGCTGCAGCCGGGTGCGGCGGAGCGCGGCGAAAGCTACGCCACTGTCTTGCGGGAGGCCCGGACTCGCGTCGATATGGCGAGTCTGGGCATTGACGAAATGCGCTGTAGGACCACGGTCACCGGCGCCCGCATCCTGGAAATCTTCGGGGATGGGGGCGCTGAGAAGGCCGACTCCCTGGCTACAAAGCTAAGGGAGGTCCTCAGTGCAGACGCGGTCAGGGTCTCCCGCCCCACAAAAAGGGTGGACGTCCTTGTAACGGGCTTGGACGATGCCGTCACAGCCGCAGAGGTGGTGGCGGCTTTTGCAGCACAGGGAGGGTGCCACGCCGACGATATAAGACCCGGGGTGATCGGCGACCGTGCAACGATGTGGCTCGGCTGCCCGGTTGCCGCCGCCAAGACGGTGGTCGGCGCAAACCGTCTTAAAGTTGGATGGATAACGGCCAGGGTCACCCTGCTGGAGGCGAGGCCCCTACGGTGCTTCAGGTGCCTCAACCTGGGCCACGTCGCCAGCAGGTGTGTTTCGGAGGTGGACCGCAGCGGCCTCTGCTTTCGCTGCGGAAAGCCGGGCCACCGGGCGCGAGAGTGCCGGGCCGAGCCCAACTGCGCCACCTGTGCGGCAGCGGGCAAGCCGGCGGGGCACCCTCTCGGCGGCGTGGGCTGCGTGGGCAAAGCCCCAAAAACCACAAAAAGGAAAGCGACCAGTGCTGAGGGGGGCAGCGGCGAGTCCGCCCCTATCCCGGCAACTATAGAGGAGCGGCCCATGGAAACCGCCCCATAAATGTCTAGGTTAGCAATATTGCAGGCAAATATTAACCACTCTGCCAGAGCCCAGGATCTATTGTCCCAGAGCCTGGCAGAGTGGGGAATACAAATAGCGGTGGTCGCCGAGCCCTACTTTGTCCCCGCCCGGGATGACTGGGTCGGGGACCGGGACGGCTTGGTGGCCATCGCCGCCCCGGCTGCCGCTGGCGCCCCGCCCATCGAACGTGTGTCGAGGGGTGGGGGGCACGTACTGGCAGCCGTGGGCGACGTCATAGTAATAGGGGTGTACTGTTCTCCCAACCGGGGTCTCGCCGACTTTGAGCAGATGCTCGTCGAGGTGGGATCTTTGGTTGGGCAGTCCGCCCCTAGCCCCGTGCTAGTCGCCGGGGATTTCAACGCCAAATCTGCGGCGTGGGGATCCTCGGTGACGGATGCGCGGGGTGAGTGCCTGGAGGAGTGGGCGGTCGCCATGGGCCTGGCCGTCCTCAACACGGGGTCGGAGGACACGTGCGTGCGGCAACAGGGCGGGTCGATAGTCGACATTACACTGGCATCGACCGCCCTGGCGCGCCGTGTCCGGGACTGGAGGGTGGTGGTGGGCGTGGAGACACTGTCGGACCACCGTTACATCCGATTCGATGTCTCCGCGCTCCCCACCGGCCCGCGGGGCCCGGCCCGGCCCCCTGTTGGGGGGGGCGGTCCGCGCTGGGTGCTGGGGCGGCTCGACAAAGAGGTCGCTAGAGAGGCCGCAGTGATCGAGGACTGGGTGTCCGGTTCCGACATTGGCCAAGACGTGGACGAGGAGGCGGGGCGCCTAGGGGCCTCGCTGGGCCGCATCTGCGACGCGGCGATGCCCAGGGCGAGACCCCTCCCTCCTCGGCATCGGGTGTATTGGTGGAGCGACGAGCTTCGCCGTATGCGAATCGAGTGCGGTAGGGCTCGCCGCCAATACACTCGGTGCAGGCGTAGGCGGACCCGGGACGCCCAGGAGGAGGCCGCCTCCTACGCCGCTTACAGGGCTCTGCGCGAGTCGTTCCAAGTGGCAATCGCGCGGGCCAAGGAGGCGGCGTGGGAGGAGTGGCTGCGGACCCTTGACGGCGACCCGTGGGGCAGGCCGTACAAGGCGGTCCGCAAAAAGCTGCGGCCCTGGGCCCCCCCGGTCACGTCCAGCGTGGACGAGGGTATGCTGGGAGAGGTGGTGGACGCCCTCTTCCCGCAGAGAGACGAGTGGGTGCCTCCGGCGATGGCCCGACCCAATGATGCGCGACCTGCCCGGGAAGACGTCCCCGCACCGCCGGTATCGGAGGCGGAGTTCGGGGCGGCCGTCTCGAGGCTGAAAATGAAGAAGACTGCCCCAGGCCCGGACGGCGTTCCGGGGACGGCCCTGGCGGTCGCGCTGGAGGAGATAGGAGAGAGGGTGAGGTCCCTCTTCACCGCTTGTTTGGCGCAGGGTCGATTCCCCCGACCCTGGAAGACGGGCAAACTTGTTTTACTGCCGAAAGTCGGCCGCCCGGCCGGACTGCCGTCGTCCTACCGTCCGATCGTGCTGCTCGGCGAGGTGAGCAAGCTCTTTGAGCGTGTGCTCGCTGCTCGCCTGGCCGAGTGCATGGATCCGGATCTGGACGACGCGCAGTTCGGTTTCCGCCGGGGTCGGTCGACCCTGGATGCCGTTGCGCGGGTGAGGGATCTCGCCGAGGAGGAGGTCTCCCGGGGTGGCGTGTTGCTTGCGGTGTCATTGGACATCCGCAACGCATTCAACACGCTGCCCTGGGACACGGTCAGGGCGGCGCTGCGGTACCATGGGGTGCCGCAGTACCTCCAGCGGGTCATCGCCGAGTACTTTGCCGGCAGAGCCGTCGTGTTCCCGACGAGGGCCGGCGAAGGTAGGCGGGCAATGACGTGCGGTGTTCCACAGGGGTCTGTCCTTGGACCACCCCTGTGGAACATCGGTTACGACTGGGTGCTGCGCGGGGCCACCTTGCGGGGGATCGGTGTGTTGTGTTACGCCGACGATACCCTCGTGCTGGCCCGCGGCAGCACCTACAGGGAGGCAGCCCGCCTCGCCACTGCGGGTGTGGCACAGGTAGTGGGGAGGATCCGCGCCCTGGGGCTCGAGGTGGCCCTGGAAAAGTCGGAGGCCCTACTTTTTCACGGGCCCCGAAACGGGCCGCCGCCGGGAGCCTCGATTATTGTCGGAGGAACTTCCATCGCCGTCGGTACTACAATGAAGTACCTTGGGCTCGTGCTCGACGGCCGATGGAAGTTCGAAGAGCACTTCCGGCGGTTGGCCCCAAAGTTGTTGGCCACCGCCGGGGCCTTGGGGCGGATCCTCCCCAACGTTGGGGGGCCAAGTGGAGCCTGCCGACGTCTCTACACCGGTGTGGTGCGCTCCATGGCGCTCTACGGGGCGCCGATATGGGCAGGATGCGCCATGACGAATCTGAACCTGGCGGTGCTGCGCAGACCGCAGCGCGCCATGGCGCTCAGGGTGGCCCGGGCGTACCGCACCGTGTCTTGCGTCGGCGCGTGTGTGCTCGCCGGTACGCCGCCGTGGGACCTCGACGCCGAGGTACTCGCCGCGGCGTACTGGCGAACGAAGGAGGCGATTGCGAGTGGTGATCGTCCCCATCCGCGGGAGATTCGTCGCTGGAGGGAGGAGGCGCGTGACACTCTCCTGCGGAGGTGGGCGTTGCGCCTTGAGGATTCGGTTGTGAGTCGAGATGTGGCGGCCGCCGTTCGGCCCATTCTCCGCGAGTGGCTCGAGCGGCGGCACGGGGCTCTCTCCTTCCACCTGACGCAAATGATCACCGGGCACGGTTGCTTTGGAAGGTACCTGCACCGGGTGGCAGGAAGGGAGCCCTCGGACGTGTGCCACCACTGTGTGGCGGGAGTCGCGGACACGGCGCAGCATACGCGTGAGGAGTGCCCAGCTTGGGAGGTCCCTCGCGCCGCCCTGTCCGCGACAGTCGGAAATGACCTGTCGCTCTCGGCCCTTCTCAGAGAGATGGTCGACAGCGACAGGTCTTGGCAGGCGGTCGCGACATTCAGCGACGAGGTGATGTCGCAGAAGGAGGCGGCGGAGCGGGACCGGGAAGACGACGTCGACTCGGCCCCGATGCGCCGCCGCAGACGTGGAAGGCGGCGTCGGGCCTTCGCGGGCCAGATGCCGCCGTAAGGCCAGGGACCGTGGGCGGAGGATCGGGGGATCCTCCGTCCACACAAAGGTCCCGCGCACCAGACGCCGAGACGCCCAGGTATACCGGGGCGCCTCGGTGCTAGGAGGAGAATTGGAGGTGGAATGTGACGGGGCAGGGTCTCAGACACTCTGGGACTCTGCCCCGTCCCAAAGAGAAGGGCTCCGTTGCGGAGCGACGCCAGCGGGGCATGCGGTTGCAAGCCATGTGGGTCCCGCAGCCCCGTAGGCGAGAAGTCGGTATACTCCAGGTTTTTAGTGGGTGCAAACCCCACATAACGCAGTGGTTCCCCCGGCCCACTGCGTATTCGTGAGGAATTTTACCTGGGTGATCAAAAAAAAAAAAAAAAAAGGTTAGGTTAGGTTAGGTTAGGTTGGGGTGCGGGTCAGGTAACCTCCACGTTGGCCTAGTTGGTTGCTGGTCCCTTTCGGATACGTCCGGGGGGAAGAGCAACCCGCTGGGCTGGTGCGCCCCGGGCACCGTCAATAACTTCCCATTCGTGGGTTCTTGTTGGCGGTGGCGAATACCTGACAGGGGGGGGAAGTCGCTCTGGGTGTTCCTCTGATTAGCAGAGGACGATCCAGATGCGACGGGGATACGTTAGGTTGGGTTATAGGCTTGTTTGGGTAGGTAGTTTAAGATAGGTTGGGTAGGTAGGCTAGGCGGATGTGGAGAGGGAGGGTGGTTGCCTGAAAACAGGTAGCCACCAAGAAGGGAGTCTCGCCAGCTTCTGGTATTCCGAAGCCCACGCGACCAGCCAACGACCCCCATCTTGGCGTTTGGGGTAGGCGGCGCGGCGGAGCGGAGGGCTTGCCTTAATTGGCCGGCCCGCGGGATGGAAAACCCTACAATAAACCCGACAGCGAAGTCGTAAAAACCTGCAGATACCAGGCGACCTCTGCAGTATTCAGCTAGCACTGGCCGGAATGGGCGTCACCCGACAGTGCTTTTTAGATCGGCCTATTCTCGTGGGATCAAAATGAATACTAACAAAATAAAACAAAAAACAACGCAGGAGGAAGGACAGGAGGAGGAGAAGAAAAAGTGTGAGAGTGAGAAGGTGCTGGCGACAGTGGCTCAGAGAGAGCTTCGCGTCAACGTCGTGCGTCTCTCTCTCTCGGAGTCCTCTGGAGACTCGGACGTCAGTCAGGACAGCCTGATGACGGTCGAGTCCGGCAGTGAGAAGGAGGAGACTCGCCGTTGGAGGAAAAGGCCGGCTGGGCAAGAGGAGGCAGAGGACCCGCTGTTGTCGCCGCCCAAGGGGGTGGCGCATAAGTCAAAGCGCGGGCGAGGCCGACCGCCCACCACGGGCCAATACGTAGGCCTAGCCGCAGCCCGGGAACGCCTGAATGCGGCTAAAGAGGAGGAGCTCCGGCTTGAGGTCGAGGAGTACGTCGAGGGCTTGGCCAAGACCCTGAGAGAGTCGCGGCACGCCTGTCGCAGTGGCCTCAATCCGCCAACGCCGGGTGAGGATACGGCGCAGTCCCTGGCGGCGCTGAACCACCTGGTGGTGGAGGCAGCGAGGGTCGTGGAGTCGGTGGCAACAAAGTCCAAGAACTTAAAAGGGACTAGCCAGAAGACTCTGAAGGATGCGGCCGCCATCATCAGGGAGGCTGCGGTGGGCATAAGGGCCCGCACAGTGTCCGAGGAGGTGGCACTGCTGGAGGCCGAGAACCAGCGGCTTGCAGCTGAGTTGGCGGAAGCCAACAGCCGACCGGCGGCGGCAGCCCCCGACTCGATCCGAGCGATGATGGAGGAGATAGCTCGGGCCAGCGTCGTGCAGTTCAGCAACATGCTGAATGCACGACTCGAAGGGCTCGAGTGTCGCCTCCTACCGGATCCGGGATCCCGGCCGCCGCTGGCGGCTGACAAGAGGAGGAAGGCGAAGAGCGACGAGGCCGCGGCAGTGGCAGTGTCGCAGTCGCGACCTTCGGGATCGGAGGCCTCGGCCCCTGGGCCAATTTCACCCGAGTCCGGAGCCCCGGAGCGGGCCCCAACACCCCCGGCGCCTCTGTCTGCGCCCGCAGCTCAGCCCCAAGTAAATAAGGGCAAGGGCAAGGGCAAAGGCAAGGGCAGAGGCAAAAAGACGGCCCCGGCCCCTGTGAGGGACGCTAGCCCTGTGCGGGACGCCCCCCCACCGCCCCCACTGACTGAGCAGTGGAGTGTGGTCGCTGCTCGGGGTGCGAAAAGCTCGGGGAAAAAGACGGGCACCCAGAGCACGCAAGGGGCGGCGGCGGTGACCAAGCTGCGCGAACCGAAAACGGCAGCAGTCACCCTCACGCTGCTGCCGGGCGCGGCGGAGCGTGGCGCCAGCTACGCCACTGTGTTACTGGAGGCCCGGACTCGCATAGACAGAGCGAGTCTAGGGATAGAGGAGATGCGAGGAGAGGCACCCTCTCGGTGGGGCGGGCTGCCTGGGCGACGGCAAGCAAAGCCGCAAAGCCCAAAACAACACGAAGGGAAAGACTAAGGGTAGGATCAAAGAGCCTACCCTTAGCCCAGCAACGGAGGGGCCAATGGAGACCGCCTCATAAATGTCCGTACTCCCAATACTGCAGGCCAATATTAACCACTCTGCCCGGGCCCAGGATTTATTGTCCCAGACTCTGGCAGAGTGGGGAATCAAAGTGGCCGTGGTCGCCGAGCCCTACTTCGTCCCCGAACGGGATGACTGGGTCGGGGATCGCGAGGGTTTGGTGGCCATCGCCGCCCCGGCTGCCGCTGGCGCCCCGCCCATTGACAACGTGTCGAGGGGTAGGGGCTACGTCCTGGCAGCCGTGGGCGGCGTTGCAGTTATAGGGGTGTACTTTCCACCCAGCCGGAGTCTCGCCGACTTTGAGCAAATGCTCGGGGAGGTGGGGGCTCTGGTTGGGCAGGTCGCCCCTAGCCCCGTGCTAGTCGCTGGGGATTTCAACGCCAAATCTACGGCGTGGGGATCCCCGGTGACGGATGCGCGGGGTGAGTGTCTGGAGGAGTGGGCGGTCTCCATTGGCCTGACCGTCCTCAACACGGGGTCAGAGGACACGTGCGTGCGGCAACAGGGCGGGTCTATAGTCGACATCACGTTGGCATCGACCGCCCTGGCGCGCCGTGTCCGGGATTGGGGGGTGGTGGTGGGCGTGGAGACACTGTCGGACCATCGGTATATCCGGTTCGACGTCTCCGCGCTCCCCACCGGCCCGCAAGGCTCGGCCCGATTCCCCGTTGTTGGGGGCGGTCCGCGGTGGGTGCTGGGGCGGCTGGACAGGGAGGTTGCCCGAGAGGCCGCCATCGTCGAGGACTGGGTGTCCGGGCCCGACGCTGGGCAGGACGTGGACGAGGAGGCGGGGCGCCTTGGGGCCTCGCTGGGTCGCATCTGCGACGCGGCGACGCGGCTGGGGCCTTGGGGCGGATCCTCCCAAACGTTGGGGGGCCAGGCGGAGTTTGCCGACGCCTCTACACCGGTGTGGTGCGCTCCATGGCGCTCTACGGGGCGCCAATATGGGCAGGAGCCATGAGTAGCCGGAACCAGGCAGCGCTGCAACGATCGCAGCGCGCCATGGCGCTCAGGGTGGCCCGGGCGTACCGCACCGTGTCGTGCGTCGGCGCGTGTGTGCTCGCCGGTACGCCGCCGTGGGACCTCGATGCCGAGGTGCTCGCCGCGGCGTATTGGCGAACAAAAGAGGTGGTTGCGGGTGGCGGCCGTCCTCATCCGCGGGAGATTCGTCGCTGGAGGGACGAGGCGCGCGACACTCTCCTGCGGAGATGGGCGGACCGCCTAGAGGAGTCGGTCGTGAGCCGAGAAGTGGCGGCCGCCGTTCGGCCCATTCTCCGCGAGTGGCTCGAGCGGCGGCACGGGGCTCTCTCCTTCCACCTGACGCAGATGGTCACCGGGCATGGATGCTTTGGCAGATACCTGCACCAGGTGGCAAGGAGGGAGCCCTCGCACGTGTGCCACCACTGTGTGGCGGGAGTCGCGGACACGGCGCAGCATACGCGCGAGGAGTGCCCTGCGTGGGCGGACCCTCGCGCCGCCCTGTCCGCAATAGTCGGAAATGACCTGTCGCTGCCGGCCCTCCTAAGGGAGATGGTCGACAGCGACAGGTCTTGGCAAGCGGTCACAACCTTCTGCGACGAAGTAATGTCGCAGAAGGAGGCGGCGGAGCGGGACCGGGAAGACGACGTCGACTCGGCCCCGATGCGCCGCCGCAGACGCGGAAGACGGCGACGGGCCTACGCGGTCCTGATGCCGCCGTAACGCCGGGGACCGTGGGCGGAGGACCGGGGGGTCCGCCGTCCACACAAAGGTCCCGCGCAACGAGACGCCCATGGTATTCCTGGGCGCCTCGGTGCTAGGAGGAGACAGTCGGAGGTGGAATGTGACGGGGCAGGGTCTCAGATACTCTGGGACTCTGCCCCGTCCCAAAGAGAAGGGCTCGAAAGGAGCGACGCCAGCGGGGCATGCGGTCGTAAGCCTAGTGGGTCCCGCAGCCCCGTGGGCGAGTGAAGGAATACTCCAGGTTTTTAGTGGGTGCGAACCCCACATAACGCAGTGGTTCCCCCGGACCACTGCGTATTCGTTAGGAATTTTCCTGGGTGAACAAAAAAAAAAAAAAAAAAAAAAAAAAAACGGCCCGCTCGGGCCAATCTCCCTTCCCGCGGTGGGCTCTCACCCGCCTGGACCGGGAGGCAGCAAAGGAGGCAGCCTTTCTCCAGGACTGGCTCTCGCCCCGTGTCGAGCCTGTCCTGGACGTGGACCGTGTGGCGGTCCAGCTCAGGGGGTCCCTGACCGAGGTCTGCAACGCAAGCATGCCTCGGTCACGCCGTCCGCCTCCCCGTCGCGCCGTCTATTGGTGGTCGGAGGAGCTGGCGGGGCTCCGGGCCGCCTGCGTGGCGGCCAGGAGGGCCTATACGCGAAGTCGGCGGCGCACTACCCGATCTCAGGCCGGGGAGGACCGCCTCTACGCCTCTTACGTAGAGGCAAAGACGGTCCTCAAGTCGGCTATGTGCGCCGCCAAGGACTCGGCGAGGACCGAGATGCTGGAGGGCCTCGACAGGGATCCGTTTGGGCGGCCATATAAGGCGGCGCGGAAACAACTGCGCCCCTTTGGTCCCCCAGTAACGGAGTCCCTGGAGCCGGCGTTGCTGGATGGGGTGGTCCGGTCGTGGAGGGCGTCCGGATAGGGGTCGGGGCCCAGATGAAGTATCTGGGTCTCGTGCTAGACAGCAGGTGGCGCTTCGGCCCGCACTTCAGCGGGCTGTCGACGCGCCTGCTGAAAGCCGCGGACGCCCTCTCATGGCTCCTCCCAAACTTGGGAGGGCCCAAGGATCGATGCCGGCGCCTCTATGCCGGCATCTTGAAGAGTATGGCCCTCTATGGGGCACCCATCTGGGCGGACTCCCTCCGCAGGAGGGAGAATGCGACCGCCATCCGCAGGCCCCAACGGGCCATTGCACAGCGGGTGGCGAGGGCCTACCGCTCAGTGGGTTTTTCGGCGGCGTGCGCTCTGGCCGGCACCCCTCCCTGGGAGTTGGAGGCATGGGTGCTAGCCAGAGTGTACGAGTGGACGGTGCGGCGGAAGGCGCTCGGGGAGCGCCCCGCCGCGGAGGAGCGCGAGGCCGTTCGGCGCGAGGCGAGGGACGCAATCGTCCTCCATTGGACGGAGGACCTCGCCTCCGCCACCTTTGGCCGCCGGACGTTGGACGCGCTCGGTCCAGTCTTACAGGGCTGGCTCGGGCGCCCCCACGGTTTCCTCTCTTTCCGTTTGGTGCAGGTGTTGTCCGGACATGGTTGTTTCGGAACGCACCTGCACCGGATCCGGAGGGAGGAAACCCCGGCGTGCCACGACTGCGGCGCGGCGGAGGACACGGCGCAGCACACCCTCGAGGTGTGTCCACCCTGGGCAGAGCTGCGCCGTGCCTTGACCGATGTTGTTGGGCAGGACCTCTCACTTCCCGGCGTGGTCAACTCCATGCTGGGGAGTGAGGAGGCCTGGGCTGCGGTTGCCTCCTTTTGCGAGCAAGTTATGTCGCAAAAGGAGGCGGCGGAGCGTGCGCGGGAGGATGATCCTCTCGCGCCGCCGCTCCGCAGGCGGAGAAGGGGTGGGAGGAGACGGTCGTACAACCGCCTCCAGGTGGTGGCTAGCGGGCGACAGGCGCGGGGGCGCCTCTCGTCTGCATTGCACAGTCACCACCCTCGGGCGGGAACGGCCGAGCACTCGCGTTCGTTCCCGGGCCCCTCCACTAAGGGAGGGGCGTGAAGGGCCTGCCGTAAAGGCGGGCGGTCGTCGGCGGAGGACTGGTTGTCAAGGCTGTGCCGGTTTCCCAGTCCTCCTCCACACAGACGATGCGGGAGTGCCGCTGGGTTTTTTTGTGGGTATACCGGGCTTGCTTGCCCGGGGAGTCCCACATAGCCCCCCCATTCCCCCAATGGGTGGGTATGCGTAATGCATTTTTTCCCAGCGAGATTCGGCCGCCTCCCCGTCGCGCCGTCTACTGGTGGACGGAGGAGATAGCGGGACTCCGGGCGGCCTGCGTGGAGGCCAGGAGGGCCTACACGCGGAGCCGGCGGCGCACGAGCCGCTCTCAGGCCGGGGAGGACCGCCTCTACGCCTCTTACCTAGAGGCAAAGGCGGTCCTCAAGACGGCAATGTGCGCCGCCAAAGACTCGGCTCGGGCCGAGATGTTGGAGGGTCTCGACAGGGATCCGTACGGGAGACCGTACAAGCTGGCGCGGAGCCAGCTGCGGCCCTACGGCCCCCCCCTGTCGGAGACCCTCGAGCCGGCATTGCTGGATGGGGTGGTTCGGGCCCTGTTTCCGCGCAGGACCGACTTCACCCCACCAGCAATGGACCCCCCGCAGGAAGCGGCTCCGCCGGAGGCGGAGATCCCGCCGGTGACGGAGGACGAGATCCGCGACGGGATACTTCGCCTCCGCGCGAAGAAGACGGCCCCCGGGCCGGACGGCGTCCCTGCACGGGTGGCGGCGATAGCTGCCTCTCAGATGCAGGACAGGTTTCGGGACCTCTTCAGCGCGTGCTTTGCGGCTGGGAGGTTCCCGAAACTGTGGCGGGAGGGGCAGCTGTGCCTCCTCCGTAAAGAGGGACGCCCGGTGGACTCCCCCTCGGCATACCGGCCCATCGTACTTTTGGATGAGGTCGGTAAAATGTTCGAGGGGATAGTCGCCGACCGGCTCAACAGCCACCTGCGGGGGGTGGGACCTGACCTGTCGGACGCCCAGTTCGGCTTTCGAAATGGGCGTTCGACGGTCGACGCCCTGGCCCTGCTGAAGGGCCAGGTGCAGAAGGCGGTCGCGTCGGGGGACGGAGTGTTGGCGGTGTCGTTCGACATTGCAAACGCCTTCAACTCCGTCCCCCACTCGACCATATTGGAGGCACTCCGATTCCACGGAGTGCCCCAATATCTGAGGGCGATCCTGGCCAGCTACCTGGAGGACCGAGAGGTCCTCCTGGTAGACAAGACGGCCAGGATCAGGAGGTACGGCGCGGAGTGCGGTGTTCCACAGGGGTCGGTTCTAGGCCCCCCCCTGTGGAACATCGGTTTCGACTGGCTCCTGCGGGGCACCCTCCTCCGGGGGACGAGCGTCATCTGTTACGCGGATGACACTCTGCTCGTTGCCCGGGGGAGGGACTTTAGGGCGGCGGCCTGTCTGGCCTCAGCTGGCGGATCCTTAGTGACAGGTAGGATCCGCCGGCTGGGATTGAGGGTGGCGCTGCACAAGACCGAGGCCGTTTATTTCCACGGGCCTCGGCAGCGCTACCCACCTGACGCCCAAATAGTCAAAAAAAAAAAAAAAGGTTAGGTTAGGTTGGGGGATCCCCCACAGCGCATACGTCCTCGTTCGTTTCCCCCGGGCAACGCCCCAGCTCTGACCACCGTAACGGAGTGGCAGACTGGGTGCGGCTAAAGTGCGCTGTGCGATCGTGACTATCTTATCTCTCTTGCGGAATTTGCGATCGTTGTCTTGAATATTTTATTATGCCGAAACCATTAAGAATAATTTATTAAAAGAATAAGAATAATTTATTAAAAGTAAATACGTTCACAAAAATGTACATTAGGTGCAGTAGTATTATTTCTAAAACAATGTTATAAATAGTGCTTATATGTAAACTATAACAAAAATATTTTATTACAACTGCTAGATTATATACAAGAATGCCTATGTTTGGTAGGGACCTGCCTGATATAGGTTCTTTCAAACCTGTGTTTCAGGCCATCACTTAACATAAAGCAATAATTGGGTCAATAAAATTATTAAATAAAATTAACCTATTAACAAACACAAAAATACAAAAATTGGTACAAAACACAAAAAAGAAACAAAAATTAAACATAAATAAAAAGTAAATAATTTAAGTATGTACAAGTAGATATGAGGGTATTTCATAATCAAACAACAACTTCTAGAAGTTTTTCTGTGTCTTTGTAATTGAGTGTTCCTAAATAATCTGTTAAGGTAAAGCAACATTTTTTATATGTTAAGCTATAAACATCGAGTAACTTGTTGAGTCTATTATACAGAAAAGGTCCTAAAAATACATAAAACCGATTAATAAAAGCATGTTTGGTCTGTGGCATTGTGCATACCAGATCCTTCCGTCTCTTGTCGGAAGGAACTGGATCATAGGGAAGTGCAATGTGCTGTTGCAGTATTGTGTGAAAAATAAATAATTGGCGTACTGTAAGAACATTACATGCTTTGTAGAGCTGCTGTGTCGGAAATCGAAAAGGGCGAAAGGTAGCAACCTTTAGAATTGCTCTTTGAGCACGTTCTAGGGGAAGTAAAATTGAATTAGCCGCGCCACCCCAGGAAGTTATACAGTAGGTAAGAATGGATTGACACAACGCTAAATAAATCTGTTTAATTAATTTAAAGTCAGCTATGTTACGTAAATTCTTAAAAACATATATTAATTTGCGCACTCTAGTACATAGTAACTCGATATGTTTACGGAAATTTAGATTGGAATCAATAGTGACACCTAGATATTTCACATTGTCAGCTTTAACTAAAGCGGGGCAAGAACATGCAGTGTCAGCGTACGTGTTACAGTTATGCGCGTAAATATTTACGTTAGTAAGCGGTGTGTTAGTATTCCTCATTGTAAATAAAATGTATTTGGTTTTATCTGAATTCAGTGTTAGAAGATTATTTTTGAGCCAATTAGACACCATATTAAAGCCATTCTGAGCATGTTCATAAACCTCAGCTCTTGATTTGGCTGCGAACAATAGAGCGGTGTCATCAGCATATGACATTATGACACCGTTTTGCATTGGCAGGCTACATAGGTCATTTATGTAGACTAAAAATAATGTAGGACCTAAAATACTACCCTGTGGAATTCCAAAACGACTATTAGTAAGATCAGAACTTGTATAAGGACCAATTTTGACACACTGTTGCCTATCGCTGAGATAATCAGAAAGCAGTAGAAGTTGCGTTCCTCTTATCCCAAGCGATTCAAGCTTCTGCAAAAGTGTATCACAAGAAATTGTGTCGAAGGCCTTGGCAAGGTCAAGAAAGATCCCAGCCGTATGCATTCCGTTATCTAAATTTGTACTAATATAATTAGTCATTTTGTTTACTGCTTGGCTAGTTGATCTTTTGGGCCTAAACCCAAATTGATTATCTGAAAGTAGTTTGTTATCTTCCAAGTATTTTATCAGTCTACTGTTGATAATTTTTTCTAAAATTTTTGAAAGGCCTGTTAACACTGAAATGGGTCTGTAGTTGTTCACACAGTTTTTATCGCCTGATTTAAAAATAGGTGTGACCACTGATTTTTTTAACAAATTAGGAAATATTCCTTTGGATAAACATAGTTGAAATATGTGGGTTATCGGAGGGGCGAGGAGGTGTTTAAACCTTTTAAGAATATTATTGGGTATATCATCCCACCCAGTAGCACAAACATCCTTCAACCCGTCTATTATGCTTACTATTTCGTTGACGTCAGTATCTAGTAAAACAAAAGAATTTAATGTAGAAGGTTTCCTAGCTGGATTTTGAAGGGGAAGACAACTACTATTTAAGGAATTTTGTGCCAAGTTCTTACCAACGTTTACAAAATAAGTGTTCACTTTATTCGTTGCGTTGGATGGGTTAATCTCTGTAGTTAGTAACTCAAGCGGAGGTTCAGGATTTTTTGATCTAAATGTATTGGTTTTTATATATTTCCACACAAGTTTACTATTTTTCCCTGCTTTCTGTAATTCATTTTTATCGTATTGGATTTTTAGTTTTTTCAAAAGATTATTACAGAAATTTCGATATCTTTTATAAGTAATAGAAAGTATTTCGTCATCGGGTGAGAGTTTTGATTTTAAATGAAGTTTGTCTCTGTGTCTTATACAGCGAACGAGACCGGGTGTGATCCACGGTTTAATACAACTATACTTTCTAGGAATTATCTTAGTGAAAGTGTTTTTGCGAATTACATACTGTAGTGAATTTATAAAATATTTTAATGAAAAATTTGCATCAACAGATTCATAAACTGGGGCAAAATTAATACCGAATATGTCACTTTTAAGGTTGGTCATATTGACTTTAGTGTAGCTACGTTCGCAGTTTTTTCTAGGTGAACTTGTTTGCATTGTTAGTAGAACAGCTTGATGATCGGTAAGCGATGAGTTAGTTACAAATGTTTTGGATGGATTTTTTGATTTTAGAATGATGTGGTCCAAGCAAGAGCCGCTCTGATGTGTAGGGTGATAGTGAGCTGGTAAAAGTCCATGAGATGAGCAAATATTCAGATAATTATGTGTATGGGTGTCTAGTTTCTCGGAAGCAATGTTAATATTGATATCGCCCATAAGTATAACATTTTTAAAAGAACTTAAGTTTTTTAAGTTTGTGTCAAGTGAGACCAGAAATCCGTCGATATTATGAGAAGGGGGCCTATATATAGCCATAACCACTATGTCGGGAATAATCTTAATTATTAAGCTATTACAATCTTGGGAGGGGGGTTCTTCTATGATAGTTCGCAAGTTATTTTTAATATAAACTACTACTCCGTCGTTTTGATTTGTGTTCCTGTCTGTTTTGTATGAACAAAAACCGTCCAGAGATGGTAAGTTGACTGTTTGTTTTGACAACCAACATTCCGTTAGGACGATAATATCACAGTTTATGTCGAGACTTTGTAACAGCACTTCAAAGCCGTTCATGTTTCGGTTAATGCTGCGAATATTTTGTGTAAGCAAGGTAAGAGTTTTGTCACCAGAGGGAAGAAGGTGTTTACAGTCCTCAATATTACAGGTTTTAGATTCAGACACAGCAAAACTATCTAGTTCACAAATGAGCTGATCGCTCATGATAACTACAAACTAGGAAGAAATACAATCAAAGGTGGTGAGTGCCTACTAAAAAGAATATTCTGTGGCGCTCTTAGGCGCCCTCATAGTCTATTGAGTTTATGTAATTAGTCTCTGCATATTTACGTGCTGGACAACTTACATCACCGGTTGAGTGGTCACATTTCCTCTTAAACCGTTTGCACGTCGCACATTGAGGGGGAGCAGATTTGCTGCTGCATTCCTTCAAGGAGTGTCCAATTTCTCCACAGTGACCGCACGTAGGACTGCTTTCACGGCAAAACTTGGCTGCGTGGCCAAACTGCTGGCAATTGAAGCACCTTGTGACAATTGTGAAATCTCTAACAGGGCATGAAGTCCAGTTAATAAATATTCGGCTTTGGTTTATAAGCACTTTTCTTATGCTAGCGGGCAGTTCCACGATGTAATTGCAAGTTGGTAGGCCCTTTTTACCTGATTTATGGCTCAATTTGATGTTCTTAAGGAAGGTCTCTCGACTTGTATTCGGCAATTTGTCTGACAGATTTTGCTCAAAAATACAGTCAAATACTTCCTTCTCAGTAAGGGCGACGGGAACACCAATAACTGCGACCCTAGGGCGTCGTTTAGATGGTTCTTCTATTATAAGGTCTGAAGAAATAATATTCTCCGATTTTCTTAGTTTTTCTATGTCGCCTTTGTTTTCCGTGCTAATCAGTACGCCTCCATTTTTTACTTTCTTCAGGCCACGGACTTGGATCTTCAGTTGTTCGGGAGAAATCAACTTTTGAACGAGTGACTTGGTGTCGTCACTCGTTTTAGTTTTATCACTGGGATATATGGCGATAGAGCTTAGGTTAGCAGGTCGGACGAAGTTGTCGGAGCCTTTCTTCACCATGCTAGCATAAGAAGATGAGGGGTTCAGCTTTGTTTCAAAAACTTCTTTGAACTGTTCCAGAGAGTTCACCATGTTCTGCTGACGTTGAAGGTGCTGGACGGTACTGTGGCTCTGGATCATTTTCTGCTTCAGTGATTGGAAAAGGACAGCCATCTGAGAAGTCCCACTTGAGACCTTTCGGCAAAGAGTTGAGACACGGAGTTTCTGGTCCGAGTTCATTTTTCCATCACCGACAATAGTGCAAACTTCGTTCAGAATGCTGTCTATTGATACTAACCATTTCTGGATCTCTGGGGTGCTGATGACTTCACTCGGCAACTCATTCTCCGCAGTTGCTGGTGGATTTGGATGTCTCGGGGGCACTTCGTGGATAGGCGTCGGCGGAGGACTTCGTCTTAGTAGTTGGTTAAGACCAAACGGGCTCGATCCTGGGGTAGACATACCCGCAACACTTTGTATAATTTAGATAGAAAATATTTAGTTCATTTTGCACACAAAATTGGAAGAAACCTACAAGTCACACGTGACACACTTAACTTTGATTTGAACTGATGCCGCAAATAATTATTTATATTATTATTTTTGCAATTGTCAATAGATATTTCAAACACATATATAAATAAACACGTCCGCTTAGTATCGCAACTAAGCTATAATCTTCATTGCGGGATGCCTTCGGGCACTTCAGCAAAAAAGGCCCTTCTCAGGGCCAACCCAAAGGCCCTTCTCAGGGCCAACCCAAGGGCCCTTCTGAGGGCCAGCCCAAAGGCCCTTCTCAGGGCCAACCCCAAGGCCCTTCTCAGGGCCAACCCAAAGGCCCTTCTCAGGGCCACCCCGACGCTTCAGCGTCAGAGGCTAGCCGCGCGCCGTCTGCGGCTAGCTTCTTTGACACGGCGGGCTCAGAGAATGAGTCCAATGCGTACGAGTCGGACGCCAGTAGTTCGATGGAGGTCGAAACCCGATCTCGGAAGCGGGCCTTCATGAAGGCAGGCTCCGATGGCTCTTCGGCCTCAGCCTCCGGTTCGGCGAAGGCGCCGAAAAAGGGGGCTAAGGCCAAAAAGCGGACTGCGGACACCCATGATGTGGGCCTTGCGGACGCCCAACGTCAGCTGGACTTGGCTCGGAGGGAGCAACTCCAGCAGGACCTGGAGGAGGAGGTTGCTGCCAGGGAGCAGCGGACGCGCGTCGCCCGGGCCAAGTCCGGATACGGTGCGTCTCGCGTCGTCTACGCCGACCACTCTTTGGCCGAGCTCGAGCGGATGGCTCAGGAGGATGAGGAGGGGATTACGGTGGTCGCCTCCAAGTCCTCTCACCTCAAGGGGACATTTCAAAAGTCCCTGAAGTGTCGGGCCGCGAGCATGCTCGGGATCGTCGGTGAGCTGGTGCAGCGCCAGGCCACCGACGAGACCAGGCAGATGCAGGCGACAATTGATCGCCTGCAGTCAGAGGTCAGCCAGCTGCATCACAAGCTGGCTGAGGTCACGGCCCGGCCAAGCCAGGCTGAGCCTATCCCTGCGGCAGAGGGCCCCGCCCTCCATCACGGCCTCGAGGATATCATCCGCGGGGTCGTGAGGGAGGAAAGGGCCTTCGTGAGAGCCTGCCTCGCAGGGATCGAGGACCGACTCTTGCCAGAGGTGAGCCACCGACCACCGCTTGCGGCGGACAGCAGGCAGGGTGAGGCGCGCGAGCAGATCGAGGCATCCGCAGAGGACGCTCTTCTGCCATCCACCACCCCGACCAACCAACAGGGCTGGACGACGGTCGCAAAAGGGAAAGGCAAGGGGAAGGGGAAGGGGAAGGCCACAAAAGCGGCAACGGCCGTCCCTGCCACCCCCGTCCCTGCCGTCCCTGCCACCACCCCTCCCAGCCAGTCGCAATCGACTGGCAAGGGCGGGGCGAAGGGTAAGGGGAAAAGCTCCCCCCCATCCGGCGCCAAGAAGAAGCTAGTTCCTCCCAAGACCGCAGCCGTCGTGGTGACGCTCACCGCGGAGGCTGCGGAACTGGGAGAGACTTACGCGTCCGTATTGTTGCGGGCGCGTGCCAATGCCGATCCCGCCCAATTGGGGATCGGTAAGGTGTCTTGTCGCCGGACGCAGGCTGGGGCTCGGATTTTTGAGTTCCCAGGGGCGGAGGGTGGCAAAAACGCGGACCTCTTTGCGGCCAAACTCAAAGAGGTCATTGCGGACGTGGCCAAGGTGGCGAGGCCAGTAAAGTCGGCGGCCTTGGAGGTGACCGATCTTGACGATACGGTCACCAAAGAGGAGGTGGTGGCGGCGGTCGCGGCCATAGGGGGCTGCAGCGTCGCAGCGGTGCAAGGCCGGGGCATCAGGCCCGGCCGCGGCGGCATGGGCAGCATCCGCCTGGAGTGCCCAGTCGCCGCTGCCAAAGCCGTCCTCGCCAAGGGACGGCTGGCCGTGGGCTTCAGCTCGGGTGTAGTCCGGGCGCTTGAGGCCCAGCCTCTGCGTTGTTATCGGTGCTTCGGCATCGGACACACCCGGGCTCTGTGTCCGTCCAGCGTCGACAGGACGGACACTTGCTACCGCTGCGGCAAGGAGGGCCATAAAGCCGCCTCCTGCAAGGCCGCCACGCCGCACTGCGCGGTGTGTGCCGCCAGTGGCCGCCCGGCAGGCCACGTCACAAAGGGGAGGAATTGTAGTCCTCCCCCCAAGAGGGGCAAAGCTAAGCAGGCAACGATCCGGCCTGCCGCTGTCACCGCCGCCGTCCCAGAGTCTGGGACTACGGCAGCCGCTGGCCTGGCTGAGGTGGGGGGTGCGATGTCCGACTAAATAATGTCTAGAGTCGAACATCGCATCCTCCAGGCGAACACCAACCACTGCCGAGCGGCCCAGGACCTGCTTATGCAGACCATGGCCGAGTGGTTGGTGGACCTGGCGGTGGTCGCCGAGCCGTACTCGATAACTGGCCGTTGGCTGGGCGATCGGGACGGCTCGGTGGCATTGGTGTCGCGGCCTGCCACGGACTCCCCTCCCCTCTCGCTTTTAGAGAGGGGACCGGGATACGTGGCCGCCGCGTGGGGAGAAATTGCCCTGGTCGGGGTCTATTTCTCCCCAAACCGCCCTCTAAGGGACTTCGAGGATTTTCTCGAAGTCCTAACGGCAGTCGTCGGGAGGGCGGCGCCACGCCAGGTCGCCGTGTTGGGCGACCTGAACGCCAAGTCAGCGGCTTGGGGCAACCCGGCAGCCTCGTGCAACGTCCGGGGACGCGCCGCCGAATTTTGGGCGGCTTCGTGCGGTGTGTCCCTCCTGAACAGGGGGGATGTTCACACGTGTGTGCGGCAGCGGGGAGGATCAGTGGTGGACGTATCGTTCGCCACCCCCGTGCTAGCCGCCCGCGTCGTGAACTGGCGGGTGGAGATGGTGGAGACCATGTCGGACCACCGTTACGTGCGGTTCGACATCTCCACCCAGGGCCCGCGGGAGGAAACCCCGGCGTGCCACGACTGTGGCGCGGTGGAGGACACGGCGCAGCACACCCTCGAGGTGTGCCCAGCCTGGGCTGAGCTGCGTCGTGCCCTCATAGGAGTGATCGGGCGGGACCTCTCACTCCCCGGCGTGGTAAACTCCATGCTGGGGAGTGAGGAGGCCTGGGCGGCGGTCGCCTCCTTTTGCGAGGATGTCATGTCGCAAAAGGAGGCGGCGGAGCGGGCGCGGGAGGATGACCCTCTCGCTGCGCCGCTCCGCAGGCGGAGAAGGGGTGGGAGAAGGCGGTTGTACGACCGTCTCCTCCCACCTCCTGGTGGTGACTAGCGGACGACAGGCGCGGGGGCGCCTCTCGTCTGCATTGCACAGTCACCACCCTCGGGCGGGAACGGCCGAGCACTCACGGTCGTTCCCGGGCCCCTCCACTAAGGGAGGGGCGTGAAGGGCCTGCCGTAAAGGCGGGCGGTCGTCGGCGGAGGACTGGACGTAAAGGCTGTGCCGGTTTCCCAGTCCTCCTCCACACAGACGATGCGGGAGTGCCGCTGGGTTATTTTAGTGGGTATACCGGGCTTGCCCGGGGAGTCCCACATAGCCCGTCCATTCCCCCAATGGGCGGGTATGCGTAATGCATTTTTTCCCAGCGTGATCAAAAAAAAAAAAAAAAAAAAAAAAGGTTAGGTTAGGTTAGGTTGGGGGGGGGTGCGGGTCAGGTAACCTCCACGTTGGCCTAGTTGGTTGCTGGTCTCTTTCGGATACGTCCGGGGGGAAGAGCAACCCGCTGGGCTGGTGCACCCCGGGCACCGTCAATAACTTCCCATTCTTGGGTTCTTGTTGGCGGTGGCGAATACCTGACAGGGGAGGGATGTCGCTCTGGGTGTTCCCCTGATTAGCAGGGGACACTCCAGATGCGACATAGGGGGGCTAGGTTGGGTAGGTTAGTTTGGGTAGGTAGATTAAGTTAGGTTGGGTAGGTAGGTAGGAGGGGATGACTTGTCGTTGCCGGCCCTCCTTTGGCGTGGGATGGTCGGCAGGGACAAGTCAATGGAAGGAGGAGGCGGCGGAGCGTCGGTCTCGACGCGCCGCCGCACACGCGGGGGACCGTAAAGGTCAGGGGCGGTGGAGGGCACGGCGCAGCACACCGTCTAGGTGTGCCCAGCGGGGGCGTAGCTGCGCCGTGCCCTGAGGAGTTGTCGGGCGGGACCTCTCGCTTCCCGGTGTGGTGAATTCCATGCTGGGGGGTGGGGGGTCCTGGGCGGCGGTTGCGGCATCTTGCCTTCGCGGGCCAGATGCCGCAACGGTGGGGCCGTAAAGGTCCAGCGCGGTGGAGTGCATGGCGCAGCACACCGTCTAGGTGTGCCCAGCGGGGGCGTAGCTGCGCTGTGCACTGACGGAGTTGTCGGGCGGGACCTCTCGCTTCCCGGTGTGGTGAATTCCATGCTGGGGGGTGGGGGGTCCTGGGCGGCGGTTGTCCCCCTTTTGCGAGGACGCCAAGTCGCAAAGGGGGGTGGCGGAGAGGGGGTGGGAGGGGGTGGTCGTACGATCGTTTCCTCCCACCTCCTGGTGGTGACTAGCGGGCGACGGGCGTGGGGGCCGCCTTAGCCTGCATTGCACTAGTCACCACCCTTGCAGGCGGGAATGGCCGAGCACTCGCGGTCATTCCCGGGCCCCTCCATTGGAGGGGCGTGAAGGGCCTGCCCTAACAGGCGGGCGGTCGTCGGCGGAGGACTGGACGTAAAGGCTGTGCCGGATTCCCAGTCCTCCTCCATTCAGACGATGCGGGAGTGCCGCTGGGTTATTTTAGTGGGTATACCGGGCTGGGGGGCCCGGGGAGTCCCACATAGCCCCCCATTCCCCCAATGGGTGGGTATGCGTAATGCATTTTTTCCCAGCGAGATCAAAAAAAAAAAAAAAAAAAAAAAAAAAAGGTTAGGTTAGGTTAGGTTAGGTTAAGTGTCAGTGTAGCTGACTGCGTAAGGCGGCGCGTTAACGCTAGAGTGTATGCTAGTGTCTCGAGTTCAAAACCCATTGAACACCAGCTCATTTTGGGGTGCGGGTCAGGTAACCTCCACGTTGGCCTAGTTGGTTGCTGGTCTCTTTCGGATACGTCCGGGGGGAAGAGCAACCCGCTGGGCTGGTGCACCCCGGGCACCGTCAATAACATCCCATTCGTGGGTTCTTGTTGGCGGTGGCGAATACCTGACAGGGGGGGGATGTCGCTCTGGGTGTTCCCCTGATTAGCAGGGGACACTCCAGATGCGACATAGGGGGGCTAGGTTGGGTAGGCTAGTTTGGGTAGGTAGGTTAAATTAGGTTGGGTAGGTAGGTAGGTGGTGATGACTTGTCGTTGCCGGCCCTCCTTTGGCGTGGGATGGTCGGCAGGGACAAGTCGATGGAAGGAGGAGGCGGCGGAGCGTCGGTCACGACGCGCCGCCGCACACGCGGAGGGCGGCATCTGTCCTTCGCGGGCCAGATGTCGCACCGGAGGGGACCGTTAGGTCCAGTGCGGTGGAGGGTACGGCGCAGCACACCGTCTAGGTGTGCCCAGCGGGGGCGTAGCTGCGCCGTGCCCTGAGGAGATGTCGGGCGGGACCTCTCGCTTCCCGGTGTGGTGAACTCCATGCTGGGGGGTGGGGGGTCCTGGGCGGCGGATGTCCCCCTTTTGCGAGGACGCCATGTCGCAAGAGGGGGTGGCGGAGAGGGGGTGGGAGGGGGCGGTCGTACGATCGTTTCCTCCCACCTCCTGGTGGTGACTAGCGGGCGATGGCGTGGGGGCCGCCTTAGCTCGCATTGCACTAGTCACCACACTTGCGGGCGGGAACGGCCGAGCACTCGCGGTCTTTTCCGGGCCCCTCCAGTGAGCGAGGGGCGTGAAGGGCCTGCCCTAAAAGGCGGGCGGTCGTCGGCGGAGGACTGGACGTAAAGGCTGTGCCGGATTCCCAGTCCTCCTCCATTCAGACGATGCGGGAGTGCCGCTGGGTTATTTTAGTGGGTATACCGGGCTGGGGGGCCCGGGGAGTCCCACATAGCCCCCCATTCCCCCAATGGGTGGGTATGCGTAATGCATTTTTTCCCAGCGTGATCAAAAAAAAAAAAAAAAAAAAAAAAAAAGGTTAGGTTAGGTTAGGTTAGGTTCGGCGGTCGCAGCAATTGGGGGCTGCGTTGCCGCAGCGGTGAAAAGCCGGGACATAAGGCCCGGCCGCGGAGGATGTGTAATCCTCCCCCAAAGAAGGGAAAAGCAAAGGCGCCGAGCAAGCCTGCCGCTACCGCCGCTGTGCCCGAGGTTGTGCTTTCGGCTGCTGCAGGCCTGGCTGAGGAGGAGGGGGGTGCGATGTCCGATTAATGCATAGAGTCGAACATCGCATCCTCCAGGCGAACACCAACCACTGCGGGCCGGCCCAGGATCTGCTGATGCAGATCATGGCCGAGTGGTTGGTGGACGTGGCGGTGGTTGCCGAGCCTTACTCGGTCCCCAGTACCTGGCTGGGTGATCGGGACGGCTTGGTGGCGTTGGTGGCGCGGTCTTCCACGGACTCCCCTCCCCTCTCACTTTTAGAGAGGGGACCGGGATACGTGGCCGCCGCGTGGGGGAGGGATATGGCCCTGGTGGGGGTCTATTTCTCCCCAAACCGCCCTCTAAGGGATTTCGAGGACTTCCTCGAAATCCTTACGGCAGTCGCCAGGAGGGCGGCACCACGCCAGGTCGCCGTGATAGGCGACCTGAATGCCAAGTCGGTGGCTTGGGGCAACCCGGCTGCCTCCTGCAACGTCCGGGGACGCGCCGTCGAATTCTGGGCGGCCTCGTGCGGCGTGTCCCTCCTCAACAGTGGGGCGGTCCACACGTGTGTGCGGCAACGCGGAGGGTCGGTGGTAGACGTCTCGTTTGCCACCCCCGCCCTAGCCGCCCGCGTTGTGAACTGGCGGGTGGAGACGGTGGAGACTTTGTCGGACCACCGATACGTGCGGTTCGACATCTCCACCGGCCCCCGGGGGGGGATGGCCCGCTCGGGCCAGTCTCCCTTCCCGCGGTGGGCTCTCACCCGCCTGGACCGGGAGGCAGCAAAGGAGGCAGCCTTTCTCCAGGACTGGCTCTCGCCCCGTGTCGAGCCTGTCCTGGACGTGGACCGTGTGGCGGTCCAGCTCAGGGGGTCCCTGACCGAGGTCTGCAACGCAAGCATGCCTCGGTCACGCCGTCCGCCTCCCCGTCGCGCCGTCTATTGGTGGTCGGAGGAGCTGGCGGGGCTCCGGGCCGCCTGCGTGGCGGCCAGGAGGGCCTATACGCGGAGTCGGCGGCGCACTACCCGATCTCAGGCCGGGGAGGACCGCCTCTACGCCTCTTACCTAGAGGCAAAGACGGTCCTCAAGTTGGCTATGTGCGCCGCCAAGGACTCGGCGAGGGCCGAGATGCTGGAGGGCCTCGACAGGGATCCGTTTGGGCGGCCATATAAGGCGGCGCGGAAACAACTGCGCCCCTTTGGTCCCCCAGTAACGGAGACCCTGGAGCCGGCGTTGCTGGATGGGGTGGTCCGGTCCCTGTTTCCGTGCAGGACCGACTTCACCCCACCAACGATGAACCCCCCGCTTGGGGGGGTGGTGGCTTCGCCGGTGGAGGAGGTCCCTCCAGTATCGGCGGAGGAACTTCGCGCGGGGGTTCTGGCCCTCCGCGCGAAGAAGACGGCCCCTGGACCGGACGGTGTCCCCGCACGGGTGGTGGCCATCGCGGCGTCCCTCATGGAGGATAGGTTTCGGGACCTCTTCAGCGCGTGCCTTACGGCTGGGAGGTTCCCGAAACCGTGGAAGGAGGGGCAGTTGTGCCTCCTCCGGAAGGAGGGACGTCCGGTGGACTCCCCCTCGGCATACCGGCCCATCGTTCTGCTCGATGAGGTCGGTAAACTGTTCGAGGGGATCATCGCCACCCGGCTAAATAGCCAGTTGCGGGAGGTAGGGCCGGACCTGTCGGACGCCCAGTTCGGTTTCCGACGGGGGCGTTCGACGGTCGACGCATTGGCCCTACTCAGGGGTCAGGTGCAGGAGGCAATCGAGTCGGGGGGTGGAGTGTTGGCGGTGTCGTTTGACATAGCCAACGCCTTCAACTCCATTCCCCACTCGACGATATTGGAGGCACTCCGGTACCACGGAGTGCCCCAATATCTGCGGGTGATCCTGGCCAGCTACCTGGAGGACAGAGAGGTCCTCCTGGTGGACAAGACGGCCAGGATCAGGCGTTACGGCGCGGAGTCCGGTGTTCCACAGGGGTCGGTGCTAGGGCCCCCCTTGTGGAACAACGGGTTCGATTGGCTCTTGCGGGGAGCCCTCCTCCGGGGAACGAGTGTCATCTGTTACGCGGATGACACTCTTCTCGTTGCCCGGGGGAGGAATTTCGGGGAGGCGGCCTGTTTGGCCTCGGCTGGCGGATCCTTAGTGGCAGGTAGGATCCGCCAGCTAGGATTGAGGGTAGCGCTGAACAAGACCGAGGCCGTGTTCTTTCACGGGCCTCGGCAGCGCTGCCCTCCCGACGCCCATATCGTCGTGGAGGGCGTCCGGATAGGGGTCGGGGCCCAGATGAAGTATCTGGGCCTCGTGCTAGACAGCAGGTGGCGCTTCGGCCCGCACTTCAGCGGGCTGTCGACGCGCCTGCTGAAAGCCGCGGACGCCCTCTCATGGCTCCTCCCAAACTTGGGAGGGCCGAAGGATCGATGCCGGCGCCTCTATGCCGGCATCTTGAAGAGTATGGCCCTCTATGGGGCTCCCATCTGGGCGGACTCCCTCCGCAGGAGGGAGAATGCGACCGCCATCCGCAGGCCCCAACGGGCCATTGCACAGCGGGTGGCGAGGGCCTACCGCTCAGTGGGTTTTTCGGCGGCGTGCGCTCTGGCCGGCACCCCTCCCTGGGAGTTGGAGGCATGGGTGCTCGCCAGAGTGTACGAGTGGACGGTGCGGCGGAAGGCGCTCGGGGAGCGCCCCGCCGCGGAGGAGCGCGAGGCCGTGCGGCGCGAGGCGAGGGACGCCATCGTCCTCCATTGGACGGAGGACCTCGCCTCCGCCACCTTTGGGCGCCGGACGTTGGACGCGCTCGGTCCAGTCATACAGGGCTGGCTCGGGCGCCCCCACGGTTTCCTCTCTTTCCGTTTGGTGCAGGTGTTGTCCGGACATGGTTGTTTCGGAACGCACCTGCACCGGATCCGGAGGGAGGAAACCCCGGCGTGCCACGACTGCGGCGCGGCGGAGGACACGGCGCAGCACACCCTCGAGGTGTGTCCAGCCTGGGCAGAGCTGCGCCGTGCCTTGACCGATGTTGTTGGGCAGGACCTCTCACTTCCCGGCGTGGTCAACTCCATGCTGGGGAGTGAGGAGGCCTGGGCTGCGGTTGCCTCCTTTTGCGAGCAAGTTATGTCGCAAAAGGAGGCGGCGGAGCGTGCGCGGGAGGATGATCCTCTCGCGCCGCCGCTCCGCAGGCGGAGAAGGGGTGGGAGAAGGCGGTTGTATGACCGTCTCCTCCCACCTCCAGGTGGTGGCTAGCGGGCGACAGGCGCGGGGGCGCCTCTCGTCTGCATTGCACTAGCCACCACCCTCGTTGGGAGGGAATGGCCGAGCACTCGCGGTCATTCCCGGGCCCCTCCACTAAGGGAGGGGCGTGAAGGGCCCGCCATAAAGGTGGGCAGTCGTCGGGGGAGGGCTGGTAGTCAAGGCTGTGCCGGTTTCCCAGTCCTCCTCCACACAGACGATGCGGGAGTGCCGCTGGGTTATTTTAGTGGGTATACCGGGCTTGCCCGGGGAGTCCCACATAGCCCCCCATTCCCCCAATGGGCGGGTATGCGTAATGCATTTTTTCCCAGCGTGATCAAAAAAAAAAAAAAAAAAAAAAGGTTAGGTTAGGTTGAGGAGTATGTGGAGGGCTTGGCCAAGACCCTGAGGGAGTCACGGCACGCCTGCCGCAGCGGCCTCAACCCGCCAACGCCAGGTGAGGATACGGCGCAATCTCTTGCGGCGCTGAACCACCTGGTGGTGGAGGCTGCGAGGGTCGTGGAGTCAGTGGCGACAAAGTCCAAAAATCTGAAAGGGACTAGCCAAAAGACCCTGAAGGATGCGGCCGCCATAATAAAAGAGGCCGCTGTGGGCATAAGGGCCCGCACAGTCTCCGAGGAGGTGGCGTTGCTGGAGGCCGAGAACCGGCGGCTTGCAGCTGAGTTGGCGGAAGCCAACAGCCGACCGGCGGCGGCAGCGCCCGACTCGATCCGAGCGATGATGGAGGAGATAGCTCGGGCCAGCGTCGTGCAGTTCAGCAACATGCTGAATGCACGACTCGAAGGGCTCGAGTGTCGCCTCCTACCGGATCCGGGATCCCGGCCGCCGCTGGCGGCTGATAAGAGGAAGGCGATGAGCGACGAGGCTGTGGCAGTGGCAGTGTCGCAGTCGCGACCTGCCGCGCCTGGGCCAAAGTCACCCGAGGCCGAAGTCACGGAGAGAGCCCCAACACCCCCGGCGCCTCTGTCTGCGCCCGCAGCTCAGCCCCAAGTAAATAAGGGCAAGGGCAAGGGCAGAGGCAAGGGCAAAAAGACGGCCCCGGCCCCTGTGAGGGACGCTAGCCCTGTGCGGGACGCCCCCCCACCGCCCCCACTGACTGAGCAGTGGAGTGTGGTCGCTGCTCGGGGTGCGAAAAGCTCCGGGAAGAAGACGGGCACCCAGAGCACGCAAAAGGCGGCGGCGGTGACAAAGCTACGTGAGCCGAAAACGGCAGCAGTTACCCTCACACTGCTGCCGGGCGCAGCGGAGCGTGGCGCCAGCTACGCCACTGTTCTACGGGAGGCCCGGACTCGCATCGACCAGGCGAGCCTCGGTATCGAGGAAATGCGCTGCAGGACGACGGTCACTGGCGCCCGCATCCTCGAGATCTTCGGGGATGGGGGCGCGGAGAAGGCCGACTCTCTGGCTGCAGCGCTCAGAGAGGTCCTCAGCGCAGAGGTGGTCAGGGTCTCCCGGCCCACAAAGAGAGTGGATGTGATAGTGTCGGGGCTCGACGACTCCGTCACCGCCGCAGAGGTGGTGGCGGCTTTCGCTGAGCAAGGGGGGTGCCACGCCGACGATGTAAAGCCCGGCGTGATTAGCGACCGGGCCGCGATGTGGCTCGGCTGCCCGGTGACCGCCGCCAAGGCCGTGGTCAGCGCCGGCCGCCTCAGGGTGGGCTGGATCACGGCCAGAGTTGCCCTGCTGGCGGCGAGGCCCCTGAGGTGCTTCAAATGCCTCAATCTGGGCCACGTCGCCAGCAAGTGTGCGTCAGAGGTGGACCGCAGCGGTCTTTGTTTCCGCTGCGGAAAGCCGGGCCACCGGGCGCGCGAGTGCCGGGCCGATCCCAACTGCGCCACCTGCGCAGCAGCGGGCAAACCGGCGGGGCACCCTCTCGGTGGAGTGGGCTGCCTGGGCGGCAAACAGGCCAAAGCCGGGAAAAAGAAGGGAAAAACTAAGGGTAAGAGTAAAGAGCCTACCCTTAGCCCAGCAACGGAGGAGCCAGTGGAGACCGCCTCATAAATGTCTGGACTCCCCATACTGCAGGCTAATATTAACCACTCTGCCCGGGCCCAGGATCTATTGTCCCAGACCCTGGCAGAGTGGGGAATCAAAGTGGCCGTGGTCGCCGAGCCCTACTTCGTCCCCGAACGGGATGACTGGGTCGGGGACCGCGAGGGTTTGGTGGCCATCGCCGCCCCGGCTGCCGTTGGCGCTCCGCCCATTGACAATGTGTCTAGGGGTAGGGGCTACGTCCTGGCAGCCGTGGGCGGCGTTGCAGTTATAGGGGTGTACTATCCGCCCAGCCGGAGTCTCGCTGACTTTGAGCAAATGCTCGGGGAGGTGGGGGCTCTGGTTGGGCGGGTCGCCCCTAGCCCCGTGCTAGTCGCTGGGGATTTCAACGCCAAATGTGTGGCGTGGGGATCCCCGGTGACGGATGCGCGGGGTGAGTGTCTGGAGGAGTGGGCGGTCTCCATGGGCCTGGCCGTCCTCAACACGGGGTCAGAGGACACGTGCGTGCGGCAACAGGGCGGGTCTATAGTCGACATCACGTTGGCATCGACCGCCCTGGCGCGCCGTGTCCGGGATTGGAGGGTGGTGGTGGGCGTGGAGACACTGTCGGACCATAGGTATATCCGGTACGACGTTTCCGCGCTCCCCGCCGGCCCGCAAGGCTCGGCCCGGTTCCCCGTTGTTGGGGGCGGTCCGCGGTGGGTGCTGGGGCGGCTGGACAGGGAGGTTGCCCGAGAGGCCGCCATCGTCGAGGACTGGGTGTCCGGGCCCGACGCTGGGCAGGACGTGGACGGGGAGGCGGGGCGCCTCGGAGCCTCGCTGGGTCGCATCTGCGACGCGGCGATGCCCAGGGCGAGACCCCTCCCTCCTCGGCATCGGGTGTACTGGTGGAGCGACGAGCTTCGCCGTATGCGAATCGAGTGCGGAAGGGCTCGCCGCCAATACACTCGGTGCAGGCGTAGGCGGACCCGAGACGCCCAGGAGGAGGCCGCCTCCTACGCCGCTTACAGGGCTCTGCGCGAGTCATTCCAAGTGGCAATCGCGCGGGCCAAGGAGGCGGCGTGGGAGGACTGGCTGCGGACCCTCGACGGTGACCCCTGGGGTAGGCCATATAAAGCGGTACGCAAAAAGCTGCGGCCCTGGGCACCTCCCGTCACGTCTAGCGTGGAGGTGGCGTTCCTCGATGAGGTGGTGGGCACCCTGTTCCCGCGGCGGGACGAGTGGGTGCCTCCGGCGATGGCCCGACACGACCCGCGACCGGCAGGGGACGATATCCCCGCACCGCCGGTATCGGAGGCCGAACTCGGGGCGGCCGTCCTCAGACTAAAGAGGAAGAGGACCGCCCCGGGCCCGGACGGCGTTCCGGGGACGGCCCTGGCGGTCGCGCTGGAGGAGATTGAGGAGAGGGTGAGGTCCCTCTTCACCGCGTGTTTGGCGCAGGGTCGTTTCCCGCAGCAATGGAAGACGGGCAAACTCGTGCTGCTGCCCAAGGCAGGGCGCCCGGCCGGACTGCCGTCGTCCTACCGTCCGATCGTGCTAATCGACGAGGTGAGCAAACTCTTCGAGCGTGTGCTCGCTGCTCGCCTGGCCGAGTGCATGGATCCGGATTTGGACGACGCGCAGTTCGGTTTCCGCCGGGGTCGGTCGACCCTGGATGCTGTTGCGCGGGTGAGGGACCTCGCCGAGGAGGCGGTCTCCCGGGGTGGCGTGTTGCTTGCGGTGTCATTAGACATCCGCAATGCATTCAACACGCTACCCTGGGAAACGATAAGGGCGGCGCTGCGGTACCATGGGGTGCCGCAGTACCTCCAGCGGGTCGTCGCCGACTACTTCGCCGGCAGGGCCGTCGTTTACCCGACGAGGGCCGGCGAAGGGAGAAGGCAAATGTCGTGCGGTGTTCCACAGGGTTCGGTCCTCGGCCCGCCCTTGTGGAACATCGGCTACGACTGGGTGCTGCGCGGTGCCACCTTGCGGGGGGTCGGTGTTATTTGTTACGCTGACGATACCCTCGTGCTGGCCCGCGGCAGCACCTACAGAGAGGCATGCCATCTCGCCACGGCAGGTGTGGCCCAGGTCGTGGGGAGGATCCGTGCCCTTGGGCTCGAGGTGGCTTTGGAGAAGTCCGAGGCCCTCCTCTTTCACGGGCCTCGAAACGGGCCTCCGCCGGAGGCCTCCATTATTGTGGGAGGGACTTCCATCGCCGAATGAAGTACCTGGGGCTCGTGCTCGACGGTCGATGGAAGTTTGAGGAGCATTTCCGGCGGTTGGCTCCAAAGTTGTTGGCCACCGCTGGGGCCTTGGGGCGGATCCTCCCAAACGTTGGGGGGCCAGGCGGAGTTTGCCGACGCCTCTACACCGGTGTGGTGCGCTCCATGGCGCTCTACGGGGCGCCAATATGGGCAGGAGCCATGAGTAGCCGGAACCAGGCAGCGCTGCAACGATCGCAGCGCGCCATGGCGCTCAGGGTGGCCCGGGCGTACCGCACCGTGTCGTGCGTCGGCGCGTGTGTGCTCGCCGGTACGCCGCCGTGGGACCTCGATGCCGAGGTGCTCGCCGCGGCGTATTGGCGAACAAAAGAGGTGGTTGCGGGTGGCGGCCGTCCTCATCCGCGGGAGATTCGTCGCTGGAGGGACGAGGCGCGCGACACTCTCCTGCGGAGATGGGCGGACCGCCTAGAGGAGTCGGTCGTGAGCCGAGAAGTGGCGGCCGCCGTTCGGCCCATTCTCCGCGAGTGGCTCGAGCGGCGGCACGGGGCTCTCTCCTTCCACCTGACGCAGATGGTCACCGGGCATGGATGCTTTGGCAGATACCTGCACCAGGTGGCAAGGAGGGAGCCCTCGCACGTGTGCCACCACTGTGTGGCCGGAGTCGCGGACACGGCGCAGCATACGCGCGAGGAGTGCCCAGCTTGGGCGGTCCCTCGCGCCGCCCTGTCTGCGACAGTCGGAAACGACCTGTCGCTGCCGGCCCTCCTAAGGGAGATGGTCGACAGCGACAGGTCTTGGCAGGCGGTCGCAACATTTTGCGACGATGTGTTGTCGAGGAAGGAGGAGGCGGAGCGGGACCGGGAAGACGACATCGACTCGGCCCCGATGCGCCGCCGCAGACGCGGCAGACGGCGTCGGGCCTACGCGGGCCGAATGCTGCCATAAGGCCGGGGACCGTGGGCGGAGGACCGGGGGATCCGCCGTCCACACAAAGGTCCCGCGCACGGAGACGCCCAGGTATACCGGGGCGCCTCGGTGCTAGGAGGAGACAGTTGGAGGTGGAATGTGACGGGGCAGGGTCTCAGACAATCTGGGACTCTGCCCCGTCCCAAAGAGAAGGGCTCTGTCGTGGAGCGACGCTAGCGGGGCACGCGGTTGCTAGCCACGTGGGTCCCGCAGCCCCGTAGGCGAGAGACGGTATACTCCAGGTTTTTAGTGGGTGCGAACCCCACATAACGCAGTGGTTCCCCCGGACCACTGCGTATTCGTTAGGAATTTTCCTGGGAGAACAAAAAAAAAAAAAAAAAAAAAAAAGGTTAGGTTAGGTTGGGGTGCGGGTCAGGTAACCTCCACGTTGGCCTAGTTGGTTGCTGGTCCCTTTCGGATACGTCCGGGGGGAAGGGCAACCCGCTGGGCTGGTGCGCCCCGGGCACCGTCAATAACTTCCCATTCGTGGGTTCTTGTTGGCGGTGGCGAATACCTGACAGGGGGGGGGATGTCGCTCTGGGTGTTCCTCTGATTAGCAGAGGACGATCCAGATGCGACGGGGATACGTTAGGTTGGGTTATAGGTTTGTTTGGGTAGGTAGTTTAAGATAGGTTGGGTAGGTAGGCTAGGTGGATGTGGAGAGGGAGGGTGGTTGCCTGAAAACAGGTAGCCACCAGGAAGGGAGTCTCGCCAGCTTCTGGAATTCCGGAGCCCACGCGACCAGCCAACGACCCCCATCTTGGCGTTTGGGGTAGGCGGCGCGGCGGAGCGGAGGGCTTGCCTTAATTGGCCGGCCCGCGGGATGGAAAACCCTACAATAAACCCGACAGCGAAGTCGTAAAAACCTGCAGATACCAGGCGACCTCTGCAGTATTCAGCTAGCACTGGCGGAATAGGCGTCACCCGTCAGTGCTTTTTAGATCGGCCTATACTCGTGGGAATAAAATGCAAACTGATAAACAAAAAACAAACAAAACACAGGAGGAAGGAAAGGAGGAGGAGATGAAACAAGTGGAAAGTGAGAGTGAGAAGGTGCTGGCGACAGTGGCTCGGAGAGAGCTTCGCGTCAACGTGGTGCGTCTCTCTCTCTCGGAGTCCTCCGGAGACTCGGACGTCAGTCAGGACAGCCTGATGACGGTCGAGTCCGGAAGTGAGAAGGAGGAGACGCGCCGTTGGCGCAAAAGGCCGGCTGGGCAAGAGGAGGCAGAGGACCCGCTGTTGTCGCCGCCCAAGGGGGTGGCGCATAAATCTAAGCGCGGGCGAGGCCGACCGCCCACCACGGGCCAATACGTGGGCCTAGCCGCAGCCCGGGAACGCCTCAATGCGGCTAAAGAGGAGGAGCTCCGGCTTGAGGTCGAGGAGTACGTGGAGGGCTTGGCGAAGACCCTGAGAGAGTCTCGCCACGCCTGCCGCAGCGGCCTCAACCCGCCAACGCCAGGCGAGGATACTGCGCAGTCTCTGGCGGCGCTGAACCACCTGGTGGTGGAGGCTGCGAGGGTCGTGGAGTCGGTGGCGACAAAGTCCAAGAATCTTAAGGGGACGAGCCAAAAGACCCTCAAGGACGCGGCCGCCATCATTAAGGAGGCCGCTGTGGGCATAAGGGCCCGCACGGTCTCCGAAGAGGTGGCACTGCTGGAGGCCGAGAACCAGCGGCTAACGGCACAGTTGGCGGAAGCTAACAGCCGACCGGCGGCGGCAGCGCCCGACTCGATCCGAGCGATGATGGAGGAGATTTCTCGGGCCAGCGTCGTGCAGTTCAGCAACATGCTGAATGCACGACTCGAAGGGCTCGAGTGTCGCCTCCTACCGGATCCGGGATCCCGGCCGCCGCTGGCGGCTGATAAGAGGAGGAAGGCGAAGAGCGACGAGGCCGCGGCAGTGGCAGTGTCGCAGTCGCGACCTTCGGGATCGGAGGCTTCAGCCCCTGGGCCAATGTCACCCGAGTCCGGAGCCCCGGAGAGAGCCCCAACACCCCCGGCGCCTCTGTCTGCGCCCGCAGCTCAGCCCCAAGTAAATAGGGGCAAGGGCAAGGGCAAAGGCAAGGGCAGAGGCAAAAAGACGGCCCCGGCCCCTGTAAGGGACCCAAGCCCTTTGCGGGATGCACCCCCACCGCCCCCACTTACTGAGCAGTGGAGCGTGGTCGCTGCTCGGGGTGCCAAAAGTTCCGGGAGGAAGACAGGCACCCCAAGCACGCAAAATAAGAAGGCGGCGGCGGTGACCAAGCTGCGTGAGCCGAAAACGGCAGCAGTCACCCTCACACTGCTGCCGGGCGCAGCGGAGCGTGGCGCCAGCTACGCCACTGTCTTACGGGAGGCCCGGACTCGCATCGACAGGGCGAGCCTCGGAATTGAGGAGATGCGCTGCAGGACGACGGTCACCGGCGCTCGCATCCTCGAAATCTTCGGGGATGGGGGCGCTGAGAAGGCCGACTCTCTGGCTGCAGCGCTCAGAGAGGTCCTCAGCGCCGAGGTGGTCAGGGTCTCCCGGCCCACAAAAAGAGTGGACGTGATGGTGTCGGGGCTGGACGACTCCGTCACCGCCGCAGAGGTGGTGGCAGCTTTCGCTGCGCAGGGGGGTTGCCACGTCGACGACGTCAAGCCCGGCGTGATTAGCGACCGGGCCGCGATGTGGCTCGGCTGCCCGGTGGCCGCCGCCAAGGCCGTGGTCAGCGCCGGCCGCCTCCGCGTGGGCTGGATCACGGCCAGAGTTGCCCTGCTGGCGGCGAGGCCCCTGAGGTGCTTCAAGTGCCTCAATCTGGGCCACGTCGCCAGCAAGTGTGCGTCAGAGGTGGACCGCAGCGGTCTTTGTTTCCGCTGCGGAAAGCCGGGCCACCGGGCGCGCGAGTGCCGGGCCGAGCCCAACTGCGCCACCTGCGCAGCAGCCGGCAAACCGGCGGGGCACCCTCTCGGTGGAGCGGGCTGCCAGGGTGATGGCAAACAGGCCAGACCCAACAAGAGCAAAGGAAAGACTAAGGGTAAGGGCAAGGAGCCTACCCTTAGCCCAGCAACGGAGGAGCCAGTGGAGACCGCCTCATAAATGTCTGGACTCCCCATACTGCAGGCCAATATTAACCACTCTGCCCGGGCCCAGGATCTATTGTCCCAGACCCTGGCAGAGTGGGGAATCAAAGTGGCCGTGGTCGCCGAGCCCTACTTCGTCCCCGAACGGGACGACTGGGTCGGGGACCGCGAGGGTTTGGTGGCCATCGCCGCCCCGGCTGCCGCTGGCGCCCCGCCCATTGACAACGTGTCGAGGGGTAGGGGCTACGTCCTTGCAGCCGTGGGCGGCGTTGCAGTTATAGGGGTGTACTTTCCACCCAGCCGGAGTCTCGCCGACTTTGAGCAAATGCTCGGGGAGGTGGGGGCTCTGGTTGGGCAGGTCGCCCCTAGCCCCGTGCTAGTCGCTGGGGATTTCAACGCCAAATCTACGGCGTGGGGATCCCCGGTGACGGATGCGCGGGGTGAGTGTCTGGAGGAGTGGGCGGTCTCCATTGGCCTGACCGTCCTCAACACGGGGTCAGAGGACACGTGCGTGCGGCAACAGGGCGGGTCTATAGTCGACATCACGTTGGCATCGACCGCCCTGGCGCGCCGTGTCCGGGACTGGAGGGTGGTGGTGGGCGTGGAGACACTGTCGGACCATCGGTATATCCGGTTCGACGTCTCCGCGCTCCCCGCCGGCCCGCAAGGCTCGGCCCGATTCCCCGTTGTTGGGGGCGGTCCGCGGTGGGTGCTGGGGCGGCTGGACAGGGAGGTTGCCCGAGAGGCCGCCATCGTCGAGGACTGGGTGTCCGGGCCCGACGCTGGCCAGGACGTGGACGTGGAGGCGGGGCGCCTCGGGGCCTCGCTGGGTCGCATCTGCGACGCGGCGATGCCCAGGGCGAGACCTCTCCCTCCTCGGCATCGGGTGTATTGGTGGAGCGACGAGCTGCGACGCATGCGAGTGGATTGTGGTAGGGCTCGCCGCCAGTACACTCGGTGCAGACGTAGGCGGACCCGGGACGCCCAGGAGGAGGCCGCCTCCTACGCCGCTTACAGGGCTCTGCGCGAATCATTCCAGGTGGCAATCGCGCGGGCCAAGGAGGCGGCGTGGGAGGACTGGCTGCGGACCCTCGACGGCGACCCCTGGGGCAGGCCTTATAAAGCGGTCCGAAAAAAGCTGCGGCCCTGGGCGCCTCCCGTCACGTCTAGCGTGGAGGTGGCGTTCCTCGATGAGGTGGTGGGCACTCTGTTCCCGCAGCGGGACGAGTGGGTGCCTCCGGCGATGGCCCGACACGACCCGCGACCGGCAGGGGACGATATCCCCGCACCGCCGGTATCGGAGGCCGAATTCGGGGCGGCCGTCCTCAGACTAAAGAGGAAGAGGACCGCCCCGGGCCCGGACGGCGTTCCGGGGACGGCCCTGGCGGTCGCGCTGGAGGAGATTGAGGAGAGGGTGAGGTCCCTCTTCACCACGTGTTTGGCGCAGGGTCGTTTCCCCCGACTCTGGAAGACGGGCAAACTTGTGCTGCTGCCCAAGGCAGGGCGCCCGGCCGGACTTCCGTCGTCCTACCGTCCGATCGTGCTACTCGACGAGGTGAGCAAGCTCTTTGAGCGAGTGCTCGCTGCTCGCCTGGCCGAGTGCATGGATCCGGATCTGGACGACGCGCAGTTCGGTTTCCGCCGGGGTCGGTCGACCCTGGATGCCGTTGCGCGGGTGAGGGACCTCGCCGAGGAGGCGGTCTCCCGGGGCGGCGTGTTACTTGCGGTGTCATTAGACATCCGCAATGCATTCAACACGCTACCCTGGGAAACGATTGGGGCGGCGCTGCGGTACCATGGGGTGCCGCAGTACCTCCAGCGGGTCGTCGCCGACTACTTCGCCGGCAGGGCCGTCGTTTACCCGACGAGGGCCGGCGAAGGGAGGAGGCAAATGTCGTGCGGTGTTCCGCAGGGGTCGGTCCTCGGCCCGCCCCTGTGGAACATCGGCTACGACTGGGTGCTGCGCGGTGCCACCTTGCGGGGGATCGGTGTAATTTGTTACGCCGACGATACCCTCGTGCTGGCCCGCGGCAGCACCTACAGGGAGGCATCCATTCTCGCCACGGCGGGTGTGGCCCAGGTGGTGGGGAGGATCCGTGCCCTTGGGCTCGAGGTGGCTTTGGAGAAGTCCGAGGCCCTCCTCTTTCACGGGCCTAAGAACGGGCCTCCGCCGGAGGCCTCCATTATTGTGGGAGGGACTTCCATCGCCGTCGGTACTTCCATGAAGTACCTGGGGCTCGTGCTCGACGGCCGATGGAAGTTCGAAGAACACTTCCGGCGGTTGGCCCCAAAGTTGTTGGCCACTGCTGGGGCCTTGGGGCGGATCCTCCCAAACGTTGGGGGGCCAGGTATATTGACTGGGCACTTTTCCTCAGCCAGCCTGACCTTTATAGCTGGCCACCAAGCGCTGTCGAAGGCCCCCTCTATATCCAATGACACCAGGACAATTAGCTTCTTCAGCCTCAACTTGTCCTGTACGTGCTCCATTAGCGTATAGAGGGCGTCCTCAGTGCTCCTCTGGGGCATAAAGCCAAACTGGCGGGTACTAAACCGCGGTACAAGCTGCCACTTTAGACGTGCTACGACCATCCTCTCCAGGACCTTCCCCAAAACAGGCAGCAGACCGATTGGTCGGTATGCCTTGGGGGTCAGATAGTTGTCCTTGCCCGGCTTCCTAAGGACCACGACCGTAGCCACCTTCCAGATCTCTGGAAAGTGTGCTAGTTCGAGGCACTTGTTGTAAAGGGCAAGGAACAATTCCGGGTCCTGGTGGATCGCTCGACTGCAGATGTCAGACGTCAGTCCGTCCCCTCCTGGTGCCTTTTTGGGATTGAAACCTGCCACGGCGGTCTTCAGCTCCAGCATCGTAAATGAGGGGTCATGGTGTTCACCATGGACCCATTCATTCACTCGACTGGCCGCTTCTCTAATTCGCCTGTGGTCAGCGTTATCCTGGTCTACTCTGTCTTTGGGGTAGAACGTATCTGCTAGTAGGGAGGCCGATTCACTTGGATTAAGGAATGTACCATCGCAGCATAGGGTCAGTTCTTCCTGCCGTCTGGCGGTCCTACCTATGATCCTGTAGATTCCTTCCCAGACCCCTTCCCGATCCTGCTTCCGGCAAAACTCCTTCCAACTGGCGATTTGGGCATTCTTCGCTTGCATCTCATATTCTTCTTTGGCTTTCAGGTACTCGTCGACGACCGTCGCTCTCCGGACCGGCGCGGCGTTTCGGATGCGGTTCTTCTTCCTAGTGAATTCTTTCTTCTTCACAGCGAGCTCCTCGGACCACCACGGACAGGTAAGTTTTATTTTATTTATAACCCCCGGAATAGCGTTTTTACAGGTTTCCTGTATTATATTACTATATTTAATTACCATTTCTTCTAAATTTTTCTTGTTATTTATTCCCTTTATACTATCAAAGTTTATCTGATTTACAGTTTTTAGTTCCCCCAATTTTTCGTTAAACTTTTCCCAATCCGCTTTCCTTGTGTTGTACTTTCTGGTAGTTCGTTGAATGTGAACCCCTACTTCCTTTTTTACATTTATATTGAATAATATCGTGTTGTGGTCCGAGGACGTAACTCCTGTGTCGACTCGCCAGCCGTCCACCAGGTCGAAAAGGTCGAGCGAGCATGCCGTGACGTCCACATGGCTTTTGTACGCTCTACCACCTCTGACCGTGTCAAATGTGGGAGCGTCACCAGTGTTTAGTACCTGAAGCTCCAACTCTTCCAGGGTGGCGGACATTTCCTCCCCCCTGGGGTCTTCTTTGATGCTGCCCCACCAAACGCTTTTTGCGTTGGCGTCGCCACCTATTAACAATCTACCGGTGGCCACTTCCGATTGGATCCGGGTCACCTGGTCCAAGTATGGCCCTATGGGTTGGTCTGGCTCGAAGTAATAGGAGACTACTGCGATTTCCCAGGCTTTGGTCCGGATCCCCACCACAACGATATTGTTTGTGGTGAGTTTCGGGTAGGGTATGACGTCCAAGTCATGATCAAAGACGGCGATCGCCGCCTTTACCCTCCCACTTCCATCAACCTCGCACTGGTAGATTCTCGCCCCACGGTAGCTCTTCATACTTCGTGCTCCACCCACATATGGCTCCTGGATCAGTGCCCACGAGATCTTCCGATCACTGGCCTCTAAAAAGAGTTCGGTGGTAGCCAGTTCCTTTCGTTGTAAATTCGCTTGGGCCACACGGTATGGTCTTGCTATTTGTTGGACAGAAGTCGCCGGGGCGCCTTTAGCAGTATGCTATAGTGGATCGGGCTATTGCGTCCCATCTTTTTCTTACCATGCACTCAGAGCTGAAGGCATGATGCTCTACTTGCCCTATTTTTGCACGTGTGCAATTGCAGCAGGTCGGTGGAAGACCTGCGTTCCAGTCCGCGCACTCCGTCCTCATGTGAGGCCCGCCGCAGTGGCCGCACTTCGCCACGGTCTCTGTGCAGAGGCGTCGGCTGTGCCCGTACCCTAGGCAGAGCGAGCATTGGACGAGCGGGGACTGGTCTTCAACCCTTACCCGTTGAAGGTCCAAATGCACCGCTCCGACATCGAGCATACGCCTCCAGACCTCTGCGGCGACCCTCAACACTACATGACATATGTGCGGGTTCCTGGCGCGCTTTCTGTAAAGGACTTCCACCTTACTGTGCTCATCCTTTAAGTTCTCAAATATATTGCCGTTTTGGTTATGTAAGGCTTTTAAAATCTCCTCATTTGTTAGGTACTGCATAACGTCTTTTATTATAACCTGCGGGTTTCGATTTTTTATATATTGTGCCTCCAGCTCCGGTGCTTGGCCTATTTTTTCCTTCAGTTTTCTCCTTTCTTCTTCTGTGCGACAGCCCACTATTACTTTTCTGTCCTTTGCCTTTCTGATTTTGTCTACTATTATTCCCCCTTCCTTGGCATTTACTACTTGCCTGATTCGGTCCAGGACTTGCTCCCCCGTCTTCTTTTCATCCTTGGCCGTCACTACGATGGAATGCAGTGTATTTGGAACTGGGTTTTGGATGGCGGGCCGACTTGCCGCTATGCTTGCATAGGAGAACTTCTCCATATGCTGCTGACTAGCTAGTAGTGCCTCTTTCAGCCTGTCCATCTTTTCCATGTTTACGGCCAGGTTACGGCTATGTTCCTCGAGGGCTCTCCTGAGGGAGTCTGCCTCGATCTCGCTGCTAACCTTTAAGGACGGATGGGGGGCTTCGTCAGCCTTTGGTTCATCCTGAACCTGGATCCCCTTCGTTTCGAGGGTCTTGTTGGTTGGGGGTTCCCTACCTTTGTCCTGCTCGGACTCCTTCACCAACTGGTAGAGGCGGTCCGCTTGCGCTTTTACCTCAGCCTTAATATCGTTTTTGGTTGTCTTGGATGTGGTCATGTAAGCTTTAATTTTATTAGAACACATCCTAGCCTCTGCCACTCTAGTCTTTGGGGCAGGCGGGCTCCTGATCTCAAAAGACAAAGATACCTTCGCCGCCACTGGTGGCGGATTGGTAAGTATTTTTGTAGGGGAGCCTTTGGTAATAGTTCTGGATTTGCCCGCCTCCCACTCACCCACACTCCTTCTAACGCACTGCGTTGAGGGTCCTTCCTCCTCCGGGTTCTTCTGTGGACTTTTAGTTTGCAGGCTAGCTGCAAGGGGCCGCCTCTTATTGGGTGTACGCACTCCTGGCATTCCGCTCATTCTATAAGTGAGTTTAGTTAAAGTTTTGTGGGATTAGTATAGTGTCAGTGTCAAAAGGGGTGTTGTATAAGGCACCCCAATTGTGTGTAAAATGTGAACGGGGTATTGTAAAAAGTACCCCGGTCTGTGTGTATAAAAGAAACGATTTCCCTGCGAGAATGAGGTCACTATAGTCAATAAAACAATTAATAAAGTAATCTAATCTTAATCTAAGTGTATAGCAGCACAATAGTGCCGCTATATGTCCTATAATTAAACTAATATAAACAATAAAATGCTTATTCCAGTCTTAAACTAACAATTTAGCAACACAAAAGTGCCGCTATATGTCCTAATATTAAACAAGAGACTGTAGGTTTCAAGTCTGTGTCGGGGCGTGGTCCCAAATGTCCATATAACAATATACGAATATTTCAAATTTTTTGGAAAAAAATTTTTAAAACTTTTCAAAATTCTTTTGTGTTTCGGCAATTCCGTTGGGGCCAATTTGTAGGTCTTCTCCTCCCGATTACGGAGACCCCAAACTTGGTGGGTCTATGACCTCCGGTTCCAAAGTTAGGGCCCGGGGGGGTGAAGAAAAATTTTAGTTGGGGGGGGGGGGCAGTTCCGAGTGGGTCCTTAATGGTCTCGGAAAAAAGGGGGGTAGGGTAGGGTGGGGGGGGTTGGGTCCTAAGGGGAGGTGCTGGGGTCCTGAGAAGGGGGTATGTATTAAATTAAATATATAAATATAATTGGGGATTACCAAAAAAACTTTTTTGAAAGAAACAAAAAATTTTTTGTATCTTTGCAATTCCCTTGGGGCCAATTTGTAGGTCTTCTCCTCCCGATTACGGAGACCCCAAACTTGGTGGGTCTATGACCTCCGGTTCCAAAGTTAGGGCCCGGGGGGGTGAAGAAAAATTTTTGTTGGGGGGGGGGGCAGTTCCGAGTGGGTCCTTAATGGTCTCGGAAAAAAGGGGGGTAGGGTAGGGTGGGGGGGGTTGGGTCCTAAGGGGAGGTGCTGGGGTCCTGAGAAGGGGGTATGTATTAAATTAAATATATAAATATAATTGGGGATTACCAAAAAACTTTTTTGAAAGAAACAAAAAATTTTTTGTATTTTTGCAATTCCCTTGGGGCCAATTTGTAGGTCTTCTCCTCCCGATTACGGAGACCCCAAACTTGGTGGGTCTATGACCTCCGGTTCCAAAGTTAGGGCCCGGGGGGGTGAAGAAAAATTTTTAGTTGGGGGGGGGGGGCAGTTCCGAGTGGGTCCTCAATGGTCTCGGGAAAATGGGGGGTAGGGTAGGGTGGGGGGGTTGGGTCCTAATGGGAGGTGCTAGGGTCCTGAGAAGGGGGTATGTATTAAATTAAATATATAAATATAATTGGGGATTACCAAAAAACTTTTTTGAAAGAAACAAAAAAATTTTTTTGTATTTTTGCAATTCCCTTGGGGCCAATTTGTAGGTCTTCTCCTCCCGATTACGGAGACCCCAAACTTGGTGGGTCTTTGACCTCCGGTTCCAAAGTTAGGGCCCGGGGGGGTGAAGAAAAATTTTTAGTTGGGGGGGGGGGTGGTTCCGAGTGGGTCCTTAATGGTCTCGGGTAAAGGGGGGTAGGGTAGGGTGGGGAGGGGTTGGGTCCTAAGGGGGGGGGGGTGGTCCTGAGAAGGGGGTATGTATCAAAATAAATATATTAATAATATTGTCGTGACACTACGCCACTGTAGTGACTTGGACGGAATTGGTGATTACCGAAAAAGGGGGGTAAAAAGGGGGTTTAGGGGGACTATCTCAAACTAGGTCCAGATTGGGAGGGGGTGTCTTCTTTGGGGGGGTAAAATTTTTGCAAAATTTCGAAATTCCCAGCCGTTTAGGAGTTATGGCCAATTTAATAAAATAATAAATGAAATTGCAGTAAATTTAATGAATTTGTAAAATTTATTTAAAAATATGCAAATAGAAACTAATGGAAACTAATGGGAAATTACTAACTAAAATAAGTGGTTAAATTTGGTATTTGCAATTACTATGTTTAACATTAGTAGTGCAACTGGTCGCCCAAGCTTCTAGAAGGTACCAGATTGAGCTTGTTTATGCGCGTCAACACCTCGTCACCTTGTTGTACCTACTTAAGATTCTAAAATATTTCAACATTTACGACGCAGACTTGAAAATGTGCTTTTTTGTCTTTGCCCTTTTCGAATTTCCAAAGTTACTATCAGCTAGTTTTTGAGCCAGAAACTCTAGATCCGGTTTTATTTTTTGGCTAGGTCAGTCCTAGTCCGAGATCCAGGCCGATTTAGAATCAAAAATATAAAAACAAAGAAAACAAAGTTAACACAGAACCTGGGAATGAGATGAAGTTTTGGACCTTATCCGTTTTATGATAGATTAAGTTAATTTGTAGGGGCAAAAATTTTTTGTATGTTATTTTATTGTATGTTCTATCCGAATCTTATTTAATTATGGAAATTCTAACAGCAATTTGGAAAAGAAAAATTTTCGAAAATGGAAAAACAAAAAGCTTAACAGCAAATACCTTGTTTAGGCATTTACAGTCTTAGAATTCACGCGAATTTCTTCAGGACGGCTGCTGGCTGCTCCAGGGAGCTGTTCAGGTCCTCAGTTTTGCGTTCCAGGTCTCCTAGTTGGGTTTCCGCGTATTGTAAGCGAGCGGAAAACTTTTTGGTCGGGTGGAAACGCCGTCAGCAGCTTTGCCCTTTGCGGGCAGAATGTCAAAAATCACTAGATCTGTCGGGGACACTGTGCCACACACTTTCACGCACCTGGATGAGCCAAATCGTCCCGGGTTTTGGACAGGATAGAAGTTTTCCGGAAAAGTTCACTTCAACGCCTCTCCGAATTTGGAAAATCCCATGCGCAATGTCCAAATTTCATGCAAAAAATCTAGGTTTTTTGCAGGATGCACTCACTGAGATTGTCTACAATATAGCACTATAAAAACAATATGTCCTCGCGACCGATCGCGTTCCACAAAATTTTTTCCGCAGTGTTTACCTTTATCCTCTATTTTCTTCGCCCGCGCTCCGTAAAAGGGTGTAAAGGACCCTCTTAGGAGGGGTCAAAAAATCCAAATTTTCACGAGGATGTAGGCACTAAGGTAACACTTATTATAGCAGTTAAAAAATATTATGTCGTCGCGACCGATCTCGCGCCGCACTCAACTTTCCAAATTTCTTTGGTATTTTCACAGTTTTTTGTTGACGTAAAACTTGTTTTGTGGCACAACTCCTTGGTTTTTGGACCGATTTCAATTAGAAAAACACCATCGGTTAGCACTCGTTAGCGCGCAACTTTTGAGCTGTATTTTGCTTTTTTAACCTTTAACTGACTTGCAGACTTGATTTTTACAGCGCGGAGCTCACAAAAACGTGGCCGTTCGGGTTAGCGGCGCGCGGGTCACTCACCTAACCTAACCTAACCTAGGTTAGGTTAGGTTAGGTTAGGTTAGGTTAGGTTAGGTTAGGTTGGGGGATCCCCCACAGCGCATACGTCCTCGTTCGTTTCCCCCGGGCAACGCCCCAGCTCTGACCACCGTAACGGAGTGGCAGACTGGGTGCGGCTAAAGTGTGCTGTGCGATCGTGACTATCCTATCTCTCTTGCGGAATTGCGATCATTGCTTTGTTTTTAACTAATATGCCGAAACCATTGCGGGATGCCTTCGGGCACTTCAGCAAAAAAGGCCCTTCTCAGGGCCAACCCAAAGGCCCTTCTCAGGGCCAACCCAAGGGCCCTTCTGAGGGCCAACCCAAAGGCCCTTGTCAGGGCCAACCCCAAGGCCCTTCTCAGGGCCACCCCGACGCTTCAGCGTCAGAGGCTAGCCGCGCGCCGTCTGCGGCTAGCTTCTTTGACACGGCGGACTCAGCAAATGAGTCCAATGCGTACGAGTCGGACGCCAGTAGTTCGATGGAGGTCGAAACCCGATCTCGGAAGCGGGCCTTCATGAAGGCAGGCTCCGATGGCTCTTCGGCCTCAGCCTCCGGTTCGGCGAAGGCGCCGAAAAAGGGGGCTAAGGCCAAAAAGCGGACTGCGGACACCCATGATGTGGGCCTTGCGGACGCCCAACGTCAGCTGGACTTGGCTCGGAGGGAGCAACTCCAGCAGGACCTGGAGGAGGAGGTTGCTGCCAGGGAGCAGCGGACGCGCGTCGCCCGGGCCAAGTCCGGATACGGTGCGTCTCGCGTCGTCTACGCCGACCACTCTTTGGCCGAGCTCGAGCGGATGGCTCAGGAGGATGAGGAGGGGATTGCGGTGGTCGCCTCCAAGTCCTCTCACCTGAAGGGGACATTTCAAAAGTCCCTGAAGTGTCGGGCCGCGAGCATGCTCGGGATCGTCGGTGAGCTGGTGCAGCGCCAGGCCACCGACGAGACCAGGCAGATGCAGGCGACAATTGATCGCCTGCAGTCCGAGGTCAGCCAGCTGCATCACAAGCTGGCTGAGGTCACGGCCCGGCCAAGCCAGGCTGAGCCTATCCCTGCGGCAGAGGGCCCCGCCCTCCATCACGGCCTCGAGGATATCATCCGCGGGGTCTTGAGGGAGGAAAGGGCCTTCGTGAGAGCCTGCCTCGCAGGGATCGAGGACCGACTCTTGCCAGAGGTGAGCCACCGACCACCGCTTGCGGCGGACAGCAGGCAAGGTGAGGCGCGCGAGCAGATCGAGGCATCCGCAGAGGACGCTCTTCTGCCATCCACCACCCCGGCCAACCAACAGGGCTGGACGACGGTCGCAAAAGGGAAAGGCAAGGGGAAGGGGAAGGGGAAGGCCACAAAAGTGGCAACGGCCGTCCCTGCCACCCCCGTCCCTGCCGTCCCTGCCACCACCCCTCTCAACCAGTCGCAATCGACTGGCAAGGGCGGGGCTAAGGGTAAGGGGAAAAGCTCCCCCCCAGCCGGCGCCAAGAAGAGGCTCGTTCCTCCCAAGACCGCAGCAGTCGTGGTGACGCTCACCGCGGAGGCTGCGGAACTGGGAGAGACATACGCGTCCGTATTGTTGCGGGCGCGTGCCAATGCCGATCCCGCCCAATTGGGGATCGGCAAGGTGTCTTGTCGCCGGACGCAGGCTGGGGCTCGGATTTTTGAGTTCCCAGGGGCGGAGGGTGGCAAAAACGCGGACCTCTTTGCGGCCAAACTCAAAGAGGTCATTGCGGACGTGGCCAAGGTGGCGAGGCCAGTAAAGTCGGCGGCCTTGGAGGTGACCGATCTTGACGATACGGTCACCAAAGAGGAGGTGGTGGCGGCGGTCGCGGCCATAGGGGGCTGCAGCGTCGCAGCGGTGCAAGGCCGGGGCATCAGGCCCGGCCGCGGTGGCATGGGCAGCATCCGCCTGGAGTGCCCAGTCGCCGCTGCCAAAGCCGTCCTCGCCAAGGGACGGCTGGCCGTGGGCTTCAGCTCGGGTGTAGTCCGGGCACTTGAGGCCCAGCCTCTGCGTTGTTATCGGTGCTTCGGCATCGGACACACCCGGGCTCTGTGTCCGTCCAGCGTCGACAGGACGGACACTTGCTACCGCTGCGGCAAGGAGGGCCATAAAGCCGCCTCCTGCAAGGCCGCCACGCCGCACTTGACCGGAGGGCTTGCCTTAATTGGCCGGCCCGCGAGAAGGAAAACTCTTTAAAATCCGACAGCGAAGTCGTAAAAACCTGTAGATACCTGGCGACCTCTACAGTATCTAGCTGCACTGGCACGGAATGAGCGTCACCCGACAGTGCTTCCCTAATTCGTCTCTTACTCGTGGGAACAAAAATGGATACAAAACAAACCAAACAAAAAGTTGAAAAAAAGAAGGCGGAAAAAAAGAAGGAGACGGCGACTTTGGAAGAAGATCTTCAAGTCGCCGTGGTGCGTCTCTCCGACACATCCGGAGACTCGGACACCAGCTTGCTGACATGCGCGTCAGGAAGCGAAAAGGAGGAAGCTGGCCAGCTAAGCGAAAGCGAAGAGGCTCGCCGCCGTTGGCTCAAAAGGCCAGCTGGCGAAGAAGACGAAGAGATATCGATGTCACCACCCAAAGGAGCGGCACACAAATCCAAGAGGGGGAGAGGCCGCCCGCCCACCACGGGCGAATATGTGGGCCTTGCTGCGGCCAAAGAACGCCTCACGAAGGCCAAGGAGGAGGAGCTCCAGCTCGAAGCTGAAATGGGCATAGAGGGCATGGCCAAAACGTTGCGGGAATCCCGGCACGCCTGCCTCAGCGGCCTCAGCCAGCCAACACAGGAGGAGGACACGGCGCAGTCTCTAGCGGCACTAAATCTTTTGCTGCTAGAGGCTGCAAAACTCGTTGAAAAGGTGGCCACCACGTCAAGGAAGTTAAAAGGCACCAGTGTAAAGACATTGAAGGATGCGGCCTCTATCATTAAGGAGGCCGCGGTGGGGATAAGGGCCCGAACTGTATCCGAAGAAATGACGCAATTGGTGGCCGAAAATAGGCGGCTGTCGGAGCAGCTGGCGGAGGCCAACAGCCGGCCGGCGGCAGCGGCGGTGGACTCAGACGCGATCCGTGAGATGGTGGAGGCGATGTCTCGGGCCAGTGTCGTGCAGTTCAGCAATATGCTGAATGCGCGACTCGAGGGGCTCGAGAGTCGCCTCCTGCCGGACCCGAAGTTGCGGCCGCCGCTGGCGGCTGACAGAAAAGTGGCGGAAGATGAGGCCGCGGCAGTGGCAGTGGCAGTGTCACAGCCGCGGCAGTCAGGTGCGGGGGCAAAGGCCCCTGCCTTAGCGAAGGTTACAGCACCCCCGGCGCCTCTGTCTGCGCCCGCAGCTCAGCCCCAATCCACTAAGGGAAAGGGCAAGGGCAAAGGAAAGGGGAAGAAGACGGCGCCGGCCCCTGTAAGGGACCCTAGCCCGGTTCAGGACGCCCCCCCACCGCCCCCTCTGACGGAACAGTGGAGCGTGGTCGCTGCTCGGGGTGCGAAAAGCTCCGGGAAGAAGACGGGCACCCAGAGCACGCAAAAGGCAGCGGCGGTGACAAAGTTACGGGAGCCAAAAACGGCAGCAGTTACCCTCACACTGCTGCCGGGCGCGGTGGAGCGTGGCGCCAGCTACGCCACTGTCTTGCGGGAGGCCCGGACTCGCGTCGATATGGCGAGTCTGGGCATCGACGAAATGCGCTGTAGGACCACGGTCACCGGCGCCCGCATCCTGGAAATCTTCGGGGATGGGGGCGCTGAGAAGGCCGACTCCCTGGCTACAAAGCTAAGGGAGGTCCTCAGTGCAGACGCGGTCAGGGTCTCCCGCCCCACAAAAAGGGTGGACGTCCTTGTATCAGGCTTGGACGATTCCGTCACCGCCGCAGAGGTGGTGGCGGCTTTTGCAGCACAGGGAGGGTGCCACGCCGACGACATAAGACCCGGGGTGATCGGCGAACGTGCAACGATGTGGCTCGGCTGCCCGGTGGCCGCCGCCAAGACGGTGGTCGGCGCAAAAAGGCTTAAAGTTGGATGGATAACGGCCAGGGTCACCCTGCTGGAGGCGAGGCCCCTTCGGTGCTTCAGGTGCCTCAACCTGGGCCACGTCGCCAGCAGGTGTGTTTCGGAGGTGGACCGCAGTGGCCTCTGCTTTCGCTGCGGAAAGCCGGGCCACCGGGCGCGAGAGTGCCGGGCCGAGCCCAACTGCGCCACCTGTGCGGCAGCGGGCAAGCCGGCGGGGCACCCTCTCGGCGGAGTGGGCTGCGTGGGCAAAGCCCCAAAAACCACAAAAAGGAAAGCGACCAGTGCTGAGGGGGGCAGCGGCGAGTCCGCCCCTATCCCGGCAACTATAGAGGAGGGGCCCATGGAAACCGCCCCATAAATGTCTAGGTTAGCAATATTGCAGGCAAATATTAACCACTCTGCCAGGGCCCAGGATCTATTGTCCCAGAGCCTGGCAGAGTGGGGAATACAAATAGCGGTGGTCGCCGAGCCCTACTTTGTCCCCGCCCGGGATGACTGGGTCGGGGACCGGGACGGCTTGGTGGCCATCGCCGCCCCGGCTGCCGCTGGCGCCCCGCCCATCGAACGTGTGTCGAGGGGTGGGGGGCACGTACTGGCAGCCGTGGGCGACGTCATAGTAATAGGGGTGTACTGTTCTCCCAACCGGGGTCTCGCCGACTTTGAGCAGATGCTCGTCGAGGTGGGGTCTTTGGTTGGGCAGTCCGCCCCTAGCCCCGTGCTAGTCGCCGGGGATTTCAACGCCAAATCTGCGGCGTGGGGATCCCCGGTGACGGATGCGCGGGGTGAGTGCCTGGAGGAGTGGGCGGTCGCCATGGGCCTGGCCGTCCTCAACACGGGGTCGGAGGACACGTGCGTGCGGCAACAGGGCGGGTCGATAGTCGACATAACACTGGCATCGACCGCCCTGGCGCGCCGTGTCCGGGACTGGAGGGTGGTGGTGGGCGTGGAGACACTGTCGGACCATCGTTACATCCGATTCGATGTCTCCGCGCTCCCCACCGGCCCGCGGGGCCCGACCCGACCCTCTGTTGGGGGGGGCGGTCCGCGCTGGGTGCTGGGGCGGCTCGACAAAGAGGTCGCTAGAGAGGCCGCAGTGATAGAGGACTGGGTGTCCGGTTCCGACATTGGCCAAGACGTGGACGGGGAGGCGGGGCGCCTAGGGGCCTCGCTGGGCCGCATCTGCGACGCGGCGATGCCCAGGGCGAGACCCCTCCCTCCTCGGCATCGGGTGTATTGGTGGAGCGACGAGCTTCGCCGTATGCGAATCGAGTGCGGTAGGGCTCGCCGCCAATACACTCGGTGCAGGCGTAGGCGGACCCGGGACGCCCAGGAGGAGGCCGCCTCCTACGCCGCTTACAGGGCTCTGCGCGAGTCGTTCCAAGTGGCAATCGCGCGGGCCAAGGAGGCGGCGTGGGAGGAGTGGCTGCGGACCCTTGACGGCGACCCGTGGGGCAGGCCGTACAAGGCGGTCCGCAAAAAGCTGCGGCCCTGGGCCCCCCCGGTCACGTCCAGCGTGGACGAGGGTCTGCTGGGAGAGGTGGTGGACGCCCTCTTCCCGCAGAGAGACGAGTGGGTGCCTCCGGCGATGGCCCGACCCAACAATGCGCGACCTGCCCGGGAAGACGTCCCCGCACCGCCGGTATCGGAGTCGGAGTTCGGGGCGGCCGTCTCGAGGCTTAAAATGAAGAGGACCGCCCCAGGCCCGGACGGCGTTCCGGGGGCGGCCCTGGCGGTCGCGCTGGAGGAGATAGGAGAGAGGGTGAGGTCCCTCTTCACCGCTTGTTTGGCGCAGGGTCGATTCCCCCGACCCTGGAAGACGGGCAAACTTGTTTTACTGCCGAAAGTCGGCCGCCCGGCCGGACTGCCGTCGTCCTACCGTCCGATCGTGCTGCTCGGCGAGGTGAGCAAGCTTTTCGAGCGAGTGCTCGCTGCTCGCCTGGCCGAGTGCATGGATCCGGATCTGGACGACGCGCAGTTCGGTTTTCGCCGGGGTCGGTCGACCCTGGATGCCGTTGCGCGGGTGAGGGATCTCGCCGAGGAGGAGGTCTCCCGGGGTGGCGTGTTGCTTGCGGTGTCATTGGACATCCGCAACGCGTTCAACACGCTGCCCTGGGACACGGTCAGGGCGGCGCTGCGGTACCATGGGGTGCCGCAGTACCTCCAGCGGGTCATCGCCGAGTACTTTGCCGGCAGAGCCGTCGTGTTCCCGACGAGGGCCGGCGAAGGTAGGCGGGCAATGACGTGCGGTGTTCCACAGGGGTCTGTCCTTGGACCACCCCTGTGGAACATCGGTTACGACTGGGTGCTGCGCGGGGCCACCTTGCGGGGGATCGGTGTGTTGTGTTACGCCGACGATACCCTCGTGCTGGCCCGCGGCAGCACCTACAGGGAGGCAGCCCGCCTCGCCACTGCGGGTGTGGCACAGGTAGTGGGGAGGATCCGCGCCCTGGGGCTCGAGGTGGCCCTGGAAAAGTCGGAGGCCCTACTTTTTCACGGGCCCCGAAACGGGCCGCCGCCGGGAGCCTCGATTATTGTCGGAGGAACTTCCATCGCCGTCGGTACTACAATGAAGTACCTTGGGCTCGTGCTCGACGGCCGATGGAAGTTCGAAGAGCACTTCCGGCGGTTGGCCCCAAAGTTGTTGGCCACCGCCGGGGCCTTGGGGCGGATCCTCCCCAACGTTGGGGGGCCAAGTGGAGCCTGCCGACGTCTCTACACCGGTGTGGTGCGCTCCATGGCGCTCTACGGGGCGCCGATATGGGCAGGATGCGCCATGACGAATCTGAACCTGGCGGTGCTGCGCAGACCGCAGCGCGCCATGGCGCTCAGGGTGGCCCGGGCGTACCGCACCGTGTCTTGCGTCGGCGCGGGTGTGCTCGCCGGTACGCCGCCGTGGGACCTCGACGCCGAGGTGCTCGCCGCGGCGTACTGGCGAACGAAGGAGGCGATTGCGAGTGGTGATCGTCCCCATCCGCGGGAGATTCGTCGCTGGAGGGAGGAGGCGCGTGACACTCTCCTGCGGAGGTGGGCGTTGCGCCTTGAGGATTCGGTTGTGAGTCGAGATGTGGCGGCCGCCGTTCGGCCCATTCTCCGCGAGTGGCTCGAGCGGCGGCACGGGGCTCTCTCCTTCCACCTGACGCAAATGATCACCGGGCACGGTTGCTTTGGAAGGTACCTGCACCGGGTGGCAGGAAGGGAGCCCTCGGACGTGTGCCACCACTGTGTGGCGGGAGTCGCGGACACGGCGCAGCATACGCGTGAGGAGTGCCCAGCTTGGGAGGTCCCTCGCGCCGCCCTGTCCGCGACAGTCGGAAATGACCTGTCGCTCTCGGCCCTTCTCAGAGAGATGGTCGACAGCGACAGGTCTTGGCAGGCGGTCGCGACATTCAGCGACGAGGTGATGTCGCAGAAGGAGGCGGCGGAGCGGGACCGGGAAGACGATGTCGACTCGGCCCCGATGCGCCGCCGCAGACGTGGAAGGCGGCGTCGGGCCTTCGCGGGCCAGATGCCGCCGTAAGGCCAGGGACCGTGGGCGGAGGATCGGGGGATCCTCCGTCCACACAAAGGTCCCGCGCACCAGACGCCGAGACGCCCAGGTATACCGGGGCGCCTCGGTGCTAGGAGGAGAATTGGAGGTGGAATGTGACGGGGCAGGGTCTCAGACACTCTGGGACTCTGCCCCGTCCCAAAGAGAAGGGCTCCGTTGCGGAGCGACGCCAGCGGGGCATGCGGTTGCAAGCCATGTGGGTCCCGCAGCCCCGTAGGCGAGAAGTCGGTATACTCCAGGTTTTTAGTGGGTGCAAACCCCACATAACGCAGTGGTTCCCCCGGCCCACTGCGTATTCGTGAGGAATTTTACCTGGGTGATCAAAAAAAAAAAAAAAAAAAAAAAAAAAAAAAAAAAAAAAAAAAAAAAAAAAAAAAAAGGTTAGGTTAGGTTAGGTTGGGGTGCGGGTCAGGTAACCTCCACGTTGGCCTAGTTGGTTGCTGGTCTCTTTCGGATACGTCCGGGGGGAAGAACAACCCGCTGGGCTGGTGCGCCCCGGGCACCGTCAATAACTTCCCATTCGTGGGTTCTTGTTGGCGGTGGCGAATACCTGACAGGGGGGGGATGTCGCTCTGGGTGTTCCTCTGATTAGCAGAGGACACACCAGATGCGACATTGGGGACTGGGTGGGTGGGGATAAATTAGGTTGGGTAGGTTTGTTTGGGTAGGTAGTTTAGTTAGGTTGGGTAGGTAGGCTAGGCGGACGTGGAGAGGAGTTGGGGGTTGCCTGAAAACAGGTAGCCTCCAAAAGGGGAGTTTACACCAGCTCCCCTTGAATCCCGGAGCCCACGGCATACTCCCAAAGACCCCCATCGTTGGTGGTATGGGGTACGGGATGTGCCGTGGACCGGAGGGCTTGCCTTAATTGGCCGGCCCGCGAGAAGGAAAACTCTTTAAAATCCGACAGCGAAGTCGTAAAAACCTGTAGATACCTGGCGACCTCTACAGTATCTAGCTGCACTGGCACGGAATGAGCGTCACCCGACAGTGCTTCCCTAATTCGTCTCTTACTCGTGGGAACAAAAATGGATATTGCAAAACAAACCAAACAAAAAGTTGAAAAAAAGAAGGTGGAAAAAAAGAAGGAGACGGCGACTTTGGAAGAAGATCTTCAAGTCGCCGTGGTGCGTCTCTCCGACACATCCGGAGACTCGGACACCAGCTTGCTGACATGCGCGTCAGGAAGCGAAAAGGAGGAAGCTAGCCAGCTAAGTGAAACCGAAGAGGCTCGCCGCCGTTGGCTCAAAAGGCCAGCTGGCGAAGAAGACGAAGAGCAGTCGACGTCACCACCCAAAGGAGCGGCACACAAATCGAAGAGGGGGAGAGGCCGCCCGCCCACCACGGGCGAATATGTGGGCCTTGCTGCGGCCAAAGAACGCCTCGCGAAAGCCAAGGAGGAGGAGCTCCAGCTCGAAGCTGAAATGGGCATAGAGGGCATGGCCAAAACGTTGCGGGAGTCCCGGCACGCCTGCCTCAGCGGCCTCAGCCAGCCAACACAGGAGGAGGACACGGCGCAGTCTCTAGCGGCACTAAATCTTTTGCTGCTAGAGGCTGCAAAACTCGTTGAAAAGGTGGCCACCACGTCAAGGAAGTTAAAAGGCACCAGTGTAAGGACATTGAAGGATGCGGCCTCTATCATTAAGGAGGCCGCGGTGGGGATAAGGGCCCGAACTGTATCCGAAGAAATGACGCAATTGGTGGCCGAAAATAGGCGGCTGTCGGAGCAGCTGGCGGAGGCCAACAGCCGGCCGGCGGCAGCGGCGGTGGACTCAGACGCGATCCGTGAGATGGTGGAGGCGATGTCTCGGGCCAGTGTCGTGCAGTTCAGCAATATGCTGAATGCGCGACTCGAGGGGCTCGAGTGTCGCCTCCTGCCGGACCCGAAGTTGCGGCCGCCGCTGGCGGCTGACAGACAAGTGGCGGAAGATGAGGCAGTGGCAGTGTCACAGCCGCGGCAGTCAGGTGCGGGGGCAAAGGCCCCTGCCTTAGCGAAGGCTACAACACCCCCGGCGCCTCTGTCTGCTCCCGCAGCTCAGCCCCAATCCACAAAGGGCAAGGGCAAGGGCAAAGGAAAGGGGAAGAAGACGGCCCCGGCCCCTGTGAGGGACCCTAGCCCGGTGCAGGACGCCCCCCCACCGCCCCCTCTGACGGAACAGTGGAGCGTGGTCGCTGCTCGGGGTGCCAAGAGCTCTGGCAGGCAGACAGGCACCCAGAGCACCCAGAAGACTCAAAACAAAAAGGCGGCGGCAGTGGCGAAGCTTCGCGAGCCAAAAACGGCTGCAGTGACACTCACGCTGCAGCCGGGTGCGGCGGAGCGCGGCGAAAGCTACGCCACTGTCTTGCGGGAGGCCCGGACTCGCGTCGATATGGCGAGTCTGGGCATCGACGAAATGCGCTGTAGGACCACGGTCACCGGCGCCCGCATCCTGGAAATCTTCGGGGATGGGGGCGCTGAGAAGGCCGACTCCCTGGCTACAAAGCTAAGGGAGGTCCTCAGTGCAGACGCGGTCAGGGTCTCCCGCCCCACAAAAAGGGTGGACGTCCTTGTAACGGGCTTGGACGATTCCGTCACAGCCGCAGAGGTGGTGGCGGCTTTTGCAGCACAGGGAGGGTGCCACGCCGACGACATAAGACCCGGGGTGATCGGCGAACGTGCAACGATGTGGCTCGGCTGCCCGGTGGCCGCCGCCAAGACGGTGGTCGGCGCAAAAAGGCTTAAAGTTGGATGGATAACGGCCAGGGTCACCCTGCTGGAGGCGAGGCCCCTTCGGTGCTTCAGGTGCCTCAACCTGGGCCACGTCGCCAGCAGGTGTGTTTCGGAGGTGGACCGCAGCGGCCTCTGCTTTCGCTGCGGAAAGCCGGGCCACCGGGCGCGAGAGTGCCGGGCCGAGCCCAACTGCGCCACCTGTGCGGCAGCGGGCAAGCCGGCGGGGCACCCTCTCGGCGGCGTGGGCTGCGTGGGCAAAGCCCCAAAAACCACAAAAAGGAAAGCGACCAGGGCTGAGGGGGGCAGCGGCGAGTCCGCCCCTATCCCGGCAACTATAGAGGAGGGGCCCATGGAGACCGCCCCATAAATGCCTAGTTTAGCTATCATGCAGGCAAATATTAACCACTCTGCCAGGGCCCAGGATCTATTGTCCCAGAGCCTGGCAGAGTGGGGAATACAAATAGCGGTGGTCGCCGAGCCCTACTTTGTCCCCGCCCGGGACGACTGGGTCGGGGACCGGGACGGCTTGGTGGCCATCGCCGCCCCGGCTGCCGCTGGCGCCCCGCCCATCGAACGTGTGTCGAGGGGTGGGGGGCACGTACTGGCAGCCGTGGGCGACGTCATAGTAATAGGGGTGTACTGTTCTCCCAACCGGGGTCTCGCCGACTTTGAGCAGATGCTCGTCGAGGTGGGATCTTTGGTTGGGCAGTCCGCCCCTAGCCCCGTGCTAGTCGCCGGGGATTTCAACGCCAAATCTGCGGCGTGGGGATCCTCGGTGACGGATGCGCGGGGTGAGTGCCTGGAGGAGTGGGCGGTCGCCATGGGCCTGGCCGTCCTCAACACGGGGTCGGAGGACACGTGCGTGCGGCAACAGGGCGGGTCGATAGTCGACATAACACTGGCATCGACCGCCCTGGCGCGCCGTGTCCGGGACTGGAGGGTGGTGGTGGGCGTGGAGACACTGTCGGACCACCGTTACATCCGATTCGATGTCTCCGCGCTCCCCACCGGCCCGCGGGGCCCGGCCCGACCCCCTGTTGGGGGGGGCGGTCCGCGCTGGGTGCTGGGGCGGCTCGACAAAGAGGTCGCTAGAGAGGCCGCAGTGATAGAGGACTGGGTGTCCGGTTCCGACATTGGCCAAGACGTGGACGAGGAGGCGGGGCGCCTAGGGGCCTCGCTGGGCCGCATCTGCGACGCGGCGATGCCCAGGGCGAGACCCCTCCCTCCTCGGCATCGGGTGTATTGGTGGAGCGACGAGCTTCGCCGTATGCGAATCGAGTGCGGTAGGGCTCGCCGCCAATACACTCGGTGCAGGCGTAGGCGGACCCGGGACGCCCAGGAGGAGGCCGCCTCCTACGCCGCTTACAGGGCTCTGCGCGAGTCGTTCCAAGTGGCAATCGCGCGGGCCAAGGAGGCGGCGTGGGAGGAGTGGCTGCGGACCCTTGACGGCGACCCGTGGGGCAGGCCGTACAAGGCGGTCCGCAAAAAGCTGCGGCCCTGGGCCCCCCCGGTCACGTCCAGCGTGGACGAGGGTCTGCTGGGAGAGGTGGTGGACGCCCTCTTCCCGCAGAGAGACGAGTGGGTGCCTCCGGCGATGGCCCGACCCAATGATGCGCGACCTGCCCGGGAAGACGTCCCCGCACCGCCGGTATCGGAGGCGGAGTTCGGGGCGGCCGTCTCGAGGTTGAAAATGAAGAGGACTGCCCCAGGCCCGGACGGCGTTCCGGGGACGGCCCTGGCGGTCGCGCTGGAGGAGATAGGAGAGAGGGTGAGGTCCCTCTTCACCGCTTGTTTGGCGCAGGGTCGATTCCCCCGACCCTGGAAGACGGGCAAACTTGTTTTACTGCCGAAAGTCGGCCGCCCGGCCGGACTGCCGTCGTCCTACCGTCCGATCGTGCTGCTCGGCGAGGTGAGCAAGCTCTTCGAGCGCGTGCTCGCTGCTCGCCTGGCCGAGTGCATGGATCCGGATCTGGACGACGCGCAGTTCGGTTTCCGCCGGGGTCGGTCGACCCTGGATGCCGTTGCGCGGGTGAGGGACCTCGCCGAGGAGGCGGTCTCCCGGGGGGGCGTGTTGCTTGCGGTGTCATTGGACATCCGCAACGCATTCAACACGCTGCCCTGGGACACGGTTAGGGCGGCGCTGCGGTACCATGGGGTGCCGCAGTACCTCCAGCGGGTCATCGCCGAGTACTTTGCCGGCAGAGCCGTCGTGTTCCCGACGAGGGCCGGCGAAGGTAGGCGGGCAATGACGTGCGGTGTTCCACAGGGGTCTGTCCTTGGACCACCCCTGTGGAACATCGGTTACGACTGGGTGCTGCGCGGGGCCACCTTGCGGGGGATCGGTGTGTTGTGTTACGCCGACGATACCCTCGTGCTGGCCCGCGGCAGCACCTACAGGGAGGCAGCCCGCCTCGCCACTGCGGGTGTGGCACAGGTAGTGGGGAGGATCCGCGCCCTGGGGCTCGAGGTGGCCCTGGAAAAGTCGGAGGCCTTACTCTTTCACGGGCCCCGAAACGCGCCGCCGCCGGGAGCCTCGATTATTGTCGGAGGAACTTCCATCGCCGTCGGTACTACCATGAAGTATCTGGGGCTCGTGCTCGACGGCCAATGGAAGTTCGAAGAGCACTTCCGGCGGTTAGCCCCAAAGTTGTTGGCCACCGCCGGGGCCTTGGGGCGGATCCTCCCCAACGTCGGAGGGCCAAGTGGAGCCTGCCGACGTCTCTACACCGGTGTGGTGCGCTCCATGGCGCTCTACGGGGCGCCAATATGGGCAGGTGCCATGACAAATCTGAACCTGGCAGTGCTGCGCAGACCGCAGCGCGCCATGGCGCTCAGGGTGGCCCGGGCGTACCGCACCGTGTCGTGCGTCGGCGCGTGTGTGCTCGCCGGTACGCCGCCGTGGGACCTCGACGCCGAGGTACTCGCTGCGGCGTACTGGCGAACGAAGGAGGCGATTGCGAGTGGTGATCGTCCCCATCCGCGGGAGATTCGTCGCTGGAGGGAGGAGGCGCGTGACACTCTCCTGCGGAGGTGGGCGTTGCGCCTTGAGGATTCGGTTGTGAGTCGAGATGTGGCGGCCGCCGTTCGGCCCATTCTCCGCGAGTGGCTCGAGCGGCGGCACGGGGCTCTCTCCTTCCACCTGACGCAGATGATCACTGGCCATGGTTGTTTTGGCAGATACCTGCACCGGGTGGCAGGAAGGGAGCCCTCGGACGTGTGCCACCACTGTGTGGCGGGAGTCGCGGACACGGCGCAGCATACGCGTGAGGAGTGCCCAGCTTGGGAGGTCCCTCGCGCCGCCCTGTCCGCGACAGTCGGAAATGACCTGTCGCTCTCGGCCCTTCTCAGGGAAATGGTCGACAGCGACAGGTCTTGGCAGGCGGTCGCGACATTCAGCGACGAGGTGATGTCGCAGAAGGAGGCGGCGGAGCGGGACCGGGAAGACGACGTCGACTCGGCCCCGATGCGCCGCCGCAGACGTGGTAGGCGGCGTCGGGCCTTCGCGGGCCAGATGCCGCCGTAAAGTCAGGGACCGTGGGCGGAGGATCGGGGGATCCTCCGTCCACACAAAGGTCCCGCGCACCAGACGCCGAGACGCCCTGGCATTCCTGGGCGCCTCGGTGCTAGGAGGAGAGAAACAGTTGGAGGTGGAATGTGACGGGGCAGGGTCTCAGACACTCTGGGACTCTGCCCCGTCCCAAAGAGAAGGGCTCCGTTGCGGAGCGACGCCAGCGGGGCATGCGGTTGCAAGCCATGTGGGTCCCGCAGCCCCGTAGGCGAGAAGTCGGTATACTCCAGGTTTTTAGTGGGTGCAAACCCCACATAACGCAGTGGTTCCCCCGGCCCACTGCGTATTCGTGAGGAATTTTACCTGGGTGATCAAAAAAAAAAAAAAAAAAAGGTTAGGTTAGGTTAGGTTGGGGTGCGGGTCAGGTAACCTCCACGTTGGCCTAGTTGGTTGCTGGTCCCTTTCGGATACGTCCGGGGGGAAGAGCAACCCGCTGGGCTGGTGCGCCCCGGGCACCGTCAATAACTTCCCATTCGTGGGTTCTTGTTGGCGGTGGCGAATACCTGACAAGGGGGGGATGTCGCTCTGGGTGTTCCTCTGATTAGCAGAGGACACACCAGATGCGACATTGGGGACTGGGTGGGTGGGGATAAGTTAGGTTGGGTAGGTTTGTTTGGGTAGGTAGTTTAGTTAGGTTGGGTAGGTAGGCTAGGCGGACGTGGAGTGGAGTTGGGGGTTGCCTGAAAACAGGTAGCCTCCAAAAGGGGAGTTCACACCAGCTCCCCTTGAATCCCGGAGCCCACGGCATACTCCCAAAGACCCCCATCGTTGGTGGTATGGGGTACGGGATGTGTCGTGGACCGGAGGGCTTGCCTTAATTGGCCGGCCCGCGAGAAGGAAAACTCTTTAAAATCCGACAGCGAAGTCGTAAAAACCTGTAGATACCTGGCGACCTCTACAGTATCTAGCTGCACTGGCACGGAATGAGCGTCACCCGACAGTGCTTCCCTAATTCGTCTCTTACTCGTGGGAACAAAAATGGATACAAAACAAACCAAACAAAAAGTTGAAAAAAAGAAGGCGGAAAAAAAGAAGGAGACGGCGACTTTGGAAGAAGATCTTCAAGTCGCCGTGGTGCGTCTCTCCGACACATCCGGAGACTCGGACACCAGCTTGCTGACATGCGCGTCAGGAAGCGAAAAGGAGGAAGCTGGCCAGCTAAGCGAAAGCGAAGAGGCTCGCCGCCGTTGGCTCAAAAGGCCAGCTGGCGAAGAAGACGAAGAGATATCGATGTCACCACCCAAAGGAGCGGCACACAAATCCAAGAGGGGGAGAGGCCGCCCGCCCACCACGGGCGAATATGTGGGCCTTGCTGCGGCCAAAGAACGCCTCACGAAGGCCAAGGAGGAGGAGCTCCAGCTCGAAGCTGAAATGGGCATAGAGGGCATGGCCAAAACGTTGCGGGAATCCCGGCACGCCTGCCTCAGCGGCCTCAGCCAGCCAACACAGGAGGAGGACACGGCGCAGTCTCTAGCGGCACTAAATCTTTTGCTGCTAGAGGCTGCAAAACTCGTTGAAAAGGTGGCCACCACGTCAAGGAAGTTAAAAGGCACCAGTGTAAAGACATTGAAGGATGCGGCCTCTATCATTAAGGAGGCCGCGGTGGGGATAAGGGCCCGAACTGTATCCGAAGAAATGACGCAATTGGTGGCCGAAAATAGGCGGCTGTCGGAGCAGCTGGCGGAGGCCAACAGCCGGCCGGCGGCAGCGGCGGTGGACTCAGACGCGATCCGTGAGATGGTGGAGGCGATGTCTCGGGCCAGTGTCGTGCAGTTCAGCAATATGCTGAATGCGCGACTCGAGGGGCTCGAGTGTCGCCTCCTGCCGGACCCGAAGTTGCGGCCGCCGCTGGCGGCTGACAGACAAGTGGCGGAAGATGAGGCCGCGGCAGTGGCAGTGGCAGTGTCACAGCCGCGGCAGTCAGGTGCGGGGGCAAAGGCCCCTGCCTTAGCGAAGGCTACAAAACCCCCGGCGCCTCTGTCTGCGCCCGCAGCTCAGCCCCAATCCACTAAGGGAAAGGGCAAGGGCAAAGGAAAGGGGAAGAAGACGGCGCCGGCAAGGGACCCTAGCCCGGTGCAGGAGGCCCCCCCACCACCCCCTCTGACGGAACAGTGGAGCGTGGTCGCTGCTCGGGGTGCCAAGAGCTCTGGAAGGCAGACAGGCACCCAGAGCACCCAGAAGACTCAAAACAAAAAGGCGGCGGCGGTGACAAAGTTACGGGAACCAAAAACGGCAGCAGTTACCCTCACACTGCTGCCGGGCGCGGCGGAGCGTGGCGCCAGCTACGCCACTGTCTTGCGGGAGGCCCGGACTCGCGTCGATATGGCGAGTCTGGGCATCGACGAAATGCGCTGTAGGACCACGGTCACCGGCGCCCGCATCCTGGAAATCTTCGGGGATGGGGGCGCTGAGAAGGCCGACTCCCTGGCTACAAAGCTAAGGGAGGTCCTCAGTGCAGACGCGGTCAGGGTCTCCCGCCCCACAAAAAGGGTGGACGTCCTTGTATCAGGCTTGGACGATTCCGTCACCGCCGCAGAGGTGGTGGCGGCTTTTGCAGCACAGGGAGGGTGCCACGCCGATGACATAAGACCCGGGGTGATCGGCGAACGTGCAACGATGTGGCTCGGCTGCCCGGTGGCCGCCGCCAAGACGGTGGTCGGCGCAAAAAGGCTTAAAGTTGGATGGATAACGGCCAGGGTCACCCTGCTGGAGGCGAGGCCCCTTCGGTGCTTCAGGTGCCTCAACCTGGGCCACGTCGCCAGCAGGTGTGTTTCGGAGGTGGACCGCAGCGGCCTCTGCTTTCGCTGCGGAAAGCCGGGCCACCGGGCGCGAGAGTGCCGGGCCGAGCCCAACTGCGCCACCTGTGCGGCAGCGGGCAAGCCGGCGGGGCACCCTCTCGGCGGAGTGGGCTGCGTGGGCAAAGCCCCAAAAACCACAAAAAGGAAAGCGACCAGTGCTGAGGGGGGCAGCGGCGAGTCCGCCCCTATCCCGGCAACTATAGAGGAGGGGCCCATGGAAACCGCCCCATAAATGCCTAGTTTAGCAATATTGCAGGCAAATATTAACCACTCTGCCAGGGCCCAGGATCTATTGTCCCAGAGCCTGGCAGAGTGGGGAATACAAATAGCGGTGGTCGCCGAGCCCTACTTTGTCCCCGCCCGGGATGACTGGGTCGGGGACCGGGACGGCTTGGTGGCCATCGCCGCCCCGGCTGCCGCTGGCGCCCCGCCCATCGAACGTGTGTCGAGGGGTGGGGGGCACGTACTGGCGGCCGTGGGCGACGTCATAGTAATAGGGGTGTACTGTTCTCCCAACCGGGGTCTCGCCGACTTTGAGCAGATGCTCGTCGAGGTGGGGTCTTTGGTTGGGCAGTCCGCCCCTAGCCCCGTGCTAGTCGCCGGGGATTTCAACGCCAAATCTGCGGCGTGGGGATCCTCGGTGACGGATGCGCGGGGTGAGTGCCTGGAGGAGTGGGCGGTCGCCATGGGCCTGGCCGTCCTCAACACGGGGTCGGAGGACACGTGCGTGCGGCAACAGGGCGGGTCGATAGTCGACATTACACTGGCATCGACCGCCCTGGCGCGCCGTGTCCGGGATTGGAGGGTGGTGGTGGGCGTGGAGACACTGTCGGACCACCGTTACATCCGATTCGATGTCTCCGCGCTCCCCACCGGCCCGCGGGGCCCGACCCGACCCCCTGTTGGGGGGGGCGGTCCGCGCTGGGTGCTGGGGCGGCTCGACAAAGAGGTCGCTAGAGAGGCCGCAGTTATCGAGGACTGGGTGTCCGGGTCCGACATAAGCCAGGACGTGGACGAGGAGGCGGGGCGCCTGGGGGCCTCGCTGGGCCGCATCTGCGACGCGGCGATGCCCAGGGCTAGACCCCTCCCTCCTCGGCATCGGGTGTATTGGTGGAGCGACGAGCTTCGCCGTATGCGAATCGAGTGCGGTAGGGCTCGCCGCCAATACACTCGGTGCAGGCGTAGGCGGACCCGGGACGCCCAGGAGGAGGCCGCCTCCTACGCCGCTTACAGGGCTCTGCGCGAGTCGTTCCAAGTGGCAATCGCGCGGGCCAAGGAGGCGGCGTGGGAGGAGTGGCTGCGGACCCTTGACGGAGACCCGTGGGGCAGGCCGTACAAGGCGGTCCGCAAAAAACTGCGGCCCTGGGCCCCCCCAGTCACGTCCAGCGTGGACGAGGGTCTGCTGGGAGAGGTGGTGGACGCCCTCTTCCCGCAGAGAGACGAGTGGGTGCCTCCGGCGATGGCCCGACCCAATGATGCGCGACCTGCCCGGGAAGACGTCCCCGCACCGCCGGTATCGGAGGCGGAGTTCGGGGCGGCCGTCTCGAGGCTTAAAATGAAGAGGACCGCCCCAGGCCCGGACGGCGTTCCGGGGGCGGCCCTGGCGGTCGCGCTGGAGGAGATAGGAGAGAGGGTGAGGTCCCTCTTCACCGCTTGTTTGGCGCAGGGTCGATTCCCCCGACCCTGGAAGACGGGCAAACTTGTTTTACTGCCGAAAGTCGGCCGCCCGGCCGGACTGCCGTCGTCCTACCGTCCGATCGTGCTGCTCGGCGAGGTGAGCAAGCTTTTCGAGCGAGTGCTCGCTGCTCGCCTGGCCGAGTGCATGGATCCGGATCTGGACGACGCGCAGTTCGGTTTTCGCCGGGGTCGGTCGACCCTGGATGCCGTTGCGCGGGTGAGGGATCTCGCCGAGGAGGAGGTCTCCCGGGGGGGCGTGTTGCTTGCGGTGTCATTGGACATCCGCAACGCGTTCAACACGCTGCCCTGGGACACGGTCAGGGCGGCGCTGCGGTACCATGGGGTGCCGCAGTACCTCCAGCGGGTCATCGCCGAGTACTTTGCCGGCAGAGCCGTCGTGTTCCCGACGAGGGCCGGCGAAGGTAGGCGGGCAATGACGTGCGGTGTTCCGCAGGGGTCTGTCCTTGGACCACCCCTGTGGAACATCGGTTACGACTGGGTGCTGCGCGGGGCCACCTTGCGGGGGATCGGTGTGTTGTGTTACGCCGACGATACCCTCGTGCTGGCCCGCGGCAGCACCTACAGGGAGGCAGCCCGCCTCGCCACTGCGGGTGTGGCACAGGTAGTGGGGAGGATCCGCGCCCTGGGGCTCGAGGTGGCCCTGGAAAAGTCGGAGGCCCTACTCTTTCACGGGCCCCGAAATGCGCCGCCGCCGGGAGCCTCGATTATTGTCGGAGGAACTTCCATCGCCGTCGGTACTACCATGAAGTATCTGGGGCTCGTGCTCGACGGCCGATGGAAGTTCGAAGAGCACTTCCGGCGGTTGGCCCCAAAGTTGTTGGCCACCGCCGGGGCCTTGGGGCGGATCCTCCCCAACGTTGGGGGGCCAAGTGGAGCCTGCCGACGTCTCTACACCGGTGTGGTGCGCTCCATGGCGCTCTACGGGGCGCCAATATGGGCAGGAGCCATGACAAACATAAACCTGGCAGTGCTGCGCAGACCGCAGCGCGCCATGGCGCTCAGGGTGGCCCGGGCGTACCGCACCGTGTCGTGCGTCGGCGCGTGTGTGCTCGCCGGTACGCCGCCGTGGGACCTCGACGCCGAGGTACTCGCTGCGGCGTACTGGCGAACGAAGGAGGCGATTGCGAGTTGTGGTCGTCCCCATCCGCGGGAGATTCGTCGCTGGAGGGAGGAGGCGCGTGACACTCTCCTGCGGAGGTGGGCGGTGCGCCTTGAGGATTCGGTTGTGAGTCGAGATGTGGCGGCCGCCGTTCGGCCCATTCTCCGCGAGTGGCTCGAGCGGCGGCACGGGGCTCTCTCCTTCCACCTGACGCAGATGATCACCGGCCATGGTTGTTTTGGCAGATACCTGCACCAGGTGGCAGGAAGGGAGCCCTCGGACGTGTGCCACCACTGTGTGGCGGGAGTCGCGGACACGGCGCAGCATACGCGCGAGGAGTGCCCAGCTTGGGAGGTCCCTCGCGCCGCCCTGTCCGCGACAGTCGGAAATGACCTGTCGCTCTCGGCCCTTCTCAGAGAGATGGTCGACAGCGACAGGTCTTGGCAGGCGGTCGCGACATTCAGCGACGAGGTGATGTCGCAGAAGGAGGCGGCGGAGCGGGGCCGGGAAGACGACGTCGACTCGGCCCCGATGCGCCGCCGCAGACGCGGAAGGCGGCGTCAAGCCTTTGCAGGCCGAATGCTGCACTAAGGTCTGGGACCGTGGGCGGAGGATCGGGGGATCCTCCGTCCACACAAAGGTCCCGCGCACCAGACGCCGAGACGCCCTGGCATTCCTGGGCGCCTCGGTGCTAGGAGGAGAGAAACAGTTGGAGGTGGAATGTGACGGGGCAGGGTCCTAAACATTCTGGGACTCTGCCCCGTCCCGAAAAGAAGGGCTCCGTTGCGGAGCGACGCCAGCGGGGCATGCGGTTGCAAGCCTTGTGGGTCCCGCAGCCCCGTAGGCGAATGAAGGAATGCTCCAGGTTTTTAGTGGGTGCAAACCCCACATAACGCAGTGGTTCCCCCGGCCCACTGCGTATTCGTGAGGAATTTTACCTGGGTGATCAAAAAAAAAAAAAAAAAAAAAAAAAAAAGGTTAGGTTAGGTTAGGTTGGGGGTGCGGGTCAGGTAACCTCCACGTTGGCCTAGTTGGTTGCTGGTCCCTTTCGGATACGTCCGGGGGGAAGGGCAACCCGCTGGGCTGGTGCGCCCCGGGCACCGTCAATAACTTCCCATTCGTGGGTTCTTGTTGGCGGTGGCGAATACCTGACAGGGGGGGGGATGTCGCTCTGGGTGTTCCTCTGATTAGCAGAGGACGATCCAGATGCGACGGGGATACGTTAGGTTGGGTTATAGGTTTGTTTGGGTAGGTAGTTTAAGATAGGTTGGGTAGGTAGGCTAGGTGGATGTGGAGAGGGAGGGTGGTTGCCTGAAAACAGGTAGCCACCAGGAAGGGAGTCTCGCCAGCTTCTGGAATTCCGAAGCCCACGCGACCAGCCAACGACCCCCATCTTGGCGTTTGGGGTAGGCGGCGCGGCGGAGCGGAGGGCTTGCCTTAATTGGCCGGCCCGCGGGATGGAAAACCCTACAATAAACCCGACAGCGAAGTCGTAAAAACCTGCAGATACCAGGCGACCTCTGCAGTATTCAGCTAGCACTGGCCGGAATGGGCGTCACCCGACAGTGTTTTTTAGATCGGCCCATACTCGTGGGATTAAATATGGAACAACTAACTACAACAACAAACAACAAACAGAAGGAAGGAAAGGAGGAGGAGAAGAAACTAGTGGAGAGTGAGAAGGTGCAAGCGATAGATCCTCGACGGGAACTTCGCGTTAACGTCGTGCGTCTCTCGCTTTCAGAGTCCTCTGGAGACTCGGACGTCAGTCAGGACAGCCTGATGACGGTCGAGTCCGGAAGTGAGAAGGAGGAGACTCGCCGCTGGAGAAAAAGGCCGGCTGGGCAAGAGGAGGCAGAGGACCCGCTGTTGTCGCCGCCCAAGGGGGTGGCGCACAAGTCCAAGCGCGGGCGAGGCCGACCGCCCACCACGGGCCAGTATGTGGGCCTAGCCGCAGCCCGGGAACGCCTAAATGCGGCTAAAGAGGAGGAGCTCCGGCTTGAGGCCGAGGAGTATGTGGAGGGCTTGGCCAAGACCCTGAGGGAGTCACGGCACGCCTGCCGCAGCGGCCTCAATCCGCCAACGCCGGGTGAGGATACGGCGCAGTCCCTGGCGGCGCTGAACCACCTGGTGGTGGAGGCAGCGAGGGTCGTGGAGTCGGTGGCCGCCAAGTCCAAAAACCTCAAAGGGACGAGCCAGAAGACGCTCAAGGATGCGGCCGCCATCATAAAGGAGGCCGCGGTGGGCATAAGGGCCCGCACGGTCTCGGAGGAGGTGGCGCTGCTGGAGGCCGAGAACCAGCGGCTTACGGCACAGTTGGCGGAAGCTAACAGCCGACCGGCGGTGGCAGCGCCCGACTCGATTCGGGCCCTTATGGAGGAGATATCTCGGGCCAGCGTCGTGCAGTTCAGCAACATGCTGAATGCACGACTCGAAGGGCTCGAGTGTCGCCTCCTACCGGATCCGGGATCCCGGCCGCCGCTGGCGGCTGATAAGAGGAAGGCGAAGAGCGACGAGGCTGCGGCAGTGCCAGTGTCGCAGTCGCGACCTGCCGCGCCTGGGCCAAAGTCACCCGAGGCCGAAGCCACGGAGAGAGCCCCAACACCCCCGGCGCCTCTGTCTGCGCCCACAGCTCAGCCCCAAATGGGTAAGGGCAAGGGCAAGGGCAAGGGCAGAGGAAAGGGAAAAAAGACGGCCCCGGCCCCTGTGAGGGACGCTAGCCCTGTGCGGGACGCCCCCCCACCGCCTCCACTGACAGAGCAGTGGAGTGTGGTCGCTGCTCGGGGTGCAAAAAGCTCCGGGAAGAAGACGGGCACCCAGAGCACGCAAAAGGCGGCGGCGGTGGCGGTGACCAAGGTGACCAGGCTGCGTGAGCCGAAAACGGCAGCAGTTACCCTCACACTGCTGCCGGGCGCAGCGGAGCATGGTGCCAGCTACGCCACTATCCTGCGGGAGGCCCGGACGCGCATTGACAGGGCGAGCCTCGGTATCGAGGACATGCGCTGCAGGACGACGGTCACTGGCGCCCGCATCCTTGAAATCTTCGGGGATGGGGGCGCTGCGAAGGCCGACTCTCTGGCTGCAGCGCTAAGAGAGGTCCTCAGCGCAGAGGTGGTCAGGGTCTCCCGGCCAACAAAGAGGGTAGACGTGATGGTGTCGGGGCTGGACGACTCCGTCACCGCCGCAGAGGTCGTGGCGGCTTTCGCTGAGCAAGGGGGGTGCCACGCCGACGAAGTAAAGCCCGGCGTGATAAGCGACCGGGCCGCGATGTGGCTCGGCTGCCCTGTGGCCGCCGCCAAGGCCGTGGTCAGCGCCGGCCGCCTCCGCGTGGGCTGGATCACGGCCAGAGTTGCCCTGCTGGCGGCGAGGCCCCTGAGGTGTTTCAGGTGCCTCAATCTGGGCCACGTCGCCAGCAAGTGTGGGTCGGAGGTGGACCGCAGCGGTCTTTGTTTCCGCTGCGGAAAGCCGGGCCACCGGGCGCGCGAGTGCCGGGCCGAGCCCAACTGCGCCACCTGCGCGGCAGCTGACAAACCGGCGGGGCACCCTCTCGGCGGAGCGGGCTGCCTGGGCGATGGCAAAAAGGCCAAAGCCAAAGACAAAAAGGGAAAGACTAAGGGTAGGATCAAGGAGCCTACCCTTAGCCCAGCAACTGAGGAGCCCGTGGAGACCGCCGCATAAATGTCTGGACTCCCCATACTGCAGGCCAATATTAACCACTCTGCCCGGGCCCAGGATCTTTTGTCCCAGACTCTGGCAGAGTGGGGAATCAAAGTGGCCGTGGTCGCCGAGCCCTACTTCGTCCCCGAACGGGACGACTGGGTCGGGGACCGCGAGGGTTTGGTGGCCATCGCCGCCCCGGCTGCCGCTGGCGCCCCGCCCATTGACAATGTGTCGAGGGGTAGGGGCTACGTCCTGGCAGCCGTGGGCGGCGTTGCAGTTATAGGGGTGTACTTTCCACCCAGCCGGAGTCTCGCCGACTTTGAGCAAATGCTCGGGGAGGTGGGGGCTCTGGTTGGGCAGGTCGCCCCTAGCCCCGTGCTAGTCGCTGGGGATTTCAACGCCAAATCTACGGCGTGGGGATCCCCGGTGACGGATGCGCGGGGTGAGTGTCTGGAGGAGTGGGCGGTCTCCATGGGCCTGGCCGTCCTCAACACGGGGTCAGAGGACACGTGCGTGCGGCAACAGGGCGGGTCTATAGTCGACATCACGTTGGCATCGACCGCCCTGGCGCGCCGTGTCCGGGATTGGGGGGTGGTGGTGGGCGTGGAGACAC